>CM061549.1:177768304-180168304 GCA_030864215.1 Capsicum pubescens | reverse complement strand
CTCTCCCAATACTTTTCAGGTATCCAAATTGGCGCTAAGCTGCGTTTTGTGCTTCCATGATCCATTCCAAGCCTTTTTGAGTTGTTTCCACTTTATTTGAAGCTTGTAAATCCTTCATATATCATAATAGTCCATTAAACAAGCATCTTATAGCATTAAAAAAACAATTTAGAGCTCAAAACAACACAACATCCTCAACAACGAACTAGAAACACGAGCTAAGCATAGGCTAAATTAACATTGAGCTTTAACTTATTGTTTTGACTCTTTTCTTGATCCAATTGACCCTTGAACATTATAAATAAGTTGTTTCACATATAAATACATAATAAAAACCTTAGTAACTCATTAAAATACATTAGAAACCAACACAATAGAGTAGAAAAACACCTAACTCAAGCTAGTTACACTTGTTTTCTCGGTTGAACTCTAAATGCTCAAATTGAATCAAAACTCATGTGAATCCACCATTAAACATTGTAAACACATTATTGGACACATAAATGCTAATTTATATTATTATCACCCCATTAATCACATGAATCATCCTCAAAACAAGGCTAAATAGGCTAGAATAGTAGCACTAGAATGCATAAATACATCCAACATCACCACCCCACACTTAAAGCCTTGTTCGTCCTCGAACAATTCTTAACTAAAAGTATCATGAGCTGGAAAGACTCCACATTTCTAATACATGTAATAAATTCAATCTAGCACTTCAATTACCACTTGGAATGCAAGTTTACAACACTAAGCATGTTATACACAATTGAAAGCTCAAGAATCCTACTCCAAAACATCCTATCCTCAAGAATTTACTCAATACATGGAAAACTCATGCTTATCATTCAATCAAGAACATCATACAAATCACCCACATTCATCAAACATGTGCCCCTCGCAATAAGAGAGTTACCCATAATCACTCATAATAATTCAATTTATAACATAATGGGTACAAGAATTAAATTACGCTCACTCTCACAAAGAATTCACAAGTTACACATAATGAACCATAGGCTTGCCCTTAGTGTAGTGTTCCACTAATAGTAGAATGTAATGTTTAGGATCAAGTAGGACTTTTTCGGGTTGTAATGTAGGCTAAGGGACGGGTAGGAACTATTTTGGCCAAGAATAGTGACTAACCTCTCTAAGCGCTTCAATACACTACATCATACATTTAAAAAAAATCTCTAACAACCAAATTACACCATTTTTGTCTACCATCTCTTTTAGTTTTGCCCCATCTTCTTTAAGCATTTTCACAAACACTTGATGGACACATAGTTTACTACCACAAGAATCAATTTTTCTCTTTTTTTTTTCACAATCATGGCAATATTTCTAACATCATTTATATCACATTCACCCACCACAAATCAATTAAAAACACTAAGAACCATTACCTTAGGGAATCAATTTCAGCTTTTCTTCTTCAATTTCTCAAACTCCTTACTAATTCAATTTTTTTTTCAATTAAAGCACTTAGGAGCCTTTCGGATCAAATTATGGTTTATCAAAGAAGGTATTAGGCTACATATGAGGCTACTCAAGAAAAAGCTAAACGCTCAATGGGGTTTAACTAGGATTTTTCACTAGGGGTAGGACAAATATAAGGTAAAAACTCGGCTATTAAAGAAATGCCTAAATCATCTCCTAAACCCACATTCTTTATTTTGCTTCACACACACCGGGAAAGTTCTAGACACCATATGGAACAAGAAATGTACTAAAAATCTTACACACACATGGCACATGCTCAACTCAATAGGATCATCATAGACTCCTAACCAACAATAGCATAAATTAAAAGTTAAGCCAAAAAGTACAAGAGTCATAAACTTGATTCTAAGAGTCTCAAAAATAGCAATTCACTCAATTCAACATGCTTTTACAAACAAACCCACATGCATTATGTTATCAAAAATAGCACCAACAAGAATATCTCACTTATTCCTAATCTAAAAAATTTTAAATTGAGTCAAAATTTGGAAATTTTTCCACCCCACACTTAAAAATCTACTTTGTCCCCAAAGTGAATTTAAAAGTAAAAAGATAAAAATACTCCCTGAGGCCTCTAGGCCTAGCTAGTAGCATCTTCACACAAAAAGGGGATCCATGGGAACCCCACACTCATTCTTTTCCATGCTTCAAGCTCAATTTTATGGTACTTAGATTTTCCATCAACCTGTGACAACCAAAAACAAAAACTACGTGAAATAAAAAATTAAAAAAAAAACTAAAAAGAAAACATATCTAATTAACTTGGGTTGCCTCTCAAGAAGCTCCTAATTTAGTGTCACGGCACGACCCAATCAATTTTTTCCTCCACCTTGAGGATATGAATTTCACCCCCAACATTGCATCCATCTTCTTGCCTCGCTCATAGGGTAGTGGTATAAAAATTAATGTACCGAGTAATAGAATGTGCATGATAAACCACTCATCCTTAAAGTGAGGTGTGTTTTTATGTCGCTTATCTGGTGTAAAATCAAGAATATAGGATTTTTGTTCCTCATCTTCACACTCTTTCACAATTTTAAATGATTCCACAGACAAGACATCATCTAAACATAATTTAGAAAAGTGCTTCGAGTGAGGCCCAATCAATCCTACTTCATAATTTACACAATCTATTACACACTCACTTTTATTCACCTTCTCAATTTCAGTCTCTAGATCAGGATAACAATCGAGTAGCTGCGATTCTTGTGTTTGCTCTGCACATTAGCTAATATCCTCCCAATATATTTCTTTGCTTAGCCACTATAGACATGGTGGCAGTGGCTCCATTATAATTTCCATAATATCAGTTTTTGAGTACGCAAACTTCCTTGAATTATCCGCATCATACTGTGAAGGTCCCATCCACGCACTTCAATCAAAATCTGGATAATAAGTCGCTTGATGTGGTCCTCCGCAGAAACAACAAGAATCATCATCACTTGAAAACCATCTATCCTTGGCTGACATATCAAGAAGTATGATAAAAAAGAGAAATAAAAGAAAAGAAAATTAAACTAAACAAAAACTATTTACAACTTAATATAGAAAAACTAAAAATAAGATAGTTGCCTAATTACAAGTCCCCAGCAAAGGCGCCAAAAATTTGACAGCGCCCAAGCAAACACGCAAGTGTACATGGTCTTATCAAGTAGTAAACTGGCTTCAAGAAAGCCCAAATATTGATCTCTCAGGGACTTGCATTCGTCGACTATCCAATTCTAGTTCAACAATTGAAAAAGAGTAAACAATAGACATTTGGAATTGTAAACTAAAAGAAACTAAACAAATGCGGAAAAATAATGACTTAGGACAATCAATGGATAGAAATCCAAGTTTAAGGCTTACGAACAATCATACTACATTATTGAACTTCATTCATTAAATTGCTTATTTTGGTTGTTGATTCGTAGGGTTAATTGTATGATCATGATTTCCCAACCTCTAATCCTTTACCTAAGTTGAACCTTACAACTACATCGTTGATGGGGGATGTTATAGTCCACTTAAGTTCTTTAAAGCTATCATCCTATGTATGAATCAAGTAAGGCATCTAAGTACATTCATGTCCTAGATACTAATTCAAATTCCTTATTTTATAAAGAAACAAGAACCATACTTTGATTATTCCCATGTTCTATCTCCCAATTCCCTCTCCCGAGATCACAAGATTGACAATTGATGTATTCTAAGGGTAGCTAATCCTTAAAATAGTTAAAACAAGAATAAACAAACAAACAATAATGATAAGCAAATCAACAAACTTAATTCAAAAAAAAGTAGTCATGAACGTGGCCTTAACCCCGGAAAAGGAATTTTAGCCTTTAATGGAAATATTCATCATCCAATCCCTTGGATTGATGATACAAACCATGAAAGAAATTAAAATAAAAGAATGATAAAAACCCTAAAAAGAAGTTGTGTAGCCTCCGTGATCTTCCAAGGATGTTCAAAAGTTAGTAAAAAATGCGAATAATGTCCTATTTATAGTGGAAGAAATAGCCCATGCCTTGTTGAACAAGAAAATAGTTTTTGGTCGTCTGCGAACCCAGTGACACACTACGTCAATTATCGCATTGTGTACATCAACACGACGCATCGACTTTGTGTTGGTTCACTGTTTTGGGTGACTTCTGAATCCTCTGATGTGTCACATGTACAAAGATTCCTTATGACCCACCCACACTCTCCCAATACTTTTTAGGTATCCAAATTCACGTCAAGATGCATTTTGTGCTTTCGTGATCTATTCCAAGCCTTTTTGAGTTGTTTCCACTTTATTTGAAGCTTTTAAATACTTCATATATCATCATAGTCCATTAAACAAGAATCCTATAGCATTAAACAAAACAATTTAGAGATCAAAACAACACAACATCCTCAATGACGAACTAGAAACACGAGCTAAGCATAGGCTAAATTCACATTAAGCTTTAACTTATTGTTTTGACTCTTTTCTTGATCCAATTGACCCTTGAACATTATAACTAAGTTGTTTAAAATATAAATACATAATAACAACCTTATTAACTCATTAAAATACATTAGAACCCAACACAATAGACTAGAAAAACACCTAGCTCAAGCTAGTTACACTAGTTTTCTCGGTTGAACTCTAAATGCTCAAATTGTATCAAAACTCATGTGAATCCACCATTAATCATTGTAAACACATTCTTGGACACATAAATGCACATTTATATTATTATCACCCCATTAATCACATGAATCATCCTCAAAATAAGGCTAAATAGTCTAGAATAGTAGCGCTAGAATGCATAAATACACCCAACATCAACTGTCCAATGCACAAATTGGATTATCAAGAGTATCTCAAGACTGGAGGTAACAAGGGAAAGAAAAGATACCTGGTCCCTAAAAATTCAAGAAGGAAGACTAGAGCAATATATGCAGTAAAGCAAGCTTTGGCAGTATGGGGAGATTCTTCTAGTAAATCTGATGAAGATGAGAAGTTTGGAGATGTTTCAATGCTAGATGTGGAAGATATTATAGTTATATATGATTCCTTGTTTTCCTTCATAGACAACAGAAACTGAAGAAGAGAATGAGGTAACACTCTCTGATATTAAGGAAAACCTAGATAACTATACTGTTAGGAAGATATAAAAGCTTTCAAGTGTGTTGATAGACTCTGTATGTGAACTAATTGCTGAGAAGAATACTTTAGAGGAGAAAGTAGAGAATCAAGGCATGAGTTAATTTCCTTGACTCTTCAGATATCTAAAACTGAAGAAATGGTCACTAAATTAAAATCTAAAAATCTGAGTGGTAAAGGGAAAAAGGAAGCTTCAAGGATTTAGGTTGATCCTGAGGAGAAACTAAGGGATTCTAAAAAACACCTTACGTCTTCACTTTACAAGATTGAAGAGTTAGAAAGGGACCTGGTTTGTTTGAGAGAAAAGCTTAACAAGGCTCTTAAATGGACTACTTTTTCACAGTTTTTTCTTATTTGACTAGTCAGGGTTTTAATAATGGCAAAGGCCTGGGCTATCAAGGAGAATTCCAACCTAATGGGTCTCAAGGAAAGACTATCAATGATGTTAAAAACAAAGGGCACAAACTCCTATGCACTTATTGTGAAAAATATGGGCATACCAAAGAAAATTGTCAAAATTATATGAGAGCAAGAATGAATGGTTTTAGATATATTTAGTAAGATAATAAGCATCCTAAGGGCTTCAAGTCTCTAAAAAATATTAAAAGGAACTCTCTACCTAGGTGGTCCAAAAAGGTTTTGATCATACCATTGTCCTCTTACTAGGAACTCAAACTTGAATGGGTTCCCAAATTTGAGAAGTAATCATAGTATCAGGTATGCAAAAAAGGATTGCAGTCAAAAATAGCTCATTGATAGGGTATGTTCAAACCTAATACTGGAAGGTCTGACTGTGTTCTCTCTCTTAAGACACTTTAAGGTGAAAGTGTCTCATTTTGAAATAGATGATCTCAAAGGACCTGGTCCCCAATAAAATGTAGCTGAAATTTCCAAGACAAGAAGAACTCATTGGAGCAAAAATAAAAGATTGATGATGCTGAAGATGATAAGCAAAAGGCTCAAAGATGCATATGAGAATGATGATGATTCTGAACTCTAGTAACTGATCCCAGCTGAAGTAGAAGCTCAATAAGAAGAGGTTATAATTCTCAGATACCTGGTCCCTAGGAAACTCATTTCAAAAGGAGAAGCTTTAGTATTTTAAATAAAGTCAAGTTTGGGGTCTGGTCCGCAGACCTGCTTTCAGAATAAGTTCTGAGATAAAAAAAGTGTTCAGAGGCTAAACAATGATATTGATCTGACCTAATATGTGGATCAATGTCTCTCTACAAAATTGGATATGATAAGGAGACTTGTATCCTTGATAAGGTAAGTGCATATTATTATAACTCAGCATCATACTTATGCAGGTATACACCCATGGGAATAACTTTAGAAGTGGACAAATATGACTTGCATAAATTTAAAGTTTCACTCAAAAGGGAGAGGGACCTGGTCTCATCTCTCAGGTTAGTATCACTACAGGATGCTTTAATAATGATAAAATGTTGTCTAAAAAGCCATGCATTTTTCCTTCTCTAAATAAAAGTCATCAATTTTTTACAAAATAAAGAGTTGCACTTATTAGGATCAGACAGGTCATTTCAAAAGGAACATCTATTAATGACAATAGTCACCTCTTTAAATTGCTAAATCGGGTTATTTTTCATTCTTAGTCTCAACTCATCACTCTTAATCAATTTCCTTCTTTAAACCAAACCATCCCCTTTCACTCACAAAACTAAATGGCTGATGTTCCTACTTCCTCAAACACAGTTAAAAATTCTGAAGTAGATAAAACTCCAAAAAATAAAACTGAACATGCCCAAATTGAACACCTTGATTCTTCAAAAATCAAAACCATTACAAACATAACTTTGAGTCCCCAACAACAACCTGAGTCAATTATTCTAACTGAGTTTTCCTTAGAAAGTCCAGAACTTACAATCGAGTCAGTCTCTATTAAACCCTCCTTAACCTTAAGAAATTATTCTTAGCCAATCATGATAGTAAATCCAAACCAAAGGTTTGGGTCACCAATAGAATAAGAAATTTCTCAACCTGAAACTCCCTCTTCTCCAGGAAATTCAAAACTACCTAAAAATTTCCAATTCCTTGGGTCATCTAAAAAATTCAAGCACCTGATTCTCCTACACCCTCATATTTAAACCATACTTTTGCTCAGTTATTTGGTGAATAAATTATAGTAAAAGAGGTTGATCTTTCTTGCAATAAGAACTAGGTAGCTGAGAATTTACTTCTGTTTATATATGACACCAAGGAATGCTTAGTTAATGGAAAATAATAGAAGGTAGATGATAAGGATGAAGTAAATAAGGGAAAAGATATGTTATTACCTCCAGATGAAGAGGATGGGGATGAATTTTCTTTGAGATGGTCGGCAAAGAAATTAAGAGGAATTATAGGTAAGGAGAAAGTGCTAGACTCTATGGTAAAAGTGACTAGATCCTATTCTACAAGAGGATCTGAAAAAAAAATGTTGGAAGATGCCATGAAGGCTAACAAGACTTCCACCATGAAAAGAAGAAGGCTTAAGAAATTTATTTCCGTAGAAAAGAAAGAAGATATTGAAGTTATGGAGGTTGAAAGAGGGGAGCACATAGATTCAAGAGTTACTACTGCTACCGAGGAAAGAAGAAAGAAAGTTTATATTGCTGAGAGGACCAGGTCTTTTTAGTAAAAGTCTGGTAGACCTGCTTGAATGAGGCGGAAACACATATCTATCAAGAAAAGAAAAAACTCTGAGGGACCTGGTCCCAAGAAGAGAAAAGTTGTTATTGGAAAGAAAAAGGCAAGTAGCGAGACCAAAAGAAGTAGAAAGGAGAAAGAGATGAAGGATATAGCTAGAGATCGAAGGAATAAAATACTTATGACGTAGAAGGTTCTGTCAGGAAGAAATTTTGATCCCATGACATATGAAAAGCCTGGAATGATAGAGTTAGTTGAGTATGTCGGACACTAAGGTTGGTTGTACTTATTTGAGGAATCAACTCCCATATTGTTTGAGAATGAGGTCAGAGAATTTTATTACACCATGGAATTCTCATAAGATGGGCTATGTTTGAATGCCCAAGTACAAGGAAAGCCTATCAAACTAAATGAAGAGACATTAGGTAGTATCGTTGATACACCTATTGTAGGTGTATGAACTATGGTAAAGCAACAGCCTACAACTGAGTTTATGATTAATGTATCAAAAATAGAAGGGACCTCAACAACCGTAGTGAAAAAGAAGTTTTTAATTAGTGAGTTTCAACTGATATTTGAGTTCATTAACAAGGTTTTGTTGCCTAGATCTGAGAAAAGAACCATAACATCAGTTGTTGACCTATTTTTGATGGAGTGCTTGAGCAAATTTAAACTATTAAGTCTTCTTTCTCTAATGATAGAGCATATGTATAAGGTGGTTCTAGAAAAAGAAAGAAGACATGGGATGCCATATGGTTATTTCTTGAATAAAATGTTTAAGCATCTTGGTGTGGTTGGAACTAAGGGAACACCAGGAACAATCAGGAAGATGTTCAGTATAAAAACTCAAGTAGAAAATGAATATATTGAAGGCAAGGATGGAATAGTATCTAAGTTGTTGGATGCTCAAGAAAAGATGGCAGGGAAATAGAGGAATTAAGAATAAAGTTATCTTCCAAAGATGCTAAAATAGTTCACCTGAAGCTACATAATCAAAGGTTATCTTCTGAAGGACCAGGTGCCACTGAAGAACTTGCAGCTGAAAATGCAAAGCTCCAAGCAAAAATGGAAGAGATGAATTGTGAATTTCAAGGATTGAATGTTGAAGTGAAGGTCCTCACCAAAAAATTATTGGATGCCCACAGTGCTAAAAATGCAAGAATAGAGATGTTGCTTAAGTCCCTTTCCCCAAATCCTTTCTCTACCTAAACCCTCCCTATTCCCTCATCAACCTTATGTCAGTTTCAGATCCTGGTTCTCATGATGTCTTTTAAATATAATTGTTTGTATGTTGATTATTTTAGGTTGTTGTACTGGTACTAACTTTCATGAATGAATGAATCTTGTTTTGTGTGTTATATTTGTTCCTTTTGCAAATTGTTCTTTATATTAGTGTTTCCCTAGTGTCCATGAGTTAACTAAACTGTGCTTATCTTTACTCTTAGTTTACTATTTTTATTTTTCAATGATGCCAAAAGAGGGAATACTGATTTCATGTGTTAAGGACCAGGTGTGTGTGTTTTAGGAATGTACTGATGATGTTAGGGACCAGGTACTAAGTACACATGTGTGATGATGCATTTGAGGAAAAGATTTAGAGGCATAGTGAAAGGGAGAACTATTAACAGGGGAAGTATGTAAAATGCACTAAAGTAATAATGGTGCAAGATGAAAGAGGGAAGTAATTAAAGCTTGATATCAATTGACAACAAGGTACCAGGTCCCTAAGTTATGGAAGCATGGTGTTGCTTGATAGGGCAAACATTCATCTTCAGTAGTTGTAATCACACTGATTAATTGTGCTGAATGAGATTGATACTCAAAACTGTATGGTTGGTTTGTCATCATCAAAAAAGGGGGAAATTGTCATATGTTGTTTTGATGATGAGCAACTGACTTCAAGAGACCAGGTCCCTGGATGTTCAAGGCTATAGTATAGCTGGCACACACCTGCACAGTTTTGTCTTCTTGTGTAACAAACTGCACATGTGCAGCTTGTACTATTGAGGATATCTGGTCCAACTATAATTCAACCCTAATCATCACTCCACTATAAAAGAAAAAGGAGGCTTCTTCATCAAGCAGTTTTTGCAAATTCAAAAGAGTGCCGAAGAGAGTAGAAAGTAAAAACTTGATTTTCAACATTGCTCAAGTATTGCTTATGTTCTTATTTATTTTGTAAACTAAAAGATTGAGTGTTCTTGAGTGAATATTGATTTGTAATTGAATTACTCAGTCTATAAGAGTATTGTTCTTTTATTTTCTTTGCTTATAGAATGCTTAGGTAGAGTTGTCTAAGTTTGATACTGATTAGAATTAATCATTTTTTAGAGAGTCTTGGCAGAGTTGTCAAGGTGAGCTTGTAGTAGAGTTATTACAAGATGGAGGAGACTAGAGTTAGGTTCATTCGAGTCTGTAATCAAGAGGTTGATTATAGTGGACTGTTTGATATCTTTTGAGGGCAATCCATGGTTTTTCCTCCCTTGACAAGGGGGTTTCCACGTTAAATCTTGTGTCTTTTATGCTTCATGCACTATATTTTATTCCTGGTTTCTTTATCATGTTTTTTTCCTGTGATTGACTTTGCAGTTACTAGTCCCTCACAGTGTGGTTCAACCCCCAAGGTTTTAATAGTGCCGCTAGGGAATTCTTCTGATCGAACGAAGGGGAATTCTTCTTGGAGGCATGGGTGTTGTTTGAAGAAGAAGAGTTTTTTGTACTGTTTAGTTTAGGCGGAAGTGACCGGTCACATAGAAAATATCACTGTATAAATAGACTCATAGAAGGTGGTATTTCAAATTTCCAACCAATAAGCAGTCAATGCGTGTAGGAATAGAAGACGATTGGTTGCTGATGTGCTATAGAAATATAGCACTTTCGACCCTTAAAACAAGAAAAATATGCAAGTTTCTGAGGTTGTTTTGTTATATAAGATGTGTTTTGGGTATATTTTTCAAGAAATCATGTTTTGGGTGTTAAGTTCGTGAAAAATAATAAAAAGTTATTTTTGGCCACTTATTGGAGCAATTATGGATGTTCAGAACACTTTTTGGCTTGGTCGTGATCAAAGAATGTCCGAGAATTGAAGAAGAGTTGAAAAGATGACTCTCGGCACTTGCTAAGTCAACATATGACTGCAAGTAGTATACGTGGACTGCATGTGGGCAAAGCAAGTGTCAGAAGTTCAAAATATCGAGAGATAACTTGCACGAAAGTTTGGTCTGGCACTTGCAATCGCCACTTGCGCCCTCCCTGCTGGCCGCAAGTACTACTTGCGCTTAAGGACCTGGTGTAAGTAGTACCAAAGTAGCCACCGACCCTTTTTTTCTCCTATTTCATTTGGTCTTTGATTTTAAGGTTTCCTCATGTACTATAAATATACTTTATGTGTTTTCAGTAGAAGTAAAACACATTTGATACTCACAAATATATTTTGATTTTGAGATCCGACTTTGGTTTTGGAATTCTCTTGTATTAATTTCAATTGATTAATTCAGTTATAGTTTTAGAGTTTTACTACTTCTTATTTTGATTTCATATTATGTTTTCAATCATGAATGTTGTTGATTACTTCACAAGCATGAGTGGCTTAAAACCCATAGCTAGGGTTGAGGAAACCCTGGCGGATTGACGAAGTTGGGGAAGTGCTATTGTTGTTCAGAATCACTACCCATGCATGCATTGTATTATCTTTACTTTAATAATTATCTTAGCGGCGTCCAATGTTAAGATCCCACATAGATTATTGTTACTTACTCAAAAAAGGGAGTAGTGAATAGGAAAAAATATTACAATAGTAATTTGAAGTTTAACCGTTGATCCATGCTACTAGGTATAATCCAAGTAAGATGGTTAGTTATTATTTAATAACTAGAGACACAAAAGGTAATAGTTAACTGGGATCAATATAATAGTTAGTAAGGCGACCTTTTGAGACTCAAAAGGTAAAGGGTGAAATCCACCTGCTTGTCCAAAAGACTGTAGATGGTACATAACTTATTAGATTCTGCATGCAAAGTATCAAGTTGGTTAAAAAAAGGTTGATAAGCCTACAGAGTTGAGAAGCCAGGGGGAACACAATCCTAGTATTCACCAATACTGATTACAACCAAAGTTGACATTTGCTTCTTCTTTGATATTGCTATTCATATCCCTAAATTTACTTTTATCATTTTTGCCCATCGATTACAGCATCTGAGATCCACAAGTTGACGTATTCCCTTACGATTCCACCCTAACCTTTGTTAATTTATTATATCTGACAGCAACCGCAATCATCTTCAGAGTAAAGGTGTAGCTTGGGCATTATCAAATTTTGGCGCCGTTGTTGGGGAATACGGTGTTGAGTTGTGAATTAAAGTATTTGCATTTTTTGGGTCTTTTTATTTTTGTTCTTAGTTGGATATACACCATTGTATGCCTAGAACGTGAAGTAGAGGCAATTCCTTATTCCCACTAAATTCGAATACAGAGAGGATCCTACAAATATCTAGTAGGACGACAGGGCAATCCCTTACTCCCACTAAATTTGAATCCTGAGAGGATTCTACAAACACCTAATAGGATGACAAAGCCAAAGAGAGACAATATTCCTGAATGAGTTTGTAATGATGTGCCTTCCCCTATTTTTAGAGGAGTTCGGGATATTATTAACCAGCAGACGGTGGTGTTGTTAGCACAAGATGCTAACCACAGGAGGGAAGAAGAAGCTCAACAATTAGATTGGGAGGTAAAGCTAGTTGTGCATCAACCCAAAGTAGAGCACCAAAAAGCACTTGGTGGAAACCAAAATAGAGTTTGAGGTGGCCGATCCCATATGATCCCAGCATACCAGTACTTGCAAACATATGAGGATGATGAAGAGGATCTCGGGTATGTTGAGCCAATAGATATTAGTGCTATTATCCCTTCTATTTTACCCCCAGGCATTAAGTTTAATACATCGAGTGCTATAATCCATCTCTTATACATGAAGGGTGTGTTTGCGGGGTTGTCTGTAGATGATGCAAATATGCATCTAGCCAATTTTACTAGAATTTGCACTTCATATACAGATCAAGGGTTAAATCAGGAGGCGCTTAGATTGAGGTTGTTCCTTTTCTCTCTTATAAGAGAAACATCTTTATGGCTAGGGGAACTTCCAAGAAGATCTATCACTACATGGAATGAGTTACACAAATAATTTTTGAATCAATTCTTTTCTCCATCCAGGATGTTGCAGCTTAAAGATAAAATCTATAATTTCAGGCAGCTACAGTCTGAGTCCATATACGAGGCTTGGTTCAGGTTCAAGAAGAAGTTGAGTATTGCTCTCAATCATCATATTTCAAGGACAAACTTATTGGAGTTATTCTATAGAGCCCTAACCATCAATTCCAGAGCTATGGTATATACTGTCTCTGGGGGAGCGTTAATGAGATTATGTTGGGAGGTAGCTTCTGATATTCTACACTAGATCTCTCTTACTAATCGGGGGTGGCAAACTTGGGGGGCAAAGAGAGGTTCTGGCACTTACGTCATTAGAGTTACTAGTGACCAGTAATGTGTGAGCAAATGCTAACACATTTGAGGCTTTTAACTGAGAATAATTGCAAAGTCTTAAGCAACTTTTGCCATTTTTCATTTTTTTTCTCTTAGATATTCCAGTAAAATTAAAGATGCAAGAGAACCAGCAATAATAGAAGTAAAAACGTTGATTTCTGAGCAAGTAGAGAGGGAAGTATAGCTGACGACTTGTCTGATAAGTCGTCAGCCTTATGATAAGCTATCAGAGTTGCCATCATCCTTAGACAGAGAATGAGATTTTCTAGAAGAAGTGGTGACAACCTGTGATAGGCCATCAGAGTTGTGATAAACCGCCAGGCTCATCGTCAGGCTTAGGCAGTTCTTGAGAACTTGAAGTGAAGAAGCGATGACAATTCTGATAAGTCATCACATGTATGATAAGACGTCAGGCTTCATCGTCAGCTGTAGACAGTGTGAGGTAGTGGAAGCAGAAGTGTGATGACATTCCCTGATAATCCGTCAGGTGTCTGATAAGCCGCCAGGAATGCCGTCATCCCAAGGCAAAAATCATGAAAGTGGAAGAGGACCTGACGACAATTCTGATAAGTCGTCAGACTCCTCATAAGCCATCTTAGTGTCATCGTCAACCTAAGGCAGAAATCATCAAACTTGGAGAAGAAGCTGACGACATTTCTGATAACTCGTCAGACTCCTGATAAACCGTCACATTCGTCATTGTCTGTCCGAGAAAATAATGTGATCTGTGATTTTGTTTCCATAATTAGGATGAAGTATTTAAAGCATAGGTTTTCTAATTATATAAGATGGGGTGGAACATCTTGAAATTATTCAAAAAGGAAAAGACACTTCTTTTTGGGGCTCAAAACTTAGAATACAATTTTCAACTCTTTGATTTGGTTGTGGGAATTCTCTCTTGAACTTAGAAGATAATCAACTTTAGACTTCATCTTTTGTAAGTTTAATCACTTTGAATGATGATTATAATTGTTGCTATCTCTTTCTTTCTCATATGGAACTAAACCCACAACTAGGGTTGTGGGAACTATGATTATTCCCCCATGGATTTAATAGTTGGTTAGAGTTTGAGTGATTGCGGGGAAATATTTATAATTCCTTTGTTATGATTGTTATTTATTGGTTGCAAACAATAGATCTCGCCTTATGTTGATTTGCTCGAATTGAGAAATAAACTAAAGGTAGTGAATTATCAACGAGGATTTTAGAAGGTTAAGTTCCCATCTAATGATTAATGTTGTAACAAGATTGATCAACTTGAGATAAAATCAGTATGAATAGAATGATTTCCTAAGTTTGAGAGAATTAGGGAGTTCAACATCTAAGTAGGTTGAGAAACATTTAGATGGACTGTCGAAACTGATAATTTGGTGTTTCCCACAAGTCATGAGAACCCAATATTGTTGTCATTGTTCATTGGGGATTAATAATCATAGTGATCACAACCCTAGTTTCTCTCTATCATTGATTTGAAAGACTGGAATTTTAGCTTGGAGTTTCTAAAGCAAACAGAAGTGTTAATAACTTTTGTTCAATCATTACAAACCCCCATTTTATCTTTTTGTATCATTTATTTGAATTTAACTTGTATCTTTAGTTTCAAATTAGTTTAATCGCCACTCATATTGTTCCCTGTGGATTCGACCCCAACTCCAAAGTTGGGTAAATATATTGGAGACGATCGTCTTGCACTAAATTGACATGTAAGTTAAGTGTTATCAAAATGGCGCCGTTGCCGGGGAATAATTTGGTGTATTGAGTTGGTTTGGAATTTTAGCTTACTTTCTTGAATTCAAATTTGTAAATATTTGTTTAGTTTATTTTCTTTTATTTTTATTTTTATTTTTTATCACACCTTTCTTGAGATGTCAGCCTGGATAGATGGTTTTTTGAGTGATGACGATTCTTGTTATTATTATGGAGGACCACATTATGAGGCTTACTATCTAGATTTAGATGAAAGTGTGTGGATGGTACCTTCACAATATAATGTGGATATTTTTATAACTGGGGAACAGACTGTAACTTGGTGTTTGACTTGTGGTCAAAGTGATCATTCTAAAGATATGTGTGCTATCACAATTCAAACAGACAAATTGATGAAATGAATTTTAAAGAATCAAGCACAGTTGTGGGCAGAGCTGAAGGAGTTACCACTGCCACCATGTCTACAATGGCCAAACAAAGAAGAATATGAGGAGGACATTAGCCAATTTGTGGAGAAAACACAAGAATCACATCCACTCGATTGTCATCTTGATCTTGAGACTAACATTGATAAGGTGAATAAAAGTGAAGGTGTTGAGGATAGTGTAAATTTTGAAGTAGGATTTATTGGGCCACATTCGAAGCACTTTTCTACATTATGTTTAGATGATATCTTGTCAGTGGAATCATTTAAAATAGTAGAAGAGTGTGAAGATAAGGAACAAGAATTCTATATTCTTGATTTTACACTAGACCAGCAACATAAAAACACACCTCATTTTAGGGCCGAGTTGTTTACCATGCATATTCTATTACTCGATTCCTTAATTTTTGTACCACCTCCCTATGAGCGAGGCAAGAAGATGGACTCTAAGTTGGGGGTGAAATTCATATCCTCAAAGTGGAGGGATAAAGGATGAAGCACTTTTAAGGTATCTTGATGAATTCTGAGTAGTCAAGATAACCTAGTTGTGCCACGGCATTAAATCAGGCATTGTTTGGGAGGCAACCCAAGGTATTTTGTTATTTGTATTCGTATTATATGATTGATATTAGATCTTCACACCCATGGTGCCACAGGTATGTTTCTAACTCTTTTGGTTTGGTTTGATGCATTGGGGATATTGCATGATTTTAAGTTGAGGGTTGGGATACTTATGGGTGTTGATGTCCTCTTGGGGTTTTTGTTGTCGTGCCTCTTTTCCCCGGAGTCTTATTCCTAGTAGAACCGGCATATATAGGTGTATTATGATTTGTTATAAAATATTGCAGTTGACTAGGAGAAATACAAGTACCTTAGGCAGTTAACATGTTTTTGTTGATTTTTGAACACGTCTCCTAAGGTCTGCAATATAACTGTGTGATATGCATTTATGTGTGACCACTGTGCATCTTGTTATGGTATTAGTACTAGTGATATAATAACCATTACTAAATAATTACATGAACCGAATGGATAGTAGCTTGTGATGTACCTTTGTGTCGTGTGTGTGTGAGATACTACCTAGTTCCCATTGTGTGTTAAATCCAGAACTTGCCCTATTGGTCTTTCCTTGGTTGTAGGATAGTGGTTAGGAAAGGATCATAGCCTGTTGCTGATGTTAGTCCACTTTTAGCCTAAATGACCTTCCCTATATGCATAATATCCCGTGATCCCTATTTTGAGCTTGAATAGCTTATTTCTTTTTTATGATACCTATCACCGTCTTATTTATATCATAATGAACCTATTTTGGCCCTGGTCCTCCTTGGAAACTGTGTACCTTGACTTAGGCAAATAGCCTAAGTTGAGAGTGGTTATCATAGGGGTTCATGATGTAAAATGAGTATGAAGAAAAGTAGAATAAAAGAAAAGAATAAAAAGCTGGGTGTGGTGGAAAAGAACAAACAAATAAAAGTTGTGAAAAAAATAAGTGATTGTAGAAAACACCACACCCATCCTGAATATGTGTGATCAAGAAAAGAGAAGAATCAAAAAAGGTTAATAAGTGAGACCCCAGAAGCTAGTGTAGTATCAAGGAGGCTTAGTCACTTTAAATATCATCGAGTATCATACCATCCCCTATCCTACATTAGAAGCCAAAGAGAAGACCTATAGTGATCCTAGTTGACCTGTCTGAAAATCATGGTAATGAAAATAAGGGCAAGCCTATGGTATTTGGCATACATTGAATGGAACTTCATTCTGAGAGTGAGATTCTTTTGATTGTCCCCATGGTTACATATGTGATGTCTGATATAAGTGGAGTAGGACTTCTTTGTAGTGAGGGCACACTGGTTACGTTTCTAGTTTCTAACTTGTTTGGATAGTGTAATCTTGGTACATGCATACTTGCTATTGCTAAATTGATGTCATAGCTTGATTCCTCTGTGTCGCATTGTTGTTCTTCAATAATATGCACAATTGTTTTTAAATTAATTGACCTTGGAGATGGTGAAGATGTTTTGAGATAATATGGATTATTGACTGTCGAATGTACTTTGTATCCTCTTGGTTGTGTTTTAGTTGCTTGAGGACAAGCAATTGTTTTAAGTTGAGAGTGATCATGTGTGAGCATATGTTAACACATTTGAGGCTTTTAACTGAGAATAATTGCAAAGTCTTAAGTAACTTTTGTCATTTTTTATTCTTTTCTCTTTGATATTACAGTAAAAGTCAAGATGCAAGAGAACCAACAATAATGAAAGTAAAAGAGTTGATTTCTGAGCAAGTAGAGAGGAAAGTATAGCTTAAGACTTATCTGATAAGTCATCAGCCTTGTGATAAGCTATCAGACTTGTCGTCAGCCTTAGACATAGAATGAGATTCAGCTAGAAGAAGTGACGACAACCTGTGATAGGCCGTCAGAGTTGTGATAAGCCATTAGGCTCGTCGTCAGGGTTAGGCAGTGCTTAAGAACTTGAAGTGAAGAAGCGACAACAACTATGATAAGTCATCAAATATATGATAATCCATCAGGCTTTATCGTCAATTGTAGACAATGTGAGGTAGTGGGAGAAGAAGTGTGACGACATTCCCTGATAAACCGTCAGGTGTCTGATAAGCCATCAGGAATGTCATCATCCCAAGGCAGAAATCATAAAAGTGGAAGAGGACCTGACAATAATTCTGATAAGTCATCAGACTCCTCATAAGCCGTTAGAGTGTCATCGTCAGCCTAAGGCATAAATCATCAAACTTGGAGAAGAAGCTGGCGATATTTCTGATAAGTTGTCAAACTCCTGATAAGCCATCACACAGGTCATCGTCTGTCCGAGAAAATACTGTGATCTGTTATTTTGTTTCCATAATTAGGATAAAGTATTTAAAGCATATGTTAGGGTTTTCTAATCATATAAGAGGGGGCGGAACATCTTGAAATTATTCAAAAAGGCAAAGACACCTCTTTTTAGGGCTCAAAACTTAGAATTCAATTTTCAACTTTTTGATTTGGTTGTGGGAATTCTCTCTTGAACTTAGAAGAGAATCAACTTCAGACTTCATCTTTTGTAAGTTAAATTACTTTGAATGATGATTATAATTGTTGTTATCTCTTTCTTTCTCATGTGGAACTAAAACCCATAACTAGGGTTGTGGGAGCTATGATTATTCCCCCGTGGATTTAATAGTTGGTTAGAGTTTGAGTGATTGCGGGGATATCTTGATAATTCCTTTGTTATGATTGTTATTTATTGGTTTCAAACAATAGATCTTGCCTTATGTTAATTTGCTCAAACTGAGAAATAAACAAAAGGTAGTGAATTATCAACGAGGATTTAGGAAGGTTAAGTTCCCATCTAATTATTAATGTTGTAACAAGATTGATTTACTTGAGATAAAACCAATATGAATAGAATGATTTCCTAAGTTTGAGAGAATTGGGGAGTTCAACATCGGAGTAGGTTGAGAAACACTTAGATGGACTGTTGAAACTGATAATTTGGTGTTTCCCACAAGTCATGAGAACCCAATACTGTTGTCATTATTCATTGGGGATTAATAACCATACTGATCACAACCCTAGTTTCTCTCTATCATTGATTTGAAACACTGGAATTTTATCTTGGAGTTTCTAAAGCGAACGAAAGTGTTAATAACTTTTTTTCAATCATTACAAACCCCCATTTTATCTTTTTGTATCATTTGTTTGAATTTAACTTGTAGCTTTAGTTTTAAATTAGTTTAATAGCCACTCAGATTGTTCCCTGTGTATTCGACCCCGACTCCAAAGTTGGGTAAATATATTGACGACGGTCGCCTTGCACTAAATTGACGTGTAAGTTGAGCGTTATCAACCAGAGAATAGCTGATGATTCTGTAGCGCAAGAGATTTTGCTACTGAGGACTCATCTTTGATTGCTGGTAAAGCAGTTCATGATTATGAATTCTGATAAATTTCATACAGTAGGAGAACAGGGTGCAACTTCCAGAGCTTATGAGTCCGCATTAGAAGAGAAGGCTAGGTATTCAGATGGTCAGTTAGAGGGTTTTCAAGCCCAAGGCAAAGAAACCAAGGTCAGAACTACAATGATGACAGATATAGAGACCGTAGTAGGGACAGAGAAGGTGACTGAAGACACAGAGATGATTAAAAGGGGGAGGGAGATAGGTGCATTCCGTCTGGCAGATGAGATACAGAATTAAGAATGGAAGAAATGTTGTCTAAACTAGTGAAGGTCCAATAAAATTAGGAAACAACCTTAAGGATATTAAGGATGACATTTTAGGGTTGACCCAGAAGGTGGATTCTCACTCCACTGCTTTCAAGTAGTTGGTGCACCAATTCGAGAAAATATCTGCAATGATCAAACAGAAATAGTTTATTACTCTTCCGAGTGAAAATATTTTAGTCCACCAGATATAAGTCATTGTCTAACTATCACACTAATTATGGTTCCACTACTGATCATCCCTATGTGCCTACTATTGAGGAGTTAAAGATTGATAATACTAAGAGCGATGAGACACCTGAGGTAGAGTCTGAGAAGTCGATATGGGGTGATGATGATTTTGAGTATAATAGTGGTAAGGATTGGGTTATCGAGACATATTATCAAGGGAACCCTTATAGTGTGACCCCCTTCTTACCGTTAATAAAAAAGAACGAGGATCCCAGAGCAGTCACCATTTTGTGTTCTATTGGGTCTTTCAAGGTCAAACAGGCTTTATGTGACTTGGGATCAAGAGTAAATGTGACGCCACTATCTATGTACAAGCTGTTGAGGATGGTGGAACTCAAACCTACGTCTATAAAACTGTTGATGGTTAACTCATCTATGAAGAAATTGGTAGGTGTTTTGTGTGATGTAGAAGTAAGGGTGGCATCCCTTATGTTCCCTATTGATTTCATGGTTCTTGACTATGAAGTGAATTTTCAAGCCTCCATTATATTGGATAGACCCTTCCTATCCACTGATAGGGTATTGATTGATATGGACTTAGGGGAGATCACCATCAAACTGAATGATGAGAAAGTAATGTTTGATGTATGTATGATAGTACGGTAGCCAGGAGATATGCGAGTCGGGTCTATAATAGACACTATTAATGGGGATATTATTGCAGATGCCAATATACCAAATGCACCGAGTTTGGTATGATTCCAAGGTCTCATGCCCCAGAAATACGTGCCCCATAGGTCTCTAATTTACCCCAAGTGGGTTAAGATAGTGATCACCAAAGTTAAGGTTCTATTTTGATGGAAAAGGTAGAGCAGCTCTCCCCAACGTGGGCAAGACGTTGGACTCCATGTGGCTCACATGGTTTATGATGGTTAGAAAAAACTCCCAAGTCTCCCAAGTCTCCCATGTCCCAAAGTCCTATAATCTCTAAATTTTAAAGAAGACCCTTATTCTCCATAAGATAACAAGTTTTGAAAGGTATTGTTTTAAGATTCCTCTTGCTTACAAGTTTTGAGAATAAGATGGAGAACACAGATTTTAGAATTAACTGTAATAACTCACTAGATTGGTAATATATGCTTCAATATACATGATTTATGAGATTCAGATTTCAGTTTAACCCAAGCTATGTGAGTTATTCATATAAGCATGCATGTTTTATAAAGAATGATAACATTGTTTACTTAAATGCATACACCCCTCATATACTCAATACTTCCTCAAAGTACTGATCCACATATATGTCTGTGTGCTACATTGTCTCATAATGTAGGTTCAGGTGCTCAGTCCCAACAGTGACAGTGATTCTCGAGTACCTTTGTCTACACTCCAAAGTTGGTGAGTCCTCATGGTTCGAGGACCTATTGCTCAAATTTCAGTTGTTATTGCTTCCAACTTAGTCGAGTCAGTTGGGGGTCTGTCCCAATGACTCTCTAGTTCTTGATTAGTAGAGGCTTTATCAGACTAGATTATCACTGGCTTAGACTTTCAGTATTTTGACTGTTCAAACAAGTATTTCTTTGTATTCTATTATGATGATGACATGGCAGTACCATAGTTTTACTTTATTTATCTCAAAGTAAGTTTTATATATAGTAGCAGGCTTAAAAGGGTTAGCTTGGGCTACTTGTAGCTTTAATCACCGTGTGAAAATCTGGGATGAGATTTCAGGGCATTACAAACTTGGTATAAGAGCCAAAGGTTTAAGGAGTCCTAGGGAGTTTGACTAGCCGCATTACGTAGAGTCTTGATCATCGGTGTGTAGTGCGCCACATCTATGAGCAAGAGGCTACGGGACATTTTAGGAAAAAGTCATCTCTTTCTTTCAGAGTCTATCATGCCTACTACTATCTCTATCTGCTATTAACTCGTGCTCTCTTATGACAGGAAATACCTCCCCGAAGACCTAATGCCTTTAGGAATGTCGATCATCCACCTCAATCGGCCGATCCCCTGAATGAGAACGTGTCTCATGCTAAGTTTCAGGCTAGCTTTCAGGCGTTAGCCTAAGCAGTCACCGCGAATGTTCAGGCCAATAACCAGGCTACAGTTCCATACCAGTATGGGGGTTATTCCGCTGCCGCCCGAATTCAAGATTTCATGAGGATAAATCCGCCAGAGTTCTATGGGTTTAAGGCAGGTGAGGACCCACAGTTGTATCTTAAGGAGTTAAAGAAGATCACCTAAGTCATGCATATTTCTGAAGAAAAGAGTGTAGAGCTGGCCTCTTATAGGCTGAAAGATATTGCTGATGACTGGGTTATGGCATGGAGGAAGAATAGAGGGGAGAATGCATCTCCTACAACTTGGCAGGTGTTTCAGGATGTATTTCTAGACAAATTCTTCCCACTTGAGATGAGGGAGGCAAAGATAGAAGAATTTATGAACCTGAGGCAAGGCTCTATGACTGTAAAGGAGTATTGCCTTAAGTTTAACCAGTTAACCAAGTATGCTACTGATTTGGTAGCTGACACCCAATCTAGTATGAGCAAGTTCATGACCAGTATATTTGGTTTGGTGCTGAAATAGTGTAGGAGTATTATGCTGAATAGGGATATGGATTTGTCCAGACTGATGATGCATGCTCAGCAGATTGAGGTTGATAAGATAAGAGAGAGATACAGAGTAAGGGGAAATAAGAGAGCTAGATCGGAGTCGTTTGAGTATGTTCAGACTAGATCCCATGGAGGGAATCATTTACAGTTTCAGAGTCATTCGTCTATGCCACCGCCTTTGTCAGCTAGTGCTCCCATACCCAGAAATAGGTAGGAGCAAGGAAATAAGTCTTCTATGTACAGGTCCCAGAACAGTGTGAGTAATAGGCCCAATTATCCTTCTTATGCTAAGTATGGTAGAACCCATCCCAGAGAGTGTTTTGCCAAACAAAGAGTTTGCTTTGGTTGTAGAAAGTTGGGCCACAGACTTAGAAAGTGCCCGAATGCTAGGCAGGGGAGTAGAGATATCCGACCTCAGACTCAGGATACTAGTTCCCCAACTCCTTTAGCCCATCCATCTCCTCCTCAAGGAACTTTATCCAGTATTACTAGCGGTCAGCGGCAAAATAAATTCTATGCCTTGCCATCCCACTAGGAACAGGAGGATTCACCAAACGTTGTTACTGGTATGCTCCGTGTCTTTTGCTTTGATGTTTATGTGTTGATGGACCCTGGGTCAAGTTTCTCTTATGTGACCCCGTTAGTTGCTGTGAATTTTGAAATGAGTCCTGACAAGATTCGTAAGCCTTTTTGTTTTCTATTCCAGTAAGTGAGTCAGTTGTTGCTAAGAAAGTGTATAAAAACTGTTATGTCACTGTCATTCATAGAGTTATATTTGCTGATTTGATAGAGTTGGAGATGGTTTATTTTGATATAATTTTGGGTATGGATCGGTTTCTCTTGTTATGCATTTATAGACTGTCATACCCGTGTGGTTAAGTTTCAGTTTCCTAATGAGCCAGTGTTCGAGTGGTCTGGGAGTTCAGTGTCTCCCAAGAGTCATTTTATATCCTATATCAAAGACAGAAAGCTAATATCCAAAGGTTGCATCTATCATCTAGTTCGAGTTAAGGACACTAAGTCTAAGGCTCCAACTATTCAGTCGGTCAGTATAGTTAGTTAGTTTTTGGATGTTTTTCCAGAGGATCTCCCAGGAGTACCTTTCAATAGAGAGAAAAAATTCGAGATTGACCTTCTTCCTGATACACAACCTATTTCTATTCCTTCATACCGTATGGCACCCACAGAGCGTAAGGAGTTGAAAGAGTAACTCAAAGATCTTTTATATAAGGGTTTCATAAGGCCAGTGTTTTTCCTTGAGGCGCACCTATCATGTTCGTGCGAAGGAAAGATAGTTCTTTGTGTATGTGCATTGACTATCATTAGCTGAATAAGGTCACAGTTAAGAACAAGTACCCTCTTCCTAGAATTGATGACTTGTTTGATCAGTTGCAAGGTGCAAGTTATTTCTCAAAGATAGACCTTAGATCCGACTATCACCAGCTTAAAGTAAGGGAGTGTGATATCCCAAAGATAGCCTTCCGAACCTGTTATGGTCACTTTGAGTTTCAAGTCATGTCTTTTGGGCTAACCAATGCTCCAGCGACTTTCATGAACCTCAGGAATTGAGTGTTCAGACAGTATCTTGATATGTTTGTCATAGTGTTCATAGATGATATTCTTGTATACTCCCGTAGTAAGGATGACCATGTAGATTATCTTAGAATTGTCTTACAAACTCTTAGATATCATCAGTTATTTTCCAAATTTAGTAAGTGTGAATTTTGGCTAAGTTCAGTAGCCTTTCTAGGTCATATTATTTTAGTCGAAGGCATTAGAGTTGATCCCCAAAAAGACAGAAGCTGTAAGAAATTGGCCTAGACTTATCTCTCCGTCAGACTTTAGAAGTTTCTTGGGTCTAGCTCGCTATTACCACCATTTTGTTAAAGGTTTCTCATCTATTGTGTCTTCTATATCTAGACTGACCCAAAAGAAAGTTAAGTTCCAGTGGTTAGATTCTTGCAGAAGAGTTTTCAGGAGTTAAAGACTCGACTCACTTCAACCCCCGTGTTGACATTATCTGATGGTATGGATGATTTTGTGGTGTATTATGATGCCTCTAGGGTTGGTTTGGGTTGTTTGTTGATGCAGAGAGGCAAGGTTATAGCCTATGCCTCTAGAAAGTTGAGGTCGTATGAAAAGAATTACCCAACCCATGATTTAGAGTTAGCTGTTGTGGTCTTTGCTTTAAAAATCTGGAGACACTATATGTATTGTGTTCATGTTGACGTGTTTACTAATCACAAAAGCCTGCAGTACATGTTTACTCAGAGGGAGTTGAATCTTAGACAGAGAAGGTGGTTAGAGTTGCTAAAATATTATGATATGAGTGTGTTATATCATCCAGGCAAGGCCAATGTAGTGGCAGACGCCCTCAGTAGAATGTCTATGGGCAGTATGGCTCATGTAGAGAAGGATAAGAAAGAGTTGGCTCATGAAGTTCATCGTTTGGCTAGACTGGGTATTAGGTTACTTGACTCAGCTGAAGGTAGTGTTTGGGTTCAGAGTAGTCTGAATCCTCCTTAGTTTCAGAAGTGAAAGAGATGCAAGACCTTAATACTAGTTTGGTCAAACTGAAGAAGTCAGTTAAAGACCAACAGGTTAAGGTTTTCTCCCTAGGGGGGATGGTGTATTGAGATGTTAAAATAGATTGTGTGTTCCGTGTGTTGGTGACTTGAGGCAGAGAATTATGGATGAGGCGCATAGTGTGCGATATTCTTCATCCCTATGCTACCAAGATGTACCGTGACTTGCGAGAAATATACTGGTGGAATGGTATGAAGAAAGACATAGCAGAGTTCATGGCGAAGTGTGCAACTTGTCAGCAGGTTAAGGTAGAGAACCAAAGGCCTGGTGGTATGTTGTAAGAGTTTGGTATCCCCACTTGGAAGTAGGAGAAGGTGAATATTGATTTTTTGACTGGTCTACCCTTTTCTCGTCATCATCATGATTCGATTTGGGTTGTTGTAGACAGGTTGACTAAGTCAGTGAATTTTTTGTCAGTGCATACATCTTATACAGCTGAGGATTATGCTAGGTTGTACATCCGGGAGTTAGTCAGGTTGCATAGAGTTCCCTTGTCTATCATCTCGGATAGGGGTACTCAGTTTTGGAGAGCGTTTCAAAAGGGTCTTGGTACCCAAGTTCATTTGAGTTTCGCTTTTTATCCATAGACAGATGATCAGGTTGAGAGGACCATCCAAAATTTGGAAGACATGTTGAGGGCATGTGCTCTTGATTTCAAAGGTAGTTGGGATGAGCATTTTCCATTGATTGAATTTGTGTATAACAATAGTTATCACTCTAGCATACAGATGGCCCCTTTTGAGGCTTTGTATGGGAAGAGATATAGATCACCCATAGGTTGGTTTGAAGTGGGTGAAGTTGCTTTGATTGGTCCAGATGTTATGTTTGAGGCTATGGAAAAGGTTAAGTTGATTAGAGAAAGGTTGAAGATAGTCTAGAGTCATTAGAAGTCATATACAGATGTGAGAAGAAGAGATCTTGTGTTTGAGGTGGGTGATTTGGTGTACTTGAAGACTTTTCCCATGAAGGGGGTGAAGAAGTTTGGGAAAAGGGGAAAGCTTAGTCCCCGTTATATTGGCCCGTATAGAGTTCTGAGACGGGTGGGGAAAGTAGCATATAAAGTTGAGTTTCCCGTAGATCTGTCATTTGTCCATCCCGTCTTTCACGTCTCCATGCTTAAGAAGAGAATTGGTGATTCCGTTGTTGTAGATCTTTCGGAGAGCTCAGATATTTAGACCAGTCTTTCTTACGAAGAGATTCCAGTTGAGATTCTAGAACATCATATCCGTAGACTAAGGAACAAAGAGATTTCCTTGGTCAAATTTCTTTGGCGAAACCATTTAGTTGAGGGTGCTACTTGGGAAGCAGAAGCAAACATGCGAGCCAAGTACCGGCACCTCTTCTCCGTGAGTTCAGATCTAGCTGAAGGTATTATTCTTCCTTAATTCATCTCCTTTCTAATCCTGTGTATTCAGCTATATAGTTGTCTTCTCCATGAGTCCATGCATTCTCTTAAGTATTCAAAAGTTTAGAATGATGTAGAGTTAGTTTAGAAATTCATTCAGTTGTGTATTCTCAGTATTCTCTGTATTCTTATCCTATCTTTCCAATGATACCAATTTCGTCCAAATCTGGTATCGGGGTGAGAAGTTATGATTGTTTTACTGAGAGCTGTCAGAATCGTCCAGTGCGATGGGTAGGTTGACGGACCGTCTCTCAAGCCGTCGCAACCAAGGCAGTAAACCCATTCACTGGTCAAGTGGGACAGTCAGGTCGATGGTCCGTCACTTTGTAACACCCCAAAATCTCATCCTAGTAGGCCACACGGTGCTTAAGGCTACAAGTATCCCAAGCTAACCCTTTTAAGCCTGCTACTACATATAAAACTTACTTTGAGATAAATTAAGTAAAACAATGGTACTGTCATATCATCATCATAATGAAATACGAAGAAATACTTACCTGAACAGTCAAAATATTAAAAGTCTAAACACACTAATAATCTAGTCTGACAAAGCCTCTACTAATCAAGAAGTACAGAGTCAATGGGATAGACCACCAACTGACTTGACTATGCTGAAAGCAATAACAACTGAAAATCTAAGAAATAGGTCCTCGAACCATTAGGAGGAAGATGAATATATAAGACAATTGGGGGAAATGACCGTTGGGGGGCAAATGACGGCAAGTCAGCAAAAAGTGTCAAACTGACACATTTGATGCCTATTTTATTTTACATGTTTAAAATGAACACTGTCTACTTGATGCCTATTTTATTTTAGGTGTTTGAACTGAACACCGTCGATGGATTTTGCCTTTTTTATTTCAATTCACTTTAACTTTTTTACATGTAGTGGCAATTTTTTATGTCCGATGAAAGTTGAATTTTTATAATGCAACAGATTCTCCATCTGTTGTAACAGTTATCTACCTGTTTTGAAATATAGTTTATCTGTTGTAATAGGTTGGTCATCTATTTCATTATCTCTATATTTCTATCTAAGTCCATCTGTTGCAACAGTGGGAAGACCTGTTTCATAAATTCCAACAGATTACCTACCTGTTGCAATATATGTCTAAATCTATTCGATTTTTTCCAATAGATGTATCATCTGTTGCAACAGATACATTATCTGTTGCAATATTTGAATCTAGTATTCCTTTTCAATTAATAAGTTCAAATCTAAGGAAAAAATAAAATTCATAGACTAAATAAAATAAATTGAAGACTTCAGAAATTAGCTGAAATAAGTCAACGAATAAATAAAATATAAAAAAATTATTATGGGTACAAATCTCAACAAATACATCAACAACAATTTAAGTATGATTCTAAGGATTACTTTGACAGGCTCAAGCTATAAAGATCTTCTCAATATGGATAAGTTGTTCTTCATCTAGTGCTATGGAATTCGGCTTAGCTCGTCGTGGATCTTTATTGTCGCTTACGTATGGTTTTTGAACTTTTTGTTCTTCGTATTTCCCTAAAAAGAGTAGCATATTGTCAATGTTGTTCAGCAGTAGCTTCTACATCCACCTGGAAAGCTAGAATTGGTCAATGCTAATCACGAAGATACAACAAAATGGAAAAGGATAACTCATCTGTTCTAGCAAATCAAACCGGTCTTTCTCCTGTTTTAAATTATCCCAAATAGATTATATTTTTGTTGCAACAATGAATCAAGTGTTGGAATAAATTTCTACATGAAGAAGACCTGTATTATAATTTCCAACGGATGAACCATCCGTTGCAACATATGAATTATCCGTTGCAGCAGATAGGTCGTCTGTTGGTACAAATAAAAGAGGTACAAAGAGTTATTTGATTTTCTAAAACAGATGAGACATATGTCGCAACAGATACTTTATCTGGTGTAACAAGTTAGTCAACTGTTGCAACAGATGTATACGTCTGTTTGATAATTTTCAGCAGATGTGTCATCTGTTGAAACAGGTATATGTCTGTTTGTTTTGTTAGATGGAAGACATATATATTCACATTATTCAGCTCGTGCTGCTCTTCTTTAGACATTTTACATTGCTCAGTGCAATACACAGACAGAGGAGTTGCAATTTTGATTAGATCATTACATTGCTCGTGATGCACAATCTAACATAAATCATTACATATATTAGAATGATGATTAGATCATTCAAAAAAAATCATTAATTAAAAGAAAAAATAATTATAATTATACTTACTACATCCTTTGGGGGTTTGAAGAGATTAAGAAATTTTGTATTTTTATCAGTTTTGGCCGACAACCATCTCAAGATTCTTGGACAGGAAACTCCTTCCTGGTAGTTCACTTGTTGTCTCAAATAAGGAATGGCTTCAAACGCCCACGCTTATAAAATAATGCCAATAAATCAAAACCATTATTGAGTAAAAAAAATGAATGATATCAAATAAAATAAAGAAATATTTACCATGAAAGCCCATGGGAATCCATATAAGTTGACTGTCTTTGGCGCTAATGGAGTCAACAAATATTTAACAGTCATTTTGAAGCTTTCATAACCCCAAGGATAACTGTTAAACGCCTTAAGATCCTCGGAGAGCTTTATTAAATCGAGGCTTATGTTGTTGTTAACGTCTCTCGCCCAAAGAATATTATGTACAAACCAAACCAAGCACAATGATTTCTTGTGCTTCTTTGAAAGTCCTTTACCTTTTAATGCTTCTATCAAATTTTTGTTTTTGAAGCTTGGACCAACAATGGACACTAGGTCATCACGATCACATGACTTGTCTTTGCCTTTTTTGGGTGTGCGGGGTGCTTTTTTGGGTTAGAATAGGTATAACTTGAGAAGGAGGATAATATTTTAGTCCAGTAACTATGGCAAACTCCTTCCAACCAAAACAAGCAGGCATGCCACAGTAATTTATCCACACCTCATCCATCTTATCTTTGTTTTCATACATAAACCTATGCTTGAGAAGTTCATATACCATTTTTATTTGGAAACGAGCATTATTATCCTCCAGTAAATCAAGATATTTCCCAAAGTAATTGTCCCTGAAATAAGCATCCAATTTTTGTTCTCGAAGTATTTTTCTGAAGGCGTCAAAAGATTTTCCCATGGCTGACTTAACCAAGAAATCACTCATTAAATATGTAGCACCATCGCACTGCATTCTCGCAGGATAACGATCAATGCTGAAGGATTTTACCAACACTTCGATGGTAAAATCCTATTTCCGTGTTCATCATATTCTACTCCCGATTGAGATAATGCTTGTAAAGCAACAGAGTGGTGGATGTAGACTAGCTGCTTCACTTGTTCCTTTACCTGGACTTGATTCGATTTCTATTCTTTTAGAAATCATATTATCTAAAATTAACAAGAACATAAAAAATATATTATAGTTGATTAATGCATCGTTAAAAAGGGATAACAGTAAATCAAATAAGTAAAATAGTAAAATAACAGTTGCAATAGATCACCGATCTATTGTACCAGGTAGTATATCTATTGCAGTATATAGCCAACCTGTTGTAGCGGATGAGTAATCTGTTGTAACAATACAAAACATATCACTCATCTTTTAAGATAGATGAATGGTATGTGCAGTAGATCACACATTGTTGCGACATGTGAGTGATTCGTTGGAACAGTTAAATAACCTGTTGCAATGGATGAGTAGTTAAATAACCTATTTCAATGGATGAGTAATCTATTGCGGAAATACAAAATAAATTACTCATCTATTGAGAAAAATGAATGGTTTGTGCAGCAGATCACACATCTGTTGCAACATCATCTATTGCAACATATGAGTGATCTGTTGGAACAGTTAAATAACTTGTATCAACGGCTGAGTAATCTATTACGATAATATAAAACATATCACTTATCTGTTAAGAAAGATAAATAATTTGTGCAACAGATCACATATCTGTTGTAACACCATCTGTTGTAACATATGAGTGATCTATTGGAATAGTTAAAAAAATGTAGCAATGGCTGAGTAATCTGTTATGATAATACAAAATATATCACTCGTCTGTTGAGAAAGATGAATGGTCTGTGCAACAAATCACACATCTGTTGCAATATATGAGTGATCTATCGGAATAGTTAACTAACCTGCAATAACGGCTAAGTAATCTGTTGAGACAATACAAAATATATCACTCATCTATTGAGAAAGACAAATGGTCTTTACAACAGGTCACACGTCTGTTGTAACACATGAGTGATCTGTTGGTACAGTTATCAACGGTCAATATTATTTAGATTTCTTCCAACATAGGGTCGTCTATCGCGGCAGATGAATGATCAGTTGAAAAAATCAACTCTTGGACATTTTCTATTGAAAGAGTTTATAGGATTTTATCCAACATGAGGTTCATTTATTGGATCAGATCATTAATCTGATGGTTCTTCCATTGCATCAGATGGTTAATTAGTTGCATCAGATTTTTTATCTAATATTTAATTTGTTGCTACATATGGTTAATCTATTCCATCAGATAGTTAATCTGTCTTATCAGATGATTAATCTGTTGCATCAGATGATTAATCTGTTGCATTAGAATTGTAATCTGATGGTTCCTTTGGTGCATCGGATGGTTGATCTGTTGCATCATATAACAAATCTGTTGTATCAGATGGTTAATATATTGCACCAGATGGATAATTTGTTGGAGAAAACAAAAAACAGTAGCACGATTTTGTTCAACAAAAAAATAGCAATATCACCATTTTTACCAAGAACAAGAACAGAAAAAATTTACCCAAATTGTTGTTTTATTTTTATAAACACAAATAATAAAAATCAAACTTCAAAAAAATGCAACAAACAACAAAAAATCATAATTCACTTCGAAAAGAGAAGAGAAGAAATACCATAAATTAGGGTTTTATTCAGACCGCATTTTAAATTAATGCAATAAATATTAAAATTGTTAACCAATACTATAAGAGAAGTTGGCTCAAGTTTCTCGTTTTCTTCAAAATTAAAAAGGCCATAAATTTTTACCTATGAAAGAAGAAAAAGAACCATGAAGAATTCAAAGTTGTTGTGGCCGGAGAGCAAGGTTGTCACATCGTTTGAAGGTTGAAGTTGAAAAGGAACTCGAAGCCCAACTATTTGTAGTCGGATGTTGAAGTCACTGAGGATTGAAATGAGAAATTTGCAAAACAGTTGGTTGGAAGAGATTTGAGAGAAATTGTCGAGAGAGGGATGAGAAAGAAGTTGATTTGAATTGAAGAAGGTAACTCAAAGCCCAACTATTTATCGCCGAAGGTGGAAGTCGCCGGGGGTTGAAGGGAGAAATTTTGCAAAACTGTCGGTTGGGAGAGAGCTGGGAGAAGTTGTCGAGAGAGAGGAAAGAATGGTTGATTTGGATTAAACAGGGATGTGGGTTGATTTATATTTTTGAAAAGATTAGAAAGTTTTAAAAATATTAATTAAGTCCACAATTAACTTAATCAAGTTTTCTAATGATGTTTGACCCTTTAAGTTGGTCAATGTCACCAATCCTTTATTCAAGACTTAAAAGACATTTTTCCTTCAATTTTCTCTAGTTTCTTGACCAACTTATATTGATAATTGATTAATAAAAGGGATCAACTACTTTAAAATCGACATCTATTTCTTTGTGTATACACATTAATGTTGTAGGGAAGTAATTAGAGAAATAGTTGTTGAAATAAAAACTTTTCACTCGACTAAGGTAGTGTGGAAATCAACTTAATTAGTGAAATTGAAATATGGAATATTATAACTAATCTCTATGTTAAAACATATTATTCAATTAGTTATGGTGCTTGTTGGATTTTGTTAAATTAAAAGATGAAAGACCTTAATTAAGTGCATATATAACCTATTGAATCTCCTTTGATCACATATTCATATGTTCTACGTGGTTTCTTTGTGTCATCAATTATTACTCCACCTGCAAAACCAACATGCATGTGTGCTGGAAAAATTTATGATGGATGAGACTCAACCAACAAAAGTTGTGTGAGTCCCCATCCTTTATTTAACAAGTGGAAATGTGGGTCCCACATGGACTTTGCTGCTACACTTTGCCTTTCTTTATTCATTCTTGTTAATCGTTTTCTCTCTCATGTTTCTCTTCCATTCTATTCGTCCAATAATATTTATCCACTATTAACTTGACGCATAAGTTAAGAAATAATAAAAATTTAGGATGATTTTACAATATCATTGTTTGAATATAATAAATTTAGTTCTTTAGTAATGAAATTGAGTAATGGATAGTGCCTAATAGCCAAAACAAAATGGAAAAAAAATAATTAATTAATTTTTCAAATTAGACAAACACCGTTGAATATTTATTTTTATTAATTTGGACAGGTATTATTGTTCAAAGGGAGTAAGAAATGTCACAAAAATGCTAAAGCTTTTTCTTTCTATGAAAAATGAAAAATGCTAATTACTTTAAAAATATTTCGTACAGTTTTTATCTAATTTTCCCCATAAACCTTATATGTGTAACCTAATCACATATAGGGTTTTGCAGATTTATAAAAATTGAAAAAAAAAATTGAAATCTTTTTTCACTTTATTTAAAAATCAGTATTTAACTTCTAATCCTACTTGGAGGGGTATCCAAATTCGAAAAATAGTTTACGGCATTTTTCTTGAGTTCATTTTTTACTTTTGATGTTTTATTTAAGTAAATTTATTTATTAATATTATTTTAAATTTTTTTTTGTAAAGAGTACACCAAACACAACTCCAGCCTTATATATATATATATATATATATATATATATATATATATATATATATGAAATCTATGTGAAATGCCTACTAAGGACCCATTTGTCCATGAATTATATTCACCTTATTCTGAAATATGTATTTATTTTATTCTGAAATTTTTATTTGGCCATAATAATACCAAACACAACTTGAAAATGTATTTGAGATTTTGGAACTCTGTTTATTTGTTTTCTCTTTTTTTACTTTTAAATTTTCTTTCAAAAAAAATTTAAATTTTTTATTTTCATAAAATAACCCCATTTAAATTATATTTCAAGTTCAAGTCATAGTTTATATTTTTTATAAAATATGTTTGAATTTTAAATTATTAGCTCCAATTATTATGGTCAAACACAACTCCAATTTTAAATTCAAAACTTTCAAATAAAGTAAATATGTTTTTAATTTTCATGGTCAAATGCCAATTAAATATCCATAGATTGAATTATAGAATTTTATTGCTCAATTTAGAAAAAAATATAAAATTAAATAATTTTGTATCATTATAATTTTTTTCTCTTGCTATTTTGAGTTGGGTAGAAGAAAAATAAAAAAAAGTGATTAAAAAGAGTGAAAGAAGGAGAAAATGTGGGCAAATAAAGGTACTGGTAGGACCCATATTTCACTTGTCAAGCAAAGGGTGGAGACTCTCACAATTTTTGTTGGTTGAGACCTCACCCATCATAAAAATTTCCCATGTGTGCTTATGTTGATTGGTCCTTCATTTTATGACAAAACTCTGAAAAGGCATTTATTATACTCCCTCCGTTTCATTTTAGTTGACTCTTTTTCTAAAAATATTTGTTTTAATTTAGTTGTCTCTTTGATTAAATCAAGAGGATTTTATTATGTTATTCAAATACTATCCTTGACATTAAATGATTAAATAAAGTATATTTATTCAAATTTATATTTTCAAAGTATAATTAATAAGGCTAATTTGATAAAATAAGAACCTAATTAATATTTTCTTAATGGGTGTGCCAAGCCCATAGAAGACCCTTATTCTCCATAAGATAACAAGTTTTGAAAGGTATTGTTTTAAGATTCCTCTTGCTTACAAGTTTTGAGAATAAGATGGAGAACACAGATTTTAGAATTAACTGTAATAACTCACTAGATTGGTACTATATGCTTCAATATACATGATTTCTGAGATTCAGATTTCAGTTTAACCCAAGCTATGTGAGTCATTCATATCAGCATGCATGTTTTATAAAGAATAATAGCATTTTTTATTTAAATGCATACACCCCCATATACTCAATAATTCCTCAAAGTACTGATCCACATATATATCTGTGTGCTACATTGTCTCATAATATAGGTTCAGGTGCTCAGTCCCAACAGTGACAGTGATTCTCGAGTGCCTTTGTCTACACTCCACAGTTGGTGAGTCCTCATGGTTCGAGGACCTATTGCTTAAATTTCAATTGTTATTGCTTTCAACTTAGTCGAGTCAGTTGGGGTTCTGTCCCAATGACTCTCTAGTTCTTGATTAGTAGAGGCTTTGTCAGACTAGATTATCAGTGGTTTAGACTTTTAGTATTTTGATAGTTCAAACAAGTATTTCTTTGTATTCCATTATGATGATGATATGACTGTACCATCGTTTTACTTTATTCATCTCAACGTAAGTTTTATATGTAGTAGCAGGCTTAAAAGGGTTAGCTTGGGCTACTTGTAGCTTTAATCACTGTGTGACAATCTGGGATGAGATTTTAGGGCATTACAAACTTGGTATCAGAGCCAAAGGTTTAAGGAGTCCTAGGGAGTTTGACTAGCCCCATTACGTAGAGTCTTGATCATCGGTGTGTAGTGCGCCACATCTATGAACAAGAGGCTACGGGATGTTTTACGAAAAATTCATCTCTTTCTTTAAGATTCTATCGTGCCTACTACTATCTCTATCTGCTATTAACTCATGCTCTCTTATGACAGAAAATGCCTCCCAGAAGAGCTAATGCCTGTAGAAATATCGATCATCCACCTCAATCGAACGATCCCCTGAATGAGAACGTGTATCATGCTAAGTTTCAGGCTAGATTTCAGGCGTTAACCCAAGCAGTCACCGTGAATGTTCAGGCCAATAACCAGGCTACAGTTCTACACCAGTATGGGGGTGATTCCGCTGCCACCCGAATTCGAGATTTCATGAGGATAAATCCACCAGAGTTCTATGGGTTTAAGGCAGGTGAGGACCCACAGTTATATCTTGAGGAGGTAAAGAAGATCACCCAAGTAATGCATATTTCTGAAGAAGAGAGTGTAGAGCTGACCTCTTATAGGCTAAAAAATATTGCTTATGACTGGGTTGTGGCATGGAGGAAGAATAGAGGGGAGAATACTGCTCCTACGACTTGGCAGGTGTTTCAGGATGTATTCCTAGACAAATTCTTCCCACTTGAGATAAGGGAGGCAAATATAGAAGAATTTATGAACCTGAGGCAAGGCTCTATGACTGTAAAGGAGTATTGCCATAAGTTTAACCAGTTAACCAAGTATGCTCCTGACTTGGTAGCTGACACCCAACCTAGTATGAGCAAGTTCGTGACCAGTATATTTGGTTTGGTGCTGAAAGAGTGTAGGACTTTTATGCTCAATAGGGATATGGATTTTTCCAGACTGGTGAAGCATGCTCAACAAATTGAGGTTGATAAGATAAGAGAGAGATACAAAGTAAGGGGAAATAATTGGGCTAGATCAGAGAAGTTTGAGCATGGTCAGAATAGATCCCATGGAGGGAATGATTAGCAGTTTCAGAGTCATTCGTCTATCCAGCGCCTTCGACATCTACTGCTCCTATACCCAGAAATAGGTAGGAGCAAGGGAATAAGTCTTCTATGTCCAGGTACCAGAACACTGTGAGTAATAGGCCCAATTATCCTTCTTATGCTACGTATAGTAGGACCCATCCCAGAGAGTGTTTTGCCAAACAGAGGGTTTGCTTTAGTTGTGGAAAGTTGGGCCACAGACTTAGAAAGTGCCCACATGCTAGGCAGGGGAGTAAAGATATCCGACCTCAGACTCAGGATACTAGTGCCTCAACTCCTTTAGCCCATCCAGCTCCTCCTCAGGGTGCTTTATCCAGTATTACTAGCGGTCAGTGGCAAAATAGATTCTATCCCTTGCCATCCCACTAGGAACAGGAGGATTCACCAAACGTTTTTACTGGTATGCTCCGTGTCTTTTGCTTTGATGTTTATGTGTTGATGGACCCTGGGTCAAGTTTCTCTTATGTGACCCCGTTAGTTGCTGTGAATTTTGAAATGAGTCCTGACAAGATTCCTAAGCCTTTCTTGTTTTCTACTCTAGTAGGTGAGTCAGTTGTTGCTAAGCGAGTGTATAAAAAGTGTTATGTCACTATCCTTCATAGAGTCATATTTACTGATTTGATAGAGTTGGAGATGGTTTATTTTGATATAATTCTTGGTATGGATCTATTTTTCTAGTTATGCATCTATAGATTGTCGTAACCGTGTGGTTAAGTTTCAGTTTCCTGATGAGCCAGTGTTCGAGTGGTCCGGGAGTTCAATGTCTCCCAAGAGTCATTTTATATCCTATCTCAAAACCAGAAAGCTAATATCCAAAGGTTGTATCTATCATCTAGTTCGAGTTAAGGATACTAAGTCTGAGGCTCCAACTATTCAGTCGGTCAGTATAGTTAGTTTTTGGATGTTTTTCCAGAGGATCTCCCAGGAGTACCTCCCAATAGAGACAAAAAATTCGGGATTGACTTTCTTCCAGATACACAACCTATTTCTATTCCTTTATACCGTATGGCACCTACAGATCTTAAGGAGTTGAAAGAGCAACACAAAGATCTTCTATATAAGTGTTTCATAAGGTTAGTGTTTTTCCTTGGGGTGCACCTATCATGTTCGTGCGCAAGAAAGATGGTTCTTTGAATATATGCATTGACTATCGTCAGCTGAATAAGGTCACAGTTAAGAACAAGTACCCACTTCCTAGAATTGATGACTTTTTTATCAGTTGCAAGGTGCAAGTTATTTGTCAAAGATAGACCTTAGATCCGACTATCACCAGCTTAAAGTAAGGGAGTGTGATATCCCAAAGATAGACTTCCGAACCTGTTATGGTCACTTTGAGTTTCTAGTCATATCTTTTGGGTTAACCAATGCTCCAGCAACTTTCATGAACCTCATGAATCGAGTGTTCAGACAGTATCTTGATATGTTTGTCATAGTGTTCATAGATGATATTCTTGTATACTCTTGTAGTGAGGATGACCATGCAGATTATCTTAGAATTGTCTTATAAACTATTAGAGATCATCAGTATTTTTCCAAATTTAGTAAGTGTGAATTTTGTCTAAGGTCAGTAGCCTTTCTAGGTTATATTATTTCAGTCGAAGGCATTAGAGTTGATCCCCAAAATACAGAAGTTGTAAGAAATTGGCCTAGACCTATCTCTCCATCATACATTAGAAGTTTCTTGGGTCTAGCTGGCTATTACCACCGTTTTGTTAAAGGTTTCTCATCTATTGCGTCTTCTATATCTAGACTGACCCAAAAGAAAGTTAAGTTCCAGCGGTTAGATTCTTGTAGAAGAGTTTTCAGGAGTTAAATACTCGACTTACTTCAACCCCCGTGTTGACATTTCCTGATGGTACAGATGATTTTGTGGTTTATTATGATGCCTCTAGGGTTCGTTTGGGTTGTGTGTTGATGCAGAGAGGTAAGGTTATAGCCTATGCCTATAGAAAGATGAAGTCGTATGAAAAAAACTACCCATCTATGATTTAGAGTTAGCTGTTGTGGTCTTTGCTTTAAAAATTTGGAGACACTATTTGTATGGTGTTCATGTTGACGTGTTTACTTATCACAAAATCCTGCAGTACATGTTTACTCAGAGGGAGTTGAATCTTAGACAGAGAAGGTGGTTAGAGTTGCTAAAATATTATGATATGAGTATGTTATATCATCCAGGCAAGGCCAATGTAGTGGCAGACGCCCTCAGTAGAATGTTTATGGGAAGTATGGCTCATGTAGATAAGGATAAGAAAGAGTTAGCTCATGAAGTTTATCGTTTGGCTAGACTGGGTATTAGGTTTCATGACTCAGCTGAAGGTAGTGTTTGGGTTCAGAGTAGTCTGAATCCTCCTTAGTTTTAGAAGTAAAGGAGATACAAGACTTTAATGCAAGTTTGGTCATACTGAAGGAGTCAGTTAAAGACCAACAAGTTAAGGTTTTCTCCCTAGGGGGGATGGTGTATTGAGATGTCAAAATAGATTGTGTGTTCCGTGTGTTGGTGACTTGAGGCAGAGAATTATGGATGAGGCGCATGGTGTGCGATATTCTTTATCCCGATGCTACCAAGATATACCGTGACTTACGAGAAATCTACTGGTGGAATGGTATAAAGAAAGACATAGCAGAGTTCGTGGCGAAGTGTGTAACTTGTCAGCAGGTTAAGGTAGAGCACCAAAGGCCTGGTGGTATGTTGCAAGAGTTTGGTATCCCCACTTGGAAGTGGAAGAAGATGAATATGGATTTTGTGACTGGTCTACCCTTTTCTCGTCATCATCATGATTTGATTTGGGTTGTTGTAGACAGGTTGACTAAGTCAGTGAATTTCTTATCAGTGCATACATCTTATACAGCTGAGGATTATGCTAGGTTGTACATCCGGGAGTTAGTCAGGTTGCATGGAGTTCACTTATCTATCATCTCGGATAGGGGTACTCAGTTTTAGAGAGCATTTCAAAAGGGTCTTGGTACCCAAGTTCATTTGAGATTCGCTTTTCATCCGTAGACAGATGGTCAGGTTGAGAGGACCATCAAAAATTTGGAAGACATATTGAGGGCATGTGCTCTTGATTTCAAAGGTAGTTGGGATGAGCATTTTCCATTGATTGAATTTGTGTATAACAATAGTTATCACTTTAGCATACAGATGGCCCCGTTTGAGGCTTTGTATGGGAGGAGATATAGATCACCCATAGGTTGGTTTTAAGTAGGTAAAGATGCTTTGATTGGTCCTGATATTGTGTTTGAGGCTATGGAAAAGGTTAAGTTGATTAGACAAAGGTTGAAGATAGCCCAGAGTCATTAGAAGTCATATACAGATATGAGAAGAAGAGATCTTGAGTTTGAGGTGGGTGATTTGGTGTACTTGAAGACTTTGCCCATGAAGGGGGTGAAGAAGTTTGGGAAAAGGGGAAAACTTAGTCCCCGTTATGTTGGCCCTTATAGAGTTCTGAGACATGTGGGGAAAGTAGCCTATAAAGTTGAGTTGCCCGTAGATCTGTCATTTGTCCATCCCATCTTTCACGTCTCCATGCTTAAGAAGAGCATTGGTGATTCCGTTTTTGTAGATCTTTTGGAGATCTCAGATATTCAGACCATTCTTTCTTACGAAGAGATTCCAGTTGAGATTCTAGACCATCATATCCATAGACTAAGGAACAAAGAGATTTCCTTGGTCAAAGTTCTTTGGAAAAAATATTTAGTTGAGGGTGCTACTTGGGAAGCAGAAGCAAACATGCGAGCCAAGTAGCCACACCTCTTCTCCGTGAGTTCATATCTAGCTGAAGGTATTATTCTTCCTTAATTCAGTTCCTTCCTAATCCTGTGTATTCAGCTATATAGTTGTCTTCTCCATGAGTACATGTATTCTCTTAAGTATTCAAAAGTTTAGAATGATGTAGAGTTAGTTTAGAAATTCATTCAGTTGTGTATTCTCAGTATTCTCTGTATTCTTAGCCTAGCTAGTGACATTCGAGGACGAATGTTCCCAAGGGGGAGATATTATAATACCCTGAACTTTCCTTAATCCTAAATTGTATCTCTATAAGATTAAGCAATGACTTCCAAAGTGAGTGGTATATAAATCATATAGAGTTTTCCTAATTTTGACTTTTTATCATTTGGGAAATAGAATTATCTTTCCAATGATACCAATTTAGTCCAAATCCGGCATCGGGGTGAGAAGTTATGGTTGTTTTACTGAGAGCTGTCAGAATCGTCCAGTGCGATGGGCAGGTTGACGGACCGTCGCTCAAGCCGTCGCAACCAAGGCAGTAAACCCATTCACTGGCCAAGTGCGATAGTCGGGTCGATGGTCTGTCACTTTGTAACACCCCAAAATCTCATCCTAGTATGCCACACGGTGCTTAAGGCTACAAGTATCCCAAGCTAACCCTTTTAAGCCTGCTACTACATATAAAACTTACTTTTAGATAAATTAAGCAAAACGATGGTACTGTCATATCATCATCATAATGAAATACGAAGAAATACTTATCTGAACAGTCAAAATACTGAAAGTCTAAACACACTAATAATCTAGTCTGACAAAGCCTCTACTAATCAAGAAATAGAGAGTCATTGGGACAGACCACCAACTGACTCGACTATGCTGAAAGCAATAACAACTGAAAATCTGAGCAATAGGTCCTCGAACCATGAGGACTCACCAACTACAGAGTGTAGAAAAAGGTACTTGGGAATCACTGTCACTGCTGAGACTGAGCACCTGAACCTACATTATGAGACAATGTAGCACACGGACATATATGTGGATCAGTACTTTGAGGATGTACTAAGTATATGGGGGTGTATGCATTTAAGTAAACAATGTTTTCATTCTTTATAAAACATGCATACTGATATGAATGACTCACATAGCTTGAGTAAACTAAAATCTGAATCTCATGAATCATGTATTTTGAAGCATATAGTACAAATCTAGTGAGTCATTACACTTAGTTCTAAAATCTGTGTTCTCCATCTTATTCTCAAAACTTGTAAGCAAGAGGAATCTTAAAACAATATAGCTTTTAAAACTTGTTATCTTATAGAGAATAAGGGCCTTCTTTAAAATTTAGACATTACAGGACTTTGGGACTTGGGAGACTTGGGAGTTTCTTCTAACCGACATAAACCATGTAAGCCACATGGAGTCCAACGTCTTACCCACGTTGGGGAGAGCTGCTCTACCCTTGCCATCTGAATAGAACCTTAACTTTATTAATCACTATCTTAACCAACTTGGGGTAAATCAGAGACCTATAGGGCACGTAGTTCTGGGGCATGAGACCTTGGAATCATACCCAACTCGGTGCTAAAAACTACTCTCACACTTAAGCTCAGAACTTTTAAGAAATCCACCTTAAAATAATTCAAGGGTCTATAATAAAGACCAAATATACTTCTCTTGACTTTAATTCATAAGTAATGTGGATTTCTATCTTAGCTTAGACCCAAAAGGGTCAGATCTTTATTTGAAATCCTAAAATAACCTAACCAAGGGGTGCTTATAGAACAAACAATCTTGAACAACAATCTTTAAATAGGGTCTATTGACCCAATCATCAGTCTCATATCAAAACATCTTAAAATTCATACTTGGTAATGCAATTACTCATAAATCATCTTTAAATCTGTAAATTTCATCAATAGACATAGAAATATAAAAAAAAATCATGAAATTCAACTCTTAATCCATGGGAACTCTCAAAATCTTGCAAAAAATAGTAAAGAGGTATAAACCCTAACTTCAATTTCATGGACAATCTCATAAATTGCAGAAATTTTGTATTTAAAATAAGCCTTTGGGCACAAGGGTGACCGAGTTACCCTTGTTCAAACCCCACATACCTTAGATTATGGCTTGTAGATGAACTAGCTTGCTTGAGATTCTTTTTCGTACTCTTGAGTGAGGGTTCTTGAAGTTTTTAACTTGGGGACCTTGATTCTTAAATCAATTTCCAAGAACTATGGTGAAATCTTAGAGAAGGAATTGGGTCTTGCTCTTGAGGGAGAAACCCTAGTTTTTGATGCTATGAAAGAATCTGAAGTTCTATGTTTCATTTTGATATATCTAGGTTTTAAAAAGGATGGAAAAATACCAAAAAGCCCTTTTAAAAATGGCTTTAAAATTGCTGAACGGGATCATTGATGGCTCGTGAGACGGTCCGTCGGTCTGACCGTCGCACTTGGACCAGAATAGGGGCTCACTGCCTTAGTAGCGACGGCTTGGGAGATGGTCCATTGCTAGCTCGATGGTCTATCGACCCAACCGTCGCACTTGGCTAGTGAATGGGTTAACTGTCTTGGTTGCGATGGCTTAAGAGACGGTCTGTCAACCTGCTCGTTGCACCTTGGCGGTTCTGACAGCTCTCAGTAAAACGGCCATAACTTCTTACCGCAATACCAAATTTGGACGAAATTTGTATCGTTTGAAAGCTAATTCAATTTCCCAAATGATAAAATGTCAAAATTAGGAAAACTCTATATGATTTAAACACTACTCACTTTGGAAGTCATTCCTTAATCTTATAGAGATACAATTTAGACTTAAGAAAAGTTCGGGGTATTACACCTCATCAGCCTCTGCATCTCTCTGAACACCGTTACTCTCACAGCGACCAACTCCCTCTGTAAGTCATTAAACTACCTCTTAAGTTCCCGCACTGTGTTACGTAGAATAGCAATGACCGAAATAGGATCAGTCATATCTAGAACACGCATGAATTGACAATTGTAAATTAAAAAGTCCAAAATATATTACAAAATATACGACCAACTTATAAATTTATACCTGAATAAAACTTACCTCAAGGAGGAAGGAATATGCTCTTTGAAGAGAAGTGGTTGAAGATGTCACACGAAAAGAAAAATGCAAGAAATAAATAAAGTTGAGTAGAATGAAGATTAAGGAGGGACCTATTTAGGGAGGATTGAATTTGGATGTGTCATGCCAAAAGCCACAACTGTTCAGCTCCATTGTAATAATTACATTCAAACTGGTGGTATTTTGTTTTCTGTGAAAAGTTACAAATTTTTCTTTTACATTAATACTTCTCACCTTTTCAAAATGGTTTGAGACTCGATAAAAAGGTTATTATTAAGTTGTTGCAATAGATCATCCATCTGTCATAACAGATTTAGCAGTTGTTGCAACAGATAGATTGAATGTGCAATAGATGGTCTGTCAAAATAGATTTACCATCTGTTACAACAGATGATTTATATGTGCAACAGATGAGACATCTGATGCAACATATGTATTATCTGTTGCTACAAATGGACCATATGTTGGAGGAGATGTTTGGATTTCTTCTAAAAGTTGATTCATCAGTTTCAACAGATGGAGTATTCGGTTCATTAGTTATTTTGAATGTGTTAGATATAAAGTCACGACTCATCACCTCTTTTTAATAGTCCCTCTGTTTCGTATTAGTTGGGCCCTATGGGCTTGGCACACTAATTAAGAAAAATATAAATTAGGTGATTATTTTACCAAATTGGCCTTATTAATTATGTTTTGAAAGTATAAATGTCAATTATATACTTTATGTAGTCATTTAATAATAGAGGTAATCTTCAAAGAATATAATAAAATTATCTTGATTTTATAAATAGGACAACTAAATTGAAACAAATATTTTTAGCAAGAAGTAATCACATGCGTGTAGATGAATAAACACAATTTGGTCTGTCGCAATAGATTTACCATCTGTTGCAACATATGGATTATCTGTTGCGACAGATGGACCATATGTTGGAAGAGATATTTTGATTTCTTCCACAGCTGATTCGTCAGTTGCAACAGATGGAGATTTCGATTCATCGGTTGTTTTAAATGTTTTAAGATAAAAAGTCACGACTCTTCACACCTTTTTTTAATTTTCATCACATGCGTGCAGATGAATAAATAACATTATCTGACATGTATTGATAGGGTAGGAAGAATAAGGTGCGTGCAATGGATCCCATTTTCATGCGTGTGAGTTCTGTATATTATTGATCAGGCTACATTGACAGACACTCATAAAGTGCAATAATTTTGTGAATGCAGTTTTTTTACCGATTAGACACTAATCCTTCAAACAAGATCCTGCATTGTACAATTTAGTTTGATAGGCGCGAACTAATAAGGCCGAAGGGTTCCAAGATGGTGGTGTCAATACCTCGTTACAATTTACTAACGGTTTATGCTCATATTTTTGTGTCAAGTTTGGGGAAGGGTTTAAGTTTTTGGTGGCAGTGTAAATATCCAATAGTGATTGGACTAGTTTTAATGGAGAAGTGGACTTCTTGAAATGCCACCGAAGCCTTGCAATTCAGCAAATAATGATGGAACCAATAGAAATTCTCCTAGTCCAAATTTATATGGATAGATTGTTGGAGGAGACTTTTGTACAGCAGAAGTTGCTTGGGAGAATACCTTTGCACGAAGAAGGAGGTGAAGAAGGTTTTATATCATCTTAGACCTTATTTAAGAGGAAACATAGGGTAGGAAGGAAAGTGTAGAAAAAATGGACAATGAAATTGACATAAGAAATAAAAAAACTGGATGAGTTTCAAATATGGAAGTGTATCCAAATATAAAAATCCGTCAGCCGATGAAAAAAAAAGAATGGTCAACAGGACTGGAGCTGGACACTTTGCTCGAGAATGCAAATAGCAAGCGTGGCCTCAATGAAGACTCTCACAAAGTGAAAGACCAGAACTCTAAGGAAGAAGATTCGCGAGCACGGATGGTGGTAAGATTGTCGGTCAGAATTGAAACCTGAACCAACAACTCCTGAATAAAAAATACGGGAAGCCAAGGCATCAATTTCTGAAGTCTAAATTGCATGCCATGCCTTCTGTTTGTGGCTATGATCAGGTCAATGGCAGTAGAAACAAAAAGGTTTGAAGTTGGGCCGAAATCCCATGCCTTGTTATTTTCACTGCCTTTGGCCTGACCAGAGCCATAAAAAAAAGACATGGGATACAAGTTTAACTTGAGAAATTTCCACCTTGGCTTGATCCCGTATTTTTAATGCAGGATTAGTTGGTTCAGGTTTCAATTCAGACCGACAATCTTACTACCTTCCATGCTCGCGAAGCTGCTTCTTTAGAGTTCTAGTCCTGTATTTTATGGGTCTTTGTTGAGGCTGCGATCGCTAGTTGCAGTCTCTATCTAAGTGACCTGCTCAAGTCCTCTTGACCATTTTTCTTTTTCTTCAATGACTGATGGATTTTCATTTTTGGATACACTATCACATTCGCAGCTCATCCAATTTTTTCATTTTTCATGTCAATTTCATCAGCCAATTTCACTACACTTTCCTTCCCACCCTGTGTTTCCTCTTAAACAAGGACTAAGATGATATATGGCCTTCTCAACCTCCCTCTTCCCGCACAGGTTTTCTCCCAAACACCATCTGTTGTATAATAATCTCCTCGAATAACCCATCCATATAAATTTAGACTAGGAGAATTTCTATTAGTTCCATCGTTGTTTGTTGCAGTGTGAGGCTTTGAAGGCCTTTCAAAAAGTTTATTGAGACATTAAAACCGGTCCAATCATTATTCGATATTTACACTGCCGCCAAAAACTTGAACCCTTCCCTAAATATTTTCACAAAAACATGAGCATAAACCGTCATTAAATTGTAACGGGGTATCGACACTACCGTCTTGGTCCCTCAGCCTTACCAGTTCAAACCTAACAATATTAACTGTAAAATGCCATATCTTATTTGAAGGATTAACGCCTAATAGGTAAAAAAAAAACATTCGCAAAATCATTGTACTGGATATGTGTTTTCATGATAGGTTGATCAGTAATACATACCTCCCACATATGAAGTGGTTCCATCTGTAAGCAGCTTATTCCTTCGAACCCGTCTTTACTCTAGACTTTAATGTTGGTCGGGCAAAAGTGGATCTAGTTTCACTTCATTTTGTCTATAAACAAGAGAAATACATTTGATGTTAAACAAGAGAAGAACAAGAAGAAAACAAAAAGAACATTATAAAAGGGTAACACAAAATTGAGTGAATCAATAAATGACCAATATGATACAACAGATTACCCATCTGTTCAACCGATGAGGCATCGTTGCAACAGATGGATCACATGTTGTAACAGATGGGTCATCTTTTGGAATAAATCAAACCAGCCTTGCTACTGGTTTGATTTCTTCAAACATTTGCTCCATCTATTCCAATAGTTGATTTATCAGTTACAACAGTTGAGGAAACTATTGCAACACCACCAACAACAGCATCAACCACAAAGAAACAACACCATATGTTCCAACACTATCCACAACACAAATGTTACATGTTCCAATACGACCACCACCCCTAACAACAGCACCACCAAAGTACCAAACAAAAGACATAAAAAAAAATACTGACAACAAGGCTTTTTAAGTTCTCCCAACAGATGGCTTTTTTGTATATTTTAATAAAAACAATGGTTCGTTCATTCAAGACTTAAAATTTACCTTTCCTTCAATTTTCTCAATAAATAGGAAACTGGTAATTGGTAAATCATTAATAGCAACAAATGTCAATATCTAATTTAAATGACAAACAAAGAAGAAGACGAGATAGAAAGAGCAATAGTAAACCGTACCTGCAATGTCAAAAAAGCAAAAGGATCAGAACATGCAGTTCAGTCGAGTAAAGATATTGATTGGTTGAGCTCCGAAAGAATCCTCACCCAAAAGAAGAGAGTAAAAGGAGGAAAAAAGGAAACAAAGAGAAATAACAATTGAGAATAAAGAAGAGTGATGAGTTGAGTCTTACTTTATGGCTGAAGGAAATGGGGACATTGAAAAGACCAGATAAGATTACTCACTCAGGAGATTTTTGAGTTATCCAAGTAGTACCGAGTAATATTTTTTACCGCCTTAGTATTTTAACTTTTTTACCTCGGACAGGAAATACCTAAATTGCTTTAAAGAAAAAAATCTTAAAACATTTAAGTGCAACAGATAACAATTTATGTTTGAAAATTTCTAAAGCTCGGTCATCTGTCACAATAAATGACGTAATTTGTTTGATAGTTTACAATAGATGCATAATATGTTGCAACAGATTACCTAATTTATTTTATTTAATCCAATAGAAAAGACATTTGTTGCAACAGGTTGAACATTTGTTTATATATAATTTCAATTGAGTTCATACGTTAGACTAATACCTTAATTGAATAATCTAGGACTAGGAGTAAGTTCTCATAGGGTCAACTACAACTTTGATTGAGTCTTTTGGCGATTGTATGATGAGAAGGTATTATGTTCCTCCCGACCAGAGTCGTCGATCGATCACTCTGAGACGAACCGATTTTTACTACCTTATATGTTCAACTAATACCTTAATTGATTAATTTAGGACTAGGGTACTAATACCTTAATTGAATAATCTAGGACTAGGGGTAAGTTCTCATAGGGTCAACTACAACTTCAACTGAGTCTTTTGGCAATTACATAATGAGATGGCATTGCGTTCCTCCCGACCAGAGTCGTCGATCGATCACTCTAAGCTGAACCTATTCTTACTACCTCATATGTTCAACTAATACCTTAATTGATTAATCTAGGACTAGAGGTGAGTTCTCATAATGTCAACTATAATAGATGACAGTGCCTATTTGATAATTTACAATAGATAGGTAATCTATTGAGACATATGACTTAATCCATTTGATAATTTACAATAGATTGGTGATCTGTCGTAATAGATGACTTAATCTGTTTGATAATTTACAACAGATTCGTGATATGTTGCAAAAAATGACATAATCTGTTTGATAGTTTATAACAGATGCGTAATATATTGTAACAAATTACCTAATCTGTTTGATTTAATCCAACAGAAAATATATCTATTGCAACAGGTTGAACATTTGTTTATATATAATTTTAATTGAGTTCATATGTTAGACTAATACCTTAATTGTATACGAGTTCTCATAGGGTCAACTACAACTTCAATTTAGTCTTTTGGTAATTGCATGATGAGACGGTATTGCGTTCCTCCCAACTAGAGTCATCGATCGATTACTCTGAGTCGAACCAATTCTTACTACCTCATATGTTAGACTAATACCTTAATTGACTAATCTAGGACAGGGTACTAATACCTTAATTAAATAATCTAGGACTAGGGGTGAGTTCTCATATGGTCAACTACAACTTGAATTGAGTCTTTTAACAATTACATGATGAGACGGTATTACGTTTCTCCCGACCAAAGTCATCGATCGATCACTCTGAGCCGAATAAATTCTTACTACCTCATATGTTAGACTAATACCTTAATTTATTAACCTAGGATAGGATACTAATACCTTAATTGAATAATCTAGGACTAGAGGTGAGTTCTCATATGGTCAACTATTGATTAATCTAGGACTAGGGTTATCTACAACAGGTGGCAACACCTATTTGATAATTTACAACATATGGTAAATCTGTTGTGACATATGACAATCCATTTGATAATTAACAACAGATGGGTAATCTGTCGCAATAGATGACTTAATTTGTTTGATAATTTACAACAGATTCACAATCTATTGTTACCTAATTTGATTGATAATTTACAACAGATGCAAAATCTGATGCAATATGTTGAATATTTATTTTTATACAATTTCAATTGAGTTCATATGTTAGACTAATAGTACCTAAATTGATTAATCTAGGACCAGGGGTGAGTTCATAGGGTCAACTAGAGTACTCGATCAACTATAACTTCAATTATTTTTATACAATTTCAATTGAGTTCATATGTTAGACTAATAATACCCTTTTGTCAATTGCATGATGAGAGGGTTAAAAATTACGCATATCTTTTATAATTTTAAAAATAATTAAGACCAATTCGGACCAAATTAACATTTTCAAAACTTATCATTCTTTTTCAAAATACAAATCAACCCATACAAAACATTTCATCATTTTAAATCTCGAGTTCTTGCTCTTTCTCTCTCATTCTCACTCAACTATACAGTACAAACAACAACTACTCAACCAATTTTCTCAACCCTTCACAACAGATTGTTCTTCTTATTATTTCCGACCACATAAGTGTTATTTTCAACTTCATTCTTGCTTGTATCAGTCATTTTCTTTATCTTCATAGGAAACATAGTTCGAGAAGAGTTCTATATTTTTTATTTTTTCTAAAAAAATAAGGTCTTTTAAGTTAATGATGAAAAATAAACTTTTAGTTGTATTATTTTCGAGAATGAGTTTACAATTTTGAGTTTTGATGGTAAAATCATAGAAAAACTTGAGAAAACCCTAGTTTCTATCGTAGTGTTCCATTAACTGTCGTGGTATTATTGGATGGTGTTTGTGGTGGTGGTGGTGGTGGTGGTGTTTCTGGTCATCGTGGTGGCATTGGTTGGTGGTATTTGTGGTGGCTGTCAGTGGTGTCGGTATTCATGGTATTTGTAGTATTTGTTGGTGGTGTTTGTGGTTGTGGTTGTTGGTGTGTCGGTATTCGTGGTGTTTGTAATGTATTTTTTAAAATTTATGCATACATTAATTGTAATGAAGTTTTTGTTTTCCTGTTGTTTGTAGGTAAAACATGTCTCCCAAAAGAAAACAAAGTTAAAGTGGATCAACGTCTGACCTCCCAAAAAAAAAAGCTACAGTTCTGAGGGATTCGGGGGAGATTCCTGAAAAATCTCAGTCAAGAAAATATAAAGCTGAGGAAAGATATGAAAACAACATTGAGAGAGGTGAACAAGGGTCTGTAGATGGTGATGAAGAAAATAAAAGTGAGAAAGAGGAGGAATTAGAGAGTTAGAAAGAGAAAGAGGATGATCATCAACATGATGATAATGGATCACCAATGGGGCATGAATTAATATCGACATCCCAGCATGATCCTATCAAAACTTTTAGTATTGATAGGTTTAAAGTTGTGATGCTGATAAATGACCCAAAAGCAGAACTAATAGGTCAAATTGTACTTAAATGTCAGATGAGGGAAAATTTTGAACATTTTAGGAAAATTATGAAGAACGAAAACATAGATGGTTTTTTTAGGAAGAGCTACTTTGGATGGTTTCTTGAGCTTCTTGAGGACCCTTATGTCCATTTTTGTTTCCCTATGACGATGGTATATGGTCTTCTCAAGCGCAGGATCAAGTATGTATGGGGTGATAAAGATTCGGAGGAGGGGGGCAAAAAGAAGATGGATGAAATCTGGATCAACTACTGTGGCATGCCTGTTTGTTTTTGCTTGCAAGAGTTTGCCATAGTGACGGGCTTGAGATTCCATCTTCCAGAAGAACCACCACCCCGCAAAAGATCTAAGGCAAGAAAACATAAGGAACAAATAGATGAGTTGGTTGATAGTACTCGACGTGACTACAAAGTATCTGATTTGTTGACAGATCTCGAGGATAAAACCATACCAGAGCAGTACAGGGAGTAATTGTGCTTAGTTTGGTTTACCCATTCGGCTATATTGATAAGAGACGTCAACAAGGTCGTAGAAGATGATTTGTTGGTGCGTGCTGAGGATTTTGATAAATTCAACAATTATCCCTGGAGATATGACAGCTTATACTTGATTGTCCAATATTTACTGACAAAGTTATCCTCAGGGACGACCATATTATACGGCTTTCCTTGGGATTTCATGGTAAAATTAATCACTAATTTTACTCATCCATTAATTTATATTGAATATACTTATTATGATATTTTTCTTCTTGCTTCCTATTTATATTTTTTAGGTTTGCACATTTAAAGTCATTCCTCCCCTCCGAAAGCAGGTAATGGATTACCCGGATGAGGTTTCTCATCCAAGAATGTTTAGGTGGTTGGCTTCAAAAAGAAACACCAATATTAAGGAGGCTGATCTCTTTAACCCCCCGGATGATGCAGTACGTCTTCTTCAAGTAAAATAATTTTACTCAATGAAAGATATTGAACAGATGTTATATCTGGTGCAATAGATGTTACATCTGATGCACTAAATGGGATATCTTTTGCGACAAGTTACCCATCTTGTGCCAATCGGGGCAACAGATGGATAATCTTTTGCGACAGACGATTGATATCTTACATCAAATTACCCATCTGTTGCTTTGGTTCTCTGAACTCGACTCCTAACAGATTACCATCTACTGCAAATTATACAACAGATGTGTAATCTGATGTAACATATTGTTAATCTGTTGCGACATATAGATCATTTGTTGCATAACAGATTACCCGTCTTGTGCAACTATTGCAACAGATTAGTAATCTGTTGCGACAGATGATTGATATTTTGCATTAGATTATCCATGTGTTGCTCTGTTTCTCTGAACCTGACTCAAATGGATTTTAACTATATACTGCAAACTATGCAACATATGGGTCTTTTTTTAAAATGTAACCCAACTGTGAAAATTATTATATTATATGATTTAAATGTATCTGTCTTTTTTTTCTTTTTTATAGGCTGTGCATCCATGGATCGTGCCTACTGAGGAGGAGTCGGTGATGACTTCTTATATTACTCTAGGTCATGTTGATACTATAGCAAACCCAATGGTGGAGTCAGTAAAGAAGGAATTGGTTGGAGCAACAGCCATAAGAAGAGCAGTTAGGCAAGGTCAACCTAATGTTAAGGCTCTTCATGACCAACCTACTAAGGCAGATCCAGGTGATTCTTCTGGTGGAGTTGTTGGTGTTGGTGGCAGGCATGCTGATGCTTCTACCACTCGTGATGATGAGCATGTTGATTCTCAAGAAAAAATAAATATGTTGGAAAATACCTATTTTCACCCTTACACAGGTCCCTCTCACCCCTTTTCACCCTCGTGTTCTCGTTGCGAATACGAAGAGTGCAAGGACAGCCAGGATAAACTCTTTGAAAAAGTAGAGACTATCTCTAAAGCTGTCGAGGAATTAAATTCTAAGAGGTGTATCATACCATCCAAGAAGGTGAGGGAGCCACACATTCCTACAGTGTTGGTTAGGAGAAAGAAAAGAGCAATTAGAGACGTACTCTCCGGTCAGAAATAAAAAAAAATATATTTCCTCCCTCTCCAAAAGTTATTGAAGTTCAGGGGCCAGTCAAGAAGGTGGGCATATATATAGAACTTGGAACCGAACAGAAGAGGGATCAGCGACAGGCCAAGAATGCCAAGCCAAGCGCACCAGATTAACCCAAGCCTCCATTTTCCCTTCAAGACTTCCAGACTATGACTGATATGCGCATGCCGTATGAGCACAAGGCAAGTTTATTTTTCCTAACCTAGCCTTCTCATCTAATCCATGAAGAAGAAGCTACGCAACAGATATGAAATCTTTTGCAACAGCTAGGTATACTGGTGCAACTGGTAGTGGTTCTGTTGCAAATTATTATCCATCTGTTGCATAAGTTGCATTGGATTATTGATTCACAGAACCCTATGCAACAGATGGACCATCCGTTGCATCTTTACAATTACTAACCAATTTAAAAATTGACTTCTTATATCATAGCATGTTGACAAAATCCTCTGCCTCATGAGGAAAAGAAAATTAACTTACCGGAAAGCTTATGACACTGCCGATAGGATAATGGACCTCAACTTCTGCAAGAAGCTCAAGGATAGGTACGATCAACTCAATGGGGAGGCGTCAGCCCTTGGCGTGGGACTTGATTTCATAGTTTCTACGTTCGACTTGGATGAAGAAGAAATGATAAAATATGTTAGAGGGGAGAGGCCAAATCCATACGACAAGAGCTGGACCGAGGAAAAGAGAATTCTTGCAGTCATTAGAGTGAACGACATACATTATCGGGATATTGAGGTACTACTCGAGGAGGAAAAGATCAACGTTTATGATTGCAATGAACCTCTCGTCGATGATTTTGATCTTTTTCTCCTCGTGAGCCACTGATGGAACTGTTGCGCATCTTGTTGAGGGAGAGTGAACTGATGAATCATTTGCCAAAGGAAGTGTTAATGAAGAAATCATAGGATTTTGAAGGTCAAAATAAGGGAATAATCCTTCCAAAAAATAATGTCAGTTACGCGAGTGGATCGCATGCTCTTGCACACATCAAATGTTTGTTAACCGGCATAGAAATGGCCAAGCCAATGACTTTTCTGTGCGACAACGTTGTGGCAAACCTGCAAGAGGTCTGGGCTTATGGGGTACTAAATGGACGCTTGGAGCCTAAATATATAGAAGAGCCTGTGAAATAGAAATTTTTAATTTCAAGTCACCCTTCACTTTATTACATGTACATGTAGTGGCAATAAATTTTTTTTATGAAAGTTGAGTTTTTTATAATGCAATAGATTGTCAATCTGTTGTAAAATATATTGAATCTGTTATGCAATAGGTTGGTCATCTATTGCATTATGCCAATGTTATTTCTATGTAATCTAAGTCTAATCTATTGCAACAGTGGAAAGACTTGTTTGATAATTTCCAACAGATGACCTAAATTTTACAACATATGCCTAAATTTTTTTGATATTTTCCAACAGTTACGCTTAAATATCCATGAACTCGACAACACCAAACCAGTAGCAAATACATACACCACCATGAAAATTTCTGCAATTAGGCTTGAATATCCATGTGCCTAACAACACCCAACCAGTAGCAATAACGGTAATAATGTAGAATCTTCTTTCTCGATTTTGGTTCTCTTCAGAAGCCTTAACTTTGTTCAACAAACCCCAGATTACACGATTTCCTTGGGAAGGGTGTCATTCTTCATACTAATCAAAGTAATCGCATCCACCCAATTTTTATAAAAATAAGAACAAGATTATAAAATAATTACAAGTCAATAATTAATCAACTAATTAAATAAAAAAATATTACCTTTGAAATCTTACAAGTAAAAAATCTACGACCTAGATTTTGTTGAGTCCAAGAAATCTTTAACAAAGTTTCATGACCTCACTTACAATATCAAAAATCTTTATCACAAAAAACTGTGGAAGATGCGCTCGACATTGTCAAGCTCAGTTGGAAAAATGAAAAAAAATGAAGAAAAGAAAGACCAAATGCAAATAATTTAAAGAATTTGGATAGATAAAAGAAGATGACGATGAAGAAGAAGATTTGGAAATTTAGGGTTAAATTTTAGGAGGAAGATGAATATATAAGACAATGGGGGAAAATGGCCGTTGGGGGCCAAATGACGGCAAGTCAGCAAAAAGTGCCAAACTGACACATTTGATGCCTATTTTGATTTTACATGTTTAAAATGAACACTTTCTACTTGATGCCTATTTTATTTTAGGTGTTTGAACTGAACACTGTCGATGGATTTTGCCTTTTTTATTTCAATTCACTTTAACTTTTTTACATGTAGTGGCAATTTTCTATGTCCGATGAAAGTTGAATTTTTATAATGCAACAGATTCTCCATCCGTTGTAACAGTTATCTACCTATTTTGAAATATAGTTTATCTGTTGTAATAGGTTGGTCATCTATTGCATTATCTCTATGTTTCTATCTAAGTCCATCTGTTGCAACAGTGGGAAGACCTGTTTCATAAATTCCAACAGATTACCTACCCGTTGCAATATATGTCTAAATCTATTCGATTTTTTCCAATAGATGTATCATCTGTTGCAACAGATACATTATCTGTTGCAATATTTGAATCTAGTATTCCTTTTCAATTAATAAGTTCAAATCTAAGGAAAAAATAAAATTCATAGACTAAATAAAATAAATTGAAGACTTCAGAAATTAGCTGAAATAAGTCAACGAATAAATAAAATGTAAAAAAATTATTATGGGTACAAATCTCAACAAATACATCAACAACAATTTAAGTATGATGCTAAGGATTACTTTGACAGGCTCAAGCTATAAAGATCTTCTCAATATGGATAAGTTGTTCTTCATCTAGTGCTATGGAATTCGGCTTTGCTCGTCGTGGATCTTTATTGTCGCTTACGTATGGTTTTTGAACTTTTTGTTCTTCGTATTTCCCTAAAAAGAGTAGCATATTGTCAATGTTGTTCAGCAGTAGCTTCTACATCCACCTGGAAAGCTAGAATTGGTCAATGCTAATCACGAAGATACAACAAAATGGAAAAGGATAACTCATTTGTTCTAGCAAATCAAACCGGTCTTCCTCCTGTTTTAAATTATCCCAAATAGATTATATTTTTGTTGCAACAATGAATCAACTGTTGGAATAAATTTCTACATGAAGAAGACCTGTATGATAATTTCCAACGGATGAACCATCCGTTGCAACATATGAATTATCCGTTGCAGCAGATAGGTCGTCTGTTGGTACAAATAAAAGAGGTACAAAGAGTTATTTGATTTTCTAAAACAGATGAGACATATGTCGCAACAGATACTTTATCTGGTGTAACAAGTTAGTCAACTGTTGCAACAGATGTATATGTCTGTTTGATAATTTTCAGCAGATGTGTCATCTGTTGAAACAGGTATATGTCTGTTTGTTTTGTTAGATGGAAGACATATATATTCACCTTATTTAGCTCGTGTTGCTCTTCTTTAGACATTTTACATTGCTCAGTGCAATACACAGACAGAGGAGTTGCAATTTTGCTTTTTTAGATGCTTGATAATGCCTTGGAAATTACTTTTTTTTCCTCTTAACCCTAATCTCTAATAGAGCAGATGGAAATAAAATCATCTTTGATAGAATGAGACCCCTCTTAGATGTCAATTTCTTTACAGAAGCAGTTAATGCATTAATAGCATTAATCACTACATCATGTTTCGCCCTGCAGTCTTGACATTTGGATGCAGAACATTCGCTGGGAGAGGCAAAATCTATATAACCAGATGATCATACTCATAATAGTTTCCTTTAAATACTATAAAACTAGCATCATTAGCACCAACAGCAACACCACTACCACTACCAATAGCTCCATCACCACTAAGACCATCAACAACAACAAGCCCACCCTCCAAAATTATTTTTCTTGTAATGGTTGTTGCTCTAAAAAAATTCCATTTTTGTTCTATCGATGACCTTAGGATCCCATAAAGTTTGCACAGACTGTAAAGTAAGAAAAAATGGCATCTTCAACTCTTGATTGGTCGGAACTAGCGACGAATGCACAATCTAACATAAATCATTACATATATTAGAATGATGACTAGATCATTCAAAAAAATCATTAATTAAAAGAAAAAATTAATTATAATTATACTTACTACATCCTTCGGGGGTTGAAGAGATTAAAAAAAATTGTATTTTTATCAGTTTTGACCGACAACTATCTCAAGATTCTTGGACAAGAAACTCCTTCCTGGTAGTTCACTTGTTGTCTCAAATAAGGAATGGCTTCAAACGCCCACGCTTATAAAATAACGTCGATAAATCAAAACCATTATTGAGTAAAAAAAATGAATGATATCAAATAAAATAAAAAAATATTTACCATGAAATCTCATGGGAATCCATACAAGTTGACTGTCTTTGGCGCTAATGGAGTCAACAAATATTTAACAGTCATTTTGAAGCTTTCATAACCCCAAGGATAACTGTTAAACGCCTTAAGATCCTCGGAGAGCTTTATTAAATTGAGGCTTATGTTGTTGTTAATGTCTCTCGCCCAAAGAATACTATGTACAAACCAAACCAAGCACAATGACTGCTTGTGCTTCTTTGAAAGTCCTTTACCTTTTAATTCTTCTATAAAAATTTTATTTTTAAAGCTTGGACCAATAATGGACACTAGGTCATCACGATCACACTACTTGTCTTTGCCTTTTTTGGGTGTGCAGGGTGCTTTTTTTGGGTTAGAATAGGTATAACTTGAGAAGGAGGATAATATTTTAGTCCAGTAACTATGGTAAACTCCTTCCAACCAAAACAAACAGGCATGCCACAGTAATTTATCCACACCTCATCTATCTTATCTTTGTTTTCATACATAAACCTACGCTTGAGAAGTTCATATACCATTTTCATTTGGAAACGAGCATTATTATCCTCCGGTAAATCAAGATATTTCCCAAAGTAATTGTCCCTGAAATAAATATCCAATTTTTGTTCTCGAAGTATTTTTCTGAAGGCATCAAAAGATTTTCCCATGGCTGACTTAACCACGAAATCACTCATTAAATATGTGGCACCATCGCACTGCATTCTCGCAGGATAACGATCAATGCTAAATGCTTTGACCAACACTTCGATGGAAGGGCTATTAGAATTTACATCATCTCTTTTGAAACATTCCTCCTCCCCGTGTTCATCATATTCTGCTCCCGATTGAGATAACGTTTGTAAAGCAAGATCACAGAGTGGTGGATGTAGCCTAGCTACTTCACTTGTTCCTTTACTTGGACTTGATTCGGTTTCTATTCTTTTGGGAATCATATTATCTAAAATTAACAATAACATAAAAAAATATATTATAGTTGATTAATGCATCATTAAAAAGGGATAACAGTAAATCAAACAAGAAAAATAGTAAAATAACAGTTGCAATAGATCAACGATCTATTGCACCAGGTAGTATATCTATTGCAGTATATAACCAACTTGTTGTAGCGGATGAGTAATCTGTTGTAACAATACAAAACATATCACTCATCTTTTAAGATAGATGAATGGTATGTGCAGTAGATCACACATTGTTGCGACATATGAGTGATTCGTTGGAACAGTTAAATAACCTGTTGCAACGGATGATTAGTTAAATAACCTGTTGCAACGAATGAGTAATCTATTGCGGCAATACAAAACAAATTACTCATCTATTAAAAAAAATGAATGGTCTGTGCAGCAGATCACACATCTGTTGCAACATATGAGTGATCTGTTGGAACAGTTAAATAACTTGCATCAACGGCTGAGTAATCTATTACGATAATATAAAACATATCACTTATCTGTTAAGAAAGATAAATGATTTGTGCAACAGATCACATATTTGCAACCTTGTGGTAGAACTTGTAGCCTTGCCACTACAGGAGTAGAGATCCTATTCAAAATAGTACTGTGTACAATCTGAATGAACTGGTTTGTATTTGCAGAGAGTTAAAAAAAAATTATAATTTACAATAAAATTATGTTGAATATATAAAAATATATTTTAATTTTATACCTTAAACATATCACTTGAAAGTCGCAAGTAAATATTGTAAAACAAAAGTCTTTCTTTTCTAAACAGATTAAAAAAAAAATTAAAAGCGAAGAAAATACTTATTTAATTTGACACACTCCTTAAAAAATAGTAAAAAATAAAATGATAAATTTACTCTAATGTTCCTAATTATTATAAGTCATCTCAGAAAGACGAAATAAAATTATTAGTAGTAGTACTTAACAATAAAAATAGCATATAAAACAACAAATTATCATCTCCTATGTTTTCAAATTAAATATTTTTTTTAATATAATGAACTAGTAAATGGAGAGAGGAATTATAATTCCCTCAATCAAAATTATATTTATTTTTTTTGCCTTAAATTACTTGACGTATTTTTCTTTTCATAATTCTTGACGTATTTGTCTTTTTATAATTCTTAAAGAGAAATTAATAAAGAATACAAATTCAATAATATAATCTTATTTAATCTTAATTAGATGTATCTTCTTCAATTAATATGAATATAATTAAAAAATATTAATTATTTTTAAAAAATTTAAACATATTAATTATTTTAAGATAAACTTTTGTTTAAGTAAATATACCAAATAATTTGAGGACAAATCCTTTTGGCCACAAAAATTTGGTTCAAATTTGATCACAATAGAAAAAAGTCATGTTCACACTATAAAGTAGTTAATTTTTAGACATTTTTGCCCTATTTATCCCATATTTAAAATTCTATCAATACATTACTCCTTCTGTTTCGTTTTAGTTGACCCTCTTTCTAAAAGTATTTGTTTCAATTTAGTTGTCCCTTTTGATGAAATCAAAAGTACTTTATTATGTTTTTTCAATACTACCCTCAACATTAAATGACTAAACAAAGTATATTTACTCAAATTTATATTTTCAAAGCATAATTAATAAGGCTAAATTGGCAAAATAAACCCCTAATAAATACTTTCTTAAAGGAAAGGCCAAGTTAAAAAGGGTCGACTATTTTGAAACGGAGGGAGTAGTTTTTAATGTATTGGGAATTGAAAATAAATACTCCCTCTGTTTCGAATTAGTTGACCCTTATGGGTTTGGCACACCCATTAAAAAAATATTAATTATGTGTTTATTTTACCAAATTAGTCTTATTAATTATGCTTTGAAAATATAAATTTGAATAGATATACTTTGTTTAGTCATTTAATGTCAAGGATAGTATTGGAAGAACATAATAAAATACTCTTGATTTCATCAAAAGGACAACTAAATTGAAACAAATATTTTTAGAAAAAGGGTCAACTAAAACGAAACGGAGAGAGTATTTGAGAGTCAAGACAATAGAGTTTGCTGGTCTCCTTCCTCAAGTATTGACTTGAAAACGCATATGTGAAGTCTTTTTCTTGGCGGCCAAGGTTTAGAATATAGTCTCCTCGTGAAATATGGACTCTTTTTATATCTTATGAGTATTGTTTCGTGAAATATGGACTCTTTTTATATCTTATGAGTATTGTTTTATTGAATTTTATTAGTCACATTAGGCACATACTTTTAGGTAAATTAGTACTAATAGAGTCTTCATGTTCCCATGCGAGGAGACTTTCTTGGATCATAGTCTTCCCATAATGTCGAATAAATGTCCCATGTGAAGCTTGTCTACGCATGACTTTCCTTTCTTTTTTTCTTTTTTTTTTTCAGAAAAAAAAAAAAGTAAGCTGCAAGTATATTTATTGGCATATGGAATATTAACTAGTATAGTAATTACACAAATCATCAAAGATTATGAGAATGTGAGAATCATTTTCATCTTTGATTGAATTTGAGTTTCAAGGATGAAATTGTCTGTAATAAAGAAATTTTCTCTCAAAGTGTAATATTTTTATATGAATCTGAATTAATTAAATTTCAAAATAGATATTAAACATCTAAATGGAAAACCTAAAGAAAAATAGAAAATATAATTAAACAATGGTTGAAGATGAATTTGTCCATTATATATCACACTTCTTGTTCTTGATGATACATGAACCTTCTCTTACAATGACTTTAATGAGTTAGGTGAATATGCTTTTGCCTTGATTCTTGATTTCACTTGATAATAATTGTAGTACTTCTATTCTTTTCTCCATTCTGCAATTAACACACCATGTGATAAAAAAAAGATATTACACCAATAATCTTATCAATGAACATAGACTTGTTAGTTGTATCTACTCCCTCCGTCCCAAATTGAGATGGCACATTGATTAAGAAAAATAATTAATAACATGACTAGTTTATCATAGTACCCCTATTAATTGATATTTACATTTTAATTTAAAGAAAAAATAATTAATGCAAGGGTAAAACATGAGAAAAAAAATTTGTCTCTTCTTGATTAATGAAAAAGGACAAGTAAAATGAGAAATGAAATTAGAAAATTTGGGACAGATAATTTGGGACGGTATTACTTTTGGATTTAGCGGGATAGTTTCTTGGGGCTTTGGGATGTAGGTGACAAAAAAGTTTTAAAATGAGGTGTAAGTGACACAAGTCTTAATTATTGAGTGGAGGTGACAATTACTTTATTATAGATTAAGAAAGTTGAAGAAGTTTGAAAATAGTCCACAAGTTTTAAAATTTATACTTTGATCCAAATGTTTACCTATATAACGGAAAACGGAGGGAAAAAAGGCGTCTTTCTCTCTCTTCTCACCCATTGTTGTTTTCTCTCTCTTAGCGATTTTTGTTGTTCATTGTTGTTGTTGCTTTATTCATCATCTTCTGCTTCTTTATCATCATCTTCTACTTCATTATCATATTCATCCTCTTCTTGTTGACCATTTGTTGTTGTTGTTGTTACCGCTACTGTTGTTATTTGACCAATTTCTTAGGTCAATTTTGTTTCGAACATCACTTTCCACTTTGGTATTACTTCATAGGAGACCTTGGTAAGTCAAATTATGATTTTTAGTTGAATTTGTCAGCTGGGTAACTGCAATTGTGTTGTTGTTTTTCCAACAATGGATAGAACCCAATCATGAATCCAACATAAGATCCATCTGTTTAAACAGATAAATCATTTGTTGCGACAGATGAGATATCTTTTTCAATGGAAGACTGATATGTTGGATTCATGTTTAAACAGATGGGTCATCTGTTGTAACATTTGTTACATCTGTTGCAATAGATTAGTTATCTGATGCGATATGATAAATATTTATTTCAATAGATTAGTAACCTATTGCAACAGAACCTAAACACGATTCCAATAGAAGTGTTATCTGTTACAACGGTACCTTCTTGAGGATAAGGTATAATGGAGTTCTGCTAGAGGCGGTGGCGTAGGATGCGGAGAATCACATATTTCCTATTGCTTTTTTTGTAGCGGACAAGGAATGTGATGCCTCTTATGAATTATTTTTTGAACAACTGCGAAGCTGTGTCGAAGATACCGAAGAGTTGTGTTTTGTATCGGATAGGCATCCAAGTATTCCAAAGATGGGTTCACTTTTCTTCACTTCAGCTTACTTTGATTGTTGCATCAGGCATCTTGGAGAGAATATTCGAAACAACTATCACAACAAAAGGGTCGTCACCCTTTTTTATAAAGCAGCTAAAGCATATAGTAGAGAGGAGTTTTTAGACCATTTCAATCAAATAGCAAATGTGAATCCCAAGGTAGCAGAATTTCTAACACGTGTCGGTTTTGAGAGATGGAGCCGGGCATTCTGTCCAGCAGATAGGTACATTCTTATGAATTTAATGTCTTGTTTTATTTACAAGTTTAGTATGATGTCGTACTAAGTGATTCTTTTCTATAGATACAATATTATGACATCAAACATAGCTGAATCGGTGAATTCATTATTTGGTGATGAAAGAAAATTTCCCATCAAGGCTATGTTTGAAAAAATAAGCAAGAAGTATAACAATTTTTTTAACGAAAGGCATGTGCAGTTTAAGTGCCCAAAAAAACCCAATTTGTTCTCAAAATAAAAAAAATATCAACGAACATCAGTTTGGGGAATAGGTTATTCTCTCATAAAATAGCAGATTACAAATTCAGTATCACCGGTTATGGTGATGCTGCCACGGTTGATCTTCAAACAAGATCTTGTACGTGTAGGGTTTTTTACTTGGACAAAATACATTGTCCACATGCTATGGAAGTGCTTCGAGCTCAATACGGTTATAATATGGACCAGAAGTTTACGAGCACTTCTCTCAATATTATTTAGTGAAAAAATATAAAATAGCATATAGTGGGCATATTACTCCGGTGCCTCCCAAAGAATCATAGGTTGTTCCTGTAGAGATGATGGGGAGATTAATACCTCCTCCATATATTGACCCAGGCACTATCAAATCGGGAAGAAATCCATATAAGAGGAGGTGTGGAGTTGGAGAATCATTTTCATCAAGAACAAACAAGTGTTCCATATATAAGTGTGTTGGTCACAAAAGAACTACATAACCGAATCGTAATCTACCATGATCGTTGTAATTGCAGAAACTTGTGTTGTTGTTTATTTGTTGTGGAATTTTATATATTTAACTCATTGTTGTGAACCTAATGTTATCATTTATTATATATAAAATATCTTTTTTAATAACTTGTGCATCAATAAAAAAAGGCAAAACATGAACTAAATAATACAACAGACCACAATTATTCTAAACAGTTCGACAAACTGGAATATTTTCCTCCAACAGATGACAAATCTGTCGAAATAGATATATAATCTATTGACAGAAACCCAACAGATGACCAATTTATTCCAACACATGGTCCATTTGTTAAAAGAACTCAAAAGCCAAAATTGCAAGTACTACTGGATTCAACATTTCTCCTGCCTCCAACCATCGACATGTTAACATGTATGTATGTTTAGATTAGATGAAATAGACAGAATGAAAATTGAATAAGAATTAAAATACCAAAGTCGACTAAAAGTAAATTTTTCATTAAACGGAAAATAAAATACTTTAGGTATAAATCCGATATAGAAAAATTAAAATACATACACTAAAAGAAAAAATATATTCTAATTATTATTATCATTATCATCATTAATGAAAGCCATCCAATCAACTCGCAGCAACAGGGCCCTCATGTAATACCCCAAACTTTTCTTAAGCTTAAATTATATCTCTATAAGATTAAGGAATGACTTCCAAAGTGAGTAGTACTTAAATAATATAGAGTTTTCCTAATTTTGACTTTTTATCATGTGAAAAATTGAATTAGCTTTCCAACGATACCAATTTTGTCCACATCCGGTATCGGGGTGAGAAGTTATGGTCATTTTACTGAGAGTTGTCAGAACCGCCCAGGTGCGAAGGGTAGGTTGATGAACCGTCGAGCTTGCGACGTACCATCGCTCAAGCCTTCACAACCAAGGCAGTAAACCCATTCACTGGCCAAGTGCGATGGTCAGGTCGACGGACCGTCGAGCTAGCGATGGATCGTCGCCCAAGCCATCGCTACGATACCAATTTTGTCCACATCCGGTATCGGGGTGAGAAGTTATGGCCATTTTACTGAGAGATGTCAGAACCACCCAGGTGCGGCTGGTAGGTTGACGGACCATAGAGCTTGCGATGAACCGTCGCTTAAGCCGTCACAACCAAGGCAGTAAATCCATTCACTGGCCAAGTGCAATGGACCGTCGCCCAAGTCGTCGCTACTAAGGAAGTGAGCCCCTAATCTGGTCCAAGTGCGATGGTCAAACCGACGGACCATCGAGCCAGCGATGGACCATCGTACGAGCCGTCGCTGATCCCGTTCAGCAATTTTAAACCCATTTTTAAAAGTGTTTATTGGTCTTTTTCCATCCTTTTTAACACCTAGATATATCAAAATGAAGCATAGAACTTCAGATTCTTACATAGAATCAAAAACTAGGGTTTCTCCCTCAAGAGCAAGACCCAATTCCTTCTCTAAGATTACACCATAGTTCTTGCAAATTGATTTAAGAATCAAGGTCCCCAAGTCAAAACCTTCAAGAACCCTCACTCAAGAGTATGAAAAAGAGTCTCAAGCAATCTAGTTCATCTATAAGTCATAATCTAAGGTATGTGGGGTTTGAACAAGGGTAACTCTTTCACCCTTGTGCCCAAAGGCTAATTTTAAATACAAAATTTCTGTAATTTATGAGATTGTCCATGAAATTTAAGTTAGGGTTTATACCCCTTTACTATTATTTGTAAGATTTTGAGAGTTCCTATGGATTAAGGTTGAATTTCATGATTTTATTTATATTTCTATGTCTATTGATGAAATTTATAGATTTTAATATAATTTATGAGTAATTGCATTACCAAGTTTGAATTTTAAGATGTTTTGATATGAGACTGATGATTGGGTCAATACACCCCATATAAAGATTGTTGTTCAAGATTGTTTGTGCTATAAGCACCCCTTGGTTAGGTTATTTTAAGATTTCAAATAAGGATTTGACCTTTTTGGGTCTAAGCTAAGATATAAGTCTACATTACTTATGAATTAAAGTGAAGAGAAGTATATTTGGTCTTTATTATAGACCCTTGAATTATTTTAAGGTGGATTTTCTAAAAGTTCTGAGCTTAAGTATGGGAGTAGTATTTAGCACCGAGTTGGGTATGATTCCAAGGTGTCATTACCCAGAATTGCATGCCCCGTAGGTCTCTAATTTACCCCAAGTGGGTTAAGATAGTGATCACTAAAGTTAAGGTTTTATTCCGATGGAAAGGGTAGAGCAGCTTTCCCCAACGTGGGCAAGACGTTGGACTCCATGTGGCTCACATGGTTTATGTTGGTTAGAAGAAACTCCCAAGTCTCCTATGTCCCAAAGTCCTATAATCTCTAAATTTTAAAGAAGACCCTTATTCTCCATAAGATAACAAGTTTTGAAAGGTATTGTTTTAAGATTCCTCTTGCTTACAAGTTTTGAGAATAAGATGGAGAACACAGATTTTAGAATTAACTGTAATAACTCACTAGATTGGTAATATATGCTTCAATATACATGATTTATGAGATTCAGATTTCAGTTTAACCCAAGCTATGTGAGTTATTCATATAAGCATGCATGTTTTATAAAGAATGATAACATTGTTTACTTAAATGCATACACCCCTCATATACTCAATACTTCCTCAAAGTACTGATCCGCATATATGTCTGTGTGCTACATTGTCTCATAATGTAGGTTCAGGTGCTCAGTCCCAACAGTGACAGTGATTCTCGAGTACCTTTGTCTACACTCCAAAGTTGGTGAGTCCTCATGGTTCGAGGACCTATTGCTCAAATTTCAGTTGTTATTGCTTCCAACTTAGTCGAGTCAGTTGGGGGTTTGTCCCAATGACTCTCTAGTTCTTGATTAGTAGAGGCTTTATCAGACTAGATTATCACTGGCTTAGACTTTCAGTATTTTGACTGTTCAAACAAGTATTTCTTTGTATTCTATTATGATGATGACATGGCAGTACCATAGTTTTACTTTATTTATCTCAAAGTAAGTTTTATATATAGTAGCAGGCTTAAAAGGGTTAGCTTGGGCTACTTGTAGCTTTAATCACCGTGTGACAATCTGGGATGAGATTTCAGGGCATTACAAACTTGGTATAAGAGCCAAAGGTTTAAGGAGTCCTAGGGAGTTTGACTAGCCGCATTACGTAGAGTCTTGATCATCGGTGTGTAGTGCGCCACATCTATGAGCAAGAGGCTACGGGACATTTTAGGAAAAAGTCATCTCTTTCTTTCAGAGTCTATCATGCCTACTACTATCTCTATCTGCTATTAACTCGTGCTCTCTTATGACAGGAAATACCTCCCCGAAGACCTAATGCCTTTAGGAATGTCGATCATCCACCTCAATCGGCCGATCCCCTGAATGAGAACGTGTCTCATGCTAAGTTTCAGGCTAGCTTTCAGGCGTTAGCCTAAGCAGTCACCGCGAATGTTCAGGCCAATAACCAGGCTACAGTTCCATACCAGTATGGGGGTTATTCCGCTGCCGCCCGAATTCAAGATTTCATGAGGATAAATCCGCCAGAGTTCTATGGGTTTAAGGCAGGTGAGGACCCACAGTTGTATCTTAAGGAGTTAAAGAAGATCACCTAAGTCATGCATATTTCTGAAGAAAAGAGTGTAGAGCTGGCCTCTTATAGGCTGAAAGATATTGCTGATGACTGGGTTATGGCATGGAGGAAGAATAGAGGGGAGAATGCATCTCCTACAACTTGGCAGGTGTTTCAGGATGTATTTCTAGACAAATTCTTCCCACTTGAGATGAGGGAGGCAAAGATAGAAGAATTTATGAACCTGAGGCAAGGCTCTATGACTGTAAAGGAGTATTGCCTTAAGTTTAACCAGTTAACCAAGTATGCTACTGATTTGGTAGCTGACACCCAATCTAGTATGAGCAAGTTCATGACCAGTATATTTGGTTTGGTGCTGAAATAGTGTAGGAGTATTATGCTGAATAGGGATATGGATTTGTCCAGACTGATGATGCATGCTCAGCAGATTGAGGTTGATAAGATAAGAGAGAGATACAGAGTAAGGGGAAATAAGAGAGCTAGATCGGAGTCGTTTGAGTATGTTCAGACTAGATCCCATGGAGGGAATCATTTACAGTTTCAGAGTCATTCGTCTATGCCAGCGCCTTTGTCAGCTAGTGCTCCCATACCCAGAAATAGGTAGGAGCAAGGAAATAAGTCTTCTATGTACAGGTCCCAGAACAGTGTGAGTAATAGGCCCAATTATCCTTCTTATGCTAAGTATGGTAGAACCCATCCCAGAGAGTGTTTTGCCAAACAAAGAGTTTGCTTTGGTTGTAGAAAGTTGGGCCACAGACTTAGAAAGTGCCCGAATGCTAGGCAGGGGAGTAGAGATATCCGACCTCAGACTCAGGATACTAGTTCCCCAACTCCTTTAGCCCATCCATCTCCTCCTCAAGGAACTTTATCCAGTATTACTAGCGGTCAGCGGCAAAATAAATTCTATGCCTTGCCATCCCACTAGGAACAGGAGGATTCACCAAACGTTGTTACTGGTATGCTCCGTGTCTTTTGCTTTGATGTTTATGTGTTGATGGACCCTGGGTCAAGTTTCTCTTATGTGACCCCGTTAGTTGCTGTGAATTTTGAAATGAGTCCTGACAAGATTCGTAAGCCTTTTTGTTTTCTATTCCAGTAAGTGAGTCAGTTGTTGCTAAGAAAGTGTATAAAAACTGTTATGTCACTGTCATTCATAGAGTTATATTTGCTGATTTGATAGAGTTGGAGATGGTTTATTTTGATATAATTTTGGGTATGGATCGGTTTCTCTTGTTATACATTTATAGACTGTCATACCCGTGTGGTTAAGTTTCAGTTTCCTAATGAGCCAGTGTTCGAGTGGTCCGGGAGTTCAGTGTCTCCCAAGAGTCATTTTATATCCTATCTCAAAGACAGAAAGCTAATATCCAAAGGTTGCATCTATCATCTAGTTCGAGTTAAGGACACTAAGTCTAAGGCTCCAACTATTCAGTCGGTCAGTATAGTTAGTTAGTTTTTGGATGTTTTTCCAGAGGATCTCCCAGGAGTACCTTTCAATAGAGAGAAAAAATTCGAGATTGACCTTCTTCCTGATACACAACCTATTTCTATTCCTTCATACCGTATGGCACCCACAGAGCGTAAGGAGTTGAAAGAGTAACTCAAAGATCTTTTATATAAGGGTTTCATAAGGCCAGTGTTTTTCCTTGAGGCGCACCTATCATGTTCGTGCGAAGGAAAGATAGTTCTTTGTGTATGTGCATTGACTATCATTAGCTGAATAAGGTCACAGTTAAGAACAAGTACCCTCTTCCTAGAATTGATGACTTGTTTGATCAGTTGCAAGGTGCAAGTTATTTCTCAAAGATAGACCTTAGATCCGACTATCACCAGCTTAAAGTAAGGGAGTGTGATATCCCAAAGATAGCCTTCCGAACCTGTTATGGTCACTTTGAGTTTCAAGTCATGTCTTTTGGGCTAACCAATGCTCCAGCGACTTTCATGAACCTCAGGAATTGAGTGTTCAGACAGTATCTTGATATGTTTGTCATAGTGTTCATAGATGATATTCTTGTATACTCCCGTAGTAAGGATGACCATGTAGATTATCTTAGAATTGTCTTACAAACTCTTAGATATCATCAGTTGTTTTCCAAATTTAGTAAGTGTGAATTTTGGCTAAGTTCAGTAGCCTTTCTAGGTCATATTATTTTAGTCGAAGGCATTAGAGTTGATCCCCAAAAAGACAGAAGCTGTAAGAAATTGGCCTAGACTTATCTCTCCGTCAGACTTTAGAAGTTTCTTGGGTCTAGCTCGCTATTACCACCATTTTGTTAAAGGTTTCTCATCTATTGTGTCTTCTATATCTAGACTGACCCAAAAGAAAGTTAAGTTCCAGTGGTTAGATTCTTGCAGAAGAGTTTTCAGGAGTTAAAGACTCGACTCACTTCAACCCCCGTGTTGACATTATCTGATGGTATGGATGATTTTGTGGTGTATTATGATGCCTCTAGGGTTGGTTTGGGTTGTTTGTTGATGCAGAGAGGCAAGGTTATAGCCTATGCCTCTAGAAAGTTGAGGTCGTATGAAAAGAATTACCCAACCCATGATTTAGAGTTAGCTGTTGTGGTCTTTGCTTTAAAAATCTGGAGACACTATATGTATTGTGTTCATGTTGACGTGTTTACTAATCACAAAAGCCTGCAGTACATGTTTACTCAGAGGGAGTTGAATCTTAGACAGAGAAGGTGGTTAGAGTTGCTAAAATATTATGATATGAGTGTGTTATATCATCCAGGCAAGGCCAATGTAGTGGCAGACGCCCTCAGTAGAATGTCTATGGGCAGTATGGCTCATGTAGAGAAGGATAAGAAAGAGTTGGCTCATGAAGTTCATCGTTTGGCTAGACTGGGTATTAGGTTACTTGACTCAGCTGAAGGTAGTGTTTGGGTTCAGAGTAGTCTGAATCCTCCTTAGTTTCAGAAGTGAAAGAGATGCAAGACCTTAATACTAGTTTGGTCAAACTGAAGAAGTCAGTTAAAGACCAACAGGTTAAGGTTTTCTCCCTAGGGGGGATGGTGTATTGAGATGTTAAAATAGATTGTGTGTTCCGTGTGTTGGTGACTTGAGGCAGAGAATTATGGATGAGGCGCATAGTGTGCGATATTCTTCATCCCTATGCTACCAAGATGTACCGTGACTTGCGAGAAATATACTGGTGGAATGGTATGAAGAAAGACATAGCAGAGTTCGTGGCGAAGTGTGCAACTTGTCAGCAGGTTAAGGTAGAGAACCAAAGGCCTGGTGGTATGTTGTAAGAGTTTGGTATCCCCACTTGGAAGTAGGAGAAGGTGAATATTGATTTTTTGACTGGTCTACCCTTTTCTCGTCATCATCATGATTCGATTTGGGTTGTTGTAGACAGGTTGACTAAGTCAGTGAATTTTTTGTCAGTGCATACATCTTATACAGCTGAGGATTATGCTAGGTTGTACATCCGGGAGTTAGTCAGGTTGCATAGAGTTCCCTTGTCTATCATCTCGGATAGGGGTACTCAGTTTTGGAGAGCATTTCAAAAGGGTCTTGGTACCCAAGTTCATTTGAGTTTCGCTTTTTATCCATAGACAGATAATCAGGTTGAGAGGACCATCCAAAATTTGGAAGACATGTTGAGGGCATGTGCTCTTGATTTCAAAGGTAGTTGGGATGAGCATTTTCCATTGATTGAATTTGTGTATAACAATAGTTATCACTCTAGCATACAGATGGCCCCTTTTGAGGCTTTGTATGGGAAGAGATATAGATCACCCATAGGTTGGTTTGAAGTGGGTGAAGTTGCTTTGATTGGTCCAGATGTTATGTTTGAGGCTATGGAAAAGGTTAAGTTGATTAGAGAAAGGTTGAAGATAGTCTAGAGTCATTAGAAGTCATATACAGATGTGAGAAGAAGAGATCTTGTGTTTGAGGTGGGTGATTTGGTGTACTTGAAGACTTTTCCCATGAAGGGGGTGAAGAAGTTTGGGAAAAGGGGAAAGCTTAGTCCCCGTTATATTGGCCCGTATAGAGTTCTGAGACGGGTGGGGAAAGTAGCATATAAAGTTGAGTTTCCCGTAGATCTGTCATTTGTCCATCCCGTCTTTCACGTCTCCATGCTTAAGAAGAGAATTGGTGATTCCGTTGTTGTAGATCTTTCGGAGAGCTCAGATATTTAGACCAGTCTTTCTTACGAAGAGATTCCAGTTGAGATTCTAGAACATCATATCCGTAGACTAAGGAACAAAGAGATTTCCTTGGTCAAATTTCTTTGGCGAAACCATTTAGTTGAGGGTGCTACTTGGGAAGCAGAAGCAAACATGCGAGCCAAGTACCGGCACCTCTTCTCCGTGAGTTCAGATCTAGCTGAAGGTATTATTCTTCCTTAATTCATCTCCTTTCTAATCCTGTGTATTCAGCTATATAGTTGTCTTCTCCATGAGTCCATGCATTCTCTTAAGTATTCAAAAGTTTAGAATGATGTAGAGTTAGTTTAGAAATTCATTCAGTTGTGTATTCTCAGTATTCTCTGTATTCTTATACTATCTTTCCAATGATACCAATTTCGTCCAAATCTGGTATCGGGGTGAGAAGTTATGATTGTTTTACTGAGAGCTGTCAGAATCGTCCAGTGCGATGGGTAGGTTGACGGACCGTCGCTCAAGCCGTCGCAACCAAGGCAGTAAACCCATTCACTGGTCAAGTGGGACAGTCAGGTCGATGGTCCATCACTTTGTAACACCCCAAAATCTCATCCTAGTAGGCCACACGGTGCTTAAGGCTACAAGTATCCCAAGCTAACCCTTTTAAGCCTGCTACTACATATAAAACTTACTTTGAGATAAATTAAGTAAAACAATGGTACTGTCATATCATCATCATAATGAAATACGAAGAAATACTTACCTGAACAGTCAAAATATTGAAAGTCTAAACACACTAATAATCTAGTCTGACAAAGCCTCTACTAATCAAGAAGTACAGAGTCAATGGGATAGACCACCAACTGACTTGACTATGCTGAAAGCAATAACAACTGAAAATCTAAGAAATAGGTCCTCGAACCATTAGGAGGAAGATGAATATATAAGACAATTGGGGGAAATGACCGTTGGGGGGCAAATGACGGCAAGTCAGCAAAAAGTGTCAAACTGACACATTTGATGCCTATTTTATTTTACATGTTTAAAATGAACACTGTCTACTTGATGCCTATTTTATTTTAGGTGTTTGAACTGAACACCGTCGATGGATTTTGCCTTTTTTATTTCAATTCACTTTAACTTTTTTACATGTAGTGGCAATTTTTTATGTCCGATGAAAGTTGAATTTTTATAATGCAACAGATTCTCCATCCGTTGTAACAGTTATCTACCTGTTTTGAAATATAGTTTATCTGTTGTAATAGGTTGGTCATCTATTTCATTATCTCTATATTTCTATCTAAGTCCATCTGTTGCAACAGTGGGAAGACCTGTTTCATAAATTCCAACAGATTACCTACCTGTTGCAATATATGTCTAAATCTATTCGATTTTTTCCAATAGATGTATCATCTGTTGCAACAGATACATTATCTGTTGCAATATTTGAATCTAGTATTCCTTTTCAATTAATAAGTTCAAATCTAAGGAAAAAATAAAATTCATAGACTAAATAAAATAAATTGAAGACTTCAGAAATTAGCTGAAATAAGTCAACGAATAAATAAAATGTAAAAAAATTATTATGGGTACAAATCTCAACAAATACATCAACAACAATTTAAGTATGATGCTAAGGATTACTTTGACAGGCTCAAGCTATAAAGATCTTCTCAATATGGATAAGTTGTTCTTCATCTAGTGCTATGGAATTCGGCTTAGCTCGTCGTGGATCTTTATTGTCGCTTACGTATGGTTTTTGAACTTTTTGTTCTTCGTATTTCCCTAAAAAGAGTAGCATATTGTCAATGTTGTTCAGCAGTAGCTTCTACATCCACCTGGAAAGCTAGAATTGGTCAATGCTAATCACGAAGATACAACAAAATGGAAAAGGATAACTCATCTGTTCTAGCAAATCAAACCGGTCTTTCTCCTGTTTTAAATTATCCCAAATAGATTATATTTTTGTTGCAACAATGAATCAAGTGTTGGAATAAATTTCTACATGAAGAAGACCTGTATGATAATTTCCAACGGATGAACCATCCGTTGCAACATATGAATTATCCGTTGCAGCAGATAGGTCGTCTGTTGGTACAAATAAAAGAGGTACAAAGAGTTATTTGATTTTCTAAAACAGATGAGACATATGTCGCAACAGATACTTTATCTGGTGTAACAAGTTAGTCAACTGTTGCAACAGATGTATACGTCTGTTTGATAATTTTCAGCAGATGTGTCATCTGTTGAAACAGGTATATGTCTGTTTGTTTTGTTAGATGGAAGACATATATATTCACATTATTCAGCTCGTGCTGCTCTTCTTTAGACATTTTACATTGCTCAGTGCAATACACAGACAGAGGATTTGCAATTTTGATTAGATCATTACATTGCTCGTGATGCACAATCTAACATAAATCATTACATATATTAGAATGATGATTAGATCATTCAAAAAAAATCATTAATTAAAAGAAAAAATAATTATAATTATACTTACTACATCCTTTAGGGGGTTGAAGAGATTAAGAAATTTTGTATTTTTATCAGTTTTGGCCGACAACCATCTCAAGATTCTTGGACAGGAAACTCCTTCCTGGTAGTTCACTTGTTGTCTCAAATAAGGAATGGCTTCAAACGCCCACGCATATAAAATAATGCCAATAAATCAAAACCATTATTGAGTAAAAAAAATGAATGATATCAAATAAAATAAAGAAATATTTACCATGAAAGCCCATGGGAATCCATATAAGTTGACTGTCTTTGGCGCTAATGGAGTCAACAAATATTTAACAGTCATTTTGAAGCTTTCATAACCCCAAGGATAACTGTTAAACGCCTTAAGATCCTCGGAGAGCTTTATTAAATCGAGGCTTATGTTGTTGTTAACGTCTCTCGCCCAAAGAATATTATGTACAAACCAAACCAAGCACAATGATTTCTTGTGCTTCTTTGAAAGTCCTTTACCTTTTAATGCTTCTATCAAATTTTTGTTTTTGAAGCTTGGACCAACAATGGACACTAGGTCATCACGATCACATGACTTGTCTTTGCCTTTTTTGGGTGTGCGGGGTGCTTTTTTGGGTTAGAATAGGTATAACTTGAGAAGGAGGATAATATTTTAGTCCAGTAACTATGGCAAACTCCTTCCAACCAAAACAAGCAGGCATGCCACAGTAATTTATCCACACCTCATCCATCTTATCTTTGTTTTCATACATAAACCTATGCTTGAGAAGTTCATATACCATTTTTATTTGGAAACGAGCATTATTATCCTCCAGTAAATCAAGATATTTCCCAAAGTAATTGTCCCTGAAATAAGCATCCAATTTTTGTTCTCGAAGTATTTTTCTGAAGGCGTCAAAAGATTTTCCCATGGATGACTTAACCAAGAAATCACTCATTAAATATGTAGCACCATCGCACTGCATTCTCGCAGGATAACGATCAATGCTGAAGGATTTTACCAACACTTCGATGGTAAAATCCTATTTCCGTGTTCATCATATTCTACTCCCGATTGAGATAATGCTTGTAAAGCAACAGAGTGGTGGATGTAGACTAGCTGCTTCACTTGTTCCTTTACTTGGACTTGATTCGATTTCTATTCTTTTAGAAATCATATTATCTAAAATTAACAAGAACATAAAAAATATATTATAGTTGATTAATGCATCGTTAAAAAGGGATAACAGTAAATCAAATAAGTAAAATAGTAAAATAACAGTTGCAATAGATCACCGATCTATTGTACCAGGTAGTATATCTATTGCAGTATATAGCCAACCTGTTGTAGCGGATGAGTAATCTGTTGTAACAATACAAAACATATCACTCATCTTTTAAGATAGATGAATGGTATGTGCAGTAGATCACACATTGTTGCGACATGTGAGTGATTCGTTGGAACAGTTAAATAACCTGTTGCAATGGATGAGTAGTTAAATAACCTATTTCAATGGATGAGTAATCTATTGCGGAAATACAAAATAAATTACTCATCTATTGAGAAAAATGAATGGTTTGTGCAGCAGATCACACATCTGTTGCAACATCATCTATTGCAACATATGAGTGATCTGTTGGAACAGTTAAATAACTTGTATCAATGGCTGAGTAATCTATTACGATAATATAAAACATATCACTTATCTGTTAAGAAAGATAAATAATTTGTGCAACAGATCACATATCTGTTGTAACACCATCTGTTGTAACATATGAGTGATCTATTGGAATAGTTAAAAAACTGTAGCAATGGCTGAGTAATCTGTTATGATAATACAAAATATATCACTCGTCTGTTGAGAAAGATGAATGGTCTGTGCAACAAATCACACATTTGTTGCAATATATGAGTGATCTATCGGAATAGTTAACTAACCTGCAGTAACGGCTAAGTAATCTGTTGAGACAATACAAAATATATCACTCATCTATTGAGAAAGACAAATGGTCTTTACAACAGGTCACACGTCTGTTGCAACACATGAGTGATCTGTTGGTACAGTTATCAACGGTCAATATTATTTAGATTTCTTCCAACATAGGGTCGTCTATCGCGGCAGATGAATGATCAGTTGAAAAAATCAACTCTTGGACATTTTCTATTGAAAGAGTTTATAGGATTTTATCCAACATGAGGTTCATTTGTTGGATCAGATCATTAATCTGATGGTTCTTCCATTGCATCAGATGGTTAATTAGTTGCATCAGATTTTTTATCTAATATTTAATTTGTTGCTACATATGGTTAATCTATTCCATCAGATAGTTAATCTGTCTTATCAGATGATTAATCTGTTGCATCAGATGATTAATCTGTTGCATTAGAATTGTAATCTGATGGTTCCTTTGGTGCATCGGATGGTTGATCTGTTGCATCATATAACAAATCTGTTGTATCAGATGGTTAATATATTGCACCAGATGGATAATTTGTTGGAGAAAACAAAAAACAGTAGCACGATTTTGTTCAACAAAAAAATAACAATATCACCATTTTTACCAAGAACAAGAACAGAAAAAATTTACCCAAATTGTTGTTTTATTTTTATAAACACAAATAATAAAAATCAAACTTCAAAAAAATGCAACAAACAACAAAAAATCATAATTCACTTCGAAAAGAGAAGAGAAGAAATACCATAAATTAGGGTTTTATTCAGACCGCATTTTAAATTAATGCAATAAATATTAAAATTGTTAACCAATACTATAAGAGAAGTTGGCTCAAGTTTCTCGTTTTCTTCAAAATTAAAAAGGCCATAAATTTTTACCTATGAAAGAAGAAAAAGAACCATGAAGAATTCAAAGTTGTTGTGGCCGGAGAGCAAGGTTGTCACATCGTTTGAAGGTTGAAGTTGAAAAGGAACTCGAAGCCCAACTATTTGTAGTCGGATGTTGAAGTCACTGAGGATTGAAATGAGAAATTTGCAAAACAGTTGGTTGGAAGAGATTTGAGAGAAATTGTCGAGAGAGGGATGAGAAAGAAGTTGATTTGAATTGAAGAAGGTAACTCAAAGCCCAAATATTTATCGCCGAAGGTGGAAGTCGCCGGGGGTTGAAGGGAGAAATTTTGCAAAACTGTCGGTTGGGAGAGAGCTGGGAGAAGTTGTCGAGAGAGAGGAAAGAATGGTTGATTTGGATTAAACAGGGATGTGGGTTGATTTATATTTTTGAAAAGATTAGAAAGTTTTAAAAATATTAATTAAGTCCACAATTAACTTAATCAAGTTTTCTAATGATGTTTGACCCTTTAAGTTGGTCAATGTCACCAATCCTTTATTCAAGACTTAAAAGACATTTTTCCTTCAATTTTCTCTAGTTTCTTGACCAACTTATATTGATAATTGATTAATAAAAGGGATCAACTACTTTAAAATCGACATCTATTTCTTTGTGTATACACATTAATGTTGTAGGGAAGTAATTAGAGAAATAGTTGTTGAAATAAAAACTTTTCACTCGACTAAGGTAGTGTGGAAATCAACTTAATTAGTGAAATTGAAATATGGAATATTATAACTAATCTCTATGTTAAAACATATTATTCAATTAGTTATGGTGCTTGTTGGATTTTGTTAAATTAAAAGATGAAAGACCTTAATTAAGTGCATATATAACCTATTGAATCTCCTTTGATCACATATTCATATGTTCTACGTGGTTTCTTTGTGTCATCAATTATTACTCCACCTGCAAAACCAACATGCATGTGTGCTGGAAAAATTTATGATGGATGAGACTCAACCAACAAAAGTTGTGTGAGTCCCCATCCTTTATTTAACAAGTGGAAAAGTGGGTCCCACATGGACTTTGTTGCTACACTTTGCCTTTCTTTATTCATTCTTGTTAATCGTTTTCTCTCTCATGTTTCTCTTCCATTCTATTCGTCCAATAATATTTATCCACTATTAACTTGACGCATAAGTTAAGAAATAATAAAAATTTAGGATGATTTTACAATATCATTGTTTGAATATAATAAATTTAGTTCTTTAGTAATGAAATTGAGTAATGGATAGTGCCTAATAGCCAAAACAAAATGGAAAAAAAATAATTCATTAATTTTTCAAATTAGACAAACACCGTTGAATATTTATTTTTATTAATTTGGACAGGTATTATTGTTCAAAGGGAGTAAGAAATGTCACAAAAATGCTAAAGCTTTTTCTTTCTATGAAAAATGAAAAATGCTAATTACTTTAAAAATATTTCGTACAGTTTTTATCTAATTTTCCCCATAAACCTTATATGTGTAACCTAATCACATATAGGGTTTTGCAGATTTATAAAAATTGAAAAAAAAAATTGAAATCTTTTTTCACTTTATTTAAAAATCAGTATTTAACTTCTAATCCTACTTGGAGGGGTATCCAAATTCGAAAAATAGTTTACGGCATTTTTCTTGAGTTCATTTTTTACTTTTGATGTTTTATTTAAGTAAATTTATTTATTAATATTATTTTAAATTTTTTTTTGTAAAGAGTACACCAAACACAACTCCAGCCTTATATATATATATATATATATATATATATATGAAATCTATGTGAAATGCCTACTAAGGACCCATTTGTCCATGAATTATATTCACCTTATTCTGAAATATGTATTTATTTTATTCTGAAATTTTTATTTGGCCATAATAATACCAAACACAACTTGAAAATGTATTTGAGATTTTGGAACTCTGTTTATTTGTTTTCTCTTTTTTTACTTTTAAATTTTCTTTCAAAAAAAATTTAAATTTTTTATTTTCATAAAATAACCCCATTTAAATTATATTTCAAGTTCAAGTCATAGTTTATATTTTTTATAAAATATGTTTGAATTTTAAATTATTAGCTCCAATTATTATGGTCAAACACAACTCCAATTTTAAATTCAAAACTTTCAAATAAAGTAAATATGTTTTTAATTTTCATGGTCAAATGCCAATTAAATATCCATAGATTGAATTATAGAATTTTATTGCTCAATTTAGAAAAAAATATAAAATTAAATAATTTTGTATCATTATAATTTTTTTCTCTTGCTATTTTGAGTTGGGTAGAAGAAAAATAAAAAAAAGTGATTAAAAAGAGTGAAAGAAGGAGAAAATGTGGGCAAATAAAGGTACTGGTAGGACCCATATTTCACTTGTCAAGCAAAGGGTGGAGACTCTCACAATTTTTGTTGGTTGAGACCTCACCCATCATAAAAATTTCCCATGTGTGCTTATGTTGATTGGTCCTTCATTTTATGACAAAACTCTGAAAAGGCATTTATTATACTCCCTCCGTTTCGTTTTAGTTGACTCTCTTTCTAAAAATATTTGTTTTAATTTAGTTGTCTCTTTGATTAAATCAAGAGGATTTTATTATGTTATTCAAATACTATCCTTGACATTAAATGATTAAATAAAGTATATTTATTCAAATTTATATTTTCAAAGTATAATTAATAAGGCTAATTTGATAAAATAAGAACCTAATTAATATTTTCTTAATGGGTGTGCCAAGCCCATAGAGGACAACTAATTCGAAACGGGGGAGTATAAAGTTCTCTGTTCCCAATATTTTATACTCCTTTCTCCAGACAAGACTTAATTACATAGTTTTTGAATAATTTCGATGACAAGAAATTTCGAAAACACTTCTCGTTTGGTGTGAGGTACTAAATCAAATAGTTTCGGAATAAAATAATGGTCTCGAAATAAAAAATTTAGTGTACTGCTCCATCCGTCTCAAATTACCCATCCCAAATTTCTTAATTTGATTTTCCATTTTACTTTTCCGTTTTCATTAATCAAGAAGAGACAAAAAAAATTCATGTTTTACCCTTTGCATTAATTACTTTTTCTTCAAATTTAAATATAAATATCATTTAATAGGGGTACTATGGTAAACTAGTCATGTTATTAATTATTTTTCTTAATCAATGTGTCATCTCAATTTGGGATGGGTAATTTGGGACGCAGGGAGTATTTGTTGTCAAGGTCGGAATAGCTTATCCCATCATTTATAATAGACTACATATATAATTATTAAATACATCTGGGTTATTCTGTAATTAGTTATTCTTCAGTTCTCTATATATACAGCTGTAACCCCTTCAATATTAAAAGAGATCAATTATTATTAAATCTGTATCATGGTATCAAAGCTAGGGTTTCTTCTTCCGCCCAAACCCTAATCTCTCCTCTTTTCCGACGTGTGTGCGCCGCCGCCACCGTCTACACCACGCCGCACGGCCTCCCTCCTCCGCCGTAGGTCGGCGCCATGGACAAGGTTATTGATCCTCTGTCAAAATTACCGTCTGGAGTAAAATTACTGCTCAGGAATCTCCACAATCTCATCCCCGAAAAATTATCTGACAACAACTACCCGGCCTGGGCACTTAACGTCCGCACCGCCCTCGCAGCCAACTTGCTGCTCGGATGGATTGACGGTGCGGAGAAGCCGCAGCCCGAGACAGCCGAGAAGGACGGCGTCAAGCTCCCAAATCCCGACTACCTTCCGTGGATGATCGTAGACACTCAGATCCGAGCCTGTCTTCTCGCAGTTATTAGCCCCTCTGTGCACAAACACGCCCGGGGTTTTCTCACATCGGCTTCACTTTGGGACGCACTAGCCACAAGGTACAACTCTGTGTCCACGGCTCATATTTTTCAGTTGCGTGACAAATTGCATACTCTTCGGAAGGGAACGAAGACGATGACTCAATACCTTGATGATGTGGCCTCTATTCTGTCTGACCTAGATGCTGTGAACGAGATTATTCCTGAACGAGACGTGGTGAATGCCGTGATACGTGGTCTTCCGGCTGGCTATTCCTCTCTCAAACAGCATATTCGCCTCTCGCCTGTCGAAATCACTCTGAATCAACTGTCTGGATGGCTTAATGCAGAAGAATTGAATCTAGACATGGAACACAAATTACTGCTCGGAGAAGCCAGTTCCACCCCTGGCGTCACGGCTCTTTACTCGGCTGGCAGCGGAGGCTCGGCCAGGGGTCGCGGTGACGATCGCCGTAACCAAGGGCGAGGCAGCGGCGGCGGTGACCGTCGAAACACCGGGCAGCAAGGCAGAGGCGGGCCTCCACCGAGGGACGGCTTCCAGTCAGGCCGCGGACAGGGACGAGGAAACCAGCGGATGCCCACACGAGATCTTCCGACGTGCCAAATTTGTGCTAAACGGGGCCATTCTGCGGCTAATTGCTGGTATCGTTATGATGACTCGCAGAATGTAAATAGCCAGTCCGGAGGATCAAGGGCGATGCATGCGTCCACAAACGCTCAATCTGGCGATTGGTATCTAGACACAGGTGCTAACACCCATGTGACGTCGGATTATTCACAACTTCAAGCTCCTCATCCGTATCATGGCTCAGAAACTATTACAGTAGGCAATGGTCAATCCCTTCCCATCACAAACACCGGCTCTGGGTATGTCTATACCCCAAATGGTAAATTTCATCTCTCAACCCTTCACCACGTCCCTTCCCTCACATCCAATCTTTTATCTGTTTATCGCTTTACTAAAGAAAATAACTGCACCCTCATTTTTAATGACACCAATTTCCAGATAGTGGACAATACCACGAACCGGGTGCGGTACACGGGCCGCTGTGAGCATGGGCTATACACTCTTCCATCCAGGTCTCCGTCTGTTGTGAGTCAAGCCATTCTCTCGTCAACCTGGCATCGCCGGCTTGGGCACCCATCATCCGCCATCACCAAATCCATTTTATCTTCCTTAGGTTTTAATTTTTCAGAAAAATTACATTGCGAGTCCTGTTCAGTGTCTAAATCTTGTCGTTTACCTTTTTCACTGTCTGAACACAAGGCCACTGCGCCATTTCAATTAATTCATTCTGATGTTTGGGGTCCAACCTCAGTTCCTTTTGTTCAAGGTTTTCGTTATTATATCTGTTTTGTTGATGATTACAGTAAATTCACTTGGCTTTATCCTCTGAAATTTAAATCCGAAGCTTATACTATTTTTGTAAACTTTGACCGAATGGTTCAAAATCAATTTAATGCCAAAATCAAAATTTTTCGAAGTGACAATGGCAAAGAATTTGTCAACAATGCATTTGGTGTTTTTCTTCAAAATCTAGGGGCTCTTCATCACACTTCATGTCCATATACCCCTGAACAAAATGGCGTTGCTGAGCGCAAACACCGTCACCTAATAGAAACAGTTGTTGCGCTCCTCCATGATTCCACCTTACCTGTTTCCTTTTGGGTTGATGCCCTTGCTACTGCCAACTACCTCATAAATCGCATGCCCACTCACACTCTCTCCAACTCCACTCCATATGCCCGTCTCTACAATCATCCACCCGACTATATCCATATCCGCCCGTTTGGGTGTCTAGTTTATCCCTGGTTGCGTCCGCACACTCAACATAAACTTCAACCTCGGTCCACCCCTTGTGTCTTTCTAGGCTATCATCCCACTATCAAAGGTTACAAATGTTTCGATCCTGTATCTCAGAAAACATATGTTTCCCGTCATGTTCGTTTTGTGGAGGAACAATTTCCTTACACAAGTCTTTCCTCTACTCCATACTCCCCCAATCCACTTGGCGTTGTGCCATTATTTCCGTCCTTTTCTCACGCTCATGCTCCGGCTCACTCGGCACCTAACCCGGTACCCCACTACACCAACACCCAGCCGACTGCCACACAACCCACCACTTCCCTACATCATACTCCTAACACACATACAGCCACCCCATCCACCGCTGCACATCCCAGCTCCCACGGCAGCCCCACCCAACCCCCGCCCACACATCATACAACTCCACCACCCCTTCCTAATCACCCTCCACTCAACACTCATCCTATGACAACCTGAGCCAAGGCCGGTACCTTCAAACCAAAAGCCTACCACACTCAAATACCCTTTGATGCACATCCCACAACTGAGCCTACTACCTACAACCAAGCCTCCAAAAATAGTTTCTGGTGCCAAGCTATGGATGAGGAATTTCAGGCTCTGAATGAACAACGTACATGGGATTTGGTACCTCTGCCTAGTAACCGAAAGTCTATTGGGTGCAAATGGGTGTTTCGCATCAAACGAAATTCAGATGGATCTCTTTCTCGCTATAAAGCACGTCTGGTTGCAAAAGGGTATCATCAGGAGTATGGTGTGGATTATAAGGAGACCTTCAGCCCTGTTGTTAAGCAACAGACTATTCGTCTGGTCTTGTCTCTTGCTCTTCACTATGATTGGCCGCTTCATCAGCTAGACGTCAGCAATGCCTTTCTTCATGGTCATCTTGAGGAAGAAATCTATATGGTTCAGCCACCGGGATATGTTAATCCCAACCGTCCTCACTATGTTTGCAAGCTTCGCAAATCACTGTATGGCCTGAAACAGGCCCCTCGTGCCTGGTACACACGTCTCTCTACTTTTCTGCAGGGTCTTGGTTTTCGCACCTACCATCATGACAACAGCCTCTTCACCCTTCACTGTTCTCGAGGGACAGTCATCATTCTTATCTATGTGGATGATATTGTTATTACAGGCAGCTCGTCGTCACTCATCACTGAAATTACTGAAGCTATGCATCGTGACTTCAAACTTAAGGACCTCGGTCCTCTGGAGTTCTTTCTTGGCCTCGAACTCATCCGCAAATCGGGAACCATATTGATGCATCAGACAAAATATACCCTTGAACTTCTAAATCGGGCTGGAATGACAGACTGCAAACCCGCGGTCACTCCCATGGCAGTCCGCCAATCCCCAGGGCCGAATACTCCCTTTGCCGATCCTACACTATATCGGAGCCTCGTCGGTGGACTTCATTATCTTGCTGTTACTCGTCCGGACATCCAATATGCAGTCAATCGAGTCTCCCAATCAATGCATGCTCCCACAGAACAACACTTTCAGGCCTTGAAACGCATTCTGCGCTATCTTCAAGGTACTCTTCACTGTGGAATTTTATTTCAAAAGGGCTCGTTTGATATATCTGTTTTTTCTGATTCGAATTGGGCTAACGACAAAGATGATCGAAAGTCCACTACTGGATATATTGTTATGATGGGACCGAATCTGATTTCCTGGTGCACCAAGAAGCAAACGCGAGTGTCCCGTTCCTCCACAGAAGCAGAATATCGTGCCATGGCTGCGGGTGTTGCTGAAGCCATGTGGTTACGATACCTTACGGATGCACTTGGCATTCCCCCGACGAAACCACAGATTTATTGTGACAATCAGTCCACTATTTGTGTTACCAAAAATCCAGTCCTTCATGATCGTATGAAGCATGTTGGGTCTGACTGTCACTTTGTTCGCAATGAGGTACTTGCAGGAGCGATGGTCACGCACTATGTCCCATCTACTGACCAACTTGCTGATATTCTCACCAAGCCTCTTCTGTTACAGCCTTTTCAGTCTCTCTGCTCCAAGCTGCCCCTCGTTACCGCTGATCAGCTTGCGGGGGGATAATAGACTACATATATAATTATTAAATACATCTGGGTTATTCTGTAATTAGTTATTCTTCAGTTCTCTATATATACAGCTGTAACCCCTTCAATATTAAAAGAGATCAATTATTATTAAATCTGTATCAATTTACATCATAGTAATGGAATAAGTTATCTCAAATACATGATGGAATAACTAATCTCGAAATAACTAATCCTGAGATTAATTTTCTCCTCTTTTATTCTTGAAATATTTAATTTTGTAGTCAGCATGTGAAGTTGGATTCATTGGTCCACGTTCCATGGGAAAAAGAGAAAACAATTAAAGGGGGATAAAATGAAAACTGTCTCAAGCCAAAAACTTGTATTACTTCATTTCAAATGATGGGAAGTGCTAAATGACCATAATTTTTTTATTTAAACTTGATGATATTTATGAAAAGACTTACATAGCCTTGTTTTAGATTTTATCATATTTTCAAAGGGAAATGCTAAATGACCACAATTTTTTGCTCAAACTTGGTCATAATTGTGAAAAGACTTATATAGCTTTGTTTTAAATTTTATCATATTTTCTTAAATAAATCTCCTCCAAATTATAATAATAAATGCACTAACTTTTTCCTATTCCCTAAATTTATGGAACAACTAAAATTGACTTATACAAGAACAATTAATAAATATAAATAATTTCTACATACTCTAAGTATTGTATATGTATAGTAATTATATAGTTAATTAAATTAAAAAATTATACATTTACTTATAATTAAAAAAATTAATACATGTATTTTATACGATTACTCTCCTTTTAATGTAATGTATAAATAAATTTATATTTCACTTCAAATTCAACTTTTTCTCAGTTCAACTTAAATATATTTATCACTTATTTAAATTGAAACTCAATGTTTTACCTTAATAAAATATTTTATCTTTCAATGTATATTGAATCTTTTCTTTAAATTACGATGATATACACACACATCTACATATATTTGAATCTAAACTTCATATTCCGCTATATTAATCGACTAAAGGGAGAAAAAAATGTAAATTGAAAATTATATCATCCAATTCAAAAACTTTTTATTTCAAATTAAAACGATATCTTTGAATAAAATTTAAAATAAATTAATCAAAGTAATCTTAATTATTTAAGACGTGGAGTTGATAAATAAAAGTTGAATATGTCATTTATATTTCTATGTTTAAATTTTTAATTATGTCTTAGTCGTAATAGTTATTTTTAATTATGTTTCTTGATTGCTTATTAATTATTTCACTTTTCAATTTTGTTTCTTGATCAACCAAAAAATATTCAAAAATAATTCTTTGATTTACTCATTTCCAATGAAATTATAAATATTCATTGTCATACAATATTATTTACTATTTTAATTTCTTAATAACACACAATTGTAATATGACATTCAAGACATAAAAGGATGTCAATCAATAATTTTTTTCTGAAAAGTGGGTGCTCATGATTCCATGGGGATTAATTTTTGATTAAAATTAAAATTAAAATTAAAGTAATTTAGTTAGTTTAAATTTTTTAAAATAAAATAAAACTATTAATTTGGTTCAATTTTTTGGTTTATAACTAGTTATGATGAATTGATAATTAAAAAATAATAAAGACATGAAACAATTATTTCATATGATCATTATAAATTAGTAAATTGATATCTACTATTACTAGATAAGTATAGTTGAATCTTTTACATTATTTTTCAATACTCTTTTGAAACTCTACCATGTTTATATTGCATAATTATAAAGATTACTCCATTTCACATGTCTAACATCCATAAAATAACATAAAGCTATAAATTTTAGTCAACCATTCAAAAATCAAAAGAGCAATCTATTGATTAAATTAAAAACAAACTATACGCTACACCACATATAGACAATTAGATTTAGAGTGTTGTATTTTTTATTTCACATTTTTTGAGAAATGAAATTTAAAAATATAGTAGTACATGTGAAAATAAGTAGACTAAAATCAAACTAATGGTTATAAGGTATAAAATATTTATATTTAGTTATGAAAAAATAGTATCATATACTCCCTCCGTTCCATTTTACTTGTCCCAAATTGGAATGACACAACAATTAAGAAAAATAATACTCCCTCTGTCCCATTTTATGTGTCGTCATTTGACCAGGCATGGAGTTTAAGAAAAAAGGGAAGACTTGGTAAAGTTTACCAAATTATTCTTTATAAAAAAATGTGTCAATATCTTTTTTTAATTAAGTGGGACCAATAAGGGTAAAAGGGTAATTGTGTCTTTAAAAAGTTGCCTAATAAGGAAAGGCGACACTTATTTTGGGACGGACTAAAAAGGAAATGATGACACATAATTTAGGACGGAGGGAGTAAATAACATGGCTAGTTTACCAAAGTACCCCTATTAAATGATGTTTACATTTTAACTTAAAGAAAAGGTAATTAATGCAAAGGGTAAACACATGGAAAGAAAAGTTTGTCTTATCTTGATAAGTAAAATGGGACAAGTAAAATGGGACATCAACTTAGCCAATTTGGGATGGGTAAAATGGGACGGAGGGAGTATTCAACTAATTTGTATATATAATTTATTCGTTCATAGACTGAAAGCTCCCCTGCAATTGATTTCTTTCTTAAATTAAATAAAGAAGGAGATGATTTGGAGAAGAATTCACTGCTCTCCGAATTGTGGTTATTTTTAATAAAATAAAAATCAAACTAAATATTATCGATTTTTTAAATCTAAAATCAAATCAAATATCGATTTTTTGATTTCATTCCATTTAAAATCAAATCACACCAAATGTTGTTAGAGAGATGAGAAGAAGAGTATCTTTATGACTCATGTGAGTTTGCAGTGTATGCCACACTACTTTGTTTATGTTTTACTTTAATTTTGAATAAGGTGTGAGTTAAATTTATTTTTGATTTAATATTGTTAGCTAATATATGGGTGACATACTATATAATAGTAATGTGTGACTCTCTTGAATTGTTGTTAAATAGAGTCAAACAATATAATTTTTATAACTTTTTTATGTCCATCATGTCAGAAGTGTTTAAGTTTTAATTATCGTTTTAAAAATATTTTCAGATTATATTTGAATATTATTCAAACATGCAAACTTTTAGATTTAAAACTTAACTATTAAAATATTTTCAAGGTAATGATTCATAAATTATCAAATCGGTGTAACATAAAGGTGCAAGACTACAATATTAATACGTGACTTTCGTAGGTTGATGTCAACTAGAACCGATACTTATGAACTATATAATTTTTACGATTTCTATAATATATCGATGTCTACCATGTTTAAGTATTTAGAGTTTTAATTTTTGTTATTAAAATTTTTTCAGATGACATTTAAAAAATTATTTAAATTATGCAGTTTAATTTTTTCTTTTTTTGAAAAATACAATAATTAATATATGTCATAAAAGAAATCAGTTAATAGTGTGAACAATGTTATTATAAAATTTGGACCATTGAGGCCAAAAACATTTATTCTTGAAGTCAAAAATTATGTTGGAGAAGGACATTACTCCTTTATTCTTTAAGTTAAAAATTATATTGGAGAAGGACATTACTCCTACTCTGCATTCATTTGAGGGAAGCCAAATTCTATTTATGGCCCAACAATAAAAAAGACCTATATAATTTAATCGAGATTGTTTCATGAATTTATGATAAATTTTAAAAATTTTAAATATCAGAATGAACATAGTTTTGTGAGTGTTTGAATTTTTTTATGGCCAAACACTAATTTTTGACTAAAATAAAAAAATTCTAAAAAATTAGAAAAGATTCATGGACAAAAATAATACTGTAATAGTTTAATGTTATAACATAAATTATTATTATTAATAAGTGTGAAGAAGCAAGCACCTCTTCATCGAGGTGTCTGCTTCCAATCGAATTACTATATTACATCTAATTAATTATTATAAGTCATTTACGTATCAAAAAATTAATAATATTTAATAAAATAGATGTTTATGACATGTCTGCTTCGAATTTTTTAACCTTGATTTTATTATATCATTCCTAATTAATTATTATACGACATCTTATTAAAAAAATTAATAATATTTACTAAAAAAGATAAAATAAACATAAAATCATATATTAACTCTTGATGTTTTAAATTAACTTGACGTCTTATATGAGGCTCACTTAAATTTTTTTCACAAGTATTTTTTATAGTAATTTTGTTGTATCACTTCTAATTAATTATTATAAGTCATTTAAGACATGTCTGCTTCACTGCTTCAATCGTGATTTTACTAAATTATCCCTAATTAATTATTATGGCTATCTAAGCATTGTGCCACATAAATTAGAATAGAAGAAAAACTATAAATAATTAAAAATTTAAATTATTTTAAAAATATAATTATCAATTCCACAAAAGTTTTGACAAGGAGAGTAGTATATATTATTTGAAAATTACATAAAAAAGTATTATAAATTACAATAGATACAATTTAAAATATCTAAAAAATTTAATTTGTTATATTTCAAAAAAAATACGTAAAATATACTATAGATCACAATAATTAACAACTTAAAAAATTTACAAGATATAAAATCTTCGGCTAACTCTCGAAATTATATCGGTGTCACTTAAATTAGAATAGGTGAAAAAGTATTATAAATGAGAATAAATAAAAACTTAAATTATTTTAAATATATAACTGACTATCAATGCCACGGAAGTTTGGAAAAGGAGAGTAACATATATTATTTGAAAATTATTATTATAAATTACAATACTAACAACTTAAAATAGCTAAAAACATATTTAAAATATGATTAATTAACTAAATTTTATTTGTATCACATAAATTGAGATAAAAAAAATAATATATGCACGGGCCCCTCGATATCTAGTATAATAATAAAATGGTTGAAAAATGAAGATAATAAATGTATAGTAATTTTACTTTGAGCTACTTGAATAAAAAAAGAATGATAATTACACTGTAAATTATAGAATAGAAGTGAGATGTAATTTAATTAATAAATTAATGATATAATACATATAAAATGCTACAATAATGAGAATGAAATATTGGAGAGTAATACAGTGCATTGCGCTGGTCTACAGAGGATAGAAAAATCTGACTGAAAATGAGGTGTAATAGAAGTGGGATCCACACATTGAAGCTTGAATCCGTCATAGTTCTCAATCATTAACATTTATTATTATTATTATTATTATTATTATTATTATTATTATTATTATTATTATTATTATTATTATTATCATTATTATTATTATTATTATTATTATTTGTTTCTCTTATCTAGCTAAAATTTTAGCACTCTCTAAAGGGTCATCAATTAGCAGTATAATGGTAAAATTAAATCATCACCCACCTTCACTAGTTAGTAAACGAAAATATTTATAACGAAAGTGTTAGAAAAAATTTATTATAAGCGGATCAAATTAGATCGAAAATATGTTTTAAATTATATACGCATGTGATAAACATTTTCAACAAAATGCTTATAAGCTTAGTACTAGTTTTTATAAGTATTCAAAATTAGCAAAAATCATTAGTTGGTCACTCTGACTTATGAATTTTCACTTAATTATGAAAAAATTAATCTTCCTAAAAAAAAAAGCTCATAATTATTTCTTCATTCTATTTTCATCATTCATCTTAATTATTTATGTGAAAGTGTCCTTTTTTTTATTGATTGTAAGAATCATAAAAATTTCCATTCCCATACATTAGATTAGTAGTAATTAAAGATACTATGCACGTGATTCTTTTTGTTTCTAACTAGATACTTTAGCCCGTGCCAGCACATGTACAACATATGTTATTTGCGTTATTTCAATTTATGTAGCATAAATAACATTTTGAGTGTCAATCAAATTTTTATTAATATAATTTTTTAAATAATTTAAGTTGTTAATCATTGTAATTATAGTACCTTTTACATAATTATCAAACAATTTATGTTACTCGCTTTGTCTCAATTTTAGAATTTAGAGAGTCAATCAATTTTTTACTAATATATTTTTAAAATATTTTAAATTGTTAATCGTTGTGAGTTATAGTATCTTTTAATGCAAATTCAAATAATTTATGTTATTTGCTTTATCGCAACTTATTTGACGCTATTAGAATTTCAAAAGTCAATCTTATTTTTTACTATATTTTTTAAAATATTATAAGATGTTAATAGTTATGACTTATAACTAATTTTTTTTGCATAATTTTAAATATATAATATTTTACCAAAATAAAATAAATAAATAAAAATAAACAAAGTACTAAATTTTCAAAACACGTTAAATTCAAAAACATCATTTGGATCAACAAATTGCTAAATTAAAACATTAAAACATGCAAACTATAAAATGTCAAAACTATCCCTGAATTTATGTGACAAATATAATTTAGATAATCAATCATATTTTTAATATGTTTTTAGATATTTTAAATTGTTAGCTATTATAATTTATAATATTTTTTATGTAATTTTCAAATAATATATGTTACTCTCGTTGTAAAATTTTTGTGGCATTGATAGTCAATTATATATTCTTAAAATAATTTAAGCTTTTAAGTATTATGATTTATAATACTTTTTATTCTATTCCAATTTAAGTGGCACTGGAATAATTTCGAGAGTGACCCAAATTTTATGATTAAAGTAGCGAAGCGGATATGTCCTAAATGACTTATAATTACTACTATTAAGTGATATAGCAAAATTACTATAAAAAATATTTGTGGAATTTTTTTTAATGAGTCTCATATAAGATTCCATGTTAATTTAAAACTAGGGATTTTTCTCCCTTTTCCTCTTTGCTAATAAACTTCTTAACATGCTATTCTTCGAATAATTCTACTATAAAGTAACTAACATGAACTTATTTTATCATATCATGATTGCCAGGAATTTATGAATTTAGTTATTCATAATCCTAAATATAAATACATGTTCTGGTAAATCTGATAATTTATCATATTATGTCAATTTTATTTTTTATTAAATATAATTAATTTTTAATACCTAAATGACTTATAATAAATAATTAGGGGTGATATAGTAAAATTACAGTTGAAGCAGCTGAAACAGACATGTCATAAATGTCTTTTTTTTTTTATTAAATATTATTAATTTTCTTATATGTAAATGACTTACAATAATCAATTAGGGGTAATATAGTAAAATCATAGAGCAAAAATACTTGTAAGTTTTTTTTAAAGGAATCTCATATAAGATGTTCTATTAATTTAAAACATCAAGAATTATATCTATTTTAATATTTATTAAATATTATTAATTTTTTAACATCTAGATAACTTATAATAATTAATTAGAGGTGATATTATAAAATTACGATTGAAGCAGCTGAAACAGATACGTCATAAATATCTATTTTATATTTTTATTAAATATTATTAATTTTTTATATGTAAACGACTTAAAATAATTAATTAGGGATAATATAGTAAAATCACGAATCAGCAAAAACAGGTGAAGAAGCAGACAGGTTGACGAAGAACTCTCTACTTCTTCACACTAATTAACAATGGCAAAATGACTCATTGGACCCCTGTACTAGGTCAATTTTGTAAGTTGGACACTTCTACTTACATGTTTGCCATCTGGACCCCTGAACCCACTAAAAAACTATATTTTAAACCCTTTGACCATTGACTTTGTCTATGTGACATTAAAATGCTGACTAGGACAAGGAGAGTGTAATCACTCGTCTGGGGTGCGAGTGGGGTGATGATAGGCGAATTTACACGAATATAGCACTATATTTTGCCCATATTTTAGCCTAGTTTTGAGAACAAATTATATATTTCATGCACTTTTAGTCCATTTTCCTGTAAGTGAGCTAACGAACATGATTAGCAAAGTTTCAGGTATAAATGATGCAGAATTCAGCATTTCATGGATAACTTGACGCCAAAGAAAGCTTCACGAAAGGAGAAAAGCCAATCTTGGACGCCAAGGACTAAAGATGGCGCATGGAAATTCTGTCCCGGGCTAAAACAATATTTCTGAAGACTTTGGAGACTAGCAGTAACTTATTAGGATTAGGATAATGATACATTAACCTAGTACAATTGGGTTAAGTATTACATTAGCTTGTTAGGATTAGGATAATGATACATTAACCTAGTACAATTGGGTTAAGTATTTCATTAGCTTAGTAGGATTTGGTTAAGCATTTCATTAGCTTAGTAGGAATAGGATATGAGTATTATAAATACCCTATCTTGCTAGAGATTTTAAGACATCTTCTTACATTCTATTCTATTCTACTTCTAAGACATTCTAGTTCTAAACAATCACTCTTCCATTAATTCTATTTTTCTTCTTCTATTCATCTATTCTTAAATTCCGCAACAAGAGAAACGTTACCTTGCTAAGGGATTCACGCCTAACGCCTACCACACCATTACAAACGTGAAATCTTTATTGTGGTATAACAACAATGTCAATTGTGATTTCCTTCGCACTCATGGGTAACTAAACTTCTCTGTTGGGGTTATGGAAGCCGAATGAGATACTATCTATTGCTGTGAGTTTGTGAGTTCGTGACACGTATGTTGCTTATATCATTATTCTCTTCATCTTAATCTAAATTCTTTGTGGTTGCAAACACAAGAATACGCCAGTATAACATTTAACTTGTTCGAAAGAAAGGTTATCTGTCTGGAAAAGAGATAATGTCAAGGTAGTAGGGTCCCATCCCCTATTAAAAAGTTAGTGCCGTAACTGGATTAACCTCTTGGAGAATTCGTACCGTTAGACACGCTTTAAGCTCGAAAGAGTTAAAGTGAAATAATCCTCGAATAGGTCGAAAGACGCCTGGATTTACCATCGAATACAATTTTCTATAAGCACATGCATGTCTGAATTCAACACACTCATAGTCAATAGAGACGTATAACTCAGAAGGTGGACATAACCCCAACTCCTCAATTCTCATTGTTTCACAACCTACTAAAACATTCTTTCTCTTTTTACTTTGCTATTGCCGTTTTTAGCTACTATTTGGTTACATTACTTGCACAACAAGAATCCCCCATTTTTCGAGACTTTCACTAAAAGTCTAGTAATCTTCACTTACTTGTTGACCAAGCTATTCCCTGTGGGATCGATACCCAACCCAGTTGGGTTATATATTTGCTAACGACCGCTTTACACTCCTACGAGAGCTGTAGATTGAGCGTTATCAAAAATTGGCGCCGCTGCCGGGGAATACAAGTGTCAATTAAGTTCGTAATAATTACTAGACCTTTTGGTCAAAGATTCTCGTACTTTTACTTTTAGTTTTTGTTTTTGTTTACTGCAGGTTTTTATTCAGTGCATGCCCCATACCCGAAGTTCTGGTCAACCGTTATTACCTATCAATCCTGAACCACAAACGTATTCGCAGAATGGAGGCACAACACGCAATTGAAAGGATGGCTGCTCAACAGGAACAGGCGAGACTAGCTGCGCTAGCCGCCGCTCAAGTGCATCAACAGAATATTGATAACCCTGGGCAAGCAAAAAATCCTGACGATGAAGATCTAGGTGATGATGAGCTACTAAACCCTAGGCATGCCGCTGAGATCGCTACACCTGCCAACAGAAGAGATCGTCAAGCTAGGTTTAGGCCTGAACGCCAAGCTATTTAGCCATCTTTCGACGATGATAATGATGATCTTGATGGAGCCGGAGCCACAGGAGCCATTATTCCTCCACCATTGGCACCCGGAGCCAAGTTCAACATCACGAGCACCATGATTCAGTTATTACAACTCAAGGGATTATTTTGTGGACTAGCAGACGATGATCCGAATATGCATCTCATCAACTTTATTTCTACATGCAAGTCGTTTGACAATCCTGGAGTTGGTCAGAATGTAATTCGATTACGTCTATTTCCATTGTCTCTGTCTGGGGAGGCAACTCTATGGTTGAATGGGATGACTCCTGATTCTATTACAAATTGGAGGCAATTGAGAGACGCTTTCCTAGAAAGATTTTTTTCGCCATCCAAAAGAGCACAATTGAGAGATGAAATCAGCAACTTTTGTCAGCTTCCCATTGAAGCTCTTCATGAAACATGGGAGAGGTTCAAGACAAAGCTAGCGAGGTGCCCAAACCATCATATGACTAATGTTCACCTAATGGAGATATTATATAGAGCCCTGAATTCAATAACTAAACCAGTGGTGGATAATGCGTCTGGAGGATCCTTTATGGATCTCACCTTTGGTCAAGCAAGCAATATGCTAGATCGTATGACGAAACAAAGTAGAGCTTGGCATACCAGGGATTCTGAGGTAGCAAGCCTCACTTTATCTATAGGCATGACTGCAGACCAAAGGAGAAGAGAAGAAGAACGTGATCAAGATATGACGCACATGAAGACACAAGTGGATCTTCTTACAAAGCATCTATTATCAGGGAAGATCGAAAAAGTCAAAGACATTGCGTCAAAAGGAAGAGACAAATCTGATTCGGAAGAAGAAGCCAACTACTTAAACAATCAGGGGGGTTTCCGAGGTAATACCCAAGGAAACCAAGGTCGAAACTATTATGATAAATATGGAAACAAGGACCAAGGTAGTTGGAAGAACAAGAATGACAAAAGTGGTTTGTATGTTCCCCTTGGAAGACGTGACGCCACCACATCTAGTTCTGGAAGTATGGAAGACATGATGGCTAAACTACTGAAAGGAGTGGAAGCAACTAGCGCGGGAGTAACGGAGGTAATAAATAATTTGTCCTCAATGAAGCAATTGGTTGACTCACATTCCACTTCAATAAAGCAAATAGAGCAACAATTGAGTCAACTTTCAGCAGCACTCAATCAAAGAAAGGCTGGTACTCTACCTAGCAACACTGTGCAAAATCCAAGGAACGACGGATCATGCATGTCTATTACTACCACGAGTGGTAAGGTGCTGGAAAATTCATCCCAAAGCAAGCAAGTGGCCAAAAATAAGGAAGATGATGACGCCATAGAAGCTGACCAAGACGTCCATGACGTCACCCCTAGTAGGTTACAGTCTGAAACTACCAAAATTCGGAAGCAAGAGGAGAAGAAAGCCGTGGAGAAAACAATTCCATATCCACCACCACCTTTTCCTCAAAGATTGAAGAAGCAGGCGGATGATACAAGGTTTAGTAAATTCATGACGATGTTAAAGCAGCTGACTATTAATGTTCCGTTGGTCGAGGCGCTGGAACAAATGCCTGGGTATGCTAAATTCATGAAGGACCTGTTGACAAAGAAGCGGGCAGTAAGCTATGAGCCGGCAGATAATATTCATCATTGCAGTGCAATTGCCACAAGGTCCTTAGTACAGAAGAAGGCAGACCCTGGTGCTTTCACTATTCCTTGCACGGTTGGATCTATGAATTTTGCTAAGGCATTGTGCGATTTGGGAGCTAACATCAATTTGATGCCACTATCCGTCTACAGAAAGTTGGGGTTGGGCGACCCTACACCAACCAATATGCGGCTCATGATGGCAGATAGGTCGGTAAAACGACCTGTGGGTATCTTGAATGATGTGTTGGTGAAGGTGTCTACCTTCATTTTTCCTGCAGACTTTGTGATTTTGGATTGCGAGGTGGATTCTAAAGTTCCCATAATCTTGGGACGTCCTTTCCTTGCAACAGGAAGTGTGCTTATTGACATGAGAGATAATAAGCTTTTATTTCGAATGAATGACGAAGTGATTCGTTTTGATTTGTGCAAAGCGATGAAGCAGCCAAGAGATATGGATGTGTTCTCTGTAGCTGATGTTCATTATGAAGATAAGAAAGCATTATCTGTAGAGAAACAGCTTACTGTTGAGCCATTGTCTGTTGTGCTGCTGAATGTTGAGCATGAGGATGCTAAAGAATATAAAGAAACCGTTTGTTCTCTAACAACAAATCAATCTTCACCAACAACGGTGACTTCCATTGAAGAGCCACCAGTGCTAGAATCGAAAAAGCTCCCCAATTATCTAAGGTATGCGTTCTTGGGAAGTAGAAATACACTTCCGGTGAGTGTTGCAGATGATTCAAGTGAACAGCACGTAGAGGCTCTCATCTCTGCTCTGAAGAGGTACAAGAGAGCCATTGGGTGGTTCATTGATAATATCATTGGGATCCTTCTTGGGTTATGTACGCACAAGATTCATCTCGAAGGAGATTGCATGCCCACAAGTAAGCCTCATTGTCATCTGAATCCATTCAGAAAATGATCCACCATCTATCTCGACGAAGTCTAAGTACTCGAGGTAACTATGTCGTGCCGCGATAATAAATCAAGCGCTAGATGGGAGACAACCCATCGTTTATCGTTTTTCGTTTTTCTTTCATTCTAATACGTGTTTTGTTTTTGATAAATAAAAATCCAAAAATAAGAGTCGTGCCACGACTAAAACTAAGGCTCTTGGTGGGAGGCAACCCATCGTACTAATCGTTTTTATTGGTTTTGAGCAAATGTAGGTGCAAGAGGTATTCAACAAGGAGATCGGTTTCAAATTTTGATTTGGACGTATTGCATGGTAAAGGTGGTAAGTTAGGCATGAAGATGCATAAGGCTATGGATTGAGCATTGCTCATGACAAAATAGGCATCGAGCAAGGCTAGGCCTAGGTAAAACTAGGCCACGAACAAGGCATGGCCTATACTATAGCCCAAGGTCTCGGAATCTAGTGTGCTATAGCATAGGCGCCGCCCATACTCAAGTATGCCATAGCATAGGCGCCGCCTATGCTAAAGCATTTGGTCTCTGAATCTCATATGCCATGCTAAAGGCGCCACCTATGGTCACTAAAGGCATTGAACTAGGCGCCGCCTATGACAAGCTTAGGCAAAGCTAAAGGCGCCGCCTATGGTCACTTTTTGTCTCCAAAACTGATTTTAAATGGGTCAAAACCCGACCCATTCTTTTCCTATATAAAGGAGACTTAGTCTTGAAACACAAACACATTGAAAACTTGACCTAGGCGCCGCACATACTCTCCAAATCATCTCAAAACTTTTCTTTTTGCTCTCCCACTTCACAAAAACATCTCCAAAGGCTTCAATCACGTAAGTACTCTTTTGTTCTTCATCTATTTTTCGTAAGTGCTACGTTGCTATGTCTATTATGAATTTCTACATCTTGAAGAAATATTGGTGATGTTAATGTGTTTGAATTGTTGATACAAAACCAAGTGAGTGAACATGTACGATAGGATACTCTTAACTTGTTTCCGACTTGAATTTGATTTTGATGCATTGTTATACTACTTGCGGAATTGCTATAGTCATGAACATTGCATAATCTTGTCACTAGAATGCTTACATGTTAGAATGTCCCGTTCATCGGAATAAGACTTATAGTTGCCTACCGACATAGGAGGTTGTGATTATTGATAGAAACAATACCATGATGTAATCCCTACGTAGCAGTCTTGATATATCTAACATGAAAATATTGCAAAGGTTGCAAGAAGTGATACATCTCTGATTTTCTTGTTGGAATATAGCTCCTACAACGTATGTCGATGAAGTCTAAGTAATCGACCACTTTCACTTCACTAATTCGTATCAACAAACTAAGTGTGGGGTGGTACCCCTACTGCTTATGTATAGATTGTATCCATTGAGATTGTGCTAACGTGAACTCTATTTCAAGTCTCGGGTACAATGGCACCCAAAGCGAGACAAGGCAAGGAGAAGGCTACCACTTCCCAAAAGGGCAAGAAAAGAGGCCGCAAGGAGCAAGGAGAATCATCCTCAATGCAATTACCACGCCGTATGTTTGGAATAAAATGGGTTCTTGAGGAGGAAGCCAAGGAATGGTATAGGAACAACAAGGAAAGAAAATATGTTCATGTCGACTTGATAAACAAGGAAAGCCTAGCGAAGAAGAAGCCGCGCATGTTGGCGAAGATCATGGCATTAAATCTGGATTTCATCTTCCGCGACATGGTAGAATGTAATCTTGATTTGACAAGAGAATTTTATGCCAACTGGTCGCCGAAAACCACAGGCAGCGAAGTCAAGATTTGGGGCCAAGTTTTACAACTCAATACGGATTTGATCAACTTCTTTCTTGGCTTGCCTTCAGTCGATCCAGCACCAATCAAAGAGCTGCACAGCAGACCTCCTTATAGAGCAATTCGGCACACACTTTGTGGAAGTAGATCCATGGCACGCTGGAGTAGACACAAGGACACTGGTCGACACAACACTTTCCCATATGCTTCTTTGAATAGGGAAGCAAGGATATGGTTGCGCATGGTCAACTCTTGCCTCATTCCAGGGACGCAATACACAAAAATAACAAGAGATAGAGTGTGCTTGGTATACGCATTGATGACGAATGTCCCTATCAACGTCGGGGCAATTATTCGTTCCACAATGCGGAAAGCTAGGCTACACAAGAGGTCCCACTTCAGTTTTGGCAACCTGTTGACTGCAATACTAAGGAAAGAAGACATCGAAGAGGAACCGGCTGATCACAAACTCCCACACAACACAAAGAAGGTTGACCTCACGAAGGTTAAAGATGTTGAAACCACTCATGGAGTCAACATTACCACTTCAGAAAGGCATGCTCGCGACAAAAGCTTCTCTCGCCATTTATATGGCATGATGAAGTGTACCATGATGAGCGGGGGTCGTGTTCCAACTGCTGCAGAGCTCCAACAGTTGGATTATGACTACCCAATGAATGAGCATGTGAGGGCGATGTGTGGAGAAGGTGTATATTTTGAGGAACCTCTTGATGACGACATGCCAACCGATGATGATCGATGAATGCCAGACTCCGACGTGGAAGAGAACTCTGATGACGATTCCGATGCAGGGGGTATGACCCCAGACATAGAGGATGAGTCCGACTAATCAGGTTCTTCTTATTTATTTTTCACTGAGGGCAGTGTGTCCCGTCTAAGTGTGGGGTGCTGGTATTTGCATGCTATACTTCTCTATCCATATTTGCATTTATTTATGTTTGTGTGTTTTGTTAGTAGTTAATTGTTTTTTTTTAGTAGTTAAATTTTTTTTTTAACTTAGCATCGCATGAAATGATTCTAATAGGCAGCATGAGATTATGACAAGAGTTTGTACTAAAATCATGACTATTGAGACGTTTAGGCTCTAATTGTGACTCACTATGTGATATTGTTTGGTTTAATTCCTTCATCTGTTGGGTCAAGAGTATATACTACTCCCAATAAAGTCGACCATGTGCCTTGTGTGTGTGAGATAATAGTATATTCTGTGCTTGTGGCTGATGCTAGAACTTGCCTGGTATGTATGTAAAGCGAAAATAAAGAGTGCAAGTCTAGGAGATGATTTAGGCATTTCTTTGGCAACCTATGATTATTTACCTTCTTTTTACCTACCCATGGACATTATCCTAGTCAACCCCTTTTGAGCCTTTAGCCTATTTTCTTTGACAACCTCATATGAAAGCCTAATCCATTTTTTTCAAGACCATAATTTGATCCAAATTCCTAAGTGCTTTAAAGTGTAAAGTTGTGTGACAAAATAAGAGGAAATTGGGTGAGTATGATGCTTTAGAATGCATTGGTGCTTGAAATTGCTATGAAAAAGAAGTGCTATCATAAGAGGTATGTTATGAAAAGAAAAAGGAAGAAAAAACTGAAAAGTTAGTCATGTTTAAAATCGAAAAACAAAAGAGGAGAAAAAGGGTGGTAGAATAAATGAAAGAAAGGTTGTTAGAAAGAAAAGTGTTAATGACACAATGTGATGTATTAAAGCGCTTAGGAACATAGTCACTATTTCTAGCCAAAATAGTCCTACCCGTCCCTTAGCCTACATTACAACCATCAAAAGACCTATTTGATTCTAAGCTTAGCATTCTGACATTTAGTGGAGCATTACACTAAGGGCAAGCCTATGGTCATCAGTTGTTGCATATGAATTCTTTGTGAGAGTGAGAGCAAGGATATTTTGATACCCATGTTTGAAAAATATGCTATACTTGTGAGTGATTATGGGTAATATATTGTGAGACACACATGGTTGATGAGTTTTGGGTAGTTGTGTATGATTCTTTGTGCCTTAACTTTTGAATATGAGTTGACCACCATCACGAGTCTATGTTGGAGGCTAAATGGTCTCTACTAATGATCGGAAAACTACTCTTTGTTGATAATTGTTGTGCTTGTCTTGACAAATATTTTATGTTGTTGCTGTGAAACCCTAAGTTGATGTTTAGAGGGACATGATATTTTGTTCGAGTACGAACAAAGCTTTAAGTGCGGGGTGTTGATGATAGGCGAATTTACACGCCTATAGCACTATATTTTGCCCATATTTTAGCCTAGTTTTGAGAACAAATTATATATTTTATGCACTTTTAGTCTATTTTCCTGTAAGTGAGCTAACGAACATGATTAGCAAAGTTTCAGGTATAAATGATGCAGAATTCAGCATTTCATGGATAACTTGACGCCAAAGAAAGCTTCACGAAAGGAGAAAAGCCAATCTTGGACGCCAAGGACTAAAGATGGCGCATGGAAATTCTGTCCCGGGCTAAAACAATATTTCTGAAGACTTTGGGGACTAGCAGTAACTTATTAGGATTAGGATAATGATACATTAACCTAGTATAATTGGGTTAAGTATTACATTAGCTTGTTAGGATTAGGATAATGATACATTAACCTAGTACAATTGGGTTAAGTATTTCATTAGCTTAGTAGGATTTGGTTAAGCATTTCATTAGCTTAGTAGGAATAGGATATGGGTATTATAAATACCCTATCTTGCTAGAGATTTTAAGACATCTTCTTACATTCTATTCTATTCTACTTCTAAGACATTCTAGTTCTAAATAATCATTCTTCCATTAATTCTATTTTTCTTCTTCTATTCATCTATTCTTAAATTCTGCAACAAGAGAAACGTTACCTTGCTAAGGGATTCACGCCTAACGCCTACCACACCATTACAAACGTGAAATCTTTATTGTGGTATAACAACAATGTCAATTGTGATTTCCTTCGCACTCATGGGTAACTAAACTTCTCTGTTGGGGTTATGGAAGCCGAATGAGATACTATCTATTGCTGTGAGTTTGTGAGTTCGTGACACGTATGTTGCTTATATCATTATTCTCTTCATCTTAATCTAAATTCTTTGTGGTTGCAAACGCAAGAATACGCCAGTATAACATTTAACTTGTTCGAAAGAAAGGTTATCTGTCTGGAAAAGAGATAATGTCAAGGTAGTAGGGTCTCATCCCCTATTAAAAAGTTAGTTCCGTAACTGGATTAACCTCTTGGAGAATTCATACCGTTAGACACGCTTTAAGCTCGAAAGAGTTAAAGTGAAATAATCCTCGAATAGGTCGAAAGACGCCTGGATTTACCATCGAATACAATTCTCTATAAGCACATGCATGTCTGAATTCAACACACTCATAGTCAATAGAGACGTATAACTCAGAAGGTGGACATAACCCCAACTCCTCAATTCTCATTGTTTCACAACCTACTAAAACATTTTTTCTCTTTTTACTTTGTTATTGCCGTTTTTAGCTACTATTTGGTTACATTACTTGCACAACAAGAATCCCCCCTTTTTTCGAGACTTTCACTAAAAATCTAGTAATCTTCACTTACTTGTTGACCAAGCTATTCCCTGTGGGATCGATACCCAACCCAGTTGGGTTCTATATTTGCTAACGACCGCTTTACACTCCTACGAGAGCTGTAGATTGAGAGTTATCATGGGGGTCATTTTTTTTTTTATCAATTTTACATTAAAATAATTTTTTTAAAAGCAATATTAAATTTTATTTTATTTTAAAAGGAGGGCAGTCAGCCTTCTCCCCTACAACCCCCCCCCCCCCCTCTTCCACTTCCACATATGGTGGTCAGCCGTCCCCGTCCACCACCACCGTTTTCGTCCACCACTATCTCGTCCACCACTGTCCCCGTCCACCATCGTCCCCGTCCGCCATTATCTCATCCAAATTGATCAAAAGGGTGTCTAAATTTTCCATTTTCTTACTTTTGATTGAAAATTTTGGGCATGAATTAAGTAAAAGAGGTTATCAAAGATTGCATCTTTTTCACTCTTACATATATATAACTAACTAAGCAGCAAAGACCAAAAAAAAAAATACACACCATTGACGAGCAACACCATGGAAGTGATCTTGAACCTCCATTTGGAAGGATTTTGCTCCAATCTTGGAAATCTCACATACAACACACAAACCCAGTAAATTCCTCCATTAAATCACCCTCGTAACACCCATATTCATTAACACATCACTAACACTCCACTATAATTTCTACTATGAACAACTGTAAACACCACACCCACCACCTATCTCCTTTGATTTTCCTCCACCTCCATGAATACTAATTCGCCATAAACGAACGAACAACCCACCAGTTACCCACAATAACTATAATACACAACAACAACAATAATATACACACACCAAAAAATTGATACGAAAAATATAAATAGAAATGAAAAAAAAAGGGATTATTGGTTGAAGGAAGTGAGATATGAGTCACTATAAATAACTTAAATTTTTAAATTTTGTAGCTGATTGTGTTTTTATGCTTTCTTGATACAAATTTGTTTGTGAAAATTGATTGAATTGTGAAATTTAGTTCTGTTGGTAATGGAGAAGAGAGAGTGGAGTGATGGAGGAGAGAGAAGATGAAGAAGATCAGCCACTATCATTTTTTTAAAATTTTTAATTTAAATATTTTATTTTTTATAATTTTTTATGTGGTATTTTTAAAAAAATGTGAAATTTAATATAGTATTTAAAATGATATGGAACCTGATGTGGAAGCTTACGTGGCGAGAGTCTGTTACACTCATAAAAAAAGTGTTTAAAATATTATTTTTTAGTGAGTTCAGGGATCTAAATGACAAATATGTAAGTAGAAGTATCCAATTTACAAAACCGACCAAGTACAGGGGTCCACTGTGCCATTTTGCCATTAATAATAGTAAAGTAATGTTCACCCACTACTTGTTTCAATGTTCACCCACTATTTAGTTTCACATTAGAATAACCAAAACCAAGTTTAAAAAGAATATATTACATAAACTACATTAAAGTACCGGTCATGCATCCAAATTCTTAAATAATGTTTTAAGTTCGCTTTCCTATTGTTAATATAGTTGGATTTCTATGATAAAGTAATTGATATTGTTCGATTCCAAGTTCTTCCTGATACCTTTGAAGAAATTTTTTGAATTTCACCGACATGGCAAAATTTGTTTGGTCAAAATCATTTAGTTTTAGGATAAGATGCTATTATGCGGTAAATTTAGAATTTTTACTAGACATGCATATAGTTAGGGATGTTCATTGAAAATAGAAAAGGCGAATATTTAAATGGAAGAAAAAGAAATCTATACTTTATTTGATTTGATTTAATTCTAATTTTTAACTTTAAAAATTGATAAAGATAGATCTGTATTTGACTTTAAGCAAAAGATAGTCGAGATAACCAAACTCAATCGATTAAATTTTAATTTTTAACTTTAAAAATTGATAAAGATAGATCTGCATTTGACTTTAAGCAAAAGATAGTCGAGATAACCAAACTCAATCGACTATATAAATATCTATCTAAAATTACATGCAATTACACATATATATAAAAGTTATAAAATTTTACGCTACATATCTAATCTTTTCTGCACTCTTGAATCTTGATTCATAATGTGTTTTACTTTACTTTCTAGTTTGATTTGTATTTTTTATTTAGATAATTTAAAAAATTATTCAATGTTCAAAATAATTTGTCTTTGATACATTTAGTTATTTACTACTTCTTAGTTCAATTATTGTCAAAATATCTTGGTATAACCGGGGCCGGCTGGTAAGGCAATAAAAGGACAAAATTCAGAAATAACATATTTATCCCCTTAATTATGAGTTTCATAGCAACAGTTTTATAATTACATAATATAGCAAGTTGTATTTTATATTTTTGCAAAATGTTGTTACAAATATACAAATACATATGATTTTTACTATCCTTATGATCGATATGTATTTTGTATTTTTGTAAACTATTGCTACAAAAATACAAATACATACAAATGCATATGCTACAAAATGTAATTTGATAAAAGTGTTGTTACTTTTTGTAATTTAATACTTAAGTATGCTACTTTATGTATTTTTTCCATAAAAATAGGCACTTGTCTAAGGCCTCCAATTGCGGAAGGCCTCATTTTCTAGCACTTATTATATGATAGTGTAAAAAAGAATTACTTTAAAAAGAATTTTCTTTTAGGAAGAAGTCTTCTCAATTGAAAAAGTGGTAGACAGCTAAAAAATAGAATTAAATTAAAAAAAACTTAAAAATAGGAAATTTTGTATCATTATAACTTTTTACATTGTGGGAATATACTGTATATATTGTTGGTGTATAGCTTTTTATATTGTCAACTAGAAAATATGAATTCGATTATTCAAAATTTATTTTAAAAAAAGAAAGAGTCGATAATTTAAGCGGATTGACAATATTATCACTTGAAAAAAATGTATTAGAAGAAATTGATTATAAAAGAATTATTAATAATTTTGCTTCTCAAAAAGAAAAAAAAAATTTAAGATAAAAACGTGTGTAATTTTTATTGTTGTTGAGTTTAAGACCTATCATTTAACTTTCGCCTTAGGGCACCAAAATGTTTGAGCCGTACTTGGGTATAACACATCTAGAATTTTAATTCTTTTGCACATAATAAATTTATTGGATGAATTTTTTTTGTTCCTGCATGAAAATGGCTATATTCTTAGAAATGCGTATAATTTTTTGGAGAAAGTTACATATATAACTTTATTAGACATATATGTTTTTTATCAAATGATAATTGATCTGATAGTATTATGATAGAATGTAGTCAATCTCCCTTGTGATACATATACATACATATATACATATACACACACATATATATATATATATATATATATATATATATATATATATATATCAAATTTAGTTGATTTAGAAATCTTAAATTAATGAAAAAAAATTAGTTGTCATTAATTTTGATGACTTCTAATAGGAAAATATTTTTGCCATAAATATATTTAATTAATTTAAAATCTTAAATTAGAAAAAAAATAATGAAATTCTGATGACTTCTAATAAGGAAATATTTTATCATAAATACATTTAATTAATTTTCAACTCTTAATATTAGGAAAAATAGTGAAAAAATAATTTTGTCTAAAACAAAGACTTTTAATGAAGGGCTAAAAGTTCAAACAATATTTGTAAGACCCTTCACACTTTTAATATATTATAAAATAGATTATAGATTTTATATATATATATATTACCTGAAAATTCGATAAAGAAAAACTTTTTTTATTTAAATCAAAAGAAAAAATCAATAAAAATTGAATCAATGAAAAACTGAATAACATTTGAAAAAATAACTAAGCTAATTTAATCAATTTTAGAGTCGGAAAAAGTACAAATATACTTTCAAACTTTAATAAATGGTATAAATATATCTTTGTCATATTTTGGATGTAAGTATACCTTTACCATTAATGAAAAGGTACAAATATACTCTTATCACTAGCGGCGAGACACGTCTCACCATCATATTCATTTACCCTTTTTAATTTATTTTATCCCCAAATAATTAAATTCACCTTAAATTATAACCGATACCGATCCTAATAAATCCGATCCGACCCAATTTGATAGAGAATTCAAGCGACATAACGGGTCTCTATTCACACGTTCTTTCATTCTCACACTTCCGCTCTCTCACTAACCCTAAAAAAAACCTAACAAAATTATCCTCATTCTTGGTTAAAACTTTTTAATTATTACAAAATCCATCTCAGACAAACAAAGTTAAGAAAATTTTGTAAAAATTAGAGTTGAACAGAAAAGGGTATTTTTGACAACACAGCAGCGTCGAGTAATAATTAACTTTGTGTATATTACTTAATACAGAAAGTCCTTCCCAAAATCCTGTATCGTCACTCTCTGTTAATAGTAGTCCTCCTCCTATATTTCTCTCTCTAAATTCCTTCTTTCTCATGAATGGACATCATCATCAAAATCCTAAAACTTAGGCTTACCATTTTCGTCAATCAAAGGAAATTGGTAACGGAACATGTGAATTTTGATTTCTGATTTTCTGATTTTTTTCCATTTTTTTTGAGAAAAATCGAAGGAGGAAAAAGACTAAAGGAGTATTCGTATTTGTGAAAGTTTAACCAAGAATGGGGATTATTTCGTTAATTTTTTTTTTTGGGTTAGTGAGAGAGAGAGGGAGTGTGAGAATGAAAAAAAGCGAATAAAAATCTGGTATGTCTCTTAAATCTCTATCAGATCGGGTCGGATCGAATTTATTAGGGTCGAGTATGAGTTATAATTCAGGATGTATTTAATTATTTAGGGATAAAATAAATTAAAATGAAAAAATAAATACGATGATGCCACGTGTTTCGTCATTAATAATAAAGGTATATTTATATCTTTTTCATTCACAATAAATATATATTTGTATCAAAATATTACGTAAGGTATATTTATACCCTTTCCATTTTAGAACAAAACCTACCCAAATCAATCATGCAACACTTATATTTAAGCACGTGTTTCTCTAACCCTACACTGACATGGGTTGTTTTATTAATACCAATTACTCAATACCTAAAAAATGATCTTTAAAAGTGAGAATTGAATTGGGTTTCGGGAAAAGGACATGGTTAAAATTGAATTGGGTCTCGGGAAATGGACATAAATGATTCCTCAGTCAAAATTAATTCCATGAAAATGATAATTTTAATTATATTTTCTAACAATTTTAATTTGTTGATTTATTTTATATAATTTCTATATTTATTCTATATGATTTTTATACACATTTTATACATATAAATATTATATATTAAAATTATATAGTTTTGATACACAATTTATATAATAATTATATAGTTTTTTTTTTCACATTTTATACAATAATTATATAATATGTATACACTTTCTATACATTATATATATGTATGTATGTATTACATTTTCTATACATATATCTTATATAGATACATATTTTGTATAACAATTATATCGTTTTTATATAATTACTATTTTTAAACAAAAAAAAAGAAGCAAAACATTTTTCAGTTTCAAATTTTGTAGAAAAAAAAAACTGAAATAGTTTTAGAAAAAGGCCAAATGGCCCAAATTGAAAACGGTATCAGTATCGTATATGAATTGTATCAATATGGTATATAAACTGTATCTAAACTATATGATCCAAAATAACCCAAATTAAAAATGACTATAATGTAAAAATAAAATAGCGAACTGACTATTATTTAATAAAATATTAAATTTGGACTATTTATTTTAAAAATAGCCATGCAGTGTCTTTTTCACTTGGGTCTCAAGCAATTAATGAAAAAATTAATTCTGTGAGACAAAATGTAACAAATAAAACCTACTATATTGGAGTACCAACTTTTTTGTCCAAATTGGAATAGAAGAAAGGGAAAAAATGCATATACCATTCCTTAGATAGAAAATCACAACTTATAGCAATTTTTTTTTTTATCAAGTTATAGCAAATCTTATAAAAAAATAATTTTAAAAAATATTTTTTCCTTTTAATAAATAAAAAAATATCAATTATATATATGGAAAAAAATATTCTTCTACCCCCAAAAAAGGATGTCAGTTATTGTCAGATATCTACATCACCTTAAATATCTCATTAAACGATTTCTATATAATTAATAAAGATCTTAAACGTATAATTCAATGAATTCTCTTCTCAAAATCCAGAATTTCAGTTTCTTTTAATTTTATTTTTTCTTGTTAAACAACTCCAGTTTTATGTTTGGAAGTGATCAAATTAATGGACGGTGAAAGGGTACATTCACTTCTTGTTATGTATGGAGGAAGATGGAATGTTAACAGTATGCTAATTGTTATGATTACTTGATCCAATAGTTTATTATGATCAGTTGTATTGCTCATTTTGCAGAAATAAGATTGCGATTTTAATCTGATTGTGATGTCGTATGGTGCAGTTGGTTGATGCTTTGAATATTATTTTTATTCATTCACTGAATGTTAACAATCTGATTGGCGTCGGTTAATTGTTGTAATTGGTTGGTGTTAATTTTTTGTATATACATGTTGAATGCATGATAGTATGTTGTTGTAATCTACGAACTTTGTAAAAGAGTAATTGTGAATCTTTTATGCAGTTACAGATAGTGGTTTGTGATTTTTTTTTTTAAATATTGATGGTATGATGTTGTTCTTAAAGTTTTATCTAAATAGTTTTGTTATGATTGGTTATATTGCTCATGTTTCAGAAATAAGATTGTTCTTTCAAAATTGTTATGATATCGTATGAAGCATTTGGTATTTTTGTTGAATATGTTGAATGTATGAAAGCATTTTATTGTAAATTATGAATTTTGAAACATATAAATTACTGAAATTGTACCATATAACATAAGGAAGATTGTGTATTTATTTGGAATGTTGAAATTATGAAAGTGTTGTTGAAAATATGTCAATTGATTATTACTAATGAAATTTGTATTGTGCTTATAGGTAGACCTAGAGACTTTGCTGTAGATGGGATAATGTATGCCGCAGATACAAAGTATAAAGGATTGGTTGCTGCAATAACAAAACAATTAAAGATTGATATTAATTCTACAAAAAATGAGATTAAGTTTTTAATAAATGATAGATGTCCACCGATACTCATACATAATGACACTGGAGTAATGGTGTTTCTAGATCAGAAAAGAAGTACTGCAGATTTTTTTGCTAGTTATCCATTGTATGTGACAACAATTGATATGTCAATGGTTGTTAATGAAAATTCTGAACAGTCTAATACTTGTGTTGGTAAGAACATGAATACCGAATCAAATCTAGATTGTCAGAATTTATACTCTAGAAATTCAGTTCGATTGATTGGATTAACTCCAGATGATGAAATCATGGATGGAGATAGAGTTGAAATAATCGAAGAAGTTACCAATCCGGTAATTGAAGTAAATCAGAGTTACATCGATAAAGAAATGCTTTCACAAGTAATGGATTTGCACACTTTCTTGCATCAGTTTACATTTAGAACTAAGAGGTCTAATGCAAAGAGGTACGAACTATTCCAGCTTACAACTTAATTTCAGAAAAGAGTATATTTTTTTGGTATTTTGTTTGTATGTTCAATATTTTTTTGTTTGATTTTAAACATCTTAAACAACTACTACCTAGTTTGTCATGTGGAAGAATGTACATGATTTCTAAGAGCTTCAAGTACAAATAATACAAAAGTTTTCAAAATAAGGAAGTACTGTGAAATACATACATGTTTGGCACGAGATAAAATTTATACAAGACGCCAAGAAATGACAAAAGTTATTGCTGGTTTGGTGTTGCCTAATTTGATAAACACTAATAGAATATACACGCCAAATGATTTTGCCGCCGATATATTAAGACAATATGGTATGTCCTTAAACTATACTCAAGCGTGGCATGCAAAGGAACTAGTAGTTAAGATGTTGCGTGGTGATCCAACCAAATCATATAAAAAACTTCTAGGTTATTTGTATATTTTGGAAAAAAATATCCTGAATCAGTTATTAGTTCGGAAAAAATAAAAGAAAATCATTTCTTGTATGCTTTTATTGTGTTGGATACTTCAATACGTGGATGGAAGTATTGCAGACCTATAGTTGTTGTTGATGGTGCTGGGCTAAAATCGTTTTATGGTGGGACAATTCTAATTGCAAGCACATTGAATCCATGAGGTAACAAAGTACTATTTTACTTATTAATTTTCAGGAATAATTTAATTTTTTAGAAATAGTGTGTTAATTTTTTTATATTGTGAAATTGGTATGTTAATAATATTATGAATGGTTTTACAATTTGAAATAAATTCAACTAATATAGATGTTGCTAATAATTGTGTATGCAGGTCATATATTACCCCTTGCTTATGCATTGGTTGATTCTGAAAATATAGTATCTTGGATATGGTTTTTCGAGAAATTTAGAGAAGCTTTTGGAGAAAGAAATGACATGTATATCGTGTCAGACAGAAATGAAAACATATGGAAAGAAACATCAATAGTCTATCCGAATCTGTCGCACCGTGCTTGTATTTAGCATCTATGGAGGAATATTAAGACGAATTTTCATAAGAAAGTTGATGAACTACATAAGTTGTTTTTTTGCAATGGCAAAGGCATATACACTTCAAAAATTTGAAGAGTTAAAGGGGAGAGTTGACCAAATTGACAAAAGAGTGAGGGTATATTTGTACGAAATTGGCTATCATAAATGGGCAAGGGTTCATTCTACGATAAAATGTACTTGGACTCTAACATCAAATATTGCTGAATCCATAAATAATACAAACAGGAAAGCCAGAAGGTTACCTGTTGTTTCTGTGTTGGATTTCATGAGGTTAACTGTTGAATCATGAAATGCAAAACATAACAAGGAAGAAAAAAATACATTGACAGTGCTAACAAAAAGATACAATGATATTTTTAATGATAACAAGCAAGAATCACATAATATGACGGTATGTTTTTAATTTAATTATATTACAATCTTGAATAAATTCCTTAAAAGACTTTGTTGTTCTTTGATTTATTTATTTTATTTTACTAATAATATTTTGAACTGCAAACATGCACTAATCAATAACATTCATTATAGGTAAGAGCTTCAAATGAATTTTTGCATACCGTTACCGCTGGAGTTAAAAAGTTTGTTGTATGCCTGCGAAGTAGAAAATGTAGTTGTGGTCGATTTCAATTGGATGAGATACCTTGCTAACATGCAATGGAGGTTATTACATACCGTAACCAGCATGGAGAATATTATTGCTCTGCATACTGCAACAATAAAAATTTTAAGGATGCTTATGCAATACTAATTGAGCCTCTTTCTTGTGAGAGTACATGAAATATACCTCAAGAAGTCTTGGATGAAATTGTATTACCGCCTAATTCTAAAAGACCATCCGGACGTCCATGTTATGAGAGATGAAAAACACCAAATGAAGATAAGTGCAAAAGAGCCAAGGTTACATGTAGTAATTGCCATAGAGAAGGACACAACAGGAAAACATGCCATAAACATGCTCCTCCTGTTTAATAAGTTTTTTTTAAAGTATTTTTCAAGTATGATTTTGTTATGGTTTTTTGGATATTTTAAATAAATAATACAACTTATTTTTACATATAGCATTTTTGTGCTCATTTTCAACTTTATATTGGTGTTTTATAAACATATATATGTTGTGAATAAAAAAAATGAAACGAGTTGCTATCAAATATGTTGAATGAGGTGAAATACAAAAGAAGTGTTAAAGTATCACAACATTATATAAGTGTACAAATGTAGTGCTTAAAAACGAGAAGTAATTTTTTTATACCAACTATTATAAGTACAACAGTAAAGAGCATAAAAATTAAAATCATTGTAAAACTGTACTAACATTATATAATTGTATAAATGCAGTTCTTAAAAACAAAAAAAATATTGAATACCAATAATGGTAATTCAGATAACAGTAAAGATCATTAAAAGTAGTTAAGAACTAAAAGATTCATGTATATGTGTATTAGCAGAAATCCTGTATGATGAAATATAACAAAATGATATCGTTTTCATTCAGCGAGTTCAAATACGAAATAACTGTTAAAAGTACCAAAACATCATACATAAAAATTAAAACAAAATGATATCGATGTATGATGAAATCATGTATGAAGAAATAAAATAAAATGATATCGATTTCGTACAACGAGTTCAAATACAAAATTACTGTTAAAAGTAAAGTACCAAAACATCATACATAAAAATCAAAACTAAACTTTGTTCGTCTCTCAATATCAAATGTCTATCTATTTCTAATTTTTTTAGTGACAACTAGACTAACAACATCTCTTAATATCTTCGGACCACCTAGTCTGCTTGTAACATTGCCAGTCACCTCACTTTCTTTTATAGCCTCATTGTTTTGATTTTTCCTAGCATAATCCCAAAGTAACACACCATATCTCATACGATGGTTGGTAGCATTAAACATGTTGGTTGAAATATCAAACAATCCATGACTGATAAATTCTGCAAATGCACACGCATACATACCGCAATCACTGTAAAAACAATAATAATAAAAAGTTTAGTACATTACTATAAATAATAATAAAATTGTAATCCAAATAATATAAATATACGTACTTAGACTGTGGAGCTTGCTGAGGAATGTCCCTTACAATAACATACTTAAGTGGATCGATCATGGACTTGTCAATGTAACCAGGCTCTCTATCCCAACAAATATCAGCTTGTTTACCATAGAAGTCAGTGGCAAACAGAAATAACGGTATGATGGTAGCAAGTGATTGGACATGTCGAAGAACATTCTTAGTGTTCACAGCACTTCCAATAAATAAATCATACACATATAGACACCTGTGTCTAATGCAAAACAAAATCATAATCACATGGAATGATTTACTAACATTAACTTAAATAATGATGTTGTCCACAGTATCCCAAGATACATTAGCAAACATCTTAAACCCCCTAATATACTGACCAACATAGTATTTAGGAGAAATATATCTCATATCCTTCTTCGCACCCAACCACTATTGCTCAATTGCATAACTATAAAACCCGATAAAATTCCCTCATAGTTTGAGCCTTAGAGCATGTTGAGTGAAGTGTCATTCCGACCTAAAAAGTTTGAGAGGTGTATTCTCAAGTGTGAAATATTTTGAACCATGTGGTATTTCCCTAATATCAAATTTTTTTCATATAGATCATTGCGTTAGCTTTCCAACAATATCAATTTCATCAAAATCCGTCATCGAACGAGGAAGTTATAATCGTTTACTGAACGTTGTCGGAATCGCCTAGGTTTGATGGACGATTCGATGGACCATCAAGTCTGCGATGGACTGTCAATCATCCCATCAAAACCACAGTAGTGACCCCTTTTTCTGGCCATCGTGCAACGTCTAAAATGATGGACCACCAATTTTTCGATGAACTGTCACTTTGATCGTCGCTCTGAGGCAGTGTGACCTCATCCTAACCATCGTGAGATGGACATAATGGCGTACCGCCAAACTTTCAACGGACCATCGCTGAGATCGTCGTAGTGAGGCAGTATGTCCCTTCTTCTAGCCAGCTTGCGACGGACGATCCGACGGACCGTCGAACTATTGACGGACCGTTGATTCAACCGTCGCAGCCCCCGTTCAGTATTTTTTTACCCATTTTTAAAGAGATATTTCGATCTTTTCCCCTTTTTTAAACCCTCCTATATATTCTATACGAAACAGTTGCCTCATTTTTCCATCTCTAACACTAATGAGCTAGGGTTTTCTCCTCCAAATCAAATCAAAACAAAATTCTTCTCCAAGGAATCTAAGAACTCACCATGGATTCTTCAAATTGAGTTGAGATTCAAGTTCCCTAAGTCAAGTGTGGCAAAAACTCTCTCTTTCAAGGATAATAAGAAGAGTTTAGAGAAAGCTTGTTCATCCAATGTCATAATCTAAGGTATGTGGGGTTTTGAACAAGGGTAACCCTTTCACCCTTGTGCCCAAAGGCTTATTTACATCATGATTTTCCTGAAATCTATGAGGTTTTACATGAATTTGAATTGAGGTTTTTACCCATTATTATTGAATGCACTATCTTGATATTTCTCATGAATTAAGAGTCAAATGACATGATTTCTGCATGTTTTATTGAGAATTTACAACTGGGTATAAACCCTATAATTTTACTTCTTGAAAAGCTAATATTTGCAATGTTTGAGATATTGAAGCATATGACTATATTGAGATTTTGAGATAAATTGCTGAAATTCCCAAATTTCCACATGATTTATGAATCTATATACTATATATTATGTTTTTGATGAGCTTTAACTTGAGATTGAACTATGGGTTAGTAATCCCTATGTGGTACTTGTGAATTTATGAACTCTTGTGCTATAAGCACCCATGATTTGAGTATTTTGAGATGATTGAGAAATAAATTGACCTAATGGTCCGAGAGATTTGAAATCTACTTCACTATATGAGATTATTGATTTGATTATTGGGTTCGTGGTGAACCATGAGATTATTCTAAAAGTGGATTTTTATGAGATGAGCGCAGATAATCAAAAGGGAGTAGTATTTAGCACCGAGCGGGTAAGTCACTACGATTTCTTACCCCAAAACTCTGTGCCATCATAGGTTGGGCCTGAGACCGAGATTATGATGATTATGATTGGGCCCGAGGTCGAGTTTCATTTAGTGATCACTAGACCTAGGTTATACTCCCTGTCAAGAGTATGACGCTCCTCCGCAACGTGAGGTCTCTTCCTTAGGAGGACAAAACTTTGGACTCCATGTAGCTTGCATGGTTTATGTCGATTACGAGAACCTCTCTTGCCTTTCAAACTTGAGATCAGTTACTTCCTCAGAAACTAAAGTATGTTCCCTCCTATGAGCTATTTTCCTACTAATGAGGTTGTAAAATGGTTTCCTAGCTAATGTATTCCCTTGATATGAATTGTCTCTTCAGAAGGAAGTGTTTTCCCTTGATTTGGTATTTTCCCATGAAACCTTGAGATGAGTTATTTTCACTAAACTAGAGTATCTTTCTTTTGAGATTGAATGATTTCCCTGAAACTTAAAATGAGATATTTTCCTAAAGTGAATGAAATGCCTTCAAGTATGTTTCAAATTGATATGATTCCGAATTCTAAGTATTTGAGTTCAAAAAGAGTTCTGAGATCTTGAGGACTAATGATGTTTTACTCTCCTTGAGGTATATGCATGAGTTGATAGTATTGTTTAAAGCCCCTTTGGTCTTGAGTATTGAGAATAAGAGAAGATTTCTGATTTTAAGGTTAAAGAATGATGACTCACGAGATTTGTGTTATGTGCCTCATCTTACATGATTTATGAGCTTTACATTTGATACTTGTTCAAGCTATGTGAGTTATCCCATATTGCATCCATGATTTGACTAAAGAAGGTTGATACTATTTTATATTTGTGCATTCACCCCCATATACTCAGTACATTCCCAAGTGCTGATCTATATATACGTCTATGTGCTACATTGTCTCATAATATAGGTACAAATTATAGCATATGTACCGTGTCGAATCAGTTTGCAACTTCCAGTTGGTAGGTAACGAGTCCTTTTGATTCAAAGGCTCGAGTTAGTGATACGGTTGAGACGAGTTGTATTTCCTTTTTTAGTCATCTTGAGTCGGGGTACTTGGGAGTCATGACCCAACTACCCATGGTCAGTACTAGTAGAGGCTTCATAGATAGTGGGTAGAAATTGATGTATTGGGTTTCGATTTTGTTGTAAAATATTGAGTTGTAACCTTGTGACTTCAGTTTTAATATTGAGCAAATTTATATTAGAGTTATATTCTGCCTTATTCTTTTGGTTTTATGCATTTTATTCAGTTATTTATGGTGATGCCAAGTGAAGGGTTAGCTTGGGGTCACTTATGACCCTAGGCACCGTGTAGCATCCTAAAAGGTGATTTTGGTTCATTACAGATAGTATCAGAGCACAAGGTTCAAGTGTCCTAGGGTGTCTATGAAGCCATGTCTAGTAGAGTCTTATGGAATGGTACGAAAACGTCTGTATTTTTTTGAGAGGCTACAAGGCATTTAGAAAAGGTCTCCACTCTTTTGAGTCTTAGATCGTGCTATAGAGAGATTCTCTATACGCTTACGCAGATCCTTAACTTCCTCTATTCAGTTCATCTCCGCCTTATTTTCAAGGTATAAAAAACATTCAAGCTTGAATCTTTACAGATAGTAGTGGGATTGTAATCGAGTTAGAGGTACCTCATCAGTGTTTTTGAGTTTCGATAATTGAAGTGCTTTATTTGTGATTCATAAAAGTCGGGCACTAAGCCCAAGTCAGAGGTGTTTTTAGATTCCTCCTCAGAATCCATGATATGAAGCTATGCTTCCTTACTCATGTATTACTCTTGAGATATCATTATTTCTATGTTTCGATTCCTTTCCAGATAACGTTCTCTGATTGGCTAGTAAGAAGATTAAGAAGTCTCTCAAAGTGGCTTGATAAGAGCCTTGTGGTGTATCAGGAGTCCCCCGTGATGGAAGTTATTGCCTCACTCTGATGAGTCTTGCAAGTGAAACAGAATGAGATGTGTATTCATAGATCATTGAATATTGTGTGTCAAGTTTATATCTTTTGCAAAATGTAATCTTGTTATCATTGTCTTTTTGAAAAGAAAAAAATTAAGTCTAGTGAAGCCGTGTGGGGCTTTTTCGATTCACTAGCATAGTTGCTTTGTTATTCATCTCATTTTCTTATTCAAAACACAAAACCAAAGTCTAGTGAAGTCGTGTGAGACCTATTTCGATTCACTAGCAACTTGTTGTGCATCTGTTGTTCTTGTTTTGGTTGGAACTGGGGGTTTAGAGTGGTGGTGACAAGAGAAGCGGTAAGGGCCATTTGTTGAACTTATATGTATATATGTATAGATGAATTTTGTTGCACATGTGTGTACTATTAATGAAGTGTTATGTCCTTGCTTGTTTATTTATGTGAGGTAGAGATAGAGTTATTAGTTAAGGGAAAATATTATTTGTTGATGTATGAAGAGAGTTGTTGATGGTAACTGTTGCGTTAGAAGGTACAGGTTATTGATGAAAGTACTTGGTAAATGGGTGTTATTGATTTAGGCATCCCTGAGATTGTAGGTTGGAGTTTAGTTGAGACTTATAGGTCTATGAGCTTTGTTGGGGCTGTATAAATAAGTGGATAGTAATGATGTGTAGAAGGAGGGTGTGTTGATGAATTGGAAATAAGTTGGACCATGTGATTGCGATCGATTATTATTGGTTATGAAGTTTGAGTGGGCATGTGAATTTAATCTTTTGTTTTATGACGTCCGAGTGATATTAGCACTAGACGCTAAGCTTGAATGATTGGTGGTCATGAAAGTGGAGGCAACGATTTCTTGTTTAATGGTACTACTTATAGAGAAATGATCTAATAGGCTTGAAAAGTGTGTGCAAGGGCCTAATTTTGTTTGATTCGTAATCAAGTTTGATATTTTATGTATGATGTAGAAGTACGCCCAAGGTTCCATGGGGCTGCTTTGTTCTCGAGGATTATTACATGTTGTCTGGTTAGTAGTAACACTGAGTTGCTAGGTGGGACTAGTGAGATTATGAATGAAGGTGTTGTGCGTGATTTCGATTCTCGTGGTTTAGAAACATAAGTTATAGACGATGTAGTGGTAGGCTATGGCAGAAGTAGTGTGGTCCTTCAGAGAATAGGAGCTACCCGTTCTAAGCGTTAAGTAGTAAATGAAGACTATTGGGGCTATAGACGGATGATGTGTATCTCAGGAGGTAGCTTTATGAGTTGGCATCACGCTTTGAGGAGTGATGTGATAGAGCGTGACGTGGGGCAGTTACATCTGACTGAGGACATGACCCTAGATATGAAGATTTGGAGAAAAAGCATTAGGATAGAGAGATAAGGGTGTGGATACATCATAGTCGGTAATTAGGTGGACTTTGATGTCCTCGGTTTGGCAATGTGCAATTTTTTGTGAATGTCGTACCTATGTTGTTTTATGGTGTCCTATGATTTGAATGCTTTTGTATGCTGCCTTTGTGTCCTGAGCCGGAGGTCTATTGAAAATAACCTCTCTACTCCTTTAAGGGTAGTAGTATGGACTGCGTACAATCTACCCTCCCCAGACTCCACTTATGTGGAAATATATTGGGTTTGTAGTTGTTGTTGTTGTTGTTTTACGCTTTGAAGTGAAATCATTCGGGTCAAGTTCTTTTATTTATGTGCATTGTTATATCCCCGACTCTAGAGCAATGTGATGACAGTCGGACCAGAGTTTATGTGGTGGTTTACCGCCTTGGAGCGATGGATTAAGTCTAAGGGGGAGATGATAGGATCGATAACCGAGTTAAACCTTAAGACTCTAGTGGATGTACTAATGAGCCGTAGAATAGCTTCGAGAAGGATTGATGCTTAACCCTAATCTCATTTTAGTGCTTTCTGTTATCCCAGTACCTGCTCATGTTTTACATTTTTGTTCCATTATCCTAATTCATGTTCATGCATATAATAGAGAATTATGTACTCTCTTAGTCCTGAAATGAGGGGTTCTGGTGCATTTGGCAGTCGGGATCACATCCCGTGAGTTTTGAACTCCAAATTCGGATCATGCAACTCGTGACTTAAGTACTCGAGCAATGCTTTTAGTGATTCGCGAAGCCCAGATTTGTATCATGCATGTTCTTGGGATAAACCACTTTGATAAGTTTGTGATGTTAAAGGCCTCAAGAGTCAGTTGAGTGCCAAGTAGGTGCAGTGTCCCTTCATACTCCAGGTCCTCATGTTCTAACTTTTCAGTGACCTCTTCCTTAGGTTGCGATAGAGATAATGGACAGTTGTGCTGATAGGAGAGAGTAGATGTGTCGTGGTGGGAAAGATAGTCGTATGTATAGGTTGACTCTTGAGTCCCCTCTTGTCCAAGAAACTCTAGAATCCTTTTCTTAAGTTCAAAGATTCTTATGTTTATGAGTTTTCATGATTCATGTGAGTTGAAATTGATGTTCATGCTATGGTTGAGTTGTGACTCGTGTTTATTCACAAGGTTATCAAGCTTTGACCCTAGTATGTGATATTCATGTGATGTCCATGATAAACCCTTTTCATGTTGCTTGTTAGATGATGTGTTCATGCCAATTGAGTGAAGAACTTATTGAATAAGCAACGCATGCTCCTCATATGTTTGATGAAATGCTTATGTGAAGGAATTAGAGCCAATACGACATGTTGACTAGGAACCCCTCCCTCCTCATTTGTGTGAAAGCTCATGCATGCCAAATATTTGTTGAAAAGCCTCAGTGAATGAATTGTGACACGATAGTTTGGAATTCCCCCAATTATGTGCTCTTTGATACATGCTAGGTATTTAATGGATGAGCTGTGACGTGACTTGAAGTTTCTCTAATTATGTGTTCTCCGATACATGCTAAGACCCCAAATACGTGCTAAGTGCTTGATGCAAGACCTTGTTGAATGGAGTGTGACCCAATAGCATTTCCCCCTTAAGTTATCGCGTGCTTATAATCCCTAAATGATTGAAGTGACGCCTTAGTGATTGTGATGGTGAATGAATGCCCATGGTCATGAATGGTTATGTTTTACCTTTCTGTTATCGAGTCCTGGGGGTATATGTACCCGATAATTTAGCTGTTGTCTAGAGCCCATGTATGTCTTCGTGATGATCTCAGTCGAGCCATGATTCTCAGAACTTTATGAGTTATAGAACTCAGGACTCTCAGAAAGTTACAGAACTTGAGTAATCTTGGTATCATTAGTACTCTAGCCTCGGTTGTATACTTTGCTCAGATCTAGTAGTATACACGTGTTCAATGCAAACCTCTGTAGTATTCGAGTACTCTTTTCAGAGTTCAGTAATATTTCGTCAGATAGTGGAACCAAGAAAATTTGGCTATTCATATGAGTCGACTTAATTAATCAGCTTCAGTACCATCAGTTCCCGAGGTCACTCGCTGGAGAGGACTGAACTCAACCTCTATACTCAATTATCTATATCGAGAGGTCCAGTTATTCAGTATCAGTGTTATCGGACCCCGATATCATCCGCCAGATAGGCTTGATCTCAGATTCAGTTTTGTATCCTTATTATTCCAAGATCACCCGCTAGATGAACTTGATCCCAGTAGCATATTCAATTGAGTATTCTTGTTACCAGCTCCAGGGGTCACCCGTTATATAGGCTTGATCTCAATTTTGGGTTCAGTTGATTATCTTCTTTGGTAGATTCAGAGATTTCCTTGCTAAATAGGTCTGGTCACAGACATAATTATTTCTCATCATTGACAGTAGGTTCAGGGATCATCTGTTAGGGAGGTTTGATCCCAGATTTAGTCATTCAAAAATTGCAAACGCTGAATACATCATGAGCTAACTCTTCGTTATAAGACTAAGGCAAGTTAGCTCAAATTCAAATGAAGGTAACACCCCTCCTTCATTCAGTTCATCTCTAATCTGAGATTCAGTATACAGTTGTTCCTATCGTAAATAAATGCATTCTTCGAGTGTGCCGGGTTTGAAAAGGTATAGATTCAGTGTGACAAGTATTTCAGCTGTGCGCCCTCAGTTCTCTCTGTTTTTCCTAGCTTGACTATTGACATTCGAGGATGAATGTTCCTAAGGGGGAGATATTGTAAAACCTCGTAAAATTCTCTCATAGTTTGAGCCTTAGAGCATGTTGAGTGAAGTGTCATTCTGGCCTTAAAAGTTTGAGAGGTGTCTTCCCAAGTGTGAAATATTTTGAACCGTATGGAATTTCCCTAATATCGACTTTTTGTCATGTAGAGAATTGAGTTAGCTTTCCAGCAATACCAATTTCGTAAAATCCGACATCGAACGAGGAAGTTATGGACGTTTTACTGAACGTTGTCGGAATCGCCCAGGTTTAACAGACGATTCAATGGACCGTCAAGTCGGCGACGGACCGCCAATCGTCCCATCGAAACTAAGGCAGTGACCCCTTTTTCTGGCCATCGTGCAACGGCCAAAATAACGGACCGCCAACTTTTTGACGGACCGTCACTTTGACCGTCGCTCTGAGGCAGTGTGGTTTCATCCTGGCCATCGTGCGACGGCCAAAATTGCGGATTGTCAAACTTTTGACGGACCATCGTTGAGACCATCGCAGCGAGGTAGTATGTCCCTTCTTCTGTCCAGCTTGTGATGGACGATCCGACGGACCGTCGAACGTTTGATGGACCGTCACAACCCTCATTCAGTATTTTTTTACCCATTTTGAAGGGATATTTTGGTCTTTTCCCCTCTTTTAAACTCTCCTATATATTCAATGCGAAGCAGCTGCCTCATTTTCCCATCTCTAAAACTAATGAGCTAGGTTTTCTCCTCCAAATCAAATCAAAACAAAATTCTTCTCCAAGGAATCTAAGATCTCACCATGGATTCTTCAAATTGAGTTGAGATTCAAGTTCCCTAAGTCAAGTGTGGCAAAAACTCTCTCTTTCAAGGATAATAAGAAGAGTTTAGAGAAAGCTTGTTCATCCAATGTCATAATCTAAGGTATGTGGGGTTTTGAACAAGGGTAACCCTTTCACCCTTGTGCCCAAAGGTTTATTTACATCATGATTTTCCTGAAATCTATGAGGTTTTGCATGAATTTGAATTGGGTTTTTTACCCATTATAATTGAATGCACTATCTTGATATTTCTCATGAATTAAGAGTCAAATGACATGATTTCTGCATGTTTTATTGAGAATTTACAGCTGGGTATAAACCCCATAATTTTACTTCTTGAAAAGCTAATATTTGCAATGTTTGAGATATTGAAGCATATGACTATATTGACATTTTGAGATAAATTGCTGAAATTTCCAGATTTCCACATGATTTATGAATCTATATGCTATATATTATGCTTTTGATGAGCTTTAACTTGAGATTGAACTATGGGTTAGTAAGCCCTATTTGGGACTTGTGAATTTGTGAACTCTTATGCTATAAGCACCCATGATTTGAGTATTTTGAGATGATTGAGAAATGAATTGACCTAACGGTCTGAGATCTTTGAAATCCACTTCACTATATGAGATTATTGATTTGATTATTGGGTCGTGGTGAACCATGAAATTATTCTAAAAGTGGATTTTTATGAGATGAGCGCAGATAATCTAAAGGGAGTAGTATTTAGCACCGAGCGGGTAAGTCACTACGGTTTCTTACCCTAAAACTACATGCCACCGTAGGTTAGGCTCGAGGCCAAGATTATGATGATTATGATTGGGCCCGAGGTCGAGTTTTATTTAGTGATCACTAGACCTAGGTTATACTCCCTGGCAAGAGTATGACGCTCCTCCGCAACGTGAGGTCTCTTCCTTAGGAGGACAAAATATTGGACTCCATGTAGCTCGCATGGTCTATGTCGGTTACGAGAACCTCCCTTGCCTTTCAAACTTGAGATCAGCTACTTCCTCGAAAACTAAAGTATTTTCCCTTCTATGAGCTATTTTCCTACTTATGAGGTTGTAAAATGGTTTCCTAGCTAATGTATTCCCTTGATATTAATTGTCTCTTCAAAAGGAAGTGTTTTCCCTTTATTTGGTATTCCCATGAAACCTTGAGATGAGTTATTTTCACTAAACTAGAGTATCTTTCTTTTGAGATCGAATGATTTCCCTAAAGCTTGAAATGAGATATTTTTCTAAAGTGAATGAAATGCCTTAAAGTATGTTTCAAAGTGATATGATTCCGAATTCCAAGTATTTGAGTTCAAAAAAAGTTATGAGATCTTGAGCACTAATGAAGTTTTACTCTCCTTGAGGCATATGCATGAGTTGATAGTATTGTTTAAAGCCCCTTTAGTCTTGAGTATTGAGAATAAGAGAAGATTTCCGATTTTAAAGTTAAAGAATGATGACTCACGAGATTTGTGTTATGTGCCTCATCTTACATGATTTATGAGCTTTACATTTGATACTTGTTCAAGCTATGCGAGTCATCCCATATTGCATCCATGATTTGACTGAAAAAGGTAGATACTGTTTTATACTTGTGCATTCACCCCCATATACTCAGTACATTCCCAAGTGCTGATCCACATATACGTCTATGTGCTACATTGTCTCATAATGTAGGTACAAATTGTAGCATATGTATCATGTCCGATCAGTTTGCAGCTTCTAGTTGGCAGGTGACGAGTCCTTTTGATTCAAGGGCTCGAGTCATTGATACGGTTGAGACAAGTGGTATTTCCTTTTTCAGTCGTATTGAGTCGGGGTGCTTGGGAGTCATGACCCATCTACCCATGGTAAGTACTAGTAGAGTCTTCATAGATAGTGGGTAGAAGTTGATGTATTGGGTTTCAATTTTGTTGTAAAAAGTTAAGTTGTAACCTTGTGACTCCAGTTTTGGTATTGAGCAAATTCATATTAGAGTTATATTCCGCCTTATTCTTTTGATTTTATACATTTTATTCAGTTATTTATGTGTGATGCCAAGTGAAGGGTTAGCTTAGGATCACTTATGACCCTAGGCACCGTGTAGCGTCCCGAGGGGTGATTTTGGGTCGTTACATTATTATATGGGAAAGTTAACCTCATATGGCTGTATATACCAATTCAATAACATGAAAATATTGTCCCGTTATTCCCCCCTCTCTCTCTCTCTCATTGTTATTGATCATTAGCCTTATTTGTATTTATCAAGTTTTTCATTATGAATGTGTAGAAATAAGAATTGTCAATAGTTTGCTAAATATTAATTCGAATTTTTCTTCTTAAATTTCAGGTTTTAAATATAAAGATTTCGACATAGTAAGAATCACACATATTGATGAAATATTATCAATATTTCTGAATGAGATTTCAACAAAAGAATATATAAATGAGGAGGTTGAACAATGTAGTCACAATGTAACATAGGTTTGAAACAAGAAAATTGTTTGTCGAAAATGATTTGAATTATTCTTAGTGATTTTTCTTTCTCGAGAAAACTAAGTTGGTTAGTTTTTTAATCTCTTTATACAAATATAAATTTGTACTATGAATAATATAATTTCTTGATTATATATTATTTTGAGGTCTTGCATAATTATGATATAAAAATGATTGATTTTTTTAATTTTATTAATCATTATTTAATGTCATATTTTGATAGAGTAAAAGACCAACATGTTGAGGAGTGTTGTCACTAATTAACAATGAGATTTTAAAAAGAAGAAACCTATGAGAAGATCGCTATATGTTCAAACAATATAGGTTTGAAACAAAAAAATTATTTGTTAAAAATGATTTTAATTATTCATATTGTTTTCTTTGTTGAGAAAAATAAGTTTGTTACCTTAGTGATTTCTTTATCCAAATACAAATTTTCGATAACATAGTTTCACTAAATAATGAATCTATTAATAAAATTAGAAAAATATATCTATTTTTTTGACGCGAATGAAAAATAAAAATTTCAAGATCTTGCATGAGATTATTAAGATTTATTTGTTAACATTTTAAATTTTTTAGAGATAACTTTTATCTTTCTTTAATATTTGGTATTTTTATGATCCTATTTTGACTTAAATGTGAATGTTGTCTCCTTTCATTATTCGTATATAATTAAATATTTTTAATAAATTAAAATCGATTTTATCTTACTTTTTTTTCACTTTGAAATGATTTATTATGAATTATTTGTTATGAGCTATTCAAGAAAATATAATTGGTAGGAGATTTTGACTTACATTTCATTAGTTTATGTTGGTTTATCTATTGGTCAATGAAATATTTTTTATGCTTTATTATTTGATAAATTTGTAAATCTAAATTATTTTTTTAATCTATCATTACTACTAAATTATTTTTTTAATCTATCTTTACTTAATGATTACTTTTACTTAAATATTATTCGCATATCGTGTGGATACTAATACTAGTTATTATTAATTGTTTAATATTGCTACTTCTTATTTACAACATTCTTAACATGGAGGACCAACATTATTCTTTGGATTTCACTAAGATGGATTATGGTTTGATCGAAAAAATTCTAGTAATATGTTAGTAGTGTAATAATTTGAAATATTATCTACATTTATTCTTTGTATACTGCCTAACTATATTTATCCATGTTGTTATACTACGAAAATTTTTCATAAGTAGCAAACTTATAGTTATAATTAGAACTTTTATAGCAACTATTTTATAATTATAAAAAATATCAAGTTGTATTTTGTATTTTATAAAAGTGTTACTATTAAAATACATATACAACCAGATTTATTGTCCCTCTTTTACTCAAATCAATTAAGTTAAATAAGGAAGCAATAATTTTTTTTCATAAATTACTGCAGTAGATTCTTTTTTCATAAATTACTCTTATTTCTAGTAGATTCCTTTTCCAGATCAAACTCAAATCTGAAAGATTATTATCTTCAGTCTTTAAAAATTTAAAATGAAGCACCATTATTATTTTTTTCTCTCTTTCACTCTCTTATATCTCTAACTTTTTTTTTGTTAGTTTTTTTCATCTTTTTTTTTTTTATCGTTTTACTTCTTTGTTTTGATTTTTTTCTTTCCACTTTATTTTCTCTTCTCTTTTTTCCTTTATCGTTTTTTTCTTTATTTTTTTTCCTTTCTCATATTTTTTTTATTTTACTATTTTTTTTTATTTTTATTTTTTTCACTTTTATTTTTACACTTCTACTTGTCTTTTCCCTCCTTTTTACTTTTTTTTTTCTGATTTTTTTTTTGTTTTTGTCTTTTTTTTTCTCTTCTTTTTTTTACTCTTCTATCTCTATCTTTTATTTTTAAAAGAAAAATATTTATATCACATATACATATTCAAAAAATATACAAAATAAATTGACATACAGATCTGTATATATATTTACAGAAATACATATCTGACTCATATGTATATATAAACATATAGGAAATAAAATCTCTATAACAATACAAACAACTATATACATATACATATAGGTAATCAAAAAATAGATGATACATATTTTAAACAGTAAAAAATATAAATAATTATATATGTTACCCTCTAAAATGACATAGAATAATTCAAAGATAAATCCAACACCGTACAACATACATATGAATATGCATTTGTATATACTAAAAAAGACAACTAAATACATATACATATAGGTAATCAAAAGAAACATGATACATATCTTAAACAGTAAAAAACACAAATAAGTACATATGTTACCCTTTAAAATAACATAGAACAGTTCAAAGACAAATTCAATACCGTAAAAAATACATATAGCTCTGCATATGTATTTACAGAATACATACCTGATCCATATGTATATTCTTATTTTATATGAGTCACCTTTATATTTCGAAAATACATATGAAGATATATAGTATAATTATGTTTGTTACTGTTTAATATGAATATGATATGTATTTCGTAAATACATATCAGAGTCATATTTGTATTTTTTGTATAGTAATATACATATGAATCAGGCATGTATTCTGTAAATACATATGCAGAGTTATATGTATTTTTTTGTAATGTAATATATATTATGTAAAAGAAAACATATGCATACTATGTATTTTGTATTATGTTTTTGTGAAAAGTACATTTAATATAGATTTATGTCATTATTTTATTCTATAGGTGTTGCGTGATCATATATTCATGGAAAGAGTACTTCCAAGGTTTGCACCACATATAGGATGCCACACAGTCAAGTTATTGATGAACGTATTAAGACGATGTTATCAAAGGAGCAGTACACGATTTTTTATCATAAAAATATTTGTGGTGTCTACATGAATAATAAGAAATTTGTAGTTCAAGCACAATTAGACAGATGTATTATGTCACAAATGTATTATAAATTTTTTGGGACATGTACATGTATTTGTATTTTGTATATATAAATGTATATCTATATGTATTTTTGTACGATGTTGAATTTGTCTTTGAACTGTTCTATGTCATTCTAGACGGTAACATATGTATTTATTTGTATTTTTTACTGTTTAAGATATGTATAATATATTTTTTGATTACCTATATGTACATGTATATAATTGTCCTTTTTGTTATAAAGATTTTGTGTCCTATATGCTTAAATATACATATCAGTAAGATATGTATTTCTGTAAATACATATGCAGATATATATGTATGTTTTTTACCGTAAATACATATCCAAATTTGTATGGATATGTATTTTATATATTTTTTGAATATGTGTATGTGATATACATATTTGTCTTTTAAAAATAAAACTTAGAGATAGAAGAGTAAGAAAACGAAAAAATAAAAATAGAAAAAGAAAAAAATGAAAAAAAAAGTGAAAAAAGAGAAATAAAAGCTAGAAATAGAAGTGTAAAAATAATAAAAAAAGAAACAAAAAAAGAAAAGAAAAAAACAATAAGAAAACGAAAATAGAAAAAGAAAAAAAGATGTGAGAAAGGAAAAAAAAGAAAAGAAAAAAGAAAAAAATAAAGAAAACAACGAAAAAAAAAAGAGAAATAGGAGAGAGAAAATATAGTGGAAAGAAAAACATGAAAAAGAAAAAGAAATCAAAATAAAAAGAATAAAATAATAAAAAAATGAGATGAAAAAAACTAACAAGAAAAAAAGTTAGAGATATAAGAGAGTGAAAAAAACTGTAATGATGTTTTATTTCAAAATTTTGAAGATCATGGAGATAATTATCTTCAAATATAAGAAAGGAATAAAAAGAAAATGAAAAATAAATAAATAAGGAAAAAAAGAAGAAAAATAGAAGAGAAAAAATAAAGTGAAAAAAATAAATAAATAAAAGAAATTAAAATAAAAAAATAAAATGCTAAAAAAAAGATGAAAAAAAAAGGGTAGAAGATATGATTATATTGGGGGGAGAGGTGAAATAATGGAGTGAAAATTAGAAAAAAGTAAAGTAATGGGAGTAAAACAGACGTTTGTCTTGTTAATGGACAAAATAATGCTACTCTTGCTATAAACTGTAATTTTACAAAAGTGTTGCTATTTATTATAATTATAATCTTAAGTATGTTACTTTCTATAATTTTTCATTACTATCCACTCAAATTTACCCCACTGGCCCACCATAATACTATCCAAAAGTTAAAGGGGTAAATATGGAGGTGAATGACATAAGTTTTTCGTTCAATACTCAATAGCCACTTGATTTAAAAACAAAAAGAGTTACTCACCTTGTCTCAATTTTTATAGTATCGTTCAAATTTCTTGCTTCAAATAATTTTATTTTGATCGTGAATTCAAGCATGGAACTTTGACATTGAATTTTATATATTTACAAATTACGTAGAAGGTATTATAAGTTACAATAACTGACATTTTAAAAATATTTAAAAGATATAGAGAAAAGTCATCGTTTTCACCTCAAACTATTCACGAAAAGTTTAGGTCACACCTAAACTATCATAGTGTCCTATTACATACTTAAACTATAAAAAAATGAAACTATTACCTCCTTAGAAGGTGACATGACAGAGAAAGTGTATTCACCTTTCTAAGGTGCGTGAGAGGAAGGAAAAAAATTTGGAAAATGACAGCTTCCATACATGTGTCACTATTTCATTTGTCATTATATCATTAAGTACTCCTAATATTCTTCTTAACATATATAATTAGATTAATTATTTTTTCAATTGAAAAAATATTAATAATTTTTTTTGAATTATTTTTTTCAACTGAAAAAATATTAATAAAATTAAATTTTCTTATTTATTTATTTTAATATGTGGGTCCTGCCTTCTTTAATTGCTTATTTTTCACCAAAATCACCATTAAAACATCATCATCATCAAACTCAAATCTTCACCACAATAATTTTAAGAATCCATCATGAATTTCATTATTAGAATCACAATACAACCATTAGTATCACAAAAATCACAAACAACCACCATAAAATTCAACATCCACTTTGTCAATATCACCATTCTTTAACTGTTTCTTCTTCACTTTGTTGTAAAGAATTGGATATAGTTGGAGGTAGTAGTTTGTTGTTGCTACTGCTAACACAACAACCCATTTTTGTTAGCAAAGAAAAAAAACTAACAGTTACTTCATTATGTGACGGTGGTTTTGGCGGCGGCGATGGTGGTGGATGACGATGGTGACAACTGAGGAAGAAATTGAGAATCGGAGAAGACTGAGAAAGAAGTGAGTCAATGAAGTGATTCAAAGAAACAATGGTGATTTTTATTGTGATATTGTGATTTCGCTGACAATTTTAGTAATGGATGTTGAATTTTATGGTGGCTGTTTGTGATACTAATGGTTGTATTGTGATTCCGATAATAAAATTTATGATGGATTTTTAAAATTATTGTGGTGAAGATTTGAGTTTGATGATGATGGTGTTAATGGTGGTGTTTTATGGTGATTTTGGTGAAGAAGAAGCAATGGGTGACGTGGACTTTTTATTTTTAAAAATTGACATAATATCTAATGTGGTAATGACGTAGCGATGATGTGGTACGAGTGTAAATTACTCTCCATCATGTGACTGGTTCTCATGTTTTGGGTGGAAATAGTTTCACTTTTTTATAGTTTAAGTGTGTAATAGGACACTATGATAGTTTAGGTGTGACCTAGACTTTTCGTGTATAGTTTGAGATGAAAACGATGATTTTTTCCAAAGATATATGATAAAGTTAGGACCAAAGAAAGGGTTTGGAAACTCAAAATTGAAAAGGTGCCACCTAATTTGAGACGAAACGAGTACTAAAGTTACATCGTTATGTAGAAAAACCAGTAAGCACGAATTTAAAGGGAGAATGAGAGCCTTTAATCGCTAATAATCATAATGCTAGAAAATTTAAATGATACTCCCTCCGTCCAATTTATTCCTCTCAATTTGACATTGTCTATTGATTAAGAAAAACAATTCATAACATGACTACTTTACCATAGTACCCCTATTAAATGATGTTTACATTTTAATTTGGAGAAAAAATAATTAATACTAAGGGTAAAAAAGAATTTTTTTTTGTCTTATCTTGATTAATAAAAAATGACATGTAAAATGAGAAATCAAATTAGAAAATTTGAAACGAGTAAAATGGGACGGAGGGAGTACATCATAAACTTATATAAACAGGACTGCTGCACGTTTTTTGAGTTTAAAATAAAATAAGATCTAAATTTGTTTTTCTTTCAATATTTTTTTTCTTCATAAAAGCATTTACATAATTTTCGTTGAAAGCATTTTTTCCCCAGCCACGAGCACTGCATGAGGCTTTCATCGTTGATTCTAATTTTTTTGGAGGGTGTTGACTACCAGACACTTGCCTATTATTGATTTGAGATTTTGTGCTTGCACACATAAGCTTCATTTTACTTCCGTGTTTGTCCATTCAAATTAGTACTACAATATTTTCCCATATATTCTTTCCCCTTTTTCATTAAAGATAAATTTCAACATTAAAATCAATTGCACGAAAAGAACCGGGAGAATTAGGAGTACATTTTATGAATGGTCATCCAACTTTGTGTTTATTAACACCACAGTTATTAAGTTACACAAAAATTATTTGACTTTGATTTATTTTTATAAAAGTAACTTTGACAAAATTAGGTTAAATTCTACCTAAATGTAATAGAAATAACAAAACTTTCCCTTTTGTTTGAGGATAAGTTTGGAATAAGCCTGTCAAACAGGCCGGGTCAACCCGATCCGAACCGGCCCGTTTAATAAAATCGACCTGGTTTGACCCAGCCCGGTCAGCCCATGGGCTGTAGGGTCTCGGGTCCCGGGCCGGTTTAATTTTTTGGTTGGGCCAGATTAACCCGGCCCGGACCAAGTCCGGTCCAGGCCCGCTAGTTAACCGGCCCGGCCCAGTTGTCTTTTTTCTTTAAATTTTGGAAATTTGGGTCAAACTAGCCGTTGGCCCAACGGCTATATAGCCGTTCTAGTTTGGGCCTTTTTATTAATTTTTTTTTTCATATAAAATATATTTTAAATCCAAAAAAATTTCTATAAATACCCTACACCTTCAAATCATTTTTCACACAATTTTTCGTTCTCTCAAATCTTATTCTCTCTCAAATCTCAATTCTCAATTCTCAAACTATCTATTTAATTTCCTAAAGTGCTCACTTTAATTTCCTAAAGTGCTCACTTTAATTTTTTAATTTTGTGATTACAAAGTACGGGTGGAAGTTTCTAAAGTCGCAACCTTCAGATACTTCCAAAATTTGGTATTGTCGTTCCATCTCTTACGTTTAATTTTTATTTAGTGTATTAATTGTTGAATATTTAATTTTATTATATTTGTGTATTTTGATTTTTTTAGTTTAATTTATATTATGGATAAATTAAGAAACCTCGCTACTAAAGGTGTTAAAATTTTTTATCCCGAAAGTGGTAGTGGTAGTAAAAAGCGAATTACTAGCGGTAGAGGTACTTCAAGTAGTAGATATACCTACGTGCCTTCACCTCCGGTACCGCTTGGTACACCTTTTGAGGAAGAAATAGATGTAAGTGCTCACGATATGGATTATGTAGAAGCTCAGGAAAATTACGGTATAGAAGAAGAAAATGAAGTAGATGCGGTTAATTTAGACGAGGATGATGAAAATATTGGTGAAACACCTGCAGTAGAAAATGCTAATGTTAGATCTGAATCGGTTAATCTCCCTCCCCGTCCTCTCCGTGCCCCAAGAGCTCGTTAAACAACTAGAATTACATGATAATTTTTTGAACGTATATCAGATACTGAGGTGCAATGCAATATTTGTCAACAAATATATACGCATAAAAGCGGAGGCAAGCAAGGGGGTGCGGGTACGTTAATAGACATATAGGTGATGCTTACGAAAGAGAGTTAAACATTGCACGAGGTGGCGGGGATGTTGGTGGGCCAACGCAAACTAGAATGGACCCAACGACCGGTCAGGTAATGAAGAAGTATAATAAATTGAGGGACCGGGAAAAAATAGCTAAAATGGTAGCTGTGGGTTGTTTGCCTTTTAGTTTTCCTTCTTCTGATGCCTTTATTCATTATATTCAAGCAATTTATAATCCTATGTTTAATGGTATTCCTAGAAGTACTTGTCGGTCTGATATTTTTAGACTTCATTCACAATATTATTTTTATTTATCAATATTGTTAAAAAAATATTCAATGTACATTGTCCCTAACTTCTGATCTTGGTCATGCTGTAAATAAAATAATTATTTAACCGTTACTTGTCACTGGATGGATAGTAATTTTGTGATGCAAAAACGTATTCTTGCTTTTTTATATGATGATAATCGTAAACGTACTAGAGATTTTATTGCTGATTCTATTTTTAAAGTTGCCGAATTTTATGGTATCAAAAATAAAATCTTATGTATTACTTTTGATAATGCTTCTAACAACAAGACTGCTATAACAAAGTTAAAATCTAAGCTATCTCCGCCGTTACCTGAAATTTTTCATATTAAGTGTTCATGTCATATATATAATTTAATTGTAAAATATGGTCTTGAGTTTTTTGAGCTTTATATTAAAAAAATTCGTTTTGCTGTTGGTTTTATTCAAGAAAATAATCGAAGAAAAAGAATTAGAGAATTTAAAGTTAGATGTCAAGAAAATGGACTTGCACCGATATTGATGCCTGAGGAAATTGATATTAGATGGAATTCTACGTATGATTTTTTAAAAACTTGTTATAAATATAGAGTTCCTATTACACTAGCTTTTAACCAATAGTGTGGTTCATTTGCTGATTCTGGTGATTGCATGCTACATGATTCTGATTGGGTTATAATTAATGATATAGTTAAGTTTTTAGAAAAAATTTATGTAGCTACGGTTGAATTTTACGGTGCTTATTATCCTAATGTTTGTAATATTTTGGCATATATAGCCGATATTTCTGGTTTGCTCAAAGAATATAAAAATAAAGAAGGTTATAAAGAAGCTGTTGGTGCCATGTTTACTAAATTTTAAAAATATTTTTCTCGATTCCCCCTATTTACTTGGTTGGTGCTATGCTAAATCCGTGCATGAAATATAATACTATGTGCCACTTTAGTACTATTATTTATGCTAACTTAGAAATAAATACTAACAATGATTCTGAACAAGTACAACTTGATTTGTAGATGGCTATGGGTGATGCAAATGAATACATAGAAAAATTATACAATCACTCTGCTGATTTAGTTGATTTAGCCGTACCTACAAATATCACTCCAACTGTTGCTCCTCATCATCCCGAGGAGCCATCATCTTCTATAAGGCCGACACATAGTGGTTTTCTTGATTCCTTTTATGATTTACCTTGTTGGAACAATGTTGATGAGAGAGCTTACACATCAACTTATCGAAAAGAGCTTAAATATTATCTTCGGTTGCCGCCAGAGGATCGCAGACGACGGATCAAAACGTTGAATTGGTGGAGGAGTAATGAAACACAATATCCTGTGCTTTCAAGATTAGCTACGGATATCTTGAATGTTTTAATGTCAACCGTTGCATCAGAGAACGCCTTTAGTCAGGGACGCCAGTAGCTTGGAGACAACCGACACTCATTGGGAAACAATGCAATGAATGTTCTAGTTTGCCTCAGAGATTGGATTAGAGCGGAAAGAAGAAACCAAGGAATCGAACTGGAGCCAAACGACGAGCAAAAACTTGAAGAAATTATGTCTTCATGGGAGAACTCAGCAGAATCAAGTCCAATGCATGATTTTTCCCTCATTGACTTTAACTATCCTATGCAAGTTCCCGTTAATATTAACATGAATGAGTTGGAAAAAATGATGCATAATTTGTAGATTTTTCATTCATGTAAATTATAAATTTTGGATCATTTCGCAATCAATAAAATTCAAGATTCATTCACTCCTTAGTCCTTACTTTGTAATTTTTTTTCATTTAATGATTTAAATTGAATTTCTAGTTTAAATTAAAAACTTACTTCTAATATATTATTATTTTACTATCAAGTATTATTAATTATTATATTAAGTAGCATATGTTTTGTATATTTGTGTATATATCTTCTATAGAGGTGTATATTTAATGTGTATATGTTTTATAAATTGTATATATATTATAGTATATATATATATATATATATTGTAGTATATGTTTTATTTAAAGTAGTACATATATAATGAATGGTGAGTATATATATATATATCTTCTATAGACGTGTATATTTAACGTATACATGTATAAATGTTTTATAAATTAGTATATAACTATATATATATATATATATATATATATATATATATATATATATGTTAATGTATATATATTGTAGTATATTTTATTTAAAGTAGTACATATATATTGAATGGTGCGTATATATGTGTATATATCTTCTATAGACGTGTATATTTAACGTATACATGTGTATATGTTTTATAAATTAGTATATAACTATATATATAACTATATATATAACTATATATATATATATATATATATATTGTAATGTATATATATTGTAGTATGTGTTTTATTTAAAGTAGTACATATATATTGAATGGTGCGTATATATGTGTATATATCTTCTATAGACGTGTATATTTAACGTATACATGTGTATATGTTTTATAAATTAGTTTATAACTATATATATATATATATATATGTATATATATTGTAATGTATATATATTGTAGTATATTTTATTTAAAGTAGTACATATACATTGAATAGTGCTTTTATATGTGTATATATCTTCTATAGATGTGTATATTTAACGTATACATGTGTATATGTTTTATAAATTAGTATATAACTATATATAACTATATATATATATATATATATTGTAGTATATATTATTTAAAGTAGTACATATACATTGAATGGTTCGTATATATGTGTATATATCTTCTATAGACGTGTATATTTAACGTATATATGTGTATCTTTTTTATAAATTAGTATATAACTATATATATATATTGTAATGTATATATATATTGTTGTATATTTTATTTAAAGTAGTACATATACATTGAATGATGCGTATATATGTGTAATTGTGTATATATTTTTTAAATTCTAATGTAGTATATACTATATATATAGTGTATATATATATTGTTTAACGTATTTAAAATGTATATAGGTGGGTATATATAGTGTATAATGAAAAAAACTTTTTCTTTTTGACCGGATTTTTAACCGGGTTTGATCGGATTTAGGTGGGTTTGACCAGGTTGGGTTAAGTGGGCTGGGTTAGGGCTATTTTTAAAATTTTTACTATTGAACTCGAACCAGCTCGGCCCACTTAACCCCAACCCGGCCCGGCCCACAACCCGGCTAAATTTAATGGGCCAGTTTCGGGTTGACCCGGCCCGGCCCACTTAACACCTTTAATTCAGAATGATCCCTTAAATATATTTTTGAGTAGTTTTGATCCACTAGTTTGCTAAACTCGCCTTTTTATTTTTATATATTTAATAAATTCTACCTACTAAATTTAACTAAAATTGAAAAAATGTAAAATAAAAAAAAATATCTTAAACTCTATTATCAATGTAAGATAATTACATTTCATTAACTTATACTTTAATAATATACTATTTTGTTTAATTAATTTATAGACATCTTTCCTTTACTTAGTATAATATTATTTTGTTCATACTATCAGTACGTGATCTTAGGCGTATTTACACACCTAAGTGCCATTATGTATATGCGTTTAGCATAGTTTTGAGGATTTCTTGATATACTTAATGAGGTATTAAGGGTGTAATTGTATATTTATGTGTTGAAGTGCATGTTTAGAATGCTTAAGGTGCATTTGAAATAAGTCAAGAGTCAACATGATCAAATAGAGTTTAGACGAGAAAATTAATGGTGCTAGCTTGAGCTATGCTTGTTCTAGTGTACTTTGATGAGCTCTATTGTGTTATATGAGCTAATTCTTGTTATATGATGTTGAAGGAGACCATTTGAGGTGCTATGAAAGATAATTGAAGCCTACAAGTAAGCATAAGAAGTGGGAAAAAATGATCATACGCACGATAAAATAAGAGCAAAACGGGAGAGAATCCTCACCCTTAAGGACGGGCCTTGCGCCGCACCCCCTAGGCCATGCTTCTGGCCTTGAAACGCACCCCTGCTCCCCCAACTAAACACCTCAAAACTGATTTTTTATGTCTTAAGTGAGGCGCAATGTTGTATATGCATATGATTCAAATGGGGCAGCCTATGGATAACCTGAAACACTATAACAGGAGTAATTAGTCATAATTACACCACATTTTTGAAACAACACAAGATTTGAGAGAAGAGAAGGCATTAAAGGGGCTTTACACTAGGGTTTTGCTTCTTTACTTCAGTTCTCTTGTTGTTTTTACTTATGAGTTCAATTAAGATGATTCTTTATAAGACTATGAATTTTCAGTTCTCGTGTGATTGTTCTTGCGTTATTGTTTTACTATTCTAAAGCGTCATAAACTTTAAAAGAAATCTAAGTCTCAAAATAAATTTACCATAGGAGTAGAGATGAAGAATTAAGAAAGTGTGGATAATATCTTTAATCGTTAGATACTAATTGTTAAAGGCTGATTTGAGGTTAGGATAGAGATATACCTAAACACGCTACTTGGTTAATGAAATGAGAAGACAACTTAATGCATCTAAATTGAGGACTCACATCCCCGCTCAACGATGTAGTTGTGAGATTAATTTGTGTAGATATCTTAAAGGATAACCATTCCCAAGTTATAATATCAACTTCGTAGATCAAAAATCACGATAAACACTAACACCATCTAGAAACCATAGTTATGCATGAATGTGTAGTAAGTTTCAATCCTGGAAGCTATCCATATATTGTTTACAATTCAAATTTTACATAGTTGTTATTTTTGTTACTCTCTGTTATTTTTTGTTACTCAGTTACAACTATAAGGCTCATACTCTTGTTACAAGGTCACACTTATTTAATCTCATTAGTAATACTAGAATTGGATTGCTTGCTAAACACTTAGTCCCTGTGGAATGAATATTCAGCTCGAAAGAGCCATTTTATTACTTGCACGGCCACGTACACTTGCGTATGCGGTAGGACGCAATAAGTTTTTGGCGTCATTGCTGGGGACTTAAAATTAGCAACCTTTGGAGTTTTAGTTTTTCTATTTTGTTTTATAAGTGTTGACAACTTGATCTTAGACGTTGAACTTACAGGTACAATTTTGAATCTCTAGTAAGATGGCAAGGGAAAGGGATTTAATTGATCCATATCCCAAAACAGAGTGACTCTTGCATAAATTTAGGAGAGAAGCAACACTTTTCTATCTCATCTTACAAGTTCAATATAGCGAAGCCAATCCTATAGTCATAGGTGATAAACTACATACCCCGTACTTTTTTCTAGCTAATTTCATCTCAAGAATGTCTAGAATTAGATTCTAAATTGAATGGTGATTATTCCATGAGGAATTTTTAATATTTTCACTTTTTGTCATGTGGGAAATTCAATAAGCTTTCCATCGATATAAAATTCACCTAAATTCGATAACCAGGTAAGAAGTAATGACTATTTCAAGTTCCCGTCGTAGAATCGCGCCATATTGGTCAGTGGCGCGCCGCGCCACAAGCTAAAATGGAAATTGTCCTTTTTCAGTATCTCAGCGCGATTCCCTCTGCGTCGCGCCAAAGTTCCAGGTCGCAAAAGAAGGGGCAATGCGATGGCTCCGCATTGCGCCATCCCTCAATTTCCCAATTTTCAAAATCCAGTGACACGACGCGATAGCGCCGAGTCGCGCTAAGGGTCCAATTCGGGAAATTTTTACTGAAATTACAAGATGCATCCAGGGTTAAAAAGGTTAATTTTCCACCCCTATTTAAGCCCTTTAACACATAATTCAGCCACTTTTCACCCAAAATACTAGTTTCTCTAAAAAAAAACCTCTCAAGAACAACCTAGGGCTTTTCATAGAAGATTCAGAATCAAGAATTTCCTCCGTCAATCTTCATGAAATCACGAACTAAGGTATGCATAGTGTTCATTCATGGACTCCTTTCATCCATGAAGCCCAAGAATGTCTTTTCTAAAGTCAAGATTTTAGATTTTCTTTATGAACTTCATGTTGGGTTTATTTTATTTATGTTGGGAATGATTAATTGAATTCAAATCCATGTTGGGTGATTAATGTTATGTGGAATTGAATTGTATAGATGTATATTCATGTGAACCTATGATTAAACCCTAGGATGATGAAATTAGATGTTGAATCATGATGTGTAATTATTGGATAATGGTGTCTACATATATTATGCCTATCATGTGTTTGATTAAATGCCTTGATGAAGGAAAAGTGCCTAACTAGCATGGTACCATGAAATCCCCATGTATGTACAAGTTATGCTTATCACATGTTTTGATGAAATGCTTCTATAAATGTATTATAGATTATGATGTTAGTTATATGTTCAAGTAAGTTATGCTTGTCAGTTTCCTTCCATCGAGTCCCGGGGGTACTCATACCCAAAACATTAGCTGTGTGCCTAGAGCCATGTCATGTTTTCATGTTACTCTCAGTCAAGCTATGAATCCTTAGACTTCAGACAGTCTTATGACTCAGAAAATCTCCATGATATTATGAACTCAGTCAGTTGTCAGTTATCATTAGTATTTCATCAGTCAACGAAATTCAGTAACTCAGCCCATGTTCAGTTCTGTAAATCATGTTCAGTGTCTATTCAGATGAGAGTAGAAATTACCACCGAGTAAACCCAAGGATGGGGACACACACTATCAGATGAGGGTTTGATCCTTAGCAGTCATCTTTGCATTACAGAACTATGTAGCTAGCATAGATTAAGAAATCAACACTGTTCAATGAGGGTTGATGAGGTGGATAAGCACTGTCAGATAAGGGCCCCACCATTCTCTTTTGGGGACACTATCAAATGAGGGTCACCCACAGCTTGTTCTTACCAGTGGCGCGGTATTGACACCCTTTCCAATTGGTGTTACAGATTGGACCCCAACTCAGCCATAATGGCATATTAGGGGCATGCCGGTTAGATAACTATGTTACAGAATCAGGACTGTCTGATACAGTCAATCAGTCTCAGTAATAGAACTCAGATAGTTCTTCAGATTTCAGGACTGTCAGATACAGTCAACTCAGATACAGTACGGAACTCAGATAGTTCCATCAGATTCAGGACTGTCAGATACAGTCACTCATGTTATCAGTTATATTCAGATTCAATAATCATGTTATCACAGTATTAGTGTCAGTTGTTATGTGTCATGCATATATTCTCACGCTCATGATAGTTAGTCAGTTATTATTATTGTTCATGCATGTAAACCCAATGCATTCCGCCTACCTCACATGCATACCAGTACTTTCAAAGTACTGACACATTTGAACTGTGGTGTCTTATACCATAGGTTCAGAGACACGAGCTCCAGAGCAACAGTAGATTCCAGATATCCATAGACAGAGTTAGAAGTGAGTCCTCATTTTTCGAGGACATGATTATTTCCTTATTATCACATTAATCAGTTTATTAGTTGGAGTTAGTTGGGGACATATCCCATCAAGTGCTTACTCAGAAAGTTTAGTCAGTTAGAGGCTTTCTAGACTATCACGTTTCAAACTTCAGTATGTTCAGTTTTGTTTTGGGTATTCTATTACCCCACACTGATGTTATATCATTCAGATCATGTTCAGTATTGAACCTTATGGCCTTTTAGGTCATGTTTCCATATTATAAAGTATTTTATACAGTATACAGGTACAAATATTAGTCATGGGTTAGCTTGTGGTCCTTTGAGGCCATGAGCACCGTGTAGCATTTCGAGCACCAAGCTGGGGCATTATAAACTTGGTATCAGAGCCTAATGTTCAATAGAGTCCTAGGAAGTCTGAAAGCCGCATCTAGTAGTGGCTTGTACATGGGTGTGTTGCGCACTACATTTATGTACATGAGGCTATAAGATGTTTTAGGAACAGTTTCCCTCTTTCAGTATTCATATCGTGCCAGTGAGCATAATCTCAAGTCAATCTCTCAGTCTAATCCATTTCTCCCTTTCTTCTATAGAACATGCCTCCTAAAAGAAGAAACAGAAATCAGTTATCCCCTCAGTCCGAAGATCCTTTGGGCGATCATGTTTCTCATGCGGAGTTCAGGGCCCCATTCACTACTCCTGCTCAGTCAGTTGCCACTCAAAAGGAATGACCAATAGTCATTCTGGCCAACCTAGTGGCCAATTCAGCCATATCTAGGATTCGGGACTTCACCCGAATGAATCCTTCGTCCTTCCCCGGGTCTAAGGTAGATGAGGACCCTCAGGAATTCATTAATCAGGTTCAGAAGGTAAAAGACATCATGGGGGTGACTAATGTTGAGAGTGCTGAGCTACCTGCATATCGGTTGCAGGATGTGGCTCATACTTGGTTCAAATAGTAGAAGTTAGAAAGGTCAGATGATACAGGTCCTATAGAGTGGGAGGAATTTGTCACTGTATTCTTAGACAAATTCTTTCCCCAAGAGCTTAGAGAGGCTAAGGTGCTAGAATTCATCAACCTCAGGTAGGGAAATATGATGGTGAAAGAGTATTCTCTTAAGTTTACTCAATTAGCCAGATATGCCTCTCATGTGGTTGCAGACTGCAGAGCCAAGATAAGTAAGTTCGCTTCAGGGGTAAATGATAGCTTGGTAAATAAGTGCAGATCTTCCATGCTGAACATTGACATGACATTAGCCAGGTTTATGGCTCATGCTCAGCAGATAGAGGAACAAAAGATTAAGCAGAGGGAGAAGCAGAATAAGAGAGCGAAGACCGACAGTTTCAACTTTGCTCAGCCTAAATCAAAAGGAGAAAACCGTTCCCAGTTTTGTCCTAAGTCATCAGTTCCAGCTCCTTCTTCAGCCAGTGCTCCAGTTCCTAAGTTCATAGGGGGTAACAAAGATAGAGTGCCAGGCTCTAAGTCTCAGGACAGTGTTAGCAGTACCCGAACTAATCCCTTTTGTCAGACTTGTGGTAAGAACCAAAAGGGTGTGTGCATAGCTGGCAGCGATGTCTATTTTGGTTGTGGAAAGCCATCCCACAGAGTCAGAGACTACCCTCAGTCAGGTTATCAGAGTTATCTCCGTTTCTCAGCTCAGTTCTGTCGCCCGAATCAGTAGGGTGCCATCACCAGTGCTACTAGAAGGCAACACCCAAATCATCTCTATACTCTTCAATCCCGATAGGATCAGGAAAATTCTCCTGATATAGTTACTGGTACATTACAGATCTTTCATGTGCATGTTTACGCTTTGCTAGATCCAGGAGCTTCTTTGTCTTTTGTTACTACCTACATAGCAGGCGATTTTGGAATCAGTCCCAAAATCCTAGCAAAGCCCTTTTCAGTCTCTACCCCAGTGGGTAAAACTGTTATAGACTAGCGGCTATACAGGAACTGCCCGGTTATGATATTTCAGAAAGTCACTTCAGCAGACTTCGTCAAATTAGAGATGATTGATTTTGAAGTCATTCTCGGCATGGATTAGCTTCATTCCTGCTATGCCACAGTCGACAGCAGAAACAGAATAGTCCAGTTTCAGTTTCTAAATAAACCCGTCCTTGAGTGGAAGGGTAGTACTTGAGCATTAAGAGGTCAGCTTATTTCCTACCTTCGGGAATGGAAAATGATATCTAAAGGATGTGTCTATCATCTTGTTTGAGTTAAGGACACTAGTTCCGAATCTCTCAGCTTTGAATCAGTCCCAGTTGTAGGTGAATATTCAGATGTCTTTCCCGAAGATCTTCCAGGAATTTCTCCCGAAAGGGAAATAGACTTCGGCATTGATCTTATTCTAGATACTCAGCCTATATCTACTCTGCCATACAGAATGTCACCAGCAGAACTCATAGAACTAAAAGAACAATTGAAGGATCTCTTAGATAAGGGATTCATCAGACCTAGTATTTCCTCGTGGGATGCTCCAGTATTATTCGTGCGCAAGAAAGATGGTTCTCTTAGGATGTGTGTAGACTACCGTCAACTCAATAAGGTCACTGTCAAGAACAAGTATCCTCTTCCAAGAATCGATGACTTGTTTGATCAACTTCAGGGTGCCAGTTATATCTCTAAGATAGACCTCAGATCTAGCTATCATCAACTCAGATTTAGAGAATATGATATTCCACAAACAGCTTTCCGTACTCGATATGGTCATTTTGAATTCTTAGTTATGTAATTTGGTCTTACCAATGCCCCAGCCGCTTTTATGGACTTGATGAACCATGTGTTCAAGCAGTACTTGGATATGTTCGTCATAGTCTTCATAGATGATATTTTGGTCTATTCCCGTAGTGAGCTTGATTATGTAGACCATCTCAGAATAGTACTTCAGACTCTCATAGATCATCAACTATTCGCCAAATTCAGTAAGTGCAAATTTTGGCTAAGGTCAGTAGAATTCCTTGGTCATATCATTTCCGGTGATGGCATTAGAGTGGTTCCTTAAAAGACCAAAGCAGTAAGAAACTAGCCTCGCCCTATCTCTCCATCAGATATTAGGAGTTTCTTGGGTTTGGCTGGCTATTACAGATGGTTTGTTGAGGGATTTTATTTTATTGCATCCCCTATGTCTAGATTGACTTAGAAGAAAGTCAAGTTTCAGTGGTCAGATCCTTGCGGGAAGAGTTTTCAGGAGTTGAAGACTAGACTCACCTTAGCTCCAGTATTAGCTTTTCCAGATGGTTTCATAGTGTATTGTGATGCATCTAGAGTAGGTTTGGGTTGTTTCCTCATGTAGCATGGTAAGGTCATAGCCCACGCCTCCAGACAGCTTAAGCCCCATGAGAGGAATTATCCTACTCATCATCTTGAGTTAGCAACCATAGTATTTGCCTTAAATATTTGGAGGCATTATATATACGGTGTTCACGTAGATGTGTTCACAGATCATAAAAGTATTCAGTATGTCTTTTCTAAAAAATATCTCAATCTTCATCAGAGAAGGTGGTTAGAGCTCTTGAAAGATTATGACATGAGTGTCCTTTATCATTCGGGAAAGGCCAACATAGTGGCTGACGCTCTTAGTAGACTATCCATGGGTATTATTTCTCATGTTGAGGATAGAAACAAGAAGTTAGCTCAGGAAGTCCATTAGTTTGCCAGACTAGGCGTTCGCTTAGTCGATACAGAAGAAGGTGTTATATGGGTTTAGAGTAGTTCAGAATCATCTCTAGTTTCCGAGATGAAAGAAAAGCAAGATAGAGATCCCAGCCTTGTCATGTTGAAAGAGTCAGTCAAGGATCAGAAAGTAGAGGTTTTATCCCAAGGGGGGATAGTGTTCTTCGTTGTCAGGGTCGTCTCTGTGTTCCAGGTTAGATGACTTAAGGCAGCGAATTCTTGCAGAAGCGCATGGTGTATGCTACTTTATTCATCTATGGGCCACAGATGTACCGCAACTTGCAGGAAATCTATTGGTGAAGTGGGATAAAGAGAGACATTCCAGAGTTTGTGGCTAAGTGCTCTACATATCAGCAGGTTAAGATAGAGCATCAGAAGCCTAGTGGGTCTATGCAGGAGTTCAGTATTCCTATATGGAAGTGGGAAGTTGTGAACATAGACTTCATGATGGGTTTTCCTTGAACTCGTCATCAGCATGATTCAGTCTGGGTCATTGTAGATAGAATGACCAAATCAACTTATTTCCTTCCAGTTCATACCTCTTATTCAGCCGAGGGTTACTCTAAACTCTACATCAAGGAGTTGGTCAGATTGCACAGTATTTTGTTGTCCATTATCTCAGACAGAGGTACCCAATTCACCTCTCATTTCTAGAAAGTATTCCAAAAGGGTCTTGGTACCCAAGTTCATCTTAGTACAACCTTTCATTCTCAGACATATGGTCAAGCAGAAAGGACCATTCAGATATTAGAAGATATGCTAAGGGCGTGTGCAATCAATTTCAAGGGAAGTTGGGATGACCACTTGCCTTTGATTGAGTTTGAATACAATAATAACTATCATTCCAGTATTCAGATGGCTCCATTCAAAGCTCTATATGGTAGGAGATATAGATCTCTAATTGGTTGGTTTGAAGTTAGTGAGGCCTCAGTATAGGTCCTGACTTGGTATTCGACGCCTTAGAAAAAGTCCAGTTGATTAGAGAAAGACTTCGGGCTGCTCAGAACCGACAGAAATCTTATGCAGATATTCGTAGAAAAGATTTTGAGTTTGAGATTAGTGACTGTGTCTATCTAAAGATCTCTCCCATAAAGGGAGTGAAGAGATTCGACAAGAAGGGAAAGCTCAGTCCCCGATATATCGGTCCCTTCAAGATTCTCAGTGGCTCCGGCAAGGTAGCTTATGAGCTTGAATTGCCTTCAGATCTAACCTCAGTTCATCCAGTCTTCCATGTCTCTTTGATCAAGAAGTACATAGGTGACCCAGCAGTTGTGGTCCCTATTCAGAGCATTGATGTTCAGAACACTCTCTCTTATGAAGAGATTCCAGTCTAAATCTTAGACTATCAGACTCGTAGATTGAGGAACAAATAAGTCCCTCTAGTTAAGGTTCTTTGGCGAAATCAGTCCGTCGAGGGAGCTACTTTGGAAACAGAGATAAACATGCGTATCAAGTATCCTTACCTCTTCTTCACCAACTCAGATCAAGCTCAAGGTAACAGTTCTCCTTAAGCTTGATCAGTTTCATGTTCAGTTTTCATCACAAACTTGGTATACATCTTCATGCTCATGTTCCCATTAGAAACTTGGTATCAAGTACCATTACATATTCAGTCATGCACTCATATATCAGTTCAGTTATGTAATTATGCATCAGACATGTATTCTTATTGTGAGAAACTTAGTTCTTCAGAACACTCAGTCATGCATTCATGAATCAGTTACACATGCATCATAAATGCATATTCAGTATTATATGTTCAGCTTGTCAGTTATATCAGTCATGAGATCATGCTCCAGTTATTCATGTTTAGTATGTACGTCAGTTGTCTTATCTCCCCTCTCAGTCAGTCTCATTCGAGGATGAATGTTCTCAAGAAGGAGATATTATAATACCCCATACTTTTTCCTAGATAATTTCATCTCTAGAATTTCTAGAATTAGCTTCTAAATTGAATGATGATTATTCCATGAGGAATTTTTAAGATTTCACTTTTGTCATGTGGGAAATTCAATAATCTTTCCATCGATATAAAATTCGTCTAAATCCGATAACCAAGTAAGAAGTTATGACTATTTCAATTTCCCATCGTAAAACAACGCCATATTGGTCAGTGGCGCACCGCGCCACAAACTAAAATGGCAGTTGTCCTTTTTCAGTATCTCAGCGCGATTCCCTCCGTGTCGTGCCAAAGTTCTAGGTCGTAAAAGAAGGGGTAATGCAATGGCTCCGTGTCGTGTCATCCCTCAATTTTCCAATTATCAAAATCCAGTGACACGGCGCGATAGCGCCGCATCGCGTCAAGGGTCCAATTTGGGAAATTTTTATTGAAATTACAAGATGCGTCTAGGGTTAAAAAGGTCAATTTCCCACCCCTATTTAAGCCCTTTAATACATAATTCAACCACTTTTCACCCAAAATACTAGTTTCTCTAAAAAAAAAACTCTCAAGAACAACCTAGGGCTTTTCATAGAAGATTCAGAATCAAGAATTTCCTTCGTCAATCTTTACGAAATCATGAACTAAGGTATGCATAGTGTTCATTCATGGACTCCTTTCATCCATGAAGCCCAAGAATCTCTTTTCTAAAGTCAAGATTTTAGATTTTCTTTATGAACTTCATGTTGGGTTTATTTTGTTTATGTTGAGAATGATCAATTGAATTCAAATCCATGTTAGGTGATAAATGTTATGTGGAATTGATTTGTATAGATGTATATTCATGTGAACCTATGATTAAACCCTAGGATGATGAAATTAGATGTTGAATCATGATGTGTAATAATTGGATAATGGTGTCTACATATATTATGCCTATCATATGTTTGATTAAATGCCTAGATGAAGGAAAAGTGCCTAACTAGCATGATACCATGAAATCCCCATGTATGTACAAGTTATGCCTATCACATGTTTTGATGAGATGTTTCTATAAATGTATTATGGATTATGATGTTAGTTATATGTTCAAGTAAGTTATGCTTGGTCAGTTTCCTTCCATCGAGTCCTGGGGGTACTCGTACCCAAAACATTAGCTGTGTGCCTAGAGCCATGTCATGTTTTTATGATACTCTCAGTCAAGCTATGAATCCTTAGACTTCAGACAGTCTTATGACTCAGAAAATCTCCATGATCTCATGAACTCAGTCAGTTGCTAGATATCAGTAGTATTTCATCAGTCAATAGAATTCAGTAACTCAGCCCATGTTCAGTTCAGTAAATCAGTTCAGTGTCCATTAAAATGGGAGTAGAAATTAGCATCGAGTGAACCCAAGGATGGGGACACACAATATCAGATGAGGGTGTGATCTTTAGCAGTCATCCTTGCATTCCAGAACTATATAACCAGCATAGGTTGAGACATCAATACTGTTCGATGTGGGTTGATGAGGTGGATAAGCACTGTCAGATAAGGGCCCCACTATTCTCTTTTGGGGACATTATCAGATGAGGGTCACCCAAGCTTATTCTTACCAGTGGCGCGATATTGACACCCTTTCCAATTAGGGTTACAGATTGGACCCCAACTCAGCCATAATGGCATATTAGGGGCATGTCGGTTAGATAACTACTTCGCACAGTTTCATATTACAGAATCAAGACTGTCAGATACAGTCAATCAATCTCAGTAATAGAACTCACATAGTTGTTCAGATTTCAGGACTGTTAAATACAGTCAACTCAGATAGTTCCATCAAATTCAGGACTGTCAGATACAGTCACTTATGTTATCAGTTATATTCAGATTCAGTAATCATGTTATCACAGTATTAGTATCAGTTATTATGTCTCATGCATGTATTCTCACGCTCATGATAGTTAGTAAGTTATTATTATTGTTCATGAATATAAACCTTATACATTCAACCTACCTCACATGCATACTAGTACATTTAAAGTACTGGCGCATTTGCACTATGGTGTCTTATACCATAGGTTCAGAGACACGAGCTTCAGAGCAATAGTAGATTCCAGATATCTACAAATAAAGTTAGAAGTGAGTCCTCATCTTTCGAGGACATGATTATTTCCCTATTATCACATTAATCAGTTTATTAGTTAGAGTTAGTTGGGGACATGTCCCATCAACTCTTTACTCAGACAGTTCAGTCAGTTAGAGGCTTTCTAGACTATCATGTTTCAGACTTCAGTATGTTCAGTTTTATTTTGGGTATTCTATTACCCCACACAGATGTTATATGATTTAGATCATGTTCAGTATTGAACCTTATGGCCTTTCAGTTCATATTTTCATATTATAAAGTATTTTATGCAGTATACAGGTACAGATATCAGTCATGAGTTAGCTTGTGGTCCTTCGAGGTCATGAGCACCGTGTAGCATTCCGAGCACCAGGCTCGGGGCGTTATATAAACAACCAACCCTCAGGACAGTGCTCAAAGTGGTAATCCCATTCGCAACTAATGTTACCTCCGCCTTTCATAGATCAAAACCCAGTGGTAGATCTGAGCTTAAGAAGCATATAATACAATTATGTCACAGTAGTGGGCAATTCACAGGCTTGTCACATGAGGATCCACTGGTCAACTTATAGAACTTCTTTGAAATCAGTGAAACTTTCATCCCCGTTGGAGTCTCCATAACTTACGTGAGGCTCACTTTCTTCCCCTTCTAACTATTTGGGGAAGCGAAGAATTGGTAGAAGGCAAAACCTTCAAACTCAATCACAACGTGGGATGACTTCGCAAAGAAGTTAATTATCTGATTCTTTTCTTCTGGAAAAACTACAAGGTTGTGGAGTGAGATCCTAAGTTTCAAACAAAAGCCAGATGAGAATCTTTATCATGCATGAAAGAGATTCAAGTCTCTTCTCTAAGATTGTCTGCATCTCCAACAATCCAATGAGGTATTTGATCATACTTTTGTTGAATGTCTTGACCATAATACAACAATTTTGCTAGATTCAACTTTAGATGGTCAAGCTTTGGAGAAAACTTATGACGAGCTATATACTCTCCTGAACTGAATTACATAAGGTAATCCTGAATGGTAGGGTGATGTATCTAAAAATGTGCTGAAGAAACCTTAAAGGTATGATTGAGATGGATAGTGTTATAGCATTAGCTGTATAGTTGGCCTCCTTTTAGAACCAAATAATGACCAAAGTTCAGTACGTTGAGTGGGAACCAACATCAGGCCCAAGATAATGCAATTCAGCAGTGACGTGCTATGAAATCTTTGGAGGTAGTGGTCACTCTGCAAACTTATATAGAGCAAATTCAGAGACAGTGAGTTTTTTAGGCAATGCATAAAAGAGGAATCAAAATTATGGTAATGCATACAACCGCTATTGGCAGAGTCAGTCCATTATTCATGGGGCAATAATCAGGCTCAACCTCAGCAGTTTTAGTAGCAGCAGGGCATTCAAAATGACACTCAGGCCAGTAATAAAGAAGAGACTTTGAAAAAGATCCTAGCCGATCAATAACAAATGCCTGCGAATATAAAAAATCAGCAACTGGCTTAGAAAAATTTGGAGACACAGTTGCAACAATTAGCACTGGTGTAGAACACAAGACCTCAAGGGGTTTTTCCTAGTGATGCATAAAATCCAAAGAAAGTGATGAAAATTACCTTGAGGAGTGGTAGAGACTTGATTGATAGACCTCCAAAGAAAAATCATGAGGCACAACTAGAGTTGGTTCCATAGCAAGCTGATGTGAAGAAAGTGGCAGCCAAAGAAGCTAACAATTTGGGGAAGTTTGAGCACCCAAAAGCCAAAGTAGTTGAGTGAACACCAGAGAGACTACCATGAACATTCCCTTAGAAGCTAAAAATGGCTAAAAAGGATGCTTGTTTTAAGTTCTTTGATACGTTCAGAGAACTTCACATTAAACTTCCTTTGTTAGATGTTTTGCAAAGAATGCCTAAGTACAGTAAGTACTTGAAGGATGCGGTGACCAACAAGATGAAGCTTGGTGGCATTGAGATGGTAGCACTTACTAAGGAGTGTAGTTTCATAATAATGAGCGAGATTCCCATAAAGATTAAGGACTCTAGAAGTTTTACCTTTCCCATATGAATTAGTGACAGTGATGTGGTTTATGCTTTGTGATTTTGGTGCAAGCATAAATTTGATACCCCTCTTAGTGTTTATATTCTTGGTTTTAGAAAATAGAGACCATGTTCAGTTGTGCTCCAAATAGCGGATAGAACAAAAGTGGTTCTTGAAGAAATCATAGAGGATGTCCTAATCAAGGTTGGTATGTTCATTATTCCTGCTGAATTTATTGTTCTTGATTATGATGTAGATCATAGGGTGCCAATTATCTTAGGACACCCATTTTTGTCTATTAGAGGAGAACTAATAGATGTGAGAGAGGGCACTCTCAAAATGAGATTGAATGATGAAGATGTGGTCTTTAGAGTGTACAAAGTGCTCAATACACCCTCACACAATAAAGATTTATGCATGATCACCACTATGGAAGTATATAAGTGTGGGATGGAGGAAGGCAAGCCTCCATGTACCTTTTTGGACTCTCTCATAGAGATGACCAATCGATAAATAAGCTCGAAATTAAGAAACATGAAGAGGAACATGAAAAGTTAAGTGTAGAAAGAGCTACAGACCCTGAGGGTAAGCATTCAAGAAGTTAGAAAAAATAAGAAGATGGACTCCGAGTAGGAGAAAAAGGATGAGAGACTACAATTAAGAGTTGTGATATGAGTCGTGTCGCGATAATAAATCAGGCGTTGTTTGGGAGGCAACCTAAGTTAAGGTAGTTATTTTTACTTTTTCTCAGCTTTTCCTTAGTATCACCTTTTGTTTTGATTTTTTTTGTGTCAACAAGTTGAAGGAAAGTCTGAGTACCAGAGATCCTAGCTAAGGAGGATGGAAAAAACTAAGTGTAGGGTCCTCCAGACCTCTATGATGGTTATGATGCTACTAGCTAGGTCTTGTCATAACCCAAAAGCCAAGGGTCATGATGGCACTTATAACGACAAGCCTTGACAAGTAAGCCTATCACCCAAACTGATATAAAATGGGAAAATAACACCAATACCCAAGGCAAGGCTTCTAGAGCAAAGACGAACCACACAATATCAATGAAAGTAGAAAATACATAGCAAATAATACCATAAAACTTCCAAAATCTGGTGACACAGTGTAAGAGCCAACTAATACAACTCAAAGTAAAAATATACATAAGATAACCAAAAAGAAACAAACTCTATCTCTAAATATAGAATAAGATATAGTCTGGATAAGATAAGTTAGTGGGTCAACTCTGAATGCATAGATCAATCGCCATCTCGAATAGTCTCCAAGTATCATCGTAATCAGTAGTTGTGCGATGTACTCATACCTAGATCTGCATCTAAAGAGCACATGAGTATGGTCCATTTGTACCCAGTAGGTATCACAGGCCGACTAAGCAAAGTTGAAAATGAAGTATATAAAATACACACTATAGGCACATTACCTGCAATAAAAAATTATCCCAAACGGTAGCCCACACTGTCTCCACTAACAGTTCTACAATAAATACATATACCAAAATATAAGTACAATAAGAAACACAAACAGATATATATCAAATCAAACATATCAATGAGATACAAATAGATAGATATCATATCAAGAACAAACATACAATAGAAAATGTACACACTAAATGAAATGCAATAAAGATGATGATGATGATAATGATAATGTGTGGCCCGAGATTGTTGTACAACCTCTATATATACATACCAAGTTGTGCTTCCATGTAGGTTATATCGCCCAAAAGTATAACTCCAAGGAAATATAAAGCGGTCGAAGCAAAATATAGTAACCCAACTAGGTTAGGGTCGATCCCACAGGGAATAGGCTAGATGTATCTCTCGAATATGCTAAAAATCATCGGGTAGTGTAGAAATGTAAATGGATTGGGGGGGGGGGGATTTTTTTTGAAAAGTAAGAAGTAATAAAACTCAGATGCTTTTGGTTGTAATCGATCTGAAACGAACACTAGGCTTGTGTTCCCCCTGGATCCTAACTCTATAGATTTGTCGTGCACTATCAAACTATTCCAATACCTTGCATGTAGTATCTTCCAATTTATGTATCACCAACTGTCTTGTGGACTCATTGGAAAATCTTACTCTTTACCTTGTGAGTCTTAGAGTGTCACGTTAATAACCCTTTCCCTAGATCCCAGGTTAACTATTTCCTTATAAGTCTCAAGTTATTAGATAAAAGATAATTATCTTAAGTAGATGAAGATGATTAGCTAAGATCGATAATTAGCTTCAAATCACTGTTGTGATCTTCTTTTTCCAGTCTCTACCTCTCTTTTGAAGTAGTGAATATAGATGGGTTCTTAACGTTGTCCACCGCTAAGAAGTAAATTAAATCCAAGAAAACCACAATACATACAAAAATCTTTATCTAGAATGACTTGACACTTCCTCTACTTTGTTAATCCGCCAGGGTTCCCACAGCCCTAGCTAAGGGAATTAGCCGCTCATAGTTGCGAGACAATTCATGGAATTCATAGATAAAAACATAGAATTAATCTCACAATAATGAAAGAATAAAATTCAAAGCCTCAGATCAATTATTCAACCATAAAACCAAGAACACAAAAATCCCAAGATCACAAGTCAATCTTAGAATCAAAAGATGTTTGTGAATAGTATATATGATGTAGAATTAGACCTAAAGGCCATATATTAGTCTCAAAGGGCTGAAACCAGCCTCTTCTCCACTAAAAACATAAAAAGGATATTTATAGATTACATAGAAACCCTAGAAGTTAAATACTAACCAAAAGAGGAAAACTTAATTAAACGTACATAATAATAACTAAAAACATCATAGGAATGTATATAGGTTACATGGAAATCCTAGGAAATAATCCAAAATGATCTGAGAAAAGTGAGTCGGCGGCTACCTACGGACCCACCTACGGGGCGTAGGTGGTACCTATGGCCAGTAGGTGGGTGGCCATACGTGGTGCCCTAAATTTTGCTCTCTGAATTTCAGTTTCTGGCACCTACGCCACTACCTATGCCCAGTAGGTGGTTCCTATGGGGCGTAGTTGCCTAGGTAGGCGATCACTTTTAGCTTTTCGTTCTATTTTTTTATTAGCTTCCAACACCTAGTTTCCTGTAAAATCACTCTAAAAACTCATCAAATCCAACAAAATAGCCTTAAGTACATTCATATTCTCCAAGTTTAAGCATCATAAATACCATAAACCCCTGGAACACTAGTAGGACCCATGGGGGGTTCGAAACACATATACAATCTAATATCCAATATCCATAACTCCTCTCCAGCACATCCATCAGTTGAGGGTTTTTAAAGATGTCATATTTCTATAAAAAAAATCCAGTATTTCCATGGTGGTACCAATGTTTCATGAATGTATATGATATGGGGATGTAATGCTCACAACCAACCAAAATGAAAATTTCCAAATCCAACCAATATACCAACTATGTGAGCCAAAATCCACTCAATATCCAACCATCCATGAATCCAATGTAATCCATATGCCAATAAAGTAAAATACACAATAATATGTCATTGATACCACATAAACTCTAATTTAGAATTTTTAATCAGAAAAGATATAATCAAATATATATACACAAGGTCAACAATATCATATAAGAACCCACACAGTCACACATAGTAATTAATGTCTCAAAAAACCAATTCACAATAATATAGGCCCCGCGTGGCATAATAATATATCCATTCTCATGATTGGTTCCCATAGCCATAACATGATTTTATATCTATATTAACTACCTAGCCTAGTCTAAAGAAAGTTAATCCATAACCTATCTCATACAAATAGGCCTTTAATACTGAGCCTTCACCTCATACACAAACCTAGAATAAGCTAAAACATACAAATATGAATTCCTGATGATGGTTGATAAAGGCTTTCCTTCCACTTACCGTAGTTCTATCAAAGTCTAAGAAGTGAACATCATGCTACTCAGACTATATGCTTAACACATGCAAGTCGAACCTTGGTTTTCGGAGTTGGCTTTTAGAAGATCTCTCGAATTTTCTAGCTACTTACTACTCTACTTAACAACAAATCCAAAATGAAATGGAATTCAAATTGGAACCCCCCTCTGCCCGCATCCCTGGAACTTGCTGTCTTTGATAAGGATAATGTTTGGGTTGATACAAAAGCATTCGTAGTGAAAGACTACGCAGGACAAGATAAAAGAGTAATGGAATATCAAAATCGATCTCTTACACGTCAAAAGAAATCCAATGATATCCATATTGCCCAATTTTGAGTCAGGGTCAAAGCAAAACCCTAAAATGGGCTTTCAAAAAAGAAGGGTAAAATCAAAATTTTTGTCCAAAAATATATTACTCATGATTAAAGGAAGCCATGGGAGAAAACCTAAGTAAAAAGGAGTTGAAATTGGGGTTTAAATCGAATAATTTCTAATTTAGGTCTTTTGGGTCAAAATTTTCAAATTCCATTGTTAAATTCAAGTTTTAACAAGATTTAAATGATAAGAATTGATAAAAAATAATCAAAATAGGGATTTGAAGCTTACCTAAGCCTGAAATGGAAGAAATTGCTTGAAAACTCAAAACCCCAAGCTCCTAGTCTCAAAAATGGTGAAAAATTGTAAAAAAGGGTATTTATATCATCCATGTATCACTTAAGCGAACATCGGGTTGCATAAGTGGCCATTGATTAAGCGATCAGGTATCGCTTGCGGGATACTTGACTGTCATGCGAGTGTCGCGTAAGCGACTAGACAATCGCTTAAGCGAGCCAGATATCACTTAGGCAATACTTTGGTTGTCAAGCCCTGTCGCTTAAGCGGCCAAACTGTCGTTTAAGCATTGCATCAGTTGATGGTGCACCAACAGGCAACTTGGAGAATTCCAAGTCTCCGCAGACTCCTCAAAGTTTGTCTAGAATCTCGAGAACGTAAACAAACTATGCTACCCTATCAAATTAGACGCTTCAGACTCAATGTCGATATCAGATTTTTGAAAAAATGTTCTTTTCGCAAAATTAACCATCCATATCAAATTTCTCAACTTTTTAAACCGAGGATCAAAATGAGATATGAAAGCCGTAAATCTACACCAACTATGTTACCAACCCCAAATCAATATTTCAGATCTTTTGGCATAGTGTGCTTTGCCATTTGACACACAGATCAATAAATATTGACCAAAGTTAACTAGAAAGCCTTTAATACCACCAAAACCTATAAATTTGCACAAATCACACTGAAATGCATTGGGAACTATGCCAGTCATCCTTATACTCCAAAAATACCACAATGCAACCAGAGAGAGGGGTAAAATGGTCAAATCACATAGAAATGCATAATTCACAAAATCACCAAAAATTAGGTCATTACATCATCCACCACTAAGAATATAGTTCATCCACAAACTAAAGACAAGAGAAATACCCGAATCAGCTAAAAGTTGTGGATAACTGTTGCGTATATCAGATTAAACCCCCCTAAGTAGATTCATCTACAAGTGGATGTCTCCACTGGACCTTAACCACTGGAATATCACTAGAACGATATCGTCTAACATCTATGGCTAATATGGAGATGGGCTCCTCAACAAAAGATAACCTCTCCTCTAACTGGACTGAATCCCAACAAATAACATGAGACTAATTCAGAATATAATGTTCAAGCATGGAAACATGAAAAACTGACTTGTAAGTCTGGATTAAAAACTGCCTTGATATTATACCCAGGTATATTGGGCCTTTTTAAAAGAATCTCAAAAGGTACAATATACCTGGGTATAATCTTACCTCTCTTCCCAAACCTTATTATGCCTTTCATGGGTGACACATGAAGGAATACATGATCACCAACACTAAATTTCAAGGCACGAAGTCTGCAACCTGTATAACACTTCTGCCTACTCTGAGCCGCTAGATATCTATCCTAAATGATCTAAACTCTATCCAAAGACTCATAAAGTAAGTCCCTACCTCGAGGTATAATCTCAGAAACCTCAAACCAACTAATTGGAGAGCGACAGTACCTACCATATAAAGCCTCAAAAGGAGCCTTCTCAATACTGGAATGGCAGATATTATTATATGCAAACTCTATCAAAGCCAAATATTGCTCCTATTGACCTCTAAAGTACATCACACAAGCATAAAGTATATCCTCCAAAACCTTAATAGTCCGCTCCGACTGACCGTCGGTCTGGGGGTGAAATGTTATACTAAGATCAACCTGGGTACCCAATTTTTCCTAAAAAGTCTTCCAAAAGTGAGTGAATACTGGACCTTAATCTGAGATTATAAACACTGGCACACCATTGAGATAAACTATCTCATGAATATAGATACAGATCAACATCTCAAAACTGAAAGAAACCTAAACTTGAATGAAATAAATAGATTTGTTCAATCGATCCATGATGACCTAAATACTATCAGAACCACAAAAAGTACAAGGCAACTCAGTCACTAAATCCATAGCGATCTGTTCCCATTTCCACTTGAGAATGGGTAACCTCTGAAGCAAAGCATCAGGCCTCAAATGCTCTACCTTCACTTGCTGGAAACATAGGCAACGAGAAACAAAATACGCTACATCCTTCCTCATACCACCATACTAGTAATATTTCCTCAAGTCACGATATATCTTAGTCACTCTCGGATGAGTGTAATTATAATTTAATTATTGTATGAAATTATTCTAATAGATAAATTATACTTAGTAAATTATAATTTATTAGGACAGGTAACTGGTGTTTGGGCGATCATGGGGATTTTAATTGTGTCCTCAACATAGATGAAAAAATAGGCAGCTTGGTAAGGATGAATGAGATTGTTGAATTTAGGGACTGTGTAGCTGCTTGTGAAGTCAAAAACCTGAGATCATCAGGGTCATTTTATACATAAACTAACAATCAAAGAGGGATCCTAGAGTTGTATGCAAACTTAATAGGATACTAGTAAATGGAGACTGTCATCTTCAGTTACCAACATCACAAGCTCACTTTAAAATTGAAGGGCTTTTTGACCATTATTCAGCAATACTATAATGGGAAGCTAAGGCTCCTCAAAGATAGAAGATTTTCAAATATTTTAATATATTGAGTAAAGATTTAGAGTAATGAATGGAGTGAGATGTTCCTAGGATATACCTATACAATGTGCTAAAATTTATTAAGTTATAGGGAAATTACACAGGCTGAAATGTGTGGTGCAAAAGCTGAACAAGTAAATATTTTTGATGTAGAAAAATTAATTAGTATTGCTTGGGATGACATGGTTTTTTAGCAACAAAAACTTCAAGCTAATCCTGTAATCTATTCTTTGATTGAAGAAAAAATTAAATTGGCTAAGGTATATGCACAGAGGAAAGATGCTAATGATATGTTTTAATGGATACAATACAAGAGTCAGTGGTTAAAGGGTGGTGACCTAAACACTACCTATTTTTACACAATACTGAGGGCCAGATGGAATACAAACAAGATCTTTATAATTAAGGATATGTAAGGGAATGACTGTATTGATATACCAGGTATTACTAATGCCTTTACAGACTATTATAGGAGTTTGTTGGGGTAATTCAAAGATGGGAGGGTGTTAGTTAGCAGTAAAAATTTTTGATTTAGGTCCAAGGGTGAATAATGAACATAGAACCTTATTTAGTAGGAGTTTTACTGCAAAGGATGCCAAGGATACCTTATAGAGTATTAGAGGGGATAAAGCCCCAGGTACTGATGGATACAATAGTCAGTTTTTTAAAGAAACTTGGTTTGTTATGGGGAAAGATATGATGGATGGGGTGCTTGAGTTTTCACAACAAGAAAAACTACACTATGTGTTAATTCAACACTTATTCCAAAAAATAACCATGCATAAAATATAGTTGATTAGAGGCCTATCTCTTGTTGTAACATACTCTACAAAGTTATATCCAAGATGAGTTTTCAACAATTGAAAATAGTGTTGCTAGACATTGTCATTGAAAATCAAAGTGCTTTTATGCAAGGAAGAACCATTACACAAAACATCTCGCTTGGTTAATATTTGGTAAGACTGTAGAATAGAAATCACACCACTCAGAGTTGTTTGCTCAAGATAGACTTAAGAAAAACATATGACACAGTCAAATGGAATTTTGTTCACTAAATATTGCATAATTTGAATTTTCTTAGAAAATTTATAAAATTGGTAATAGAGTGCTTAATTGCAACCAGGTTCTTTCTTGCATTAAATATATGTCTGTATGGTAATATAGTGATGAAGAGAGGGTTAAGACAAGGTGATCCAATATCACCACTATTATTTGTCTTATGTATGGAATACATTTCCAGACTTATGAGATGAGTGGCAAGGTAGCCAGGATTTGAATTTCATACCAAATGCAGGAGTTTAAAGTTGAATCATCTATGCTTTGCAGATGATCTAATTTTATTTAGTAAAGTCACCTCACAGTCAGTTCCATTAATTCTTAGTGGATTACAGACTTTGTCATTAACTTGAGGTCATACTACTAATGCTGCTACATCTAGCATATTTAGTGCATATATAAATGTTAACCTCCCCCCCCAAAAAAAATAAAAATTCTATGATTTTATTTTGGTACTTGGTATGTGTTAAATGGTGATTTCTTAGGTTAATTATGATGAGGAATGATAAAGAGACCATTAGGGAGTGTTTCAAAAATTTTGGTATGTGTTTTGGAATATTTTGGGACTCTAAAATTGTAAGCGTCCATGTTAAGGGCGTGCCACAGAGGGGAGGCACACCCTTATGAGGCAACCAGTAAATATCCATAATAAGAGCATATCATGCTATTTTTGTACTAAAATAAGGGTGTGCCATACCCTTGGAGTGGCGCGATAAGGGTGTGCTACGCCTAAGGGCACAGAAACACTAGTATTATATTCTTTTAACTTGGTTCGAGGGATTTTTTGTCTTTTACATATTAAACAACTTCCAAAATGTATTAAACGCAAAACCCACCCCCTATCTAAGATTAAAGAAATTTCTCTTCTCCTCAAACCCTCAAGAATACAAAAAAAAGATCTTTTCAAAAAAAATAAGTCTTTCGAGGTTTCAACTCAAATTTCCCTCAAACAATTCACTAAGTCTCGATATGTGGGGTTTGAACAAGGATATTCATCCGTACTTTTACCCAAAGGTTTGATTTTTAATTGTTTTAAAGAAATTGACTTACTAGGGTTTACACCTACTTTTCTTATGCTTTGAGATTATGATGTTTCCTCATGACTTCAATATTATTTTACATATGATTTTATGTTTACTTATTTTTTATCCATGAAAGTGATCTTATGTGTCAAGTTTGATATTTTGATACGAAGCTTCCATGAGTGATAAATGATTTCAAGTTTAAGATTAATCTACTAAGTTTAGAAGAAGTTCAAGCTTATTATTTCAAGTTACAAGTATTATAGTATGATTACATTTTCACTTTTGATCTTATGATCTCATATAAGAAATGAAATCCACAAGTTTCCTCATGAGTATAAATTAAGTAAGAGAAACATAGTTAGATTTTAGTTTATGAACCCATATATTATTTTAAGGTGGATTTAATAAATGTGAGCATGTAAGTATATATATATATATATTAGGAGTAGTATTTAGCACCAAGAAGGGACTGTAGGTTTAGCGCATCTTATTTCCCAGAAATTACGTGCCACCGTAAGTTTAAGGGACCTCGCCAGAGAGTGCCTCCTAGACCCAAATGGATAAGTTAGTGATCTCTCTAAGTTAAAGTTGTATTTCAATGGAAAGGGTAGAACAACTCTCCTCAACATGGGTAAGATGTTGGACTCTATGCTAGCTCACATATTTGTCGATTAGAATAAGATCCTACAAAGAAAACGAAAGTAAAGATTTTAGAACCTAAGTTTAATGATTCACATGCCTTATTCAAATGTTGTTTTATGATTTATACTCATGTTATTTTAGCTTTTAGTTTTATTCATGATCAAGGTGAGTCCATCTACACTCAACATGCATGTCTTCGATTATGGTATATGACAATTTTTACCTATTGCATTCACCCCCACATACTCAATATATTTTAGAAGTACTGACCACATATAATTCTATATGCTACATTATTTTTTAATATAGGATCTGGAGTTCACCCCTAGCAGCTTGGATAACTATGATGATACAAGAATAATCACAGATATGGACCCAAGAGAGTGAGTGCTAGACCCAATAATTGGTGGGTGCAAATGAAGTGAAAAATAGCACCTAAATTAACACCAAAACCTACCATACATATCAATCCAAGGGCGTCTATTTGAAGCCATTCATCAAAGGTACTTTTTAGTCATTGCACCTTACTTTTGTAATATACTATAAATAAAACCTTGTAGCGTTTTAGGAGTTAGTTTTTATGATATTTTGTGAGTGTATAACACTTGAAACATTTTCTCTCTAAGGAGAGAAGACCACAACCCAAAACTAGATCTTATACAAGTGTGGAATCACTTGTGTTTGCATTTTGCTTGGAAACGTCGATGCTTGAGAGGTGGAATCCGATCTTGTGTCACGTAAGATATAGGTTTTTGTTGTGTGTGGTGTTAAGGGTCCAATATTCCACCAAATTCTTGGATTTTTAAGATTACATCTCCATTGGTCTATCTATCTATCTTTACTTTCTTGTAATCTTGTTAGTGTTTTTCTTTTGTAATCTTCAAGCCGTGACTTATTTGTATCTTGTTGTTATTGTTCTTGTAATCTTGTGTTCATCTCGTTTAGCTACTGTTTTGGGTGTTGTTACATCTTTTTCAACTCGTTAATCTTGTGTTCTTCACGTTTTGGGGCTTATTTCCACTTGTTCTCGGTTTGTGTTGTTAAAACTAGTTTGTTGTTGGCTATTTTTGGTACTTTCCAAGTTTTATTGTATCATTTTGTATCATATAATGATTTTATATTATTCCCACAAGATCAATCTTAGGCTTGAAAACTTGCAAATAAAAAAAATTGTTGAAAAAATTAAAAATTCCAGAAAAAAGTGCAATCTGTCCGTTTTTGTTCTTGGCCGAGAAATTGTTGTTCTTGTTGTTGTAGTATTGGCTGAATTGTGGAGTCTAGGTCTAGGATTTATTTGGTTGTTTTTTTTGTTTCTAGTTTTAGTTTTCTTGTTCACTAACACTTTGAGTCTAGATCTAAACTTGAGCTTGAACTTGTTGAAGTTGTTGTTGTCAACCCAAAAGTGGCCGTGAGTTAAAGTTGTTGTTTTTGGACTTGTGGTAAAATTCTTGTGGACTTAGGTTGGGCGTTGTCGGAGTTTTTGTTCTTTTTGAAAAAAGTTGTTGTTGTGTTCTTGTTGTTCATCATAACCTTCACCCCTTGTTAAGACCAAAATGCCACACTAAAGGGACTTGGCCGTTTGTTGAAGGTTTTGTAGCTGACCTTGTTATTGTGGAATTGTTGTTGTTCTTGGAGATTGTTTTTGGTTGTTCTTGTTTTGATTTTTGTGTTCTTGAAGTTCTTCACCATATTCATCACCTTGTTAACATTAAAGTGAACTTTAGATCTTAGAAAGGCGAAAGACAAGGTGTAGTACTTGTTAAGTCTTGAAAGACCCCCAACCACCAAAAGACTTCACATTATATCTCAACCACTTTTCATAAAACAAGGGTCCATGTTCTAAGGATAAGTACAAGTCTAGTCAAAGACTTTTGAGTCCTGAAATTTGAATTGAAAAAGGAGCTTCAAAGACTAGTTTGTATTTCCCTCAATTTAACAATTTCCACCAAAGTCCAAATTGTGAATTATGAATTAAAATTAGTCAAGAATCAAACCACTAGTGGACTTCCACGTTACCATATATACTAACTTACAAGCTAGTACTATATTGTAAGTTAGTTTTGAATCGTTCTTCGTGTTAACTTTCCTTTGTGTGTCTTAATTCTTTTGAGTCATTGTAAAATGTCCTTGTGTGTTTTCCTTACTCTTTGGATTCATTGTAAATGTTATATTCACCTCTCAACACCTCTCGGAGTACAAGCAAGCTTGAAACACTTGTGAGATTGAGTGAGAAGGATCCAAGAGACGAGAAATAAAAAGAGAGAGTGAGGATATGCTTTGCACAACTAACGTGTTTTTCTGTTTTGTAGGTAACTTCTTGGCCATAATGGAAGCCATTTTGGCCCACTTTGATGCTATTTCCCGAGAGTTGGCTAAGGCAAATGCAGGTATTAGAAAATTAGGCTCGGATAGGTCTACTATACTTAAGAGGTTGGGTCGAGTGGAGAGTCGAAGGAACTCTCGTGTTTCCACTCCCAAAACTTCACCTCAAACAATCAATTCTCCAAGACCATCACCAAATGACATAGACATAAGCCAATCCACCAAATGTCCTCAAAATTGAGGCCTAAATAGGTCACTTCCCCCTCAATTCGATCAAGTCCAACAAGAAGGACGTGAAATCCAATTTCCTCCCATTCAAACTCTACAACCGAAGCTCCATATTACCAAATCAATCCTCTCAACCAAAACTCCACTTTACCAAAATCGATATGTGCATATAGAGGAGTATGGTAGAAAGTAAAATGAGGGACATGGAGTCTATAATAATGAATATATGATGGAAGATAAATTGAGTGGAAGACGTAGGGAATGACAAGGAAGATGCCACCAAGAAAAGAGGTGGGAAGTGTTTTGGATGAGGTTGAAGACAAGGCTCAAGATAGAGAAGAAGTCGAGGTTTAAAATGAAGAAGTTAGCCGAGAATTGTGCTAATGATCTCTCGGGTTCCTTATGTTTTTTTGTGAACTATTTTGTACTATCTCATGTTTTGCAGGCTGTTTTGAGTTTGTTTTTGAAGTGACCAATTGAACAAGGTGAAGTCGTGAATTTGTGGGGAAATTCCTCTCAAGATGGAGAGGATGATACAAGAATAATCACGGATATGGACCCAAGAGAGAGCGTGTTGGACCCAAAACTTGGTGGGTGCAAATGAAGTGCAAAGGAGCACCTAAATGGACACCAAAACCATCCATACATAGCACTCCAAGGGCGCCTACTTGAAGCCATTCATTAAAGGGTCTTTTAAGTCATTTCACTTTACTTTTGTAATATGCTATAAATAGAACCTTGTAGGGTTTTAGGAGTTAGTTTTTATGATATTTTTTGAGTGTGTAACACCTGAAATATTTCCTATCTAAGGAGAGAAGACCACTAACCCAAAACTAGGGCTTACACAAGTGTGGAATCACTTGTATTTGCATTTTGCTTAGAAACATCGATGCTTGAGAGGTGGAATCCAATATTGTGTCAAGTAAGAGATAAGTTTTTGTTGTGTGTGGTGTTAAGGGTCCAAGAGTCCACCAAATTCTTGGGTTCTTAAGATTATATCTCCATTGGTCTATCTATCTATCTTTACGTTCTTGTAATCTTGTTAGTGTTTGTCTTTTGTAATCTTCAAGCCGTGACTTGTTTGTATCTTGTTGTTGTTGTTCTTGTAATCTTGTGTTCATCTTGTGTAGCTACTATTTTGGGTGTTTTTACATCTTTGTTAACTCATTAATCTTTTGTTCTTCACATTTTGGGGCTTGTTTTCACTTATTCTCGGTTTGTGTTGTTAAAACTAGTTTGTTGTTGGCTGTTTTCAATACTTTCCAAGTTTTATTATATCATATGATCACCACTTACTACATTCATATAATTGATGAGTTTTCATAGTTCGAGGGATAAGTTTATGATAGTTCCAAACTCTTGTTTCAGTTATTTTAGTTATTTAGCTTTCAGCCCGAGTCAGCTAAGGTCTGTCCCAACCACTCTTCAATATTATTTAGAGGTTTGTCAAGACTAGTCTGACGATGTGTTCATTTAAGTTTTTCATAAATTTGGAAGTTATTGAGTAATGGTATTTGGTTTATTATTTATTTATTTGAACTTATCTATAAGTTTTCTTAAGTTCCACTCATATTTCAAGACTATGTAGTAGAGTTCAAGCTTAACAAGTATCATGGGTTAGTTTTGGATACTCGTAATTCCAACCAGCATGAAACATATGGGGGGTATATTTGAGGACTTACAAACTTGGTATCAAAGACTAAAGTTGTAAAGAATCCTAGGGAGTCTGACCAACCGCATTACACAACGTCTTGATCATGGGTGTGAAGTGCATCATACTTATGAGCAAGAGACTAAAAAATGAAATAGGAAATATCCCTTCTTTCTTGATAATTATCATGCTTTAAATTATCTCTATTTGATCTAATTGTCAATAATACCTCCTCGTAGAGATTATGGTCACAGAAATGGGAACCATCTAGCCCTACCTCTACCTACAGACTCTCTAAATAAGAATGTCTCTCATGCTAAGTATTGGACTGCTTTACAAGTGTTAGCTCAGGCTGTGAATGCAAATGCTTAGGGTAATCAACCAGTAATAGTCCTACTTCCATATAATGGTAATTTAGCAGCGGTCAGAGTTTGAGATTTCATGAGGGTGAATCCACCTAATTTCTTTGGGTCGAAGGTAAATGAGGATCCTTAATTTTTTATTGATAAGGTGAAGAAGATTATACAAATTATGTATGTTACTGAAGAGAAAAGTGTGGAATTGGCTTTTATCAATTGAAGTATGTTGCTTATGACTGGGTTACTATGTGGAAGGAAGGTAGGGATGAGAATGCAACTCCTATGGGTTGGGATGTATTTTAGATGACTTTTTGGATAGGTTATTTCCTAGGGAGATGGGTGAGGCTAAGGTAGAGGGGTTTATTAACTTGAGGTAGGGTCTATGTTAGTTAAGGAGTATCTGCTCAAGTTCACTCAGCTAGCTATGTTTGTACCAGAGTTGTTGCCAGATTCTAGAGGTCTATGAGTAAGTTTGTCACTGGTGTGTTTGAGTTGGTAGTCAAGGAGTGTAGGAATACTATGTTGATTGGGGTAATGAATATTGTTCATTTGATGACTCAAGCTCAGCGATTTGAGGCTAAGAAACTGAAGAAAAAAAAGAGAAAGAACAAGAGGGCTAGAACCGGATGGTTGTAGCTCAGTCAGTAGAAGTGATAATGCCCAATCTACACCTTCACTCCAAAGGTTAGGCGGTCGCTGTCAAATATAGTAACCCAACAAAGGTTGGGGTAGAATCCAAAGGCAATACCTGGAATTCTGGATCTGAGCTGTTGTAATCAACGAGCAGAACTGGAAAAGTAAATGGGGGTTTTGCGTAGCAATATCGAACTAGTAACGAATATCAACTTTGATTGTAATTAGTTGTAGGTGAACACTAGAATTGTGTTCTCCCTAGCTTCTCAACTCCATAGGATTATCGTGCTTTATTGAACCAACCCGATACCTTGCATGCAGAATCAATAAGTTATGTACCATCAATATTTTTTTAGATGAGATGACAGATTTCACCCTTTACCTTTTGAGTCTCACGATGTCACCTTACTAATCTTTATCTTGATCCCAGTTAACTATTACCTTTTGAGTCTCTCGTTATTAGATGACAGATAACCATCTTAATTAGATAATACCTAGTAGCGTGGATTGACAGTTGAACTTTAAATTACTGTTGTCATTATCTTTTCCTAGTCACTACTCCTCTTTGGAGTAAGTAGCAATAGTCTAGGCAGGATCCTAATATTTACAACCATTCAGATAACTATTAAAGTGAAGATAATACAATGCATACATGGGTATCGGTTGAGAACAATAATAGCACTTCACCTACTTCATTAATCCGCTAGGATTTTCAAAACCCTAGCTAAGGGTTTTTTGCCGCTCGTGCTTGTGAATTAATCAACACCATTCTTGATTGAAAGCATAAGATGAAATCACAATAATCACAAGTAAAAACCTAAAACCATAATTGAATTAATCAACCAAAATCAATACAAGAGAATTCCAAGACCAAAATGAAATCTCAAAATCAAAAGTACCAGCACATGCTTTGGTCACAAACAATTGAAAAGTGTCACGAATACCCAAGATTGATCAAATAAGTAGCCAAAAACACCATTTTTCATATTTTTCATGAACTTAGCATCCAAAACCTAGTTTCATGCAAAACATACTAAAACACAGCATATCTAACAAAAAACCTAAGAAACTTGCATATTTTCATAGTTTTAAGCATCGAAAGTGCTATGTTACTATAGCACATCAACACCCTCTACTTAGAATGTTTACATGTCCTTAGGCAACACAACACAACACAAAAAAACAAAATACAATGCTAAACTACGAGATTCTAAGGTTTTTAAGGTAGTCAATCAATCACTTATAAGCTCAAATCACAACACCCCCTCTTATCTCAATTTTTCTAAACCAACTGTGTATAAACATGAAGTACAACAATGTGACACAAGGGAATAAAGTATGGTGTTACATTAGCAACAGAAAATCATGCCTATGCCCAAATTACACTACCCAAATATATAAACAGCTAGCAATATGACTCATGTTCCCTCACAACAAAGATGTCCTACTCACTCATATGAAATAATACATGTGAATGTACGAATAATTTTAAGACACTCACACCCAAAAGAGAAGTTCCAGCCAATGTGCATCAAATACCACAAGCTTGCCCTTATTTTCTTTACCTTCAGAAGGTGAAGTTAAGATCACTATAGGATTTTCTAGGCTTGTAATGTAGGTTTGGGGGGTTGCTATGGTACATATAGACATATTAAGTGACTAATACTCCTTGGGACTACAATAACTTTGGGGTCCCACTTATTAGCCAATTTTTTACTTTATTTCCACCCTTATTTCTCTCTTTTTATTTTAAAGCACATTCAGGTTGGGTGTGGTCTTTTATTCTTTCTTTTTCACTTTTTCCATGATTTTTCTTTTCTTTTGCTACCACACCCAACCCAACTAACTTTTTCTATTATTTTTCCCTTCGACATACCCACTTTATATCACACCCCCCTATGATAGCCACTCTCAACTTAGGAGATTTGCCTGAGTTGGGGTGCACAATGTCCAAGGAGGACCGGGTACAAAATAGGTTAATGCAACACAAATGGAAAGATGAATGGTGAACTAAGAAAAATAGGATATAAGGCTCAAAATAGGGATCAAGGGTTACTATTTCACATTGGGAAGGTCATTTAGGCTAAACGTGGACTAAAATAAAAAACGATCTATGATCCTTTCCTAACCGATTATCTTTCAACCTAGGCAAGACTAACTGGTCAAGTTCTGAATTCAACACATAAAGGGAACTAAGTAGCATCTCACACACACATGGCACAGAGTCAATGTTACAAGCTACTACGTATCTGGTTCATGCAACTGTTAGCAAGTAATTATCATGTCCTTAATCCCAATGCCATAACAAGATCCATAATGTTCACACGTATCTACCTTAACATAGTTCTAGAACACAATTTTAGAGGGGTATTAGTTTTCTCAAAAATCAATAAAAAAATGACAACTGCCCTAAATACTTAAAAATCTCCTAATTACACAAAACATAACACAAAAAGAAACAAAACACAATAGGACATGAATTAACCTAGACATGCCAATTCTACAACCATACCGCGACCGACATGAAAAGAAGTATGACAATAAAACCTGTGATGGCTATGGTATACCCCACCCCCAACTAAAAACTATACACTATCCCCAATATACAAAAATAGTATAAAACAAAGAGAATGAGGACATAGTTGGGATGCGCTAAGTGTCCGTGTACCTTGGTTAGCCTCCCAAGCAACGCCTAATTTATTATCGCAGCATGAATTAGTTCCCTTGGCTACTCAAACTTTACCAAGGTCTAGATCAACACCGTTTTTTACTTCCTCCAGGTTTTCCATGTAGTGCTTCACTTTCTGCCCATTTACCTTAAAGAGGATATCACCATCATGACTTATCTCTATAGCACCATGTGGGAATACCTTAACCATAGTGAATGGTCCATTCCTCCTAGATTTCAGCTTGCCAGGAAACAAGAAGAGTCTTGAATTGTACAACAAGATGAAATCACCAGGTTCAAATACTCTTTTCTCAATCTTCTTGTCATGATACGACTTCATTATTTCTTTGTATATGATCGATCTCTCATAAGCATGGGTTGAAATTCATCCAACTCATTCACCATGATAAACCTCAAGTTTGCTGCATCACACCACTCAAAATTGAGCCTTTTCTCTGCATTTTGAGTGGTGAATGACATGCCTTGCAGTATACAAGATGATATTAGGAGGCACCTATGGGGGTCTTATAGTCTATCTGGTAGGCCCACTCAAAACTTGAGGGGATAATATCATCTATTTCAATATTATCCCCTATTCTCTGCATTGCCTCATCCTCAAGTCTAGACAAGTGATTTGTAACCTAATTTTCTGTTCCCTTTCAGTCCTTTAGTTTAAAATCAAACTCCTACAACAAGAGAACCTAACGAATCAATCTTGGTTAGGCATTTTTTTTTAATAACAAGTACCTCAAGGCTGCATGGTCAGTATGAACTATAACCTTAGTCCCAATCAGATATGATTGAATTTTTTCAAAGGCAAAAACAACCGCAACCAAATCTTGCTCAATAGTTGTATAATTTTTTGTGTGAGGTTTAAAGCCTTGTTGGCATAGTAAATGGGATGTAGGATCTTCTCTCTTCTCTGGCCAAGGATAGCACCCAAGCCCCACTCCGCTCGCATCACACATGATCTCAAAAGGTGCAGACCAGCTAAGAAACATAATAATATGTGTCACAATCAACCTCTGTTTTAGGCTCTATAGAATATCTCCAACAAGCTTGTCCCAGAAATTTAGTGGTTGGACACCATGCTAAGCTTCTTTTTGAACCTAAACCATGCCTCGTACATAGATTCTGATTGCAACTTCCTAAAATTATAAATCTGATTCTTCAACTGCAACACTATAGAAGAAGGAAATAACCTGTTCAAGAATTGTCTGCGACTGTCTGCGTAACTCATTCCATGTAGTGATAGATCCTCTTAGAAGTTCCCCCGAGCATAAAGATGCTTCTCTAGTAAGCGAGAATAGGAACAACCTTAATATAAGTGCCTCTTGATCTACCGTAGGTATGGTATATGAAGTGTAGTTCCCCTTAAAATTTGCCAGATGCATAGTTGCATCGTGTGTAGGCGACCATGCAAACACACCCTTTAAGTATAAAAGCTGGATCATAGCACTAGAGATATTGGACTTGACATCAGGGACCAAAATAGGAGGAACAAAGGCTCCAGTATCTGCTAACTCAGCGTATCCCATATCTTTTTCATTATCTATATGGCTGCACTTATTGATTTACTGGAATCAGTTGAGAACGACCTCCTCTAACTCTATTTTGATTTCCACTGAGTGCTGCTTGACGGTCTGCTGCCTGTCTTTGCTCAGTTAACTCTTTCTCTTGAGCTATGCACTGAGCTTCTTCTATTTCCCTCCTCTTATTTGAAGATTATTCTAAAAGCACACATGGTTGCTAATTAATAATAACCTAAAGTCCTTCTAGAGGAGGGAGATGCACATCATCATGAACCCCTTCAGGAATATCATATCTTTTTTGTTACATCATCCTAATAGGTGTTTGTAGGATACTATCTAGATTTTAAATCACCGGGAGTAAGGGATTGCCTCTACTTCACGTGTTAGGATACACTGACGTATACCCAACTAAGAATAAAAACAAAAAGACCTAAAAACAACAACAACCTCAGTTCACAAATCAACATCGTATTCAACGACAACGGTGCAAAAATATGAGAATGCCTAAGATACACCTTCATTCTAAAGGTTATACAATTGTTGACAAATATAGTAACCCAATGAAGGTTGGGGTCAAATCTCAAGGAAATATGTGGAATTGTGTCTCTAAGCTATTGTAATCAACAGGCAAAACTGAAAGTAAATTGGTGGTTTTGTATAGCAATATCAAACTAGTAGCAAATATCAACTTTGGTTGTAATAAATTGTTGGTGAACACTAGGATTGTGTTCCCCCTAGCTTCTCAAATCTGTAGGCTTCTCGTGCTTTACTGAACCAACCTGATACCTTGTATGAGAAATTGATAAATTATGTACCATCAATAGTCTATTGGACGAGATGACAAATTTCACCCTTTACTTTTTGAGTCTCAGGATGTCATTTACTAACCCTTATCTTGATCCCATTTACCTATTAACTTTTGAGTATCTAGTTATTAGATGAAATCTAACCATCTTACTTAGATAATACCTAGTAGCTTGGATCGATAGTTGAACTTCAAATTACTATTGTTATTATTTTTCCTAGTCACTACTCCTCTTTTAGAGTATGAAGCAATAATCTAGATGGGATCCTAACATTTGTAACTTCTAAGATAATTATTAAAGTGAAGATAATACAATGCATGCATGGGTATCATTTCAGAACAACAATAGCACTTCCCTTACTTCGTCAATCCACGAGGGTTTTCACTACCCTAGCTAAGGATTTTTAGCTTCTCATGCTTGTGAAGAAATCAACAACATTTATGATTGAAAACATAAGATGAAATAGCAATAATCACAAGTAAACACCCAAAACTATAACTGAATTAATCTACCGAAATCTATACAATAGGATTCCAAGGCCAAAATTGAATCTCAAAATCAAAATATATTTGTAAGTATCAAGAGTGCGTAACTTCTACTAAAAATAAATAAGGGGTATTTATAGTACATGAGGACACCCTAAAACCAAAGCCCAAACGAAAAAAAAGAGAAAAGGGTAAGTGGCTACAAGTGATCTCCATGTGCGGCCTGGTCTTGGGTGCGTGTGGCATATGCAGCCTTAGGCTGGGCCCATATTGCCACCACATATGCTCAGAAAAAAATTCCTACAGCTCTTCTCTCAGGATTTTGGACTTGTGACACATGCTTTTACTACATGCGGTCCACATGTGCTACATGTGGTCCACATATTGACATAAGTAGGTGTCGGAAGTCTTTTTTAGCTCTTCTTCAATTCTAGTACATGCTTTAGTCACGAACAATCCGAAAAGTGTCACGAATAGCCAAGATTGATCAAATAAGTAGCCAAAAACACCATTTTTCATCCTTTTTCATGAACTTAACATCCAAAACCTAGTTTCCTGCAAAACATACCTAAAATGCATCATATCTAACAAAACAACCTCAGAAACTTGCATATTTTCATAGTTTTAAGTGTAAAAAATGCTATATATAGCACATTATAAAGTTTGGAGGGGGAAATCATTCTCAGTTTCAGGGATACTCATCAGCACCTGCACCGTCCTTAGCCAGTGCCCCTACACCCAAAACTAAGCAAGAGTAGTGGGGCAAAACTCTGACTTCTAGATCCCAGGGTAGTGTTATTGGGAGACCTAATTATCCAACAAGTAAAAAGTTTGGCATGACCCATCTGGGTGAGTGCTTATTAGGTAGAGATGGTTGTTTTGGTTGTGTTAAAATGAGCCATAGGATCAAGGAATACCCTTATTCTAAGAAGGTAAGTAGAGATGCTCATCGTCAAACTCAGTCCACAAATTTAAAACCTTAGTCAGACTACCCAACTCTATAGTAGGGAGCATCATCTAGTACCGGTGCAGTCAACATCAAAATTAATTTTATGTTATACCATCCCGTTAGAAGTAGGAGAGCTTCCCAGATGTAGTTACTGATATGCTTCATGTCTTTCACCTTGATGTTTATGTGTTATTACATCTGGAGTCAAACCTCTCTTTTGTGACCCCTTTTGTTGTTGTGAATTTTGGTATAAGTCCTAAGAGTCTTTCTAAACCCTTCTAAGTTTCTACTCCAGTGGGTGAGTAAGTTGTCGCTAGACGAATATACATAAAGTTCCTTATTATAGTCCTCTATAAGGTCACTTTATCTAATTTAGTATAGTTAGAGAAGATAGATTTTGATGTTAGTTTTGGTGTGGATTCATGCTATGTAGTAGTTGATTGTCACACCCGAGTAGTGAAGTTTTAGTTTCCCAATGAATCAGTCCTCGAATAAGAGGGTAGTTCAGTATCTCCTAATGGCCATTTAATCTCTAAAATTTAATGTTAAAAGTGGGTATTTACCACTTAATTTGAGTTAAAGATACTAAGTCTGAATCCCTAACTATTCAGTCAGTCTGTGTAGTCAATGAGTTTCTAGAAGTATTTCCGGAGGATCTACTTGAGGTACCCTCTGATAGAGAAATTGAGTTTGGGATTGATCTCCTTATTGATACCCAGCCTGTCTCTATTCCTCCATACCGTATAGCTTCGTCCGAGCTTAAAGAGTTGAAAGATTACCATCAAGGACCTCTTAGATAAGGGGTTCATCATGCCTAGTATTTCTTCGTGGGGTGCTCCAGTTCTATACATGCACAAAAAATGGTACTCTCAAAATGTGTATAGATTATAGATAGTTAAACAAGGTTACCATCAAGAATAAGTATCCCATCCCCAAGATTGATGACTTATTTGATCAGCTTCAGGGCGTCTATTGGTTTTCAAAGATTAATCTCAGGTCGGGTATCATCAGCTGAATGTTAGAGAGTGTGACACCCCAAAGACTGCTTTTATAACCAGGTATGGTAACTTTGAGTTTGTGGTTATGTCTTTTGTACTAACAAATGCTCCTGCAACCTTTATGGATTTAATAAATATGGTCTTCAATCAGTACCTGGGCATGTTTGACATTGTTTTAATAGATGATATACTTGTATATTATCAGAGTGAGGAGGAGCATCTAGACCATTTAAGAATAGTATTGCAGACCCTTAAGGATCGTCAATTTTATGCAAAGTTTAGTAAGAGTGAATTTTGGTTGGAGTCTATTACCTTCTTGGGGCATGTGATTTTGGGTACCGGTACTTATGTGGACCCTCAGAAAACTGATGCAGTAAAGTAGTGGCCAAGGCTCATTACTTCATTCGATATTTGGAGATTTCTAGTTTAGCCGGTTAATATAGGAGGTTTGTTGAGGGTTTTTCCTTAATACAAGCACTATTAACTAGGTTGACACAAAATAAGGTTAAGTTTATATGTTCGGATAAATATGAGAAGAATTTCCAAGAGTTGAATAATAGATTGACTTCAGCCTAGGTGTTAGCTTTTCCAGAGGGGTTAGACGAATTTATGGTGTGTTATGATACCTCCAGAGTTTGGTTAGTTTATGTGTTGATACAAAATGGGAAGGTAATAGCCTATGTCTCCAGAAAACTTAAAGACCATGAGAAGAATTATCCAAACTATGATTTTGAGTTAGCAGCTATTATGTCTGCCTTTAAGATTTGGAGGCACTACTTGTATGGTGTACATGTTGATATTTTCAGTGATCATAAGTTTCCAGTATGTATTTACATAAAAAAAAGATGAATCTGCATTGAAGAAGGTGGTTGGAGTTGTTAAAAGATTATGACATGAATGTACTTTACCATCTGAGTAAGGTGAATATAGTAGAAGATGCATTGATTAGATTGTCTATAGGTAGTATGGCTCATGTGAATAAGAAAGAGTAGAAACTAGCCAAGGAAGTGAATCGAGTAGCCTATTTGGGTGTTTTCCTGCTTGATATAAATGATTAGGGTGTAGTGCTTTAGAATTATCCTTTGTAGTCAAAGTGAAAGAGAAGCAGTGTAGTGATCCTATACCTAGCAAGATATTGGATGTAATTCAGGAACAAAAGATTGAGGTTTTCTCCCAATTGGGAGATGATGTCCTTCGCTATTAAGGTCGGCTTTGTGTTTCCAATATTAATGGATTGAGAGAATGGATATTAGCAGTGGCCCACAGTTCTAAGTATTCAATTCATCCTGTTGCTACCAACATGTACCTTGATCTACAAGAAATTTACTGGTGGAATGGTATAAAAAAAGATATAGCAGAGTTTGTGGCCAAGTGTCCCAATTGTCTGTAAGTAAAGATTGAGTATCAAAGGCCTGGAGGTACAGTTCAGGATATTGACATTACTACTTCGAAGTGGGAGGCCATTAATATGGATTTTTTTATTAGACTTACTCACACCAAACATCAGCACAACTCAATTTGGGTCATCGTGGATTGAATGAAAAAATCAGCCCATTTATTATATGTTAAGACTTTAGATACAGTGAAAAATTGTGCTAACATATATATTTGTGAGTTAATAAGGTTCCATGGGATTCCCTTGTGCATTATTTTATATCGAGGTACACAATTCACTTCCTAATTTTGGTAATCACTTCAGAAGGGCCTTGCTACAAAGGTGAAGCTTAGAACGACTTTTCATCCGCAAACAGTTCATCAGGTCGAGCGTATAATTTAGATATTGGAAGATATGTTGAGAGACTATGTGATGGAATTTAAAGGAAATTAGGATAATTATTTATCCTTGATTGAGTTTACCTATAACAATAGTTATCATGCAGGTATTCAGATGGCTCTGTTTGAAGCATTATACGGGCATAGATGCATGTCACCTATAGGTTGGTTTAAAGTTGGTGAAACGGTCTTGGTTGGGTCGGATTCTGTTCTTGAAGCTCCGGAGAAAGTTCAGTTGATTCGTTAGAGGTTGAAAACCTCTCAAAGTCATCAAAAATCATGTAATTTATGTGGAGGAGAAGTAGAAACAATTGATCATATCTTCTTCAAGTATGAGTTTTCAAAAAGATGTTTGACAGAAACACTGGATATGTTGGGCTTGTATATAAAGATGATGGATTACATGGTTTATGGGAAAGACTTTCTCGTATGGCTAAAAGAAAAATTGGTAGAGGGTATTATGGTTAGTGATAGCAGCTTGTATCTACCATATTTGGTCAACTCATAACAAAACATTATGAGAGCAGTAGAAACAGTTGATCATCTCTTCAAGTGTGAGTTTCCAAAAAGATGTTTGACAGAAACACTGAATATATTGGGCTTGTATATAAAGAAGAAGGATTACCAGGATTTATGGGAAAGACCTGCTCAGATGGCTAAAGGGAAAATTAGTAGAGGGGTATTATGGTCAGTGTTAGCATTTTGTATTTACCATATTGGGTCAGCTCACACAAAACATTATGAGAGCATAAAGTTCCTAATCCACATGTGGTGTGGCAAAAAATTCGGATGGAGTGCAACATAAAAATTATGCATATATTATAGAAGAAGCAAAAGGTCACAGATAGAGAATGGATATATAGACATCTTGTCAATATAGGGAACAATAGTAAGGGATGCATCTCAATTATGTCTGTTGGATGTTAGAGTGAGATACATGGCATTTTTCTTTCTTTTGATCCTGTAGCTTGTAATAGTGTGGAACTTGATGTTTGGTCTGTATATAATACAATTTATATTCAACCAAAATATCTAGTATGTTATACCAAATCCCACAATAATTTATTTTTAAAAATATAAAAATTGCAAAGGAAAAAACTCTAAATATGAGTCAATATTAAACTCCTTTTATCATAATTCTGTAAAATTTAACAATCAGAGTATGTCAAGTATTTCATGAAGGTCAAATGTAGTCACATTCAGCAAGCTTAAAGTACCAAAACTGCTTAAATGTATATTTGAGGGATCATTTTGAACCTACCTTCAAACATAAGGGATCTTTTTTAAATTTCATCTCACATTTTAGATAGGATTTTAACCAATATTTGTCAAAGTTACTTTTGTAAAAGATGAGGCAAAGTTAAATGACTTTTGTCTAACAAAATAAAGAATAATGACTTTTGGATAATGAATAAAAAGTTGGATGACCATCCATGAAATTTACTTGGAGAATTAGTTATTAGTTTTTTTTTTAAGTTTTATTTCCCATATTGCAAGTGATATTCATTTTAGCACATAAAGAATCTTTAAAAAAAGACATTTTTAATTTAATTTGTAAGTGGCCAAGAGATTTCATTTATTCCAAAAAAAATCAGTTGGATATCAGCTTAATCAAATAGAAATTTATTTATTTATTTATTTATTTATTTATTTATTATTATTTAACAATGATAATACACACAAATGGGTCGTTTTGTATGTCTACAACTAATGCATGATAAGTAATATAGGAATTAATAATGTAGAAATTGTAGCATTTGGATTAACTTTTGGGAAAAAGGGTTAAATTTATTCATCTACTTTGGAGGCTAAATATACCCTTCATTGTACTTTGGGATCAAATTTATCCTTGATGTCTTACTTTAGGCCAAATTTACCCCTCTACTTTGAAAAATTAGCTAAATATACCCTTCGTCATACTTTGGAGTCAAATTTTCCCCTGATGTCTTACTTTGGGGTCAACTTACCCTTGTTGTTAAGAAACTTTTCACTTGTACCCTTCCATTAACAAAAAATCCTAAATCAACGTTAAATGACTCATTTTTTAAAAATAAAACACACCCTAATCTAATCCACCCGATCCGACACACAAAAAATGCACAAATAAATTTAGCCCTTCCTCAGTTTCATTGGTTGATAATGCTCAAATTACACTCTTAAATGGGTGTAAGCGATCGTTGTCAATACAATAACCCAACTTAGGTTGGGGTCGGATCCACAAGGAGTGAAGACAAAGAGTTCAAAGCTCAAGAGTGTTGAAAGTCAACTAGGGGTTGACCCGTAATGTATAAAACAAACATAAATGTAAAATGGAGGATTTAGTTTGAATGTTTTTAAAGTAACACTTCCTTTGATTTTAGAATACTATCTTGAGATTGAAAATTCTTAGAGTGTAATCAATTGGGAATAGGCCTTGGGGTTATGCAATTCTAGGTGTGAGTTCATGCATGGGTAATTAAAAATCTATCCAAATTTAGTTAGGAATCATGGATAGGGTAGATTTATGTCACAACCCGATTTATGAGTCACGATGGAACCTACTAAATCCCACCAGTAGGTAAGTTAAACTATAACCCGAAGCTAATGCAAATGGTTTAATTCGATGAGAAATGCCCCACATAGGTGAATTTTAAGAACATAATATATACATAAACCAAGTGTTCTAAATAGATAAAAACAGTTAATACAAGATACCATCCCACGACCTGTAGAGCTAGTATAAGAACGTCTACTAAATCCCACCAGTAGGAGAGTTAAACTATAACCCGAAGCTAATGCAAATGGATTAATTCGATGAGAAATGCCCCACATAGGTGAATTTTAAGAACATAATATATACATAAACCAAGTGTTCTAAATAGATAAAAGCAGTTAATACAAGATACCATCCCACGACCTGTAGAGCTAGTATAAGAACGTCTAATCATAATACAACTCAAATCTCTAAAATAGTTAACAACACCTATCTTGATAACAAAAGACTGAATATAAAAGATAGAGGGAAATGGGCAACTCAAACCCCAAGAGCTCACCCTATATCCAAAAATATCAACCCAGTATAATCAAAAATCAACAATGATAGCTAGTCTCGAATCTGCACCAAAAAGGTACAGAAGTGTAGTGTCAGTACCAAATCAACGGGTACTCAGTAGGCATCATCAACAGACTGAGCTAAATCATGATATAAGTATGATAAAATTCAAGATAATATAACTAAGTCAAGGAACAAAAAATGAACCTGAATCTCCTCCAACACCGCTATACAGAAATAGGTAAATAAACCAGAGTAATAGCATAATGTGACATAAATCATTAACACACACAATAATAACTACAAAATTGGCTCCCATACACTAATTGATATGGAAAGTAAATAACTCATCATAAACTCCCATACGCCTCGAGATTACACTCAATGATAGCATAAAGCAATCGACAAATATTATAACTAACCTTCATCATTATTTAACCATCATTCTACAATTATCATCAATCGGTCATGTACCAACATTTCACAATTTACCAACATAAAGCAATCTAATAATCAATACTCACTATTTGCCATTTATTAGCTAACCATCTCTTATTAACTAATTCAATTATTAGCTAGTCATCATATATCCACTAAAGTCCATTTATGTCATGACACATTATAACCATTTCCTCATTTTCCAACTTAGCCAAATTTTTACTTCCAATTCACACTCCGATATCGTTAATCATAAGAATTATATCATCATAGCATAATATGCATATCCAAACTCGAACCGATAATATAATTAATAGTCAAAATTAAATCGATAAATAAAATCAATAGCCGGACTCGAATCGATAAATATAATCAATACCTAGACTTGAACTAGTAAATAACCAATAGTGTCATAATCAACTTTCAGACTCAAATCGGGTATATAAGTATATAATCAACATCATGAATAACATCATCAATAGCATGAATAATAGCATAATCAATAGGAGTCAACCCTCACATTAATAAACATGACTATAAAGTATCAAGATTTGTCCATATTGCCTCAATACATATTTCCAAGAGTCTAATAAGCGTAAATAGTTTTATCGAAGCTAACATGTGTCATAGCATAAAATAAGTTAAGAGTCCACTTCTAATCCTCAAGTTTCATTTTAGGCAAATTCTACTCGAACTAGGCTTAAGGTATATAAATTTAGTTTTAATTGTATAACAAGCCACAATTAGTCCTAATGTAGAGATTCTTCCCAATATATTAACTAGGCTATATGGAAGGTAAGGCAACCTTTATTGGTGTAAAAACTAAGGCCAACTAACCCTAAGCATGAGTAAATCGAGCAATTTATTTAACCTTGAGTAATCTAAGGCATTCCCATGCTAAACATAAGTAATGGAGTCCAATTCACCTAAAGCATAAGAAAACAAGCTAAGTGTTCAACATACAATTTCAAAATGGCCTAAATGATCCAACTAACCAAGTATTGTATTTCATCAATCCAATACCTAAAATCCATCCCAAATCTAACACAATATCATAAGAATAATATGAAATAACTCAATCTAACAAGGGATAAACCTAGCCTACCTCATCGTCGAAAAAAGCTCAACAAACTGCTAAACCATCGCCTTTCCCTTTCTAGAAGCCTTCTCAAGATTCTAATCTATCAAAAATATATTCCACTCATCAATCCGAGAATAATGATACCCATATTGCACCATTGTACTTTGGGTACAAAAATTACCTCAAAAACCCCATGTGGGTCCCACATACAAAAATCATATTTTCGAAACCAACCTAACGTTCAAACAAGCTAAAGGAATCATTACCTTAAAAAATAGGTAAAAACCAAGCTAATTTGATACTAAAATCAAGACCTAAAGGTTTTGGAATTTTGAGCAAGAAATCAAGAAATTTCACCAAGAAAAACGTGAATTCTTACCTAAAAATCAAAAGATAATCACAAAAATATATATTAATCTAGCTTCCCAAGCACCCAAAAACTTTAATTGTAAGCTTCCATACTATTCTAGGGTTTATCTCTCAAGGAAAAAGATAAAAATGCCCAAAATTGTGGAAAAAGGTTCTATTTATACCAGTCCAGGTTCTCAAGAGTCGCTATCGCGCCCTCGAGGTATGCGATTGCCATGTCTTGTAGCTGCAGAGACCTATGCGATTGCAACCGCTACTGTGCAATCGCAGCACCACGATCGCAGCTGTATCAATTGACTACTACAACTTAGAAATTCTTCAAAGTTTTCGTCAAGCCCTCGAGATACATTCAAAATCTCATATATGAGAATGAACTATGTAACCATACCAAATTTGACATTTCATACATGATGACATAATCGAATTTCCATACGATGTCGTTTCAATCAAATATGGATTCCACACCCATATTTTATTTTCTTAACTTTTCGACCAATAGGTCGAAATGAGCTTGGGTTCCTCGAGACTCGAACCAAATGTCTACCTAGTCTAAAATCAATATTACAGATCTACTGGAACAATTAGAATTTGCATATAAGATTGTATAGCTGAAGTTTTTGCTCGGTGGCCATTTTGAACCAGAGAAGACTTCAAAATAGGGAATTGGCTCTAAAAATCAAACAAACGGTCCGATGACTGAAATATCAGTCCCAGCAAGTCATAAATGACTTGGGGAAGCTATAGAAAAACTTTAATGGTGAAAATAAGCGAAAAAATGGAACATGGCCCGAAGGGTCATTATAATTTAGAGGTATTGATTTTAATCTTTCAATAAAACATCAAATTTCACAAATGGGTTCTTTTGAACACCTCACAAGTATAAAAATTTCACCAATCTATTGCCTTGATTAACATTATTATGTCTAAGAGATACTATTAAATGAAATACTTCGAGTTATTTATTACATTTATTCCTCACCCATATCCTCTCTTTCAAGGATGATATGGGTTCAAAGGTAATTAGGGTTTGCAATCCCCAAGTCTTAGTTAAATCATGGAATAAATGCAAAACCCATAACAACTAGCTAATTAGGAGAATAAATAAACAAAACCCATGCACTAATCACAACCTATTCAAGCATAACACCAAGATAAAGAATTAGCTACTCATAGAGAGAGGAAGTAAGGATATACCCCAATTTTTATTATATTGATCCATGAAAAATTAAGGGAATGTACTTCCAAGCTTTGAGTTTCAATAAATCTTAAATGGAAATCACTAATTCCTCACTTGGAAATCACTCTCAGAATGTTCTTCACTCAAGAGTAGTGCAAAAATGTATTCTAAAGCTTCAAAGATAAAAAATTGACTGCTGGAAATGCCAGGGATTGTTCCTTTTATGTCTTGGGATCAAAAGACATAAAATTTAATTATTGACCCTAAAATTTTGCCTGGCGATTACTTATGCAAGTCTTTCATTCGCTTACGCGACTTTTGTGACTCTCGTGACAGTCGCTTATGCGACATCCTTAACTGATTAAATGGCCGCATATGCGATCCTCAGATTGCATAAGTGATAGCTGTGGGTCATTTTTGAGGTGAATGATTATCTGGTCGCGTATGAGATCCTCAAATTAGGTATGCGATACGTGAGGGTTGTTTCGAAGGTGACTAATTCACTAATTTCATACGCGATCTTCAGATCGCATACGCGATACTTGAGGATCGTTTCTAAGACACATCTTTAGGCCTTTACTTGTTCAACTCTTTTTTTCCTTTCTTTGAATTTACTCATTTTTCACTAGACTTCCCTGAAAAGATCAAACACTCAAAGTTAGTATATTTCACAAGAAAATTAGCCTTCTATTATAAATTTAATCAAAATACTCACGAGAAATGAGATATCAATGAGTGGCAAAACTGCCACTCATCATTGGTCAAATTTTTTCAACGATCAAATATACTTATCTTTCAACGTGTAATACTGGTAGGTTGTTTACAAATGAACAAAAAATAAAATAGAATGGAATAGTGCAAAAGCATAGAACTAGAGAAAATGTTTATTACAAACTTTGTTCTTGTTTCAATTATGTTCAAATTTTAAAATTTGATATGCAATTCTATGTGCATCTAGATTCTAGAATTAGTGGATAAGTTTTCTGAGCAAATGACATGACAAAAAATTTATACAGATCCAAATTGTATATAAAGACATAAGAATGAAGAAATGTCACAAGAGGCACATAAGGAGACTACTCAATCATCAAGAGAAATATACAGTGGGCATAATCTATTGCATTTGATTGTTTAGTGTCATTTTTCATGAGCTCTGCATTAATGCAGATTCATGAACTTAGGAAGGGTATAATTGTTTGTTTTTGCACTGAAGCAGATCCATTTTTATGAGTTATGCACTGATAAATATCCAATGACTTAATCTCGTTGAAAAAATTTGACCACCAAAATTAAAGGGAGTATATTTGATTGTATTTTTTGTGTGGCTCGAATAGGGTCAGGTAGGTTTGATTAGGATGTGTTTTATTTTATAAAAATGAAATATTTAACATTGATTTTGGATTTTCTATTAAAGAAAGGGTATATGTGAAAAGTTTCTTAACATTGAGGATAGCTTTGACCCCAAAATATGACATCAAGTGTAAATTTGACCCCAAAGTATGACATAGAGGGTAAATTTATCCCCAAAGTATGATGAATAATATATTTAGCCAATTTTTCAACATAGGGGGGTAAATTTGACCACAAAATATGACACCGAGGGTAAATTTGATCCCAAAGTATGACAGAGAATATATTTAGCTAATTTTTTTTAAAGTAGAACGGTAAATTTGACCCTTTTTTATCAAGTGTTTTGTTCATGTATTAAAAGATAGATATACCATATATTATGTCTTATTTAAACCTCTACAAAAATCTCATTTACAATTATACTACTGAATTATTTTGGGATTTTTTTATTTCATTAAATTAGTCGAATTAAAACTAAAATATGAATCAAAATTTATTATTAATTTTCAGATGTGATGTGCCACTACGGAAATCCTTGATAGCACTATGTACTTTCAATATTTTTTATCTATCAAATATGCCTTAAACTTACCCTAGATTTAAGGCTACACAATGTTTAAATACCTGAAGCTTATTAAAAAAAAAGAAGAAAGAAAACAAATATTTAAGTGATCAATTCAAGAACTAAATTAAAAAAAAAGGACAGCCTCCCCCCCATTCCCCCAAACCTTCCCACAGACCAAAATGAAAAAAATTCAACCCAGTAAAGCAAACTAAATACTATGAAAAAATTAAAAATTAATTTATGAAATCATCAAATTACAATGCAACAAACTTGGAGAATTAAAAAAGACATTTATAACCAACTCAATATAATTAGAAAGGACATCAAATTACAAAAGAAATTTGAAAAAAAGAATTGAGGGATACTTTAGTCATTTAACGGTCTTATCCATAATTCTTAAACTTGAATAAGTTATTCCTCTATTTCTATGAATAAAATAAGACCTAGATAATCCATGTATTAAGTTAAAAGATATAATCAATGTATCGGATAAATCCACGAACTATTCTGATTAGTGCAACCTAGAAAACGGGTCCATAATACAAGGATAATAATTAATTAATAAATCAGATTAAAAGTAACTTAGTTATAATAATCATATGTTAGGCTGCATTTTTTTTTTTAATATTCAGACGTCTGAATCTAAATGCACATTTGAATGATTAAGATGTTGTCTCTAGATCTGAAAATTGAATAATTAAGACTGTTTGTTTTTCAACATTTGAATGTGCAAAAAAAATTATTTGCATATATAATAAAATAAAAGATATAATTCAAATAAAAAACTAATTATATATCAAAAAAGTATGTAATTTAATACAATAAAAAATATTATTTGATTGAAATTTTTTTGATGTTTATTAGTGATAGTGCAGATGTTTTATAATGGTGGTTGCGGTGACAATAATTGATGTTAGTGATTAGTAATATTAGTGGTGATAGTTGTGATGGTTAGTATTGTAGTGACTGTTATGATGGTGGCGGTTGATAGTGGTGATGTGATGTTGCTTGATGTTAGTAGTTGGAGGTGTTGATTGTGATGGCTGAAAAATGAATGCATGATGGTTGACGATGTGTTGACGCTATTTGGAGATGTTGTTAGTTGTGATGTTGGAGATGGTTGTTAGTAGAGATAAATTATAGCGATGATAGTGATTGAAGTGATAGTAGAGGTGGCGTTACTAGTGATAATGGTGGTGGTTGCCGAAGAATGTGCGGAGGCTGTGATGTATTAGTGGTAGTTAGAAGTGGTGCTAGTTGTGATAGATGAGTTGGTCAATAGTAAGGATTGACCGGTATTGGTTGATGATGGTGTTGACGGCGGTGGTGGCGGTAAATATAATTAGAGTAATAAAGGTAGTAGGTGTGGTAGCGGTTGACAATAGTGGTTGATAGCGATATTTGTTGTCGATGGTGGAGGTGGTTGGTGGTGGTGGGTGGTGGTTGACAATGATGACGGTGACAGATGTGGTAACTGATAATTATGAATAGAGTGACGGTGAATATTATTCAACACCATAATACCTCTTCAGACCTATTAAGACTTAATTCTAGATCTGAATGATTAAGACCTATTCAGACCTATTAAAAGCCAAAATCTTAATGAAAAATAAATGCACTTAATAGTCTGAAGTCTGAATCATTCAGATTCAGACTTAAAATTTATGTGGTATTGATATAATTTTGAGACTGAACTACATTTTTTATATATTTTAAAAATATTTTAATTTATTAATTATTGTGATTTATAGTACTTGTTCTTCTGTCTCAATTTATGTGGCAATAATAAAATTTAGAGAGTCAATTAAATTTTTTACATCTTTTTAATTATTTTAGGTTGTTAATTATTATGACTTATAATACTTTTACGTAATTCTCAAATATATAATAGATTAAAAAGAAAAGTTGAATAAGCAAATATAAAAGAAAATACCTAAGTAGGCAAAACAAGCAAGCATGTTGATCTGTTGTCTATTTATCATCCTTTATAAGTGATAAATAAATCAAAAATGCCCATTTAAATGGTACAATGCTTAGATGACCATAATAATTAATTAGGGTTATATAGTAAAATTATGATTGAAGCAGCGAAGCGGACATGTCTTAAATGACTTACAACAACTAATTAAAAAAGATATAACAAAATTACAATAAAAAATATTTGTGAAAAAAATTTGAGTGGGTCTATAAGACGTCAAGTTAATTTAAAACATTAAGAGTTAATTTATCATTTTATGTCTATTTTACCTTTTATGTTAAATATTATTAACCTTTTCATACTTAGATGACTTATAATAATTAATTAGGAGTGCTATTTAGTAAAATGAAGGATGAAATAACTAAAGCAGACATGTCATAAATGTCTTTTTTTTTAAATTAAATATTATTATTTTTTTAATACATAAATAACTTATAATAATTAATCAGGGATGATATTGTAAAATCACGGTTGAAGCAGCTGATACGCATGTCGAAAATGCAAAAAATTTAAGTGGGTCTAATATCTTTTTTATTATTAGAACATCAAGGGTTAATTTATCATTTTATGTCTATTTTATCCTTTTTATTAAATATTGTTAACTTTTTAATATTTAGATGACTTATAATAATTAATTAAGTGTGATACTTAGTAAAATGATGGTTGAAGCAGACATATCATAAATATTTTCTTTTAAATTAATTTTTTTTTTTTTAATACATAAATATTTATAATAATTAATTAGGGGTGATATAGTACAATCATTATTGAAGCAGTTGACAAGCATGTCGAAACCACTACATCTATAATATAGAAATTTGACTTAATTTATTTGTAACATTTCACATTTATATAGATACTAGACATCAACAGGCCCGTGCTATTTTTTTTGTCTCAATCGATGTGACATAGATATAATTTAGATAATCAATCATTAAAATAATTGACTTATAATACTTTTTCTTCTATTAAAATATAATTTTTATAATATGTCGATGTTTACCATATTCAAAGTATTTTGAATTTTGACTATCGACATTGAAATATTTTCAAATTATATTTAAATAGAACTTAGATTTATTTAAAATATAATAATTAATAAAATTGCTTAATTAAAGGACACATTAATAACAAATATAACAATTAATAAACTTAAGTTATATTTATTAATATTTATTCTTAATATGTCCTTTAGTTAAGAAATTTTATTAATTATTGACATTTGTTATTTATATGTCCTTTAATTTGTTATTTTCTAAATAGTACACAAAATTGTGATCAAATAATTTTTGTGTTCTAAATTTTAAAGATAGAATATTTTTATGTCACAAATATATTAATTTTTAAAGTTAAATGACATTTATGTTTGAATTTTTTATGTGATAGAATCAATGTTAAGTGATAGCAGATAAATTTTACCTATCTTTGATTTCAGTTATTCAATTTTTCAATTCTTTTTAATTTTCACTTGCAAATGCCTAGTGTAAGTGAAAAAAATTATTTTTCACACAGTAAAAGTTAATTTAGCAATAATAACCTCAGCTTGTAGCCGTAATAAATTATTTCAAATAAAATATTATAATTAATCAATATTTCTACTTCAGGTTATTAAGAAATGTGAAAACAATTAATTGTGGACATATTTAATTTTTATTTAGAGTACTGAGAAATTATGACAATGGTTAGCTTAATAGCTATAATGAGTAATTATTTTGGGTTGTGCTGAGATTTTGGGTTGATGTTTACTAGGGTCAACAATTAAGAACTCTTTGATTTTTATAATGCGTTAATATCTATCATGTCTAAAGAATTTTGAATTTAGACAATCGTTATAGAAATATTTTTTGATTATATTTTTAAATAATTTAAATATGTTGTTCGATTTTTTTAAACATAAAAATAAAATTACTTAGTTAAAGTTCATATTGATAACAAATATAATTAATGATTCACCAGTTAACAAATATAATAATTAAAGTACATAGGATCGCAAGACTATAACATTAATGTGTGACTTTCTTGAATTGATGTTTAACCAATATCAACTTTTTTTTGAACTATATGATTTTTATTTTCTGTCGATATCTATCATGTCTAAAGTAATTTGAGTTTTGACTATCACTATTGAAATACTTTTAAACTATATATTTTTTTTGAAACAAACTATTCAAATATGTATTTTAAATTTATAAAAACATAAAAATTAATATAGTTCCTTAATTAAAAGTCATATATATTAATAAAAATATAAATAATGGTTTTTAAGTTATCAAATCGGCGTAACATAGTGATGCAAGACTACAACATCAATGTGTGACTCTCTTAGATTATTATTAATTAAAGTCGACACTTATGAACTATATGATTTTTATAACTTGTCAATGTCTACCACGTCTAAAGTGTTTTAAGTTTTTATTGTTGTTATTAAAATACTTTCAGATTATATTAAAAATTATTTAACTATGCAAACTTTTAGTTTTAAAACTCGTAAATATTGTTTATTCTTTTCTTTATGTATTTTTCTTATCATTTATATATAATTTAAGTGTAAAATTAACATAGGGTAATTTTTTTTTCAACTAAGAAAATTTTTATGCAAAATTTTCAAATGTTATGTTGACTTCTTTCTGCTCTACTTCTAAAAATAGATAGAAAATTGAAATGAAAGAAAAAATCATTTGAATTATCATGAGAAAAATTATAGCATAACTAAAATTGTACAACTGAATTCATAAAAAAATAATTAACTGTTTGTATTGAAAATTTCGACAATTGCTTATTTTATGTAATACTAAATTACTAATCAGATTTCAACAAAAATAAAAAACTAAATTTATTCAAAATATTAATAGGTTTTAAGATATATATCTATGCCTCCTATTTATCTATATAAAATAAAGAGACATAAAATTTAAAATTAAAGATTAAAAAAATAAGAATTATTTATCTGATAAAATACATAATTAAGTAGATATGATACATAAATATATAACCTTAAATTAAAAACTTCAGATAATACTACTTTGGTCACACTGATTTTGGATATATGAGAATATAATTAATTAATTTTGTATTATTATTTTTATCCTAGACTATTCTTTTCAAGCAATAAGTATAATGCAGTCATATTTATGAAAATTATGTTAACTTGTCCATTCCCATGTATTGGGATGGTTTCCAATGTATCGGGAAAGAGTAATAAAATAAGAAATGAAAGAATTTTAAATTTAAGATGAAAGGGGCAAAAATGTTCAAAAGGAAACTAGTTTATAGTGTGAATAAAATTTATTACTATTATGACCAAATTTTATGGCCAAAAAGATTTTTCCTACTAAATTTGTTATATTCAAAACATAATATGATAAAATTACCCACATCATTTACTGCTTTTTAATCCTGTTCCAATAGAAAAGTGGATAAGTAAAGATGGACGAAGAAAGTAATTAATCTTAAACCCCCTTTATTTATCAACATAATAAGTGCATATCCATTTTTGTTTGGAATCGATATATTTTGATGATTCACAAACTATTAAGGACTGAAACACTCCAATAGATCACAAAATAAAGATAAGTCACAATTCATGAACCAGGTAGAACATACATGTTTCAGTATTTAGAGTTCAGCTTGCTGAAGGACTCTTTGAAATACACGAGTCTGATGGTGAAAAGTCTATACAATGCATTATGCATATACAATACAAGAGTCCACAGATGTATGGACTCGTGCATCCAAGCAAGGATGCAGTCTTTATCGGGCAAGAGTTCATATTGAAATAGGAAGCACAACAAGAGAATATATCTATAATCTATAAGTATTTGATTTAGACAAAATCGTCTTTTCACTATTTTTATATAAAATATTTAAGAGTTGAAAATTAATTAAATATATTTATGGTAAAACCTATTCTTATTAGAAGTCAACAGAATTTCACTATTTTTTTTTCTAATTTAAGAGTCAAAAATTAATTAAATATATTTATGGTAAACCTTTCCTTATTAGAAGTCATCAAAATTAATGACAACTAATATTTTTTTCAACAATAACAACATACCCAGTATATTCCCACCAAGTGGGGAGGGATGCAACACGAGGACTTCCCAGGGAGTCACCCATCCTAGTACTACTCTCGCCCAAGCATGCTTAACTTTGGAGTTCTGATCGTATCTGGTGCGTTAGTGTTGGTCAACTAATATTTTTTTCATTAGTTTAAAATTTTCAAATCAACAAAATTTAATTTTAAGAAGATTTTAAAAAAATCTCGAAATAAATATAAAATCATTAGAATAAGAAAAGTTTAAGAAGTATCAGATTTTTAAAAGGTTAAGTATGTAATAATAATGTAATTAATGATTTTGTAAAGATTTAACTTTAAAAATAAGGAAAGATTTTAAATATAAACAAAAAGAAAAATAACTGTAACACAAATATGATTCAAATTGATGCATCTCTCTTAGCATGTAGCAACAAGGGAAAGAGGTACTATATGACAAACGCAAAAAGTGATGTCCCATCAACCACTTGAAACTTCTGGTGGTGAAATATATATGTGTATATGTTTATGTTTACATTATTATATCAAAGTGTGAAAGATTTTTTAAAAGTAATTTGAACTTTTACACTTTATTAAAAATCTCCGCAATAGACAAAATATTTAATTTTAAATAATCAAACGCTACAGGTGCGAGGCACGTGCAGTTAGACTAGTGTGTGTGTGTGTATATATATATATATACATAAGTTAAGTGTACGTGTTTTGCATGTGTGTCTCGAGTTAATTAATAAAATTATGTATAGAGGAATAAAATTATTAAAAAATAGCAATCGACGTTGAAATAAATATTATATATATTTAAAAGATATAATTTTTGACATTATAAGTGTCCATGTCAATCAATAAAAATATATATAAAATGAGAAATGTTATCAATAAAACTCTATATAAAATGAGAAATTTAATGAATTAAAAATTCCTGCTTGCCAAAGAAAAAGATAGAGAGAAAAATAAGCCGTAGATGAGCGTTTGTTGAACCTATAGAGAATATTTATGTGGGTGTATCTGGCACATCTAGAGCCACTCCATCTTCAAACTCATCCCACCTAATGAGACGCCAGCGACCACCAACTCGACGGCTGAACACCACCTTCTAAGTTATGCCGGTGTAGTTAGTTGCAATGTCACATAATTCTTTCACATTGTAATAATATTAGCCATAGTTATCATGAACAAAATATTCAACATTAGATCTCACCCTTCACCAAATTTGACACCTGCTTTTTGAAGTCATTTTCTTAACCCCTACGTACCGATGCAACAATTTGATTTTTCTGATCTGCAGATAACACAAATGATATGAAATAAGTTACAAGTGGATATCCCAGTGATTTAATCAAAAACCAAATGATAAAGTGTATCAATAGTAGCTATAAATGACATGATTTAGTATAAGCAATAAAAAAAAATTATGCAAAAAGCTAAAAAAGGATAAATAATGCATGCTAACCTTAAGTTTAATATACACTTTAGGAAGTGTACCGATGTCTCCAAAAACTTGACCAACAAGTGTATCGCTACGTGATAGGGCAGGATCCATTGATGTGCCAACCCCAATAAGGCTTCATTCATAACAAACTGCAGCTTATTTTGCTCCGCAAACAATGACATAATTTTTGAATATATTGGTTTACAGATGATTTTTTCATCTACATTTTTGTCAATGATGCCTCAATGAAGCTCAACAATCTGATTTACCTTTAGAAAATCCTAAGCGCCAGATACCAATGATAAATGTTTAGATATAATAAAGAATCAAAAGATTAAGATCAAATTTAGTCATACTTTATTACCCACAGTTTTCTTAATTGGCCAATGAAATTTAATTGAAAATAACAATCATCAAATACAAATAAATTTATAGTATGAAAACAATTAGCATCAAACAATACAATAGAAATATACCTTAGTGATAGTTCCACCTACAACACCACCTTTCATATTAATAAACCTGAAAAACACTTTGTAAGAATATACTATCTTTCGATCTTGTTCAACATCACTCCTCTACCTTGCTACAACAAATTCCATCTATGGACAATAATGTATATATCTTAAATAAAAGAACATACATAATTAGATGTAAATATTTACACAATTCACCTACAAAACATCAAGATGCATATTAAAAGTGTTAACTTCAAATTCTTTGTGACTAATCAATTGACCCACAGATGATCGATAAAAAAAATTAAAATAATTATTAAAAGAATAATTTTCTCCTAAATAATAAATTTAGGTAGACCATCTAACTTTCGAATATAATAAAATCGTATGTTAAATTAAATTAGTAGAAGTTATACCTCAATTATCCATGTTCTTTTGAAGCTTAGAATATGAATTGGAAGTTTAAATCTTACCTCATTTTTTGGTCGAGGTCATAACCTAGCAAACATAAAAGTTTAGACTTTGAATTGAAATTTTCATCTGCATTGCTCCGGGCGAGGTCACAAGCTAGAAAAAATTATGACAATTAAAAAATATGAATGTCACGATCCAAACAGAGGGTCATGATGACACTTGTCGCGGCGTACCTTGACAAGTAAGCCTATCATCCAAACTGATACAAAAAGAGAAAAAGATAGAAGTACCCTAAGGTAAGACATATAGAACGAAGCCAAACAATACAAGTAATTATAATAATGCAGAAAGAACATATCCAAATACCATACATTCCCAAAATCAGGTGTCAATAGTGTAAGAACTGCTAATACAAACCATGAGTCAAATATATTAGAAATATCCACAAAGAGTCAATATTTGTCTCCAAAGACAAATAAAGACATAACTACTATAGAAAGATAGAGGTGAACTCCAAACGCATGAATGTCCAATCGCTACCTTAAGAAATCTGAAGAAGCTCAAATTCAACCAATCTGAGGCGTACTCGAGCTAGGACCTACACCGAAAAGACGTAGTAGACGTGAGTATGGTCCATTTGTATTCAGTAGGTATCATAGACCAGATAAGTAAAGTAGTAAATAAAGCATACAAAATATACACTGAAGGCATGTCATCTACAATCATAAAATATTCCACAATAGTAGCCCGCACCGCTTGCACTCATAGTTCTACAATATCCATACATAATACGACAACACAACAAATAGGGATGCAATTATATACAATATCATATAAAAGTAGAATAAAGAGGAACATGTATAATCAAGATCATCAAGTACAAATAAAGGAAAATAAAATAATTAGACATTAACAAGGCTAGATATAGAACAAATAGATAAATGACAAGTCAATATGGCAATACAAGCACAACATAAACATAATTAAGAAGGTGAAATGTATAACATGATTATGATGATGGTGATTGTAATACCCCAAAAATATCAAGCTCTAAACCTCTTAAAAGATAGGCCACACAGTTAGCTTTCCAATACTTCAAGTCTTTCCATAATCTAATGTCATGGAAAAGAGTTGTGGAAAGTTTTCCCTAAGGACATGATACACTATTATGACTACGACTCAGGAAACGAGTCGTAACCACTCGTGATGAGTCATTACGAGTCAGTCATATTCATAATAGTATGTATAAAAAAATCCCTTCCAGTGGTTATGAGTCTAGTACACACCTTGTAATCAGACCTTACGAGTCATTGTGTGGATCCTAGCCTTACCAGTAAAGGATCTAAGAATCAAGCATCAGGCTACGACTTTACCTACTGACTTGTATTCAGTCGTAATGAGTTGTTTGGTGGCAAGTAGTAGTCATAACAGAATATATCTAGAATCCCACGATCCTAGGTTACGACTCAGATCATGACTCATAACCAGTCGTGAGGTGAGTTGTAACGACTGGGAATGAGTTTTTCTGCATCTTTTCTAGGGATTTTTATGTCTTTTACCACTTTCTTAAAATCCAAACCCATATCTTTTTGTCTTCACAAGGGGTGGTACAAAAGACCCCAAAGCCTCAAATAATAACATAATTATATTCACCCAAGAGGAACCAAATAGATGATTCCTTTCTCTCTTAAGAGAAAACTAGGGTTCTTCAAGCAAGTCCAATTCTAAAGAAGTTTTCTTCATTGATTTTACTTCAGGCATGCGGGAGATTCATTAATGGGACCCTTTTACCCATTGAGTCCCAAATCTCTCCAAATTTCTTTAAGTTTAATTCATTTTTTTGTCTAGGGTTCCATGAAAAATATGAATTTCATGATTTAGTCAGTTAAACTCTCGAGTTCCTCCATGAAAATACATTCCTTCATGATAATTATGTTTTTATATGTCTGATAATGCAAATGTATACATCATGATTAGTTATTGGATTCTTCGGTATTATTCTTGATTGTTCCCATACCATGGATTGTTCAATATTTGTTAAGAACAGTCTGCATTAGATAGTGCTAGTGGGTTATGAACACCCGATAAGGTATTCATATACGTCACATATGTCAAGTTTCAAGTCATTTAGAGCATACTTGTATCATTAAATTTAGAATACCATCATGTTGATCATATGTCAGTATCATTCACGTTAAGACTTTCATCAATATTAGTGTCAGTTATATTGGGAGTAGGAATTAGTATCGAACGAACCTAGGGATGAAGGTTCACCCACCAGTAGAGGACTGTTACCTTTAGTAGAAGTCCCCAAGTTCAAAAACTACGTAGACAACGTAGGTTCTAGAGGTCACCCGCCAATTGAGGACTGACACTCTTTTAGGGATCACCCATCAGTAGAGGACTGACACCCTATTACTTTTGGACATTATGTTAGTGGATCCACACAATCATTGCTGGTACCTATGGTAAGGTACTGACACCCTTCCAACTAGGGTTACAGGTTGGACCCCAATTAGTTCAGATTGGGGCATGTATGCTATATAATAGCTCCCACAGTTTCTTCTTCAGTATTCAGATTATATCAGTTCAGGTTTACACGACCAAGTGTCCATATATAAGATATTTAGTTATTCAAATCATTTCAGTGCATGTTTACACTTAATGTTACATTCGATATTCATGTTCATGCATTCATGCACAATATATATGCATGTCAGGTAGTCTTCATCTCATATACTAGTACATTTAAAATACTGACCGCATACTCTCTTTTGCGCTATGTTGTTTTATAACATAGGTTCAGCTGCTCAGTTCTCCGATTGTACTTAGATAATTTGTGACCCACTCAACTGCAGCATTGGTGAGTCCTCATCAGTCGAGGACTAATTATACTATTTATCATGCTTTCCAGTATTTCAGTTCTTGTTTAGTTCAGTAGTCAGAGTTAGTTGGGGTCTTGTCCCAACAACTCATCATGTTTAGAGGCTTTTAGAAAGACAGACAATTAGTTATATTTTTAGTGATGTGTTTTAGACTCTTTGGTTATTGACTTGGCTATTTAAATATTTATTAGATGGATTCCACACAGTATTATGTTACCTTTCTTTTAGTACTAATAACTTGTGTCAGTTCATAGGTTAGCTTAGGGTCACTTGTGGCCTTAAGCACCATAGTATGACTAGTCTCGGATCGTGAAAAACTTTGTATCAGATAATAAGGTCTAAAGTTTCCTAGGGTGTCTAAAAGCCACGTTAAGTAAAGTCTTGTTCATGGGTGTGAAGTGCGTCATACTTATGAGTGAGAGGCTACAAGACATTTTAGGTAAGTTTCCCTTCTTTCAGTATTCATGTCGTGTGATGGAGTGTGGGCTCTATTAAATTTCCTCTTCTAACTCGCCCTTTATCCATTTATAGAGAATGCCTCCTCGAAGGAATAACTAAAGGAAGAACGGGGACCAACCCACATTGCTATCTATTTAGGAAGACCCTCTGAACGAGCAGTTCTCCCATACGGAATTTAGGGAAGCTTTCATAATTTTGGTCCAGTCTATGGCTTCCCAAAATAATTACCAGGATTTTGCTCCAGCCAATCTAGTAGTGAATGCGGTAATAACCAGAGTTCCAAATTTTATTCGAATGAATTCCCCAACCTTCTTTGGATCCAAGTTTAAGGAAAATCCAACGGAGTTTTTGGATTGTGTGTAGAAATTGACTAACATTATGGGTTTCACTTCCAGTAAAGGTGCTGACTTAGTTACTTAATAATTGCAAGCGGTGGCTCATATTTGGGTGAAGTAGTGGAAGAAGGATAGAGGTGCCGATGTAGGGCCTGTAAAGTGGGATAAGTTTGATAATTATTTCTTAGATAGATTCTTCCCACTTGAGTTGAGGGAGGCCAAAATATAAGAGTTTATTAATTTGAAGCAAGGTATCCTGAGTGTGAATGAGTATTTACTCAAGTTCATCCAGTTAGCAAGGTGTACTCCAATTATGATGGCTAATTCTAGGTCCTAAATGAGTAAGTTCATGTCTAGAGTTTTTAAGAATGTGGTTAAGAAGTGCAGGACTATGATGTTAATTAATGAGGTGGACCTTTCCAGATTGATGGTTCATGCTTAGAATATTTATAAGGAGAAACTTAAGGATAAGGAAATGGAGAATAAAAGGGCCAAAACTGGTAGCTTTACCTCCCCTCAACAAAGTTTGGATGGTTGGAATCATTCTCAGTTCTGCCAAAAATCTTAAACCCCAACCTCATCTTCTGCCATTGATCCAGTACCTATGTTCAGATAGGACAATTGGGATAGAGCACCAGTAAAACACCCTAATTTCTGGACCTTTACAAATTTCATTTATTTTTGGTTTCTGGGAAAGATACGACTTTGGGAAATGATTCGTACACTTAGGTATGGGTGGTATGGTCCAGTCAAATGATGAACAGTGTTGGTTGGAAGGATTGATGTAGTTACTGGAATGGGCATAATTTGGGTGGTACGAGTCGTATAGTTGGGTACAGGTTGTTTGGTTACTTCACTTAACCTTATACATGGTAACTTAAGTTGGATCTAAGTACGAGTGGCTCACCATGAGCCATAATCCAGGTTACGAGTCGTACCCATGATTCATATGGTGGTTAGTGTTAAAATCTTATGGATTTTATTCTGCCAAAGGTACAGTTTATAGGTACTAGTTGTACACTTGACTATGACTTAGGCTTAGGAATATTATACCTTGGATAGTATTGGGTACAAGGGGGAAATACTAGGGTACGAGAGGTGGGTATGACTCGTAAGGGTCAGTTGTACCATATGATAGGAATTTAATGCAATTTAAGTGAGGGAAATTTGGACTTTTCCTCACTTATCCTAATAAGGTCCCACGACTTATATTTTAATTAGGAGGTTATTTGTCCTATCATTATATTCTTACACACTTGGAAAACACTCTTAAATCTGCTCTAGAGTTCTTGGGCAAAGAAAGATAGGGTATTATCTTAAGGAGTAAATTAGGGCTTGTCTTGGTGATTTCTTTCCATCATCATCTTGGTTTAAGACATGTTCTCTTCCCTCATTGTTATCTCCAACTAAAGACATGATTTTATACAATGTTTTCATGATTTGAATGTTGTATAATTTTGGGTTTTCAAATATGATTTGGGGGTTTTGGTTATAAATGCTTGGTTATGATTTTCCCATGTTTTAATTATGCCTTTATATGAATTAATGGTGGTTTTGTGTAGTTGGTTGCATGAGAATGATTCTTTGGTAATAGACTTTGGTTTTGGAAATACTATTCCCCCAATATGTTTGATAAAATGGATATAACAATGTTTTCACTATAATATTGGATTTTCAATGGAATTTATACATGTTTTAAACATAGTAGTGGAACTCTAAATTATATTAATGGTTTAAATGATTTTGAATAGATTAAAATGGCCTTGGTGGCTATGGTTTGGGTTTAACTGGAAATCATGTGGGGTACATGAGAATCCCCTAAGGATTGTTAAGGACAATACTTACAAGTTATAGTCGGTATAATGATACCACTACTAATAGCCTTGGTTAATAATAATGGAATAATGGTTTGGTTGGAAAATGGCTTTAATCGGGCTTAAAGGAGGGGTGTGTAGCAAATCCATGGAAGTGGAGGTCCCGGGGGGATCGAAACTAGAAACTCATATTTGTTGATGTTAGGGTTAGTCCTAGTGACCAAGTGCATGATGTCCCATTTTATAGTTTAGGGGATGTACTAGTCATCCTAGGTTTTCTTCCCTAGTTGTACGGCTTCACGCACTGGGCCCTTTTCATAGGGGGCTGAACCCATATTGCCCATGTAAGGCTTAGGACGACGATCTACACAGCCCAGGTAAAGGTTTTAAATGGCATGCTAAACCCGATTTCTTTATTCGGCATGGTTATATATATGTATGGTTTTTGTGCATATGAATGGTTTTACTTGGTTTTATAAATGGAATTATTTTATCCTTATCTCGAGTTCATGCTAGTGTTCACCCTCTAACCCATCTTCACGAGACTGTATCCCCATGCGATGCAGGAATCGACCGTTCTACTTCTCCTGCGTAGCATTCTGACATTCGGGGGCTAGTTTTGTATTGAAGTGGTAAGATTTTAAGTATTTGGAAGGCTTCATTTCATGGATGTTATTTCATACTCTGGATTATTTATGGATATTAGTTTTAGCTATGGTTGAGGGCATATCCCAACCGATTATTTGTATTCTTTTGGTTAGAGATTTTTGTGGAACTACTATGGGTTGGAATGGGCTGTATCGATATTGGTATCAGCTTTAGTATTGGTATTGGTATTGGGGATGATATCGGCTGACAATATTGTTGGTTGTTCTATCCCTTTTTATTTTGGGATTATATATTTGATTATTAATGGAACTTATTTTGTAATAGTTGGATCTATGGTTTGGTTTGGCTTGGTATGGTTGGACGGCTGGTATGGGGTGGTCGATCTCGGTTAGGTCGATCTTGGTAATAAACTTATACCCAGTCTGTAATCTGGATAGTTAGACTATCTTGTTATATGTTCAAAATTTAGCTAACTCAGGGCAGACAACTAGAGGTTGGGTTGGGTAACGGGGGTGTCTCCGGTCCCAGTCAGACTTGGGATGCCTATTATATGATAAGGCCCCGGGTCGGGTTATGTCAAGTTGGTATCAGAGCTTTAGGTTCATAGTCAATAGAGAGTCCACAAAGCCGTGTCTAGTAGAGTATCTTTTAAGGATGTGTAGCTCACCACACTTATAAGAGAGAGGCTACAGGGCATTTAGGAGTGTTTCACTTTCTTGGTATTCTATTTTCAAGCTTGGAGTCTAAGTCCTGGAATCTCCTCTAATCCTTATTTGTTTGTCTTTCAAATCATGCCTCGTAGATCTAGAACATAAGAAAACTTTTCATTCCCATCTGGGGACAATGTTGATGGGGTATGTCCTATGTCTTGAGTTTCTCTTTAATCTCAGGGTCTTATCCCTGATTGTTCTGGAGTTCCTCCGGTTGCTACTAGTCCACCTCAGGGTGAGGTGACTAATGAGGAATTTCACCAATCTATTCATAGTATTGCTCAGTTAGTTGCTACTCAGGCTGAGCGAGATACTTCTGGTGGGTTGTCTGCTGAGGCCCCAAGGGTTGGCTAGTTTATGAAACTAAATCCTCCTACTACTATTGATGTGGAGGAGGATCCTCTGGGTTTCTTTGATAAAATGAAGAAAATATTCAGGATGATGCAGGCCACAAATATGTAAGGTGTAAACTTTGCAACTTATTATCTCATGGATATTGCATGCCAATTGTACAAAGAATGGGATAGGGATAGAGGTGATGTGGAGGAGTTGTCCTTATGGGATGCCTTTTTTGGTGTTTTTCTGGATTGTTTCTTTCCTTAAGAGATGAGAGAAAGATGATGGAGGAGTTTGTGAATCTTAAGCAAGGAAGAATGTCTGTCAAAGAATACGCTACGAAATTTTATCAGTTGTCAAGGTATACTCCTGATTTGGTAGCTGACATAAGAGCGAGGATGAGAAAGTTTGCTTCTGTGCTATCTTAGGATTTGATCTTAGAAATTAAAACTTCTTTGCTGATCAAGGATATGGACATTTTGAGGTTAGTTGTCTACATGTCGTAGGTGAAGGATGAGAAGAGGAAACAAGTAGAGTTCGGAGATAGGCAGGGTAAGAGGAATTGGTTTTTTGACCAAAGAGGTGCTCAGTCGTAAAGTGGTCAGGATGGAGGTATATAGCCTAATAGTGGGGGAGTTCTAGTTCTTTCTCTTTTGCTAACGTTCCTTACCTGAAGCAGTTGGGTGACAAATGTCTGCAAGGTGGTGATAACTTCCAGGCACTGAGTGCCCAATCTCAAGCGAGTGGGGGTCAGTTGGCTTCATCATGCCCTCTTTGCCAGTTTTGTGGTCATTTTCATCTGGGTTATTATAATGAAGGAAGGGACTAGTATTTCAAATGTGGCCATCCAGTCCATATGCTCAAGAATTATTCAGCTGGTAAAGGAGCTTTGGGAGCGGTCTAAGCTCCGATTGCTTCATCTTCTACTCTTGTGCCTTGTGGTATGGCTTCGGTGTCTGCTCCTGCTTTAGGTACCGGTACTGGACAAAATAGGTTGTATACTCTTGCATCTCGGTAGGAATCTAAGGTATCACCTAATATCATTACTGGTATGTTACAACTCTTTTCTCGTGGCCTATATTGTCTGCTTGATCCGGGGTCCACTCTTTCTTATGTGACCCCATTCATGGTTGTATGTTTTGTTTTTGATCTTGAGGTTGTTTTAGATTTTTTTTTGTTTCTACCCTGGTAGGTGACTTGATTATTTCTAAGAGAGTCTATAGGAGGTGTATGGTATCTGTTGGTGGTACATAGACTTTGGTGGATTTGCTTAAACTTGATATGGTGGATTTTGATGTTATTCTGGGGATGAATTAGTTACACTCTTGTTACGCATCCTTGGATTGACGGACTCATAAGTTTATCTTTAGGTTCCTTGGTGAACCGGTTATAGAGTGGGGAGGGAGGTTCCCTAGCTCATAAGGGGAGGTTTATTTCTTAGCTTAGAGCTCATAGGTTAATCTATAAAGGTTGTCTTTATCACTTGGTACGGGTTAAATTTTCTAACTCGAAAGGTCCTTCTTTACAGTCAGTTCTGTTGTTAAATAAGTTTTTTGATGTCTTTCTGGGTGATCTTCATGGTGTTCCTCCGGATAGGGAAATAGAGTTTGGTATTGATTTGCATATGGACACTCGTCCAATATTTATTACTCCTTATAGAATGGATGGGTATGAGTTGAGGAAACTCAAGGTGAAACTTAAGAATCTTCTGGATAAGGGGTTTATTCATCTTAGTGTATCCCCGTGGAATGCACCGCTTTTGTTCATGAGAAATAAGAATGGTTCCCTTCGGATGTGCATTGACTATCGGCAGTTGAATAAGGCAACATTCAAGAACAAGTATCCTTTTCCAAGGATAGATGACTTGTTTGATCAGTTGCAAGGTGCCAAGTTCTTTTTTAAGATTGATCTTTGGTCTTGGTATCATCAACTTAAGATTAGGGAGGTTGATATCCCTAAGATGGCTTTTCACACTCGGTATAGGCATTTTGAATTCTTGGTGATGTCATTTAGTTTGACTAATGCTCCGCCAGTATTTATGGATTTGATGAACAGGGTTTTCTGGTAGTTCTTTGATTTTTTTGTCATTGTATTTATTAATGACATTCTAATTTATTACAAAAGTGAGGTTGATCATGCTAATCTCCTCCATATGGTATTGTAGACCTTGAAGGAACAACAGTTTTATGCTAAGTTCTCTAAATGTAAGTTTTGGCTGAACGCTGTGACTTTTCTTGGTCATATTATTTCTAGTGAGGGGATTATGGTGGATCCTTAAAAGGTGGCTATAGTTAAAAGATGGATTAGACCCATGACTCCAACTAATATTCAAATCTTATAGGGTTTGGTTGGGTATTATCGATGGTTTGTGGAGAGCTTTTCGACGTTAGCTTCTCCTTTGATTAAGTTGACTCAGAAAAAAGTGAAGTTTTCTTGGTCGGATGCTTGTGAGGGGAGTTTTAAGAAGTTAAAAGATAAGCTAACTTCAACTTTTGTTTAAACATTGCTTAAGGGCAGTGAGGGGTTTGTGGTTTATTATGATGCATCTAGGGTGAGACTTGGTTGTGTTTCGATACAACATAGGAAGGTGATTTCCTATGCTTCTAAGCAGTTGAAAGTGCATGAGAGGAATTATCCTACTTATGATTTGGAGCTGTTGGCGGTGGTTTTTACTTTAAAAATCTGGTAGAATTATCTATATGGAGTGTACGTAGACATTTTTTCTAATCATATGAGTCTACAATATGTGTTCACTTAGAAGGAGCTAAATCTTAGGATAAGGAGATAGTTGGAGCTTCTCAAGGACTATGACATGAGTTTTCTCTATCACCCAGGTAAGGCTAATATGGTTGCTGATGCTCTTAGTAGGTTATCCATAGAGAGTTTGGCTTATATGGAGGAAGGAAAAAGGGAATTGGTGAAAGATATTCATCGCTTGGATAATCTTGGAGTTTATCTTTTGGACTCCAAGGATGGTGGGGTAATGGTAAAGAAAGTGGTTTGGTTATCTCTTGGTGCAGAGATCAAGGAGAGCAAAAGTGCTAGATCCTATCTTGATGAAAATCAAGAGTAATATGGGTATGCAGAAGGTAATGGTGTTGGAGATTAGTAGCGATGGTACTTTACGGTACCAAGGGAGATTGAGTGTTCTTGATGTCGATGGTTTGGAACAAAGGATTATGGATGAGGTACATGAATCGCACTACGTTGTACATCCAGGCTCGATGAAGATGTATCATGATCTAAAGGTGATGTATTAATGGAATGGTATGGAAATAGACGTGGATGATTTTGTGGCCAAGTGCTTGGTGTGTTAACAAGTTAAAGTTAAGCAGATGAGACTTGGTGGGTTATATCAAGAGATTGTTTTTCCTGAAAGGAAATAAGGGGTAATCAATATAGATTTTATTACCTGTCTTCCTCGATATTGGAATCAATATGATTTGATTTGGGTCATCGTGGATAGGATTACAAAGTCTGCTCACTTCTTGCCAGTGAGGACTACCTTTTTGGCGGAGGATTATGCGAAGTTATATCTTCAGGAGATTGTGAAGCTGCATGGGGTACCTATTTTGATTATCTTTGATTGTGGTATGCAGTTTTCATCTCATTTCTCATGGTTTTTTTAGAAGAGATTGGGTACTAAGGTGAGTCTGAGTACTGCTTTTCATCCATCAACAGATGGGCAAGTGGAAAGAACTATTTAGTCTTAGGAGGATATGCTTCGGGCATGTGTGGTTGATTATGGTGGCAGTTGGGTTGAGCCTCTACCTTTGGTAGAGTTTACTTACAATAATAACTATCATTCTAGTATTGGTATGATCTTTTTTGAGGCATTGTATGGTAGGAGGTGTAGATGTCCTATTGGTTGGTTTGTGCTTGGTGAGGCGGATATATTCGATTCGAATTTAGTCTATCAGGCTATTGAAAAAGTTAAGGTGATTCGAGATAGGCTTAAGGATGCCCTAAGTGGCAAAAAGTCGTATGGTAATGGAAGGCGTAGAGACTTAGAGTTTGAGGTTGGGGATAAGGTGTTCCTTAAGGTATCTCCCATGAAGGGAGTAATGCGGTTTGACAAAAAAGGAAAGCTCAGTCCCCAGTATATTGGTCCTTTTGTGATTTTGTAGAGGGTTGGAAATGTTGCTTATGAATTGGAGTTGTCTTCATGTTTGAACTCTATTCATCCGATATTTCATGTTTTCATATTGAGGAAATGTCTTGGTGATCCTTCTTTGATTGTACCTTTTGAGGGGTTGGGTATCTCAGACTCTTTGTCTTATGAAGAGGCCTCGATTGAGATCTTGGATAGGCAGGTTTGCCTATTGTGAACCAAGGATGTGGCTTCGATTAAGGTTCTATGAAAGAACCATAATGTGGAAGAAGCTACATGGGAAGCGGAGGAGGACATGAAGTCCAAGTATCTGCATCTATTTTCTGCTCCTGGGATTCGTGCGAAAGGTATGTGTCTTCAACACATCTTTATTTTATGAGTTTGTTAAAGGAAAGATTAATATCTTTGCCTCTTTGTTTTAAAACTTTGTTAACGATTGAAAATATATTTGATAATGCAAATGACTCATGCGTGTGGTTACCCTTCTCTTGTCCGTTATTCAAGTATGAATGTTCCTAGTGGGGGAGACTGAAACACCCAGGTTTTTGGACCTTAGAAAATTTTCATGACTTTTAGTTTTTGTGTAAGATACGACTTAGGGGAACGAGTCATACACTTAGGTGCGGTGGTATGGTCTAGTCGTATCCTCACCAGTGTTGGTTGGTGGGATTGATATAGTTACTAGAATGGGTATAATTTGGGTGGTACGAGTCGTATAGTTGGGTATGGGTTGTTTGGTTACTTCACTTAACCTTAGACTTGGTAACTTAAGTTGGATCTGAATACGAGTGGCTCACTATGAGCCATAACCCAAGGTACGAGTCGTGCCCAAGACTCGTATAGTGGTAAGTTTTCAAACCTCCTGGATTCTATTCTGTTAGGGGTACGATTTATGGGTACTAGTCGTACACTTGAATAGGTCTTGGGTTTAGGCATGTCGTACATTGGACAGTGTTGGGTCCAAGGGAGAAGGCCTAAGGTACGAGAGATGGGTACGACTCGTAAAAGATGGGTATGACTCGTAAGGGTTAGTCATTCCCTTTGATAGGAATTTAATGAGTTTAAGTGATGGACATTTAGATATTTTCCCACTTATCCTAATAAAGTCCCATGACTGATACTTCACGTGGGAGGTTATTTTCCCTATTATTCTATTCTTAAACACTTGGAAAACACTCTTAAATCCTCTCTAGAGTTCCTGGGCAAGAGAAACTAGGTTTTTATCTTAAGGAGTAAATTAGAGCTTGTCTTTGTGATTTATCTCCATCAATTTCTTTGTTTAAGGCATGTTCTCTTCCCTTATTGTTAGTTCAAACCAAAGGCATGGTTTTATACAATGTTTTCATGATTTGAATGTTGTATGATTTTGGGTTTCAAATATGATTTGGTGGTTTTGTTTATAAATGCTTGGTTATAGTTTTCCCATGTTTTAATTATGCTTTTATATGCATTAATGGTGTTTTTGGATAATTGGCTACATGGGAATGGTTCTTTGGTAATGAACTTTGGTTTTGGAAATACTATGCCCCCAATATGTTTGATAAAATGCCTATAACAATGTTTTCACTATATTATTGGGTTTTCAATGGAACTTATGCATGGTTTAAACCAGGTAATGGAACCCTAAATGATATGAATGGTTTAAATGGTTTTGAATGGATTGAAAAGGCCTTGGTGGCCATGGTTATGGTTTAATTGGAAATCATGTAGGGTATATGGAAATGCCCTAAAGATTGGTTAAGGACAATACTTGCAAGTTATAGTCGATATGACGATACCACTACTAATACCCTTGGTTAATAATAATGGAATAATGGTTTGATTGGAAAATGGTTTTAATTGGGATTATAGGAGGGGTGTATGTAGCAAAGCCATGGAAGATGGAGGTCCTGAGGGGATCAAAACTGGGAACTCATATTTGCCGATGTGAGGTTTGATCCTAGTGACCGTGTGCATGATGTCATACTTTATATTTTTGGGGATGTACTGTCATCCCAGGGTTTCTTCCCTGGTTGTTCGGCTTCATGCACTAGGGCCCTTTCAACAGGGGAAGCTGAACCTATATAGCCCGTGGGTGTTTTAGGATGGCAGAGCTACACAACCTAGGTAAAGGTTTTAAATGGCATACTAAACCCGGTTCCTTTCCCGGCATGGTTATATATATATATGTATGGTTTGTATGCATATGGATAGTTTTACTAGGTTTTATAAATGGCGTTATTTTATTTATGCTAGCGTTCATCGCTAACCCATCTTTGGGAGGTTGTGTCCCAATGCGATGCAGGAATCGACCGTTCTACTCCTCCTGCTTAGCATTTGGACATTCGGGGGTTAGCTTTGGATTGAAGTGGTGAGCTTTTATCTATTCGGAAGGCTATATTTCATGGATGTTATTTCATACTCTGGATTATTTATGGATATTGGTTTTGGCTATAGTTGGGGGCATGTCTTGTATTCTTTTGGTTAGAGGATTTTGTGGAACTACTATGGGTTGGAATATGCGGGATCGGTATTGGTGCCAGTCTTAGCATTGGTATTGGTATTGGGGATGATACTAGTTAACGATATTGTTGGTTGTTCTATCCTCTTTTATTTTGGGAATATATATTTGATTATTAATGGATCTTATTTTGTTATGGTTGGATCTATGGTTTGGTTTGCCTTGGAATGGTTGGACGGTTGGTATGGGACGATCAAACTTGGTTGGGACGGTCTAGGTAATAAACCTATCCCAGAATCTGTAATTTGGATAGTTACGCTATCTTGTTATATGTTCAAAATTCATCCAACTCAGGGCAGGTAGCTGGAGGTTGGGTTTGGGTAACGAGGGTGGTCTCCGATCCTGGTTGGACTTGGGATTCCCATTTTGACAAGGCCCCGAATCGGGTCGTATCAACCAGTCTCTAAGTCCTAGGGTAGCATGAATAGTAGTTGTACTAACCTCGTTTGTATGAGGTGTGGTAAGAATCATAAGGGTGTGTGTATGGTGGGCAGTGATGTTTGTTTTGGATGTGGAAATCCAGGACATAGAATCAGGAATTCCTTAGTGGTTGGTTAGAATGGTAAAGATTTTCGTCCACAGGGACAGACTAGTTTTTTAGCATCACCAGCAGGTTGCCCGAATCAATAGGGTGTCACTTATAGTACAATCAGTGGCTAGAGTCAGAATTGACTCTATGCTCTTTAGACTCAATAGGATCAGGAGGATTCTCCTTATATGGTTATGGGTATGTTTCAAGTCTTACACCTTCATGTTTATGCATTATTAGATCCCAGAGCCACATAATCATTCTTGACTCCCTATATAGCAGTAGATTTTGGTTTCAGCCTAGAAATTTTTGCAGACCCTTTCGTAATATCAACTCCAGTCGGTAGTTCTATTATAGCCAGACGGGTATACAAAAATTGCCTGGTCATAGTATCTCAAAAAGTTACTTAAGTTGATCTTGTAGAATTAGAGATGACCGATTTTGATGTCATTCTTGGCTTAGATTGGCTCCACTCATGCTATGTCTCAGTTGATTGTAGAAACAGAATTGTTCAGTTTCAATTCCCTAATGAGCCAGACCTAAAATGGAAGGGTAGTACCTCAATACCTGTAGGTCAGTTTGTCTCTTTCCTCAAGGCGAGAAAAATGATTTCTACGTGGTGTATCTATTATTTCATTTGAGTCCAGGACTCAAGTTCCAAAATTTTGCGTCTTGGGTCAGTTCCAGTAGTAAATGTATTGCCATAAGTGTTTCCTAAAGATTTTCTTAGAGTTTCTCTCGAGAGGGAAATTGACTTCGGAATAGATATCCTTCCAGACACCCAACCTATTTTAATTCAACCTTACAGATTAGCTCTAGCTGAGCTTAAGGAATTGAATAAGTAATTGAAAGATCTCCTAGAAAAGGGTTTCATCAGGCATAGTGTTTACCCATAGGGTGCTCCAGTTCTCTTCGTGCGCAAGAAAGACAGTTTCCTCAGAATGTGCATCGGCTATCATCAGTTGAATAAAGACACAAAGAATAATTATACTCTCCCCAAGCTTGATAACTTGTTCGACCAACTTTAGGGAGAGAATTATTTCTCTAAGATAGACCTCAGATTTGGCTATCATCAACTTAGAGTCAGAGAATGTGCCATTCCAAAGACAACTTTCAAATATTGGTATAGTCACTTCAAATTTTTAGTTATGTCGTTTAGACTAACAAATGCTCCTGAAGATTTTATGGACTTGATTAACAAAGTGTTCAAGCTGTATCTAGATATGTTTGTCATATTCTTCATAGATGACATTCTCATCTATTCTCGTTGTGAAGGTGAGCATGCTGACCAATTGAGGATTGTTTTACTGACCCTTAAGAATCATTATCAATTCGCGAAGTTTAATAAATATGAATTTTGGTTGAAATCAATAGCTTTCCTCAGTCACATTATTTCCGGTGAAGGGATTCGAGTTGATCGTCAAAATACCGAAGTAGTGAAGAACTGGCCTAGACCCATCTCTCCATCAGACATTAAGAGTTTTCTGGGTTTACACATTAAGAGTTTCTTCTCCCATGTCTAGACTGACTCAAAATAAAGTCAAATTTCAGTGGTCAGATTCCTGTGAAAAGAGTTTTCAGGAGTTGAAGGCTCGACTCACTTTCAGTTCGGTATTGACACTACCCAAAGGTTCAAATGGTTTCATAGTTTATTGTGATGCTTCCTGATTTGGTCTTGGTTATGTTTTGATGCACGAGGAAAAGTGTTAGCCTATGCCTCTAGATAGATTAAACCCCATGAGAAAAATTACCCAACTCATGATCTTGAGTTGGAAACAATTGTTTTTTCCTTAAAGATATGGAGGCATTACCTATATGGGGTTCTTGTGGATATTTTTACTAATCATAAGAGCTTGCAGTATGTATTCATGAAGAATGACCTGAATCTTTGTTAGAGAAGTTGACTTGAATTGCTGAAATACTATGATATGAGTGTGTTGTATCACCTGGGTAAGGCTAATGTTGTGGCCGATGACCTTAGCAGGTTGTTCATGGGAAGTGTTTCCCATGTCGAGGATGATAAGAAGGAGTTAGTTTGTGAGGCTCATCAGCTAGCTAGATTGGGTGTTCGGTTGGTTGATTCAGCAGAAGGTAGAGTTTGGGTTCAGAATATTCATTGCTTACTAATGTGAAGGAAAAGCAAGATAGAGACCCCATTTTCCTGATGTTAAAGGAGGCAGTTCGAGATCAGAGGTTTGAGGTTTTCTCCCAAGGAGGAGATGGTGTTCTTCGTTGCCAGGTAATGTTGGGTGTATTTATGCATTTTAGTGTCACTACTCTAGTTTTTATAGCCTTGTTTTGAGGATGATTCATATGCTATATGGGTTGATAATGAGATAAATGTGCATCTAAGTGTCAAAGTATGTGATTACAATGTTCAAAGTGTATTCCAAACAAGTTTGTACTTAAATGAGTCATTTAAAGTTCAATCGAGGAAACTAGAATTACTAGCTTGAGCTAGGTGTGTGGCTAGTTGGTTTCGATGAATTATAGTGTGTTAAATGAGTTCCTTATGGTTTGAATGTGTAATATTATGTTGAAAAACTTGTTTTAAGGTACAAGGTTCAAGTGAGTCAAGTCTAAATTCGAAACGCTAAGTGAAGATTAATGCGAACTAGCCTTGTGTTAGATTATGTTTTTGATTCATCGTCATAGATATTGTATTGTTATGACCTCTAATTCGTGGTGTGTGATTGTGTAGGAAGCTTTGTGAGCTGAATATGGTGATATATTGATCATATAAAGGATGGAAATCCCTTGGAAATACACCATATAATAAGGGACGAAGGATGGGACGATCAACACATAACCAAAATCGTGGAAGCAACTTCCAGTCTGTGGAGACGATGAGCCCGCGACACCCTAGACAAAGCAACGCTCTACAGTAGGCTTTGCACCATCTGGAGCAGCTCTCTTCAGCAGGCTCATCCCCATCTGGAGCAATGCAATACACAGGGCGGCGCCCCCTCTACTCCCATGCTTGAATTATTGGAACTCTCCTTGCCCTACACGACTTTGGCTTACCCTTTTGCTATAAATACATCATGGCACACATTTTTAATTATCTTGGGATGTCTTGGAACATCAAGGAGCTGCTACTACACGTTTTATTAGGTTTTACATTATTTCTTTAACTTTCTTTTATATTATATCATGCATTTAATCTTTTGGATCATGATTATGATTATGAGTGGCTAGAAACCTCCTTTCCGGAGTTAAAGCCAAGAACACGAGTGCTATTGTTTTGGATTGAATTCATTTAATTTGCTTATGATTATTGGCTGTTTGTTTATTCTTGTTTTAATTATTTGATTTATTGATCACCCGAAAAATGCATCTATTGTCACCCTTGTGATCTCGGGCGAGGGAATAGGGAGATAGAACGTGTAAATAAACAAAGTATGGTTTTTATTCTTTTATAAAATAATGAATTCAAATTAGCATCTAGGATAGGGATATACTTAGATTCCTTACTTGATTCACATGTAGGGTGATAACTTAAATAACTTAATTGGATTATTACATCCCCGCTCAATGATGTTGTTGTAATGTCCAAATTAGGTAAACGGTTAGAGGTTGGGAGACCATGATCATGCAATTAATCCTACGAATCAACAACCAAGATAAACGAATTGATGAATGAAGTTCAATAACATAATTTAATTGTTCAACGTGCTTTAACCCTAGGCTTTACACCAGTGATTTTTTCAAGACTTTTATTTTCCGCATTGTTCACTCTTCTTTAGTTACAAATTACAAACTCTCTTTTTTGTTACTCTTGAACTAAATTGATCTAAACTGTGAACAAGAATCAAATCCTTGTTGAATCAAGTCCCTGTGGGATCGATACTTTGCTTTAATTAGGCCACTTTACTACTTGAAAAACCATGTACACTTGCGTGTGCACTTGGGAACTGTCAAGTTTTTGGCGCCATTGCTGAGGACTTATAATTTGGCAACTATTTATTTTAGTTTTATTTTTAGATTTCTTTGGTGTTTTTTATGCTTGGTATTTGTTCTGTTTTTGCAGGAAATAGGTTTACAAAGTAGTATGCTGGCAAGGGATCAAAACTTGATTGAACTAAGCTCCAAACCTGAGCAATTTTTCCATCAATGCAGGAGAGAAGCAATCCTTTTCCCCCAAATTCTGTAAATCCAAGAAGACCAAGAGAATCCTGCCATCATGGCTGATGAACAAGCGGCCCGCTGGACAGTTAGAGAAGTGGCAAGCAACAATGGCTGCTTATATGAAAAGTAACTAGGAGGAAATAAAAAATTAGCAAGCTTCCATAAGAAGTTTAGAGTTGCAGTTGGGGCAGTTACAATAAACTCTAAATACTAGGACTCAAGGTGGGTTGATCGGAGATACAGAAAATCCAAAACAAGTTATGGTAATCACTTTGAGGAGTGGTAAAGAGCTTCATGGAGAAAATCCCAAGGCAACACAGGAGGTAGATGTAGATTTGACTCCCCCATAGGTATATGATTAAGTTTTTTGGAATTCAAGAAAGTTTGAGTACTCGCAAGAAAAAGCTGCTGAAGAAGTGAAGGAGATCCCACAACTACCTTTCCCACAAAAGCATATTAGGGCAAATAAGGATGCGTGTTTCAAGAAGTTCTTTGACACGTTCAGAGAGCTTCACATTAAATTACCTTTGTTAGATGTTTTGAATGGTAAGCCCAAGTACGCTACGTACTTGAGGGATGTGGTTGATAATAAGGTAAAATTGTAGAATATGGAGGCAATAACACTCACTGAGGAGTGTATCTCGGTGGCAACACAGAAAATCCCCAAAAAATTGAATGATCCTAGGAAGTTTACTATCCCTATCCAAATTAGGAGTAGAGAGATGGTCCACGCATTGAGTGACTTAGGGGCAAGAAACAATGTCATTCCCCTATCTTTGTTCAACACATTGGGTTTGGGAAAGCCTATACCTACCTCTGTGAGACTGTATTTGGCAGACGGGTCAATTACGTATCCCGAAGAAATTATTATGGATGCCCTCATAAAGGTTGGTAAATTTGTTATTCCTGCTGACTTTATTATCCTAGATTTTATGGCAGATGAACAGGTACCGATCTTCTAGGGGCAGCCACTCTTAGAAATGGGAGGAACGTTGATTGATGTAAGAGAGGGTACACTTAAAATGAGGTTAGAGGATGAATAGGCAGTTTTTAAAGTTTATAAATCTCACAACACACTATCCCACTATAAAGACTTGTGCAGGATTACTGTTGTTGAAGGGGATGAGTGTGGGGTGCCAAGGACCTCTTCAGACATCCTCATTGAGCAACTCAAGTCTCCAATACCGCAACTTGACATGATGGAAATTCATGGGCCTGAAAAGGCTAATGTTGAAATTTCAGGTACCCTTGAGAGTTCACACCCAAGAGGGGTGAAAAGAATATGAAGATAGAGACCAAGTGTGAGAAAGTGTAATACCCCAAAAATCCAAACCAATGTTAGCACCATGTTTCAAGCTCATGCATAGTACATTATCATTCTTTGATAGTTTTATGAGTTAGTTTGAGGTATATAAAGGCCCCAAATAACTCCCAGCTATTAGACGAATCAAAATAATCCTTACCGATTGGATTTTTGATAAGAATGTTGCTTTAGTCAACTTTAAACGAGCATATCTTCTATTACACTCAGAATTTTAAAACTAAAGACCTCCAAGTTGTATGAAATTGAATTATCTTTCCAACGATAACAATTTTTCCCAAATTCAATACTCAGGTAAGAAGTTATGGCGATTTTAGTGAGAGCAGTAGAACACCATGATAAGTACTGTATTGCGGTGAAAGACAAATTTGCAATTGTCCGATTTCTAGTGTATCACCGTGATTAGCCCGCATCGCGGTGAATTTTCAGTTCACGTATGTCCTTTTCCAGCAAAGCACCCCAATGGCACCGCGTCGCACCAAGGTACAATTTCACGATCGTCTATTATCCAGTGATACAACGTGATAGCTCTGCGTCATGCCAAGATGCAATTTCGCACTCATCCTTGGACTACACTTACATTGAAATTTAGATGACTCACGGTGTTAGCACCGCATCGCGGTGATGGTCAAAATTGGTATTTTCAGTGAAGAAAATTAAGTTTCTCCTAGGGGCAGTTTGGTCTTTTCCCATGACCCCAATCCATGAAAAATATGGGATTAAAGCCCCAATAGCCTATTAGGTCATTATTTTATTCAATTTATCCCAAAACAAAAGTAATCTCTTTTAAGAACAAACCCTAGCCTTAAATATTCAAGATCAAATCTCAAGAATTCACCATCAATTCCCACGAATTCATCAACCCAGGTATGTTAAGTGTAAATTCATTCGTACCTTTCACCCATGAATCCCAAGTATCCAATCTTAAATTTAGGTTATGATCTTTATAAGTTATTATGGTTTTAAATTGTGATTTTAACCATGAACTCCCATGAATTATAATTCTATACCATGTTTACATGAAATTGTTGTTGTTATCAAACTCCACATGTTTTAATGTTGTTATTCGCTGATTAAATTCATAATTGGTGATGTTGATATTGAAATCATGCTATCACTACAAGCTTTAAACTATTCCCATGCTTAGCTTGAACTATGAGCATCAAGTGTTTGATGAAATACCTACAAGAATGGATTTTGATATAAATGTTTCATGCTATGTCCTTAAAGTTCTAGTATTATTTTACTGTTATTGCTATTAAGTATTGGGGGTTATGAATACCCAAAAAACTTAGCTGTTTAATTAGTCTCAGTATCTTTAGATTAGTTTCAAAATATGTTATGAGCATTATTAGTTCAGTCAGTTATTATAATCAGTTAAACTCAGAACAGTTCAGCCTTCTGAGTCAGTTCAGTTGAGAGTAGGATTTAGCACCGAGAAAAACCAGGGATAGGGGCTCACCTGCCATATGAGGGTGTGACCTTTAGTAGAAGTCCCCACATTTCAGAACTAAGTTGCCAGCGTAGATTGAGATTTAACCTGCCAGTTAAGGGTTGATCTCATACTGGTACTTGTCAGTTGAGGGTAACCCTTAGTCCTTCAAGACAATACTTTAGTGGATCCACATAGCAAGTGTTAGTACCCGTGGAACGGCACTGACACCCTTCCAACTGGGGTCACAGGTTGGAACCCAAATTTTCTCATTGGGGCATGTCGGTTAGATGATAGCTCCCACAGTTTCAGTTCAGTCATCAGTTCTGTGATTCAATTTCAGATTTGCTTGACCATAACATACATATATCAGTTATTCAGTTATCAGTAGTCAATACTTCAGATTTTAGATTATATTCAGAATATGTTTTATGCTTGGTCATGCATATTTAGCACTTTCAGTTTTAATGTATTCAATTTAGTATGTCATGCTATATATATTCAGACAGTTGTTACTCATGTTCATGAAACCATGCATATTATCCTACCTCATTTAGCATACTAGTACATTCCAAGTACTGATTGAATACTCTTTTCTTGTTCTATGATGTATTATATCATAGGTTCGGATGCTTAGTTCCTGAATCACGCATAGACCTTCCAGATTATCAGCCGTAGCAGTGGTGATTCCTCATATTTTGAGGATAAATTATATTTACATTCATGATTTCAGTTCAATAGTTAGTTGTAGTTAGTTTGGACCTGTCCCATTAACTCTCATTCAGTCAGTTTATAGGTTTTCAGATATTTCAGACAGTTTATCAGTTCTCAAATTTCAGTTGTCATTGTCAGATATTTTATCAGTATTATTAGTTTTGTTTAAAGATTTTATTATATTTATTACTTAAAACCTAATGGCATTCCTCAGTTAAATTCCGCATATGATCTTTTGTTATCAGTTTTACTCAGTGCTCATAGCAGGTACCAGCTCATGGGTTAGCTTGTGGTCCCTCGAGACTGTAAGCAACGTGTGGCACCCAGGGTTTACTGTCAAGGCATTAAAAACTTGGTATCAGATCCTAAGGTTTTAAAGTGTCCTAGAAAGTCTGAAATCTGCGTCAAGTAGAGTCTTGTGCATAGGTGTGAAGCGCACCACACTTATGGATAAGAGGATGTAATGAGTTTTAGGAAAAGTTCTCTTCTTTCAGTGTTTATGTCGTGCGACTGAGCATGAGCTCATATTAAACCCTCTAAATAATCTATTCTCCTTTTCATTTACAGAGCATGCCTTCCAGAAAGATAAATGGAAGAAGAAATGTAAACCAACCAACACCTCCGCTCGTTCATGAAGATCCCTTGAATGAGCATATTTCTCATGCAGAGTTCAGAGCTGCATTCACTATCGTAGCTCACTCTGTAGCGGCTCAGAACACTTAGACATCCACTTTTCTGACCAACCCAGTGGCTAATACTGCCGTAGCTAGGATTCGAGTCTTTAACCAAATGAATTCTCCTCTGTTTTTGGTATCCAAATCTGAAGAGGATCCACAGGAATTCTTAGACATGGTGCAGAAGGTAACATATATTATAGGGGTGACTTCTAGTGAGAGTGCTAAATTGGCTGCTTACCAGTTGTAGGATGTAGCCCATACTTGTTTTAAGCAATAAAAGGTAGATAGAGACGTAGATGAAGGGCCTATAGAATAGGAAGAGTTTTCTACTTCCTTCTTAGATAGGTTTTTTCTGTTGAAGTTGGAAGAGTCTAAGGTGTTAGCGTTCATCAACTTGAGGCAGGGCAGCATGAGTGTGAAAGAGTATTCCCTCAAGTTTACTTAGTTGGCTAGGTATGCTCCTCATGTGGTAGCTGATAGCAGATCTAAGATGAGAAAGTTTGTGTGTGATGTATCTGACAGTGTGGTCAAGAAGTGTAGGACCACAATGTTGATTAAGGAGATGGACTTGTCTAGGCTTATGGTCCATGCTCAACAGATTGAGGAGAAGAAACTTAAAAAAAAAAGAGGGAGAACAAGAGGGATAGAACAAGTAGCTTTAATTTCAATCAGCCAAGGTTAGAAGGTGGAAACCGTCCTTAGTTTCATTAGAGATATTTAGTCCCAGCTCCATCTTCAGCTAGTGCCCCAGTACCCAAATTCAGAAATGACAATCGGGATAGGGCGCCAGGCTCTAAGTCACAAGGATGTGTTGACAGTGGTCGTACGAATCCTCTTTTCCAGAAATATAGTAGAAACCATCAGGGTATTTGTAGAGCCGGTAGTGATGTATGTTTTGGGTATGGAAAGTCAGGCCACCGAATCAGGTATTATCAAAAGAGTGGTCAGCAGGGTCAGTCCAGTCGTCCCCCAGTTCTAGTCGGTCGCCCGACTCAGCACGGTGGCACTTACAGTGCTACCAGTGGTCAGCGTCCAAATAGATTGTATTCACTTCAGTCTCGATAGGATCAGGAAAATTATCCTAATGTGGTAACTGGTATGTTGCAAGTCTTTCATTTATATTTTTATGCTTTATTAGACCCTAGAACTTCTCTTTCTTTTGTAACCCCAAATATAGCCATCAACTTCGGAGTCAGTCCCAAAATCCTAGCAGAGTCTTTTTTAGTGTCTACCCCAGTAGGTGTCTCTATTGTAGCCAGGCAGGTATACATAAATTGTTCGGTCATAATATCTCAGAAAGTCACTTTAGTTGATCTTGTGGAGGTAGAGATGAATTTTGATGTCATTCTTGGCATGGATTGGCTCCACTCATGTTATGCTTCAGTTGATTGTAGAAACAGAGTAGTTTATTTTCCAGTTTCCAAATAAACCAGTCCTCTAATGGAGGGGTAATACTACAGCTCTTAGGGGTCATCTTGCTTTGTACCTTAGAGCAAGAAAGATGATATCCAAGGGGTGCATTTATCATTTTGTCTAAGTAAAAGACTCTAATTTTGAGACTCCTAACCTTGAGTCAGTTTTAGTAGTGAGGGAATTTCCAGATGTGTTGCCTGAAGATCTTCCCAGATTTCCTCCCGAAAGGGAAATTTACTTCAAAATAAACCTTATTATAGATACTCAACCTATCTCTGTTCTGCCATACAGAATAGCTCTAGCTGAACTCAAAGATTTGAAAGAATAGTTGAAAGATCTCCTGGATAAGGGACATCAAGCCCAACGTTTCCCCGTGGGGCGTACCAATAAGTATCCACTTCGCAGGATTGATGACTTGTTCGACCAACTATAGGGTGCTAGTTACTTTTCTAAGATAGACCTCAGATCCGGCTATCATCAGCTCAGAGATAGAGAATATGACATTCTGAAAATAGCTTTCGGAACTCGGTATGGTCACTTCGAGTTTTTAGTCATATCCTTTGGTCTCACGAATGCCCCAACAACTTTTATGGACTTGATGAACCGAGTGTTCAAGCAGTACTTGGACATGATCGTCATAGTCTTTATTGATGACATCCTTGTCTACTCCCATAACAAAAATGATCATGCAAATCACCTCAGAATAGTATTGCAGACTCTTAGAGCCCATCAGTTATTCGCCAAATTCAGTAAGTGCAAATTTTGGCTAAGATCAGTAGCTTTCCTTGGCGCTATTATTTTCGGTGATGGCATTGGAGTCAATCCACAAAAGATTGAAACGGTGAAAAACTACCCCAAACCCATCTCTCCATCAGATATCAGAAGTTTCTAGGGTTTGGCTGGCTATTACCAATGATTTTTTAAAGTATTTTTGTCTATTGCATCCCCTATGTACAGATTGACTCAAAAAAATTTAAGTTTCAGTGGTTAGATTTTTGTGATAAGAGTTTTCAGGAGTTAAAGACTCGACTCACCACAACCCCAATTTTGACATTGCTAGATGGTTCAGATGAGTTTGTTGTGTACTGTGATTCTTCCAGAGTTGGGTTGGGATGTGTTTTGATGCATAGGGGTAAAGCTGTGGCCTATGCCTCTAGACAGCTTAAGCCCCATGAAAAGAATTACCCTACCCATGATCTTGAGCTAGCAACTATTGTGTTTGCCTTTTAGATTTGGAGTCACTATTTGTATGGGGTGCATGTTGATATGTTCACAAATCATAAAAACTTGCAGTATATATTTTCATAGAAGGATTTGAATCTGCATCAAAAGTGATGGTTAGAATTATTGAAAAATTATGATGTGAGTATTCTGTACCATCCGGGTAAGGCCAATGTAGTGGAGGATGCCCTATGTAGATTGTCTCTGGGTAGTGTTACTCATGTTGAGGGTGATAAGAAGAATTTAATTAGAGAAGTTCATCAGCTTGCTAGATTAGGTGTTCATTTAGTTGATTCAGCTGAGGGTAGTGTTTGGGTTCAGAATAGTTCGGAATTTTCTTTGGTTGCAGAAGTTAAAGAAAAGCATGATAGGTATTCTAGTCTAGTGAAGTTGAAAGAGTTAGTTAGAGATTAGAAAGTAGAGGTTTTATCCCAAGGGGGATATGAGGTGTTGCATTTCCAGGTTATATTGTGTGTGCCATGTGTGATGAGTTGAGACACTAAATTCTGCCAGAAACACATGGTGCGCGTTACTCTATTCATCCAGGGGCCACGAAGATGTACCATGATATGTGAGAAATCTATTGGTGGAGTGGGATAAAAAGGGATATCACAGAGTTTGTAGCTAAGTGCTCCACTTTTCAACAGGTTAAGATTGAACTTCAGAAGCCAACTGGGTCTATGTAGGAGTTCAGTATTCCCACATGGAAGTGGGAAGAAGTGAACATAGATTTTGTGATAGGTTTGCCTCATACTCATCAACAACATAATTCAATTTAGGTCTTTGTGGATAGGATGACCAAATCAGGCCATTTCTTACTAGTCCATACTTTTTATTCAGCCAAAGACTATGCTGAGCTCTATCTTAGAGAGTTGGTTTGGTTGCATGGTGTTTCGTTATCTATCATCTCAGATAGAGGTGCTCATTTTACCTCTTATTTTTGGAAAACTTTTAAGAAGGGTCTTGGTACTTAAGTTTACTTCAGTACAGCCTTCTACCCTTACACAGATGTTTAAGTAGAAAGGACCATTCAGACCCTTGAGGATATGTTGAGAGCATGTGTAGTAAACTTTATGGGCAGTTGGGATGATCACTTGGCTTTGATTGAATTCACGTATAATAACTGCTATTACTCCATTATTCAGATGTCTCTATTTGAGGATCTATATGAAAGGAGATGTAGATCTACGATTGGTTGGTTTGAAGTAGGAGAAACCACGCTAGTAGCGCCTGAATTGGTGTTTGATGCTTTAGATAAAGTACAGTTGCTCAGGGAAAGACTTAAGGCAGCCTAGAGGCGATAGAAATCATATGCATATGTGAGAAAGAAAGATCTTGAATTTAACGTTGGTGATTTTATATATCTGAAAATATCTCCCATGAAGGAAGTGAAGAGGTTTGGTTAGAGGGGGAAACTTAGTCCCCGGTATGTTGGCCCTTATAGGATTTTGAGCTATTTTGAAAAGGTGGCTTATGAGCTTGAGTTGCCTGCAGACTTAGCATCAATACACCCAGTATTCCATGTCTCTTTATTGAAGAAGTGTATTGGTGACCCAGCTGTAGTTGTTCCCTTAGAAAGCATAGATGTTTAGAACAATCTTTCCTACGAGGAAATTCCAGTTGAAATTCTTCATTGACAAATTTGTAGACTAAGGAACAAAGAAGTTCCCCTACTCAAAGTTCTTTGGCAGAATCAATCCGTTGAGGGAGCCACTTGGGAAACAGAAGAAGATATGTGGACCAATTACCCTCATCTATTCTCCGCAAACTCAGACTTAGCTTAAGGTAACAATCTTCTTATAATTTCTCTTTTCCATGCTCAGTTTCAGCTGCATATCATTCTCATGTCAGTCATGCATTCACAGAATCTTTTTAATCATGTGTCATGTTTCAGACTCAGTTGTGTAATCACATTTTTATCACGTATATTCAGCTTGTAATGTTAGTTCCTCAGTCTTTTTAGCTTAATCAGTCTCATTTGAGGAAGAATGTTACTAAGGGGGAGATATTGTAATACCCCAAAAATTCAAACCAATGTTATCGCCATGTTTCAAGATCATGCATAGTACATTATCATTTTTTGATAGTTTTATGAGTTGGTTTGAGGTATATTACGGCCCCAAATAACTCTCAGCTATTAGACAAATCAAAATAATCCTTACCGATTAGATTTTTGATAAGAATGTTGCTTTAGTCAACTTCAAATGAGAATATCTTTTATTACACTCAGAATTTTCCAGATCAAGAACCACCAAGTTGTAGGAAATCGAATTAGCTTTCCAACGATACCAATTTTGCCCAAATCCGATACTCGGGTGAGAAGTTATGGCAATTTTAGTAGGAGCAGTAGAACACCGCGATAAGTACCACGTCGCGATGAAGGAAAGATTCGCAATTGTCTAATATCCAATGTAGCACCGCTATTAGCTCACGTCGCGGTGAAGTTCCAGTTCACGTTCGTTCTTTTCTAGCAAAGCACCACAATGGTGCCGCGTATCACCAAGGTATAATTTGACGATCATCCATTTTCCAGTGATGTAATGCGATAGCTCCACATCGCACCAAGGTGCAATTTCACACTCGTCCTTGGACTACACTTACAGTGAAATTCCGGTGACTCACTGCGTTAGCAACGCGTCGCGGTGATGGTAAAAATTGAGATTTTTAGTTATGAAAATTAAATTTCTCCTAGGGGAAGTTTGGTCTTTTTCCCTTGAAAAACATGGGATTAAATCCCTAATAGCCTATTAGGTCATTATTTTATTCAATTTCTCCCAAAACAAAAGTAATCGCTTTTAAGAACAAACCCTAGCCATCAAAATTCAAGATCAAATCTCAAGAATTCACCATCAATTCTCAAGAATTCATCAACCCAGGTATGTTAAGTGTTCATTTATGGGTCCATTTCACCCATGGAGCCCAAGTATCTAATTTTTAATTTAATATATGATATTTATAAGTTAATATGATTTTAAATTGTGATTTTAACCATGAACTCCCATGAATTGTAATTCTATACCATGTTTACATTGAATTGTTGATGTTATCAAACCCCACATATTTTAATATTTTTATTCATTGGTTAAATTCATAATTGGTGATGTTGATATGGAAATCATGCTATCACTACAAGCTTTAAACTATTCCCATGCTTAGCTTGAATTATGAGCATCAAGTGTTTGATGAAATGCCTTCAAGAATGGATTTTCATATAAATGTTTTCATGCTAAGTCCTTGAAGTTTTAGTATTATTTTACTATTATTGCTATAGAGTCTTGGGGGTTATGAATACCCAAAAAACTTAGCTGTTTACTTAGTCTCAGTATCTTCAGATTAGTTTCAGAATATGTTATGAGCATTATCAGTTCAGTCAGTTATCATAATCAGTTAAACTCAGAATAGTTCAGTCTTTCGAGTAAGTTTAGTTGGGAGTAGGATTTAGCACTGAGCGAACCCAGGGATGGGAGCTCACATGCAAAATGAGGGTGTGACCTTTAGTAGCAATCCCCATATTTCAGAACTATGTAGCCACCGTAAGTTGAGCTATTATCCTGCCAGTTGAGGGTTGATCTTATACAGGTACATTCTAGTTGAGGGTAACCCTTAGTCCTTCGGGATAACATTATAGTAAATCCATACAGCTAGTGTTAATTTAGGCCTTTCTCATCAACTATCATTCAGTCAGTTTAGAGGCTTTCAAATATTTTAGACAGTTAGTCAGTTCTTAGATTTCAGTTGTCATTATTAGATATTTTATCGGTATAATAAGTTTTTTAATAATTTTATCATATTTATTACTTAAAACCTTATGGCATTCCTCAGTTAAATTCTGCATATGATCTTTTGTTATCAGTTTTACTCAATGTTCACAGCAGGTACCAACTCATGTGTTAGTTTGTGGTCCTTCGGGATTGAAAACACCGTGTGGTGCCTAGGGTGTACTTTCGGGGAATTATAGAAAGAGAAGAAAAGAGAACGACTAAGTCGTCAATTGGGTCGTGCCGCGACACTAAATCAGGCGCTGCTTGAGAGGTAACCCAAGATAAGTAGGTATGTTTTCTTTTTAGTTTTTAGTTTTTATTTCATGAAGTTTTTGTTTTGTTGAGTCTCAGGTTAATGGAAAGTTTGAGTACCAAAAAACTAAGCTGAGTAGCATGGAAAAGACTGAGTGTGGGGTCCCACAGACCTACTTAATATGTTAAAATGCTACTAGCTAGGCCTAGAGGCCTCAGGGAGTATTTCTATCTCTTACTTTTAAGTTCACTTTGGAGACAAAGTAGATTTTAATGTGTGGGGTTGGGAAATTCCCAATTTTTGGCTCAATTTATATATTTTTTGTGTAAGATATTCTTGTTGGTGCTATGTTTTATTACATGGTATAGGTATTTTGTTTGGTGAAAACATGTTGATTGATTGGATTGCTACTTTTAAGACTCTGAGGCTCATTTTTATGACTCTTGTACTTTTTAGCTTAAATTTGAATTCATGCTATTATTTGGATGGGAGTCTATGATGATCCTATGTGAGTTGAGCATGTGCCATGTGCGTGTGAGGTATTTGTATATTCCTTATTGCATGTAGTGTCTAAAACATACCCGGTGTGTGTGCAACATGAAATAAAGAGTGCGGGTTTAGGAGATGATATAGGCATTTCCTTGATAGCCTTGTTTTAGACTTTCTTTTTTGACTTACATATGTGCTTAATCCTAGTGAGCCCCGCTGAGCCTTTAGATTTTTCTTTGGCAGCCTCATATGTAGCCTAATACCCTTCTTTGACAGACCAAAATTTAATCCAAAGCTCCTAGGTGCTTGAATAAAAAATTAATTAAAGGAGTGTGAAATTAAAGAAGGAAAAGGTGTCATTGAAGCCCCTAAAGTGTTAGTTATTGGTGTTCAAAAGAATTGTTATATGTTTTGGTGGGGAGTTGAGTAATTAAATGGAAAAATATTGTTTAAATTGAATAAGTTGTGCATAAAATACTCCCACCATAGTGTATGTGAATGAGATTAATAAGATGGGGTGAAAACAAAAGAAAGGGGTAGACAGAAATTGTGTAATTTGGTTGTAGGAGATTAGTTTTAATTGTATAAAGTGATGTATAAAAGCGCTTAGGGAAGATAGTCACTATTCTTGTCCAAAATAGTTCCAGAAAAGACCTAATTGATCCCAACTTTAGCATTCTGATATTAGTGGAGCACTACACTAAGGGAAAGACTATGGTTCATTGTGTGTAACTTGTGAATTCCTTGTAAGAGTGAGCGTAAATTGTTTCTTATACCCGTTATGTTATGATGTGTATTTATAAAAGTGATTATGGGTAACTCTCTTATTTTGAGGAGCACATGTTTGATGAATGTGGGTGATTTGTATAATGACCTTTATTGAACGATAAGCATGAGTTTACCAATTAGGTGATTCAATTCTTGAGGCTAGGATGTTTTGGAGTAGTGTTCATGAGCTTTCAATTGTGTATATAACATGCTTAGTGTGGAAACTTGTATTCATGTAGTTATTGTAGTACTAACTTGAGTGTCTTGCATTTAGTTGAAGTGTAGAGTCTCCTCAACCTATGGTACTTAGAGTAAAGAGTTGTTCAAGGACGAACAAGGTTTTAAGTGTGGGGTGGTAATGTTGGGTGTATTTATGCAATTTAGTGTCACTATTCTAGTATTTTAACCTTGTTTTGAGGATCATTCATATGCTATATGGGTTGATAATGAGAAAAATGTGCATGTAAGTGTCAAAGTATGTGATTGCAATGTTCAAAGTATATTCCAAACAAGTTTGTACTTAAATGAGTCATTTATAGTTTTATCGAGAAAACTAGCATTACTAGATTAAGCTAGGTTTGTGTCTAGTTTTTTTTTTATGGATTCTCGTGTGTTAAATGATTTACTTATGGTTTGAATGTGTAATATTATGTGGAACAACTTGTTTGTAAGGTACAAGGTTCAAGTGAGTCAAGTCTAAAGTCGGAACGATAAGTGAAGATTAATGCGAACTAGCCTTGTGTTAGCTTGGGTTTTTGATTCATCATCATGAATATTATGTTGTTATGATCTCTAATTAGTGGTGTGTAATTATGTAGAAAACTTTTTGAGCTGAATATGGTGATGTATTGATGATATAAAGGCTAGAAATCCATAGGAAATACACCACTAGACAAGGGACGAAAGATGGGACGATCAACACTTAACCAAATTTGTGGAAACAACTTCCAGTGTGTGGAGGCAATGAGCTCACAATGCCCTATCCAAAGCGGTACTCTACAGAAGGCTCAACCCCATATGGAGCGGTGCTCTACAGTAGGCTCAACCCCATCCGGCGTGGTGCAATACATAGGGCGGCGCCCCCTCTACTCCCTTTCTTGAATTGTTGGAACTCTCCTTGTCCTACACGGCTTTGGTTAACCCTTTTGCTATAAATACATCATGGCACACGTTTTTAAATATCTTTGGATGTCTTGGAACGTCAAGGAGATGATACTACATGTTTTATTAGGTTTTACATTATTTCTTCAGCTTTCTTTTAGATTATATCATGCATTACACCTTTTGGATCAAGATTATGATTATGAGTGGCTAGAAACCTTCTTTTTGGGGTTAAATTCAAGAACATGAGTACTATTATTTTGAATTAAATTCATTTAATTTGCTTATCATTATTGGTTGTTTGCTGGATTGATCACCCAAAAAATACATCTATTTTCACCCTTGTGATCTAGGGAGAGGGAATAGGGAGATAGAACGTGTGAATAAACAAAGTATGATTTTTATTCTTTTTTAAAATAAGGAATTTAAATTAGCGTCTATGATATGGATGTACTTAGATTCCTTACTTCATTCACACGTAGGATGATAGCTTATATAACTTAATTAGATTATTACATCCCCGCTCAACGATGTAGTTGTAATGTCCAATTTAGGTAAACGGTTTGAGTTCAGGAGACCATGAAAATTCAATTAACCCTACGTTTCAACAACCAAGATTAGCAAATTGATGAATGAAGTTCAATAACATAGCATGATTGTTCAACGTGCTTTAACCTTGAGCTTTACTCCCATTGATTGTTTAAAGACTTTTATTTTTTGCATTGTTCACTTTTCCTTAGTTACAAATTACAAACTCTCTTTTTGGTTACTTTTACACTAAATTAATCTAAATTTTGAACTAAAATCAAATCGTTGTTGAACCAAGTCCCCGTGGGATCGATACTTAGCTTTAATTAGGCCACTTTACTACTTGATAGATGAGGAGTGGTGTTTTAACCACTCATTCACACTAAGTTTTAGTACATATTACCTTGTTTCAAATGAGTAGATGAGATATAATTGTGATTTAATGCACTAATATCCACTGTTTGCAGGTATAGGTGTTGAAAAGACAAAGAGATGTAGATTGGAGTTTGAAATGATCAAAAGGGAGCAGAAAAAGTATAGCTGAAGGCTTGCAGTGAAATAGCCTCAGTTACCGCAGTCACGGTCCATTGTCTGCGGTCGCGGTCAGTCCTGATGGTCAATCAACCGTGACCACAGAAGTCAATCAAGGTTGCATAGCCGCGGTCAAAACCAGACTTGCGCGATCGCGGCTTGGCGAAAATGTTCAGCCTCAGGGCAAAACTGTAATTGCACGTGCTGATCCCAATTTGAAAAAGAAGACTCAAACCCTAATTTGATGTATCATTCATTCCATCACATCCCTTCTTCCCTAATTTTCTAGGTTTTAGCTTTAAACTTTGTAGACATTTTTGGAGAAGAAAATATTATGTAAATTTTTGGTGAAGAATACATTGGAGACTTTCTAAGTGGAAGATTTTCTCACTTCCATTGTTGATATTGTGGGAGAGCCAAGTTTTAAGTAACATTCGCTTAGATCTTCTACAACTTTGATTCAATGGAGATTATGGGTATATCTATGCTTGTTTATCTTATGTGTAGCTAAACTCCCTCTCTGGGTTATGTGTGAATAGGGATTTAAGTATGTGTGGGTTGTTATTGTTAGTATCTATTTGGTAGTTCATGTTTATGGGTTCTATTATTGATATGCTATTTTGGTTGGGATTTAATGGGTGAAAGCTTCAAATACCCACATGGGTTTGATGAGTGAAAGCTCCAAGCTCTAGAAAGTTCAATTCCATCTTTGAAAGAAGGGTTTTGGGTGAACTTTAGAAATCCATATCATCTCGAAAGAGGGATATGGGGACCAAAGCAATGATAGATAATTATGTGTGTAGTTTGCTAAATTTTCACTATCTTAGACATAAGGGTTAATGTGAGGTTAACTATGCCATGGGTGTCATCCTAGAAATAGGGATGCCTTGATTGAGGTTGTGGGTTATAATTGTTGAACATGACCATTAGGTATTCAAAAGAATCAATGAGTGAACGTTTGGTGTTTTGTTGAAAGACTAACATCAAAACTTATAACCAAGCCTATCCATATATGAATTATTGAAGTGATGTTGACAATTAGCTCTCACATGTCACTCCCTTAGTAATGCATAATCCCAAGATCCTTGCATGATAGATAAAACTCTAATTATTTGTAGCCCCAAATTTATACTAGAAAAACCCAAAAAAAAAAATACTAGTGTAGGAACCTATCCCCCCATTTTAACTTCTTGTAACTTTTGTTTGAATTTAACTTGTATCTATCATTTCAAATTAATTTGATTGCCACTCACATTGTTTCTTGTGGATTTGACCTCGACTCCAAAGTTGGGTAAATATATCGATGACGATCGCCTTTCACTTAATTGACGTGTAAGTTGAGAATTATCAATAGACCATGTACAATTGCGTGTCCGCTTGGGCGCTGTTAAGTTTTTGGCACCGTTGTCGGGGAGTTGTAATTTGGCAACTATTTATTTTAGTTTTATTTTTAGATTTCTTTGGTGTTTTTTACGCTTGGTCTTGGTTCTATTTTTGCAGGAAATAGGTTTATAAAGTAGTAAGATGGCAAGGGATCAAAACTTGGTTGAACCAAGCTTCGAACCTGAACAACTTTTTCATCAACGTAGGAGAGAAGCAATCCTTCTCCCCCATATTTTGTAAATCCAAGAAGACCAAGAGAATCCTGCCATCATGGGTGATGAATAAGCAGCCCACAGGACAGTCACAGAAGTGGAAATCCCACTTCCAACCACTTTGACCTGCCCATTTCAGAAGCTGGCAGCTGGAGGCAATTTTGAGCTTAAACAGAACATGGTACAACTTCTAATTAGTAGTGGATAGTTCACAGGGCTTTCACATGAAGATCCACAGGTCAACTTGCGAAATTTTCTGGAAATTAGTGACACATTCATTCCTACTGGTGTGAATACAGACTATGTGAGGATGATGTTATTCCCCTTTTCACTGATTGGGGAAGCAAAAAATAGTTGAATGCAAAACCTGCAAATTCAATCACATCATGGGATGACATGGCTAGAAAATTCTTTTTTTCGGTTCTTCCCATCTGGAAAGACTGCGAGACTTCACAGTGAGATAGTGTGGTTCAAACAAAAGCCAGATGAGAATCTTTATCAAGCTTGGGAGAGGTTCAAAGAACTTCTTCGGGACTGTCCACACCATCAAAAATCCAATGAGGTACTTGCTCATACTTTTGTAGAGGCTCTTGATCATAATACAAAAATATTGCTAGATTCTGCTGCAAATGGTCAAACTCTTGTGATGACATATTATGAGATGTACACTTTATTAAAATGTATAGCTCAAGGAAATCTAGAGTGGCATGGTGATTCTAGGAGTTCCACCAAGAAAGTTGCAGGCTTGTTGGAGGTGGACCAATACACTGCTTTATCAACTCAGGTTGCGACATTACAGAATATGATAAATACCTAGTTTAGCAGCTTGAAATTGGGAGCTACACAGCCTGCAGCAGCAGTTAATACAATTCAGTATACTTGTGGTTGGTGCGAGATTTGTGGCAATAGTATTTATTCTGCGGCCATGCGTGCATCAAATCCATAATTAGTGATGTATGTAGGCGATGCTCAACAACCAAATTATGGTAATGCTTAACATATAAAATGGCAGACTCAACCACCGAATCAACAATGGAACACCCAACCACAGTATTTTTAGCAGCAACAGGCTCAAAAAAATCAATCAAATAGCAAATTGGAAGAATTGATGAAATAGATTCTGGATGGTCAATCACAAATGGCTTCGAATATGAAAAATTACCAGGAAGAAATAAAAAATCAGAAAGCTACCACAAGAAGTTTAGAGTTGTAGTTGGGCCAGTTATAACAGACACTAAATACCAGGCCTCAAGGTGGGTTGCCCGGAGATATAGAAAATCCAAAACAAGTTATGGCAATCACTATGAGGAGTGGTAAAGATCTTCATAGAGAACATCCCAAGACAACAAAAGAGGTATATGCAAATTTGATTCCCCCAGGGGTAAATGATAAAGTTGTTGGAAATTCGAGGAAGTCTGAGTACTTGAAAGAGAAATATGCTAATAATGTGAAGGGATCCCACAACTACCCTTCCCATAAAAGCATATTAAGGCAAAAGAGGATGCATATTTCAAGAAGTTCTTTAACAGATTCACAGAGCTTCACATTAACTTACCTTTGTTTGATATTTTGCAGGGTATACCCAAGTACACTATGTACTTGATGGATGTGGTTTATAATAAGGTAAAATTGTAGAATGTGGAGGCAGTAACACTCACTGAGGAGTGTAGCTCGCTGGTAAAACAGAAAATCCCTAAAAAATTGAATGATTCAGGGAAGTTTGCTATCCCCTATAAAAATTAGGAGTAGCGAGGTGGTCCACACATTGAGTGACTTAGGGGAAACCATCAATATGATGGACCTATCTTTGTTCGACACATTGGGCTTGGGAAACCCTAGACCTACCTCTGTGCGACTGGAGTTGGCAGATGGTTCAATTGCCTACCCCATAGGAATTATTGAGGATGCCCTCATAAAGGTTGGTAAATATATTATTCCTGCTGACTTTATTATCCTAGATTTTTAGGTAGATGAATAGGTACCAATCATGTTAGGGCGACCATTATTAACAATGGGAGAAACATTGATTTATATAAGAGAGGGTACGCTCAAAATAAGGTTGGAGGATGAAAAGGTAGTTTTTAAAGTTTATAAATATCACAACACACTATCCTACTATAAAAACTTATGCATGATTATGTTTGTTAAAGGGGATGAGTGTGGGGTGATAAGGACCTCTTCGGACACCCTCATTGAGCAGCCCAAGTCTCCAATACCGCAAGCTAACGTGATGGAAATTGATGGGCCTAAAAAGGCTAAAGTTGAAAAATCAGGTACCCTTGAGAGTTTACACCCAAGAGGGATGGAAATAATAAGAAGATGGAGACCAAGTGTGAGAAAGAGAAGAAAAGCGAATGACTAAGTCGTCAATTGAGTCGTGCCGCGACATTAAATCAGGCGCTGCTTGGGAGGCAATCCAAGTTAAGTAGGTATGTTTTCTTTTTAGTTTTTAGTTCTTATTTCATGTAGTATTTGTTTTGTTGAGTCACAGATTAATGGGAAGTCTGAGTACCGGAAACACTTGAGCTAAGGAGCATGACAAAGAGTGAGTGTGGGGTCCCACGAACCTACGTAGTATGTTAAGATGCTACTAACTAGTCCTAGAGGTCTCAAGGAGTATTTATATCTCTTACTTTTAAGTTTACTTTGGGGACAAAGTAGATTTTTAAGTGTGGGGTAGGAAAATTCCTAATTTTGGCTCAATTTATAAATTTTTTGTGTAAGATATTCTAGTTGGTGCTATTTTTGATTGCATGGTGCAAGTGTTTTGTTTGGTAAAAGCATGTTGATTGATTTAATTTATACTTTTAAGACTCTAAGGCTCATTTTTGTGACTGTTGTACTTTTTAGCTTAAATTTGAATTTATGTTATTGTTTGATTGGGAGTTTATGATGATCCTATGTAAGTTGAGCATGTGCCATGTGCGTGTTAGGTATTTGTATATTTCTTGTTGCATGTGGTGTATAGAACTTGCCCGGTGTGTGTGCAAATCAAAATAAAGAGTGCGGGTTTAGGAGATGATATAGGCATTTCTTTGATAGCCTTGTCTTAGACCTTTTTTTTGACCTACATTTGTGCTTAATCCTAGTGAGCCACGTTGAGCCTTTAGTTTTTTCTTTAGCAGCCTCATGTGTAGACTAATACCCTTCTTTGATAGACCATAATTTGATCCAAAGCTCCTAGGTTCTTGAATAAAAAATCAACTGAAGAAGGAGTATGAAATTAAAGAAGGAAAAGGTGACATTGAAGCCCCTAAAGTGTTAGTTATTGGTGTTCAAAAGATATTTTATGTGTTGTGGTGGGGAGTTGAGTAATTAAAAGGAAAAAAATTGTTCAGATTGATTGAGTTATGCATAAAATACTCCTACCATAGCGTATGTGAACGAGATTAATAAGATGGGGTGAAAACAAAAGAAAGGGGTAGACAAAAATGGTGTAATTTGTTTGTCAGAGATTGGTTTTAATTGTATAAAGTGATGTATTAAAGTGCTTAGGGAAAATTGTCACTATTTTTGTCAAAAATAGTTTCTACCCAGCCCTTAGCCTACATTACAACCCGAAAAAGTCCTAATTAATCCTAAGTTCAACATTCTGATATTAGTAGAGCACTACACTAAGGGCAAGCCTATGGTTCATTGTGTGTAACTTGTGAATTCCTTGTAAGAGTGAGCGTAAATTGATTCTTATACCTATTATGTTATGATGCATATTTATATAAGTGATTATGGGTAACTCTCCTATTTTAAGGATCACATATTTGATGAATGTGGGTGATTTATCTGATGACCTTTATTGAATGATAAGCATGAGTTTTCCAATTAGGTGATTCAATTCTTGAGTCTAGGATGTTTTGGAGTAGTGTTCATGAGCTTTCAATTGTGTATATAATATGCTTAGTATGGAAACTTGCATTTATGTAGTTATTATAGTACTAGCTTGAGTGTCATACATTTAGTGGAAGTGTAGAGTCTCCTTATCCTATGATGCTTGGAGTAAAGAGTTGTTTAAGGACTATCAAGGCTTTAAGTGTGGGGTGGTGATGTGGGGTGTATTTATGCACTTTAGTGTCACTATTCTAGTCTTTTTATCCTTGTTTTGAGGATCATGCGTATGATATATGGGTTGATAATGATATAAATGTGCATATAAGTGTCAAAGTATGTGATTACAATGTTCAAAGTGTATTCCAAACAATTTTGTGCTTAAATGAGTCATTTATAGTTCAATCGAGGAAACTAGCGTTACAAGCTTGAGCTAGGTGTATGTCTAGTTGGTTTCGATGGATTCTAGCGTGTTAAATGATTTCTTTATGGTTTGAATGTGTAATATTATATGGAACAACTTTTTTGTAAGGTACAAGGTTCAAGTGAGTCAAGTATAAAGTCAGAATGATAAGTGAAGATTAATGCGAACTAGCCTTGTGTTAGCTTGTGTTTTTGATTCATTGTCATGGATATTGTGTTGTTATGATCTCTAATTCGTGGTGTGTGATTATGTAGGAAGATTTGTGAGATGAATATGGTGATATATTGATGATATAAAGGCTAGAAATCCATGGGAAATACACCATAAGACAAGGGACGATTGATAGGATGATCAGCACTTAACCAAAATCATGGAAGCAACTTCCAGTGTGTGGAGGCGATGAGCCCGCGACGCCTTCGCAAGAGGGGCACTCTACAACAGGATCAGTACCATCTATAGTGGTGCAATACACAGGGTGGCGCCCCCTCTACTCCCATGCTTGAATTGTTGGAACTCTCCTTGTCCTACACGACTTTGGCTTACTCTTTTGCTATAAATACATCATGGAATGCGTTTTTAATTATCTTGGGACGTCTTGGAACATTAAGGAGCTGCCACTACACGTTTTATTAGGTTTTACATTATTTCTTTAGCTTTCTTTTAGATTATATCATGCTTTCAACCTTTTGGATCATGATTATGATTATGAGTGGCTAGAAACCTCCTTTCCGAAGTTAAAGCCAAGAACATGAGTACTATTGTTTTGGATTAAATTCGTTTAATTTGCTTATCATTATTAGTATTTTTTTTTTGATTTAATTATTTGATGGATTAATCACAAGGAAAATATATCTATTTTCACCCATGTGATCTTGGGAGAGGTAATAGGGAGATACAACGTGGGAATAAACAAAGTTTGGTTTTTATTCTCTTATAAAATAAGGAATTCAAATTAGCATCTAACACAGGGATGCACTTAGATGCCTTACTTGATTTACACGTAGGATGATTGCTTAAATAAATTAGTTGGATTATTACATCCCCTTTCAACGGTGTAGTTGTAATATCCAAATTAGGTAAACGGATAGAGGTCGGGAGACCATGATCATGCAATTAACCCTACAAATCAACAACCAAGATAAGCGAATTGACAATTGAAGTTCAATAACTTAGTATAATTGTTCAAAGTGCTTTAACCCTAGGATTTACTCCATTGATTGTTTCAGGACTTTTATTTTCTGCATTGTTCACTTTTCTTTAGTTACAAATTATAAACTCTCTTTTTGGTTACTCTTGCACTAAATTAATCTAAACTATGAACTAGAATCAAATCGTTGTTGAATCAAGTCCTTGTGGGATCAATACTTGGCTTTAATTAGGCCACTTTACTACTTGATAGACCACGTACACTTGCGTGTGCACTATCACCAGGGCAGGCTGTGCGTTCCAAATGTGGATGATTTGAGACAGCGGATGCTAGCCGAGGCTCATGGTTCCCAATATTTGATTCACCCAGGAGCCACTCAGATGTACCACAATTTGAGGGAAGTCTTTTGGTGGAATAGTATTGTCACGATTCGAACCAGGTCCTGGCCATGATGGGTATCTCAAGTCCCACGTGGATCGGAGATCACCCACTTCACCTAACCAAACCAACACAATATCCTCACATGTTGGATGAATTCTGAACATATAACATAAAATAAAAACTAATAACATTTCATTAAGTGTCTATACCATCCACCGGTAACAGGACAATCATCCGCCACCAAAACAATCAACCAAAACACCCAAGTCCACAATAATCCAACAAAGCCTCTACAAATCTAAGGTCAATAAAATGTTGGGACATGCCCTCGACAATAGCTAAAACCAATATACAAATGATAGTAAAAACTTAAAAAGGAAACACAATATGACCTGGGGTCTTTCGAAAGATCAAAGCTCACCACTTCAATCTGACTCGCTAGCAAATTCAGAATCCAAGTCACTGAGCAGGAGAAATAGAAGTATGGCCAGTTTCTACCTCGCGTGGAGATACAACGTCTTAAGACGGTTAGTGGTTTGAGTGCTAGCATGCAACTCAGGGATATAGGAACATAATAATTCCACGATAGCAGTTAAAAAAAAATACAACATTCAATGCATAATATTATTTGAAGAACATATACATATATAATACCACATGTTGGGGTAAGGAGAAAGGCTTAGCATGAAATTCGAAAACCTTAACCTAGGATGTGTAGCATAACCATTATATAACAAGGAACCCACGGGCTATATGAGCCTAGCTCTGCCCTAGATTGAAGGTCCCCAGTGCGTGTAGCCGCATGAACCAGAGAATATCTATATCTGTATATGCCTTTTTAGGGGACTCAAACCTCCTATCATAATCAAGGTGAATTAGGAAACAGTGTATACAATATAAGGGACTCGAACCTCCCATTCATATATTCATATGGGGGACTCAAACCTCCCAGTCACTTAGACACCCGCACTGGCTAGCGTGGTTTCTTGTGTTAGTCTTTTGTGACCTCCACTTTCACGTCCCGGCTACACATCCCTCTCTTAGGCCCAATTTTAAACATTTGACATGCATCAAAATTTATTAACCCATTATACATATAGGAACCCCATTGGTATCATCATACCAACCCCACTTCCAACCGTACATTAGGCCATAAGAACAATTTCATCATTTAGGACTTGAACCAATTGTACAACCATGGACATCAGGTTAATTTAATATTTAGGACTCAAACCCATTTGGCCAATCAATCCTTTAAGGTTTAAATTCATTTTAATTTATGGCCATCAAAGCCTTTACAAAGTCCTTCACCAATCTTTATCATGATTATGCCAAAGCCTTAGTTCAAAAACACAATTTAACTTATGACAATACTATTCTTATTAACAATTTCACAAATAGGTTGAGGGCATGCCATTATCAAAGCCAAAATCATCAAATTTTTGGTTCAACCATGACCCCTCAATTAAATCACCATTACCACGCACCCACGTGTGCAAAACTATAACTAAAACATGAATAATCATAATTTAAACCATAGAAAACAATATTAAATGATATGCATTCAAACCCCTCAACCTTGGCTTTAAAACTACCGTTAATGGTTCAAGCAAAATGCTTTAAACATATGCTTTTAGTAAACTAACAATAAGGAAAGAGTCACATGCATGAAATACAAGGATTCATGAAAAGAAATTGACTCTTGAACACTTAGATGGCAACTTTGGAGAAACCCTAGCCAATTTTGCTTGAGAGGATTTTTAGTGAGTAAAGAGGATGTTTTGATCTTGTAAATTGTAGAGTAAATGACCCAAAGTGTTTTAGGGACATATGGCCTTAAGGGTTTTAAGTGGGAAATATCCAAAGTACCCCCAACTAAAACTTTTAAAAGGCCGTCTTTGGTTATGAGTCAACCCATCGACTCATCACCACATCATACGACTCATAGCAATGAGTTGTATCCTAAATAGTGAATTAGACACCTATTCGCTGTCCACCTTACAACTCCATGATCCTACACATAACCTGACTGTATGACTCGCATGGTCTAGTTGTATCCAATACAGAACCCAATGGTATTAGAAGCTGGACAATATATAACTCAACTCACCCTACCACTCGTAATGTAATCTTAAAGCTCGTACTGATCCACTTGTACTCCAGGAAAAACTTAGCCAATTCCACACTGGTTTTGTTATGACTTGGGTCCCTAGACTTGTAACCACACCATACGACTCGTATGAGGAGTCTTCAACAGGGCAGTGAGATCAAGGCTCAAGAAATTTTCAAGGACTAAAATTCAGGGCATTTCAGTCTCCCTTCTTTAGGATCATTTGTCCTTGAATGATGGGACAAGGCATTGACTAGCACAATTTAACCCTAAACTTCTCTACTCTTACCTTTAATACAAAAACCAAAAAACCAAGGAATTTACAATCTTTCTTTAACAAAGACAAAAAACAAGGATGTTAATAACAACACATATGTCAAGCACGATTTTCCAAAATAGGGGATAGGAATGGATACTTGGACTTAATGTCCTCTTCAAATTCCCAAGTATCTTCCTTGAACTTTTAGTTCCAGCATAAAACCTTTACCAATGCCACATCTTTTGTTTGCAACTGACGAATTTGTCGATCCAAGATCCTCACTGAGACCTCCTTATAGGACCAAAAATCTATAATACCAATGTTCTCCAAGGGCACAACCAACAAAGAATGAACCACACATTTTTTCAACATGGACACATGGAATACTGGATGAATGGAACTCATGCTAGAGGGAAAGTTCAAGTCAAATGCAACATTACCAACCCTTCTCAAAATTATGTACGGTCCAACATATCGAGGACTGAGCTTTTCTTTTTCCCTAAACCGTATTACTCCCTTTATGGGAGAAACCTTCAAGAACATCCAATCTCCAACCTCAAATTCCAAGTCCCTTCAACTTATGTCCGCATAGGACTTTCGGCGACTTTGGGCTATCTTAAGCTTGTCCTAGATCACCTTCACCTTTTCCATAGCTTGATGAACCAAATTCAGGCCAAATATCTCTTTCTTCCCAACCTCGAACCACCCAATAAGAGATATACACCCCCTACCATACAAGGCCTCAAATGGACCCATACCAATGCTAGAACGGTAACTATTATTATAGGCAAATTCAATGAGAGGCAAGTGGTCGAACCAACTACCACCGAAGTCAATTATATAAGCTCGCAACATATCATCCAAAGTCTGAATAGTTTTTTCACTTGCCCATCCACCTATGGGTGAAAGGTGATGCTAAGGATCACTTTAGTCCCCAAACTACGCTAAAAAGAGCACCACAAGTAAGATGAGAACTAAGTACCACGATCCAAAATAATTGAGACAGGCGAACCAAGAAACTTTACGATCTCCTGAAGGAATAAATTAGCATAGTCCTTGACAAAATAATAGTCCTCACTAGAAAGAAGTAAGCAGGCTTAGTCATCTTATCCAAGATGACCGAAATAGAGTCACACTGATTTCGAAACATTGGAATGCCGATAATGAAATCCATATTAATTATCTCCTATTTCCACACCGGTAGGTCAATATCTTGGATAAGCTCACCGAGCCTCATGTGCTTCACCTTCACTTGTTGATACGCCATACACTTAGCCACAAAGTTGGCTACATCTTCTTTATGTTATTCTACTAATATATCTCCTTAAGGTCATGATACATCGTGGTTGAATTGGGATGAACCATATACCACGATTCATAGGCCTCAACTAAGATTCTGCCTTACAACCCATCAACATCAGGAATACACAACCTCCTTTGGTACCTTAAGATACCATCACTACCAATCTTAAAGGCCATCACCTTCTGCTTATCAACATCATCCTTTATCTTCATTAAGAGAGGGTTTAATACCTATTTCTCCTTTATTTAAGAACCAAGAGATGCTTGTGCCACCTGTTGCACAAACACACCACCATTCTCAGAGTCCAAGAGATAAACTCCAGGGTTAACTAAACGGTGAATATCCTTTACCAATTCCCACTAATCTTTATCCATATGCGATAAACTACCTATTTATAACCTTCTAAGACCATCAACAACCACGTTAGCTTTACCTGGATGGTAGTGAAGGCTCATGTCATAATCCTTGAGCAACTCAACCTACTTTCTTTGCCTGAGATTAAACTTTTTCTGGGGGAACACGTACTGCAGGCTCTTCTGATAAGAGAATATGTCAACATGGACTATATATAGATAGTGACACTAGATTTTCAATGTGAACACCACGACTAACAACTCCAAGTCATGAGTCAGATAGTTTTTCTCATGAACCTTTAACTTTCTAGAGGCATAAGCAACCACCTTGCTATACTGCATTAGTACACAACCAAATCCCACTTGGGACGCATCACAATAGACAACAAAACCCTTGGTGCCTTTAGGAAAAGTTAAGACTAGAGATGAAGTTAAATTATCTTTCATCTTCTCAAAGCTACCATTGTAGGCATCAGACCATAAGAACTTTACCTTCTTCTGAGTTAACTTGGTCAATGGAGCAACAATATAAGAAAATCATTCTATGAACCTCCTATAATAACCTACTAAACCCAAGAAGCTCCGAATATCGATTAGAGTCGAGGGTCTAGGCCACTTCTTAATCACCTCAACCTTTTGAGGATCTACCATGAGCACCTCACTAGATACAACATGACCCAGATAAGTCATAGCGTTCAACCAAAACTCATATTTAGAGAACTTATCATACAACTGCTGATCTTTCAAGGTCTGCAATACAAGGCGGGGGTGATCGGCATGATCCTCTTTACTCTTAGAATACATTAAGATGTAGTCAATAAAGACAATCTCGAACGAATCTAGAAATTGATGAAAGACCCTATTTATTAGGTCAATGAATGCGCAGGGGCATTAGTCAAGCTAAACAACATCACTAAGAAATCAAAATTCCTATATTGGGTTTCAAAAGTTGTCTTAGGGATATCCACCTCCCTAATCTTTAACTGATGATATCCAAACCAAAGATCAATTTTAGAGAAGAATTTGGCACCCTAAAGCTGATAAAAAAATAAATAAATTCTCAAAAGAGGGTACTTATTCTTTACTGTCACCTTATTCAATTGTCTATAGTCAATACACATACAAAGGGAGCCATTTTTCTTACGTACGAATAAGACTTGCGTACCCCACGATTATACATTAGGATAGATGAAACCTTTATATAAGAGATCCTTTAACTACTCCTTAAGTTCCTTCAACGTAGCCGGAGCCATTCTATATAGGGGAATAGAGATAGTACTAGTGTCTAGAACTAGGTCAATACCAAAATCAATATCCCTATCAGGAGGGACACTAAGAAGATCATTAGGGAAGACTTCAGGAAACTCATTTAGCACTGGGAAAAAATGTAAAAAAGGGCCCTTTGAGTAAGAATCCTTAACCCAGACCCAATGATAGAGACAACACTTGGAAATTAATTTTGGGCTCTAAGATATGATATAAACCTCCTCTTAGGCACTATGTAACTTACCTCCCTATCAAAAATTGGCTCATTAGGGAATTTAAACATGACCTTATGGGTACGAAAATCAAGAGAAGCATAACACAAGTGCAACTAATCCATCCCAAATATGACATCAAAATCAACCATGTCTAATTCAAATAGATCCATTGAAGTTTCCTGACCATCCACAGGTACCACACAACCCCTATAAATCCTTCGAGAAATCATCGAGTCACCCATAGATGTAGAAACAAAAAAAAGGTCCTAAATATACTCGAGATCGAAACCAAAATTCATAGCCATAAATGGGGTCACATAAGAGAGAGTGGACTTTAGATTAAGTAAATAGTACATATCATAGTAAAAGAGTTTCAACATACCAGTAACAACATCCTGAGGTACCTCGAAATCCTGACCAGTTGTGAGAGCATAAAGATATTTTCGATCGTGCCAAAGCTAGAAGTGGCACCCTTTGGTGTAGGAGCTGATTAAGAGGCAAAAGAAACCTTGTTTGACCCAGAAGTAACTCTAGAGAGATAATCTCGCTTCATATGTCTGATCTAACCACACATAAAACATCAGTTCCTCCCCTTCTTGAATTGACCATGGCGGTGTTAATAACAAAATTTGCAGAAAGGGTAGGATGATGCTGATTGGGCCCCACTGGCATGAGATTAAGCACCCTTTGCCCTAGAAGTATCTCCACTCTAAAAATTTCTATCACCAAAAATCTTTGGGTTAGGAAAACTATCCATCGAATAGAAGTTAGGACTCCTCAACTCTTCTTCTTAGACCACTTTCCACTCTGCTGCTGGCCTCCACCCTGTCCTGACTACCAAAATTTGATACTCTGCCTTCCCCCTATATCCACCTATATTTACTTTTCTTCCTCAACCTGCTGTTTGTACACAACCAATCTGGAGATATCATGTCCTTATTCAACAAGGCAACTTTATTCTTAAGAATCAACTCACAGGATAATCCAAAAGAAAACTTACGCATTCTAGCCTTCATGCTAGACACCAACTTAGGACCATACCTAGAAAACTTATGAAACTTCAAGGAATACTCCTTGACTTTCATTCTTCCTTATTTCAAGTTAAAGAATTCTTTTGCCTTTTCCTTTCTCAACTCCTGAGGAAAAAACATCAAAAATGTACTAAAGAAATCATCCTACAAGGTAGAACCAACATCTTTGCCTCTCAATTTTTCCCACTCTTTGTACCACTGGTATGCGACATCCTTTAAATAATAGGCAGCAAACTCTACACTTTCAATCTCCGAAGCATGTATAACTCGGATGATCTTCTCCATCTCGTTAATGAATCCTTGAGGATCCTCCTCAACATTAGTACAAGCGAATATCGGAGGATGTAACATCATTAATTGGACAACTTTAGTGGCCTCAGATGAATCCATAGTAGTATCAATAAAACCCAATGGTTGTGACTGAGATACTACCAACTGGGTCAATAGGTTAATGGAGCGATGAAACTCAATATTAGTAACCTCCCCTTGAGGCGACTGAGTATGTGTGTCTCCTTTAGGAGTAGGATTATAGGGGATAGGTGGGACTCCATGAAGACAATCAGATTCAACAACCTTTGACAGGGTGTAGATCCTAGAAGTTGGAAGAGCTCCATCCACATTCCCCTCAGACAGGATCAAAGAAGTTCCATGGACATCAAATCTTATTATAGGTATGATTTGAAAGATGAACAAATGAAAATTAGTGGGATCTAAGGCTATAGACTCTAAAGCTCAAAATTAAGACAACAAGAAAGGGAAACATTCCTAAGTGTCTCATAACTTCTCCCTTATAAGTGTGGTGTTCTACACACCCATAAAAAAACTCTATTTGATATGGTTTTGTGGACACCCAGTCGACCATAAACCTGTCTCTGATACAACCTTTTTCATGACACAAACCAGGGCCTGACCATACGAGTATCTCAAGTCCCACGTGGACTGGAGATCACCCCCTTCACCTAATCAAACCAACATAACATCCTTATATATCGGATGAATTCCAAATATATAACATAAAATAAAAACTAATAACTATTCATTAAGTGTCCATACCATCCATAATAACCGAACAACCGTCCACCACAAAAATAATCAACCAAACCACCCAAGTCCATAGTAATCTAACAATGCCTCTACAAATCAAAGGACAATAAAATGTCGAGACTTGCCCTAAAAAATAGACAAAACCAATATCCAAAAAATAGTTAAAACATAAAAAGAAACCACAATATGAACTAGGGTCTTTTGAAGGATGAAATCTCACTACTTCTACCTGACTCACTAGTTGGTCTCTAATCCAAATCACTGAGCAAGAAATGTGGAAATATAGTGAGTTCCTGCATTATGTGGGGAAAAACATCTGAAGACGATTATTGGTTGGAGAACTAACATGTAACTCAGGGATAGAAGAAAAAAATAATGCCACGATAATAGTCCAAAACCAATATGGCATTCAATGCATAATATCATATAAAGTACATATGCATATATAATACCATATGCTGGGGTAGGGAGCAAGTCTTAGCATGAACTTTGAAAATGTTAACCTTGCTTATATAGCATAACTGTCATATAAAAAAGCACCCACGAGCTATATGGGCCTATCTCTCCCTAGATGGAAGAGCCCCAGTACGTGTAGCCATATGAACCAGAGAATATCTATATCTGTATATGCCTTTATGGAGGACTCAATCCTCTTGACATAATTAAGATGACTTAGGCCCCAGTGTATAAAATATAGGGGACTAGAACCTACCATTCATATATTTAATATGGAGACTCGAACCTTTGGGTTATTTAGACACCTGCATCGATTGTGGTGGTTTCTAGTGTTAGTCCTTTGGGACCTCCACTTTCACGGACCAGCAACACATCCCGCTCTTAAGCTCAATTTAAAATATTTTACATGTATCAACATTTATTAACCTATTATATATATAGGAACCCCATTGGTATTGTCATACCAACCCTACTTGCAAGCGTACATTAGGCCATAACATCAATTTCATCATTTGGGACTCGAACCATTGTCCAACCATGGACATTAAGTTTATTTAACATTTTGGACTCGAACCCATTTAGCCAATCAAACTTTTAAGATTTCAATTTAATTTAATTTATGGATACTAATGCCATTACAAAGTCTTTCACCAATCGTTATCATGATTATGCCTAAGCCTTAGTTGAAAAATATAATTTAATTTGTGACAATATTATTTTGATTAATAATTTCACAAACAGGTTAAGGGTATGCCATTATCAAAGACAAAATCATTAAATTTTGGATTCAACCATGACCCCTCAATTAAATCACCATTCCCATGCACCCATAGGTGCAAAACCATAATTAAAAAATGCATACTCATAATTTAAACCATAGAAAATGATATTTAATGATATTCAATGGTATATGATAGCTACTATTAATGGTTCATGAACAATGCTTTAAACATATGCTTTTAGTAAACTAACTATGAGGAAAGAGTCACATGCATGACTTACAAAGATTCACGAAAAGAAATTGACTCTTAAACCCTTAGATGGCCACTTTGGAGAAACCCTAGATAATTTTTCTTGAGTTTATTTAAGAGAGTAAAGAGAATGTTTTGATATTGTAAAGTGTAGAATGAATACCCCAAAGTGTTTTAGGGACATAGGGACTTAAGGGTTTTAAGTGGGAAATGTCCAAATTACCCCCAACTAAAACTATAAAAAGGCCTTCCTTGGTTACAAGTCGACCCATCTACTCTTCACCACATCATAAAACTAGTAGCCATGAGTCATATCATAAATAGTAAGTTGGACGCCCATTCACTGTCCACTTTATGACTCCACCTAATCACTCTCCACTTTAGAAATCTATAATCCAACACATAACCTAACCATATGAATCATATAGTCTAGTTATATACAAGATAGATACCAAAGGGATTAGACAATAGATAACATACGACTCAACTCAGCTACTCATAAAGTGATCTTATCACTCGTAGTGAGCCACTTATACTCTGAGCATAACTTAGCTAATTCCACACTGGTTTGGTTATGACTTGGGTCCCTAGGCCTGTAACCACACCATATGACTCATATGATAAGTTGTCAATAGGTCAGTGAGCTCAAGGCTCTTGAATTTTTCAAGGATCAAAATCTAGGGCATTTCAGGAATAAAGAAGGATATTGCCAAATTTGTGGCTAAGTGTATGAATTATCAGCAGGTTAAGGTTGAACATCAGATACCTATTGGTATGATTTAGGAGTTCAACATCCCCACTTATAAGTAGGAAGTGGTGTATAAGGATTTTTTCATACGGTTACCACATACACAACGTCAGTATAATTCAATTTGGGTTATTATGGATAGAATGACTAAGTCAACCCATTTCTTGCCAGTCTATACTTTATATTCAGATGAGGACTATGTCAGGATCTATCTTAAGGATTTGGTAAAATTACATGGGGTTTCTTTGACCATTAATTCAAATAGAGGACCTAGTTTACCTCTTGTTTTGAAAGGCTTTTCAGAAGGGTCTTGGTACTCAAGTTCATCTAATATGACTTTTCATAAGCAGATAGATGGTAAGGTAAAAAGGAACATTAAAACCTCATAGGATATGTTGAGGGCTTATGTTATCAATTCAAAAGGTAGTTGGCATGATCACTTACCCTTGATTGAGTTTGCCTACAATAATAACTATCACTCTAGTTTCTAAATGGCTCTATTTAAAGCTCTCTATGGTAGGATATGTATATATCCTATTAGATGGTTTGAAGTTGGTGAAGCTTCTTTGAATGGGTCATACTTAGTATCTGATGAAATGGAGAAAGTTCAATTGATTTGTGGAAGTAAAAAAATAGCCCAGAGTTGTCAGAAGTCCTATGTAGATATGAGAAGAAAAGAGATTGAATTTTAAGTTGGTGAATTTGTGTATTTGAAATTTTGCCCATGAAAGGGGTGAAGAGGTTTGGTAATAATGGGAATCTCATCCTCTGCTATCTTGGCCCATATAAGATTTTGAGCTATTTTGGAAAGGTAGCCTATGAGTTAGAGCTGTATGGAGAGTTGACATCAGTGCACCAGGTGTTTTATGTTTCTATGCTAAGGAAATGTAATGGTGATCCAACTTCATTCATTCCTTTAGAGAGTATGATTGTGAAAGATAGCATCTTCAATGAAGAAATCCATTTGAGATGATTGACCGTTAGATTCATAGGTTAAGGAATAAAGAAGTCACCTTAGTTAAGGTTCTATAAAGAAATTAGTCCGTTGAGTGAGCTACTTAGGAAGCGGAAGCCAATATGCAAACCAAGTATCCCTTTCTCTTCTCTACGAATACAGATCCAACTTGAGGTAATTGTTCTTTAGATAAATTCTCTTATCTTCTATCACATCTATCTAAACATTCTCATGTCATAGCATGCATTCACAAATTCAGTTTAGTCCATGTATCATATTTCAGATTTTAGATATTTAGTCATGATTCAGCTTTTGAATATTCTGTGCATGATCTTAGCTTTCTTAGTGTCCTAGCTCAGTTAGTTTTATTCGAGGATGAATGATCCCAAGGGGGAGATATTGTAATTCTCTAAATTTTTCAAGCTCTAAACCTCTTAAAATATAAGCCTCGAAGTTAGCTTTCCAATACTTTAAGTCTCGCCTTAATCCGATGTCATAGCAAAGAGTTGTGGTAAGTTTCCCCTAATGACCTGATACATTGTTATGCCTGTGCCTCAGGAAACGAGTCATAACCATTCATGATGAGTCATCATGAGTGAGTAATAGTCACAATAGTATATAAATAAGAGTCCCTTCCAGTGGTTATGAGTCCAGTACACAACTCGTATTCAGACCTTATGAGTTGTTGTGTGGATCCGTAGCCTGACTAGTAAAATATCCAAGAATCAAGCATCAGACTACGACTTCACCCAATGAGTCGTAGTCAGTCCTAACAAGTTGTTAGGTAGAAAGTAGTAGTCATAACAGAAAGTATCCAGATTCCCACAATCCCAGGTTACGACTCAGACCACGACTTGTAACCAGTAGTAATGAGTTGTTAGGTGAGTCATAATGATTGGGAACATATTTTTCTACAAGTTTTATGGGGATTTTTATGTATTTTCCCACTTCCTTAAAACCCAAACCCACGTTGGTTTGGATTCACAAGGGGTGGTATAAAAGACCCCATAGCCTCAAATTATAATTATTAATTTCACCAAGAGGAACCAAAGAGGAAATTTCATTCTCTCTTAAGAGAAAACTAGGGTTCTTTAAGCATATCCAATTCTCAAGAAGGTTTTTTCAAGTCTTGTACTTCAAGTATGTGGGATATTCATTAATGGGATCCTTTCACCCATTGAGTCCCAAAGCTCTCCAAATTTCATTATTTTAATTCTCTTTTTGTCTAGGGTTCCATGCGAAGTATGAATTTCATGATTTATTCAGTTAAACTCTCATGATTTAGTCAGTTAAACTCTCAAGTTCCTTTATGAAAGTATATTCCCTCATGATAATTGTGTTTCCTTATGTTTGATAAAGCTAATGTCTGCATCATTATTAGTTATTAGATTCTTGGGTGTTATTCATGAATTTTTTCATACCATAGATTGTTCAATATTTATCAATATCAATCTGCATTAGATAGTGCTGGTGGGTTATGAACCCCCGATACAAGATATTCATATACGTCATAGATGTCAAGTTTTAATTCATTTAGAGCATACATGTATCATTAAATTCAGAATACTATCATGTTGAGCATATGTCAATATCAGTCATGTTAAGACTTTCATCAGTATTAGTTATGATGTTGAGAATTTGTCAATATCAGTCATGTTAAGCCTTTCATTAGTATTAGTGTCAGTTCAGTTCAGAGTAGGACTTAGCACCAAGCAGACCTAGGTATGAAGGGTCACCCGCCAGTAGAGGAACGAGACTTTTAGTAGAAGTCCATAAGTTCAAGAATTACATAGCCAATGTAAGTTATAAAAGATCACCTGCTAGTTAAAGATTGACACTCTCTTAGGGGTCACCCTCTAGTAGAGGACTGACACCATAGCCTTTTAAGACATCATGTTAGTGGATCCACATAGCCAGTGTTGGTACCCGTGGCAAGGTACTGATACCCTCCCAGCTAAGGTCAAAGGTTGGACCCTGATTAGGTTAGATTGGGGCATGTAGGCTATATGATAGCTCCCATAGTTTCTATTTTAGTATTAAGATTATATTAGTTTAGGTTTTCACGACTAAGTATCTATATATAAGATATTCAATTATACAAATAATTTCTGAAACACCCTGGGTTTTAGACCTTGGAAATTTCCTGCGTTTAGGACTCACTATCCTTGTAACAAATCATAATATGAGTCATAAGGTGAGGGTACAAGTTAAAGAACCCTAGTTATTAGAAGACCAGTGAGGGATAGTTGGGTTTCTATTTTGGTTACAGTTTAGTGGGTATGAGTCGTCAGGGGTGGTGACAGTTCATTTGGTCGACCCCTTATTCAAATTAGTAACTTAGTAAATTAACTTAACTCTAAGTATGAGTGGTTCACTAAGACCCATGAGTATAGGGTACGAGTGGTAAACTCGAATCATACATTGTGCAGTGTCCAATCCCTTTGGTTTTCTGACTTGGGTACGACTGGATCATACCAGTCGTATAGTTTAGTGATGAGTTGGGAAAGGGGGTCCTATGAGGGATAGAATATGGTGTATAACTTTCTATTCTAGTGACGACTTGATAGTACTAGTCATATGATATGGTAATGAGTTGGAGGGTTAACTCGTACCCACATGCTAGTTTTCCATAATTTTAACTTAGGGGTATTCTGGATATTTTCCCAGTTAACTCCTTTTGACCCCACAACATAAAACACCTTTTGGGACCTCATTGACGTATTATTCTAAATCAAACACTCTTAAAATCTTTTAAAATCTCTCTCAAGCTTATGGTTAAAGTAAAGGCCAGGGTTTCTACAAGGCAGTCAATTAAGAGCTCTTAAGAGTGAATGTCTACATCTTCCTTGGTGTCTAAGGCATGTTATTCCTCCCTAATTGTTAGTTCAACTAAAATCATATCTTAATGTATGGATTTCATGGTATTAATGTTAATTTATTTTGGTTTTGAAATAGATGTTAGGGTTCTTTTGCTATTCATGGCTGAATAATGTTCTCCTATACTTTAATTATGATTTGAACATGTGGTTTCATGGTAATGGTCAATTGATACTTGATTTTTATTTTGGATATTATATTCCCTCAACATGTTTATTAAAATGCCAATAAGAATGATTTTGTTACATAGTTTGACTAATTTGGACACCTTTGCATTTTATAAATGGTAAGGGAACATAAATTTGTATGGTTGACTTTAAATTGCTTGGAAATGACTTGATGGCCATGGTTTTTGTCTAATTGTAAATCTTCTGGGGTACATGGGAATCCCCTAAGTGTTGTCTAGTGACATTGCTTGCAAGCTATAGTCGGTATGATGATACCCCTTCATAATGCCTTGATAATGGACTCCTTGAATTGTTGGTTTGATTATGTGCTAATTCTTTTAATTGGGAAATAATGGTGGGTTACGATAGAAAATTGTGAAGGTGTGAGTCCAATGGACGAACATTAGGAACTCATATTTGCAGACATGAGGGTTGGTCTTGGTGACCATATACTTGTGGGGTACACGGGAATCCCCCAAGTTTATACTTATATATATGTATCATGGAGAGTGAAAGGTACGTGGGAATCACCGGCCCCTATGGTATCTATGGTTCGTGTGGTTACGCATTGAGGACCATACAAGGGGTTACACTGGATCCATATAGACCATAGATGGATTATGATGGCAAAGCTACACAACCCTTTTAAAGGTTTTAAATGCATGCTAAACCCTATTCCCTTTCTCAGCACAATATATACGTATATATGTGATTGCATATGGTTATTTATGTTAGTCTGAAATTACAAGCATTATTTAATCTTATCCCTGAGTACATGATAGAATTCACTCCGCTAACAATCTTCGGGCGTTGTATCCCCATGCAATGTAGGAACCAACCATATTACTATTCCTCCTGTTCTGAATTGGATTTGAGGACAACTTGAGTTAGACTGAAGAGGTGAGCTTCCATACTCTAGAAGGTTCCATTACATGCTATGGACTTCTTTTATTTTTTTTATTTCTTTGGTTTGGTTTTGGCTATGGTAAGGAGCATGTCCTGATAGGATGTTATTATTCTGGATAGAGGCTTTGTCAGACAACTATGGGCATGGGCGGTGTTGGTATTGGTGTTAGCCTAGGTATTGGTATTAGTATTGTGGTTGACACCGGTTGGACATTTGGTTAGATATTTTGTTGGTTATGGTTATGGACTTTATTAAACGTCTTTCAATTACTGTTGTTTTATCTTGTTATATGTTCAGAATTCATCCAACATAGGGTGCAGGGCGGTTACGGTTGCATATTGGGGGTGGTTTCCAGTCCCGATCGGACTTGAGATGCTTGACACGACTAGGCCCTGGTTCAGGTCGTATCAATTTCAGTTCATATTTACACTTGGTCTTGCATTTGATAATCATGTTCATGCACAATATATACATGTAAGACCCTACAAATTTTTCTCATAGTCTGAGCCTTAAAACGTGTTCAGTGGAGTGTAAATCCGACCCCAAAAAAATATAAAGGGAAGAAATATCTTCCCAAGTGAGAAGTATTTTAAATATTGTAGAATTTACCTAATATCAACTTTTTGTCATGTAGAGAATTGAATAAGCTTTCTGTCGATACCAAATTCGTCCAAATCCGACACTTGGGCAAAGAGTTAGAGCCATTTTAGTGAGACAGTATGCCACCTGGCACTTTAGCGCGTCACCGAGCCAGCAAAAATGGCAATCGTCAAGATCCAGTGAGACTTCGTGATTATGGCGTGTCGCGCCAAGGCTTAATTTCAGAATTATCAATTTTTGGTGCACCAACGCGATTCCACCGTATCGCGGTGCTTTGTCAGTTCGCAACCAAGGTGGAAACGCGATTTTCACCGCGTCGCGCCACCAACTAGTTGCCCAATTGTCCAGTTTCCAGTGAGCTGGCGCGATTCCACCGTGTCGTGCCAGCATGTGAAATCAGGATTTTCAGATTCCATTTTTAAATTTCAAGGACCAATTGGTAATTTCCTAAAGCCCTAAACCAATCTATAAAAGGGATCTATACCCTAAATAACAAAAATACTTCTTTATTGATCAATTTTTCCCTAAAATCAAAATATTTTCTCTCTCAAGAAACAAAGAACAAGACCTAGGGTTTCTAATCCAATACCCAAATCATGAATATTCCTCCGTTAACTTTTCAAGAATCAAGAAACCAAGGTATGTAGATGTTGATTCTTGGGTCTCTTTAATCCAAAAATCTCAAGAACCCTTTTCTAAATTTCAAAGATCTTATGTTTATGAGTTTTCATGTTCATGTGAATTGAAATTGGAGTTCATGCTATTATTGAGTTTTAATTCATGTTTTGTTGATGAGGTTTCAAGCTTTGACCCTAGTATGTGATATTCATGCGATGTTCATAATATACCCTCTTTAAGTTGCTTGTTAAGTGATGTGTTCATGTCAATCAAGTGTAGAAATTGTTGAATAACCAAAGCAAGTTCCCCATATGTTTGATAAAATACTTATGTGAAGAAATTAGAGCCATTATAGCATGTTGACTAGAAATCTCCAATTGTGTGCAAGCCTATGCATGCCAAGTGTTTGTTGAAAAGCCTTAGTGAATGAATTGTGACATGATATCATGAAGTTCCCCAATTATATGTGCTCTTTGATACATGCGAAGACTTTAATACATGTTGAGTGTTTGATGTAAGACCTTGTTGAATGGAGTATGAGCCAATAGCATGTCTCCCTATACAATTAAATATTTATGATTTCTAAATACTTGAAGAGATGCTTTAGTGATTGTGATGGTGAATGAATGTCCATAGTCTTGATTATTCAAGAATTGTTATGTTTTACTTTTATGTTATTGAGTCCTGGGAGTATTTATACCCGATAATTTAGATGCAGTCTAGAGCCAGTGTCAGTTTTCTCGATAATCTCAGTCAAGCCATGATTCTCAGAACTCAGTGAGTTATAGAACTCTGTACTCTCAGATAGATACAAAACTTAAGTAATCTTAGTAATCTCCATAATCTCAGTACCGCTAGTAATCTAGCCTCAGTTCTGTACTCTGCTCAGATCTAGTAGTATTTAAGTGTTTAGTTTGGAACTCAGTATCATGCAGTCAGATAACGAGATTCAGTAGTATTCCATAAGATACGGAACCAAGTGAATTCAGCTTAACCCAGTTAGATCAGTCGAGAAATATGATCAGTATCAGATTCAGTTCAGTTTAAGTTTAGTTAAGAATCACTTCAGAGCCTTTCAGTTGGGAGTAGGAGCTAGAACCGTGCGAGTGCAGGGATGGAGACTCCCCGTTAGAGAGGCAGAGTCGTTAGGAGAAATCACTGAACTCCAGAACTGCGTAGCCAGCGCAGGATGCAGGAGTCATACGTTAGAAAAGGCTTATCACCCGCTAGATAGGCTTTACTATTATACTTCCTTAGGCTTGACTTCCTGCGAGGGTCACCCGTTAGAGAGGCTTGACCAGAGAGGTCTTTACCCGTGGCATAGTATTGACACCCTTCCAGCTGGGGTTACAGGTTGGACCCCACCATTTCAGATTCGGGGCATGTAGATTAAGTGAGAACTCCCACAGTTACAGTTTCAGTATCAATCTTCAGAAAAGAACTCAGAAATCAGGAATGTCAGATACAATCATCTATCTCAGTGAGGAACTCAGATAGTTCCATTGATTCATGGGCCACCACTAGATAGGAATGGTCCCACATAATGTTATTCAATATCAGTGTTATCAGATACATATATTACCCTCTAGATAGGCTTGATCTCAGATTCAGTTGAGCATTCTTGTTATTAGATCCAGAGATCACCCGCTATATAGGCTTGATCTCATATTCAGTTAAGTAATCTCATTATCAGACCTAGACATCACCCGTTAGATAGGCTTGATCTCAGTCTTAGATTCAGTTGAGTAATCTCATTATCAGATCCAGAGAACACACGCTAGATAGGCTTGATCTCAGATTTAGTTGATTAATCTCACTATCAGATCCAAAGATCATCCGTTAGATAGGCTTGATCCCAGTCTCAGATTCAGTTGAGTAATCTTACTATTAGATCCAGAGATCACCCGTTAGATAGGCTTAATCTCAATCTCAGATTTATTTGAGTATTCTCGTTATCCGATTTAGAGATCTTCCGCTAGATAGGTTTGATCTCAGGCATAATCTTTTCTTATTATTGTTAGTAGATTCAGGGATCATTCGTTAGAGAGGTTTGATCTCAGATTCAGACAGTCGAGAGTAGTAAGCTCATCTTTCAGTTATTGATATGAGTAGATTCAGTTAATTAACTTCAGTATCATCAGTTTCTGAGATCACTCAGTAGATGGGGCATATCTCAATTTTAGTACTCAATTTTCTATATTAGGAGATACAGTGTTCAGTATCTCAGACATTAGTAGTGAGTTCAAATGGCAGTATAGTAGTATTCGAGTTTCAGTATTTTGAGTCACGATGATTTCAGTTATGGTTCGTGCATTCATGTATGTATTCTAATTTAGTACTCTCATGATTATTCAGTTAAGTAAATGTTCATGCATGAGCGCTTGTATTTAGCCTAACCTTATCTTCATTCTCGGTATATTCTCATACTGACGTATTTGCACTATGGTGTTTTATTTGAAACCATAGGTTCAGAGGCACGAGATCCAGAGTACCCTTAGCAGCTCAGTCCCAGTCAGCAGTAGTAGACATAACAGTGAGTCCTCTTCAGTCGAGGATGATCCTTATTTTTATTATTATCGTATCAGATTTGGTTTAATTTCAGTAGACGAAGTTAGTTGGGGACATGTCCCATCAACTCCACAGTTCAGACAGTTTAGAGGCTTTTCAAACAGATGTATCAGTATTCAGTTTTCAATTTTGAGTATTTTTAGATATTTTGAACCTTATGGCCAGTTTTCGCATTTATTATCTATATTATGCAGTGTTCAGGTACAGATATCAGTAGTGGGTTAGCTTGTGATCCTTCGGGATTATGAGCACCGTGTGACGTTCCGGTTCCATAAAGTCGGGTCATTACAAACTTGGTATCAGAGCCTAAGGTTCAATAGTGTCCTAGGGAGTCTGAAAAGCCGCATCTAGTAGAGTTTTGTGCATGGGTGTGTTGCGCGCCACATTTATGTACAAGAGGCTATAAGATGTTTTAGGAGCAGTTTCCCTTCTTTTAGTATTCATGTCATGCGAGTGAGCATGAGATTAAGTTGATCCTCAATCTAATCCACCTCTTTCTTCCATGTACAGAGTATGCCTCCTCGCAAAGATAATACCCATAGGGTTAATGACCATCTACCTCAGCCAGTAGATCTTGCGAATGAGAATGTGTCATATGCAGAGTTTTGGGCAGATTTTCAGGAGCTAGACCAAGTTGTGAATAATGTTTAGGGTAACCATCAGGATGTGGCCCCACCTCAGTAAGATGGGGGTTCATCCGCAGCTAGAATTGGAGATTTCATGAGAATGAGCCCGCCAGAATTCTTTGGGTCAGTAGCAGGTGAGGACCCACGACTTTACCTTGAGGAGGTGGGGAAGATTACCCAGATTATGTATGTTTTTGAGGAGGAGATTGTATATTTAGTGTCCTATAGTCTGAAGGATATTGCTCATGATTGGGTAGTGATGTGGGAGAAGAGTAGAGGGGAGGGTGCAACTCCCGTGACTTGGCAGGAGTTTCAGGATGCCTTTCTAGATAAGTTTTCCCCGCTAGAAAGAGAGAGGCTAAGGTAGAAGAGTTCATGAACCTAAGTCAAGGCTCTATGACAGTGAAAGAGTATTATCTTAAGCTCAACCAGTTAGCTAAGTATGCTCCTGACTTGATAGCTGACCCTAGAGCGACTATGAGTAAGTTTGTGACTGGTGTATCCAGTTTAGTGTTGAAAGAGTATAGGGCCGCTATGCTCAATAGAGATATGGAACTTTCTAGGATAATGATGCAAGCACAGTAGATTGAGGCAGATAAGGCAAAAGAAAGAGAGGGAGTGAGTAAGAGATCTAGAATAGATAGTCATAGTTTCTCTCAGGAAGGGTCCCAGGGTGGTAGCCGTTCTCATCATAGTCAGAAGTTTTTAGTCCCAGCTCCATCCTCATCTAGTGTACCCACACCAAAGTTTAGGGATATCAGTCGTTATGGAGCGCCAAGCTCCATATCCCAGAGTAGTGCTAGTGGTGTTTGTACCTATCCGCTTTGTGGAGAGTTTGGCAAGAGTCACCTAGGTGTATGTAGAGCCGGTAGTGATATGTTCTTTGGGTATGGTGAGCCAGGCCATAGAATGTGAGAATGTAGAGTACTATCTCATAGGAGTAGAGAGTTTCATCAGCAGCGTGCCCCTTTTGGTGCCAGTAGTGGTCAGCGTCATAACAGACTTCTTGCGCTTCAGACCCACCATGATCAGGAAAGTTTCCCTGATATAGATTCGGGTATGTTATGAGTCCTTCATCTTTATGATATGCATTGTCAGATCCTTTTCTCCCATTTTGAGCTTATATGTCAGTATGAGTCATGCATTAGTTTCAGATCTCAGATGGTCGATCATAACCCAGTTCGTAGGTGCTCCGTGCACCGCCCCAATATTTCAGCAAAGTGTGTTTAGAGGGACATAGAGTCCCAAGGGAAAGATACCCCATGATATTGCGATGCTTTCATGTACTTAGACTCATTCAGTTGCTCGTTCAGACTCTCCTTATGAAGTTAACATCAGTTATTATTGCATAGCCATTCTTGCTTTTGAGAGTCAGTACAGTCAGATATTCATGCATTAGATATGCATGTTCAGTAGAAATAACTCAGTTTTTCAGTGTATTCAGTCATACATTCATGAGAACAACTCAGTTATGAGTCCATGCATCAGATATGCATGTCTATTATGCGAATTCAGCTTATGAGTAGCTTCAGTCGTGTATTCCATGCATCTGATATGCATGTCCAGTATGAGAACTCAGAGTATCCGTGGTTCCAGTTGCATAGTCATGTTTTTAGATGTTCTCATTCCTTAAGTAAGTTCAGTTGATTAGTATTCTTAGTCTATAAAGCGACATTCGAGGATGAATATTTCCTAGGGGGAGATATTGTAAGACCCCACAAAATTCTCTCATAGTCTGAGCCTTAGAGCGTGTTCAGTGGAGTGTAAATCCGACCCAAAAAAAAGGAGAAGTGTCTTCCCAAGTGAGAAGTATTTTAAAACGTGTAGAATTTCCCTAATATCATATTGTTTTCATTTAGAGAATTGAATAAGCTTTCCTTCTATATCAAATTCGCCTAAATCCAACACTCGGGCAAAAGGTTAGAGCCATTTTAGTGAGACAGTGTGCCACCTGGCACTTTAGCGCATCGCGGAACCAGCCAAAATGGAAATCATCAAGATCCAGTGAGCCTCCGCAATTATGGCACGTACTACCAAGGCTTAATTTCAGAGTTTTCAATTTCCAGTGCACCAACGCGATTCCACCACTCACGGTGCTTTTCCAATTCGCAACCAAGGTAGCAACACGATTTTCACCGCATCGCACCTTCAGGCAAAGCAAGACCTAAGCCAAAGTCAACTTATCCTTTAGATTCTCACAACCCCCATCACAACCATCATATCATAAGAATTTCACATTGTTATGGCTTAACTTAGTCAATGGGGCAACTATAGTCGAGAAATTTTATATAAATCTTCTGTAGTAATCGGCTAAACCAAAGAAGCTCTGAATATCGGCTGGAGTCGTGGGTCTAGGAAACTTATTAACCACTTCAACCTTTTGTGGATCCACCATGATCCCTTTACTAGAAATGACATATCCTAGAAAAGTGATAGTATTCAACAAGAATTCACATTTTGAAAATTTGACATACAACTGTCGCCCTTTCAGGGTCATCAATACTATGTAGAGGTGATCGACATGATCCACCTCACTCTTAGAGTACACTAGAATATCGTCTATGAACATAATGACGAACAAATCCAAAAACTGATGAAAAACTATATTCATCAAGTCCATGAATGTCAACGGGGCATTAGTCAACCAAAAGACATAACCAGGAACTCAAAGTGCCCATATCGGATAGGAAGGAAGTCTTAGGGATATACGCATCCCTAATCTTTAATTGATGATACCTAGATCAAAGATCGATCTTGGAGAAAAAATTAGCACCCTAAAGCTGATTAAACAAGTCATCTATCCTCGAAAGAAAGTACTTATTCTTTATCATCACCTTATTCAATTATCGGTAATCAATACACATACAAAGGGAACAATCCTTCCTATGCACGAAAAATACCAGAGCAACCCATGGAGACACACTAGGAAGGATGAAACCCTTGTCTAAAAGATCCTTTATTTGCTTCTTAAGCTCCCTTAACTCAGTTGGATATATTTTATATGAGGGAATAGAGATGGGACGAGTGTCTGGAACAAGATCAATCCCGAAATCAATCTCCTTATTGGGATAGACACCGGGAAAGTCATCAGGGAAGACCTCAAGAAATTTATCCTCCACTGGAATGGAATGTATAGAAGGTCCGTCCGATCTAGAATTCTTAACCCTGACTAGATGATAGAGACACCCCTTGGAGATTAATCTCTAAGCTATAAGATACGATATAAATCTTTCCTTGGGTGCTAGAGAACAACCCTCTCATTTAATAACTGGCTCATTTGGGAATTTAAAGGTGACTTTACGTGTCTGACAGTCTAGAGAAGCATAGAACAAGTGCAACATATCCATCCCTAATATGATATCAAAAACAACCATGTCTAATACAAACAAATAACCAAAGTCTCCTGACCACAAAAAGATACCACACAAATCCTATAAAATCTCCTGGAAACCATAAAGGCACCCACTGAAGTAAAAAAATATAAGCAATCTGAAATACCCTCGAGACTGAAACAAAAATATACAGCCACAAATGGGGTTACATAAGAAAGAGTGGACCCCGAGTCAAGTAAATAGTACACATAATGGGAAAAGAGTTTCAATATACCAGTAAAAACATCAGGCGATGCCTCGGACTCCTGATGGGTTATGAGAGCATAGAGTCAGTTTCGACCAGTACCAGAGCCAGATGGTGCACCCTTTTGTGCCAGAACTGATGAGGAGGAAACTAGAACCTTATTTTCCCTAGAAAAAACCCTAGCCATTGGGCAGTTTCTAAGCATGTGCCCTGGCTTACCACAATTGAAGCACTTGTCCTTTCCCTTATCAAAGAAACCCTGATATAATAAACCAAAAAATTTGTAGAAAGGATATGATGGAGATGGTGGGGCCCACTAGCCTAATATTGAGCACCCTGTGCCCTATAATTATCGCCACCTTGAAAAAATCTATCGCCAGACCGCTTTGGGTAGCGAGAACTAGCCTTTGAGTAGGACCCAAAACTCCCCTACTTGTTTTTTTCCTTAATCCCCGCCACTCTGCTGTTGACCTCCCCCTTGATCTGAATGTCAGAATTTCTTGCTTTTCCTTTCCCAATATCAGCCTTCTTCCTCTTCTTTTCCTCCACTTGTTACACATACACAACCAGTCTGGAGATGTCCATGTCCTTGTTAAATATGCCATTTTACTCTCCAAAATCAAGCCTTAGGACAACCCAAATGTAAACTTCCTTATTCTCTCCCTCATGCTAAAATCAAACTTCAGAGCATATCGAGATAGCTGGTAAAACTTCAAGGCATACTCATTGACTGACATGATGCCTTTATTCATGTTAACAAACTCTTCTTTTTTCTCTTTCCTCGGCTCTTGAGGAAATAAGAAATCAAGAAAAGCTCTAGAAAAGTTCTCCCACAATGCAGACTGAACATCTATACCTTTAAGCTTCTCCCACTCTTTATACCACTGGTGAGCTACATCCTTCAATTGGTAGGCTGTAAACTCCACACCTTCTACCTAAATAACATGCATCTCCTAGAAAATCTTTTCCATTTCATATATGAAGCCCTGAGAATCCTCCTTAAATTTCATACTAATACACACAGGAGGATTCAACCTCATAAATTGGCCAACTCTCATGGCCTCAGATAATGGAGTAACAGGATCTACTCGCTCAGTCTGAGAGGCAACCAACTGAGTAAGAAAATGGATTGACTTGTGAAAATTAGCATTAGACAAATTATCTTGAGGTGTCTAAAGAGGGATAGAAGGAACCGGTTAAACTCTATTAGGACCATCAGAGATAGTGTCCCTAGACCTAGTCAAACCTCTTGGGGTAGGAAAACCTCTATTTCCATTGTCCTTGATTAGGACAGAAGGGTTCCCACAGATATTAGATCTTCTCGAAGGCATGATTTGAAAAGCGAACAAATAGGAATTACAGATATCAATTACCTTAGACTCTATATCCCAAAAATAAAACTCAAGAAAGAGAAATATTCCTTAATGCATCGTAGCCTCTCCCTTATGAGTGTGGCGTACTACATACCCTTAAAAGAAACTCTAATCGACATAGCTTTGTGGACACCCAATTGACCATGAACCTAGGGATCAAATAACAATCTGACATGACCCGAACCAGGTCCTAGCAGTATTGGGTATCTCAGGTCTAACCAGGACCAAAGACCACCCCCAATACCTAACCATTAACCACCCTACACCCTATGTCGGTTATTACATATAAAAAGACAAAATAATATTAAATTAATGACATGACAATAAGTCTAAAATCAAAACCAAAAGCCACAATCGATTACCCATTCGTTATCAATCCCAATGCCAATTCCAATACCAATGCTAACACTAATACCGATGCAACCCATGACCATAGTAGTTCAACAAAGACTCTGACTATAATCAAAGGATATCCAATCGGGACATGCCATCGACCATATCCAAAACCAAATCCGAAGAAACAAAAATGATATAAAGAACTCCATAGCATGAAATGAGGTCTTTCAAAGTATGGAAGCTCACCACTTCAGTCTGACTCAAAAGTTGTCCCTGAATCGCCAAGTCACTGAGCAGAAGGAATGAAAGTATGTATGGTTCCTACATCGTATGGGGATACAGAACCCAAAGACGATTATTGGGGTGAACGCTAGCATGTAACTCAGGATAAATATAAAGTAATGCCATTAATTCCAAAACAAATCAAGTAACTATATGCAATGATATACATATATACATACATATATATATTATGCCAGGATAGGGACCAAGGTTTAGCATGCATTTAAAATCTTAACTTGGATTGTGTGGCTTTACCTCATAAATCCACCCATGGGCTATATGGGTCCAATGTCATTCCCTGCAAGCCCCAGTGTATGTAACTGCACAAACCAGAGATATCATAGATGGCTAGGTATTCCCATGTACCCTTCTCCATCCACGATACATATATACAAGTATAGACTTAGGGCATTTCTGTGTTCCCCACAAGCATATGATCACCAAGACAAACCCTCATTACAACAAACTTGAGTTCCCAGTGTTTGTCTTTTGAACTCACACCTTAAAGGGTAGCTATCACAACCCCTATTATCACCCAATTTAAACATTTAGCACATAACCAAACCACCAATTCTAGGAGTCAATTAATAAGGAATTCTTAAGTGGTATCTTCATTCTAACTATAACTTGCAAGCAATGTCATTAGCCAACACTTAGGGGATTCCCGCATACCCCGTAGACTCCATTATTAAAATCACTTGGGGAATTTCCGTGTACCCAATGAGGTTTTCAAGACCATCCATAACTATTTACCCAATTATACCTTGAATTAGTTTTAAGAAATAAGTCAAATCAAACACTTTGGGGATTCCATTGTACCCTTAATTTAAGTTCTCAACTTTCTCATAACTACTAATTAATTCTACAATACAGGGTTGGGGTCATAACTACTTCAAAAGTCACAAGTTTAGATAAAGTTACCATTATCAAATTCAACCCACCATACCATGCACCTACGTGTTCAAAACCACATATAAAACATAGAATACCATAATTAAACCATGGGAAAATATTATTCAATCATTAGCATTCAGAACCCTAAACCTTTATTTTAAAACCATAATAATACCATCAGATCCATACATTAAAACATGTGCTTTAAGTAAAATAACAATGAGGGAGGAGTGATATGCCTGAAATACTACAAAATTTCTAAGAAATTGCACCCTTAGACCCCAAGTAGACCACTTTCTTTGAAACCCTAGCCTTAGCTTGAACGGAGAGTTTGCGAGAAAATTTGAGAATATTTTATTAGGAATGATGTGTTAATGAGGTCTCAAAGGAGGTTTTAATTAGTGGTATCAAAGAAACTTAAATTACGAAATATCCAGAATACCCCCAACTTAAAATTGTAAAAAGTTTTCCTTGGGTATGAGTCGACCCATTGAATCATCACCACATCAAACAAATCATAGCCTTGAGTTGTATCCTAGACAATAAGTTGGGCATCCATACACTGTCCACCTTATGACTCCATGATCCTACTCATAACCTGACCATATGACCCGTAAGGTCTAGTCATGACCAATATAATACCTAAATAGGTCAGACATTGGACAACCTATGAGTTTACCTCATGACTCATAACCTATCATCACGGCTCTTATTAAGCCACTCGTACTCAGATCCATGTCAAGCCATTAAGTTACAGATTTGGTTATAGTTTATCCTAACTACTCGTCACCACCCTTAACCACTTATCACCACAAATTTATAACCACAAAAAACAACCCAAATGCCATCATTTGACATCTTATGACTAAGGTTATCTGACTTGCCAAGATACCATACAACTCCTATGGTTATGTTGTAATCATGGCAGTAAGCTCAAAGCTCAGGATATTTCCAAGAGCCAAAAATTTAGGGTGTTTACTTAGTATAGTCTTACGGATTAGTGAAGAGGCATCTGTAAACTATCTTTGAAAGGCTATGGGGATATTTTAGGAAATTTACTTCTCGAATCCTTATTGTGTTTCCACATTGCTATGAATATTGAACATATACTTTGACTTATTCTATCCTTAAATATTGATGCAATATTATTGATAGATGCAAATAAGGCTTTGACAAACATTTCTAGAGATTCAACACATTATTGGACTAGAGAGTCAGAGATAGATGTTGAATACCTTCAGCATCATTCAAAGGATTTAGGGACATCATTAGATCTAGTGGAACTCATGGATACTTTAGACCTTTAAGGTTCAACATTACAGATTCAGGTCATGTTGTATATCCCACTAAGTCATGGATAACATTCGATTCATCGAGCAGTTCTCAAACCAGAGTTGGGTCTATTAGTGTTCATCAGGGTTTCATATTAGATTCCAAGTAAGAGACTAGATTACTCGATTAGGCCAGGCATATTTCTATGCTATATCCTTCTGAGCATGACATTGTTGCTTGATGTGTTAGAGGACTAGTATTTTCACTTTGTTAGGCATCCAAGCACTTGATAGTAGCTGAGTTTTCCTTTCCTCAGGATGTTGATTATGATAGAACTATAGATAAAACATGTATTGCAATTTATAGAAGTGGCAGTAAGAGACCATGCCACCAGGAGAGTGTTATTAGTATTTTTCCCAGGAGTAAGGATTATTCCGATAGTGTTTAGCTTACCTAACAACCTATCAGCTCTACGTATGTAGTATTTAATAAACTAAATAGTTCTCAAATTAGTTATGATAATCATAGTGGACAGAGTTTCCATCAGATATTGTGAAGTTTTGGTATAGGTCTTCGGTCTATGACAACCATTCTAGATTATGAGTGGCATTATCTTAGAGTATCCTAGTATCTTAGTTTAGTTGTTTTAAGATGGGATATTGGTTTAGAGATTTTCATAGATTTAAGTAAGTGATCGGTCAGAGTTAGAATGTATTTCCTTGCCAGCCTAGAGTTCTTGAGATAGGCTATGACTGCAGAAAGGATGACCCTTATAATAGAGATTGTTCTTAGTGTTAGTTGGCAATCTATTGAGTCTTAGTTATGTTTCCCTCTGGGATTTAAGCTTTAAGAGTTTGTTGCTACTGTAGAGAGATTAATTACTAGTGTAAAGAGTATCCTGACATGACATTTCTAGTCACTTCACCCTATTCAGATCAGCCTCATGATATTGGGGAGTCTTCAGTTAGAGATAGTGTTCTTGGCACCTTATTTGGAGATTTAGTCATGGTCTCAGTTTGGACCCATTCAGATTTACTCCCCTATACCCGTTGGGTATGTGATTGCGGATTTTACTTGTTAAGTGTGTTTTTATTTCCTGCATTTATTTTTTATTATATGTATTTGGGTAATCATACCCATTGATGATTATATGCCTTAATGAGTTGATATTGGTTATTATGTGACATATTATTTAATCATGCTTATGTTACTACTCAGTAGTTTATTTCTTTAAGTAGTGGATGAAGTATATTTGTATAGATATTCTCACTCTATAGGTGTAGAATTTAGGTTAAAGTCTCATTTAGCTTGGCACATTATCCTTATTATGGCCCTTGAGTGGTACAAGATATTGATGTTCATTTTTGTATTGTCTATTCATGTTATTGTTGTGACTATTACTATCACTGCTTGAGGTTATTGATATGGTTGATATTATTACTTAATGTAAGTGATCCTCATTGGCTAGCTATTTTGACTAGTGTTGTCTAGTTAGAATTTGTTTTCCTTGTGGTCTTATTCGATGGCTTGAGTAGATATAGCCCTATTGATGGTTACTTTTCCATAGCATATCGAGGTTTATTATTTTCTCTCTTTGTTAGTTGTGTTAGATTGATTCAAGAATGTATTGTGATATAAATGTTAAGTTGACCTTCTGTGGTTCTGTATGCTTCTAGAATTGATAATTTAGTTATATTGCCTGATCTCGAGCTGGATATTCTTGGACATTCCTCTTATGTTGCAAAGTTTTTTACTTTGGCTATCCCTTACTATATATATAGCCTATTTGTGAGCTTGACTAGTTTGGGTCCGTCCATCATTTGTAAGGATTTTATTGCTTGACAACAGTTGTATATTGACATTGAGATATCTTGGATTTATCTTTTAGGGTTGTTGGGTTCATCTCCTTATGATGGTTTTTCATTATTGTTAGTGTGGAGCTTAGATGCTCTATTTTCACTATGATGTGATCTTTTTCTTCTGTGGAGTTAGAGAGATAGAGGTTGGTGGCCTTTTTTATGATCGCTTTTTAAGTTGGTAAATTAGAAATTCCTTATACTAAGTTATTTTGTTTTTGGGTGGTGGTCTTGACATTAATCTTGGTTTTGAGGTATGTTCTTCTTCTTTGATAGTGTGATTCATGAATGGATCGAGTGATGATTGCCCTACTTGGGTGGATTTAGGATATCTCCATTTTAGTGTTGTTTGCCCTAATAAGTATTGGTGGAGTATTTCTCCTCGATGATATGATCCTAGGGATATTTTTTGCAGGGATAAAGTGTTGGATATTTAGTTATAGCTTGAATGAATTTCTCTGAGTTGCTAGAGTTTTTGCAATTTGTGGTATGGTTTGCAGACTTGGAGAGTTCTTAAGTATGCTTTAACTGTTCATGCCTTACAATGGATATGGGGTGGAGCTCCTGTGTTTTCAATCGGTGATTTATCCTCAATTGCAATTTTGTTCTTCCGTTATGTTTCAATTTTGGATCGACATGATATGGCATAGATATACTTGATTTAGAGAGTATGGTCAATGTGTGTATTGGACCTAGGTTTGGATTAGTTGTCTCCAATTTGGATTTAACTCCTTGGGATGGCGATCTGGAAGTTATAATAGATTTGGAGTATTAATGCCTACTCATCTTCGGGTTTGGTTCTTGTAGTTGAGACTAAACAATTCAGTCTTGATGTTGAGATATCAGCTTGGAGTTGTAGATCTTGAGTGCAACCCTCATTTAATATTTGTCTCAGTTTGGATTTCATTAATAGGCTAGTTGGGCCTGCACCGTGGTTGCCAATTCAATCTTCTCAAATTCAAATGGATTATAGTTATTATGTGTTTAGATGTTAGCCCATGTACCCAGAATTAGTTCCTTCAGTTTTGACCATGAGTCATGAGTCTTCTTTGGAAATTTTGGATAATATACTCAGTTGGAGTAATATACCTGAGTTGGATTCAGAATGGTTCAATTCTCTATTGACGAGGCATCCTGGAGCAAATTGTTCATTGATGAGTAGTTATGCCATGAATTTTGGGATTTCAACTTGATTATCATCCTGACTAGCTGTAACATTGGCATAGATTGCATCCCTTGATTATCTCTATATATTTTCCAAACTTATGCCTTATGAGCTTATTCTCATGTTTGTTATATGGACATTTAGCATTTCAACTTTAGTTCATTGAGTCCTCAATGATGAGATTCTGCGGATCAGACTCAGGTGATTTTTCTCCTAGCTTGGAGTAGGTAGCAGGTGTGGAATAGAAAAGAAAAGTTATATTTGGATTTAGAGTCAGTGGTATGACTTATAACTTAGATTATTTTGTCTTAGATAAGCCTTTGTTGATTTGTGAGGGTATCAAGATGGTATCGATGTATTATGATTCTGATTTGCATTCATTAGCCTTTTCGATTCAGTAGGAGGCCAGTTAGTGGTTGAAGTTGAGTTTTAGCTGTTTGGAAGTGAAGTGAGAGTTCTGGTTGGAAAAGGGATATCTGTGGCAAAATCCCTTAGAAGTATCTCTCTTCGTGGAGGTTATCTTGGAAGTCATGCTCAGAGCATGTGGTCCCAATACCTCATCCCTTCAAGCTTTTGAGATTCTTTCTATCTATTGACTTTTGGGGATGAAAGTCCTTTTAGTGGTAGATATTGTAATGACCCTTTAGGTCATTTCTAATATTTACTCTTATCTTTGTGATTAGGGCTTCTCCATAGTTGTCCCAAGTCATTTATGACTTACTGGGACTGACGGTTTGGATACTGGGCAGTTTTTTTGTTTTTTAGAACCAATTCCTTGTTTAGAAGTCTTCGCTGGTTCTAAATGGCCACCAGGCAAAACTTCAAAAAAATGATCTCGGATGTGAATTCTGACTGCGCCAAAATCTCCAAAATATCTATTTTAGGCTAGGTAGACCTTTGGTTTGGCTCCCAATGCACCCGACCTCATATCAACCTATAGGTCGAAAAGTTTAAAAATTGATAATTTAGGTATGGGACCCATATATGGTAGAAATGACTTTGGGTGGAAAATCTGACCTTACCAATACATCCAAAACATTAAATTTAGTATGGTTAGATAGTTCATTTGTGAAAATCAAATTAGGAATGATTCCTGAGATATTATTGCAAACATGAAAAAATTTGCAAGTTGTTTGTACTGGTACCATGGAGATCACACAACGATCACCATGATCATGGTATGGCAATCACGGAAAGTCTCATGGTGATTGTGTTATGGCGATCACAGTGCATGTTATGGCGATCGTGGCATCTCTTCACCTGAGGGGTCTATAAATTAACCCCAATATTGTAATTTTCTTCATTTTCTCCTAACCCCTGAGAGCCAAGAAACCTAAATAGGTATGATAACTCAAAATTGTTCATTGTGTATGTCTTGCAAGCTTAATTATCATATATTATCACAAATATCTACAAAATTAAGGCATATTTTTAGCCCTAAATTAGCCTTGTTTCCACCTATTTCTTGAGGATTATGGTTTCTTGTTCATGTATGAACGTTGGGTTGACCTCAAAAATGTGATTTTCGTAAGTGGGACCCGCTTAGGGTTTTGGCATCATTTTTGGACCGGAAGCACAATAGCATAATATGGGTATCATTACACTCGTATTGATAAGCAGATTACTATTTTGATAGTATGATGGCATTTTGGGGATTGTGAAGTAAAGATGGATGTGGGATGAATGACTAAGGTTTTGTTATTCGACTTTGAGGTAGGCTTCTATCGACTCTTCTTTGAAGCTGATGTATGTTATATTTGGCATGTGAATGCGAATGTGAGGCTTGACTATGAGTAGAATAACTTAGTCATGATTATTGTTGTTTGTGGATTAGATAAGGGTTTTGGTCTCGTAAAGTGGTATGTTTAGGATCCCTTCTGAATCCTATTGCCCTCTCCCATATGTTAGGTTTGTGAGGGTGTTAGTATATTTGACCTTAGTTGGGCTAGCCTAGTGATATTAAAACATTGATTTTGGTAGAATTGACATAATGTCACGACCCAAGTCGGGTCCCTAGCCGCGATGGGCATCCCAAACCATCAAGGCCCGAGAGACCCTTCTAACTCCCCAACCCACTAGTGATATTGTCTTCTCTAGGCCAAGGCCTGCACGGCTTTAAAATGCGTCACTAGGGAATAAGGGTTTCTTACTTATATACCTAACATTCCTTCTGTGTTTTGCTGATATGAGACTCCTTCCTAAGTTGGGGTGTTATATATATCCCCCCTTATGGACTCAGTGTCCTCGCTGAGGTTTTCCCCACCAAATGAGATTTGCCTACACTCAGGACAGAGGTTTGCCCCTCCTTACCAGGATTTGCCTATACTCAGTTTGAATTTTGGCCTACATCGACAGGGATGACATAGGAGCATCTTTGATACCATTCTTTCATGACCCGATTTCGGGCCCTGGCCGCGACGGGCATCACAAACTATCAAGGCCCGAGAGACCCCTCTAACTCCCCAACCCACTAGTGATACTGTCCACTCTGGGCCCAGGCCCTTATAGCTTTAAAACGCATCACTAGGGAATAAGGCTTTCTTACTTCTATACCAAACATCCCTCCGGTGTTTTGCCGATGTGGGAGTCCATCATAATATGGGGTGTTACATAAATGTAACACCCCGCAATTTTGGGCTAGAACTTAAACCATCATTCCTATGCGTAAAGGTTCCAAAAGCCATAAATACTATGCAAATTTAGTGTGTTAATCAATTATGTAGTGTGGGAGTCATGTTGAGTATGAATTGAGATCTTAGAGGTCCCTCAACTCAAACACGAATTGAAACTTTTCCTATCGATTGAGTTTTGGTGAGCGTCTAAACTAGGGTTAATTTCCATTGACAATAACTATTGTATATATCAAATTAGTGGGCCTACTATGTATTAAATGAAAGGTATTTGAGTCCTCTTTCCAACGATACTAATTTCACCTAAATCCAATACCTGAGCAACAAGTTACAACTATTTTTATGAGAGAGGGAGTAGCTATGCGCGATTAGCGTGCAACGCGCGCTCTGTCGTACGTACCTAATTGCCAGGTTTTGTTTTCACCTTTTTAAGGGCAAAAGGGTCCTTCCTTCACACTAATCCATCTATAATATAAAATTTCAGCCCCTAGAAGCATCAATTGCCTTTTTTGTTCAATTTTCTCTCAAAACTAAAAACCCTAGCCACCTCAAGAACAAGAAATCAAGAACCAATCCTTAAGTTCAAGATTTCAAGTAAAGAGATCAAGATTCGAGTTCCATCTTTCAAATCTTATAATCTAAGGTATGTGGGACTACTCTAAAAACCATGAGCATAAGTTTAAACGTTTTATCAAGATTAAAGATCCCCAATTATATATCATAATGAATTGTTCAATATTGTTTTTGAAAAATATGCATTATGGGATTGTTTTGATGAAAAATATATGTTTTCTTGAACCACTTTTCATGGAAGTTGAACTATAACTGTGTATATTTGATTTTGTATTTTTTGTAAAGTTTGAATGAGAGCATAAATGATTAAAACTCTCTTTTATCATGATATTGTTGATTTTGATTGTTATGGGTTGTTTAAAGGCATGAACTTTCTAAATGAAAAACTAATGGGTGAATGATTGTTAAATGATCATGGTTTGGTACTGTTTATGACATGTTGAGTATATGTTTTCACATGATAAATGTTCATTGTGTCAAATTAACAACTTTCTTGGATTTTAACAAATTACAAATATGGGGTGACCATCGATTGATTCCATAATTAGAAGGAGAATATTTTGATGAAGATATTGAATGAAATATTTATTACATAACTCTCTCTCATCTGATGTTTAAAAGTTAGGGTGGTCACTAATATAATAATAAGGGAAAAGGGCTACAAATTGATATGATGTGATTTGATTGACTTGTAAGTCAAGATATGATGATACCCGGTGATTTTATTCCCTTAACAAGATAAGTATCAAATGTTTTTAAAGTATGAACATGTCTATTTAAAGAACTAAAAGTTGCGCTTAAGAGAGCTAGTAGGTTACTCGAAGAAAGCGTTTGAGTGTAAGGGATTATCGCTGGAAACTGTAGTTGCCGATGTGGGTCATATGATATTGTATCCTATATGGGAGAATAATAAAATAATCAGGACATCTCACATGGGGGAGATTCCTGTGGTGTGCTCACATGGGGAGTATCACCAACTCCAAATCCTGGCGGCTACTTGGATTGGAGGCTCGACCGCTGAGTCAAGGACGGGTTCCACATAGCCCGTGGAATTTAGAATTTGTAAGGTATACCGACTAGCTCAGAAGAATAACAAAGAGTGAGTCAAGGTTGTTAAGAATTGATTTAAAGTTTATTAAATATGCTCATGTATTTCTACTTATATTATGTTTACTGTTATTATGAAATGCTCTCATGTACTTTTGTATAAAACATGTTATTTTGAGTTGTTTCACGTATTAGTACATCTGTATTGACCCCCTATATTTCAAGATCTGAGACACAGTCCCGGGGTCCCGTTCAACAGTAGATTTGTGTGTCAGAAGTTACAGTTGGTGAGTCTTCTCTATTCTAAAAGGTCTGTTTATTAAACTTTGTTATTTCTTTTTTTTATAGTCTGACTGGGGGCCTTGTCCCAGTCTTTAGATAGATGTTGACTTTCACGGTGTTAGAGATTTCGCCGACTGGTGTCAAATGTTTTATTAAATATTGTGAACTCAAGTTTTGTATTATTCTGATGAACTAAGTGATTTGACCATGTTACCATCTTTATTGATTACTTCCACATTTGTTAAAGTATATGAATGTTGTGTATGGTTGCCAGAAAGAAAGGGGCGCTCAGGCCTTCATGGTTTGGGATGCTCGTTACGGCCAGGGCGTCATTTTGGGTCGTGACAAACTTCGTATTAGAGCACCACACTTATAATCAGAAGGCTACCGGGCATTTAGGAGTGGTTTCCCATTCTTTCATACTCTAGTTTGTGCTATAGAGTCATCCATAAGAAAGTTATCCAAGTTCATTCCTTGTTCTAATTTCATGGATCATTTCTCATTGTCAAGGCGATACAAGTCTAAGAGTCTAGCTCCCCCAGTGATGTGGTTCTCTCTAATTGAGTTGTCCATACACTTATGAATTTACATAAGAATTTGAGAGGAGTCCATGAGTGCTTTAAAATGTGTTTATTTAAGCATATACCACTATCTACATTAGCCGTATGGTTGAGCCTAAGGTATTGAGTATATTCAGTCTCCTTTAATAAAAATTCTTGTTGGGGATGTGATGTTTAAGGATAATGATGTGTAGCAGAATATTAGAACTGTATTTCCACCCGAGTAGTAGTGTATGTTAAAGTCTCATGACCTATTAGTAGTGAGATGGTCTAAAAGTTGGTGACATGAAGTCACAAGGTTAGCAGTCAGAGTGAGGGTGAGATTTTCGTAAATAAATAGTTTTAGTTGTATAATCATGAATTGAGGAGTGGGTTGCCATTGTATAGTGATAGACTAATGTGGTAGAATGATAGACTAATGTGCAACAATATTTGTAGATTGTATGGTAGTCTGTGAAGAAAGTTACAGGATATGATTATTATTTATTCAGAAGAGGGAAGGATCACAAAATGGATGGTTATGGTGGTTGTAGAAATCATTTATAGGTTGTGAATGGAAAGGGGTAGATTAGTTAATAAGTTGTAAGTAGAGACTCATTAGTGTTTATTGAATTTTGAAGATCTTTGTGATGTACGATTAGGTAAGTAAGTATGATGTGAAAAATTAAAATATGTTGATAAGATTGAAATGGGTTATATTGCAAGGTTAATATCGACTAAACCAATTATGTGACTTTACCTCTTTGATGGTCTTTTCTTCAGTAGTGGATTTCGAGTTGTAATAGTAGGTTTATGGAGAGGTTGTGATTGTAGGTAGTAGCTAAGTGAAGTGAAGTATTTGGGTTGATTTTCCAATTTGATGGGGTAGCATAGTACGTGGCATACTTTACCGCTGGTATGTAATTGAGGATAGACAACAGGCTTGAACTTTAGATGTGGAGTTTAGGTGTGGAGTGTAGTGGTAAGAATAATAGCTTAAGATTAATAATGCATGTTTTATGGAGTAATTAACAGGCTTGATGTGATGTACGAAATGTACTATGTTGATGATTTATAAGAAGTTTAAGTGGTAATCGTGAGGTATATGTGTACATGAGGACTAGTGTTAAAATGATAAATTGTGGTTGAATCATTAAGTGGATAAGAACATGAGTATATGGGAATAAGTTGAAACCCTGGTAGCAGGTTGCTAAGTAAAGTTTTATGTCGATAAGTGTTTTGTGTACCTAGATTTAATTATTGAATCTTGTAGTATGTAAAAGTCTGGGAAGATGTTGTATGTTGCTCTTTAGAGTTGAAACGAGGAAAAATAGGTAGGCAATATACGCCCTTGGTATAGTATTCTAAGGAATTGAAGATGGATCTTTAAGTATTTAGAAGAGTGGGTGTCTATGCACATGAAAATGTTAGTCGTAAGTTGATGACTTTGGGAGTTAGAATAGATTACGATTAGTGTCCCTAAAAGGGGATGTCCTAGAAAATAATTTAGCGTCTTTGTATTAGAGACTAACGAGAGGAGTTGGTGTTCATGTATATACTGATACCCCTTGTATGATAAGGAGTGTGGATGCGTGCACTCATGAGAGTGGGAGTTGTAGAGTGATGGCTGTAGAGGCTAGTAGAAATTAAAAGTAGCATTTACAGAAAAGCAAGGCCTTCAGGGTATAGTTCTTCAGGGAGAGTTTAGAGTTTAAGTATGTGGTGATATCCCATTTGTGTTGAGAGTTGTGACTATAGATTTTGATATGACGTTATGTATGCAAGTCTAGGAGTATGACTTTGATCTAAGGGGGAGATGACGGGTTAAAGAAATTCCAATTTTTTTTCGTAGTGTCAGGTTTCAAGTAAGAATTATGATAAACCATTTCCTATTCCTACTCAAGAATATTCCTCCTATTTCTATTTCAGAGATTATTCTGCTAATGTCCCACGTCATATGTTTAAGTCATGCCTATGCCTATGGTTTGAGTTCTCTATGGACTTATGTTTATGATCTGATCTCTAAACTAGAAACAATTATGTCTCTCAGTAATCCAATCTTTCATGTATTCAAGATATATGTCATGTTGTTCGTGATCCATGAAAATCAATATCTCTCAGCATGCTTGGTCCTAAGAAAATATATTTCTATATGTCACCAATTCATTTTTATATCGGGATTAGCCAAAATGCTAAAGTGGTGCGAACTCAAGACTTTTCTGGTTCTAAGTGTTAAAGAAAAGGACTTAGCACATTTTTGAGCTCCTAATCTTTGATGATTTTATTTTCGACCTTCTCAGCCTTATAATGTCGATTTGTAGGTTGATTCATGATTGGGGGTGTCAAGGGTACATCTCGGTAAGTTTTGGAAATTTTGGACGAGCGTAAGGGCATATTTGGAAGTCAAAAATAATAGCTGCATGTGATTAGCCCGCGATGCACGCTCCAATCAACACCTAGGGTAGCATGCAATGGAGCATGCGGTGCACGCTCCATTTTGGAGTTCCAGAGCGTGCGACGCACGCTCCCTAAAAACTTTCAGCTTTTAGTCATATTTTCTAGGGGTGTTTGGGTCAATTCCACCCACTTTAATTCTCCTCGTGTTTCCTGCTATGGTATGTCCTAAGTACTCGTACTATGTTGTGTTTGTGCCAGACGTCTCTTTACTTTCTATCCAGACACTTGATATATGAAGCACTTCATGTCTATTCTATCATGTCTTCACCTCATGTCCCTCCCTGAGTAGTGCAATAAGTATAAGTTATGGTCTGACAAGTGTTACTTCCATTCATGATGTGTATACTTGGGTCCCTTAATGACCCTCCATATGTTAAAGTGATGGTGGTTGTGGAAGCATAGTAATGTGTTAGGTAGGGGAGTACATGTTATTGAAGGTGAAAATATCTTATGTGATTTCTTGAGCTAAGGCTATAGAAGAAGGGGGACGAAGGAGATGAACTTTCATTACGTGAGATAGTTAAGAAGGAGCTATGTGGCAAAAATCTTAGCGAGAATGATTGAAATTGTTGGTCTTAGTGCGTGGATCCATATAGTGGGAGTAGTAATGATTAGTCTTGAATGTTGTGGTTGCTGAAAAAACAAACCTATGTGTTATGCAGTTAGTACTCTCTAAATTAAATCTCGAGTGTGTTTGATGGTATTGATAAGGAGAAGAAATATTCTTAAAGAGATGTAAAGTACAGGGTCCCGTAGCTTAAGTTAGCACCTTTTAACTCCGAGTTAGGATTCAACATAGCAGTACTAAGTAGTAGGACTCAATTACTTGTGGCTAGATGTGTGATTCGATAAGTGTAAGTTGGCGAGTGTGAAGTATGCTATTTATTGTTTGGGGTATAGACGATTAGTGCCTCTAACTTTAAGTGTATTCGTGGTACTTTGTAAAGTGGAGCATGTTTCTAATCCTATGTTCCATGAAACCTTATTTCATGATTAGTACCGATGTAAGTCAGTCTTGTTATCACCAAATTAACCCATACCTCATGTTGTGATGATTATGGTTCATAGAGCTCGTGTCCAAGATCATTCCTGCGTAAAGTCTCATTGCCTCATGTTTCGTGCTTACACGTTTCGCTAGGGGTTATCATGAAGCTTATTTGATGCCGTTACATAGTTTGTTAAGAAAAAAAATTAGTTCAATTCGAAATTATATTCTTTGTTTTGAACTTTTAGACCTTCAAAAGGTCCCTACCCATCATTCGGGGATGAATGATCCTAAGGGGGAGATAATGTAACACCTCGTATTTTTGAGATAGAATGTAAACCGTCATTCCTACGCGTAAAGGTTCCAAAAGACATAAATAATATTCAAATTTAGTGTGTTAATCAATTATGTAGTGTGTTAGTCATGTTGAGCATGAATTGAGATCTTAAAGGTCCCTCAACTCAAGGGCGAGTTCAAAGTTTTCCTATCGATTGAGTTTCGGTGAGCGTCTAAAATAGGGTAAATTTCTATCGACCATAACTTATTTTATATATTGAATTATAGGGTCTACTATATATCAAATGAAATGTCTTTGAGTTCTCTTTCTAACGATACCAATTTCTCCTAAATCCGATACCCGAGCAAAAAGTTATAGTCATTTTCGTGAGAGAGGCAGTAGCTGCACGCGAATAGCGTGTGACGCGTGCTCTGTCGCACGCACCTAATTTTCAGGTTCTGTTTTCACGTTTTTAAGGGCAAAGGGGTCGTTTCCTTCACCCCTAATCCGTCTATAACATAGAATTTCATCCCCTAGAAGCATCAATTGCCTCTTTTGTTCAATTTTCTCTCAAAACTAAAACCCTAGACACCTCCAAGAACAAGAAATCAAGAACCAATCCTTAAGTTCAAGAATTCAAGGAAACAGATCAAGATTTGGATTTCATCTTTCAAATCTTATAATCTAAGGTATGTGGGACTACTCTAAAAACCATGGGCGTAAGTTTAAACATTTTATCAAGATTAAAGATCCCCAATTATGTTTCATAATGAATTATTCTATATTGTTTTCGAAAAATATGCATCATGGGATTGTTTTGAATGATCAAAATTCCCTCTTTTATCATGATATTATCGATTTTGATTGTTTTGGGTTGTTTAAAGACATGAACTTTCTAAATGAAAAACTAATGCGTGAATGATTGTTAAATGATCATGGTTTGGTACTGTTTATGACATGTTGAGTATATGTTTTCACATGATAAATGTTCATTGTGTCAAATTAACAACTTCCTTGGATTTTAAGAAATTACAAATATGGGGTGACCACTTTTTGATTCCGCAATTGGGAGGAGAATGTTTTGATAAAGATTTTGAAAGAAAGATTTATTGCATAACTCTCTCTTATCTGATGTTTAAATGTTAGGGTGGTCAATAATATGATAATAAGTGAAAAGGGCTACAGATTAATGTGATTTGATTTACTTGCAAGTCAGGGTATGATGATACCCGGTGATTTCATGCCCTTTACAAGATAAGTATCGAATGTTTTGAAAGTATGAACATGTCTACTTTAAAGAACTAAAAGTTGGGATTAAGAGAGCTAGTAGGTTACCCAAAGAAGGTGCTTGAGTGTAAGAGTTCATCGCTGGAAACCGTAGCTGCCGATGCGGGTCACATGATATTGTATCCTACATGGGAGGATAATAAAATAATTAGGACATCTCACATTTGGGGGATTCCTGTGATATGCTCACATGGGGGTATCACAGCTCTAAATCCTGGCGGCTACTTGGATTGGAGGCTCGACATCCGAGTTAAAGGCGGGTTCCACATAGCCTGTGGAATTTAGAATTTGTAAGGTGTACCGACTAGCTCAAAAGAATAACAAAGAGAGAGTCAAGGTTGTCAAGAATTGATTTGAAGTTTATTAAATATGCCCACGTATTTCTACTTATAATATGTTCACTGTTATTATGAAATGCTCTCATCTATTTTCGTATAAAACACGTTATTTCGAGTTGTTTTACATGCCAGTACATTTGTATTGACCCCCCTATATTTCAGGATCTGAGACACAGTCCTAATGTCCCGTTCAACAGTAGATTCACGAGTTAGAAGTTGCAGTTGGTGAGCCTTCTCTATTCTGGAAGGCTTGGTCATTAAACTTTGTTATTTATCTTATTTTACTGTCTGACTAGGGGCCTTATCCCAGTCTTTAGACAGATTTTGACTTTCACAGTATTAGAGATTTTGCAGACTGGTGTCAAATGTTTTGTTGAATGTTGTGAACCCAAGTTTCATATTATTCCACTGAACTAAGTGATTTGACCATGTTACCATCTTTATTGCTTACTTTCGCATTTGTTTAAGTATATGAATGTTGCGTATGGTTGCCAAAAAGAAAGGAGCACCCGGGCCTTCATGGTTTGAGATGCTCGTTACGCCAGGGCCTCGATTTGGGTCATGACATTCACGTCGTGACACATAAATACCTATGTTTCTAGATGAAGTTCCTATCTTAGGATTGGTTGTGGCATACATAACATCTAGAAATAGAACTAGATACCTTAGCCTAGTTTGGGGTATTTGTTTCCTAAATATGGAAATTGAGGTTTAGAAGTGGGATCGTCTAGCCGCCAACCTTAGGCCAAGAATTATGATAGCCTTTGTCGACTTATTTATGGATATTAGGCATAGTTAAGACTAGTAAACCTTAGTGTAAGGTTACTGGTGGTTTGATGGATCATGATAACTTCCCCAAATTATGATCAATGGCCTTAAAGATGATATTCCTCGCAGACATGATATTAGCCTATAGAGATGACATTCCTCATAGTTATGATTTATGGACTAGTGATTTGATATATCTCCTGGATGTGAGATGTCTTACTTATTATATGCTTCCTAGATGTGAGACGATTACAAATATGATTTATGACCTATAAATATTTTATGCATCATAGTTAGGCTATGACTTATGAATATGAGATGGCTTACTATAATAAGTATTGAAATGAGTTTCAAATATGTGTGTGGGCCCAAGGATGTCATATTGATGTTGTAATGATTCTAGACAAATTATGGGGCCAAAGGCCGTGTTATGATATGAGTTGGATATCCAGGAAGTAATTACCCTTGTAAATAATACGGTTGCAAATTATGAATATATATATATATATATATTTAAATATATATATATATATATATTTAAATATTTATATATATATATATATTTTTATATACACATCTCTGTGGTATGGGGTGGCGGAAGATGCAGTATGATTCTTATGGTTTCATTGATTTGGATACTGTTGATGGCATGCATAGATTTGGTACATTCATGTTCATTATATCTGCAAATGATTTGATTCTAGTTAAACTATGATCTTATGACTATTTTTCCTAAATAAGAGATTAAAGCCCACTTTTCATCTTAAAAATAGATTTCTTTACAATAATAACTGCCCAACTAAATGGATAATTTATATACATCAAACAGGCTAATAATGATGTTTTAAGGATTTGACTGAGACAAATTATGGTTCATAGAGTGACACTATTATTTAATACGGTCCTGAGATATTTCGATCCTTTCTACACTTTATGATGGTTTAGTCTCGAAGATCCTTCTGGGCAATGGATTTCTGAGCTTACACTCTTTTAGCCATGGATTGAGTCCGTGAACTAATTATATGTATACGCCTATTGAAAATGTAATATTGATGACGAACGATGAATTAAGGAAATATACTCTACCTTGCTTTTCCTTTCATTATTATTTACTTTAGCCCGTGTGGGGCTTGTACTTTACTTTAGCCTTCGTAGGGCTTGCACTTTACTTTAGCCCTTGTGGGGATCAATCTCTATTTTCACATTGATTTTTTTTATATTATGATGAGTGATGATACCCGACAAGGACGAAGAATATTATGATGATCCCAATAAGACCGGATGATATTATGATGCTGTGATGATGCCTTGAAAGGCCAAAGGATATTATGATGATGTGATGATACCCGGGAAGGCCGAAGGATATTATGATGATGATGATGATGATGATGTTCATGATGATCACATTTATGATGCTGATAGTTATGATGAAGAGTTTGTGATATTGGTTGGGTACCTTGCTTTTATTCTTGCATGCGCATAACCTATCACTAGTATGCTCCTATATCTATCAGCCGGTATGGGATAGTTGCATAGATATGGGTGATGACTATGACTTGTTATGTTATATGTTGATTGCATCTTCCGATCCTGGGGTGCTGGGGGTACGCATAGGCTCAACCATATATTTGGTTGTCTGGAATATCCGGTTACTCATGTTGTTATTGATATTCTTATATTCATAGTTATGATCATTGTTATGTCTAGCTTATGACAGATTGGTCATTGATTTGGTATTTAAACTTGAGGTATGATTCTAGCCCATTTTATCTTACGATTTGCATTATTATGCACATTTATTTCATGTTTGGACATATGGATTAGAAAACCTGAGCATATTAGTACTAAATCCTGATAAGATTATAATGAGGCCTTAAAATGGAGATATGATGACCTAAGTTATATCTCGAGATGACCTTACTCATATATATATATATATATATATATATATATATATAGCTATGGCACCACTGTATACCCCTTCCTCTATTTGTTCATGTTGTATATTCAATCCTTGGACTTGTATATTGCTATATAATCTTTTTTCATCCCTTATTCATATATTGTCTACGGATATAGGGTATAGTGTGGAAATTTCTGAGTATGGCTGGAATAGGATAGTTCATCCTTGACAAATTCTTAGCCTTATTGTGTTAGTCTCTTGGACATGAATAGGATAGGCTATTCTTACTATCTCATTGGCTTGTTATATAATTATTGGGCTCTTGGTGTAGTTTCCATTCTATTTACATATTATATATATATCTGCTTTTAACTTTAGAGATCAGTTGTAAGTTGCCTACTGAGTGCCATTTGTTTTGTACTCATACTACACTTCTGCAGCTTGCAGATCATATTACGGTTTATATCCTTTGATGTGTACTTCATGCGGAGCATCCATGGTTCAGAGACTGAGAGTGAGCTCCTAATGTTTGGAGTATTACTCACCTCCCTGTTTTGTATTAGACTAGTCTCTATATTGTATTCAGAGATAAATTATATATGTGTAATTTGTTTCATCTATTAAAATTTTGATCTCTTATTATATTAGAAGCTCTTCTATTGATACCACCAGGTTTTGGGATTTCATTATGTATTTGATCCTCTTAGTTCATAAATTTCGCATTTTGTTCTATATATAATAGAGTAGTCTATTACTAGCCGTTCCGGACTACGGGAATTTTGGTGGCCTATCGATGGGTTATGGTAGGCGCCATCGTGAACTGAGAAATTAGGTCGTGATATTATGATCTATGTTAGGAAAACCTTAAACAATGTTGTGGATTATGTGAAGAAGGTAGAAACGGTAAAGCAAGTTAGTCAGGCCAAGTTGTTAGTAGAGAAGATTCTAAATACGAGTAACTTTGGTAGTTCCAACACAAGGAGTCCTAGCCAGCAGATTTATTTAGATTTTCCCATTTACTCAATGCTGCCAATTTCTATAGGTGATCAATCAACAATTGTTCAACAATCCTTATTTGCTATAGGCCAATGGGCTTCTTATTTTTTGGCGAGCAAGCCTACTCTTGAGCAAGGTTGTTATACTTATGGTGTTGTGAGGTACTTTAAGAGAAAGTGTCTACAGACATAAGATACGTTATAGGTCCTATAGCAGGCTAAGGATATGGTCCCTATTAGTAGAGGTACTAGACGTAATGGTAATGGGAAGGTTATCCATAAGGTGGGCGTGATAATGATTAGTGAGCTCGTGGTGGAAATTGATGTAATAGTAATGTAGGGAAGGGTAGACCATACCCAGTTTGATAATGGAGCTCACTAATATGCCTTCCAAGGTGTTGCAGACCAAAAGCTAAGGTCATGATGGCACGTATCATGTCTAAGCCTTGACAAGATATCTAATCACCAAAATTGATAAGTAAGAAGAATATCATAACACAATTCCCAAGGCGAGACTTGGAGAGCACTATCAAACTATATATGTACAAAAGTCTGAATAATAATCATACCATAAACCATCCCTAAACCTGGTGTCACAGTGTAAGAACAATCGGAATACAATTTGGAACTACAAAATACAACTGAAATCCAAGAACAACAAGTGTGTCTGTGAATACAAGATAATGACATCGCCTAGATAGGAGGAGGTCTAAGATCGACTCTAAAGGCATGGAGAATCCAATACCTCAAAGGATAATTGATCAAGCTCACGATCTCAACTGCTCCACGACGCATCATACCTAGATCTACACCATAAGGTCACAATACGGATTAATATAGTCAACTTATACTCAGTAGGTATCATAGGCATACTGAGAAAATAAAAAACAAGGTACATAAATACATATTATGAGCACGTCACCTGCAATCTGAAAATATCCCAAATGGTAGCTCACACCTCTTCACTAATAGTTCTAAATATAGCATTTAAACAATAAAATAGGTACGTAAAAGAAATAGAATAGTCATTTATTGAATTAAGCACAACACTGAAGATGCATAATTTGTGAAATGCAATAATGATAATAATGATGATGTGATATGATTGAGGTTATCACACAACCTCCGTATACACCTATCAAGCCTCAAGGCTTCTATGTAGGACCCATGGGAGGTTTCAACTCATATACTTTCTCAATACTCACTCCCAATCTCAATACCATATCGCCCCTCTGACTCGTGGGCTACGACAGAGAGTTTTGCAAAAATATCTTATTTCTATCAAAATTAGTGTTTCCTCTATTCTACCAATGTGTCATGAATGTATGTGTGATATGAGGATGTAAATTCTTATAACCAAACTAGTATGAATTCAATATATGCACACGTGAGCTCATAATTTACTCAAAACATCATCTATCCATAATTTAGGATAAGCAATGTACCATAACAATAAATATTACATGTAAGGCACCACTAATATTGCATAAACCCCTAACTTTGTATTTCTATTATGAAGGAAACAACCATTGCATAAACTATACCAATAATATCATATAAGGCCCCAAACAGACAATCCAAAACAAGTAATATCTCAAATCACCACTATGTAATACCCCTCAAATTTCTCTCGTAGTCTGAAACTTAGAGCGTGTCAAGTGAAGCATAAATCCTATCCAAAAAGGGTGAGAGGTATCTTCCCAAGTGAGAAATATTTTGAATAGTGTAGAATTTCCCTAATATCAAATTTTTGTCAAGTAGAGAATTGAATAAGCTTTCCATCGATACCACTTTCGTCAAAATTCGGCATCGGATGAGGAAGTTATAGTCGTTTTACAGAAATTTATCAGAATCGCCGAGGTGCGATGGCCGAATTAACGGACCATCGAGCTTCCAACGGACCATCGTCCAGCCCATAGTAACCAAGGCAGTGACTCCCAAGTGCGATGGACAGGATGATGGGCCGTCGAGGCTGCGACGGACCGTCGCGTTGAGGCAGTGTGGCCTCATCCTGGTAAACGTGAGACGGATGATCCAACGGACCATTGGGTTTATGATGGATTGTCGCTGAGACCATGGAATCGAGGTAGTATGTTCTTTTTCTGACTGCTGTGGGACGGATGATCCGACGGACCATCAGATTGAGCGACGGACCGTAACTGCAACTGTCGCAGACCCCGTCCAACATTTTTAACTCATTTTAAAAAGGGCTCTTTGTTTTGTTTTGTTTTCCCACACTTTTAAGCCCCTATTTATATCCGATCAAGGCTCACAACTTCATTTTTCCTCTTCAACATTAAAAATTAGGATTTCTACAAAATCAAAACCCTGTTTTCTTCTTCAAGGAAAAATCAAGAGAAATCAAGAGAAATTAAGAATCTCTTCAAGAACTTTCATGAAAGAGTTTCACTAAGGTATGTAGATGTTGATTCTTGGGTCTCTTTCATCCAAGAAGCTCAAGAACCCTTTTTAAAAATTCAAAGATCTTATGATTATGGGTTTTTATGATTCATGTGAGTTGAAATTGATGGTCATGCTATTATTGAGTTTTAATTCATGTTTATTTGCAAGGTTTTCAAGCTTTATCCCTATTATGTAATAATCATGTGATGTTCATGATAGACCCTCTTCAAGTTGCTTGTTTAGTGATGTGTTCATGTCAATTAAGTGAACAAATTGTTGAATAAGTAAAGCATGCTCCCCATATGTTTGATAAAATGCTTATGTGAAGGAATTAGAGACATTATAGAATGTTGACTAGAAATCCCCAATTGTGTGCAAGCCCATGCATGTCAAGTGTTTGTTGATAAGCCTTAGTGAATTAATTGTGACATGATAGCATGAAATTCTCCAATTATGTACTCTTTGATACATGCTAAGACTTTAATACATGCCAAGTGTTTGATGCAAGACCTTGTTGAATAAAGTATAATCCAATAGCACGTCCCTATATATTATTACATGTTTAGGATTCCTAAATGCTTGAATGGATGCCTTAGTGATTGTAATGGTGAATGATTATCCATGGTATTGATTATTCAAGAATGGTTATGTTTTACTTTTATGTTATCGAGTCCTAGAGGTATTTATACCCAACAATTTAACTTTTGTCAAGAGCCCATGTAAGTTTTCACGATAATTCCAGTCGAGTCATGATTCTTAAAACTTAGTGAGTTATAGAACTCTGTATTCTCAGACATATACATAACTTAAGAAATCTCAGTAATCTCTGTAATTGCCTTAATCTTAGTATCGCTAGTAATCTAGCCCCAGTTCTGTACCCAGCTCAGATCTAGTAATATTGAAGTGTTCAGTTCTGACCTCTGTAGTAATTAAGTACTCTATTCAAATCTCAGTGTCGTTCAGTCAGATAACGAGATTCAGTAGTATTCTGTCAGATACGAAACCAAGTGAATTCAGCTTAACTCAGTCAGACCATTCGAGAAACATGATTAGTATCAGATTCAACTTAGTTTGTGTTCAGTTTAGAATTAGTTCAGAGTCTTCCAGTTGGGAGTAGAAGCTAGCACCGAGCGAGGGAAGGGATGGTGGCTCGTCGTTAGAGAGGTAGATTTGTTAAGAGTAATCTCTGACCTCCAGAACTGCATAGCCAGCGCAGGATGTAGGAGTCACCCGTCAGGAAAGGCTAGTCACTCGTTATATAGGCTTGACTATTATATGCCTTAGGCTTGACTTCCTGCGAGGATCACCCATAAAATAGGCTTGACCAGAGAGGTCTTTACCCGTGGCACGGTATTACACCCTTCCATCTTGGGTTACAGGTTGGACCCCACTAGTTGGGATTTGGGGCATGTCGGTTAAGTGACTACTTCCCACAGTTGCAGTTTTAGTATCAATCTTTAGAAATCTGGACTATTAGATACAATCATGTATCTTAGTGAGGAACTCAGATAGTTCCATTGATTCATGGACCACCCATAAGATAGGCTTGGTCCCATATAAAGTTATTCAATATCAGATCTAGAGATCACCCGTCAAATAGGCTTTATCTTAGTCTTAGATTTAGTTGAGTATTCTTGTTATCATGTTTAGAGATCACCCGTTAGATAGGATTAATCTCAGTCTCAATTTATTTGAGTATTCTTGTTATCAGATCTAGAGATCACTCATCAGATAGGCTTGATCTCAGTCTCAAATTCAGTTGAGTAATCTTATTATCAGATCCTGAGATCACCCATCAGATTGGCTTGATCTCAATCTCAGATTCAGTTGAGTATTCTTGTTGTCAGATTCAGACATAATCACTTCTCATCATTGATAGTATATTTTGGAATCATCCATTAGAGAGGTTTATCTCAGATTCAGTCAGTCGAGAGTAGTAAGCTCACAATTTAGTCATTGATATGAGTATATTCTGTTAATCAGTTTCAGTATCCTCAGATTCTGAGATCACTCGCTAGATAAGACTGATCTCAACTCCAATACTCAGTTATCGGTATCAAATGATTCAGTTGTTCAGTATCTTAGTATTAGTAGTGAGTTCAGATGACAATAATGCAGTATTCGAGTTTCAGTATGTAGAGTCGTGATGGTTATAGTTATGGTTTGTTCATTCACGCATGTGTTCTCATTCAGTAATCTCATGATTATTTAGTTAAGTAATTGTTCATGCATAAGCCCTTGCATTTAGCCTTACCTCATCTGCATACTCAGTACATTACCGTACTGACACATTTGCGCTATGGTGTTTTATTTGACACCATAGGTTCAGAGGCACGAGATCTAGAGTACCCTTAGCAACTCAGTTCTAGTCAGCAGCAGTAGATATAGCAGTGAGTCCTCTTCAGTCAAGGATGATCCTTATTTTTATTATTATCATATCAGACTTAGTTTATTTTCAGTAGACAGAGTTAGTTGGGGACATGTCCCATCAACTCCATAGTTCAGATAGTTTAGAGGCTTTTTGAAAAGATGTATCAGTATTCAGTTTTAAATTTTGAGTATTTTTGATGTTTTGAAACTTATGGCCAGTTTATGCATTTATTATCTATATGATTCAGTGTTCAGGCATAGATATCAGTAGAGGGTTGGATTGTGGTCCTTCAGGATCATAAGCACCATGTGACATTTCGATTCCAAAAAAATTGGGGTCGTCACAAACTTGGTATCAGAGCCTAAGGTTCAATAGTATCCTAGGGATTCTAAAAAACCTCATCTAGTAGAGTCTTGTGCATGGGTGTGTTGCGCACGACATTTATGTACAAGAGGCTATAAGATATTTTTAGGAGCAGTTTCCCTTCTTTCATTATTAATGTCTTACGAGTGAGAATGAGCTCAAGTTGATCCTCAGTCTAATCTACCTCTTTCTTCCATTATAGAGTATGCCTCCTTGCAGAGATTATGTCTGTAGGGTTGATGACTATCCCCCTCCGCTAGTAGATCCTGAGAATGAGAATGTATCACACGCCGAGTTTTAAGTAGCTTTTTCGGCGCTAGCCCAAACTGTGACTAATGTTCAGGGTAACCATCAAGTTATGGCCCTACCTCAGCAAGATGGGGGTTCAGCCGCAGCCAGAATTAGAGATTTCATGAGAATGAGCCCGCCAGAATTCTTTGGGTCAGTAGCAGGTGAGGAACCACAGCTTTATCTAAAGGAGATGGAGAAGATTACCCAGGTTATACATGTTTATGAGGAGCAGAGTGTAGAGTTAACGTCCTATAGGATGAAGGATATTTCTCATGATTGGGTAGTGATGTGGAAGAAGGGTAGAGGGGAGGATGCAACTCCCGTAACTTGACAAGAGTTTTAGGATGCCTTTTTAGATATGTTTTTCCTGCTAGAGATGAGGGAGTATAAGATAGAAGATTTCATAAAACTAAGGCAAGGCTCCATAAAAGTGAAAGAGTGTTGTCTTAATATTAACCAGTTAGCTAAGTATGCTCCTGACTTAATAGCTAACCCAAGAGAGATTATGAGTAAGTTTGTGACTGGTGTGTTCGGGTTAGTGTTGAAAGAGTGTAGAACTTCTATGCTTCATAGTGATATAGACCTTGCTAGGTTGATGATGCATGCACATCATATTGAGGTAAATAAGACAAAAGAAAGAGAGAGAGTGAGTAAGAGAGCCAGGGCAGGTAGTCATGGTTTTTCTCAGGCAGGGTCCCAGGGTGGTAGCCATTTTCAGCATAGTCAAAAGTTTTCAGTCCCAGCTCTATTATAATCTAGTGTACCCGCACCGAAGTTCGGGGATGTAAGTTATGATGGGGCACCAGGATCCAAAGCTGAGTAGTGCTAGTGGTGTTCGTACCAATCCGCTTTGTGGAGAGTGTGGCAAGAGCCACCTAGGTGTGTGTAGAGCCGGTAGTGATGTGTGCTTTGGGTGTGGTGAGCCAGGACACAGGATGCGAGAATGTAGAGCCGTAGCTCAGAGGGGTAGAGATTTTCTTCAACAGAGTACCCCTTCTAGTTCCAATAGTGATTAGCGTCAGAACAGTCTCTATGCGTTTTAGGCTCTCCATGATCAGGAAAAGTTCCCTGATATAGACACGGGTATGTTATGAGTTATTCATCTTTGTGATATGCATTTCTAGATCCTTTGCTTCCATTTTGATCTTATATGTTAGCATGAGTCATGCATGAGTTTCAGATCTAAGTCGGTCAATCATGACCCAGTTCGTAGGTGCCCTATGCACCGCCCCAGTATTTCAGCAAGGTGTTTGTAGAGGGACATAGAGTCCCAAGGGGGAGATACCCCATGATGTTGCGATGCTCTCATGTTATTAGACTCATTAATTTGCATGTTCAGACTCTCCTTATGAAGTTAACATCAGTGATTATTGCATAGCCAGTCATGCTTTTGAGAGTCAGTTCAGTTAGACATTCATGCATTAAATATGCACGTTCAGTAGAAAGATTTCAGCTTTTTCAGTGTGTTCAATCATGCATTCATGAGATCAGCCCATTTATGCATCCATGCATCAGATATGCATTTCCATTATGAGAATTCAACTTATGAGTAGCTTCAGTCGAGTATTCCATGCGTAAGGTATGCATGCCCAGTATGAGAACTCAGAGTATCAGTGGTTCCAATTGCATAGTCATGTTTCAGATGTTATTGTTCCTTAAGTAAGTTCAGTTGATTAGTATTCTTAGCCTATCAAGAGACATTCAATGATGCATGTTTCCAAGGGGGAGATAATGTAAGAGCCCGCAAATTTCTCTCGTAGTCTGAGCCTTAGAGCGTGTCAAGTAAAGCGTAAATCCAGTCCAAAAATGGTGAAAAGTGTCTTCCCAAGTGAGAAATATTTTGAACCATGTAGAATTTCCCTAATATCAACTTTTTTCATTTAGATCATTGAATAAACTTTCCATCGATACCACTTTTGTCAAAATCCAACATCGGATGAGGAAGTTATGGCCGTTTTACAGAAAGCAGTCGGAACCGCCCAGGTGCGATGGCTAGATTGATGGACCATCAAGCTTGTGACGGACCATCGCCTATCCCGTCGAAACCAAGGAAGTTATGCCCAAGTGAGATGGCCAGGATGATGGATCGTCGAGGCTATGAAGAACCATCGCTGGGACCGTCACGCTGAGGCAGTGTTACCTCATCCTGGCCAACGTGCGATGGACGATCCGACGGACCGTCGGGTTTGTGATGGACCATTCCTTAGACCGTCGCATTGAGGCAGTGTTTTTTTTTTCCGACCACTGTGCGACGGACGATCCGATGGACCGTTAGACTGAGCGATGGACCGTCACTTCGACCGTCGCAGAACACCCGTCCAACATTTTTAACTCATTTTTAAAAAGGGTTTTCGGTTTTTTTCCCACTCTTTTCAGCCCCTATTTATATCCGATCAAGGATCACAACTTCATTTCTCCTCTTAAACATAAAAAATTAGGGTTTCTACAAAATCAAAACCCCTCTTTCTTCTTCAAGGAAGAATCAAGAGAAATCAGGAGGAATCAAGAATCTCTCCAAGAGCTTTCAAGAAAGAGTTTCTCTAAGGTATGTAGTTGTTGATTCTTGGGTCCCTTTCATCCAAGAAGCTCAGGAACCCTTTTTAAAATTTCAAAGATCTTATGATTATGGGTTTGTATGATTCATGTGAGTTGAAATTGATGGTTATGCTATTATTGAGTTTTGATTCATGTTTGTTTGCAAGGTTTTCAAGCTTTGACCCTAGTATGTGATATTCATGATAAACCCTCTTCAAGTTTCTTGTTTAGTGATGTGTTCATGTCAATTAAGTGAAGAAAATTGTTGAATAAGCAAAGCATGCTCCCCATATGTTTGATAAAATGCTTATGCGAAGGAATTGGAGAAATTATAGCATATTGACTAGAAATCCCCAATTGTGTGCAAGCCCATGCATGCCAAGTGTTTGTTGAAAAGCCTTAGTGAATGAATTGTGACATGATAGCATGAAATTCTCCAATTATGTGCTCTTTGATACATTCTAAGACTATAATACTTGCCAAGTGTTTGCTGCAAGACCTTTTTGAATGGAGTATGATCCAATAGCATATCCCTATATGTTATTACATGTTTAGAATTCCTAAATTCTTGAGTTGATGCCTTAGTAATTGTGATGGTGAATGATTTTACATGGTCTTGAGTATTCAAGAATGGTTATGTTTTTCTTTTACGTTATTGAGTCCTGGGGGTATTTACACCTGATAATTTAGCTATTGTCAAGATCCCGTGTCAGTTTTCACGATAATTCCAGTCGAGCCATGATCCTTAGAACTCAGCGATTTATAGAACTCTATATTCTCAGACAAATATAGAACTTAAGAAATCTCAGTAATCTCTAAAATCGTCGTAATCTCAGTATCGCTAGTAATCTAGCCTCAATTCTGTACCCAACTCAGATCTAGTTGTATTCAAGTGTTCAGTTCTGACCTCTGTAATAATCGAGTACTCTATTCAAAGCTCAGTGTCATTCAGTCAGATAACGAGATTCAGTAGTATTCTGTCAGATACAGAACCAAGTGAATTCAGCTTAACTCAGTCAGACCATTTGAGAAACATGATCAGTATCAGATTCAGCTTAGTTTGTGTTCAGGAGTAGGAGCTAGCACCGAGCAAGGGAAGGGATGGCGGCTCCCCATCAGAGATACAGAGTCGTTAGGAGAAATCCCTAAACTCCAGAACTGCGTAGCCAGCGCAGGATGCAGGAGTCACCCGTCAGGAAAGGCTAGTCACTCGTCAGATAGGTTTGACTATTATATGCATTAGGCTTGACTTCCTTTGAGAGTTACCCATCAAATAGGATTAAACAGAGAGGTCTTTACCCATGGTACGGTACTGACACCTTTCTAGCTGGGGTTACAGGTTGGACCCCACCAGTTTAGATTCGGGGCATGTCGGTTAAGTGACTACTTCCCATAGTTGCAGTTTCAGTATTAATTTTCAGAAATCAGGACTGTTAGATATAATTATCTATCTTAGTGAGGAACTCAGATAGTTTCATTAATCCATGGACCACCCATCAGATAGACTTGGTCCCATATAAAGTTATTCAGTATCATATCTAGAGATCACCTGTCAGATAGGCTAGATCTCAGTCTTAGATTCAGTTGAGTATTCTTATTATCATATTTAGAGATTACCCGTCAGATATGCTTAATCTCAATCTCAAATTCAGTTGAGTATTTTTGTTATCAGATCTAGAGATCACTCGTCAGATAGGCTTGATCTTAGTCTCAGATTCAGTTGAGTAATCTCATTATCAGATCCCGAGATTACCCATCATATTGGCTTAATCTCAGTCTCAGATTCAGTTGAGTATTCTTGTTGTCAGATTCATACATAATCACTTCTCATCATTGATAGTAGATTTTGAAATCATCCGTTAGAGAGGTTGATCTCAGATTCAGTCAGTCGAGAGTAGTAAGCTCAGAATTTAGTCATTGATATGAGTATATTCTGTTAATCTGCTTCAGTATCCTCAGATTCTGAGATCACTCGCTAGATAAGACTGATCTCAACTCCAGTACTCAGTTATCAATATCAGATGATTTAGTTGTTCAGTATCTCAGTATTAGTAGTGAGTTCAGATGACAATAATGCAGTATCCGAGTTTTAGTATTCAGAGTCGTGATGGTTGTAGTTATGGTTTGTGCATTCATGCATGTGTTCTCATTCAGTACTCTCATGATTATTCAGTAAAGTAATTGTTCATGAATAATCCCTTGCATTTATCTTTACCTCATTTGCATACTTGGTACATCCTCGTACTGACGCATTTGCACTATGCTATTTTATTTGACACCATAGGTTCAGAGGCACGAGATCCAGAGTACCCTCAACAACTTAGTCCCAGTCAGCAGGAGTAGACATAAAAGTGAGTCCTCTTCAGTTGAGAATGATACTTATTTTATTGTTTATTTTCAGTAGACAGAGTTAGTTGGGGATATGTCCCATCAACTCCACAGTTCAGATAGTTTATAGGCTTTTCGGACAGATGTATCAGTATTCAGTTTTAAATTTTGAGTATTTTTAGATGTTTTGAACCTTATGGATAGTTTCCACATTTATTATCTATATGATGCACTGTTCAGATACAAATATTAGTAGAGGGTTTGCTTTTGGTCTTTCAAGATCATAAGCACCGTGTGACATTCCGGTTTAAGAAAAATTGGGTCGTTACATTCCAAAAAACATATAAGCCCCCACACAGGCACACAATTTTAATAAATATTATTTCCATGATTGATTACCCATACCCAAACATATATTTCCATAAATATTAACCCCACAACCCAGTTTGAAGAAAGTTAAGCCATAACCTACGTTGTGATAAGGAAATCCATGCCTAAAAGCCTTCAACATAGAGCTCGAACGATCTCAAAATCAACCAAATCATACAAATATAGAATTTGTACATCAAAATAAAGCCAATAATACCCATATTGCACATTTTCAAATAGGAGTCAAAACAGACCCCCTAAATGGGTTTTGAAAAGAAAAGATAAAACCAAAAATTTTGTTTTCATAAGACTTACCCAAGATTAAAGAAATTCATATGAGAAAACCAAGTGCAAATGGGGATTAAATTAAAAAACCTTTTAAGCCTTTCGAGCCAAAATTCGAGAATTTCAATTTTGAAATCATAATCTAATTAGTTTTAGATGACGATAATCGAAGTAAAATAATTGAAATAGTGCTTTAAAGCTTGCCCAATCTCGATCATGGAAGAAATCATCAAAAAATTCCCTCAACTGAAAGCTTCAAGTCTTAAAAATAGAATAAAAATTGAGAAAACTTATTTTTATACAAGTCCAACTATGACCGCTAAAGTGGTCAAATGATCGCTTAAGAGGTCATTACTTAAGCATGGGTTTGGTGCTTCAGCGGTCCAGCCCAATTGAGTAGGGCTACTAAAGTGGTCCCCTACGGCGAATGTAGAGACCGCTAAAGTGGACAAGAGTCCACTTTAGCTGTAGTTTCCCTAAATGGAAGGGTCAACTAAAGTCTTACCCAACCGCTTTAGCGGGCCTTTGGATGCAAAAACAATTACACCAGATATCATCTGGATCAACAACTTTGCTTAGTTGCAAAGTTGTTGATCCACCCCCGGGATTCATTTAGAACCCTGTGAAGGAAAACAAAATATATTGCTCGACTAAATTTGACTTTTTAGATTTAATGGCTACTTTAGATTTTTGAATAGAGGTTGTTCTCACAAAATTGACCCCCATAATCAAGGGTCAAAATGAGATCCAAAATAAATAAAATTAAACTGACTATGTTACTAACCTAAAATCATCGTTCTGGATCTGCTAGCACAATCCGTTTTTCCATCCCACAAACAAAAAAACAAGTGTTGACCGAAGACAACTATAAGCCCTTTTTGACCTCTACAAAACATAAACTCGCACAAATTATTTTGAGTCATATCAGGAATCGTGCCAACAATCCCCACATGTAACACCCCATATTTTTAGCAATATTTTGAAGCGACATTCTTACGTGTGTTAACTCCAATCCCATGAATTTCTTTTAAATACATATGCCATGATATTTATCCTAGTGTGTGAAGTGATCTCGAGGTGAACAATATTCATAAGAATCACTTAGAACAAAGTTGAGCTAAGAGTCTTTGATTCATCCAAAGTTTGGTATTCAATTCTACAAGGGCCTACTTTTAACGTACATAACCTTATATATACAAAGAATTTTTTAGCTCAAGACCCACCAAATTGTATATAATTGAGTCAACTTTCCAACTATAGCAATTTCGTCATAATTCGATGCCCGGGCAAAAGGTTATAGCTATTTTTGTAAGAGAGGCAATGAGGGTGCTTGATTAGCGTGCGGCGCCCACTGTAGTTCATCGCAATAGAGCCCGCGGCGCCCGCTCTAGTGCATTGCACCAGATCCTGCGGCGCCCGCTCCATAACCCACCCCTCAACTTTTCCAGCTTTTGTTCTCATCTATAAAAGGACAAATGGGTCTTTTCTCTTCACCCAAGGGTTCCATAATATAGGATTAAGGGTAAAAAAAGGCAAGATTGGCACCTTTATTCACAAAGACTCTCCAAAGAAAACCATTCTCTTTCAAGAACGAACCCTAGCCTCTTCAAGATTCAAGCTCAAGCTTAAACAAATCACCAAGAACCTTCACGAAATCTTCAATTAAGGTATGTTAGATGTTCATCAATGGGTATTTTTCACCCATGGAGTCCAAGAACCCATTTTAAAGATTAAAGTTATGATTTTGACTTGTTATTATGAGTTATCTTCATGAAGTTATGATGAATCTTAATTAAGAATTATGTTTGCCAAGTGCTTTGACAAAAAAAGCCCTTACAAGTTTGAAAGTTGAAGTATATTTATCTATATCTTAGTAGTTTGATTTCAAGTTATGATTTCAATTATTTTCACGTGGAATACATTATTTTATATTTTAAATATTGTGGTTTTCATATCATGTTCATGTGAATTCAGAATAAAACCCTTAGTTTATGATTTAGTCATGTGATCGTGCTATCTTATTATGTTTAAAAGCTCGCCCATGTTAAAGTCTTGACCCCCTATGTGTTTGATTAAATGCTTAAGTGAATAATTGTGAACATTGATTTTCTTTCATTGTTTGAAAGCTTTTATGTGTCTCTGTTGTTTTTTATATCGAGTCCTGGGGGTTATGAATAAAATTTAGCTGTTTACTTAGTCTCAGTATTTTTAAAATAGTTTCAGACATTTATTAGCATTATCAATCCATTCAGTTATCATGTTAGTCAAACTTAGATCAGTTCAATAATCCGCGTCAGTTTCTTCTTCGATTAAACTTAGCTCAATTCCATAATCAATGTCAGTTTAGTTGGAAGTATTATTCAGCACCAAGTGAACCCAGGGATGGAGGCATTCCTATTAGTATAGGTTTTGACCCTTAGTAGTAATTCCTGAGTTACAGAACTATGTAGCAAGTTTAGGTTTGAGATGTCTTCCTGCTAGTTTAGGGTTGACATGTATCTTATGAGTCTTCCTGTTAGTTTAGGATTGACAGGATATCTTCCTTCTATTTTAGGGTTGACATAGCCATTGTTAGTACCTATGGTACAGTACTAGCAACCTTTTAACTAGGGTCATAAGTTGGACCCCGATCAGCTAAGCTTTGGGGCATGTCAGTTAGATGATACCTCCCACAGTTTCAGTTTTAGTATTCAGTTCAGAACTCAGTTTAGTTTTACTTGACCATAGCATATAGTTTATCAGTTATACAGTTATCAGATTTCAGTATCTTAGTTTACAGACCATTCCAGAATCATGTTATATGCTTGGTCATGCATACTCAGATTTTACAGTTTTCATGTATCAATGCATCTGTTATTTCATGTTATTTATTTAGTCAGTTATCATTCATGCATATAAGCCCAGCATATCAACCTAACTTAATCTAGCATACCAATACATTAAAATTACTGACCACATACTCGTTTCTTGAGCTATGATATCTCATATCATAGGTTTGGATGCTCAAGTTCCCGACCACACTTAGACATTCCAGCGCATCAGCAGCAGCAGCAGCCATAGCGAGTCTTCATATTTTAAGAATTGATTATATTTATTTTCATGCTTTAAGTTCATTAGTTAGTTAGAGTTAGTTAAGGCTTGACCCATCAACTCTTATTCAGTCAGTTTTAGAGGCTTTCGAACACTTCAGACAGTCAGCCAGTTTGCAATTATTTTTATAAATTTTTAGACAGTTGTTTTCCTATTTATGATTAAAAGATGATTTAGTATTTAAATACTTATGGAATATTTAGCTATTTCACACATGTTATTTTGTTATTATTATTTAGTGCTCACAGTAGGTACCTGCTTATGGGTTTGCTTGTGGTCTTCCTGGATCTTAAGCACCGTGTGGCGTCCAGGGTGCATTCCCGGGGCATTACAAACTTGGTATCAGAGCCTATGATTTTAAAGTATCCTAGGAAGTCTGAAAGCCATGTTGAGTAGATTCTTATGCATGGGCGTGACGCGCACCACACTTATGGACAAGAGGCTACAAGACGTTTTAGGAAATGTTTCCCTTCTTTCAAGTCTCAAATCGTTTTATAGGAAGGTTATCTAAGAAAATTATACAGATTCTCATATTTCTCTATTCATGCCAGCTCTACCTTGTTTTCCAGGTAACAAAAATAATCAAGCTCAAATCTTATAGATAGATCTTTCTCAAATAGTCCCCATAGACAATTAGGGGATTACATGCAGGATTAAAGGATCCCATTAGGTCCCTTATGTTCTACACTTTGAAAGTGTTTGTCCATGTACATGAAAATCATGCACTAATCCAAAGTCAAATGTGCTTTTAGATCCCTTCTCAGTACCTATGATAACATATGACCTAGAGTTAGAAGCACGAACCCAAAATTTTAGTAGCAGTAAAGTGGGGATAGTATTATCTGGATTTAGTAAATTTTATATCCATGGGGCTAGTTGTATTAATGTTAATCAGTAGGCTTGAATAGTGCATGTAATAATTTAAGTTGTTGATTCGAAATATAAGTATAAAGATGTGATATTAGTAGGCTAAAAAGGAATTTAGTATGGTTCATTAAGAGTTTGAGAATATCTATGTTAAATGTTAGAAGCCAAGTTTGAATCTCTGAAAATTTAGCTAATGAAAAGTAGAGTTGAAGCACTAGATAGTATGAACTCATGGTATGGTGATACTCCTGGATATTTTAAGTTATTCAGTGCTTTAGTTATTGTATGATGATTGTTGAGGCTATGGAAAAATAAGAATTATGTATCAGAAGGAAGTACTAGAAGTGAGACTTACATTATCGGGTATAGTCTTTTTGGGTAAGTATAGTATTTATGTGCATCGTTATGTCTCAGACTCTGGAGTAAAGTGATTGTAGTTTGGTTTAAAGTTATTTGAAAGAGTTCCATAGACTTACAGTGATGGGATAAAGCTAAGGGGGAGATGATAGAACAAGTAACCACGTCAGGCTCTCAGATTCTAGTAGTGATGCCATTATGTGTAGAAAAGTAGTAAGAGAGGATGATTCCCAACCCATTCTTATCTCTATATAAAGTATTTCTGTAATCATGATATCTACTCATGCCTTAAATGTCAGCTCCATGATCATAGTTCATGTTTATGCACATCATAGAGAATTATGTGTGTTTTTAGTCCCTAGTAGAAGGAGTTCTAGTTTGTTCAATAGTATGAACCATGTTCCATGAATTTATGAACTCCTAAAATTAGGTCGTGCAGCTCATGAGTCATGTACTCATGCTTTATAGTATGTTCAGTTCTAGTACTTATGCTACACTCTTAATGATCAGAGAAATTTTGATTCATGTAATGCATGTCCTCAGTTCAAACCTCTTAGATGAATTCATGTCATTGACCCTCTATTCATCATGCCTTTGTTTCATATTCCAGATGTTCATTCATGATTTATTCCATAAGTGTTCTGTACATCATCTCAATCTTTCCTTAGTATTTCAGCAAGTCAATATCATTCGGGGAATGAGCTATCCCTGGGGGAATGTATTATAGTGCCACGAGTTTTCATGTCCTAAATCTCTCAACTTTTCTTTCACAAAACCACATCCAGCTTGAGGTAATGGTTACTTATAAGTTAACTCTCTCATTTCTATCTCAGCCCTATAACTATTCTCATGTCATTGCATGTATTCGTGAAATCAGTTCAGTTCATGTATCATGCTCAGACTCAGTATGTAATCATGTTTCCATTCATGAATGTTCAGTATATGATATTAATTTCTTTATTACTCTCAGTCTAACCAATCTCATTCGAGGACATACGTTTCCAAGGGGGAGATAATGTAGCACCCCGTATTTTTGGGCTAGAATTTGAAGCATCATTTTTATGTGTGTTAACTATAATCCCATGAATTTCTTTTGAATACATGTGTCACTATATTTATCCTAGCGTGTGATGTGATCTCAAAGTGAAAAATTTTCAAAACAAATTGCCTTTGATTCGTTCAAAGTTTGATATTTGATTCTACATGGGAATAATTTGAACGTGTACAAATTAATATATATGTATAATTTTGCATCTCCAGATCCACAAAATTATAGATAATTGAGTCAAATTTCCAACGATACCAATTTTTCCTTAATTTGATACCCGAGTGAAAAGTTATAGCCATTTTTGTAAGAGAGGCAGTGAGGGCGCGCGATTAGCCCACGACGCCCGCTCCAGTGCACTGCAGCAGAGCCCGCAACGCCCTCTTCATAGCCCGCCCCTCAATTTCTCCAGTTTTTGTTCTCATTTATGCAAGGACAAATGGGTCTTTTCCCTTCACCCAAGGGTTCCATAACACGGGATTAAGGGTCTCAAAAGGCAAGATTGGCATCTTTATTCACAAATCCTCTCAAAAGAAAACCATTCTCTTTCAAGAACAAAACCTTGACTCTTAAATATTCAAGCTCAAGCTTTAATAAATCACTAAGAACGTTCGGGAAATCTTCAATTAAGGTATGTTAGATGTTCATCCATGGGTTCCTTTAACCCATGGAGTCCAAGAACCTGTTTTCAAGATTAAAGTTATGATTTTGACTTGTTATTATGACTTATCTTCAAGAAGTTATGATGAATCTTGATTATGAATTATGTTTACCAAGTGTTTTGATAGAAAGACCCCTTACACATTTGAAAGTTAAAGTATGTTTATCTATATCTTAGTAATTTGATTTCAAGTTATGATTTCAATTGTTTTCACGTGGAATATATTATAGTATGTTTTAAATATTGTGGTTTCCATATCATGTTCATGTGAATTCAGAAAAAAACCCTCAGTTTATGATTTGGTCATGTGATCGTGCCATCTTATCATGTTTAAAAGAACCCCCATGTTAAAGTCTTGACCCCTATGTGTTTGATGAAATGCTTAAGTGAATAATTGTGAACAATGATTTCCTTTCATGGTTTCAAAGCTTTCATGTGTCCCTGTTGTTATTGTTATTGAGTCCTGGGGGGTATGAATACCTAGTAGCAATCCCTGAGTTATAGAACTACGTAGTAGGTTTCAGATGTCTTCCAGCCAGTTTACAGTTGACATATATCTCATGAGTCTTCCTGTTAGTTTAGGGTTGACAAGACGTCTTCCTGCTAGTTTAGGGTTGACACAACCATTATTAGTACCCGTGTCATGGTACTAGCATCCTTCTAACTTAGGGTCACAGGGTGGACGCCGATCAACTCAGCTTTGGGGCATGTCAATTAGATGATACCTCCCACAGTTTCAGTTTCAGTTTCAGTAATCAGTTTAGAACTCAGTTTAGTTTTTCTTGACCATATCATACAGTTTATTAGTTATTCAGTTACCAAATTTCAGTATCTCAGTTTACGAACCATTCCAGAATCACGTTATATGGTTGGTCATGCATACTCAGATTTTACATTTTTCATGTTTCTATGCATCAGTTATTTTATGTTATTCATTCAGTCAGTTATTATTCATGCACATGAGCCAATGCATATCAGGCTAACCCCATCTACCATACCAGTACATTCAAAGTACTAACCACAAACTCATTTTTTTCTCTATGATGTCTCATTTCATAGATTCGGACACTCAGGTTCCCAACCACGCTTAGACATTCCAGCGCATCAACAACAACAGTTGTAGTGAGTCCTCATAATTTGTGAACCGATTATGTTTATTTCTATGCTTTCAGTTCAGTAGTTAATTGGAGTTAGTTAGGGCCTATCCCATCAACTCTTATTCAGATAGTTTTAGAGGCTTTTGGACACTACAGATAGTCAGTCAATTTGCCATTATTTTTATCAGCTTTAAAATAGTTATTTTCCGACAGTTGTTTTCAGATTTATGATTCAGAAATGTTTTAGTATTTAAAAACTTATGGCGTATTTAGATATTCCACATATGTTATTTTTTTATTATTATTTAGTTCTCACAGAAACTACCAACTCATGGGTTAGCTTGTGGTCTCTTAAGGCCGTAAGCACCATATGACATCCAGAGTGCATTCCCGGGGCTTTACACCACACCCCTAAAGATAAGACATAGTGATCATGGGGAGGGTTAAAATATCAAAAACATATAAAAAGGGAAAGTTTAAAAAATCATGTCCTTACAATATCCATTACTAAGAATCTAGTTCTTCCTCACACTAAAGGCAACGGAAATATTGGAATCAGCAAAAAGCTAGGGATAACTACTATTCTTTTCAAACTCGACCTCCCAAGTAGCCTCATCTATAGAATGTTTTCTCCACTTGAACTTAAACACCAGAATGTCACTAGAACGCAACCGCCTAACATCCTGACATAACTTCATTATGTCATAACAAATGACATAAGACACATTCAAAATAAAATGTCGCGGCATGGATAAATGAAATACTAGATGAACGACTAAAATATATATGTGTAATACTAAGTCGTAAGAAACATAGATAATAGTTCAAAGAATCTCAAATGGCCTGACCTCTTCCCAAACCTCGTCACGCCATTCTTGGGAGATATCAAGACCCGAGGCTACCCCCTAGTCACGACAATAGTGCTTATAGTCTCAAGTGACCACAAGTTAACCCATGAGTTGGTACCTAATGTGAGCACTGTATAGATAGTATCAAAATACATGAGTGGAAAATAAACTGACATTGTACTAAAATTTGAATACTGCAAAATGCATCAAAGTATCTCCGAACAACTGATAAAATACTTAAAATCAACTTCTTAACCAAAATGTCTAATAGTATTGAAACAACTCCTTGATTGCCTAACTAATTTTCTAAATGTTTGAAAGCTTCTAAACTGACTGAGGAGTTGATGAGACAGACCCCTAACTAACTTTGACTGACTGAATAAAATAAAATATTGAAATAACTGTATAATCATAATATGTCCTCGATGGATGAGGACTCACCACTACGATTGTTGGATTATGCTGAGCTATCAAACTGCAGTCGGGAAACTGTGTGTCTGAACCTATGATATAAGATATCATAGTGCAAAGAAGAGTATGAGGACAGTACTTTGAATTTGTTGGTATATGAGATGAGGGAAAACAGATATACATGGAGTACTGTGCATGTGAAATAAAGACTAACAGAATAGCATGAGATAACTGAACATGAATATATAAAAACTGTCACATCTGAGAATGCAAGACCAAGCATAAACATATATCTAAAATAATTTGTAAACTTAAAGACTAAAATTTGATAACTGAATAACTGAGAATCTATATGCTTTGGTCAGGTAAACCTAGACTAAAACATACTGAATACTGTACTGAGACTATGGGAGGTATCATAAAAACAACATGCCCCAATCAGATCTAATCGGGGTCCAACTAGTAACCCATATTGGAAGGGTGTCAGTACCGTGCCACGAGTACTAACACTAGTTGTCTGGATCCACTAAGTGGGCGTCCTGAAGGAAAAAAGAGTCACCCTCAACTGGCAAGTTCTCTAAAGAGATATGTGTCACCCTTAACTATAAGGTAGACACTTTACCAACCCTCAACTGGCAGGTAGACATCTCTAACCTATGTTGGCTATATAGTTTTATAACTCAGGGATTTCTACTAAGGGTCACACCCTCTACTGTCAGGTGAGACCGCATCCCTGAGATCACTCGGTGCTAAATCCTACTCCCAACTAAACTGACGCGATACTGGAATGGACTAAACCAGATTAGAAATTATTACATAACTAATAGTGCTCATCATGATCACAAACATATAAGTATACTAATAAGAGTCATGGATTAATTGTCAGAGTAATTGAAAAGATAAATTCATGTAAAAACATAGGTATCGGGTGTTCATAACCCACCAACACTGAATAAACATGAGTATGTGATATCAAACTTGAAATACAGTAAGACGTGATTATGGTTCAAAGACCTAAACATGGCATCTCATCAAAATAGGGAAACATGAAACACTGGATGCACTGATGCTAAATCTGCAAGCAACTTATGCTCATAAGCCACCTTTCAAAAATGAATCAAGATTCTAAATGGGCCAACATATCGGGGACTGAGCTTCCCCTTCTTGATAAATCTCTTCACTCCCTTCATAAGATAAACCTTCAAATAGACTAAGTCACTAACCTCAAACTTCAGATCTCTTCTTCTCACATCTGCGTATGATTTTTAATGGCTTTGTCCTATCTTTAGCCTCTTTCTAATCAGCTGAACTATATCCATGGCCTCAAACACTGAATTTGGCCCTATCAAAGTAGCTTCACCTGCCTCAAACCAACCAATAGGAGATCTATATATCCTTCTATAAAGAGCCTCAAATAGAGCCATCTAAATACTGAGTGATACGCGTTGTGATAGGAAAACTCAATCAAAGGTAAGTAATCATCCCAGCTACCTCTAAAGTCAATAACACATGCTCTCAACATGTCATCTAAGGTTTGATTGGTACTCTCTACCTGACCATCTGTCTGAGGATGAAAAGTTGTACTAAGATGAACTTAGGTACTAAGACTCTTCTGAAAAGCCTTCCAAAAGTAAGAGGTAAACTGAATATCTCTATCTGATATGATAGACAAAGAAAACCCATGAAAGATAACCAATTCACTATGATAGAGCCTGGCATAACCCTCAACTCAGTAAGAAGTATGACCTGACAGGAAATGAGCTTATTTGGTCATTTCATCTACAATTACCCATATCAAATCATGCTGATAATGCGTACGAGACAACCCTATCATAAAATCCATGGTCGCCACCTCTCACTTCCAAGTGGGGATAGTGAACTCCTGCAATGTGACACTAGACCTTTGGTTTTTAACCTTAACTTGCTGAAAATTAGAACATTTATCTACGAACTCTGCAATATGCCTCTTCATACCACTCCACTAATAGATTTCCCGCAAGTCATGGTATATCTTTGTGGCTCCTGGATGGATTCAGTATCGTGCACTATAAATTTCTACAAGTATTCGTTGTCTCAAGTCATCAACACATAGAACACATAATATACCCTAACAAAGAAGTACACCATTTTCTCCTTGGGAGAAAACCTCCACCTTTTGATCTCTAACCGCGTCCTTCAACTTTACCAAACTAGGACATCCATCTTGCTTTTCTTTAACTTCGGTAACCAAGAAAGATTCTGAATGATTCTAAACCCATACATTACCTTCTATTAAATCTACCAATCGGACACCTAATCTAGAAAGCTGATGAACATCACTGACTAACTTTTTCTTATCCTCCTCAACATGAGCAACTCTACCAATATACAATGTGTTAAGGGAATCTTTCACTACATTGGCCTTGCCCTAATGATACAACACACTCATATCATAATCTTTAGAAAACTCAAGCTACTTTCTCTGATGAAGATTCAGATCTTTCTGCGAGAAAATATACTGCAAACTCTTATGGTCAGTGAACACATCCATATGAACCTCATAAAGGTAATGTCTCCATATCTTTTAAAAAAAAACACAATAGCTTCTAACTCAAGATCATGGGTAGAATAATTCTTTTCATAGTGCTTAAGCTATCTAGAGGCATAGGCTATGACCTTACCTCTCTACATCAACATAAAACCAAGACCAACTTCAGAAGTATCATAGTAAAACACAAATCCATTTGAACCATTTTGCGAAACCAATACTAGAGTGGACGTGAGACGAGTCTTTAACTCCTGAAAACTCTTTTCGCAAGAATCTGGCCACTGGAATTTGACTTTATTCTAAGTCAATAGGGACATGGGGGATACAATAAAAGAAAGCCCATTAACAAACCATCTATAATGGCCATCCAAGCCCAAGAAACTCCTGATATGTGATGGAGAGATAAGTCTAGGATATTTTCTTACTATTTTGGTCTTATGAGGGTCGATTGTAATACCATTACCAAAAATAATATAGTCAAGAAAAGCTACTGATCTTAGCCAAAATTCACACTTAGTAAATTTGGCAAACAACTGATGATCTCCAAGAGTGTGCAACACAATTCTCAGATGGTCTGCATGATCATTCTCACTACGAGAATAGACAATAATATCATCAATAAAGACTATGAAGAACATGTCCAAGTTTTTCTTGAACACTCTATTAACCAAATCCATAAAAGATGCAGGGGCATTCGTTAGTCCAAAGGATATAACTAAGAATTTAAAGTGGCCATACCACGTTTTGAAGGCTGTCTTTGGAATATCACATTCTCTGACTCTAAGCTGATGATAGCCGGATCTGAGGTCTATCCTAGAGAAATATCTGGCACCCTAAAGTTGGTCGAATAAGACATCAATTCTAGGGAGTGGATACTTATTCTTGATTGTGACTTTGCTCAACTAACAGTAATCAATTCACATTTTGAGAGAACCATCTTTCTTATGCATGAACAAGAATGGAGCGCCCTATGGGGAAACACTGGGCCTGATGAAACCCTTATCTAAGAGATCTTTCAACTGCTCTTTCAACCCCTTATGCTTAGCTAGAGCCATTAAATAGGGTATAATATAGATAGGCTGGGTATCTGGAAGGAGATTTATTTAGAATTTAATTTTCCTTTCGGGAGGAACTCCTGGACGGTCTTCAAGGAACACATCTGGAAATTCCCTTAATAATGAAACTAACTTGAGACAAGAATCTCAGAACTAGTGTATTTTACTCAAACAAGATAATAAACACACCCATTAGAAATTATTTTTCTTACCTTAAGATAGGAAATGATCTAACCCCTAAGCACAGAGGTACTACCCTTCAATTCAATAACTGGTTCATTAGGAAACTGAAACTGGATGACTCTATTTTTGCAATCAATTAAGGTATATCATGAGTGGAGCCAATCCATGCTGAGAATGAAATCAAAATTAGTCATCTCTAAATCCACAAGATCAACTGAGGTAACTCTCTGGGATACTATAACCGGGTAGTTCCTGTATACCCATCTGGCTACAATAGAGTTACCTACTAGAGTAGACACTAAGAAAGGTTTTGCTAAATATTCGGGACTGACATCAAAATCAACTGCTATATAAGGAGTTACAAAGAAGAGTAAAGCTCTTTGATCTAATAACGCATAAAAATAAAGATGAAATACTTGTGACGTACTCGTAATCACATCAGGAGAACTCTCCTGATCCTATCGAGTATGGAGGGAATACAACCTATTCTGATGCTTCCTACTATTTGCATTGGATGTGGCACCCTACTGAGTCTAATGACTAGTTGGAACTGAAGGACGATTAGATTGACCTTGTTGGTCGGACTTTAGGCAATATCTGATTTGTGGCCTGACTTTCCACATCAAAAACACACATCATTACTATCTTTAGACATACCCTGATGATGTCTTCCATACTTTCCATAAAGTGGATTAGTATGAACAGTATTCACACTACCTTAGTAATTAGAGCCTGGCGCTCTATCCCGACTATCTTGCCTTAACATAGGCAATGGCGCACTAGCTAAAAATGGGGATGGGGCTGAAGACTTCTAATGGAACTGAGAACAGTTTCCACCCTCTGACCTTGGCTATAAATGTTAAAACTACCCATTCTGGACCTCTTATTCTCTCTTCTCTTTTTCCTTAAGCTTTTCTTCCCCAATCTACTGAGGATAAACTATAAGCTTAGATAAATCTATCTCCTTAATCAACATTGCAGTCCTACACTTCTTGACCATATTATCCAATACACTAGATACAAACTTACTCATTCTAGACTTGTTATCAGCCACCATCGAAAGAGCATACCTCAACAACTGAGTAAACTTAAGCGAGTATTCCTTCGCACGCATACTACTCTACTTTAAGTTAATGAACTACTATATTTTATCCTCCCTCAACTTTAATGGGAAGAACCTATCTAGGAAAATTGTGGCAAACTCTTCCCACTCTACAAGCCCTACCTTAGCACCCCTATCATTCTTCTACTACTTATTCTAGGCTGTGAGCTACATCCAGCAACTAATATGCAGCCAACTCTGCACTATCACTCGACGTGACCCCCATAATATTTGTCAATTTCTTAACCATATCAAGAAACTCATGTGGATCCTCCTCAAACATGGATCCCAAAAATAAAGAGGGATTCATCCATGTGAAATCTTGAATCCTAACTGCAGCTGTATTTTCCACTAGATTGGCTAGGAAAGTAGCTCATTGATTATTTTGAGCAGCTACTAAATGAGCTAAGGTAGTAAAAGCAGCTCTGAAAGAGCTGATTCCTATTCCTTCTTTCATTGTTTCTTTTGGGAGGCATTGTTTGTAAATGGAACAAAAGATGAGTTAGAAAGAGAGTTTAAGTCGATCTTATGCTCTTTTGCACGACATGAATACTGAAAGAAGGGAAACTTTTCCTAAAACATCTTGTATCCTCTTATCCATAAGGGTGGCGCGCTTAGCACCCAAGAACAAAACGCTACTTAACGCGACTTTCAGACTCCCTAGGACACTTTAAATCTCTGGGCTCTGATACCAAGTTTTGTGATGACCTAAGGCTACCCCTATTTGTGACAACAGTGCTTATAGACACAAGTGAACAAAAGCTAACCCATTAGCTGGTACCACTGTGAGCACTGTATAGATAGTAATGAAATACTTGAGTGAAAAAATAAACTACATAGTACTAAAATATTACTTCAAAATGTATTAAATTATGTCCAAACAACTGATAAAATACTTGAAATCATTGCTTAAACAAAATATCTAGTAGTATTAAAACAACTAACTGACTACCTAACTTATTTTTTGAATGTCTGAAAGCCTTTAAACTGACTGAGGAGTTAATGGGATAGACCCCAACTAACTCTGACTGACTGAATAGAATGCAATACTAAAATAACTAAATAATCATAACATGTCCTCGATGGATAAGGACTTACCACTACGACTGCTGGATTACGCTGAGTTATCTAACTATTGTCGGGAAACTATGTATCCAAACCTATGATATAACAAATCATAGCATAAAAAAAGTATGTGGTTAGTACTTTGAATGTATTGGTATATAAGATGAGGCTAGGCTAATATACATAGGGTATTGCACATATAAAATAAGGACTAAATAAATAGCATGAGATAACTGAACATGAATGTATGAAAACTATAACATCTGAGAATGCAAGACCAAGAATAAACATATATCTAAAATAATCTGTAAACTGAAAGACCAAAATTTGATAACTGAATAACTTAGAATCATTATGCTTTGGTCAAGCAAAGACTAAACCTATACTAAATACTATACTGAGATAGTTGGAGGTATCATATAACTAATATGCCCTAGTCTAAGCTAATCGAGGACCAACCTATAACCCCAGTTGGAAGGGTGTCATTACCGTTCCACGCAAACTAATACTGGTTGTGTGGATCCACTAAGCTGGCATCCCGAAGAACTAAGGAGTCACCCTCTTATGATATATGTGTCAGCCTCAACTAGAAGGTAGACACTTAGTCAACCCTTAACTGGCTGGTAGACATCTCTAACCTTTGCAGCTATATAGTTCTATTACTCAGGGATTTCTACTAAGGGTCACACCCTCTACAATCAGGTGAGCCCTCATTCCTGAGATCACTCGGTGCTAAGTCCTACTTCCAACTGAACTGACACTTATACTGGAATGTACTAAACCAGATTAGACATTATTACATAACTAATAGATCTCATTATGATCATAAACATGTAAGTATACTAATAAGAGTCATGGATTAACTGTCGGAGTAATTGAAAAGTTGAATATATGTAAAACACATAGGTATCGGGTGTTCATAACCCACTAGCACTGAATTAACATGAGTATATGATATCAAACTTGAAATACAGTAATACGTGATTATGGTTCAAAGACCCAAACATGGCATCTCATCAAAACATGTGAAAATCATACACTTAAACATGAGTATATCTTAAACATGAGGAAACAATAGGATTTTATGGCTAAACTCGTAACTTGAGGATTCATCCTGAAACTAATTGAACATGACACAGAAATTCCAATACTCAAACATGACACGGTTAATTTTACTTGAAAATAACAAGAGATTCATGGAATTAGTTCAACTTGAACATTTAGAACTCATAATTTAAAATACCAAAAAGGTTTATTGGACTCCATGGGTGAAAGGAACCCATGGATGAACATCACACATAACTCACTAGATGAATTCATGAAGATTCTTTGGAATTTCTTGAGGTTTGAAGCTTGAATCCCTTGATTGCTTATGAGAGAGTTAGGGTATGTTCTTGAGGAAAGAGATGCTTCTTTTGAGAGAATTTGTGATAAAAAAAGAAAATAACGCACTTTGGGAACCTAAATTTTGTGTTATGGATGATTTGGGTGAAGGGAAAATGACCCAAATTCCCTTAAAAGATAAGGAAAAAAAGAAGGAAAAAAAGGAGAAGGGGCGATGTGGGATCTAGAGCACCGAGCTGGAACGGGTGTGCTTTAGAGTAGAGCACTAGGGGGTATGGCGCATGCTCTGAAGTGGTGAAATGGGGACACAGTGCGAGCTCTGGAGAAGTGCACTAGAGGGTGCGGTGCAGGCTAATCCCAATGGTGCTACTACTGATATTTGGTGTATTTATGCACTCTAGTATTACTATTCTAGCTTATTTAGGCTTGTTTTGAGGGTAATTTGTGTGCTTTATGTGTGATAATGATATAACTAATCATATAAGTGTCCAAGGATATGTTTTACAATGTTTAAAGGTGTTTTAAAACAAGTTTTGGTTTAAATGGATCATTTAGAGTTCAACCGAAAAAATTAGTTTAATTAGCTTGAGTTGGGTATTGTTCGAGTCTATCGCGCTGGATTCTATTGTGCTTATTGAGTTACAAATGGTTTTATTGTGTAATTATATGTGGAAAAAATTATTTATAATTCACAAGGGTCAATTGAAATAACCCAAGGGTCAAAACAATAAGTTAAATATCAAAGTGAATGAAACCTAGTCTTAGCTCGAGTTTCTAGTTCACCATCTTGGATGTTGTGTTGTTTTGAGCTCTAAATTATTGTGTTTAATGATATAGGATTCCTTTTGAATGTATTATTATGATATATGAAGTATATATAAGCTTTAAATAAAATGTAAACAACACAAAAAGTCTTGGAATGGATCAACAAAAGCACAAGACATATTTGACGTCAAATGGACACCTTGAATGTCCAGGGTGCGTGGAGGAACTTGGGATTATACAATGGGTGAATTACATACACCAAATGATTTGTAAGGCACCCAAAATAGTGAAACAACTCAATTTAGGCATGACGCGCCACTCTTTCAATGTGATAACCAGCGCAGCGCATCACTGTTCCCACCGATAGTAAATTGCCTTCTACTTTAAATAGGATTTGTCACATTTTGTAAATCACTTTTGGATTATTCTTAGACGACAGGAGGCTACTGCACTTTGTTTTTATTGTTTTTATTCTTAAAATTTAGCTTTTTAATTGCTTTGATTGTATATTCAAGTTTTTGGATCATGATTAGGTTGATTAGCGGCTAAACACCCCCCCTTTTGGGGTTAAGGCCAAGATCATGACTACTTTTATTTTGAATTAAGTTTATTGAGTTTATTATCATTATGGTTGTTTATTTACCATTTTTATAACTATTTTAAAGATTCATGGCCCTTAGAATATATTCATTGTTGACCTTGTAATCTCGAGAGGGGGAATAGGATGATAGAACGTGGAGTAGATAGAATAAGGTTCTTATTTCTTTATAAAATAAGGAATTTGAATTAGCATCTAGGATAGGGATATACCTAGAAGAATTGTTTGGTTCACACGTAGGATGATAAGATTACGCTCTTAATTGGATTATTACATCCCCGCTTAATGATGTAGTTGTAAAGTCCAAGTTATGTAGACGATTAGAGGTCGGGAGACCATGATGATGCGATAAACCCTACGAATCAATAATCAAGATAATCAATCTAACGAATAAAGTTCAATGGTGTAGTATGATTGTTCGTAAGCCTTTACCCTGGGTCTCTATCTATTGATTATCCAAAGTCATTACTTTTCCGCATTAGTTACTTTACTTTTAGTTTATATCTCTAAAACTCTCTTGGTTACTTTATCTCAATTGTTGTACTAGAATTGAGTAGTTGTTTAGAAAAATTCCCTATGGGATCGATATTCGGCTTTATTGAAGGCCACTATATTACTTGGTAGACCACGTACACTTGCATGTGTGCTTGGACGTTTTCAAGTTTTTGGCGCCATTCTCGGGATCTTGTAAATAGGGAACTATCTTATTTTTAGTTTTTCTATATTGAGATTTACATAGTTTAGTTTGTTTTAGTTTTTTTAGTTTATTTTATTATTTTTATCACACTTCTTAAAATGTCAGTCTGGGATAGATGGTTTTTGAGGGATGATGATTCTTGTCATTTTTGTGGAGGACCCCACCATGAGGATTTTTGTCCAGACTTTGATCCAAGTGTTTGGAGAGGACCTACTTATTTGCGACCTATGCATAAGATCACGAGTTAGTGTGTTGTTTGTGACAATATGTATCATTCTGTACATATGTGTGGTTTTAATCTTGATTCAGTCATGTTTGGGGGCAATACTAAAAAGTCAACTAAGGAAGTAGATGTAGAGTTGACTCCCCAACCAGTTGCAGACAAATTTGTTGATAATTCGAGTAAGTCTGAGTACTTGAAATATGTAGTTGCTGAATAGGTTAGGAGATACAACCACCACCAACTCCACAGAGGCTGAATTTGAGAAGGTGAATAAAATTGAGGTGTGTTCTTATGTTGTTTGTCTAGTGCAAAATTAAGAATATAGGATTCTTGTTCCTCATATTTACACTCTCCCACTATTTCATATGATTCCACAGACAAGACATCATCGAAACATAATGTTGAAAAGAGCTTTTAGTGAGGACCAACTAATCCCACTTCAAAATTTAAATAATCTACTACACACTCACTTTTATTCACCTTCTCAATTGCAGTCTCAAGGGAAAGATGATAGTTGAATGGCTGAAATTCTTATGTTTTTGTCTGCCCCTGTGGAGATGGTGGTTGTTATATTTACTTAACCTGTTCATCAACTACATGTTTCGAGTACTCATACTTCCTTGAATTATCAACAAATTTGTCTACAACTGGTTGGGGAGTCAATTCTGTATCTACCTCCTTAGTTGACTTTTGAGCATTGCCTGACTGAATCAGGACTAAAACCACACACATCTGCAGAAATATACATATTTCCACAAACCACACAACAACATATGGTCTGTTGCATAGGTCAAAAACAAGAAGGTCCCCTCCAAACACTTGGATCAAAGTCTGGAAAAAAAAACTCATGGTGGGGTCTTCCACAAAAATGACAAGAATCATCATCCCTCAAAAACCATCTATCCAGAATGAAATCTTAAAAGGTGTGATAAAAAACAATAAAAGGAACTAAAAAAATAACTAAAACAAACTAAACTATGTAAATCTCAATATAGAAAAACTAAAAATAAGATAGTTGCCTATTTACAAGTCCCTGGCAACGACGCCAAAAACTTGACAACGCCTAAGTGCACACGCAAGTGTACGTGGTCTACCAAGTAATATAGTGACCTTCAAGAAAGATGAATATCTATACCACAGGGACTTTTTCTACACAACTACTCAATTCTAGTTCAAGAATTGAGAAAAAGTAACCAAGAGAGTTTTAGAGTTATAAACTAAAAGTAAAGTAACTAATGCGAAAAAGTAATGACTTTGGATAGTCAATGGATAGAGACCTAGGGTTAAGGCTTACGAATAATCATAATATGCAATTGAACTTCATTCATTAGATTGATTATCTTGGTTATTGATTCGTAGGATTTATTGCATGATCATGGTCTCCCGACCTCTAATCGTTTACCTAACTTGGACATTACAACTACATCATTGAGAAAGGATGTAATAATCCAATAAAGTTATTTAAGTTATCATCCTACATGTGAATCAAGTAAGGCATCTAAGTACATCCCTATCCTAAACACTAACTCAAATTCCTTATTTTATAAGGAAATAAGAACCATACTTTGTTTATTCCTATATTCTATCTTTCTATCCCCTCTTCCGAGATCACAAGGTTGACAATAGATGTATTCCGGGTGATCAATACATCAAATAATTAAATTAAAAATAAATAAATAACCAATAATGATAAGAAAATTAAACGAATTTAATCTAAAATAATAGTACTCATGTTCTTGGCTTTAACCCCCCCAAAAAGGGCATTTAGCCGATAATATTCATAATCATGATCAAAATAATTGAATAGACGTTATGATATAATTAAAAGGCAAATAAAAAATTATAAAACCTAAAATAATGTGCAACAGCCTCCTCCTTTTTCTCCACTACGTTCCAAGTTATCCAAGAATTCTTCCAGCTTCCTCTTACGTGTGCAATTTAATATATATATATAGTGGAAAAATACCTAACCTTCTAGGAATAGGAAAATGTAATATATTTAAAGTGGACAAATACCTAACCTTCTAGGAGTATTGAAAAGTAACATCGTGATAGTGGATAATTACCTAACCGTGTAGGAATAGGACAATGCACAATTTTTTCTATGTATGAACTACCTAACTCGATGCGTTAAGTATCTCGTTGGTAGGAGAGATGTGATGAATTGCTTATAGTATTTCTGTACCGGTGCATCGCGTCCATATTGTGTGAGATCCACTGGAATTAGCCTCCAAAATAAATTCTGAGTGTTGAACGTCCTATTTTTTTCCCATGCCTTTTGAAGTGTATTCCCAATGAATTTTCAGCCTTTTTATCATCAATTTATCACCATATTCAGCTCACAAAGCTTCCTACGTAATCACACACCACAAATTAAACATCATAACAACATAATATCTATAACGACGAATCAAAACACAAGCCAAGACTAGGCTAATTCGCATTGTTCTTCAACTTTATGTTCCAACTCTTAACTTAATCAAATTGAACCTTTCATATTACAAACAAGTTATTCCACTCTTAATTATACATTAAAATAATTAGGAACACATTAAACACATTAGAATCAAACATAACCAACTAGACACACAACTAGCTCAAGCTAGTAAATTTAGTTTTCTTGATTGAACTCTAAATGACTCAATTAAGTAGAAACTTGTTTGAAAACACTTTGAACCATCGTAATAACACACTTAGACACTTATATTCATGATTATATCATATTAACACATAAAGAATACTAATTATTCTCAAAACAAGGGTAAATAAGCTAGAATAGTTACACTAGAGTGCATAAATACACCCAGCATCACTTCCCTATAAAATTATTTATGTTTTCTTAGTGAAATTCTTGAATTTTTTTGTTTTTGTATAACATATCCATATGCTTGACCTTATGATTTGATTTTCAACATCCTTGATATATAATCCTATGACTTGGTATATGTTGCTTGATTTTAGCATGATCTAAACCATTAAATTTGAATTTTAATCTTTATGATCTCAGAATCATTATGAAATTCAAGAATGTGTTTATGGATATCAAGCACAAAAATAATAATATTTTATTATTGGACTTACAAATTGTATGCTTATTTAATGATTAACTTTATTTAATATGGGCAATAGTATAGTCTTGGGAGTAGTATTGAGCATAGAGAGGATGTAGGTTCAACGTATCCAAAATTCCAAATTATGTTCCATCGTAGGTTAAGGGGTATTTATTAGTTATAAGTGTCTTTTTTTTGAAATAGACTCATGAATGAATTCACGCCAAATATAATTCTGCGTCCTTAGAATGATATTGACCACCCTCTTACGTGGGTTACAAGTTGGGCTCTATGTTTGCCTGAATAAGGCATGCTAGTTAAGAGAATCCCCTACTATAAATTAATTTTGTAACTTATGTGCATATGGCTCGCTAGATTCGTCAAATTATCTTTTATATTCCCTATGTTTATGATATTTTAGTTTCAGCCCACTTCATGAAAATAGTGAGTCTTTATAAACTTATTATACATATCTTTATCACATGATTACCATAATTTTTACATATTGCACGCATCCCCCATATTTCAGTATATTTCATAGTACTCACCATATACTTTTCATGCTATTTATTCTATCATAATGTAGGTTTTAGTACTCACCCTCAACACCATGCTTAGCTACAACCAGTTCCTATTCCCATTTTGTTGGTGATTCCTTATGTTCCAATGACTATGATTATTCTTCTTATTTAGATTTACATCTATTGTAGAACTTTACTCTTTGAGTTAGTTGGGGGTCTGTCCTAGTGGTTCCACAATATTTTAGAGGATTATGTAGCTTTAGTAGTATTTTAGCTTACTCTCGTGTTGAGATTGTTTTCTGTTAAATGTTGAAAATTATAAGACTGGGTATTTCCTACCTATTTTATTATAAAAAATGTTAGCTTCTACTCGTGACTTTAAGTAATTGAATATGGTTCAATGTTATGCTAGATGCCACATGTTAGATTTGGTGTACTTGTAGTCCTATGCATTGTGTGATGTTCGGGGTATTCCATATGTCAACTCATAAAAAATAGAGAAAAAGTCAAACCCAAAACTTTATAATATCTCAGGATCATCACTTTAACCTTAGGCCTCTTTCTTTTTTTCATTATGATTCTTCAAAGATGCTAAAATTGACTATCTTATGGAAGGTAGTTTTTCAGCATTATAAGTTATTATTGCATATATTGGTGGTTTTAAATGATTAATGTATTAGGCGATGAGTTTAGAAAGTTGTAAAAACTATTAGTGCATAGAATGGGATAGATAACTTTGGTTATAGAAATTACTATGAAAGGGTTAGTTCAAAATATCAAATAGTAGGAAGTGTGTTACAAAATAGATAGAGCTGGTAATGGATCCCAAGCTACTATTTTGGTATTACACCTATGACACAATTTGTCATTGGAATGATGTCACTATCCTGATGCAAGTACATCTACTATGATAGATGAACTTGGCCAAAGTGTTGCTGCAGTGATGAATTTAACGTTGCAATGATAAAAAGCACAGAAATTAGTTTTTCAGTCAAAAATAACATTTATTGTTCCCATTTGAGAAAAAAATTTCAAAGGCTAACCTAAGGCAATTTTTCACCAATTTGGAGGTTTTCCATCTATGAGGTAAGGTTCTTTACTCTCAAACTTGAAATTATTGCCTTAGATTCTTAGTGTTGTAACGATAAGAGCCTTGGTTGAAAAGAATTCAGTTGTAAGTTTATGAATTGGTGGAAATTGATAAGGAATGATTTTATTTAAGTTTTTATTAATCCAAGGGTGTTAGAAAATACTTCATAGAATAGAATTCTTCCTTGTAATCATAAAATATGTAGAACTCAAAGAGATTAAAGGATAGAAAACCATAGAATGATGAACTAGATCAAGTTTGAAATTGATGGGTTTGGGTTTATAATGATTAGAATTATGAAATGAGGTGTTAAAAGATGTGTATTTGTTGTTTATAGATCAAGAATGGGAAGAAACAAAAACAAAGAGGGAAGTTGTAGCCAAATAGTTTTTTTGGAAAAGAATTGAGGTAGGCTATAGTTTAGTTATAGTACAGATTTGATTTCTCTCTGTTTTTATATGTAAAATAAATGTTTATGATTAGACTTTGGGTTTTAGTTATGATTGTTAGTGATCATTTTGCATCGGGCATTGGATTTAGATTATATATTATGATGATATTTAGATCTGGTGTCACGCTAACACTGTTATTGGATTGAGTGTCCCTCTTGTACTATTATAGGAAGTGATGTCATATCGATATAGGTATATCGTCCCTACAGGTCATAAGATAGGGTCCTTGCTGACCCTTGTATAAGTGTACATCTTGCATGCATGCAATGATTACTAAATTTGAAAATATATTGCCTTGGCATGGTGAAATCATGGAGCATTACTGGCGTGGCACCCCTTGTCGTGCTAGACCAGTAGATTTTGCATTGGGTCATTCCTTGTATTTGTGGAACAACCTTAACACGAAAAACTATTATTTTAGGGTTGTATTTTGCCCCAAAATCATTCTACAAATTTTGAAACACTTCCTAATGGTCCGTTATCATTGCTAATCATTTTTCATCCTTAAAATTATATCAAAATGCATGGGAGTAATTAAAACAAAATTGTTGAACTTATAGGGCATAGAAAAATCTCCCTTTTGGATCATTTGGCCTTGAATGAAGGTTGAGATGGAAAAAGTAAACTTATATTGACATTGGGATATGGCGTGAAGTTGATCATGAAACATAACTAAGAATTTACTCCCCCTTTAAACATGCATTCAACTTGAACTAACTGAGCACACATGAATTTATAGGGTTGCATAAACAAGTAAGGATTTGAGTCTCAAGGATATGATCTAGGATAAATAAATATACATTATGATAACTCAATATTAGGATTAAAAATGGGGATGTTGATCCATCATATCTTCCTCAGCCTCCTATGTCGCTCCCTAGACTAACTAATTTCTCTGTAACTCTTTCACTGAAGCCACTTCCTTATTCCTTAACCTTTTAACTTACGTTCAATGATTTAAATAGGAACTTATGAATAGGATAAAATATCTTTCACTCCAACAGTCTCTACAGGTACACTAAAGATGGGTCTCGAATACACTTTTTAAATATGGACACATGAAAGACCGAATTAATGGACTACGACTAACTTGCTTAAAGGTCTAGCTCATAAGAAAAATGGAAAATGTACCTCAATATTTAATATGGACCAATTCATCGAATATTGAGTTTCCCCTTCTTTTTGAACCTCATCACCCCTTTCATGGGTGATACTTTCAAGAACACACCAAATCACTTATGGAAATTTAAGTTCCCTTATTCTAACATTTGTATATGACTTATAACAACTCTAAGCGGTATTCAATCACTCCTAAATCAATAAAACCTTCTTCATCACCTTAAGAATAGAATTTGGTCCAATCAGAGAAGCCTCACCAACCTCAAACCAATCTATTAGAGATCTATACTTATGTCCATATAAGGCCTAGAGTGTAGCCATCTGAATGCTAATGTTATAAATATTTTTATAAATGAACTCTACTAGAGATATCCCAATTTACTTTATATTCGATTACACATGCCCTCAACATGTTTTCCATAGTTTGGATATTACGCTGGGCCAGACCATCTATCTATGATGGAATGCAATGCTAAGCTTTATTTTTATACCAAGACCCTTCTAAAATGATTTCCAAAACTAATAGGTGAACTGGGTACCTCAGTCTGAGATGATTGGTAAGGTAACTCCATGAAGTCTGACTAATTCATAGATGTACACTTTCTCATAATCCTTAATTGAAAGTAAGGCATTTACTGGAAAAAGTGGCTTAGTCATTTGGTCTACAATGACCCAAATCAAATCATGGTGATTCTTAGTATAAGAAAGTCTCGTAATAAAATCCATATTGATAATCTCCCACTTCAAAGTGGGGATGCTAATATCTTGAAGAGTTTCTCTCAGTCTTTGATGCTCAACTTTCATTTGCTGACAATTCAGACGCTTAACTACAAACTCAACTATGTCCTTCTTTACACCATTCCACCAATAGACTTCTGAAAAATCATGGTACATTTGTATGGCACCTGGTACTTAGAACTATGAGCCTCCACTAGAACCCTATGTCTCAACCCATGAATATTAGGAACACACAAACAACCCTGATAGAGAAGAATGTTATCTCCTTCTTAGGAGAAAATCTCCATCTTTTGTTGATGAACTTTATCAATAAACTGGCTTAGAATAGGGTTATCATGTTATTTTTTTTCACCTTTACTAAGAAACAACTCTAAATCATTTTGTACTATCATCCCAACATGATTCATATCAAGCAAATAGACTCCCAAATGATCTAATGTATGCATATCTTTAGCCAACTCCTTTTACTCATCTATAACATGGGATACAATACCATAGATCGCCTACTCAGAGCATCTACCACCATATTTGCTTTACCTGAATGGTATAGATATTTATGTCATCGTTCTTCAATAACACTAACTACCTTCCTAGAAAAAAGTAAACTCCTTCTGGCTAAATACATACTGGACACTCTTATGGTTGGTGAAAACATCTACGTGCAAGATGTAAGGATAATGTCTCTAAATTTTCAAAAAGGACCACTACTGCAAACTCCAAGTCATGAGTCGGACAATTTATCTCATGATATTTGAGTTTTCTAGAGGAATAAGCCATCATTTAAATTAAAACACATTTAATATCAACCATAAATGCATCACAATACACTACAAACCCCTCTAATCCATCTGGCAAATCTAATACCAATGTTAAAGTCTGCCCAATCTTCAACTCTTGGAAAAATTTCTAACACCTAATTATTGGAACATCACATTCTTATATTTCAATTTGTTAATGGTGAAGCTATTAAAGAAAAACCCTTAACAAATCTTGTGTAATAACTGCTTATACCCAAGAATCTCATAATGTTAGATTGAGTAATAGGACTAAGCTAGTGCTTCACTAGTTGTGGAGATGCAAATATAGTGATGGATTATGGATATACCAGGAAAGATAGGGTGAGGAATAATATTATTTGGGAGGAGGTGGGAGTTTCCTTGGTGGAGGACAAGATGCGAGAAGTGAGGTTACATTGGTTCAGACACGTGATGAGGAGGGGCTCTGATGCTCCAGTGCAGAGGTGCGAGATACTGGCTATGGATGGTTTTAGGTAGGGGAGAGGTAAACTAAAGAAATATTGGAGGAAGGTAATTAAAAATAATATTGAATAGTTACAGCTTACGAAGGACATGACCCTTGATAGGAAGGTGTGGATTACGCTGATTAGGGTAGAGCATTAGGGGGTGGAAGTGCGTTGGTAATAGTAGGGGATCGTTCTTTTGTGCCTGGAGTTTCTTGTTCGTGGTGTTGTGGCTGAAGTATTATCGTGTGGCTATTTTTTATACTGCAGTATTTTATATGCACTTATATTAGGTATTTGTTATATAGTTAGTTTATTTTGCATACCGTACTAGTCTATATGCACTTTTATTTTGTGTTTGGTATACTGTTAGTGGTCCTAAGTTGGGGGTCTATTGGTAACAACCTCTCTACTTCACCTGAGGTAGTGGTATAGTCTGTATACACTTTACCCTTCCCAGACCCCACTATGTGGAAATACACTGGGTATGTTGTTGTTGCTCTTGTTGTTGTAGTGCTTTACTATGTTTGTTTTGTAAGGCTCTACATGAATACCTTTCGAAATCTCATGCCCCAAAAAGAGACGAACTCCAACAAGAATTCACAATTGCTGAATTTTGCAAACAACTGATGATCCTTGAGGGTCTTCAACACTATTCTCAAATATTTTTCATGTTCCTCATCACTTTGAGAGTACACAAGTATGTCATCAATATAATGAACACAATAACAAACATGTCTAGATATTTCTTGAAAATGTTGTTCATTAAGTCCATAAAAGTTGTTGAGCATTTCTCAATCCAAAAGACATAACTACAAACTTATAGTGATTGTATCGAGCCTTAAAATAGTCTTTGGGATGTCATATTCATTAACTTTAAGTTGATAATACATTGATCTAAGGCCAATTTTGGAAAAACAATGAGCATCTTAAAGTTAGTCGAATAGGTCATGATGTTGGGTGTATTTATGCACTTTAGTGGGACTACTCTATCTTTTTTAGACATGTTCTTTATATGAGATAATGATATAAAAAAGCCTCTAAGTACCCAAGTGTGTGATTACACTTTATTGAACCACATAGCTCAAGGGAATCCAGAATGACATTCAGATTCTAGGAGCGCTACAAAAAGAGCTGCAGGAGTATTAGAAGTTGACCAATTCACTGCCATATCAGCTCATATCTCTACATTTCAAAATAAAATAAGCATCCTAAAGTTGGGAGTAGCACAGCTTGCAGCCACAGTAAATGTAATCCAACAAGTTGTAGGTTGGTGTGAAGTTTGTGGTAATAGTGGCCATTCAGCAGCTATGTGTGCTGCAAATTCAGAATTGGTAATGTATGTGGGTAATGTTCAAAGGACTAACTATACTAACGCCTACAACATAAAGTGGCAGATTCAGCTACCAATTCAGACATAGAATGCCCCATAGCAATAAGCTCCACCAAATAAGAAAACTAGCAACGTGGAGGAGATGATAAAACAACTCTTAGCTGGTCAAGCACAAATGGTTGTGGATATGAAAAGTCAATAGGCAAAATTAAAGAATCAGCAAGTGGCCAAAAGAAGCTTAGAGTTACAGTTGGGGCATTTATCACAGACATTAAATATAAGTCCTCAAGGTGGGTTTCCCGGAGATACATAAAATCCAAAACAAGTTAAGGTAATCAAATTTGAAAAGTGGTAAAAAACTCAATAAAGAACCTCCAAAGGCAACTAAGAAGGTAGATGCAGATTTGACTCCCCCACAGGTATCTGAAAAAACTTCTAAAAATTTGAGAAAGTATGATTACTCCAAAGAAAAAATTACTGCAGAAGTAGAGAAGAAGATGTCGCAACTTCCTTTCCCACACAAGCACAAAAAAACAAAGGAGGATGCATGTTTTAAGAAGTTCTTTGACACGTTCAGCGAGCTTCACATTAACCTTCCTCTGTTAGATATTTTACAAGGTATGCTAAAGTATGAAAAGTACTTGAGGGATGTGTTTGCTAATAAGGTAAAAGTGCAGGATGTGGAGGTGGTAGCACTCACTGAAGAGTGTATGTAGTGGTGACACAGAAAATCCCCAAAAAAATAAAGGATCCTGGGAATTTTAGTCTCTCTTTTCAAATTAGGAGTAGTAACGTGGTCCATGCACTGAGTGACTTAGGGGAAAGTGTCAACTTGATTCCCCTCTCCTTGTTCAACACTTTGGAATTGGAAAGCCTAGACCGAGCCTTGTGCTACTGCAACGGGCAAATGGGATCATTGCTCTCCCAAAAGGGATAATTGAGGATTTCCTCATAAAGGTTGGTAAATTTTTTATTCCTATTGACTTTATTATTTTAGATTTTCAGGCATACGAAAAGGTACCAATCATTTAGGGGAATCCATTATTAGCAATCGGAGGAGCTTTGATTGATGTTAGAGAAGGTATTATCACAATGAGGTTAAAGGATGAAGAGGAGGTATTTAAAATTTACAAGGCACTAAACAAACTATCCAACTATAAGGACTTGTGCATGATTACTCTTATTGAAGGGGATAAGTGCGGGGTGGTTAGTTCGCCAAAGACCTCTTCAGTCTACCTTATTGATATGCCTAAGACAAAACCACTATAGCCCGACCTGATGCAAATTGATAATCCTGAAAGGCTAAAGTTGAAAAATCTACTGAACTTGAGAGTTCACGCCTAAGAGGGGTGAAAAAAGTTAGAAGATAGAGACCAAGTGTGACAAAGAGAAGGAAAGAAAATGACTAACTTATAGTTAGGTCGTACCGCGATAATAAATCAGGTGCTTCTTGGGAGTCAACCCAAGTTAAGTAGGTATGTTTTATTTTTAGTTTTTTTTTTTAGTTTTTACTTAATGTAGTTTTTGTTTTGTTGAGTTGCAAGTTGATGGAAAGTCTGAGTACCGAAAACTTGAGCTAAGGAGCATGACAAAGATTAAGTGTAGGGTCCTCGGTCCCTCTTGATATATATAAGATGCTACAAGCTAGGCCTATAGGACTCAGAGAGTATTTTTATCTCTTACTTTTAAATTGTACATTGGAGACAAAGTAGATTTTTAAGTGTGGGGTGGGGAAATTCCCAATTTTGGGCTTCTTTTAAAATTTTTTGTGTAAGATATTCTTGGTGGTGCTATTTTTGAGTACATGGTGCAATTGTTTTAGTTGTATAAGCATGTTGATTGTGTGAACTACTACTTTTGAGACTCCTAAGCTCATGTTTGTGACTCTTGTACTTGTTGGCTTAAAGATTGAAATGGTGCTATTATTTGGTTAAGAGTCTATGAGGATCCTATGTGAGTTGAGCATGTTCCATATGCGTGTAAGGTATTGTATATTCCTTGGTGCATGTGATGTCTTGAACTTGCCTGGTGTGTGTGCAAAGTGAAATAAAAAGTGTGGGTTCAAGAGATGATTTAGGCATTTCTTTATACCTTCTTTTTTTCTACCCTTGTCCATAACCCTATTAAGCCCCATTGAGCTTTTATCTTTTTATTTGATAGCCTCATAAGTAGACTAATCCTTTTTTATAGACCTTGACTTTATCCAAAGCTCCTAGGTGCTTTAATGAAAAATTAATTGTGGTAAGGAGTTTCAGAAATAAGAGAAGAAAAGGTGAAATTGAAGCCCCAAAGTGATAGTTGTTGGTGTTCAAAAGAGAATTGTTATGTGTTTTGAAGGGGAGTTGAGTAATTAAAAAAATAAAAAGTTTTTCAAATTGAATGAGTTGTGCATAAAATACTCCCACCATAGTGTATGTAAATGATCATAAGAAGATAGGGTGAAAAGAAAATGAATGAGGTAGACAAGAATAGTGTAATTTGGTTGTTGGAGATTGGTTTTAATTGTAAAAAGTAGTGTATTAAAGCACTTAGTAGAGCTAGTCACTATTATTACAAATTAGTTCCTACCCATCCCTTAGCCTATATTACAACCTGGAAAAGACATAATTGATCCTAACCTTCATCATTATGATATTAGTGGAGCATTACACTAAAGGAAAGCCTATGGTTCATGATGGGTAACTTGTGAATTCCTTGTGAGAGTAAGCATAATCTGATTCTTGTACCCATCATGTTATGAAATGCTTTAACGTGAGTGATTATAGGTAACTCTCTTGTTATAAGGGACACTTGTTTGAAGAATGTGGGTGATTTGTATGATATCCTTGATTGAGAAATATGCATGAGTTTTCCAACTAGGTGAGCCAGTTCTTGAGGCTAGGATGTGTTGGAGTAGTGTTCATGAGCGATCAATTGTGTAAATAACATGCTGAGTGTAGAAACTTGCATTCTGTGTAGTCATTAAAGTGATAACTTGAATTCCATGCGTGTACTGGAAGTGTAGAGTATCCTTAGTTTAATATGCTTATAGTTAAGAGTTTTTTTAGGACGAACAAGGCTTTAAGTGTGGGGTGGTGATGTTGGGTGTATTTATGTACTCTAGTGTGACTACACTAGCTTTCTTAGTCCTGTTTTGAGAGCAATTCGTGTGCTTTGTGTGTGATAATGATATAAATAAGTATCTAAGTACCTGAGTTTGTGATACAATGTTCTAAGTGAATTCCAAGCAAGTTTGTACTTAATTGAGTCATTTAGAGTTCAATCGAAGAAAACCAGTGTTACTAGCTTGAGCTAGGTGCTTGTCTAGTCTATCCCGTTGGATTTTATTGAGTTTAATGTGCTCCAAATGGTTTAAGTGTGTAATTATGTGTGAAAAAACTTGTTTATGTGAAAATTTTAATTTGATTAAGTGTAGAGGTGGAACAATAAGTCCAGGATCAATATGAACTAGCCTAGTCTTAGCTCTTGTTTTGATTCATCGTTATGGATATTGTGTTGTTATTGTCTCTAATTCGTGGTGTATGTTTTTGTAGGATGATTTTATAGATGATTATGATGATATAGGGATGATATAAAGGCTGAAAATCCATTGAAAATTCTCCACAATACAAGGGATAGAAGGAGGGACGTTCAACACTTAGCCAAGAACTTGGATGCAAGTTCCAGTGAGGGATCGCGATAGGGGGTGTGCCGCGACCACTATTTGACTCAAGCAAGGGATGCACCACAACCCCTACTTTACTTGACAATATAGTGCACCACAACCCATTCTCAACTTGACTAGATAGTGTGGTGCGACCCAATGCTACACATAGCCAAAAATTGCAAGTTTAATCCTACACGGCTTGGGATTATCCTATACCTATAAATTGAACATTGTACATGTTATTGATCATCTTTGGACGTCTTGGAACATAAAGTATCTTCTAGTACACATTTTTTTTTAGGTTTACATTTTTTTATTTAGCATTCTATTAGATTATATCATGTATTCAACCTTTTGGATCATGATTATGACGATGAGTGGCTAAGAATCCCCTTTCCGGGGTTAAAGCCAAGAACATGACTTCTATTGTTTTGAATTAAGTTTGTTTGATTTGATTATCATTATTGGTTGTGTGTTTATTCTTGTTTGAACTATTTTGAGGCTTTATCACCCTTAGAATACATATATTGTCTACCTTGTAATCTCGGGAGCGGGAATAGGGCGATAGAACGTGGGAATAAACAAAGTATGGTTTGTATTATTTTATGAAATAAGGAATTCAAATTAGCGTCCTAGGATAGGAATGTACTTAGAAGTCTTACTTGATTCATATGTAGGATGATATCTTAAAGAACTTAATTGGATTATTACATCCCCGCTCAATGATAGAGTTGTAATGTCCAACTTAGGTAAACAGCTAGAGATCAGGAGACCATGATCATGTAAATAACCCTACGAATCAACAACCAAGATAACAAAGTTAACAAATAACGTTCAATAACATAGTAGGATTTTTCAAAGTGCTTTAACCCCGGTCTTTACTCCATTGATTGGTTCAAGACTTTTATTTTCAGCATTGTTCACTTTTCTTTAGTTTACAAATTACAAACTCTCTTTTGGTTACTTTTACACCAATTGAATCTGAATTGTGAACTATAATTGAATCATTGTTAGATCAAGTCCCGTTGGGATCAATATTCGGCTTTCTTGAAGGCCACTGTACTACTTGATTGACCACGTACACTTGCGTGTGCACTTGGGCACTATCGGGTTATCAATTTTAAGGATAGGATACTGGTTCTTGATGGTGACCTTATTCTACTGCATGTAGTTTATACATATACTGAGAGTACCATCTTACTTTTGAACGAATAAAGCTAGTGCAACCTATGGAGAAACACTAGGTTGGATGAAACCCATATCTAAAAGGTCTTTAAGTTGTTCCTTTAACTCCTTAGGTTCTGTCAGAGCCATCATTCTAGGAAGGATGGAAATGAGCTAATTATCCAAAAGAAGATCAGTTCCAAATTTGTTTTCCCTATCGAGAGAAACTCTAGGTAAATCCTCTTGAAAGGTTTCAGGGAACTCATTGACTACTTGAACTCACTAAAAGGTTGGGGTATCAAACTTAGTATCTTTAACCTAAACCAAATGATAGGTACACCCTTTAGAGATTATTTTAATGGACTTAATATAGGAGATAAAATGACCCCTAGTTACTACTAGACTACCTTTTCACAGTCTTTAGGAAATTAGAATTTCACAACTCGAGTTTGCCAATCAAATGAGTCATAGCATAAATAGAGCCAATCAATTCCAAGAATAACATCAAAGTCAGTTATCTCTAATTGTATTAGATTTACCAAAGTTAACCTGTGAAGGACTGTAATAGGGAAATTTCTAAATATCCTTTTGGTAATGACTGACTCTCCAATAGGGATGGAATTTGAGAAAGGCTCAGAAAGACTATCAAGACTAACACCAAAATTTATAGCAATAAATGGGGTTACAAAGAAAATATTTGACCCTAAATCTAACAACACATAACTATCAACATGAAAGACACGAAGATTACTAGTGATCACATCTGGGAAGCTCTCCTGATCTTGGAGAAAAGATAGAACATAAAACCAATTCTGATAATGTTTGCCACTAATATTGGATGATGACCCTACTACCAAGTTGGGCAGCCTAAATGGGATGTTGTGAGAGTGGACTAAGTTAAAGGACAAGCATCCTTGTTTCCCTACCTAGATGAGGGGAAATCCTTCACCTTAAGGTAGATTTTTCCATATTTTAAGCATCCATACTTGTCATCCAAACATTCACCCTAAAGATTGTTACCACAATTCCTATAGGATAGATAGCTAAATCCCCTAATAACGCTTCCCAGAGATCTGGTGGTCAGTGCCCTACCCCACTCTTCCTACTTAGTCTTGTGTGGGGGGTATTGGATGAAAATAGTCCAAGGAATGAAGAATGGTTCAGAAACTGTGAACAATTTCCCCCACCTGACTCATGTTGACTGTACTCAAACTGCCCAGTCATAGCATTCTTAGTTTCTAGTTCCTTCAACTTTTATGTATCAATCCATTCATCAAGGGTCATCAGTCGAGCAATATCCATGTCCCTAATTAGGATAGTGGTTATGCACTTCTCGATCACTAGTTCAGACACATCAATAACAAACTTACTCATACGAGCCCTTGGATTAGCCATCATCTCGAAAGCATACTTTGAATTTTTGGTAAATTTGAGAGAGTATTGCTTCACCGATATGAAACCTTGCTTAAGATTCATAAACTTCTCCACTTTAACCTCCATCACCTTACGAGGAAAGAACCACTCAAGAAAATTTGCCTCAAACAGTCCCTAATCCACCAGAGCAGTATTCTCTTCTCTACCCTCTTTCTACAGCTTAAACCAATCATGAACAACATCCTTCAACTAATATGATTCTAATCCACTCTCTACCTCAATAACATGTATAATCTGAGTAATCTTCTTCACCTCATCAATAAACAATCGAGGATCTTTACCCACATTCAAACCAAAGAATTTGGGTGATTTCATTCTCATGAAGTAAGTCTCAAACTCTTCATGAAGATTTATTCCGTTGCATTGAGACTACCACTGGCTGATTATCCTGTATAGTCATATTCTAATCCAACACCTAAAAATCATCCCAAAACTCTGCATCGGAAATATTTTTATTTAGAGAATGCACATGTAGTGATGGTGGGGCTAGCTGGTTCCCATTTCTGCAAATATAAGCTCTATGTGGAGGCAATTTCTCTCACATGAAAAGCACAAGTTAGAAAAAATATAAATTTTGAATCTAAGGCATGATAGAGAGTATGAAAGACGTGAAAATTCCTAATAACGCCCCATAGCTTCTTAGTCATAAGTGTGGTGAACTTCACACCTATGAACAAAACTCACATAACACGGCATATCAGACTCCCTAGGACTCTTCAAACCTTAGCTTATGATACCAAGTTTGTAGCAACCCGAGACTACCCTCTAGACCTCATATGGTGCTCAAGCCTGAAAGTAGCCTGATCTAACCCATAATATATAGCACAGCATTGAATGCATATTCTAAACATTTGTAACTATAAGAAAAAACTGTAAATTCATAAGCTTAAAATTGAATTAGATCAATAATCCTCAAAATGTCATGAAAAAACTTAAAATCATCTGAAAATTTGGTGATAATAAAAAACAACTACTATGTCTAGACAAGCCATTAAACATGCTAAAAAATCATTGGGAAAGGAGTCAGATTACTCAAAAGCCTTAAATTCTTAAATGAACATGAATAGAACTATTAAATAAATCATAATCTAGGTCCACAGAACATGAGGATTCACCAACTGATGGGGGTAAGCAAAAGTGATCACGGCTAATCATAACTCTAAGGACAAACACCATAACCTACATTATAAAAGTATGTAAAACACTAAAAGTATGTGGTCAGTACTTTTGGAATGTGCCGAGTATATTGGGTGCATACAACAAGTAAAAATAGCATAAATCATAAAGTGAAAACATGCATAATAAGTGTACAATGACTCATTATTTACATGAATAGAAACTAGAAACTGAATTGGCATAAGCATAAGTAGTTAAAGCATAATTTAATAAAACCAATGAGTTGTTACATTCGATTTCTAAAACTAATGTACTATGAGAGTTTATCTTAACCGACATAAAGCATACGAGCAACATGGAGTCTGATATATACTTCTGTCACGACTTGATTTATGAGTCATGATAGTGCCTACTAAACCTCACCAGTAGGTAAGCCTAACCATAACTCGGATCTAAACACAATGGGTTAACTCAGTGGAAATGCTCAATAAGAGCAAAAAGCAACAATAAAATTTATAAATAAATAAGAGATGGAAATAACCCAAGGGTAGATAATCATAAAGAACAAAATCCCAAGACCTAGTAGAGCCAGTACAAGATCATCGAATAATAATACAACTAAATTATCCAGAATAGTCAACAACATTTGTCTTGACCCAAAAGATTGAACATAAAAGATAAAAGGAAATAAGCGACTCTGACTCCAAGAGCTTACCCTATCTCTGGATATCAAAATAGCACAAACATCAGTCAACGGTAGTAACTAGTACTAGTATCTGCACCAAAAAAGTACAAAAACTTAGTAGGAGTACCAAAACCATAGTATCAGTAGGCATCATCGGCTGACTGAGCTAAATCATGATATAAATACAATAAAATATAGGATAACATAACGAAGTCGAGATAATGTCAAACTTGAATGTAATCCAACGTCACTGTGCATAAATAAGTGAATAACCAAAATAACAACAAAACATAACGAATCAAACACATGCAGTCATAATTACAAAATTAGACCCCGTAAGCCAATAAGTACAGAAAAGTAAATAACCCAATGCAGGCCTCCATAAACTAGGAGGGTACACTCAAGATAATATAACTCGAACCACCATCACTCACCAAACCTCAAGGTACAATAAGAATTTATCTATATTAAGCCACATTATAACAATCTCAACTTTCAAACTCAAATCTGATACCCATATCATCCCTATGATATTTCATTACCAATATCATAATTATTATCATAAGAATATTGAACTTGAACCAGTAATCATATCACAAATATCATAATGAATCCTCCAAACTCAAATTGGGTAAATATCATCAATATTATTAGGAATGTCCAGACTTGAAAGGGTAATATATCATCATATCATCATCATTACCAAGACATGAATCGGTATATATATATATTCATTATCATAAGCAATAGCATATTCATTAGACAAATCATTAGCATAGTCGATAAGCGTCAATTCCAAATATCAAACCCATTATCACCATCAAGTTCCAAAGTTACTCAACATGACCTCAATAAGAAATTTCAGGACGTACAATAAGTGTATAAAGGTTTGCAATAGCTAATATCAAATCTTGGCCTACGGTGGGTCAAAGGGCCTACTTCTAAATCCCCAAAATCCACTACTAAGCAAATTCTATGACAAACTAGGCTAAGGTATTTGAATCTATTTTTAGATACTATACAAGACTTAATTAACCCTAAGATAGGAATTCTACTAGCGATGTATGCAAGTAAGCGAAAACACTTAATTTATAATTTTCGACTGGACTAGAAAGTCCAACTAGTCTAAGTATTGCCAATTTCATCATTGATACCTAAAACCCATCCCAAATCTAACACATTATCATAAACATTCTATGAAATAGCTCAATCTATGAAGGAGGAAAACCTAGTCTACATGGATGCCGACGAAAGCTCAAAGATCCACTAAATCACCATTTTTCCTTTCGACAAGCTTCCACAAGATGCCAAGCTATCAAATTCATACTCTACTCATCAATAAGAGAATAACGATACTCATATTTCACCATTGTGCTTCAGGTACAAAAATCATACCAAAATCTCATGTGGGTCCCATCTACAAAAAATGCATTTCAGAAATCATCCCCACATACTCAAGGAATCATTACCCTAAAAAAAAGTGAAATTCGAGCAAATTTTGTGCTAATATCAAGCCTCAAATGTTTTGAGAATTCAAATAAGAAATGGGAAATTATACCATGAAAAGGATAAAATCTGTAAAAAATTTAGAAGATAATCACGTAAACAAGCGCTAGCCAAGCTCCCAAATAACCCACAAGCTCCATTTGCAAGTTATTTCACTATTTAGGGTTTTATCTCTCTTGCAAATGGATGAAGAATAAGCAAAATCACGCAAAAAGGATCTATTAATATCCAAATTGGGTTTTGGGGTATCGTTATCGCGACCTGTGACTCGTGATCACATTCAAGGTGACAGGGTGAGAAGTTTTTTCATGACATCCCCTTATCACAATCTTGGTCCTGGATAGCTGCCTAAGGAATTGCTTTCGAAACCCAACATGTAGTGATCACGACAGTTGGTTCATGCCAAGGGTATCGCTATCACAACCACTGGCTTGTGATTGCAAGTGCACCACATACAACTGAGACTTGGAAATTTCCAAGCCCTCAAGATTCATCCAAAATCCCATATACGCAAATGAACTATGTAACCATACAACATTTGACATTTGAACTCAATAGCATAGTTGAAATTTCCATCCGAGGTTATTTTGAAAAAAATTGGGTCCCATAGCTAATTTCCAATTTCTTAACTTTTCGACCAATAAGTCAAAATGAGCCCGAGTGCCTCGAGACCCAAACCAAGATTCCTTTAGCCTAAAATTGCAATTTCGGAGCTATTGGAAATTCAAAATTTGCATACAAGGTCGTTTAACTAAATTTTTCACCCTGTGTCCATTTGAAACAGCAAAGACTTCAATATAAGGAATAGGCTCTAAAAAAACAAAAGAATTGCCTAATAACCAAACTATCAGTTCCAGCAAGTCATATATGAATTGGGGAAGCTGTAAAAAAGATCTAGCAGCAAAAATAAGTTAAAATAAGGAAAATAACCTGAAGGGTCATTACAACATCCACTACCAAAGGAACTTCATCCTTAGCAAAACTTAAGGGTTAGGATGTACTTGAAGTCTCAAATAAGTGGGGATATTAGGTTTCCATCTTGCTCTTGATATCCCATGTAGCCTTCTCTATTGGGAGGTGCCTCCACTAAATCTTAACTACAGGAATCTCCCTAGTGTGCAACCGCCTGACATCACAGGCTAAAATGACCACAGGTTCCGCCATACAGGTAGACCGATCATCTAGCTAGATTGAATCCTATCTAAGAACATGAGATAGGCTGAGAATGTATCACTGTAACATAGAAGCATGGAAAACTAAATGGATAGCAGCAGAGCCTGTAGGTAAGGCTAACTCATAAGCCATATCACCAACTATGTGAAGAATCTCGAAGGGTCTAATATATCTAGGGCTGAGCTTAGCTTTTCTCCCACCTTTCATGGGTGATAAAATAGGGGAATACCCAATCATCAACTCCAAAACTCAAGTCATAGAGCATACGATCTGCATAGGCCTTCTACCTACTCTGAGCTGCTCTCAACCTCTCCTGAATTACTCTAACTCTATCCAATGACTTCTAAAGTAAATCAGTACCACAGGTTCTAACCTCAAAAGTATCAAACTATCCAATCAGAGAAAGACACCTTCTACTATACAAAGCCTAAAAAGGTGCAATCTCAATACTCGAATGATAACTGATGTTATAAGCAAACTCCCACAGCTAAGTGCTCCTCCTACTGGCCTCCAAAATCTATAATACAGGCTTGGATCATATCGTTAAGAACCTAAATAATTTTCTCAGACTAACCATTGATATGGGAATGAAAGGTTGTACTAAAATCCACCTGAGTACCCAAGTCCTCCTTAAAAGCTCTCCAAAAGATAAATGTAAACACGAAACCTTGATCTAAAATAATAGATATGGGCAAACCATGCAAATGAACTATCTCACGAGCATAGATAATGGCTAATCTCTCGGTGGTAAAAGAAATTTGAATAGGAAGAAAATACGTTGACTTGACCAATTGGTCTACAATGACCCAAATGCCATTAGAACCACAGGAGGTGAGAGGAAAACCACTAACGAAATCTATGATGCTTGGCCTTCACCTGCTGACAACAAAGCCAAAAAGCTACAAAGTTCTCCAAATCTATATTCATACCATACCACCAATAATGTGCCCTCAAATCTCTATACATCTTAGTTATGCCAGGATGAATATAATATCTAGCACTGTAGGCCTTATACAGAATCAGTTTAATCAAATTATCAATCCTTAAAACATAGATGTGGTAATTAAACCCCAAAACACCCTCAAAATCCATGGTATCCCTCTTGAACTCACCTTCCAACACCTGATCATGATGGTAGCAAATCTTACTTTTCTTAAACTATCGATCTCAAATCTGCTCAAATAGTGAAGACCTTGCCTCAACACTAGCAAAAATCCTCCTAGGGTCTGAAATATTAAGGCAAACTATCAAATTATCTAAGGACTTAATGTCCCATGCTAGCGACCTTTGAGAAACTGAAATACAAGCCAAGATACACATACTCACTCCCTTCCGACTTAAGGTATCTGCTACCATATTCGCCTTACCTAGATGATACAAGATAGAGATATCATAATCCTTAAGCAACTCTATCTATTTATGTTGTCTAGCATTAAGATCCTTCTGGGTTATAAAATGTTGAAGACTGTGATGATTGGTGAAAATCTTAAAATACAAACCATAGAGATAATTCCTCTAAATCTTAAGCATGAAAACTTCCACTGCCAACTCTAACTCATGAATAGGGTAGTTATGCTTGTGCACCATAATATTTTTCAAAGCATAAGTGATAACATAACCTGTTGCATCAATACAGAATCCAAACCAACACCAGAAGAATCATATTACACAGTGAATATCTCACCCTCAACAGAAAGAGCTAAAATAGAAGTTGAAGTAACAAAATCCTTGAGCTTCCTCAAGCTCGACTCATACTCCTCAGACCATAAAAAAGGAATAGATGTTGCCCAAAACTAACCTCTATAAAGTATGTTGCAGTTGATGCCAAATATAGTATCCCAACTAGGTTGGGGTTGAACCCACAGGCAAAATGTTGAACTATTTCTTAACTTGACAAAATTCAAGAGCAGTGCAGAAAAGTAAATGGGGGGATTTGGAAATCAATTATAAGTAGTAATCAATCTTGAATTCTATGAGTTGTAAACAATATAAGATGAACACTAGGGTTGTTTTCCCCTGGCTTCTTAACTCCGTAAATTTCTCAAGTTCAACCTACCTATTCTGCTGCTCTATATATAAAATTGACAAGCTTTGTATTATTAATAGTTTTTTTAGCATGTTGATAAATCTCACCCTTTACCTTGTGAGTCTTAGAGAGTCCCCTTGTTGCTCCTTGTCTATAACTTCAGCTCACCTCTCACCTTTTGAGTCTTGAGTTGAATAAATAAGATGGTAGAATAATAAGATAGACATAAATCTCAAATTACTATCTTAATCTTCTTTTCTTAATCCCAGACTCCCCAATAAGGACATTTGCGAATACGGTCTATCCCCAAGCTTCTGTAATAGCTCTGAGGCCAATTTATATGAATAAGATTAAGATACATGCATAAACCTTAGATTAGATGAATCTCTCACTTCCTTTACATGGCTAATCCTCCAGGGTTCCCACAACCCTAGTTGAGGAATTAGCCACTCATGTTCGTATAAGAATCGATGGTAATCAATAAAGAATTCATGTAATTAATTGCACAGAGTACGAAGAAGAAAATTCAAAGTCTTGAATTGAATAATAACCCAAGAATCTCAAGAATAGTGTAAAGTATTGTAAGGATATGTAATAGAGTATCAAAGAACATAACCTAATAAAAGATAAACCCTATGGTATTTATAGTATCTCAGAACAACCCAGAAATCCTAATAAAAATAGAAAAGAATAAGTAGGTTAGCACAAGGTATGACTTGCTAGTCCACTCGTAAGGTCTTCTTACGAGTTGTATTGTGCCTCTCGTATGTTCTCCAGTGTCTAATCTTCTACGGCTTCAACTTTCTATTCTTTTATGATTCATGCTCACGAGTCGTACCTTGATAATATGACTCCTAACGTTTACTTGTTACCACCTGGGACTTGATATTTCAATCCTCTAAACACTAGTTTGTTTATGGTTTACCCATATGAGTCATAATCTGACTCCTGACTCGTATTCTTCTGTGGCTTGAACTTTGAATGGCATCTTGAGGTTATGTTCTCCTTATAGTTTCTTGAAATAACTCGTATAATCATCTGATGACTCGTATGACTTAGTCGTATATTTTATTTACTTAGCATTTCTTCTTGGCCTATGGTTCTATTGTGCTTATGAGTCAACCTACGAGTCATATGATGTGTTGACGACTCATAAGGTAACTCGTATCATTTGCAGACTTTATCTTTTCAATAGATTTTTCTTCTAATTTCTTTCCAAGCCTATTGTTTACCTATTTTACCTGCAACAAGCATAAAACCATATTATATCTACCAAAAAATCCTAACTCCAAGCATAAATTCATTATTTTAAGCATCGAAAATGTCGTATTTCCATGGTGCATCAACACCCTCAACTTAGAAAGTTTGCATATCCTCAGGAAAAAAAAGAGTCAAAAACTACTTAACATAACAACGATGCTTAAACAAGAGGATCCTACGGTACCTATGGCAGTGACTTTTCTATTCATTTTTCAATAATTTTATTCCCCCTTCCTATTTTTAACCTTTAAAGAATCAAATTTTGTATATTGATTTAGCTCAGAGATAAATCCAATAATGGCATTACATTAGTAATAGACAACCAGGCATAGATACAAATTACATTAAACAAACAGTCTAGCAACCTAACAACATAACTCATGTGCGCTCATAGTCAAAGAAATCCAATTAACTCAGGTAAGATCAATTAATTTATTCAGGGATATAGAAAAAGAAGCTCTTGCTGACAAACAAGTATCGTCGGTGTATACTGAATACAATAGGCTTACCGATATGCTGTCTTCCTAAGTTTTCAGACAGTCGGTGTAGGATCACTAAAGGACTTTATTTGGCTTGCAAAGTAGGTTAGGGGCTGGTATGGTATCTTTTGGGGATTTATTTAGTAACTACGCCTCTTTTACACTATGCTTTATTTGGGGTCCACTTATTTTTTTCTTTCTCTTTATTTTATTTCTGCCCTTATTTCTTTTTTTTTTTTTATAGCACATTCCAACTGGACTAGGTGTTGTTTTCTTTTCTTAATTTTTTTTTCTTTTCACTGCATCTGTCCTTTTTTCATTTTTCTTCCTACACATTGTAACGCCCCGAGTCTGTACCCCAGGTGCTACATGGTGCTCATAATCCCAAGGGACCACAAGCTAACCCATGACTGGTACCTACTGCAATAACTGAATAATAATACTATATTATGCGGAAATTAGGCAAACACTTTCCATAAGGTTCAAAAGTATAAATAAGTACTGAGTACTAAAAACTGAATACTGATATATATGTCTGAAATACTCTAGTCTGAAAAGTCTCTACTGTCGGAACAAGGAGTTGATGGGACAAATCTCCAACTAACTCTGACTACTAAATAAATAGAATAATAAATCTATCCTCAAATAATGAGGACTCACTGCTAGTCAGCTGCTAATGGATCGAGCTGCTAAGTATGATCGGGAGCCCGTACGTCTGAACCTATGATATAAGACATCATAGAGTAAAAGAAAGGTATGTGTCAGTACTTTGAATGTACTTGTATGCTAAGTGAGGTAGGTAGATATGCATGGGTTCATATGTGTGAACAATACTAACTGAATAACATGAGTATAACTGAATAAGAGAACATGCATGAATACGTAAACTGTAACTGAGGTCGTGATAACACTGGATACTGAGTTCTGAATTACTGATTTACTAATTTCTGAGTTTACTAATACTGTATAACTGATAGCTGAATGACTATATCTTACAGTCTTGATTCTGTAGAACTATACTGAGTTCCGTACTAAACTGAGTGACTGTGTCTGACAGTCCTGATTTCTATAGAATTGAACTGAGTTCTATTCTGAAGACTGAAACTGAGACTGTGGGAGGTAATTATCTAACCGATATGCCCTTTTCTGAATAGATTAGGGTTCAACCTATAACTCCAGTTAGAAGGTTGTCAGTAACGTGCCACGGGTAAAGACAACTGTGAGTTAACCCTCTCTGATAGAAAGCTCTTTTGTCAACCCTCGCAGGAAAGAAAACTCATTTGAGATGTATCAACCCTAGTCTGGAAGAAAGGTATCTCAACCTACATTGGCTACGTAGTTCTGTAACATAAGGATTGCTACTAAGGGTCAAACCTTGTTGGCAGGAATTCCCCTATCCCTGGGTTTGCTCGGTGCTGAATCATACTTCCGACTAAATAGACACTGAACTGATTCCTTGTTCATACTAGGCTTGACTGAGCTGGTACTGATTATACTATCTAACTGAACTAAACTGAGTTCACTGAGTTCCGCTGATTGATGGAACACTACTGAATTCTATTAACTGACTATATTTACTGAGGTCTGAACTGGATACTGAACTGGACTGGACTGATACTTAGTCTACTGAGTTTTTCTTGAGTTTTGTAACTGACTGAGAGTACTACTGATTGTGAAATGACTGAGATTATTTTGTAACTGATACTGGCTCTAGGTAAGTAGCTAAATTATCGGGTATTAAATACCCCCAGGACTCGATAGCATGAAAAGTAAATCACTGCATGACTTTAGTAGCATCATGGTACTATCTTTCTAATAATACATTCACTTAGACATATTTGGTCAAACACTTGTTATACATGAGCTTGTGCATGATTGATATCACACAATAACATGTTATCCTTGGACTAGTCTAATCACTTTAACATTTTGACAAACACTTGGGGAGCATGGGTATTTCACATATAAATAAACATGTAGTAATATCATGGATTCTACATTCAACTTGCAGTTCAAGAGTTTGACATATAGTTCACAAAATTCAATTCACAATTAAACTAGTTTGCATGAAACTTGAGACAAATCATGTAATTAGATAACCATTAACATCATAATCATTAATACATTCAAGATCCACTATGAAATCCATGAAATCAATTAACTTGTATTTACGAAGAGTTTCTTGAACTCCAAGGGTGGAAGAAAACCCTTGGATGAGCACTTCACATACCTTGGTTGCTAAATTCTTGAAGAATGATGGTGAAATCTTAAGCCTTGAGTTCGAAAGTTGATCTTCTAGGGTTTTTGTTCTTGAGTAAATTTCGAATAGGGAATGAACTTTGCCTCTAAAGGGGCTTAATTTTGTGTTTTGGGGGTTGACAAAAGGTGGGAAAGGACCTAATTACCCCTGAAGACGTGACTTTTTAATTACTAAAAACTAGACTAGTGACGCATAGACCAAACGCATCACATCATTGGCATCGATACGATAGCCAACACACCGCATTGAGTCCACATCGGTTCACTGGAATTAGTACTGGGAGCTAGGGAAAAATACTCATAGACGTAATGGGCGATGCAGCATATTGAGATCGCGTCGATCCACTGGTTTGAGTTTTTAAATATGTTTCAAATGAAGTCCAAAAAATCTAAAACTTGTTTGAGAACACCTACTGACATTCCTGATCATGAGTTAACCTAAAAATTGATATTTGAAGGTCATAAGGTCGTGAAAAAGGATTGCCAACTTACGAAGGCTAAAATAACTATAAGTATGAACACTTAACTAAAATTTTCTAAGTCTGGGAACCCTTAACAAGCTTTAAAGGTCTGAGTTAAGCTTAGGATTTTGCGAGGTCTTACAAAATCTTTCCCTTGAGAGCATTCTCCCTCTAATGAGACTAAATAAGTTGAGAATACTAATAGACTGAATTTAGATACGAGACATGTACAACTGAAGCATGATTTCATGACTTAAATTACCGATAAATTGAAATTTCATACTGAACAAGCATATATATTGCATGAGTACATAGCTGAACCTGATTCATGAATGCATGACTGGGATTGCTAATAAGTTAAGTTTCTCATGTTGAACATGCATTTATAATGTATGAATTCACAACTGAATATGCAATGGTAACTGGAACTAAATCTATAAAGGAAAATTGAGCATATAACTGAGTAAGTTCAAGGAAAAACCGTTACCTTAGGATGATTCTGAATTTGCGGAGAAAAGGTGAGGATACTTGGTCTGCATGTCTTTCTCTGCTTCCCAAGTAGCTCCCTCAACAGACAGATTCTACCAAAGAACTTTGACTAGAGAGACTTCTTTGTTCCTCAGTCGGTGGATCTTAAAATCAAGGATTTCAACTGGAATCTCTCTGAAAGAGATGATGTTCTGAATATCTATGCCCCCTGTAGAGACTAGGGCTACTGGATCACCTATACATATCATAAGCAAGGAGACATGGAACACTGGATGCACTGAAGCTAAGTCTGAAGGTAACTCAAGGTCGTAAGCTACCTTTCCGAAATGGATGAGAATTTGGTAAGGACCGACGTATTGGGGACTAAACTTCCCCTTCTGGCCAAATCTCTTTACTGCTTTCATAGGAGAGATTTTTAAGAATACAAAGTCTCCGAACTCCAACTCCAGATCATTTACTTAATACACATGAATGGGAACCTGAGGACATAACTAAGCCTGAAATGTGATACAGGAACTGAATATCATGAACGAAACTGAGCCCCTGAATACATGGCTTACGGCTGAGGTTGGAACTTGAGGGTCCACCTATGAGTACCCACTACCCCAAACTGGATTCATTATGTAAAGAGAATATGGAAGGTTTAGGTCATGAAAGCTCAGGGATTATAGTTCATCTCCCCCTTAGGACATTATGTCCCCTGAAGAATGCTGACTTGGCTGAGATACTGAGGAAAAACTGAGATGATGCATAGGGCACCTATGAATTGAATCGTGACTGCATATCGGGGTTCTAAAAATGAGGCATAGTACCTTAAATGAGATGAACTCGCAACCACATAGTTGCTCAATCTTAGAATAGTTACATTTATAAGACTTCGGATAGTGCAACTAGATGAAAGGATGGGAAACCCAACCATACGAACATTGTCTGCCTAACTGCTAAACTGAATTGTTGGTTTTACGAACTAACTTATGCTGAAAACTTATATTCGATTAGAGCCTTTCTTTGACACTCTTTCTATAGGGTTCTAGTGGCTTAAGGGATCAAGGAGTCTTGGCATGGCTAAATAAAATAGCTGAATAAGAAAATCACATCCTGGATAAATGTTGTAATATAAGTCGGGGCCTATGAAACATCATCTAAGATGAAGTGACTAAGCCTTATGCACTGCGACTATAAATTTTCAATCTTAGACTTATCCCTTCAATACTCTCTCAACTAAACCCTCCACCTTAGTACAACACATCACCTGAGACTACTAAAAATATTCACATGCGTGTTGAGCACGAGTGCATAAAGTTACTAAATTATCTGATTATCTAAATAGCTGATAGCTGAATACTTGGTCATGTAATATTGAACTGTACTTAGTCAGAATAACTAGACTGGAACTATAAAGTATCATGCATACGAGGTAAGGACTGACTAGGTAACATGAGATAACTGAGAATGAATTCATGAAAACTTTATTATTTGAGAAGGCAAGACCAAGCGCATAACAGGACTCTGAAATAGTCTATAAACTGAGGTACTAAAGTACTGATAACTGAATAACTGATAACTGTACACTATGGTCAAGAAAATCTAAAACTGAATTGAGTTACTGATCTGATTACTGGACTGGACTGGGACTGAGACTGTAACTAAGACTGCAACTGAGACTATACTGGAACTGAATACAGGGTTCTGATAACTCTACCTACTGAGGTGTGATCTAGACTGAATTCTCCCACTATGTTCAAGCCTACTCAAATCTCCGATATGTATTTAGCCACTTACACATCAATATGACATTTAAGACTATCTTCATAACTACAGCCTCATGTAAAACTAGCATGCAATGATCTTTTCTTAACATGAAATATTTACTCTCTCCCTTCTAAGCAACTGCTCATCACTACATCATTTTGTAAGGAGAGTCCACTTAAGGGTTAAAACATGAGGACCTTATGTATGCATGAATACTCCACCAAACTCGACACTTAACTGAGGTTTGAGAAATATAATATCAACACCATGGATTTATCAAAAAATCTAAACTGAGGATATGTATGACAAAATCTGAATTTAGACGATCGCTAGGAGTGTAGCATGGGTCATGGGAAGTGAGCATACTGTATAGCATTACATGGGTACCTGAGTCATGAGCTGTATGACCAGAGTCTAGAGTTTTTGTATTCATGGAACGTGATTCATAACACCAAGTGAATTGGAACTCCTTATACTAGGAACTGTAAGCGTTCATGATTGCTAACGTGCACAAGTATGGGCTATGATCATAGAGGTGACATGTAGGAGATGAATATATATCATGATAACTGATGGATTTCAAGAGTCTAGAATATGATTCTAAGATGATCAGCGTGATCATTCTCACCGCGGGAATAGACAAGAATGTCATCTATGAAGACTATGATGAACATATCCATAGTACTTCTTGAACACACGGTTCATCAAGTCCATGAAAGTTGTTGGGACATTGGTAAGACGAAATGACATGACTAAGTTTCGAAGTGAGCATACCGAGTTCTGAAAGCTATTTTCGAAATGTCCCATTCCCTGACTCTGAGCTGGTGATAGCCTGATCTGAGTTCTATCTTAGGGAAGTAACTGGCACCCTGGAGTTGGTCAATCAGGTCATCAATTTCTGGAAGTGAATACTTATTTCTTGATCGTGATTTTATTTAGCTTACGGTAGTCCATACATATTCTAAGAGAATCATTCTTCTTACGCATGAATAGAACTGGTGCACCCCATATGGACATACTGGGTTTGATGAATCCCTTATCTAGGAGATCTGTTAAGAGTTCTTTTAATTCTTTGAATTCTACTAGGGTCATTCTTTATGGCGGAATGGATATGGGTTGAGTATCTAGAAGAAGGTTTATTGCAAAGTTGATTTCCCTTCCGGAAGGAACTCCAGGAAGATCTTCGGGAAACACATCTGGGAATTCACATGCTACTGATGCTGACTCAAGAGAAGGGGTTTCTGATATAGAGTCTTGGACTAGAACGATATAGTAGACACATCCCTTAGATATCATTTTCCTTGCCCTAAGGTAGGAAACAAGCTGACTCCTAAGTACTAAAGTACTACCTCTCCACTCTAGGATGGGTTCATTCGGGAACTAAAACTGGACAATTCTATTTCTGCTATCAACTGAGGCATAGTAGGAATAAAATCCAATCCATGCCGAGAATGACATCAAAATAGGTCATCTCTAGTTTGACTATGTCTGCTAAAGTAACTTTCTGAAATACCATAACTGGACAGTTCCTGTATACCCATAGGTCTATGATAGATTTACCCACTGGGGTAGAGATTGATAAAGGCTCTGCTAGAATTTCGGGACTAACTCCAAAGTCAATAGCTATATCAGGAGTTACAAAAGACAAAGAAGTTCCTGGATCTAGCAAAGCATAAACATGTAAATGATAAACTTGTAACATGCCAGTGACCACCTCAGGAAAAATTTCCTGATCATGTCTGTACTGAAGTACATAAAGCCTATTTGGGCGTTGCCCATGGGTGGAACTGGAAGTGGCACCCTGCTGATTGAGACGACTGGACTGAGCTGGGGAATGATTTTGCTGGCCCTGGGAACCTGACTGGGGACAATCTCTGACTTTGTGACCTTGCTTGCCACACTCGAAACATACATCACTGCTAGCTCTGTAGATATCCTGGTGATTTCTGCCAAATTTCAAACAAAAGGGATTGGTTCGGCCATTCTTTGGCCTAGATGTTCTGGCCCTCTTACTCTTTCTCCCTTTTTTCCTACTTCTTTCCTCCGTACTCTGCGTAGTATGAGCCATAAGACTAGATAGGATAACAGCCAGATGATTGTTCTGAGCAACTATTGAATGAGCCAAGGTAGTGAAAGCAACTCTAAACTCAGCGTGAGAAACATGCTCATTCAGGGGATCTTCCAGAACGTGTAGAGGGGCTGATTAGTTATCGTTACTTTTTTTGTTAGCTTCCCTGGAAGACATGTTCTGGAAGCATAAGGAAGAGATGAATTATACGGAGAGTTTAACATGATCTCATGCTCACTCGCAAGACATGAATACTGACAGAAGGGAAACTTTTCCTAAAATATCTCGTAGCTTCTTTTCCATAATTATGGCACGCTACACACCCATGCACAAGACTTTACTAGATGCGAATTTTAGACTTCCTAGGACTTTTTTGAACCTTAGGCTCTGATACCAAGTTTGTAATACTCCAATTATGTACCCCGAACACTACACGGTGCTCATAATCCCGAGGGACCACAAACTAACCAATGACTGGTACCTGCTGAAATAACTGAACAATAATACTATATTATGTGGAAATTAGGTGGAAACTTTCCATAAGGTTCAAAACTATAAATAAATACCGAGTACTAAAAATTGAATATTGATACATCTGTCTGAAATACTATAGTCTGAAAAGCCTTTACTGTCGGAACAAGGAGTTGATGGGACAAGTCCCCAACTAACTTTGACTACTGAAATAAATTGAGTACTGAAATACTGGAATAATAAATCTATCCTCAAATAATAAGGACTCACCTCTAGTCTACTGCTGATGGATTGGGCTTCTAAGTATGATCGAGAGCCCGTGCATCTGAACCTATGATATAAGACATCATAGCGCAAAAGAAAGATATGCGTCAGTACTTTGAATGTATTGGTATGATAAGTGAGGTAGGATGAGATGCATGGGTTCATATGCATGAACAATACTGATTGAATAACATGATTATAACTGAATAAGAGTACAAACATGAATACGTAAACTATAACTGAGGTCATGATAACACTGGATATTAAGTTCTGAATTACTGATTTACTGACATCTGAGTTTACTGATACTGTATAACTGATAGTTGAATGAGTGTATCTGATAGTCCTAATTCTGTGGAACTGTGCTAAGTTCTATACTGAACTGAGTGGCTGTGTTTGACAGTCCTGATTTCTATAGAACTGAATTAAGTTCTATTCTGAAGACTGAAACTGAGACTGTGGGAGGTAATCATCTAACCGAATTTCCACTTTTTGAATAGATTGGGGTCAAACCTGTAACCCCAGTTAGAAGGGTGTCAGTACTGTGCCAAGGGTAAAGATAACTGTGAGTTTACCCTCTCTGACAGGAAGCTCTTTCGTCAACCCTCATTGGTAAGAAAACTCATATGAGATGTATAAACCCTAGTCTGGCAGGAAGATATCCCAACCTACGCTAGCTACGTAGTTCTGTAATACAGGGATTTCTACTAAGGGTCAAACCCTCTGCTGGAAGGAATCCTTTGGTTTGCCCTGTGCTAAATCCTACTCCCAACTGAATTGACACTGAACTGATTCCTTGTTCATACTAGGCTTGACTGAGTTGTTATTGATTATACTGTCTAACTGAACTGAACTGAGTTCACTAATTTCCATTCATTGACGGAACACTACTGAATTCTATTAACTGACTATATTTATTGAGGTCTGAACTGGATACTGAAATGGACTAGACTGATACTTAGTCTACTGAGTTTTTCCTGAGTTCTGTAACTGACTAAGAGTACTACTGATGATGAAATGACTGAGATTATTCTGTAACTGACACTGGCTCTAGGTAAGCAGCTAAATTATTGGGTATTAAATACCCCCAGTACTCGATAGCATGAAAAGTAAATCACTGCATGACTTTAGTAGCATCATGGTACTAGCTTGCTAATAATACATTCACATAGACATCTTTGGTCAAACACTTGTTATACATGAGCTTGTGCATGATTGATATTACACAATAACATGTTATGCTTGGACTAGTCTAATCACATAAGCATTTTGACAAACACTTGGGGAGCGTGGGTATTTCACATATCAATAAACATGTAGTAATATCATGGATTGTACATTCAACTTGCAATTTAAGAGTTTGACATGTAGTTCAATAAATTCAATTCACAATTAAACAAGTTTGCATGAAACTTGGGACAAATCATGGAATTAGATCACCATTAATATCATAATCATTAATACATTCAAGATCTAACATGAAATCAATTAACTTGTATTTAGAAAGAGTTTCTTGAACACCAAGGGTGGAAGGAAACCCTTGAATGAACACTTCACATACCTTGGTTGCTAAATTCTTGAAGAATGATGGTGAAATCTTAAGCCTTGAGTTTGAAATATAATCTCCTAGGGTTTTTGTTCTTGATTAAATTCTTAATAGGGAATGAACTTTGCCTCGAAAGGGTTTTAATTTCGTGTTTTGGGGGCTGACATAAGGTGGGAAAAGACCCAATTACCCCTGAGAATGCGATTTTTTAATTACTGAAAACTGGACTAGCGACGCGCAGACCGACGCGATAGCCAATGCACCACATTGAGTCCATGTCGTTTCACCTTAATTAGCACTGGGTGCTGGGGAAAAATACTCATCGACGTGATGGGCGATGTGGCACGTTGAGATCGCATTGATCCACTAGTTTGAGCTTTCAAATGTGTTTCAAATGAAGTCAAAACAATCTAAAACTTGTCCTAGAACACCTACTGACATTCCTGATCATAAGTTAACCTAAAAATCGATATTTGAAGGTCTTAAGGGTCGTAAAAAAGGATCTCCAACTTTGAAGGCTAAAATAACTCTAAGTATGAATACTCAGCTAAAATTTTCTAAGTCTGGGACCCCGTAACAATCTTTAAAGGTCTGAGTTAAGCTTAGGATTTTGCAGGGTCTTACACTCTATCAACTCATCAATCCCTAGGATTATCTGCGCCCCCTGCAACTAAGCAAATTTGTGTAATCATACAAGGGTAGGCCAATAATAACTTCTCTCCGCCCACAACTCAGTCTCGAATCTCTCATTCTAAATACTTACCCACATTAAACTCGTACCCACCTATCAGTGCAGCATAAACCGAGCTAAGTACATTGTCCCCAGTAGTGGGACAGATTCTGTGTATGGCCAGTGTCCACTACCCTTTGGCCTCAAAGTTAAGCATGTATTTTTCTATCTTTTGTGAGGCCACTCCTAGGCCAACTACTACCCAAACTGCTTCATTTTTTTTCACAATAATCAAGCTCGAAATCCACCTAAAGTTTCATATTTTATCCTTCGATCCCAGTTGTTTCCGTGTAACTTTCAGCATTTCATCCATGCAGAATTCCATCTCTCCTGTGTTAACTGGTAGCTAAAAGTTTGGTCTATTTAAGAACTGGGAAATAGTGCACGAGGAAATGTTCACCCGCACTCCCCGAATAGTCAGTGATTCTATGTGGTCACCACCTCTCCGCCACTACCCATGCGGATACCGTTTCTTCAACTCTCCCTTATACGCCACATTGACGCAGCTCGAATTGGGGCCTTATCGTAATAAGTATCCCAAGTCCGACCAAGACCGGGGACTGTCCCCTTAACCCAACCTAACTACCTTATATGTCCTTGGATAAGCTGAATTTTGAATATATATAACAAGATTGAGTAATGCGCTTCCTGAAGATTCTGGGATAGGGTCACAACTATGACCGATCCAACCGAGTCTAATCATACCAAACCAACCACCCATACCATACCAAACCATTTAGAAAGTATCAAACATAATATGATAATCAAACCCAAAATGTAATATGATGGAACGGTGAAAAATTATGTCTGATGATGCTAGCCTCCCAGCATATTCCATTGCCAAGGCCGACACCAATACCGATCCAGCCCATACTAACCCCCAGAAGTACCACAAATCCTCTATCCAAAATAATACAAATCTCTGGTAGGGTCATGCCCCAACTATGTCCAAAACCAATATTCAAAAAAAAAGTAAAAAATATAAGAATGTCCAACATGAAATGGTGCCTTACGAAAGGATGGAATCTTACCACTTCGGTCAAATAAGCTTCCCCCAAATCAAGTACTATGAAGGAGGAATCGAACGGTCGGTTCCTGCATAGCGTGGGTATACAACCGCTAGAAGATGAGTTAGTGGGTGAACGCTAGCATGAAACTCGGGATAAGGATAAAGTAATGCCAGTTATCAAAACCAAGTGAAAAACATCCAATGTAAACAACCATACATATATATAAGTGTTGGGAAAGGGATTGGGTTTAGCATGTCATTAAAACCTTTACCTAGGTTGTGTAGCTTAGTTGTCCTACCACCCATGTACCAGTGAATGTAGCCTCACGATCAGGCAATATCCCTGGAATGACTAGTAAATCCCTCTAATATAAACGTGACACTCGCATAAGGCCATTGAATCATATCGACAAATATGAGTTTTTGATTTTGATCCCCTCGGGACCGCCACCTTTCACGGCTTAGCTAACACTTCCGGCCATTAATGCCCAAACTAAAACCAAGTTCAAACAATCCAATTATCCTTTTATTATCCAAGGCTATTCAATAAACCAGTGGAATCGTCATACCACCATACTTGCAAGCATTATCCATAGACAAACTATTTAGATTAAGGGGACCTTCAAGTGCCCTATCATTAGCCATATTAAACCTCTTGGGAGACTACCATGTTCTCCACAAGAATAACCAATTAGCTATTAACCTTTGTAAACCATTGATAAACATTTAAAGTTTCATATATAAGCCAAAAACAAGCAAGAGTTCCATTAAAATAAATCAATGCAATAAACATATCTTTATAAGCATTTTATCAAACACATTGGGGGCATAATCTAACTTAAACAAAATTTTGTTACCATTAAACCATTACCGTGTAATTCAATTGTCCAAAACCACCGTTAATGCAAGGAAAACATAATTAAAACCATAGGAAATCATAACCAAGAATTTAACATCAAAACCCCTAAATCAATAGTTGAAAGCCATAATCATGCAAGAGAAAAACCAAGAAATAAAACATATAACCATGCCTTAATTGAAATTATAATTAGGGAAGAGAATCATGCCTTAAACAAAGAAGATTGATGGAAAGAATTCACTTAGACAAGCCCCAAAGTAATCCCTTCGTTGAAACCCTAGATCTTTGATCTTTGGACGAAAAGCTCGTGAGAGAATTATGATATGTTTAGGAAGAGTTTCTAAGTGTTTAAGTGTAAAATAATAGGCTAAATAACCTCCTAAGCGTATTAGAAGTTGTGGGTCCTTTTTAGGGTAAGTAGGGAAATTTCCAGATACCCCTACTTAAATCCCATAAAAACTCGACACAGGGTCACGACTAACCTCCTTATGAGTCGTAACCTCCCTTACGATTGGTATCCACCCGATCCTAACCAACCCTCAACCATGGATCAAACATTGTCTAGTATACGAATCATCCACCTAAGTTGTAACCTCAGCATGTGATCCATACCCATGATTAGTATCCCTGGTAGAATGTAACACCAGGAGGATCAAACACTATCCACCTAATCAGTCACCTAGACAGCTCGTACCCAACCATACAACACTCATCCCTAAGTCGTATCCATTCCATTGAGCAAAACCATCCCACTAACTAACACTAGCCCGCTTACGATAGGAATTCACCACTCATATCCCAACATATGGCTCATACAGTAAGTTGTATTGGGTCCAAAGAACGGGATTCTAGGAAATTTTCTAAGGGTCCATACCTGGAATGCTTTAGTCTCCCCCACTTGGAACATTCATCCACGAATGAGAGTTATGGTAGGGGTAACCATACAAAGAGTCATTTGCATTATCAAATATCCCTTTAACAAAGTTTGAAAATAAAGAGGCAAAGATGTTAATTTTTCCTTTAACAAACTTAGAAAATAAGGATGTGTTCAAGACACATACCTTCTGTTTGAATCCCAGGAGCAGAAAACAAATGCGAATACTTGGAATTCATGTCCTTCTCCATTTCCTCGTGGCCTCTTCTATCTTGTGGTTCCGCCATAGAACCTTAACAAAAGCCACATCCTTGCTTTGCAACCTACGAACTTACCTATCCAATATCTCAATCGAGACCTCTTCATAAGACAGATAATCCGAGATGTCCAACCTCTCCAAAGAAATAATCAAAGTCAGATCACCAACACACTTCCTAAACATAGAAACATGAAATATCGGATGAACCAAACTCAAGCTAGATGGAAAATCCAACTCATACGAAACATTGCCTACTCTTCGCAAACTCTCATAAAGACTAATGTACCAAGGACTAAGCTTTCCCTTTCTGCTAAACTACACTACTCCCTTCATTGGAGACACCTTAAGGAAAACCTTAGCCCCAACTGCAAACTCCAAGTCTCTACGCCTAATATCCGCATAGGACTTTTGATGACTCTGGGAAGGATTGAGCCTATCCCAAATCACCTTCACCTTTTCCATAGCTTGATGAACCAAATTCGGACCAAACAAATCAGCCTTACCAAGCTCAAACCAAATAATAGGAGATCTATACCTCCTACCATACAATGCCTCAAAAAGAGACATACCAATACTCTTATGAGAGTTATTGTTGTAAGCAGACTCTACCAAAGGTAGATGCTCCAAATTCCACCATAATCACATGGGCTCGAAGCATATCTTCCAATGTCTGAATAGTTCTTTCTGCCTACCCATCTGACTATGGATGGAAAGCAGTACTCAAACTCACCTCCGTCCCCAACCCTTTCTGGAAAGACCGCCAGAAGTGGGACGTAAACTGTATACCACGATCAGAAATAATCAAAATAGGCACTCCGTGCAGTTTCACAATCTCTTGAAAATAAAGCTTCGCATAATCCTCCGCCGAAAAGTTAGTTCGCACTGGCAAGAAATGTGCATACTTTGTCATCCTATCCATGATGACCCAAATTGAATCAAATTAGTTTCAAGACCGAGGAAGACCAGTAACAAAATCCATATTGAACTCCTTCCACTTCCATTGAGGCAACTCAATTTCTTGATACAACCCACCAGGACTTATGTACTTAACCTTCAACTTGTTGACATACCATGTATTTGGACATAAAATCAACCACATCTCGCTTCATGCCACTCCACCAATAGATCTTCTTGAGATCATGGTACATCTTAGTTGAACCATGATGAAAACATAGCGCGACTCGAGCGCCTCAGCCATGATCTTTTGCTGCAAACCATCTACATTAGGAACCCACAACCTCCCTTGGTACCGCAAAGTACCATTATCGCTAATCTCAAAATCCGCCACCTTTTTTCTACCAATGCTACCCTTGATTTTCATCAAGGAAAAATTTAACACTTGTTTCTCCTTAATCTCCACACCGAGAGACAATCTAACCACTTCTTGCACCATCACACCACCATCCTTGGAGTCCAAGACACAAACCCTAAGATTTGCCAAACGGTGAATATCCTTCACTAATTCTTGTTTCTCTTCTTCCACATGAGCCAAATTACCTGTGGACGACCTGCTAAGAGCATCAGCAACCACGTTAGCTTTACCTGGGTGGTAGTGAAAACTTATATCATAGTCCTTGCGAAGCTAAAGCCATCTCCTTTGCCTTAGATTAATCTCTTTCTGTGAGAACACATACTGCAAACTCTTGTGATCAAAAAAGATATCTACCTGAATACCATATAAAATAATGTCTCCATATTTTCAAAGCCAACACAATGGCCAACAACTCCAAATCATGAGTAGGATAGTTCCTCTCATGCACCTTCAACTTCTTGAAAGCATAGGCTATCACATTTCCATTTTGCATCAACACACAACCAAGATCAACCAAAGATGCATCACAATAAATGATGAACCCATCATTGCCCTCCGGTAAAGTAAGAACTGGAGCAGAAGTCAACTTATCCGTCAACTTCTCAAAAATCCCCTCACACGTATCCGACCAAGAAAACTTAACCTTTTTCTGACTTAATATAGTTAAAGAAGTAGCTATCAATGAAAAACTCTCCACAAACCACCTATAATACCCGGCTAAACCCAAGAAGCTCCGAATAAGCTTCAAAATTCATATAGAATCGTAGGTCTAGGCTACTTTTTCACCACAGCCACCTTCTGCAGATCCATCATGATCTTGTCACTAGAAATAATATAACCTAATAAAGTCACAGCATTCAACCAAAAATCGCACTTAGAGAACTTAGCAAATAATTGTTGTTCCTTTAAGGTCTGTAACACCACATAGAGGTGATCAACATGATCCACCTCACTTTTCGAATACACCAGAATATCATCAATAAATACAATTATGAAAAGGTCCTAATACTACCAAAACACCATATTCATCAAATCCATAAAGGTTTTCGGGGTATTTGTCAATCCAAATGACATCACCAAAAACTCATAATGCCCATATCGAGTGCGAAAAGCCATCTTAGGGATATCCACCTCTCTAATCTTTAACTGATGGTACCGAGATCAAAGATCTATCTTAGAGAAGAACTTTGCACCTTACAACTAGTCAAATAGATAATCTATCCAAGGAAGAGGATATTTGTTCTTGACTGTTACCTTATTAAACTACTTGTAGTCAATGCACATACAAAGAGAACCATCCTTCTTGCATACAAACAACACCAGTGCACTCCATGGAGAAATGTTAAGACGAATAAACCCTTTGTTAAGAAGATCCTTAATTTTCTCCTTGAGTTCCTATAACTCAGCCGGAGCCATTCTATACGAAGTAATAGATATGGACGAGTGTCCAGAAGCAAATCAATACAAAATTCTATTTCCCTATCTGGAGGAACACCTGGAAGATCATCCTAAAAGACCTCTAGAAACTCATTAACTACCGGAACAGACTGCAATGAAGGACCTTCCGAGTTAGAATCTTTAACCCAGACCAAGTGATAAATACAACTCTTAGAGATTAACCTCCGAGCTCTAAAATAAGAAATAAACATCCCGCTTGGTGATAAGGAACAACCTTCATATTCTATTTTCAGCTCACCAAGGAACCTAAAGATGACCCTACCTGTCAAAAAATCCAAATTCGCATACAAAGACTGCAACCAATCCATACCCAAGATTACATAAAAATCGGCCATACTCAACTCAAATAGATCCATTGAAGTTTTCCTTCCACTCATAGATACACACACCCCTTATAGACCCATTCAGCAATAACCGAATCTCCTACCAGGGTAGGAAAAAATAGATCCAAAATAATCTCCATATCAAAACTAAAAGACACAGCTATATAAGGAATCACATAGGAAAGGGTAGAACTGAGATCAAGAAAATAATATACGTCAGGAGAGAAAAGTTGTAATGTACCAGTAATAATGTCAGGCGATGCCTCAGATTCTTGATGGGACGCCAAAGCATATAACCTGTTCCGACCAGCACTAGAATCAAGAACAGTAATAGAAGCAGATGCCACACCACTAGGTGTAGGAACAAAACATGAATACACCAAAATCTTATTCGCTCCCTGTAACAACCTTGTTATACAGACAATCCTTGAGATGATGGCCTACTTATCCATACTTGAAGCACTTATCCCTTCTTTCCTCATAGAATTCCTGATGAGGACGACCAAAAAACTGATAAGGAGGACACAAAGAAATAGACTGACCTCCGTTTGCCTAAGACTAGGCTCCCTGGACCCGAGAATTATCACCACCATAATGACGCCTATTGCCCAACTGCAGAGGGTAAAGAGAACTGGTGTAGAGAAAGAACCAGAACTCCCCCACTTTTTTACCACTTCCTACCGTCTCGACCACCCTAAGATTGGGCACCTCCCTAATAAAAAAACCTGCCCTGCTTACCCTGCCTGTCTCTATATTTGGCCTGCTTTCTCTTCTCATCCTCAACCTTCTGCATATAAACAGTCAGCCTTGACATGTCTATATCCTTCATAAGCAAAACAGTGTTGATATCTAGAATCAGATCTCTGGTTAACCTAGAAGAAAACATCCTCATTCTCGACTTTATATCAGCTACCAAATTAGGAGGATACCTCGAAAACTGATGGAATTTCAAAGCATACACCTTTATAGACATTCTCCCTTGCATGAGGTTCACAAACTCCTCCATCTTAGCTTCCCACAACTCTTGAAGAAGGAACCAATCCATGAAGGTATTAGAAAAGGCCTTCCACAAACCATCCTCTTATACATTACCCTTATCTCTGTCCCACTCCTCATACTATACATAAGTAACCTCTTTGAGCTGATAAACAACAAAGTTTACTCTTTCCACATTAGTAGCCCTCATTACCAGAAAGATGTTCTCCATTTCATCAAGTAAGCCCTGTGAGTCTTCCTCCACCTTCAATCCTATAAAAGTCAGAGAACTCATCTTCATAAATTATCCAAGCTTAGAGGCCTCAGTAGATATAACACTAGCCTTACCCCATTTTACCTGAGCAACAACTAGTTGGGCAATAGCATGCATAGATTGATAAAACTCCGCATTCATCATATTTCCCTAATGGTCCTACAAAGAAGTAGGAGGAATAAGAGGAACTCTGGTACAATAAAGAATAGGACCATAAGGTCAAAGATGAACCCCTAGAGTAGAACGTGCTCCCTCAGCATCACTTCCAGATGGGGTAGAAGAATTTCCTTGTGTTTCAGATCTAAAATGCATGATCTGAAAGATAAACAAATAAAGATTAGAGGGGATTCTAGGACTGAGAATTCAAGTATGACGAAAGAATACCAAGAAAGTGAAACATTCCTAAATGTCTTGTAGCCTTTCCCTTATGAGTTTGGAGCGAAACATACCCCTAAAAGAGACTCTACTCGACACATTTTTATGGATACCCAATTGACCATGAACCTAGCCTCTGATACCAACTTGACACATCTCGAACCATGGCCTTATCGTAGTGGGCATCCTAAGTCTAACAAGGACTGGGGAACGCCTCCTTAACCAAGCCTAACCACCTTATATAGCCTTGGATGATCTAAATTTCACATTTCTAACAAGATTGTGTAATGCACTTCATGAAGACTCTGGAATAAGGTCACAACCATGACTGACCCAACCGAGTCTAATCATACCAAACCAACCATCCATACTATACCAAACCATTTAGAAAGTATCAAACATAATATGATGATCAAACCCGAAATGTAATATGATAGAACAGTGAGAAATTATGTTTAATGATGCCAGCCTCCCATCTTATTCCAATGCAAAGGCCAACACCAATATTGATCCTGCCCATACCAATTCCCAGAAGTACCACAAAGCCTCTATCCAAAAGAATACAAATATATGGTTAGGACATGCCCCCAAGCATGGCTAAACCAATAAGAAAGTAAAAAGTCTAAGAATGTCCAACATGAAATAATGACTTCTAAAGGGATGAAAGCTCACCACTTTAGTCGAATAATCTATCCTCAAATTAAGTACTATGAAGAAGAAGTCAAATGGCCAGTTCCTGCATAACATGGGCATATAACTGCCAATAGACGAGTTAGTTGATGAACTCTAGCGTGAAACTCAGGATAAGGATAAAGTAATACCAGTTATCAAAACTAAGTCAAAACCACCCAATGCAAATAACCATACATATATATAAGTGCTGGGAAAAGAAACCGGTTTTAGCATGACATTAAAACCTTTACCTGGGTTATGTAGCTTAGTCGTCCTTCCACCCACAGGCCATATTGGTTCAGCTCTCCCTGCAAAAAGGGTCTCATTATATGTAGCTACACAACCAAGTAATATCCCTGGGATGACTAGTACATCCCTTCAATATAAATATGACACTCGCATGTGGCCATCGAAAACCCCTTATATTGGTAAATATGAGTTTTTGGTTTTGATCTCCCCGGGACCGCCACCTTCCATGGCTTAGCTTACACTTTCCATTATTAATGCCTAAATTAAAACCAATTCTAAACAATCCAATTTTTCTTTTATTAACCAAGTTTATTCAATAAACCAGTGGTATCATCATACCACCATACTTGCAAGCATTATCCATAGCCAAACTATTTAGATTAAGGGTTCTTTTAAGTGCCCTATCATTAGCATATTAAACCTCTTGGGAGACTACCATATTCTCCACAAGCATAACAAATTAGACATTAACCTTTGTAAAACATTGAAAACCATTTAAGGTTTCATATATAAGCCAAAAACAAGCAAGAGTTCCATAAAAAATAAGTCAATGCAATGAACATATCTTTATAAGCATTTTATCAAACACATTGGGGGAATAATATAACCAAAACCAAATTTCATTACCATTAAACCATTACCATGCAATTCAATTGTCCAAAATCATTGTTAGTGCATGGAAAACATAATTAAAACCATAGAAATTCATAACCAAGCATTTAACATCAAAACCCCTGAATCAATGGTTCAAAGCCATAATCATGCAAGAGAAAAACCATAAAATCAACCATGTAACCATGACTTTAACTAAAATTACAATTAGGGAAGAGAATCATGTCTTAAACCAAGAAGATTGATGGAAATAATTCACCAAGCCAAGCCTTGAAGTAATCCCTTAATTGAAACCCTAAATCTTTGCCCAAAAGCTCTTGAGTGAATTATGATATGCTTAGAAAGAGTTTCTTAGTGTTTAAGAGTAAAATAATAGAGTAAATAACCATCTAAGTATATTAGAAGTTGTGGGTCCTTATTAGGGTAAGTAGGGAAATGTCCTGAATACCCCCACTTAAATCCCATAAAAACCCGACACAGGGTCACGACTGACCTTCTTACAAGTCATAACCTCCCTTACGATTGAAACCCACTATCATAACCAAGCCATAATCATGGATCAGAAATTTTTTAGTATACAACTCATCCACTTGAGTCGTAACCTTAGCATACGATCCGTACATATGATATGTATCCCTGATAGAGGATCAAACACTGTCCACTTTATGAGTCACCTATAAGACTCGTAGCCAATCACATGACACTCACCCATAAGTTGTATCCATTCAAGTGACCAAAACCATCCCACCAACTAACACTGGTCAACTTATGATAGTACTTCACCACTCGTACCCCAGCATACATCTCATACCATGAGTTGTATTGGGTTCGAAGAAAGGGATTCCTAGAAATTTTATAGGGGTCCAAACCTGGGATGCTTCATGCATAAAACTCCCGCACTAATGTGGGATTGTATTTCTCAAGCACTATGGTCATCCACTGAAAGTTATACTATTTGAATCTCGACTAAAACCTAGGCAACTAGGACATCCTCGTGGTGGTTAACTTCCTCTCAAGATAAAGATTCCTATTTACTCTTCCATTCGAGAGTCTACTCAACCCATCATTATATATTTCCTACACATCGGGGTACGCCCACCATTTAATAATGGGAACCAAAGCAGGTGTGATAGCCAGTGATGGGTTTTGTCGGTCAATGGGAGTTTTATCAACTTAATCCACACTAGCATTATCAGATCTTTCTTTCTCTGAGCTTGATTCCATATTTTCCTCTACCCTTGTATCGCCCTCAGATGAACTACTGACCTCTTTAGATTGGGATGAAGTTTGAGGTTGTGATATATGGGGGTTCTTCTTTCTGGGCCTCTTTGGGAGGTGTTTCCTCTAGAGTGACAAATTTTTTCCTCTTTCCTATCTTTGGTCTCTTGCCCCAACCTTTCCCTTCATTGGGAATTCAACAATAAAACCACTACTGCTGGATGACTCGATGGAATCAGAACTTGAAATAGGTGTCTTCTTGTTTCCCTTCTTTTCTGCTTGTTTGAAGATAAAACACCAGTGGAAGGCATGGTACCTGTGTGCACACATACATTAGTTCTTACTATGGAAAGAAAAGCAAAAATAAGAAAATAAGTGTCAGTATGTAAGTTGTATTCATAGTACGACTAGGGGTAAGAGTCGTATGAGTAGGGTACGACTCGTATGACTGACTCACATGCTAAATAGTATGTATATGAATGTTCATTGGCCTTCTTACAAGTCCTCCTAATCAGTTGTAAGGAAAGGTTATGACTCGTTACCAACTATCATAAGTAGACCAAAAACAAAACTCTAAGATATGATATCTTCCCAAGTTCTTATGACTTATGTGTACGAGTCGTATGGGTAGGATACAACTCTGTTAGGCAAGTCTTACCTATACCAGAATCTACACTTAATTAGACTTCTATGTTGTCAGTGGTTTTGAGTCACGTCACACCTTATTACTTGTGCCGGTGAGTCGTAAGGGGCCTCGTATCCACTACAACATATACGTTCAACTTATGAGTTGATTTCACTATGTAATCCCCAATTTACCCTTACATTGTACAGCATTTCTACCCCATATCACTCAAAAAAAACACCATTTTAGCATACAATATCAAGTTCACCCACAATTTCTATTTTAAGTTCAATTTCTAAGAACAACGGCCAAAATTTTCAATACGCATAGCTATTCAACTCAAAGAAACACTAAAATCTCAACTAACTAACAACTTTAAGTCGAAATGTAATCAATTTGAGTTCAAAAACTTACTTGGATGGTTGAGAGATTCGGGTTCTTAAATGTTGACTCTTCTTCCAGAAATTCTTGCAAAATTCGTGCAATGTGAGATAAATCAACAATTTGGTATGTAATTTTAAATGATTTCATGCTTTAGGAGTTTAAAATAGAGATTTGGGCTTGGTTGACCTGTGACCCTTGACCTGGTAAGCTTGGTTACGAGTCATGTGTATGACTCATACCCAAGCCTACGGGCCTTTTCCTCCATTCGTAAAGACCTGGAACTTTACCTGGGTACTGAGGTTAATAAAACTCAAGGTGACAACTCATACCCTGAGGGTACGACTCATTTTGAGAGTCTTATAGACTCTAGAAACTTTTACCTGGACTAAATCAACTCCTTCGTCCTTACTACTTCTGTTCACGAGTCGTTACTTTAATATAAAACTCGTGAAGAGTCCCTATGACCTTGATTCTAGAATTTCTGGATTTTTTTCTGTAATCTTTAATCCTGCACACTAAACACACATATTACCCTATAAATGAAAAAGTACAAAAACATGGGTTGCCTCCCACGCAGCACTTGATGTAATATCGTGAGGTTTCACCAACTAGCCTCATGAGTTACCTCCCATGAAGTGCTTAATTTAACGTCATGGCACGACGTAATTGCCTTGGTTACTGAGTCCTCACCAAGGTCCATCTCAAAAATCATATTAATTTCCTTAGTGTTACCCATACAATGCTTTACTCTTTGCCCATTCACCTTGAACGGGGCTTTACCATCCCGATTCAATTCCAAATAACCATATGGGAACATTTTTAGCACAGTAAAGAGACCATACCATCTAGACTTCAAATTACCTGGAAATAAGTGAAGCCTTGAGTTGTAGAGCAAAACCTGGTCACCTTTTTCAAAAAACCTTTTCTCAATCTTGCGATCATGATACAACTTTCTCTTTTCTTTGTAAAGTACAGAACTTTCATATGCTCGGAGTTGAAATTCATCCAACTCATTTATCGTATTCAACCTTGACTTTGATGTATCCTGCCACTCAAAATTCTTCTTTTTCAGCAGCCATAATGCTTTATACTCAAGTTCAACATACAAGTGACATGCCTTTCCATACACCAACTGATAAGGAGAAGCACCAATAGGGGTTTTAAAAGTTGTGTGGTAAGACCATAATGCATTATCTAACTTTCGTGACCAATCAGTTCAATTGGTATTCACTGTCTTCACCAAAATGGACTTGATTTCTCTATTGGACACCTCAACCTATCCATTAGTCTATGGATGATAAGGTGTTTCCACCTTGAGTTTCACTCCATACTTGTCAAGAAGACTTTTGAATAGACGATAAAAAAATATGACACATCATCACTAATCATAGCACATGGCATTCCAAAATAATAAAATATATGCTTTTTCAAGAATGCAGCAACACTGCGTGTTTCATTGTTTGGGAGTGCAACCACTTCCACCCATTTAGAAACATAATCGAAAACCACAAAAATATACTTTATGCCAAACAAACTCACAAAAGGTCCCATAAAATCCACACCCCATACATCAAATAATTCCAATTCTCAAATAGGAGAAATAGAAAGTTCATGGCGTCTAGAGATGTTACCTTGGCATTGACATTGATCACGAGCTGAAGAAAAGTCATGTGCATCTTTGTAGATTGTTGGCCAATAATACCCACATTAGAAGATTTTGTGGGTTGTGTGGGTTCCTCCATGATGACACCCAACTGGTGAAGAATGACAAGCCTCAAGTGTGCTCATCATCTCCGCCTCAGTTATACATCTAAGAATAATACCATTCACATAAATTTTGAATAAATAAGGCTCATCCCAGAAAAATTTCCTTACCTCATCCCAGAAAAATTTCCTTACCTCATGCATAAACTTCTTTCTTTGCTGAAAGGAAAGATCTTCTAGGATTAGATCACTTACTAGATAATTTGCATAGTCACCAAACCGTGGAATTAGATTTTGGGAAGCTGCTAATATCTACTCATCTGTAAAACTGTCATCAATCTCAAACCATTTTCAACATTCTGCATAGCTTCCTCCTCAAGTCTAGACAAATTATCTGCAACTTGATTCTCAGTACCTTTTTTGTCATTCACCTCAAAATTAAATTGTTGTAGCAAAAGAACCCATCTAATTAGTCTAGGCTTTGCATCATTTTTCGCCATAAGTACTATAATGTTGCATGATCATTGTCCACAATCACCATTGTCCCAATAAAATAAGACCTAAACTTTTCAAAGGAAAAAACCACAGTCAATAAATCTTCTTAAATGAAGGTTTAGTTCTTTTGAGATGGATTTAGTGCCTTGCTACCATAGTAGATAGGATGAAGGATCTTTTCTTTTTTTGGCCTTGTACAGCCCCTAAGGAAAATCCACTCGCGCACACATAATCTCAAATGGCAAGCCCAGACTGAGGACACGATAATAAGAGCAGTCATCAACTTCTTTTTCAGACTTTCAAAGGCCTTAAAGCATACTTCAGTAAACTCAAATTTCACCTCTTTCTCAAAAAGCCTACAAAGAGGGTTGACAATCTTGGAGAAATCCTTGATGAATCGCCTATAAAACACAGCATGTCCCAAAAATCTATGAACACCCTTCACAGAAATTGGTGGAGGTAATTTCTCGATCACTTCAATCTTTGTTCTATCTACCTCAATGCCCCTTTTTGAAATTTGGTGTCTAAGCACAATACCTTCTTTGACCATAAAATGGCACTTTCCCAGTTTAGTACCAAGTTGCATTCTTCACAGCTTCTAAGATCATTGTCCAAGTGAACTAACCAATCATCAAAACAATCAGCAACTACTGAGAAATCATCCATAAATACTTCGATGGTGCCTTCTACCATGTAACAGAAGATTGACATCATACATCTCTGAAATGTGTCTGGAGCATTACATAACTTGAATGACATACATCTAAATGCAAAAGTCCTATAAGGACAAGTGAAGGTTATTGTCTCTTGGTCTTCAGGTTCAATAGTTATTTCGTTCTAACCTAAGTACCCATCCAGAAAGTAGTACCATCATTTTCCTGCAAGTCTATCAAGCATCTGATCCATAAAGGGCATGGGAAAGTGATCTTTTGAGTTCATTCATTAAATTTTTTGTTATCCATTTATACTTTCCATCTTATGACTGGCCTCATCAGCACTAGCTATTTTTTCTCATTAGGTAAAAAAGTAATACTGCCTTTCTTGGGAACACATTGTATCGGACTGACCCACTTACTATTAATAATGGTATATACTACACTAGTATCTATCCACTTGATTATCTCTTTTTTCACTACCTTTTGCATAGTAGAATTAAGTTAGTGTTAATGTTCTAGGCTTAGGATAAATCTGTTTCAAGTTGAATTTTATGCGTATAAATACCAGCCGAGATACCCACAATATCTGCAATGGACCAACCAATAGCCCTCTTGAATCTCTGTAGCACAGGTAACAAAGCTTCCACTTCTATTTTATCAAATCAGTTGCAATGATTATTGACAAAGTGTTGTTGGCCCTCAAAAATGCAAATAGCAAATGAGAAGGGAGGGCCTTTAACTCTAAGACAGGTGGCTCTTCAATAGATGGGCGAGCAAGTAGAGTGGTTCTATTCTTCCAATCTAAATCAAGCTTCTTTGGTTCATAAGTTTAATAACCGCTCCCATAGATTACACATACCATCTCATCATAGTTATCCATACCATCACTATCAAAGCTCATGATCACGGTAGCCAAAGCTTTAACACCTAGCCTCTCTTCAATAGAAACAGCATCTGAAGAATCTTCCTAAGTGGTTCCTGCATCAACATCATGGAATAAGTCTATCTCTTAGTCAAATGTATCAATCACAGATATCTCCCTCAACTCATTTGGCTGCTTCATGGATTTGCATACATTTAATATCACCTACTCATCATTGAGTCTTAGCATAAGATGTTTTAGCTCTAAATTAATCAACGTCCTTCTTATAGCCAAGAATTGTCTTCCTAAGATAATTGGTACTTAAAAGTCCACTTCACAGTCTAATATCACAAAATAGCTGGAAAGATGAAAGAAGCCACTTTCACCAATACATAATATAGAATACCAACTAGCTTTTTCACTGTCATATCTGACATCACTAGTCTCACTAGACACTAATACAATTTAAAAAATAAATAAGTGATGGAAATAACCCAAGGGTAGCTAATCATAGAGAACCAAATCCCAAGACCTTGTAGAGCCAGTACAAGAGCATTTAGTAATAATACAACTCAATTATTAAGAGTAGTTAACAACATTTGTCACTAAACAAAAGACTGAACATAAAAGATAGAAGAAAATGGGTGACTCTGGCTCCAAGAGCTCACCCTATCTCTGGATATCAACACAATGCAAACGTCGATCAACAGCAGCAACTAGTAGGCATCATCGACCGACTAAGCTAAATCATGATATAAATACGATAAAATATAGGATAACATAACTAAGTTGAGATAAAGTCAAACCTTAATCAAATCCAATGTCGTTGTGCATAAATAAGTAAATAACCATAATAATAACATAACATAATGAATCAAACACATGCAATCATAATAACAATACTGGCCCCCATATGCCAATAAGTACAAAAAAGTAATAACCCAACACAAGCCTCCATAAACCTGGAGGGTACACTCAAAAAAATATAAATCGAACCACCATCACTCACCAGTCCTAAGGTACAATAAAAATCTATCCATATCATGCCATATTACAATAATTTCCACTTGTAAACTCAAATACGATACCCATATCATCCCTATCATATTTCACTACCAATATCATAATTATTATCATAGAAATATACGAACTTAAACTTATAATCATATCATCAAATATCACAATGAATCCTTTAGACTCAAGTGGGGTAAATGCCATTACTATCATTAGGAATGTACGGACTTGAACCGATAATATATCATCATCATTTCCTAGAAGTGAACTGGTAAATATATATATATATATATATATATATATATATATATATATTATAAGCAAAGCATATTCATTAGCCTAATTATTAGCATAGTCGATAAGCCTGAATTCAATATATTCAACCCATCATCACCTTCAAGTTCCAAAGTTACTCTACATGACCTTAATAAGTTATTTCAAGATGTACAACAAGTGTATAAAGGTTTGCAATAGATAATATCAAATCTTCACCTAAGGTAGGTCAAAGGGCATATTTCTAAATTCCCGAAATCCACTACTAAGAAAATTTTACCCCAGAATAGGCTAAGGTATCTAAATCCACTTTTAGATATTAAAAAAGCTTCAATTATCCCTATGAACTAAATTGAAACACCTAATTTGTGGTTTTCAAATGGCCTAGAAGGTCCTACTAGTCTAAGTATTGCCAATTTCATCATTAATACCTAAAACTCATCCCAAATCTAACACAATATCATAAACATACTATGACATAGCTCAATCTATGAAGCAGAAAACCTAGCCTATTTGGATGTCGAAGATAGCTCAAAAATTTACTAAATCGGTACTTTCCCCTTATGAGAAGCTTCTGTAAGAAGCCAAGCAATCAAATTCGTATTCTACTCATCAATACAATAATAACAATACTCATATTGAACCATTGTGTTTTGGACCAAAAAATCATACTGAAATACCATGTGGATCCTACTTACGAAAATTATATTTTTAAAATCAACCCAATGTTCCAGCATGCACAAGGAATCATTACCCTCATAAATGGGTGAGATTCAAACTAATTTGGGGCTAAAACCAAGCCTCCAATATTTTGAGAATTTGCACAAGAAATGGGAAATTATACCATGAAAAGAATGAAATCTTAACAAAAATTGGAAGATAATGGCGTAAACAAGTGATAGCCAATCGCCTAAATCACCCACAAACTCCAATTTTAAGTTATCTCACTAATTAGGGTTTTAGCTCTCCTGGAAATGGATGAGGAATGAGAAAATCATGCAAAAAGGTTCTATTTTTACCCATAGTAGGTTTTTGGGTATCTCTATCGTGACCCGCGACTCGTGATCACCATTCATGGCGATAGGGTCAGAAGTCACTTTTGGGATATCCCCTTATCGCGATCGCGGTCCTGGTCAGCTACCCAAGGAATCACTTTTACGACCCAACATGTTGCTATTACCGTAGTTGGTGCTTTCCAAGGGTATCGTAATTGTGACCCCTGGCTTGCGATTGCGACTACACTAGATATAGTTGAGACTTAGAATTTTTTCTCTACCATGCCCTCGAGATTCATCCAAAATCTAATATACATAAGCACACTATGTAACCATACCAAATTTAATGTTCAAAACTCAATAGAATAGATTAAATTTCCATCTGGTATCATTTTGACAAAATATGAGCCCCACACCTAATTTCTAATTTCTTAAGTTTTCAATCAATAGGTCGAAATGAGCTTGGGTGCCTCAGGACACAAATAAAGAGTCCTCCTAGCCTAAAATTGATATTTTGGAGTTGTTAGAATAGTTAGAATTGACATACGAGGTCGTTTGACAGAAATTTTCACTTGGTGGCATTGGAACCAGTGAAGACTTCAAAATAGAGAATTGGCTCTAAAAAAGAAATAAACTTCTCGGTAATAGAACTATTATCTCTAGAAAGTATTAAATGACTTAGGGCATCTATATAAAAGCTATAACAATGAAAATAAGCAAAAATATAGAAAATGATTGAAAGGTCATCACAACGTCGCATTGAAAGGACCCAATATGCCTTGTTAACGTATAAAGGCATAGTTATATGATCACGTATCTGAGCCCATTTAGGGAAACATAATACCTATGGCAACACATAGTTTTTAGGACTAGGATATGCTAAACCCTTGCCCACTCGATGTTGAGTACTTTTCCCAAAACCATACTATTTGCTTATAGTGTAGATAATTTATCATGAAAAAAAGCTATAGACTTGTTTTAAATTAAACAGATGACCATAGTCCTAACATACTGAAAACTAGTAATACTTTCTTTACAATCTTGATGAAATCATATTAGGTATTCTGACAGTTTTGCCAAAACTGAGACCATAAGGTATCATGCTCATACGTGTAAAATAATGCTAAAATCATGTAAAATTGGTATCAACTTTAAGCATTAAGTATTGGATTCTATATGTTTTGGTGATGGATCTTTTCTTTGTTGATCCATTAGATGATACGCCAAACTATTTTTTTATTGCTAAATCATTGAATTGGCCCTGGGTTGAACCATTAGAGTTGTTGATGGAGTATGAACATTCGTAATATGCAAGTCATTTCAGTGATGCATTAAACATCCAAGGTGATACTCTTTTGCACTTCTAGCTCTAATCTCCATCTTTTTTATTTTTTTTCTTTTTCAACCTCCTCTTAGCCTTAGCTCTAAAAATAAGCCAAATTAACGTTAAAATCATTCAAATTAAAATTAAAGACTTTATTTCCTACCCTTTTTAGGTCAAATAAGTTGTAATTTACCAACTCATCACAACTCATGACTGGTTGGGTCATGAAAAATATAGGATTACAGCACTGGATTCATCGATCTCATCAAATAAGAACAAGATAATTTAGATTATTGAGAAATGATAAGGATACGTATGTACTTTTATTTGAGAGGCTATAGGACTTTAGTAATAATTTTTAGTTTTTTCTTTATTTCATGCTAGTACTGAATTTCAACTAGTATTTGGTGATCCAAATTGATATATAACCTCTTTCACTCATATTTCACAAATGGTGAATACTTATTCTACTAAAGCAACAACAACTATACTAAAACCAATAGGATTGGATATTGAGGTCACGGTTTAAGATAGACCCTGAGTTAGGGATAGGGTGAGAAAGAAAGAAAGAAGAGGGACATGTCAGGGGTGTATCCTAGGTAGTCAGAGGACCATCTAGGTAGATACTATCATCACGTCCCCCACAAATAGAATGCTTCAAATTTGGTTAAGGATAAAGAGTTGGTAGTTTAGGAGGAAGAAGTTCTAGATCAAAAGAATGTGGTACCAGTGTAGACTATATCAGGTGCCAATATCTGCAGATTTGAATCAATAAGTGGTGGAGTTTTTGATTTGCTTAGATGACAGCGGTACTATTGGTAGTTCTTATCTTCTAGTCCCTAACCTTATAGCATGTCCCTAACACCGCACCTCAAATGAATGAGGGTTTTGAGATGGGAGTTCTTCCTCGACGGGTATTAGGATAGTTATAATAGATAATGATCATGGGATATTTTAAGAGTACATAAAAATAAAACCTCCAGAGCTTCAAGGGGATGATTAAGTGGATACATTTTAGTTCTTGATGGACTATCATGAGCGTCTTTACAAGATGGACATTCTATAGAGTTATGGTATGGATTTTGTGACATCTCAGTTGCAAGAAGATGCCAAGAAATATTTTAGATCTTTTGTTGATGTAGGGATAGCTTACCTCCACTTACTTGGTCTCAGTTTTAGAATGTGTTCTTTGAGAAGTATATTCCTCATACCTATCGAGATATAAAGAAGGGTGAGTTTCTAATACTTGAGCAAAGTGATATATTTATGGCAAACTTTGAGGCCAAATTTCATGCCTATCTTATTATTCTTTGTAGTGATTGCTTCAGAAAAGGAGAGGATTAGGTATTTTGTCAAAAGATTGAATATCGGCCTTTGGTGACTGAACTATAAGTGGCTACATCTAGAAAGACATTTTAGAAAATGGAGGGGGTGAAAAGCAATGGAAAGTGAAGGCAGAGGAAAAGAATTCCTGAATATCAGGTCATTTTAGTAGTAATTACCTAAGAGGCCATGGTTCATAGGTTTAATTTTCTCGGCCATTCCATTTAGTTATATCCCTATCCATGCAGAACTTATTAGAGGTCAATTATCATCCCTTTTAAGAAAATAGTTATATACTTTCAACATCTTCGTCCCAGTGATTTGCCTTAGACATCAAATGTCGTGAATATGCAGGAATAGGTCATGTTTAGAGGTTTTTTCTTAACTATTTATCTATAGGTATGTTGACTCAATGGCTAATTTTTAGTGCTTTAGTTACAGTAGGCCATAGTGTTAGAGAATATGTTAGAGGTCATCAACACAATAGGTTTGGTGGACATACTATAGAGTTGGGTAGCTGCCAAGCTAACCGTGGTGGGGGATAGGTTTGTTGGAGTGGTGCACAGACTGATAGAGGTGGTGATTAGGTTGGTGATATGGCTCATCTTTATGCTCTTCTGGATTATCTTAAAACTAAATATTTTGATGGTTTGATCACTAGTATTATTCTTGTTTGTGATCATATAGTTTTTGTGTTATTTGATCTGGGATCTACTTTCTCTTACATTTCAATGAAAATTTCCTTAGGTTGGGCCTTAAAATATGAATTCTTGATGCACCTATGTATATGTCTACACTGATTGGAATTTCTATATGTGGGGAACAAATTTACCAAGAATGTACTATAATATTTATGAGGTATAAAACTTTTGCAAACTAAGTAATTTTAAATATGGAGGAGTTTGATATTATTTTATAAGATTATTATATCCTTACCGTGTTATTCTTGATTGTTATGCTACGACGATTACCTTAGTTGTTCATGATATAGACAGATTAGAGTAGGAAGGTTCTTTTAGGCCTGTTCCTTTGAGATTTGTTTCAACTATTCATGCCCATAAGCTAGTTAACTAGCTGTGTAGAGTGTTCTTAGCTTATACTTGAGATGGTAGTACATCATCCCCTTCTATTGGTATGGTTTTAGTAGTTTGTGAATTCAGAGAGGTATGCCCCAATGATCTCTTTGGTATGCCACTTGATCGTGAGTTTGACTTTTGTATAGACTTAAATCTAGGTACCTGTCTATATCTAACCTCCTTATCGAATAGTAGTAGCAGAATTAAGAGAATTGAAATCTCAATTACAGGAGTTGTTGGGTGAGGTTTTTATTCTTCCAAATGTTCCCCTTAGGGTGCTCTTAGCATTTTTTTGTAAAAAATAAGGATAGTAGTATGTATCTGTGGAATAGACTATCATTTTTTCAATAAGGTGACCATTTGTAATAAGAACCTTTTACCTAGGATAGATGACTTATTCAACCAGTTAAAAAGAGTTGTGGTTCTCTCAAAGATTGATTTGGTGTTGGGTTATGATCGTCTTAAGATTAGGGCATAGGACATCCTAAAGACTATCTTTTTGGACTCATATTGGCATTACGAGTTCTTGGTTATGTCTTTTGGTTTAACCAATATACCAACAACTTTTATGAGTTTGATAAATTGGGTATTAAAGTTTTATTTGGATTCATTTGTTATTATTTTCATAGATAATATATTGGTTTACTCCAAGAGTAATAAGGATCATGAAGCTAGTGTGTACGGTGTTGGGGTTGCTTAAGGAGAAGCAATGTTATGATAAGTATATAAAGTGTGAATTTAGGTTGTCTTTGGTGTCCTTCTTGGGGCATATAGCATCTAAGGATAGGGTTATGGTAGACTCTCAAAAGGTTGAAGTTGTTAAGAACTGGGCCAGACCAACCAATGTGATAGAGATTTATAGTTTCATGGGGTTGGCCAGTTATTATCATCGGTTTATAAAAGGGTTCACCTCCATTGCTTTGTATATGATTTGCCTGATTCAGAAAGATGTACCTTTTGTATAGAATGATGAATATGAAGTGAGATTTTAAAATCTTAATACCTTGTCAACCTGAGATCCTAGTAAGGATTTTATTATGTATTGTGATACTTTACAGTCTGATTTAGGTGTTGTTTCGATGTAGGATCAGAATGTGATTTTGTATGCTTTGAGGCAGATGAAGTCATATTAGAAGAACTACCTCACTCACGACCTTGATAAGGTTGTATTGATAAGGTCCATACATAGTTCATGAGACTATGGATAAAGTTAAGGTGATCTAGGAGTGATTGAACACTGAACAAAGCTGAAAAAATCTTAATCAGATATGAGATGAAGAGACATAGAGCTCAACATTAATGATTGGGTACTCTTGAAGGTTTCACTTGTGAAGGTTGTTATGTGTTTTGGAAACAAAGAAAATATCATCCCTGATTTGTTGGTCCCTATTAGATTGTTAATATGTTGAGAAAGGTGGCTTATAAGTTGGAGTTACCTACAAAGTTGGCATTCGTTCATTCAGTATTTCGCATCTCCATATTGAAGAAGTGCATTGGTGATCCTTCACATTCTATCCCTACAGAGGATCTTGGGGGTTAAGGATGACCTATCTTATGAAGATATTCTAATTTAGATTTTGGATCTTTAGGTTTGCAAGTTGAGAACCAAAAAGGATGTATCAGTTAAAGTCTTATTGAGAAATCAAGTAGTTGAAGAGGCTACATGAGAAGCTGAAGAAGATATGAAAGGTAGATACCCTTATCTATTCACTCCTTCCAATGAGAATACTTAATATAGCAACATTATTCCTAGAGTGATTATTAGTGATATTATGACATATCTTGTATATGTTTTTGCTTATGCATACTCTAGTTGAGTTTATCTCATGATTGTAGGAAAGTCGAATCATTCTTTAATTCTAGCCTCTGTTTTCTTGAGGATGAATGATCCTAAGGTGGAGATATTGTAACACCTCATAAATCAAACTCATGATTATTCAGTACTTAGTTTAGTTTAAGATCGAATCTTAGATTTGGAAGCTTCTACAAGAAGAAGCACAATCCATAATTCACGTTCGTTGTTCGTGCTTCCAACCATTGAGTTGGTCCTAAAAATCTTAAGTGATCCAGATTACCAAGGATGAAAGTACTACTAGTTATATCAGTCCATGGTTCGGGGAATACAAATATGGTATCATACATGCAAGATAATAGTTTCCCCCAGAACTCCATATCACATCAAATGCACATGTAAGTGTACACGGTCGTACAAGTAATATGGGATTAAAAGTTTAGATATTGTTCCAACGGGGTCCTATCAATTAACTATCCAATAAATTAGACTAATGTTGATTATTTATTTCTTTTCTTTAGTTAATGTGTTATTTGTTGTCACTAGTGTTCTTTTCTTTTTTTGTTTTAGCATTTTTCACTATTTTATTTATTTTCAATACTTGATATTGATATGTTATACTTGACCCAAGGATCTATTGAAAACAGTCTCTCTATCATCATAAGGAATACTATAGCAAGACTGCATACACGTTACCTGCTTAGACCTCGTCTCTTGTGGGAATACAAGACATGGTACATTGTTATTGTTGTATCAAAGATAAGAAAGTGGTGAAATGGTAAGTGCTTCCTTATCTAAATCAGAGATCTTTATTTGAAAGTAGAGGCATATTCAGAAACTCAAGAAGACAGGTGCACCATTGCTTTTAAGGTAAGATCAAAAATAATATAGTAATAACAACTTGGCGAGCAAAAAGAATGCATCTGCTTTAACATCTGAAGTGTTTCTCAATTTGGCTTTTTTGCATCTGTTATGGAAAAGGAACACATCAACTTTAACAAAATTAAAAAATGAACCTACTTTAAAATTTGTGTTGTAAAAAGATCAAAAGGGAACATGGTTTAAAAAAGGAAAAAGAGTCAAATTTACCCCTATACTTTATAAAAATGGTTAAATATACCCTTCATCATACTTTGTTGTCAAATATACCCCCGCAGTCATACTTTGGGGGCAAATTTATGCATCTACTTTGAAAAATTGGGTAAATATATTCTTTGTCATACTTTGGGGCCAAATTTATCCTCGATGTCATATTTTAGGATCAAATTTACCTTTGTTACTAAGATACTTTTCACGCATACTCATTCTTTAATAGAAAAGTCCATATCAACGTTAAAATGTCCCCTTTTTTAAAATGAAACACACCCTAATATAAATCGCTAAAGCTGACTCGAGCCTTTAAAAGGACACAGAGAAATATACCTCCCTCTATTCTATTGGTTAAATTTTTCCAGTCAGATTAAGCCACTGGATATTTATCTGTGTATAGAATCATGAAAAATGGATTTGCATTAGCGCAAACACAAACAAATATACCCATCCCTCCGTTCACATATCTGCATCGGTGCAGAGCTAATGAAAAATATTACTTAGCAGTCAAATCTAATGGATTACGTCCAGTGAATATTTCTCTGGATGATTGAGTCAAGAGGTCTCCTTATGTGTCAATCGTGACATCCCTTAATTCTTATGTCTTTATATATAATTTGGATCTACATAAATTTTACATCATGTCATTTGATCAAAAACTTATCCATTGATTCTAGAAACTAGATGCATATAGAATTGCATACCAAATTTTGAAATTGAAACATAATTGGAATAGGAGAAGAATTTATAATAGACATTTTTTCTAGTTTCATGCTTCTGCGTTATCCCATTTGATTTTACTTTTTGTTCATTTGAAAACAACCTACAAGTGATGCATGTTGAAAGAGAAGTATATTTGTCCATTCGAAAAATTCAACCAACAGAACTGAGGGAGGGACATATTTGTTTGTGTATTTTTTATGGGTCGAATCGGGTGGGTTAGACTAGGGTGTATTTTATTTTTAAAAAAATGGGTCATTTAATGTTAATTTTGGCTTTTCCTATTAAAGAAAGGGTACATGTGAAAAGTTTCTTAACGATGAGGGTTAATGTGGCCTGAAAGTATGACATCGAGGCTAAATTTGGCCACAAAATATGACGAAGGGTATATTTAATCAATTTTTCAAAGTAGATAGGTAAATTTGGCTTTGAAGTATTAACAATGAGGTAAATTTAATCCTAAAATATGGGAAAGAATATATTTAGCCAATTTTCTAAAATAAATGAGTAAATTTAACTTTTTTTCCTTTTAAAAAACATAAAAAGTAACCTACTTTAAAAAAAATATAAAAAATGAAAGTTGCTTTTTAAGAAAATAAAAAAAAAAGTTGAATGTAGGAGGTAGGGTATGATGCCACAACCTCAAGCGAGCATACCAATGCTAAAACCAATAAACCAATTAGCATTTTATGACCATGGGTTCCTACACATAATATTAATTATATTTTAACAATTCTATAAATAATATATCATGTTTAGCTGATGACAACGGATACACATGATCCATTTTTCTGCCTAAATTTGTCACTGGTTAAAACCCGTCGGGTACCAAATTATCTTTATTAAAGACTGATTTGTTGGGTTCAAAATCGAGAGAGCGTCATGCGGAAGTTCATAGTTTGCAAATTATAAAGACTATAATTCAGACGACACATAAAATAATACGAAAAGACATAGTATTGATATGGTTTGATTGAGCGACCTACTTATTGAAAATAATATTGAAAAATTTAAAATCTATTGGGAGAAAATCTCCCCCTAAACAAGACTCTTTAAGGGCTACATTGTGGATGCTATTGTGTTATGGTATGAGAAGAGGGTCTTCTATTTATAGATGTCCAAAACGTTTCTTCCAAGAAAGAGGTTTGCCAAATATGAAAATGTTTTAGATTTTCTTTTACAAAAAATAAAATTAATTATGGTACTACTTTTATTTTCTGCAATAGAAAATTAAAACTCTATTTGGTAAGGATATCAAGGAAAAAATCTTAACAAATCTCTGTTTTTTGGCTTAATTTTTTTCACTTGATCCGCCTTCTTCACAAGCATGAACTTTGTTCTTCACAAAATCTTCATCACTACTACTTGCCATGGTTAGAAATAAGGTTTAAAAAATCATGATTAAAAATTTATTTAAAAGTAATATTTAATTTTTATTTTTATTTTTAAAGATGTAGAAGAAGGAATGTTGAAAATATGGTTGAAATTTGTTCTACACATGTAGTTCGACAAAAATCTTCATCATCATTATATTGATTGCAAATTGGTTTGAACCGCCTTGAACTTGTCTTGAACCTTGTTTTACCAAACCACTGGACCTTTGAACTGTAGGCTCTGATACCACTTGTTGTGTTCGAAATCGAGAGAGTGTCATGCGGATGCTCATAGTTTGCAAACCATAGAGACGATAATTTAGACGACACATAAAATAATACAAAAAAGATATATTATTGATATGGTTTGACCGAACGACCTACATATTGAAAATAACATTGAAAAACTTAAAATCTATTGGGAGAAAATCTCTCCCTAAACAAGACTCCTTAAGGATTACATTGTGGATGATATTGTGTTATGGTATGAGAAGGGGGTCTTCTATTTATATATGTCCAAAACTTTTCCTCCAAGAAAGAGGTTTGCCAAATGTGAAAAAAAATTATATTTTCCTTTTAAGAAAAATTAAAGTAATTATGGTACTACTTTTATTTTCCTTCAATAGAAAATTAAAACTCAATTTTGATAAGAAAATCAGGGCAAAACCCGTAACATGATTTACCCCTAATATATAGAAATAACGATATTTTCTTTTAGGAGTGGATTCAGAATTTGAAATTTATATATTTTTACGCCCAATAGTTTTTATAATAATAACGGAATTCATAATCAAGTATTTGCAAAAATTTAGTAGACTTTTGAACATTAATATGAACAAAAGCTATTGAATCGGATCAACTCATATTTAAAGCTTTGATACACATGTCATTGTCCACAGGTCTCAGAGACAGGGCTTAAAAATTTGATAGAAGTATTCATGAAAATATAAATTGTTAGTGACTAGAGAAGTGAATTCAGGATGTGAAATTTATGGACTTTTTTTACAATAATCTAATTAAATTAATAAATTCAATAATAATTGGCTCTACATAATATGTAGATAATATATTCATTTGTTACTTTATATATTATATGAGGTCTAGGGAAAAGTTATTGGATTTTCAGGAACCCTATATGGTACTTTAGATCGCTTTTACAATTCAAGCGAATATATATAAAATAAATTATATATGATGGAGCTAGATTCAACAATTTATATGTAATTATTTTTAGGGATAACTACACGTCTTAGAAAATATAAACTCCTAATTACCATGTTTAGCCTAAGTATTAATTAATTACAATCCATAGTCTCTCTTACCAATTAAATACAATCTATATTCTCTCGCCTTTATTTTCTCCCTTAATTTTCTTTCTTTCTTTCTCTATTTCTCCTTCTTCTTTTTTCTTCTTTTTCAGGTTTTTCATTTTTTTTTCTTTTTTCCTTTTCCATTTTTTTCTATTCCATTTTTCCTTTTTTTTCTTTTTTGTTTCATTTTTCATTTTCATTTTTTTCTCATTTCTTTTTATATTTTCTTTTTTTCTTTCCGTTTTTCATCTATTTTTTTTGTTTTTTTAAATCTTTTTTTCATTGCAACCTTTATTTAATTTCTTTTCTTGTTTTTTTTTTACTTTTTTGTCATTTTGTCTCCATCTTTTTGTCTTTCTTTCTTAGTTTTTTTGTATTTTCTTTTCTCTCTCATTTTTTATTGTTGTCGTCTTATTTTATATTTTATATTTATTTGTATTATACTATATATTTTAAATAAATTTAGTATTTTTATTTGAATTATTTAGCATGAATATAATTTATTATGTTTATTTGTATACAAATAAATTATATGAATTAATTGTATTTGCTTGAGTCTAAAATATATAAATATGCAAAGTGTCATTCAATGTAAATTTATCGTTAGTATTTATATGTTAAATTTATCATTTGTATTTTTATATAAATAAGTATCATTTGTATGTATATGGTTCAACTTGTATAAATATGTATCATGTGATACAAATGTAACATTTGTATTTGTATAATTTAACATTTGTATTTTTGTAATTTATCATTTATATTTGCATCGTTCAATTTGTATTTATAAAATACAATAAATATCAATGAATATAAATGCAAGTGTTCGTAGAAAGAAAAATAACTATTCTTTTTCAATTGTTTAAAAATACAAATGATGATGTCAGCTACAATTTCAAATACAAATAAATGAAATTACAAATACAAATACAAATACAAATACAAATACAAATACAAATACAAATACAAATACAAATACAAATACAAATACAAATACAAATACAAATACAAATACAAATACAAATACAAATACAAATACAAATACAAATACAAATACAAATACAAATACAAATACAAATACAAATACAAATACAAATACAAATACAAATACAAATACAAATACAAATACAAATACAAATACAAATACAAATACAAATACAAATACAAATACAAATACAAATACAAATACAAATACAAATACAAATACAAATACAAATACAAATACAAATACAAATACAAATACAAATACAAATACAAATACAAATACAAATACAAATACAAATACAAATACAAATACAAATACAAATACAAATACAAATACAAATACAAATACAAATACAAATACAAATACAAATACAAATACAAATACAAATACAAATACAAATACAAATACAAATACAAATACAAATACAAATACAAATACAAATACAAATACAAATACAAATACAAATACAAATACAAATACAAATACAAATACAAATACAAATACAAATACAAATACAAATACAAATACAATATGTGGCCAACTTAAAAATATAAATACATAATAGTTCTTTTAAAAATACAAGTGCATCGATAAAAATAGAATACAAATACAAATACAAACAAAATGAAAATAAAAATCACAAAATACAAATTGAATATGCAGTCAAATATAGAATATAAATACAAAATAGTTCATTAAAATATGATTGTAAATTGTATAAAATATAAATGATGATGCGAACTATAAATATAAATACAAGTACGAACTATAAAATACAAATACAAATACAAGCATAAACTATAAAATACAAATACAAGTGCAATGTATAAACTGCAAATACAATTGTATCAACTAGTACAAAAAATAAATGATGGTGAAAACTATAAAATAGAAATACAAGTGCAAACTACAAAAAACAAACGTTAACTATAAAATACAAATACAAACGCGAACTACAAAATACAAATACAATTGTATTAATAAATATAAAAATATAAATAATAGTGTGAATATAAATACAATAAGCGATTGTGATATTTTCATTATCATCCATGACTTGTGCTCAACATAGTTGTATTTTTAGAAAATATATAATAAAACAAAAAAAGGAAATAAAAAACACACACAAAAAAGAAAAGAAAAAAAGAAAAATAGAAGCTAAAAATAAAAGAGAGAAAAAAATGAAAAGAAAGAAACGAAAAAAAAAAAGAAAAAGAAAAATAATAATAAAAAAATGAAAAAAAAATGAAAATAGAAAAGAAAAGAAAAAGAGAAATCCCAAAAAGGAAAAAAAGGAAAAAAGAAAAAAAAATTATAAAGAAAAGAAATACAAAAAAAGAAAGAGAAAAAATAGTAAAGAAAAAAAAGAAGTAAGAGAAATAGAAATTACAGATAGAAAAGGAAAAGAACGAAAAAGAAAGAATCAAAAATGAAAATAGAAATATAAAATAAAATATTTAAAAATTTGAGAAAAAAAAAAAAGAAACGAAAAAATGATGGTAAATGCAAACACAATGAATTGTTATGATGTTTCCTCATCATAAATATAAAATACAACAAAAAAGAAAAAAAAAAGAAAAAAGAAATCAAAAAGGAAAAGAAAAAAGAAAATGAATAAAAGAAGAAGAAAGAGAAGTAGATGCTAGAGATAAAAGAGACGAAAAAGAAAAGAAGAAGAAAACAAAGAGAGATTATGAATTGCTATTTTGAAAAAATTCTCTTTTTTTGCTTAAACTTATGTTTTTTTTTGTAAGTGTCCCTTATTTATATGCTATTTGTGCAGTGTAAAATTCAGACAATAAGAGTGATGTGGTGAGTTGGCATGTCATTTTGGCTAATAAGAATGAAGTTAATGGAGAAAAGGTAAATTTGAATCACTTTTATACATATTGACATATGTGGACTAATGTTATAACATTAGAGACATATATGAATCAGTAATATGACGAAGCACAAATATTAAATCATTTCCGACAGTAAGGGGTAGCTTGGTGTAAGGTATTAAAATACATAGTCTCAAAAAATAATAGTTTTAGAATAAAAATTTTGATGCCTTCTTTAGTTGCCAAGTTCAGAATAACTTATCCAGAAATTAACAAATAGTGTCAGGATAAGTTATCCCATCATTTGAGTAGTATAAATAATTTCATCATAATTTATCTTCGAATCAAGTCTTAAAATGATAAAATTACCCTCCAAATTCTTTTATTATTATTTTTCATATATATATATATATATATATATATATATATATATTTGTCTAAGAGATGGTGATATATAATAATTAGGTCTTAGATATCCCCTTGCATAATCTGATGCTTCAGAAAAATCATTAAAACCTTTAAAAAGTGGAATTTTAATCCCATTTATAGAGTCTATTACTTCTAACCAAGTTTGGAAAATGCCTTTAGTTTTTTCATGTATGACTACATAGTATTTAAATTTGGTTTTACTTTTTTCTGACATATAATGACATAAAGAGTTAAGTGCAGCTAAAAAATGTGGACGATCTCCTTTGTTAAAAGATATCCAAAGATTATTTACTAAACATTTTTGGGGTTTGTCTAAAACATGGTCTGGTCTTACTCTAAATGATAAATTGCTTGATAGGTAAGAGATTAAATTAAATTGTCCGAAATATATTCTTTCTAATGAGTCTAAAGTATTTTGAGGTCTGAAATTTATATTCCCTAACAAAGCTTGGTAATATGGGTCCTGTGAAGAAGAGTCTTGTGAAGAAGATGTTATTCCTTTGCCTTTATCTGCCATGGTTGGTCTCATGCTGAAATAAACATCAATATAGTTGTTTAGTTTTATTTAATCATCTTATCTGCTAAGTTCTTAATTTTAATCTACTTAACTTATCTGCTAGATCATTTTCTTTTCCTTTTATATGCTCAAAAATAATATTTTTATATACAGAGATAGTATCCATAAGGTTAAGCCATCTTCTTTTGCTACTAGCTTTACTATCAATCTTTTGATGGAATTTTACTATTGCTTCACAGTCTGTTCTTACTAAAACTTCCTCTTTATTTAAAATATATAGTTTAAAACTATTTAGACCGTATATTATTGCTAACACTTCTAGATCTATACTACTCATTTGTCCTTTTTCTTTGTACAAACCGCTTTGGTATGCACAAATTTGTTCTTCATTTTTATTACTAGGCCTTTACTACCAGTTTTAGCATATAGAGGTCCTGCTATTTTTTCTAAGTCTTTGATAAAATTTCTAGCATAATTTACTAATCCTAAAAAAATTTCTAAATCTTTAGTATTTTCTAATTTATCTGGCATATCTAATACTTTTTTTGGCTATGTGTGGTTGAAGTTTTATTTTTCCATTTCCCAAAGTAACTCCTAAGAAATTAATATAAGTTTTACACACTTTCATTTTCTTTTTACTAATTATTATTTCATGTGACAAATAATCTAAAAACAGTTTGTAAATGTCCTAGGTGTTCTTGCATATTTAGACTAAATACTAAAATATCGTCTACAAAGACTAATACAAAATTTTTATATTCTCCCAAGATATTGTCCATTTTTCTTTGGAAAATAGGTGGAGCTGTCTTAAGTCCAAATGACATAACTACCCATTCAAAATGTCCTCCTGGGCATGTAAATGTTGTACATTCAATGCTTTCTGGATGTATTTTTACTTGCCAGTACCCTGACTTACAATCAAATTTACTAAAAATCTTATTCCCTTGTATTCTATTAATTAATTCATTTTTATTTGGTAATTTATATGCTTCTGTCCTGGTATTATCATTTAATCTTTTATAATTAATTATCATACGAGATTTTCCTCTTACTTGTTCACTATAATTCCTTACTAAGAATGTTGTTGATCTATGTCTAGAAATAGATCTTCTTATTACTTCTAAATTTAATAATTCTTTTATTTGTATATCGAATTCTTTGGTGTCTTCATTATTTGATTCTATAGTTGCTTTTTTTATTGTATATTCTGGGTTAATAATATCTAGTTTACACATTAATTCATTAGCATTCCAATGTGCTAAGGGTTTTTCTCCTATAATTTTCATTTTATCTAGAATGGCTATTACATCTTCTAAGTCTTTAGGACTATTTATTATTCCTATTCTATTTATTTCATTATGGAAATTATAAAATTGTGTTTCTATCTTGATTAAAGTGTAATCTTTTTCTATATTTTCTAGATACGCTATCTCTTCTACATTTTTTAAAGTGTATTCTTTAATTTCTTCTAGGTTTTCTTCTATCAATAAATTATTCTCTGTACACTGTTTATTATTTGTATAGTTTTCACAACATAGGTATAAATTTTTATTTTTTTTATTTATTATAAGTTTTCTTTCTATCATTGGATAACTTGTAGTTTGTACGGGAGTGTATGTAACGTTTTTAAACAGTATTACTTCGTCTTCTATTATAAGGCATCCTCCTTTATTTTGTATACAGAATTTTAACCCGATTACAAAATCTGATCCTATGTTTAAATCTCTTGCTAATATTTTATTTACATTATAAGTAGGTTTATAAAACTCATTACAAGTGTTTAAAAAACTTATTTGTGCTTTTTCAATTTAATATTTATAAGTATTATATGATCCATCTATTTTTCTTGCCGCTACTGGTTGGTTTAAAGTTTTTATTACATGCTGTGGTACTATTGATTTATTAATTAAACAACTTGTACATCCTGGATCAAGTAATTCCAAGGTTTCTATGTCTTGAATTTTTATTTTTACTAGTACTTTTATTTTTGAAAATTCTTTATCTTCATTACATATTAAACTACTACTTCCTTCTACATTCATAAGCTCTGTTTTTAATTGGTCTGGACGTCTTATTTTTTGTGTACTTGTCTCTTCTTCAATTATTATTGTTTTTCCTCTTTCTATTTTACTTAATCTTTGTTCTAATTCATTTAATCTTGCTTCTAGGGTTGTTATTCTTAAGTTTATAAGTTGATTAGTTGTTTGTCTTTCTTTACTTACTTCTGGTTCTATTTTTATTTCTAATATATTTTCTAAACAACTAATGCATGCTTCCATATAATATCTGTTACATTTTGTCCTATTTTCTTTACTAGGGTACCGTTTACATATACTACATCTATTGCTATCTAATCCTTTATTTCCTTGAAAGATATGTGTACATTCTTGTGTAGCATTCATTAGGTTATTAATTATTAAGTCATTTAGATTTAAATCATCTATCTCTTGTCCTATTTCATTTACTAAGTTATCTTCTTCTGAATCTAAAGAATCTGTTTTATCATTATTTTTTAATTCAAAACTTACTATCGAATATATACTTTCTGTGTCTGACATGTATTCATCTACATTTAATAAAGTCTCTTGAAAATCTTCTATTAGTTGAGAATTTCTAGTTCTACTATTATTTCTTTTAGGACATATATTTGCTAAATGCTCAATGCTACCACATGTGTAACACTGTAATTTGTTTTTATAATTTCTATCATTTCTATATTTTTTAACATATCTTTCTTTATTTAGGTATGGTCAGATATTAAAAAGTCAATAATAGGATTAACAGAGGTAGACACGACAAATAATGGAGGAATATTCTATATTAGTCAAGATTTCTTAATGAACCTAAAAGAATTTGGAAAAAAATATTAAAATAGAAATTCAGACTAAAGGATATAAAGAAATGAATAATGAAAATAATTTATTAATGTGTGTAGGATTCATAGGAAAATTGACCTTGAGTAGTAATACAAAATTCAAATTATAAGTAAATGATGTAGTTGAAGTAATGGGTAACAAAGGAATAAAATTAATAAAACCAATAAAAATAAATCTAGAAGAATATGTAGGTTTAAAATTAAATCTAGAAAAGTTTAATAAACCTAAAACATTCACACCAGAATCTCACTTACTATATACGTCTAGTAAAGGAGAAACATCAATTAGGTTTACAGATTACAACTATACTAGTCAAAAAGATTTAGATGAAACAGAAAGTACTATAGCAACAAAACAAGAATTCATGAATGTAGAAATATTACAAGAAGGATACAAAGTGGATAAAGAAATAAAAAAAGCTATAAGATTAGCTGAAGAACATAGATATATAATATTTAAATGTAAAGGATGTAAGAAAACAAATATGAATATAACAGAATGTATAAAACATTTTAAAACTTGCTTAGAAAGAGACGATAATTTAGGATATAGAATTCATGGTGATTATACAATATCTGAAAAAGAAAATAAAGATACAACATCAATAATCAGTTATAAAGAATTAGCAGAATTAGAAACAACCTCATCAACAAGTGCTAACCCATTTCAGCAGACTAATCCATATCTGCAACCTATAGATTATAGTACAGATAATGTACCTAGAAGACCAGTTGTTAGATTAAATCCAGATACAGAAATTAGAGAAAACATAAGACCGGTAGAAAAAAAATGTCAATAGAAGAACAGATTAAGTTACAAGAAGGAGGAAGTAAAGGTAAAATATTAAATATAGCAGCTCATGACCCACAAATATGGGATTCAGTAATAGATTTATGGAAAGGAATAGTAGTAGCAGACTATTTAAGACATTATACAGAAACAGATACAGAGACAATGTATAAATACATGAAAACTTTCTTAGGAGAATCTGCAAAGGCTACATGGGAAGCCTTTAAGACTAATTCTCCACAACAATTCTAAGTTTTATTAGCAATGGGACCAAACTCTTATAATTTTACAAATAAAATGCATATTCTACTAACAGGAAAAGACCCAAATAGTGATTTAATAACATTACAAAAAGAGGCATTAGTAAAACTAGAACAATTAAGTATATCCCATTGGCTATATATCAAGAATTTTTTAAAAGATTATTTTTTTATACTACAATTAGTGGAAATACATTTAGCAAAGAATTAGAAAAGAAACTATTTAATAAATTACCAGGAGCTTTAGGAAGAGAAATAGAAGATAGATGGTATAATAGAGATGGTGTATCTCAAAACTCAAATGCTAAATGGACCATAGGACATAGAGTCCAACATATAATGGATATTCTAACAGAAAAATGCACAAATATAAAAATACAAAAATAATTAAAGAAAAATAAAATGAATTTTTGTAAATCAATTATATACATAACACAAAGCTATGATAATAACCAAAGAAAACCTAGAAAATATAAAAGGAATTATAATCAAAAACCTTACTTTCGCAAAGGTTACTTTTTGAGTAAATCTAAAGTAAAAAAATCATACCTAAATAAAGAAAGACATGTTAGAAAATATAGAAATGATAGAAATTATAAAAACAAATTACAGTGTTACACATGTGGTAGCATTAAGCATTTAGCAAATATATGTCCTAAAAGAAATAATAGTGGAACTAGAAATTCTCAACTAATAGAAGATTTTCAAGAGACTTTATTAAATGTAGATGAATACATGTCAGACACAGAAAGTATATATTCGATAGTAAGTTTTGATTTAAAAAATAATGATAAAACAGATTCTTCAGATTCAGAAGAAGATAACTTAGTAAATAAAATAGGACAAGAGATAGATGATTTAAATCTAAATGACTTAATAATTAATAACCTAATGAATGCTACACAAGAATGTACACATATCTTTCAAAGAAATAAAGGATTAGATAGCAATAGATGTAGTATATGTAAACGGTACCCTAGTAAAGAAAATAGGACAAAATATAACAAATATTCTATGGAAGCATGCATTAGTTGTATAGAAAATATATTAGAAATAAAAATAGAACCAGAAGTAAGTAAAGAAAGACAAACAGCTAATCAACTTATAAACTTAAGAATAACAACCCTAGAAGCAAGATTAAATGAATTAGAACAAAGATTAATTAAAATAGAAAGAGGAAAAACAATAATAATTGAAGAAGAGACAAGTACACAAAAAATAAGACATCCAGACCAATTAGAAACAGAGCTTTTGAATGTAGAAAGAAGTAGTAGTTTAATATGTAACGAAGATAAAGAATTTTCAAAAATAAAAGTACTAGTAAAAATAAAAATTCAAGACATAGAAATAGAAACCTTGGCATTACTTGATTCAGGATGTACAAGTTGTTTAATTAATAAATTAATAGTACCACAACATGTAATAAAAACTTTAAACCAACCAGTAGCGGAAAGACAAATGGATGGATCATATAATACTTATAAATATTATATAGAAAGAGCATAAATAAGTTTTTTAAACACATGTAATGAGTTTTATAAACCTACTTATAACGTATATAAAATATTAGCAAGGGATTTAAACATAGGATCGAAAAACCTCTAAGTGAGAAAACCCATCTTCCTACAACACATTCCCTTCTTTCATGTTTAAACTACTCCTCAACCAAATAATTCTCTTTGTATAAACCAAGTATGTAATATTAAAGTGTGATTTAATAAAGTTTTCAGTTTTCAGAAGTTCTTAGGGGGTTCCCGAAAGGGAAACCTCTCTCTCAGTTACTTCATGTAAGTTCTCATTCAAAGTTTTACATTTTTCTCACCAAAAAATATGTTTATGTTTTAAATTTATTTATATCTCAAATATGTCTATGTTTTTTATGTAAATATCTTAATTTTATTTACCCTTAGTCTATGGTTAATCTCTTAACTTCTTGATAACAACGATGAATTAACTTGTAAATTCCTAGGAATTTCGACTTTTAGTAGTCAAGATTTTGGCCTTAAAAAGTAGTCCGCAAAAAGATATAGGACGATGTTGTTGGCCAGATAATCTATTTCGAGGTGTAGTTAAAGAAGAAGTTATCAAGAATTAGGGTTAAGAGAAAGAGATGAACAAGGTAAGTTTAAAAATTTATAAAATGAGGAAAATAAAAACTAAAAGGACTTAAAAACATGATGAAACTATTGAAAAAAAGTTTTGAATTTAAATTGCCTTTTATTTGTATATATATATATATATATTACTTTACTTTACTTTACTGTACTACTATGAGAGATGTGAGATTTTGGTAGTCCTCACATCAAATTTTTTTGGTCAATTTTGTTCTTGATTTAAATTTTAATTACTTTATAATTTTTTTATCTATTTTGATAAATTTGAACAATTACATGAGTTTATTAAATGCTACAAAAGTGATGAGTAATGAAAAAATGATAGTGACACCATAAAAACTATATATGCAATCAAATTCAAAATTGATCCAAGGGTTTATTGTCTTTTTATTTTGTAGAAATGTTTATTAATCTTACTTCAATTTTTTATTTTTCCTCATTTTTCATGGACAAGTAATTAAAGTATCTTAACATTTTCTTTCTAACTTAGTACATGTTTGATTATTAAATAAAAAATTATTTTTATATATAGCTAAAAATATTTGAAAATTTAATTTTCTTTAAAAATACAATTTAACTTTCCAAATATTAAGGATACTAAATAATAAAATGAGAGTAATATTTTTCACATTTTTTGATGATGAATATTTTTAACAAAAAATGAGAATTTAGCACAAACTAAGTAATTTAAAATGAAATATTAAAGTTCATACATGTTTAAGAAATATCAACATAAATTTTTTAACATGTATTTTTAGGAAAAAGAAAATACTAAAGTTAAAAAAAAAATAATAGTAACTTTCAATTTCTTTTGTATGGTTTAATATGAAGGAAAATAATCAAGCTAAATAAGGTGAAGGGTATTTTTATAAAAAAAACTATCTATTCTTAAAAAAAAATGCAATGCATATTATTTTTAAGACTACAAACCAAACAACCACTAAAAATAATATCACGATAACTAATCTCTATACAACTAATTTTAGTATAACTAATTCAATATAACTAATTTCAGCATAACTTGTTTCCAACCAAATGACCCCTAAGAGTTTAAGTTGAATAGTCATCATAACTCACAAAGATGATGAGAAGAAAATAGAAATACATACTGTATATGGAATATGACAATTTCAATATTCTTGACTAATAATTAATAGTCATGTACTTGCATTAACTTAAAACCTAAAGTAGCTAGGGACCTGAAAAAATAAATAAATGCAGATCTTAGTAAAACTAACCTACTTGTCCCTTATATTATTTTCTTATATTAAATCTAGACCCTTGGTTAATTTTCAAATCCTTTGAAAAGCTGTCATTTTCAAGCATATTATTGTCATATGAAGAATTTGGATCAGCTCCTCTAGCATTTTCTTGAAAATCAAAGCCATTTAATGAATATCATCAAAGTAAGATGGTGAATATGATGAAATTTCATGGCTCAAATCCATATAATTATACTCCCTCCATCCCAAATTACCCGTCCCAAATTTCCTAATTTGATTTCTCATTTTACTTGTCTTTTTTCATTAATCAAGAAGGGACAATTTTTTTTTCTTGTTTTACCCTTTGCATTAATTACTTTTTCTTCAAATTAAAATGTAAACATAATTTAATAGGGGTACAATGGTAAACTAGGCATGTTATTAATTATTTTTCTTAATCAATGTGTCATCTCAATTTGGAACGGGTAATTTGGGATGGAGGGAATAACATGTATTGCTCGGACTTTTGTAAATCAGTATTTTAATAATAGATGTGTTATAATAAGAAAAAACATTCGACATGCAACTTTAGAGAGAAAGATCAAATTCTCTCTAAAATTTCCATAACAACAGAAATCATTCAGATCAAAAGTATGACCCTCAAACTACCTTTACTACCCAGACCCCACTAAAGTCACCGGTACCACCTGATGTAACCAACTGCTAGATGTCGATAGATCCAATAGGAAAGACATCTTATAGTGAAATACCGAGAGAAAACCCCTCTAACTATGATGCATTTGAGGAAAACGAGAAAGACTCGTAATCCCAAATCTTGACAGATGAGGCCATCTATCTCTTAACTGAGGAAAAACAAAAACTCTACACCCTTTGTCAATTCTTAATTATTTTCAACATTGTTGGAAAGAATTTCAACCACCAATGTTTGAAGACCAAACTAACAGATATAAGAAAAATAAAAGAAATATCATTCTCATAGATCTGGGTCTATACTTCTACACTATGAAATTCAAGGAAGAAAGCTCCTAGAAGAAGGTAATTAAAGAAGGACCCTGGTTTTTCACTGGATCCTTCTTATCGGTGCGAATCTGAGAGACCAACTTTGTTTCCAAGGAATCACAAATACAATCTACTACTATTTGGCTCAGACTGCCTCAACTACCTATAAGTTCTACGGCAAATAGATCTTGAAAAAGGTAGGGAAAAAATTAGCAAAATTTTAAAAATTGATGCCTGCACATAAGCTACACTAAGGAGATGGTACACTCAGATTTGTGTCCAAGTACCCCTCAAAACCCTTTTAAAAACATCCATGATTATTGGTTATCATAAGTAACCAATTCTCTATAAGAGATAGGGTTTTTTGTGTGAGAGTTGTGAATGAATGGGTCATACAATGACCCCCCCCCCCAACAAGGGACAAACTAAACCACAAGAGCAACAAATTAGTCAATAATAAAAAGTAGAGGATGACGAATGAAAAATAGTCCTATTCATGAGAAAAAAGAAGGGCACAACTTCAAAGCATCAAACACCAGCACAAGGTAACACAATACCAAAATAGAGCATCAGGGTAAAAATGCTCAGCACAGAATCAGGTAAGTTCCTCAGAACTCACAGTTACCCTTACTCTGCTTCGACGAGTTCTCAACCTTGCTCCAGCAGCACCAAAGGTATGGGTACAATCCAACAAACCCTACCCCTAATGGGTCAGGTCAGAACAAAACTTTAATATAGGTTCCTATAAACACTCGAGCCAAAACAAATAAAAACGAGGCCCATAGAAGAAATATCCATGACCTAAAGAACCCTCCTATAAGACCATCCGATGGACACTACTATCACAAATCCATCTGATTATACTCGGGTTACTCAAGGCCCAAATTTCATCCTTTCCAATGATATTATAAGTAGACAAGATGCTCTCTCTGATGTTGATATGGAAATCACTCCAACGAAGTCCAACTTTATTTCTTCTTCTGGTAACCAAACGCTAATGGCTCTTCCCAGAGAACTGTCGGCACTGATCAACCACTGTAGTATAACTGTCAAATCTATAAGTTTCTCATTAATTACTAAATCTAGTAACAATGATGAGGGTAATTCAAGAACCCTTAATACCCCTAGACTTAATCATTCCACTGCTAACTATACTTCTAAAAGCATTGGTAAAGCTACCTCTCCCACTCAAATCTCGATTAATAGTAATGGCAAACCCAAATCAAATCCAATTTCTTCCTTCAACAGTGTACATAATGGAACCATTAACGAGGGAACAACATCCAACTTATTGGCTCGAAATATGTCTATATCAACTAGTGATTCCCCTAAGACTAGTAATGGAAGGGAGACCAATTTTCATACTGATCCATGATCTTTGGCGTATTTACACACCTAAATGTCATTATCTATGCATTTTCAACTCAGTTTGAGGACGTCTTGATTTTTTTAATGAAGTATTAAGAGTGGAATTTGTATTTATTTATTAATTTACATGATTAGATTATTTAAGGTACATCCAAAGAAACTCAAGTGTCAAATTGATCAAGTAGAATTTAGACGAGGAAGCTAGTGTTTCTAGCTTGAGCTATGCATGTTCTAGTGTACTTTGATGGGATCTATTATATTGTAAGGAATAATTATTGTTATATGATGTTGTAGGATACCATTGGAGGGTGTTATGGAAGCTAATTGAAGCCTACAAACAAGTCATACGAAGTGGGAAAACACAAAACAAGCGTGCAAGGAGGTAGGGGCAAAATTAGAGTGAAACCTCACCATTAAGGAAGGTCCTAGAACCACAACCATACGGAAAGTGAAAATTATCTCACCCTTCTATGGGTCTGCACCCCCCCCCCAGCCATTAGATTGGCTTGTGGCGCAATCCCTCTTGCCTCCAAATGCCTAAAAGTTGATTTTCTTACTTCATTAAGTTGGGAGCAATATTGTAAATGCATATGTTTAATATTAGGAATACTAAAGATGACCTAAAATACTATATAAGATTTACTTGGCCACAATTACACCTCACTTTTGGAATAACACAAGATTGGAGAGAGTGGAAGGTATCAAAAGGCTCTACGCTAGGGTTTTTCTTTATTTTAGTTTACCTGTAGTTTTTACTTATGAATTCAATTATTATGATTCTTTGTATGACTATGAGTGGTTAAGAAACCTCATTCTAGGGTTGATTATATGAACATGATTACTTAGCACTCAATCAAGTTGGTTTAAAGTTGATTATCATAATTTGTTATTCATATGCTCTTTTAATTACTACTTTATTGACTTACGACCTTTAAAATAAATTTATATTTCTATTATAAGCCCAAAAGGAGGAAAATTGGATTAGAACATGGAACATATGGAGTGGGTTCTTGTCTTCTTTTATGAATTAAAGATAGGATTTGCGGTTAGGATAGGAATATACCTAATTTCCCTACTTGGCTCAAATACGGGATGACATGCAAATACATTTGAATTAGTTCTATCATTCCCGCTCAAAGATGTAGTTGTCGAGATAATTTAGAAAGACGGTTAGAGGTTCAAAAGAGGATAATCATGTTATTAACCCCGTGAATCAATAGTCAAGATAGTTAACTTAATTGATAAGATTGTATGGCTTTGTAAGATATTCAAATTGCCTTAGCCTAGATTTCTCCAAATTATTATTTCAAACACTTCACTTTCTCATTATTGGTTAATGTTACTTTTAGAACCTCAAAACTTATACTCTCTTGGGTTACAAATTAAACTTGGTTAACTTTAATAGTAATACATGAAATGGATTGCTTGTTAATCACCAAGTCCTTGGGGGGTTTGATATTTAGCCTGAAAGGACCAATTTGTTACTTGCACGACCATGTACACTTGTTGTGTAATTGGACATAATATGTTCTTGGTGATATTGATGGGGACTTAAAAATTAGCAATCTTTTGATTTTTAATTTTGCTATTTTGTTTGATAAGTGTTGACAACTTGGTCCTAGCTATCAAACTTACAGGTACAGGTCTGAGTCTAAGTAAGCTAGCAAGGAAAATGGATTTAGTTGAACCATATCCCAAACCTGAGCAATGATTGTATCAAATACAGAGAGAAGCAACACTTCTCTATCCAATCCCATAAGTTCAATAAGATAAGACCATTCCTATAATTATGTGTGATGAACAACCATCCCACAGGACAATGTGTAAAATAGAAATCCCAGTTGCAACTAATGTTACCTTCAGTATTCACAGACTGGTTATAGGAGGTTAATTTAAGCTTAAACAAAACATGATGAAATTGTTGCATAGTAGAGGGTAGTTCACAAATTTGTCACATGATGATTCACAAGTATACTTACAGAATTTCTTGAAGAACAGTGACACGTTTATTCTTACTGGACTCTTCTCAGATTACGTGAGGCTCACACACTTTCCATTTTCATTATTAGGGGATGCAAAGAAATGGCTGAAGGTATAACCTTCAATCTTAATCACAACTTGGGATGACTTGGCAATGAAGTTTCTCATCTGATGCTCTCCTTCTGTCAAAATTGCAAAGTTGAGAAGTGGCATCCTATGTTTCAAATAGAATCCAGATGAGAATCTCTATCATGCATGGGAGCGATTCAAGTCTCTTCTCAAGGATTGTCTGCATCACTAAGAGACCAATGAGGTGTTAGCTCATACATTTGTTGAAGGACTTAACCATAACACAAAAAATTTACTAGATTCAGCTGCATGTGGTCAGGCTTTAGAGAAAACCTATAATGAGTTGTATACTCTCCTTGACCAAATTACAAAAGGTAATCAAGAGCGGCGTGGTGATATGCCCAGAAAAGTAGTGAATAATCCTATAGGTGTAATCAAGGTAGATAACATCATAGACTTGACTTCACAGTTGGCCTCTTTACAGAACCAAAAGATGTCACAATTCAACAAGTTGAGTATGAATCAACCTCAGGCCCAAGTTAATGCAATTCAGTAGGTTCAAACTTGATGTGAAATTTATGGAGGTAGTGGTCACTCTGCAGACTTATGTGGAGTAAGTCCAGAGTCGATGAATTCTATGGGCAATGCACAAAGAGAAAATAAGAACTATAGTGATGCCTATAACCGCAACTGCCAGAGTCAACCCAATTAATCATTGGGCAATAATCAGGTTCAACCTCAGTAGTTTCAGCAGCAGCAGGGTATTCAGAATAACACTCAGGCCAGCAATATAGAAGAGACTTTGAAAAAGATCCCAGCCAATGAAGAAAAAATGTTTGCAAAAATAAAAAATCAGCAACTACTTCAAAAGAATTTAGAGACACAGTTGGTCTAATTATCTTAGGTGAAAAACACAAGACCTCAAAGTGGCATTCCAAGTGAAACAAAAAATCCAAAACAAGTGTTGTCAATCACCTTGAGGAGTGGTAGAGTCCTGAATGATAGACCTCTAAAGAAAATTAATGAGGTGCAAACAGAGTTTATCAAACCTCAACTAGATAAGATGCAAGTGGAAACAAAATAAGCTAAAAATTTAGAGAAGTCTGAGTACCCAAAAGCAAAGGAAAATGAGAAAACACCAGATAAACCATCAACATCATTCCCTCAAAAGCTAAAGAAAGCCAAATAAGATGTTAGTTTTAAAACGTTGGTTCATACATTCAAAGAACTTCCCATTAGCCTTTTTTGTTAGATATTTTGTATAAATACCTAAGTACGCTAAGTACTTGAAAGATATGGTTATAAACAAGATGAAGCTTGGTGACATTGAGCCGGTAGCACTGATTGAAGAGTAATGTTCTGTGGTGATGAGAAAGATACCTAAAAAGCTCAAGGAAACTAAGAGTCTCACCCGCCCTATACAAATTGGTGAAAATAATGTGGTCCATGCTTTGAGTAAGTTAGGGGAAAGCATAAATTTTATTCCCTTATTTGTGTTTAAAACTACGAGTTTGGAAAATTGAGGTCCTGTTCAGTTGTGCTCGAAATGGAAAATAAAACAAGAACGGTTCTTGAAGGAATTATAGAGAATATTCTCATTAATACTGGTGAGTTCATTATTCTTGTTGACTTTATTATTCTTGATTATGGTGCAGATAAAAGGGTGCCAATTATATCAGGACATCCATTCTTGTCTACTGGAAGAATACTAATAGATGAGAGAGAGGACACTCTAAAAAAGAGATTGAATAATGAAAAGGTGGTCTTTAGAGTATATAAGTAACTCAATACACCATAACATGAAAAAGATCTATGAATAATCATATCTATATAAGTATATGAGTTTGGGATGGAGGAGTGAAACCTCTAATTACCTCTCTAGACTCTCTCATAAAGTTGCCCAAATAAATAATTAAGCCAGAAACTGAGAAACTTAAAGGGGAGCCTAAAAAGGTAATTATAGAAAGAGATGAAAGCCTTGAGAGCAAAAACACAAGAGTTCATATAAGAATAAGATGATGGGATCCAAGTACGAGGAAAATAATGAGAGATTGTGAAACGCCTTGGGTTCTGACCCTTGCAAAATTTCCTGAGTTTGAGACTTTTATTGATCATAAGACTCACCATACGTGTCGTATAGTATGGGTACGGGTCAGGTGACCCAACTCATAAGTTGTCCAGTATGTGGAGGTTGGGTTTCTATAGTGGGTTACGACTTGGTGGGTACGGGTCATATGGTTTGGTGATGGCTCGTTGGGTTGGTACTTCACTTAATCTAAAACTTTGTAACTTGACTTGGCTTTGAGTACGAGTGAATCACTATGAGTTATGAGGATAGGGTACGAGTGGAATAGTGGAGTCGTACATTGTCCTTTGTCCAACCCCTTTAATTTTGTCTTGGATACGACTTATAGATACTACTTGTATGTTATGGTTACGAGTAGCATAAGGGGATTAGTCTGGTGGAAAGTGTATGGATGTCTAACTTTCTAATCTGGGTACAACTAGATGGTACCACTCATATAATGTGGGTACGAGTGGAGAGGTCCAACCGTACCCACCTGTGTGAATTTTTACAGTTTAAGTTGGGGGTATTCTGGACATTTTCCCTCTTAAATTATTTTGACCCCACGACATAAAATACAATTAGGAATTTATTAACCTACTATTCCCAAATCAAACACTCTTAAATCTCTCTCAAGATCTTGGGTCAAAAAGAGGCTAGGGTTTTCTCAAGGTGGTCAATTAAGGCTCTTAGGGGTGGTTTATCTCCATCTTCTTTGGTATCTAAGACATGTTACTCCTCCCTCATTGTTAGTTCAAACTAAATGTATTTTTTACTGAATGGTTTTCATGGCATTATTATGGGTTTGTGTTGGTTTTGAAACAAGTGTTGGGGGTTTTTGTTACTAATGGTTGGACGATGTTTTCCCATATTTTATTTATGTTTTTTCATGTTATAATGTTGGTTTGAACATGTGGTTGCATGGGAATGGTTAATTAGTTCTTGGTTTTTCGTTTTGGAAACTCGATGCCCTAAATATTTTTGTTAAAATACCAATTAGAATGTTTTTGTAACATAGTTTGACTTATATTGAAAACCTTGCATTGCATAACCTGGTAATGGAACTTAAATTAGTTTATATGGTTTTTAAATAGTTTGGAAGGGACTTGGTGGCCATGGTTTTAATTGTTTGGAAATTCTATTGTGTACATGAGAATCCCCTTGTAATGGATAATGACATTACTTGCAAGCTCTAGTCGGTATGACGATACCACTTCATAATGCCTTGGTAATTAACTCTAGAACTGGTGGTTTGGTTATGTTCTAAAGGTTTTAATTAGTCAATAATGGTGGGTTGTGATACCTAGCCGTGAAGGTGTGATTTCGATGGACGAACACTGGAAACTCATGTTTACCAACATGAGGGTTGGTCATAGTGACCATATACTTGTGGGGTACATGGGAATCCCCTAAGTTTATACTTGTATTTATGTATCATGGAGGGCAAAGTGTATACAGGAATCCCCGGTCCATATGATATCTCTGGTTTGTGCGACTACAAGTGTTGGGGCACATTCAAGGGGAAACATTGGACTCATATAGTCTGCAGGTGGTTGTAGGATGGTCAAGACACGCAGCTCACGTTAAGGTTTCAAATTTATTCTAAACTCAGTTCCCTTTCCCGGAATGGTATATATGTATGTGATTGCATATGAATATTTTCTTTGATTTTAAATGATGACATTATTTTATCCTTATTCCTTAGTACATGCTAGTGTTCACCCGATAAGCTGTCTTCGGGCGTTGTATCCCCACGTGAAAATGGAACCAGCCATACCACTCCTCCAGCTTAGTGATTGTATTTGGGGATAATATTTTTTCAGATTAAAGTGGTGATCTTTCATACTTCAAAAGAATCTATTTCATGTTATGATATCTTTTCAATTTTTTGTTTATTTATTAGACTTTGGTTTTGGCTATGGTCGGGTGCATTCCCGACTGGATGTTGTTTTCTTTCTCGATTAGAGGCTTTATGTGACTACTATAGGCATGGGCGGTGTCAGTCTTGGAATTAGTCTTGGTATTAGGGAAGACACCGATTGGATAATTAATTGTATTGTTGGTTGGTTATGGTTATGGTTATGGATTTTATAATTATCTTTGAGTATTAATTATCTTATCTTGTTATATGTTTGGAATTCCTCTGACATAAGGTGCAAGATGGATATAGTTGGGTATTGGGGATGGTATCTGATCCTGGTTGAACTTGAGGCACCCGATATGACTAGTCCCTAGTATCAGATTCCTAGGTTCATGGTCACTTGGGAGTCCACAAAAACGTGTTGAGTAGAGTCTCTTTTAATGGTGTGTAGCACACCGCCCTCATAAGGAAGAGGAAACACGACATTTAGGAATGTTTTTTTTGTGTGTTCTATTTTCAAGCTATAGAGTCTAAGTCCTGAATTCTTCTCTAATTCCCGTTTATTCACTTTTTAGATCATACCTTGACGATCTGAAGTTCACAGGAACTCCTCTGTCCCAATTGAGGACAATGCTAATGGGACTCATTCTACTTATAGTGTCTAGACCCAGTCTAGGGGTCCAGTTTTAGATTATTACAGGGTTACACCAGTTCCCTTTAGTCCATCTCAAACCCCTCAGGATGAAGTGAAAAATGTTGAGTTTCTTCAATCTATTCAGATATTAGAACAGGTGGTAGCTACTCAGTTTGAGTATGGCATTCCTGTTACTCCATCTTCTAAGGTTACAAGGGTTGGCCAGTTCATGAGGTTGAACCCGTCGACCTTCACTGGTGTTAAAGTGAAGGAGGATCCTCAAAGTTTTCTAGATAAGATGGAAAAGATTTTTCGTGTTATGCATTCCGTGAATGTAGAAGGTATAAAGTTTGCCGCCTACCAACTTAAGGATGTGGTATGCCAATGGTACGAGGAATGAGAATAGTCAAGGGGTGACAATGCTGAGTCATCTCTGTGGGAGGACTTTTCAAATGCTTTTTTGGACTGCTTCTTTCCGCAGGAGTTGAGGGAAGCAAATTTGAAAGAATTTGTTAATTTGAAATAGGGTAAGATATCAGGAAAGGAATATGCCTTGAAGTTTCACCAGTTATCTCGGTATGCTCTAAAGTTGGTTTTTGGTATGAGGGAAAGGATGAAGAAGTTCGCTTTTGGTTTGTCCTGAGACTTGATTTTGGAAAGTAAAGTAGCCTTGTTAATCAAAGACATGGATATTTCCAGGTTGGTTGTGCACACGCAATAGGTAGAGGAAGAAATAAGAAAGAAAACTAAAATAGGAGAGATACAGAGTAAGAAACTTAGGTTCTTGAAGTAGGGTGGTGGCAAGCAACAGAGTAGCAAAGATGGTGGAAAGTGGCCCAAGAAAAAATAGGGAAATACTGGGTCTTACTCTATGACTAGTGCTCCCTACCCAAAGTTATCGAGTGACTGGCGATTCTAAGGTGGTGACAACTTCAGGGAATAGGGTGACCAATATCAGGCTAGTAGGGCTTAATTAGCTCTATCATATCCTTTCCGTAGGTTTTATGGTAAATCTTATTGGGGTTTATGTGATGAGGAGAGGGACAGGTTCTTCAACAGTGGTTAACTAGGGTATATTCTTAGAAACTGCCCGATTGGTAAGGTTGCTATGGAGGCAAACAAGGTTCCAGTTGTTTAATCATCATCTCCAACACCAAAGGGTGTACCATCTAATTCCAGCGAAACCGTCTCTATGCTCTCACTACTTTCCAGGAGTTTGAGGCATCGTCTGATGTCGTGAATGGTATGTTGAAACTTTTTTCGTGTGATATGTACTATTTACTTTATTTGGGGTCTACTCTTTCTTATGTGACCCCATTTATGGTTGTGCATTTTGGTTTTGGTCTTGATGTTATTTTCAACCCTTTTTCTATTTCTACCCTGGTAGGTGACTTTATGATTGCTAGAAGAGTATACAAGGGGTGTATGGTATCCGTTGGTAGAAAAGAAACATTGGTGGATCTGTTTAAATTAGAAATGGTGGATTTTGATATCATATTGGGAATGGATTGGTTGCATTCATGCTTTGATTCTCTAGACTATCGTACCCGTAAGGTTGTCTTTAAATTCCATAGTAAGCCAATTATTGAGTGAGAGGGTAGTTCCCTTGCTCCTAAAGGTAATTTCATATTATATCTTAGAGATCGGAGATTAATCTCCAAGGGGTATCTCTATCAGCCAGTTTTAGTTAAAAATTCTAACTCGAATGGTCCTTCTTTTGTATTCCTTCCCGACGGTGACTGAATTTCTTGAGGTCTTCCCTAATGACCTTTCTGGTGTTTCTCCTGATAGGGAGATTGAGTTTGGGATTGATCTTGTTCCTAACACTTATCCAATTTATATTCCTCCGTGTAGAATGGCTCCAGATAGTTAAAGGAACTTAAGGAGAAACTAAAGAATCTTTTAGATAAGGGTTTCATCTATTCTAGTATGTCCCTGTGGGGTACACCGGTGTTATTTATGCATAAGAAGGATAGTTCCCTTTAGATGTGTAATGATTACCGACAGTTGAATAAGTTGACGATAAAGAATAAATATCTTCTTCCTAGGTTAGATGATTTGTTTAACCAGTTGCAGGGTGCTAAGTTTTTCTCCAAGATTGATCTTCAATCTGGGTATCATCAGTTAAATAATACGGAGGAGGGTATCCCTAAAACTACCTTTCATACCCAGTTTGGGCATTTTGAGTTTCTGGTTATGTCTTTCGAGTTGACCAATGCCCCAACAACATTCATGGATTTGATGAAAAGGGCCTTCCGTCAGTTTCTGGAATTGTTCATCATTATTTTCATAGATGATATTCTTATGTATTCTAAGAGAGAGGTGGATCATGTGAATCACCTCCGCATTATATTGCAGAACTTGAAGGAGCAACAGTTGTATGCCACATTTTCAAAATATGAATTCTAGTTGAACTTTGTCACTTTTCTGGGTCATATTATTTCTAGTGAGGGGATCATGGTATATTCGCAAAAGGTTGCAGTGGTTAAAAAGTGGCCTAGACCCATGACTCCAACCGATATTCGAAGCTTTTTTGGTTTAGTTGGTTACTAAAGGAGGTTTGTGGAGAGTTTTTTTACTATCGTTGCCTCATTAACTAAATTGACTCAGAAAAGGTAAAGTTCTTATGGTCAGATGCTTGTGAGGGTAGTTTTCAGGAGCTGAAGGATAAGAACACTTCGGCTCCAGTTTTGACTTTGCCTTAAGGCACAGATGGGTCTATGGTCTACTGTGATATATCCCGTGTGGGACTTAGTTGTGTCTTGATGCACATACAAAGGTGATAGCTTATGCCTCGAGACAGTTGAAGGTTCATGAGAGAAATTACCCAACTCATGACTTGGAACTATTAGCTATGGTGTTTGCATTAAAAATCTAGCATTGTTATTTGTATAGAGTGAATGTGGATATCTTTTCTGATCATAAGAGCCTACAATATGTCTTTACTCAGAAAGATCTTAACCTCGAGCAAAAGAGATGGATTGAGATTCTCAAGGATTATGACATGAGTCTTCACTACCATCTAGGTAAAGTTAATGTGGTTGTTGATGCTCTTAGTAGGTTGTCTATGTGGAGCCTAGCTCATATGGATAAGGAGAAGTCGGAGTTATTAAAGGACATTCACTGTTTGTCTAGCCTTGGAGTTCATCTTTTAAACTCTGTGGATGGTGGTGTGTTCATTCAAAAAGTGGCACAGTTGTCTCTTTGTGTTGTAATTAAGGAGAAAAAAGTGTTAGATCTTGTGTTGATGAGGATCAAGGGTGATGTTGGTCTGCAGAAGGTGATGGCCTTTGAGATTAGTGGTGATTTTCTTTGCAGTACCAAGGAAGATTATCTGTTCCCAACGTAGATAGTTTGCATGAAAGGATCTTGGATGAGGCACATGAGTCGCGCTATGCTGTGCATCTTGGTTCGACAAAAATGTATCATGGCCTTAAAGAGATGTATTGGTAGAACGATATGAAGAGGGATATGGCTAAAAAAATTTTCCAAATACATAGTGTGTTAACAAGTGAAAGTTTAGCGCATGAGGCCTAAAGGATTGTACCAAGAAATTGAGTTACCTGAATAGAAGTGAGAAGTAATCAACATAGATTTTTTTACTGGTATTCCTCGATCTTGGAACCAATTTGATTCAGTTTGGGTCATCATTGATAGGATGACGAAGTCAGCTCACTTTTTACCAGTAAAGACTAACTTCTCAGCTGAGGATTATGTATGGTTGTACCTCAAAGAGATAGTGAAGTTACATGCGGTACCTATTTCTATCACCTTCGACTGTGGTATGCATTTTTCATCTCATTTTTGGCGGTCATTTAAGAAAGGCTTAGGGACCAAGGTAAGTCTTAGTACTTCTTTTCATCCGTAGTTAGATTGGAAAGTAGAGAGGATTATTCAGACACTGAAGGACATACTTTGGGATTGTGTGATTGAGTATGGTGGTAGTTGGGTTGATCATTTGCCTATTATAGAGTTTTCCTATAATAATAGCTACCACTCTAGCATCAAAATGGCTCAATTTGAAGCATTGTATAGTAGGAGGTGAAGGTCTCCTATTGGGTTCGAGCTTTGTGAGGTGAATATGTTTGACTTGGATTTGGTTCACCAAGCTATGGAGAAGGTGAAGGTAATTCAAGATATGCTTAAGGCCGCCCAAAGTTGCCAAAATTCCTATGCGGACGTGAGGCGAATGGATTTGGAGTTTTAGGTTAAGGATAGGGTGTTCCTAAAAATATCTCTCATGAAGGGGGTGATGCAGTTTTAGAAGAAGGGGAAGCTCAGTCCCCGATATGTGGTTCCTTATGTGATTTTGAGGAGGGTTGGCAATATTACACATGAGTTGGAATTGCCTTCTAGTTTAAGCTCCATTCATCCGGTGTTCCATGTCTCTATATTGAGAAAGTGAATTAGTGATCCATCACAAATTGTTCCTATCAAGGATATTGGTATTTTAGATTCCCTATCTTATGAAGAGACGATTAAGATTTTGGATTGTTTGGTTCATTGATTGGGAGTAAGGATGTGACCTCGGTAAAAGTTCTATGAAGGAACCACAAGGTTGAAGATGATATTTGGGAAGCTGAAGAGGACATGAAGTCCTAGTATCCGTTCCTATTTTCTCCTCTGAAAATTCGTGCAAAGGGTATGTGTTCTTCATAGCGTAATTATTTTTAAATGTTGTTAAAGGAAATATTTACATCCTTGGTATCTTTGTTTTCTAACTTGGTTAAAGTTAAGGGTACAGACGTTTGGGGGTTTAACCATGCTTGTACTACCTTGTTCCATCATTCGAGGATGAATGATCCAAGTGGGGGAGAAGTAAAATACCCTAGGTTCTGGCCTTTTTAAAATTTCCTAAGTTTATGCCTTCGGTTGATCATCGACTCACCATATATGTTGGATGGTGTGGGTACAAATCAGGTGACAAAACTCGTAAGTTATCCAATATGTAGTGGTTGGGCTTCTATTGTGGTTAAGACTTGGTGGGTAAGGGTCATATGATTTGGTGAAGGTTCGTTGGGTTGGTCCTTCACTTAATCTGAAACTTGGTAACTTGACTTAGCTCTGAGTACGAGTGGCTCACTATGAGCCGTGAGGATAGGGTATGAGTGGTATAGTAGAGTTATGTGTTATCCAATGTCCAACCCCTTTTATTTTGTCTTGGATACCATTAATGGGTACTACTCGTATGTTATGGGTATAAGTGATGCAAGAGAAGTAGTATGATGGACATTGTGTGGATGTCCAACTTTATGTTCTGTGTACGACTGAATGGTACCACTCATATGATGTGAGTATGAGTGGAGGGTCTAACTATACCCATCTGCGATAATTTTTACAGTTTAAGTTGGGGGTATTCGAGACATTTCCCCTCTTAACTTCTTTTGACCCCACGACTTAAAACACTCTTAGGCCTTCATTAACCTACTATTCCCAAATCAAACACTCTTAAATCTCTCTCAAGCTCTTGGGTCAAAAGAGGCTAAGGTTTTCTCGAGTGATCAATTAAGGCACTCAAGGGTGGTTTCTCTCTGTCTTCTTTGTTATATAAGGCAGGTTACTCTTCCCTCATTGTTAGTTCAAACTAAATTCATGTTTTACTCAATGGTTTTCATGGCATTATTATGGGTTTTTGTTTGTTATGAAACATATTTTGGGGTTGTGGTTACTAATTATTGGATGATGTTTTCCTATGTTTTATTTATGGTTTTTCATGTTAAATGTTGGTTTAAACATGTGTTGTATGGAAATGGTTAATTGGTTCTTGGTTTTGGGTGTTGGAAACTCATGCCTTTAACATGTTTGTTAAAGTGCAAATGAGAATATTTTTGTCATATAGTTTGACTTTTATTGATAACCGTGCATTGCATAGTATGGTAATGGAACTTAAATCTATTTAGATAGTTTTTAAGTGATTTAGAAGGACCTTGGTGTCCATGGTTTTGATTGATTGGAAATCCTATGGGGTACAATAGAATCCCCTAGTAATGTCTAATGATATTGCTTGCAAGCTATAGTCGGTATGACGATACGACTTACTAATGACTTGGTAATTAACAACTGAAATTGGTGGTTTGGTTATGTGCTAAAGGTATTAATTAGGCAATAATAGTGGGTTATGATAGCTAGCCGTGTAGGTGTGAGTCCGATGGATGGATACTAGAAACTCATGTTTTTCGATATGAGGGTTGGTCATGGTGACCATATACTTATGGGGCACACGGGAATCTCCTAAGTTTATACTTTTATATATATATCATGGAGGGCGAAGATTACAGGTGAATCTCCAGTCCCTTTGATATCTCCGATTTATGCAGTTACATGCACTGGGGCCCATTCAGGGAGTAACACTGGACCCATATAGCCGGTGGGTAGTTTTAGGATGGTCAAGCTACACAACCCAGGTTAAGGTTTTCAATTCATGCTAAACCCGATTCTCTTTCCTGGCATGGTGCATATGTATATATGTATGTGATTGCATATGGATATTTACTTTGGTTTTGAATGATGGCATTATTTTATCCTTATTCATGAGTACATGCTAGCATTTACCCACTAACCCATCTTCGGTGATATATTCCCATGTGATATAGGAACCGAACATGCCACTCCTCCTGTTCAGTGATTGGATTCAGGGACGGTGTTTGTTTCAAACTGAAGTGGTGAGCTTCCTTACTTTGTAAGACTCCATTTCATGCTAAGGATATCTTTTCACATTTTTTCTTATTTCTTGGACTTTGGTTTTGGCTATGGTCGGGGGAATGTCCCGATCGGATGTTCTTTGTATTTGTTTAGAGCCTTTGTGTGACTACTATAGGCGTGGATGTTGTCGGTATTGGTGTCATCCTTGGCATTGGTATTGATATTAGGGTTGACACCGGTTGAATAATTGATTGTATTGTTTGTTGGTTATGGTTATGGATCTATTATTATCTTCAAGTATTAATTATCTTATCTTGTTATATGTTCGAAATTCATCCGACATAGGTTACTGGGTAGATATGGTTGGGTATTGGGGGTGGTCTCTGGTCCCAATTAGGATTGAGGCACCTGACACGACTAGGCCTTGGTTTGGGTCATTTTCGATTGTGGTTAAGAGTTGTTAGTTTGGTTGTGACGCGATAATAAATTTTGTGTTGCTTGAGAGGATATACAAGTTAATATAGTTATTTTTATTTTTAAAATTTTTCTTTAGTATCACTATTGTTTTTGTTTTTGTTTTGAGTTACCAAGTTGAAAAAAAGTCTGAATACCAAAGATGTAAGCTAAGAAGCATGGTAAAAACTTGACTGTGGGGTCCTCCATACCTTCTTGATGGATGAGATGCTACTAGCCAGTCCTAAAGGCCTCAAGGAGTAGTCCTAATCCTTATTCTTTTACTTATACTTTGGGGATAAAGTATTACTTCAAGTGTGGTGTGGAAAATCTTTTGATTTGTTTAGGTTGAAGTGCACTATAGGATTTTCATTAATATTTATTTTCTAATTTTTGACTGGATTTAAAAATTTACAAAAAGATTTATCTTTGTTTATTTTCAGTTTTTTATTGGTGTCTATTTAGTAGAAGCACACTTCACCCACCCCTCAATTTTTTTTGGGTTTTTTCAAGGGAGAGACTTTTGAACCCAGTATCATTTTGATTTTTAGGAGTATCCCTTTGAACCCAATATCCTTTTGATTTTTAGGAGTAATTTTAAAAATTTTATTTTAGAAAGAAAAAGAGATGCTCTTGCTTAGGTGTTTTACATAATTACATGATGTAAGTTAGTTTTGTATGTGGCATGAAGTGTAATGAGATGAATGTCTATTTTTTAGACACCTAGGCTCATTTATTTGACTCTTGTTTGATGTTGGTTTAATTTTGAATCCTTTCTATTGTTTGGTTGGAAGTCTATAGGGATCCTTCTTGATTTAAGCATGTGTCATCTGTGAGTGAGGTGTTTGTTATAGTCATATGCATATTGATTTCTAGAATTTGCCCGGTGAGTTTGCAAAGCAAAATAAAAAATGTTGAGTTTAGGAAATAATATAGGCATCTCATTGATAGACATATTTTATACCTTCTTTATCTACCCTTTTTGCATGATCTTATTTATCCCCATTGAGCCTTTAGCCTATTCACTGGTAACCTTATATGTAGCTTATTTCTTTTTCTTGAATTGGCCACAATTTGATCCAAAAATCCCAAGCTCTTTAGTTAAACGATTAAGATGTTAAGGAGTGTAAAATTGAAAAAGGAAGAAGTCAAAGTGATACCCCAACTAAATAGCTTTTGGTGTGCTACAAAGTTTATGTGTTGTTGGGATAGAGTAGTGCAATAAAAAGAAAATTGATCCAAAGTGAATCATGGGTTGATTGAAAATACTCCCTACTAAAGATGTGTAAGTAGGGGTGTGCATCGGTTGGTTTGGTTTGGTTTTAAGTATTATCGGTTCGATTTATCGATTTTTGGTTTGTCAACATTTAAACCGATAATCAAACCAATAAGATACTTGTTATCGATTTTTAGTTTATCGGTTTTATTCCTTAGCAGTTTGGTTTATTGGTTTAACTGATAAGAAAATGCTCCCTTTATTGTTTTTCACCTTCTTGTCTTATTTTCATATGTTCATAGATGTAAACTACTTTCATGCATAAAAGACTACACAAAGTAGAAGTAGAAGAAAATTCAAATAGATTTTTACTAAAACATGTTTTCTTTTTTATTAAGTACTGAAATAGAATGTAGTAGCAATCGATAGAGATCTCTCAAAAAAGAAAATGAATGTAGGTTTATAGTTCATATTAATGGGTGGAAACCCAACAAGCCAACAAGTTTATAAAGAAAAGAACAACACTAAGACAACAACTATAAGATTCAAAAAATAATAGGGTTTGTATTCAAAATATAAAGCCATTATTATATAACTAGGGATAAAAATATAATTTTAATATAATCTTATTGGATTGTCCGTTTAATCGTTAATTAAACTCTTAAAATCGGAAATAGAACCAATACCCAATAAGAAAATTTCTAAAATTGTTAACCCAATACTAATAAACCAATAACGACTTTTTTAGTTTGATTTATCGCTTAATTTAGTTTTTGCACACCCCTATGTGTAAGCCAGCATAAGGAGATGGGGGAAACAAAAGAGAGGCAGGAAGATAAAAATGGTCTAATAAAGATTGATTGGAGATGAATTTTAATGTAAAGTGTGATGTATTAAAATTCTTAGGGAAGATAGTTACTATTACTGCCCAGAATAGTACCTACCTATAATGACATGATTTTTGGTGATTTTTTTGAATTATTTATTTCTATATGATTTGACCATTTTACCCCTCTCCGTGGTTGCCTTGTGGTATTTCTGGAGTGTGGGGATGATTGACATGGTTTCCAATGCATTTAGGTGTGATTTGTGCGAGTTTATGATTTTTAATGGCTAAAAAGGCTTATTAGTTGACTTCGGTCAACATTTATTGATCTGTGCATCAGATGGAAAAATGATCTTCTCTAGTAAATCTGGAATGTTGATTTTAGGTTGGTAACTGGGTTGGTGCGGTTTTACGGCGTTTGTATCTCATTTCAATCCTCGATTTCGGATGTTGTAAAATTGGGTCTCGGGGGTAAATTTTGTGAAAATTACATTTCTTCAAAAATTTTATATCTCCATTGAGTTTGAAACATCTAATTTGATAGGGTAGAATAGTTCATTTATGTTTTCTAGATTTATATGAATCCCAAGGGTTCCGCAAAGACTTGAAACTTGCAAAGTCTCCAGATAGTGCAATAGCTACTAGTGTTACCACTAAAGCGGCCCTTTGGGCGCTTTAGGGGCCCTTTGGCGCTAAAGCGATCCTGGCCTCGTAGCAGGTATCGCTAAAAATGTAACATGGGCAGTTTAGCACCTACCACTAAAGCAGCTTAGGGTCCACTTTAGTAGACTGTAACCATAGCATGGACACCGCTTCAGTAGCACCTGTGTGCTTTAGCACCAACCTAAGCCACATTAGCGGAACCTGGGTAGATATATCTCTTTTTTGCACACTCTCTCTCACCATTTTGGAGACTTGGATCTCGGAGTTTCAATTTTTTAGGTAATTTCTTCCATTTTCAAGCTTGGGTGAGCTCCAAATCTCTATTTCCATTTTTTTGTTCGATTCTTGTCATTTAAACCTTGTTAAAACTTGAATTGAAAAGTTGAATTTGGGAATTTTGGCCCGAAAGGCCTAAATTAGCAATTCTTTAATTTAAACCACAAGTTCAACTCGTTTTCACATGGGATTTATTCTATGGATTTCTTAAACCATGGGTAATATATTTTTGGACTAAAGTTTTGGTTTTACCCTTCTTTTTGAACACCCATTTTGGAGATCTATTTGGACCCCAATCCGAAAATAGGTAATGTAATACCCCAAAAATCCAAGCAAATATTAGTGCCATGTTCCAAGATCATGCATAGTACATTATGGTTCTTTGATAGTTTTATGACTTAGTTTGAAGTATATTAAAGTCTCAAATAACTTTCAACTATTATACGAATCAATATAATCCTTACAGATTGAAATTTCGATAAGAAAGGTTCTTTAGTCAACTTCAAACGAGCATATCTTTTTCTCTACTAAGAATTTTCCAGATCAAGACCCATTAAGTTGAGGTAAATTGAATTATCTTTCTAACTATACCAATTTCGCCCAAATTCGATACTCGGATGAGAAGTTATGACACTTCTTGTGAAAGTAGTAGCTCAATACGAGCAGCACCGCATCGCAGTGAACCCAAAAATGGAATTCTTCCTTTTCTAGTGTATCACTGCGCTAAGCGTTGAGTCTCACCGAGGCTCCATTTCACAATTATCACTTTGATAACGCTCAATCTACAGCTCTCGTAGGAGTGTAAAGCGGTCGTTAGCAAATATAGAACCCAACCTGGGTTGGGTGTCGATCCCACAGGGAATAGCTTGGCCAACAAGTAAGCAAGATTACTAAACTTTTGGTGCAAGTCTCGTAAAAAGGGAGGATTGTAATGTGTCACCAAAACAATTAAATAAAAGCTGAAAATAGCAAAGTAAAAGAGAAAGATTGTTACGTAAGTTGTAAACAATGAGAATTGAGGCGTTGGGGTTATGTCCACCTTCTGAGGTATACGTCTCTATTGGCTATGAGTGTGTAGAATTCTGACATGCAATTGCTTATAGAGGATTGTAGTCGATGGTAAATCCAAGCGTCTCTCGACCTAAACAAGGACTATTTCACTTTAACTCTCTCGAGCTTAAAGCGTGTCTAACGGTACGAATTCTCCAAGAGGTTAGTCCAGTTACGACACTAGCTTTTTAATAGGAAAGGGTGTCCTACTACCTTGACATTATCTCTTTTCCAGACAAATAAATTTTCTCTCGAACAAGTTAAATGTTAGACTGGCGTATTCTTGCATTTGCAATCGCAAAGAATGTAGATTAAGATGAAGAGAATAATGATATAAGCAATATACGTGTCTCGAACTCACAAACTCACAGCAATAGATAGTAACTCATTCGGCTTCCATAACCCCAACAGAGAAGTTTAGTTACCCATGAATGTGAAGAAAACCACAATTGACATTGTTATTATACCACAATAATGATCAATTTCGTGTAGCACAAGAGTGGTAGGCGTTAGGTGTGATTTCTTGCAGAGTAACGTTTCTCTTGTTGCGGAATTTAAGAATAGAAGAATAGACGAAAATAGAATTGATGGAAAGATTAGAAGAGTTGTAGAAAGATGATTAGCAGGTAAGAAGGTGTATAAAGATGATTGAAGATGTCTCTTAAAATCTCTAGCATGATAGGGTATTTATAATACCCGTATCCTAATCCTACTAAGCTAATGAAATAAATAACCAAATCCTACTAGACTAATGAAATCCTTAACCCAAATGTACTAGGTTAAGGTAACATTATCATAATCCTCATAAAATAATGAAATACATAACCTAATTGTACTAGGTTAATGTATCATTGTCAAAATCCAGCTTTGTGTCTGTAAGTCCCCAAAGTCTTCAGAATTGCTGTTTTAGCCCGGGACAGATTTTCCATGCAGCAGTTTTGGTCCTTAGGCGTCCAAACTCCCTTTCCTTCCTTCGTGAGCTTTCTTTAGCGTCAAGAAAGCCATCTGAATTATGCATCATTTATACCTGAAACTTTACTAATCATGTTCGTTAGCTCATTTACAGGAAAAAGGACTAAAAGTGCATGAAATATATAATTTGCTCTCAAAACTAGGCTAAAATATGGGCAAAATATATTGATATAGGCGCGTAAATTCGCCTATCATCAACACCCCACACTTAAAGCTTTGTTCGTCCTCGAACAAAATATCATGTCCCTCTAAACATCAACTTAGGGTTTCACAGCAACAACACAAAATATTCGTCAAGACAAGCACAACAATTATCAACAAAGAGTAGTTTTCCGATCATTAGTAGAAACAGTTTAACCTCTAGCATAGACTCGTGATGGTAGTCAACTCATATTCAAAGGTTAAGGCACAAAGAATCATACACGACTACCCAAAACTCATTAACCATGTGTGTCTCACAATATATTACCCATAATCACTCACAAGTATAGCATATTTTTCAAACATGGGTATCAAAATATCCTTGCTCTCGCTCTCACAAAGAATTCATATGAAACAACTAATGACCATAGGCTTGCCCTTAGTGTAATGCTCCACTAAATGTCAGAATGTTAAGATTAGGATCAAGTAGGTCTTTTGATGGTTGTAATGTAGGCTAAGGGACGGGTAGGACTATTTTGGCCAAGAATAGTGACTAGGTTCCTAAGCGCTTTAATACATCACTTTGTATCATTGACACTTTTTTCTTTCAACCTTTCTTCTTCTTTTTTTTTCTACCACCCTTGTTCTCCTTTTTTTTTAATTTTAAGCACAACTCGCTTTTCAGCTTTCTTTTCCTTTTTCTTTTCACAACATACCTCTTATGATAGAATTTTTTTCTTTTTCATAATACATTCAAGAACCATTCCAATTTATAGCATTATACTCACCCAATTTCCTTTTATGTTGTCACATGACTTTTTCACTTTAAAGCACTTAGGGATTTTGGGATCAAATTACGGTCTTGAAAGAAATGGATTAGGCTTACATATAAGTTTGTCAAAGAAATAGGCTAAAGGCTCAAAAGGGTTTAACTAGGATGATGTCCATGGGTAGGTAAAACTGAAGGTAAACAAATATAGGTTGTCAAAGAAATGCCTAAATCATATCCTAAACTTACACTCCTTATTTTCGCTTTGCATACATACCGGGCAAGTTCTAGCATCAGCCACATACATAGAATATACTATTATCTCACACACACAAGGCACATGGTCGACTTGCTTGGAAGTAATATAGACTCTCGACCCAACAAGTGAAGGAATTGAACCACACAATATCACATAATGAGTCACAACTAGAGCCTAAACGTCTCAATAGTCGCAATTGTAGCACATACTCTTGTTATAATCTCATGCTGCCTATCAAAATAATTTCATGCGAAGCTAGAAAAAATTTACTACTTAAAAAAAACGAAACAAAAACAAAGCAAGCAAACATAGATGCGATAGAGAAGTATAACATACGATACCGCCACCCCACACTTAAACGGGACACTGCCCTCAGTGGAAAATAAATACGAGGAACCTGGTTAGTCGGACTCTTCCTCATTGTCGGGGGTCATACCCCCTTCGTCGGAATCATCATAAGAGTCGTCGTCAGAGTTCTCCTCCTCGTCAGAGTCTGGCAAGCGTCGATCGTCATCAGTCGGCACATCATCATCTAGAGGTTCCTCAAAGTATACGCCCACTCCACACATCTCCCGTGCATGCATGTTCATGGGATAGTCGTGGTCCAGCTGTTGGAGCTCTGCAGCTGTTGGAACACGACCTCCGCTCATCATTGTAAACCTCATCATGCCGTACATATGGCTGGAGAAACTCTCATCCCGAGCATGTCTCTCTGCCGTAGTAAGGGTGATGCCATGTGTTGATTCAGCATCTTTGACCTTTGTGAGGTCAACCTTCTTCGGATTGTGTGGGAGTTTATGATCAGCTGGTTTCTCTTCGATATCCTCCTTCCGCAAGATTGCTGTCAACAAATTGCCAAATGTGAAATGGGACCTTTTGTGAAGTCTGGCCTTCCTCATGGTAGATCGAATGATTGCCCCAAAGTTGATAGGGACATTCATCATCAAAGCATAGACCAAACACACTCTATCTCTCGATATCTTGGTGTATTGAGTCCCAGGAATAAGACATGAGTTGACAATGCGCATCCAGATTCTTGCTTCCCTATTTAGTGGAGCATAGGGGAAGGTGTTGTGTCGGCCGGTTTCTTTATGTCTGCCCCACCTTGCCATTGATCTTCTTCCACAAAGCATGTGTCATATTTCTCTATAAGGAGGCCTGCTATACAGCTCTTTGAATGGTGCTGTGTCAATCGAAGGTAAACCAAGAAAAGAGTTGATCCATTCCGCGGTGAGCTGTAACACCTGGCCCCGAATTTTGACTTCATTGCCTGTTGTGTTTGGCGACCAGTTGGCATAAAACTCTCTTGTTAGATCAATATTACACTCTCCCATGTCACGGAACATGAAATCCAACTTCAAAGCCTTTATTTTTGCCAACATACGCGGCTCCTTCTTTGCTAAGGTATCCTTGTTGATCAAGTCGACGTGCACATATTTTCTTTCTTTGTTGCTGCTGTACCGTGCTTTGGCTTCTTCCTCAAGAACCCATTTTACTCCGAACATTCTGCGTGGTAGTTGTGCTGAGGATGATTCTCCTTGGTCTTTTCGACTTCTCTTCTTGCCCTTTTGGGAAGTGGTCGCCTTCTCCTTGCCTTGCCTCGCTTTAGGTGCCATTGTACCTGAGACTAGAAATAGTGTTAGATGCAGCACAGTCTCACCTGATACAATCTATAAGCAAGCATTAGGGGTACCACCCCACACTTAGTTTTGTTAACACAAATCAGTGAGGTGAAAGTAGTCGATTTACTCAGATTTCGTCGAGATACGTTTTAGGATTGTATTCCGACAAGAAAATCAGCAATGCATCACTTACTTGCAGCCATTGGACTACTTTCATGGTAGATATAGCAACACTACTATATAGGGGTTACCACATTGAATCGTTATTTTTACAACAATCACAACCTCCTAAGTCGGTAGGCACTATAAGTCTTATCCCTATGACCGAGATAGTCTAACATGTAAGTATCCAAACAACAATCTTAAGCAATATTCATAGCCATAGCAATTCCGCAAATATCATAACAATGCTATTGAAACCAAATTCAAGTCGGAAACAAGTCAAGATTTTCCTACGTATATGTTCACTCACATGATTTTGCAACAACAATCCAAACACATGAACATCACCAACAATCTTATATAATTTAGCAATTAATAATAGCCATAGCAACGTAGTACTTACGAGAAATAGATGAAGAATAAGAGAGTACTTACTTGCTTGAAACTTGTGGAGATGGTTTTGTGAACTGGAAGAGCAAAATAAGAAATTTTTTAGAAGATTTGGAAGAGTATGCGGCGCTTTTAGGGTATTTTCTATTGTGGTTGTGTTATAAAACTAAGTCCCCTTTATATAGGAAGAGTATGGGTCAGGTTATGACCCATTTACAATCGGTTTTGGAGACAAAAATCCTACATATGCGGCGCATTGTCTATGGCATAATGGGACATATGCGCCGCATAGTCTATGGCATTTGTAGACATATGCGGCGCATTGTCTATGGCATAATGGGACATATGCGCCGCATAGTCTATGGCATATGAGATACTGAGACTAAATTCCATAGCATAGGCGGCGCATAGTCAAAAGCATACCTAGGAATAGGCGGCGCATAGTGTATAGCACACTAGATTCCGAGACCTTAGGCTATAGGATAGGTTGTGCATCGTTCGTGGCCCAGTTTTACCAAGGCCTAGCCTTCCTCGAAGCCTATTTTTGCGTGAGAAAGGCTCAATCCATATCCTTATGCATCACCCTTCCTAACTTACCAACTTTACCATACAATGCGTCCAAATCGTCAATTGAAATCAATCTCCTCGTTGACTACTTCTTGCACCTATATTCGCTCAAACAAATGAAAATGATTAGTACGATGGGTTTCCTCCCACCAAGCGCCTTAGTTTTGGTCGTGGCACGACTCTTATTTTTGGATTTTTATTTATCAAAAGCAAAACACATACTAGAACGAAATGAAAAATGAAAAACGATAAACGATAGACGATGGGTTGCCTCCCATCTAGCGCCTTATTTATTGTCGTGGCTCGACGTAGTAATCTCGAGTACTTAGACTTCGTCGAGATAAGTGATGGCCATGTCATTCATCGAGTCAAGAGGACCGATATAAGGCTTAACACGTTGGCCATTCACTTTGAAGACAACACCCTTATTGCCTTCCAATTCGACTACTCCAGACGAGTAGACTTGGATAACTTTAAATGGACCAGACCACTTAGATTTTAACTTACCTGGGAAGAGCTTAAATCTGGAGTTGAAGAGTAGTACCATATCACCCTTTTGGAAGTTTCGTCGAACAATCCACTGATCATGATACTTCTTCATCCGCTCCTTGTATAAATCCGATCTTTCATATGCATGGAGACGGAACTCATCTAATTCGTTCAGCTGCTCCAACCTCAGATTCTTCACATCATCCAAATTCAGATTCAAGTGCTTCAATGCCCACAATGCCTTGTATTCAAGCTCGATGGGTAGATGACAAGCCTTCCCATAAACTAGTTGATAAGGAGACATGCCAATGGGTGTCTTGAATACAGTCCTATATGCCCATAGTGCATCATCTAGCTTTCGAGACCAATCCTTCCTATTTGCATTAACCGTCTTTGCAAGGATTTGCTTAATCTCGCGATTGGAAACCTCTACTTGTCCACTAGTTTGGGGATGATAAGGCGTAGCTACCTTGTGTTGCTTGACACCATACTTGGCCAATACAGATTTGAATAGCTTGTTGCAAAAGTGAGATCCTCCATCACTTATGATAGTACGAGGTACCCCAAAGCGAGAGAAGATATTCTTCTTTAAGAACGCTACAACACGCTTTCCTTCGTTGTCGGCCAATGCTACAGCTTCAACCCATTTCGAAACATAATCCACAGCAACCAAGATGTACTTCATTCCAAACGAATTCATGAATGGACCCATGAAATCAATACCCCACACATTAAAAAGTTCTACCTCCAGAATTTTGGACATGGGCATTTCATGGTGTTTTGAAATAGCACCTTAACGTTGGCATTGGTCACACCTTCTCACATAGTCGTATGCATCTCTGAATATCGAAGGCCAATAATAACCACTTTGCAATACTTTTCTTGCCGTTCGATTTCCTGCATGATGTCCTCCAACTTGCGAAGTGTGGCATGCTTCCAATATAGTAGGCACTTTTTCATGGGATATACATCGTCGAATGATTCCATCCGCGCATCTTCGAAACAAATAAGGTTCATCCCAATAGTAGTGCTGAACGTCATGCATAAACTTCCTCCTTTGGTGGTAAGATAAATTGGCAGGTATCACATTACTCTCTACGAAATTTGCAAAGTTGGCATACCATGGTACTTTCTCCATTTTTGTCGCTAATATCTCCTCGTCAGGGAATGCATCATCAATCTGAATTTCAGGTTACGCCACATGTTCATTCTCAAGTCTAGATAGGTGATCAGCCACTTGGTTCTCGCAACCTCTTCTATCTTTGACTTCGAAATCAAACTCTTACAGCAACAATACCCATCGAATCAACCTTGGTTTGGCATCCTTCTTCGTCATTAGATACCTAAGAGCTGCATGGTCTGTATGGACGATCACCTTACTACCCAATAGATAGGCACGAAACTTCTCAAACGCATATACAACCGCTAGGAGCTCTTGTTCAGTAACAGTGTAGTTCCTTTGGGCTTCATTTAGGACCTTACTCGCATAGTAGATAGGATGAAATAATTTCTCCTTTCTTTGTCCAAGAACAGCACCAACGGCTACACCACTAGCATCACACATGACCTCAAACGGGAGCGTCCAATCTGGTGCTACCATGATAGGGGCTTCAATGAGTTTTCCTTTAAGGCATTCGAATGCCTTTAAGCAATTGTCATTAAAGTCAAACTTCACATCTTTCTCCAATAGTTTGCACAATGGACTAGAAATTTTGGAAAAGTCTTTGATGAATCTACGATAGAAACCAGCATGGCCAAGAAAACTACGAACTCCCTTCACCGAAATTGGAGGCGGTAGCTTCTCTATTACCTCTATTTTTGCTCGATCAACCTCTATTCCACTTTCAGAGATCTTGTGCCCAAGAACGATTCCTTCTTTTACCATGAAGTGGCACTTCTCCCAATTCAGCACAAGGTTGAACTTTACACATCTTTGCAATGTCATGCTCAAGTTTGCCAAACATGCTTCAAAAGACTCACCGACAACTGAAAAGTCATCCATAAATACCTCCAAAGTGTCTTCAACCATATCAGAGAAAATAAACATCATACAACGTTGAAAGGTGGCTGGTGCATTACACAACCCGAATGGCATGCGTTTGAAGGCAAAAGTACCATATGGGCATGTAAACGTTGTCTTCTCTTGGTCTTCTGGAGCAATACAAATCTGATTATAACCTGAATAACCATACAGGAAGCAAAACCATCCTTTCCCTGCTAATCGATCTAGCATTTGGTCCATAAATGGCATGGGGAAGTGATCCTTGAGTGTCCAAGAATTCAGTTTGCGGTAGTCCATGCATACTCTCCATCCAGTAACGGGCCTGAGTGGAATAAGCTCATTCTTTGCATTCGCGACCACCGTCATTCCTCCTTTCTTGGGAACACATTGTACAGGACTTACCCATGTACTATCAGAGATAGGATATACAACTCCTGCGTCTAACCACTTGATAATCTCCTTCTTCACCACTTCTTGCATAGGTGGGTTTAAACGCCTTTGATGTTCAATGGTGGGTGTGCACTTTTCTTGAAGCTGAATTTTATGTGTGCAAATCCCATGTGGAATACCAATAATATCCGCAATGGTCCATCCAATGGCTCTAATATACTTGCGTAAGATCGCAATAAGAGCTGCAACTTATTGCTCACCCAAATCGGATGCCACTATGACTGGAAGTGTGTTTCTGCTTCCTAAGAATGCGTACTTCAAATGACTTGGCAGCTCATTTAATTCTAGTGTGGGTGGTTCTTCAATAGATGGCTTGGCTGGTGGTGTGGGTCGATTCTTGAGATCAAGATCCAACTTCTTGGGAGTATAGCGATATGTCCCTAATCCCGATAAAGCACAAATAGCTTCTTCAGAAATTTCAGCATCCTTATTCTCTCCTTTCATGAGCAAAGCCTCCAAAGGATCATCAAGAATTTGCTCTTCTTCAAGTCGTTCTTTCTCATCATCAAAGACAACATCAGCCACAGAAAATACACTCAGATCTTTGGGTTGCTTCATTGATTTGCAAACATCAAATCGAACCACTTCGTCATTTATTCGGAATGAAAGTTCATTAGCTCTCAAATCAATGAGCACACTTCCTGTAGCAAGGAAAGGGCGTCCCAAGATTATGGGAACCTCAGAATCTGCTTCACAATCCAAGATGACAAAGTCTGCTGGAAAGATAAATGAAGAAACCTTTACCAAGACATCACATAGAATACCAACCGGTCATTTTACCGACCTATCCGCCATAACAAGCCTCATGTTAGTTGGTGTAGGATCTCCTAACCCCAAATTCTTGTAGATCGATAATGGCATCAAGTTGATGCTGGCTCCTAGGTCACATAATGCTTTGGCAAAGTTCAAAGATCCGACGGTGCAAGGAATAGTGAAAGCACCGGGGTCGGCCTTCTTTTGAACTATCGATCGGGTAGCAATTGCACTACAATGATGTACATCATCCTTCAGCTCATAACTTGCTTCCCTCTTCTTAGTCAAAAGATCTTTCATAAACTTTGCATACCCAGGCATTTGTTCAAGTGCCTCTACCAATGGAACATTAATGGTCAGCTGCTTCAACATAGTCATAAATTTGCTGAACTTAGTGTCATCCGCCACCTTCTTCAATCTTTGGGGAAAAGGTGGTGGTGGGTATGGAAGTGTTCTCTCCATGGCTTTCTTCTCCTCTTTCTTCCGTTTTTCCATTTTTTCAGGCTGCACGTCACTGGGCGTGACATCCTTGACGTCAGGATTGGTTGTTGCGGCATCTTCTCCTTTTACGTTATCATCTATGTCCGCAACTTCGTCAACCACTTGCTTGCCTTTTTCTGAAGGTTCCAGCACCTTACCACTTCTGGTAGTGATGGCCATGCATGACCCATCATTCCTTGGGTTTTGCACAGTATCGCTAGGTAAAGTGCCAGCCTTTCTTTGATTGAGTGCTGCTGAAAGTTGGCTCAGTTGCTGCTCTATTTGCTTGATTGAAGTGGAATGAGAATCAACTAGTTGTTTCATGGAGGACAAATCATTAATTACCTCAGTAACTCCCGCGCTCATTGTTTCCACTCCTTTCAATAATTTAGCCATCATGTCTTCCATACTTCCAGAATTAGATGTGGTGGTATCACGTCTACCAGAGGGAACATATACACCACTTTTTTCATTGTTTTTTCTCCAACTACCTTGGTCCTTGTTTCCAGAATTATCATAATAGTTCCGACCTTGGTTTCCTTGGGTATTCCCACGGAAACCCCCCTGATTGTTCAAGTAGTTGGCCTCCTCTTCCGAATCAGATTCGTCTCTTCCTTTTAGCGCCACAGCTTTCACTTTTTCGGTCTTCCCTGATAATAAATGCTTTGTCAGAAGATCCACTTGCGTTTTCATGTGCGCTAAATCTTGATCACGTTCTTCTTGTCTTCTTCTTTGGTCTGCAGTCATGCCTATAGATAAAGTGGGGCTTGCTACCTCAGAATCCCTGGTATGCCAAGCTCTACTTTGTTTCGTCATGCGATCTAGCATATTGCTTGCTTGACCAAAGGTGAGGTCCATAAATGATCATCCAGCCGCATTATCCACCACTGGTTTAGTTATTGATTTCAAGGCTCTGTATAGTATCTCCATTAGGTGAACATTAGTCATATGATGGTTTGGACACCTTGCTAGCTTTGTCTTGAACCTCTCCCATGTTTCATGAAGAGCTTCAGTGGGAAGCTGACGAAAGTTGCTGATTTCATCTCTCAATTGTGCTCTTTTGGATGGCGGAAAGAATCTTTCTAGGAAAGCGTCTCTCAATTGCCTCCAATTTGTAATAGAGTCAGGAGTCAGCCCATTCAACCATAGTGTTTCCTCCCCAGACAGAGACAATGGAAATAGACGTAATCGAATTGCATTCTGACCAACACCAGGATTGTCAAAAGACTTGCATGTAGAAATAAAGTTGATGAGATGCATATTCGGATCATCGCCTGCTAGTCCACCAAACAATCCCTTGAGTTGCAATAACTGAATCATGGTGCTTGTGATGTTGAACTTGGCTCCGGGCGCTAATGGTGGTGGAATTATAGCTCCAGTGGCTCCGACACCATCAAGATCATCATCATCATCGTCGAAAGCTAGCTGCATAGCTTGGCGTTCAGGCCTAAACCTAGCTTGACGATCTCTTCTGTTGGCAGGTGTTGCGATCTCAGCGGCATGCCTAGGGTTTAGTAGCTCGTCATCACCTAGATCCTCATCGTCAGGATTTGGTGCTCGTGCAGGGTTATCAATGTTCTGCTGTTGAACCTGGGCTACGACAAGGGCAACCAATCTTGCTTGTTCCTGTTGAGTAGCCATCCTTGCGATTTCAGCTTGTGCTTTCATTCTACCAATGCGTTGTGGTTCAGGATTGATTGGTAATAACGGTTGACCAGAACTTCGAGTATGGGGCATACACTAAAATAAAAACCTGCAGTAGATAAAAACTAAAAGTAAAAGTACGAGAATCTTTGACCAAAGGGTCTAGTAATTTTCACGAACTTAATTGACACTTGTATTCCCCGGCAGCGGTGCCAATTTTTGATAACGCTCAATCTACAGCTCTCGTAGGAGTGTAAAGCGGTCGTTAGCAAATATAGAACCCAACCTGGGTTGGGTGTCGATCCCACAGGGAATAGCTTGGCCAACAAGTAAGCAAGATTACTAAACTTTTGGTGCAAGTCTCGTAAAAAGGGGGGATTGTAATGTGTCACCAAAACAATTAAATAAAAGCTGAAAATAGCAAAGTAAAAGAGAAAGATTGTTACGTAAGTTGTAAACAATGAGAATTGAGGCGTTGGGGTTATGACCACCTCCTGAGGTATACGTCTCTATTGGCTATGAGTGTGTAGAATTCTGACATGCAATTGCTTATAGAGGATTGTAGTCGATGGTAAATCCAAGCGTCTCTCGACCTAAACAAGGACTATTTCACTTTAACTCCCTCGAGCTTAAAGCGTGTCTAACGGTACAAATTCTCCAAGAGGTTAGTCCAGTTACGACACTAGCTTTTTAATAGGAAAGGGTGTCCTACTACCTTGACATTATCTCTTTTCCAGAAAAATAACTTTTCACTCGAACAAGTTAAATGTTAGACTGGCGTATTCTTGCGTTTGCAACCGCAAAGAATGTAGATTAAGATGAAGAGAATAATGATATAAGCAATATACGTGTCTCGAACTCACAAACTCACAGCAATCGATAGTAACTCATTCGGCTTTCATAACCCCAACAGAGAAGTTTAGTTACCCATGAATGCGAAGAAAACCACAATTTACATTGTTATTATACCACAATAATGATCAATTTCGTGTATCACAAGAGTGGTAGGCGTTAGGTGTGATTTCTTGCAGAGTAACGTTTCTCTTGTTGCGGAATTTAAGAATAGAAGAATAGACGAAAATAGAATTGATGGAAAGATTAGAAGAGTTGTAGAAAGATGATTAGCAGGTAAGAAGGTGTATAAAGATGATAGAAGATGTCTCTTAAAATCTCTAGCATGATAGGGTATTTATAATACCCGTATCCTAATCCTACTAAGCTAATGAAATAAATAACCAAATCCTACTAGACTAATGAAATCCTTAACCCAAATGTACTAGGTTAAGGTAACATTATCATAATCCTCATAAAATAATGAAATACATAACCTAATTGTACTAGGTTAATGTATCATTGTCAAAATCCAGCTTTGTGTCTGTAAGTCCTCAAAGTCTTCAGAATTGTTGTTTTAGCCCGGGACAGATTTTCCATGCAGCAGTTTTGGTCCTTAGGCGTCCAAACTCCCTTTCCTTCCTTCGTGAGCTTTCTTTAGCGACAAGTAAGCCATAAAATGCTGAATTATGCATCATTTATACCTGAAACTTTACTAATCATGTTTGTTAGCTCATTTACAGGAAAAAGGACTAAAAGTGCATGAAATATATAATTTGCTCTCAAAACTAGGCTAAAATATGGGCAAAATATATTGATATAGGCGCGTAAATTCGCCTATCATCACACTTTCTAGTAAGGCTCTACAATTGGCATCGCGTCGTGACAGAGTGCCTATTCGCACTCGTCAATTTCCAGTGACGCAATGCGATTCCTATTTGCGTCAAAATAAATTTTGACACTTTCCCGTGGGATACATTTTCAACCAAATTCTAGTGGCTCATCGCGATGGTACCGTATCGCGGTGAAGCCCAAAAATGGGATTCCAGTGATGACAATTTTTAATTATTTCAGGGGCAGTTGGGACTTTTCAATGACCCTAATCAGTCCAAAACACAAAATTAATGCCCAAAAAGCTACTTAGTCATTATTTTATTCAATTCCTCTCAAATCAAGAGCATTCTCTCTCAAATAAAAAACCCTAAACTCCAGGATTCAAGATCAAATCTCAAGAACTCGCCATCAATTCTCACTAATTCATCAACCCAGGTATGTTAAGTGTTCATCCACAGGTTCCCTCTACCCATGGAGTCTAAGTATCCTGTTTTAAATATAAAGTTGTGATCTTTACAAGTTATTATGATTTTAAATTGTGATTCTAACCAAGAACACCCATGAATTGAAATTCTATACCATGTTTATAGGAAATTGTTGTTGTTTATCAGACCCTGCATATTCTAATGTTGTTTTTCACTTATTTAATTCATGATTAAGTGTTATTGATGTCGAAATCATGCTATTACTCCAAGTTTCACACTATTCCCATGATTAGTTTAAACTATGAATATCAAGTGTTTGATGAAATGCCTACAAGAATGAATATTTGATAAAAGCTTTCATGTTATGTCCTTCAAGATTAAGTACTATTTTACTCTTATTGCTATTGAGTCCTGGCAGTTATGAATACCCAAAAACTTAGTTGTTTTCTTAGTCTTAGTATCTTTAGAATAGTTTCAGAATATATTATGAGCATCATCAGTTCAGTCAGTCATCAAAATTAGTTAAACTTAAAACAGTTCATCACTCTAAGTTAGTTCAGTTGGGAGTAGGATTTAGCACCGAGCGAGTGTGAGGATGGAGGCTTTCCCATCAGATAGGCAGAGTCATTAGTAGAAATCCCTGTATTCCAGAACTATGTAGCCAATATAGGATATGAGGAGTCACCCATCAAATTAGGCTTGACTACCTCGCAGGGTTCACCCATCAGTTTAGGCTTGACACCCTTTGTCCTTCGGGATAGTACATTAGTATAGTAGATCCACACAGCCAGTATTGGTACCTATGGAATGGTACTAGCACCTTCCCAACTGGTGTTACAAGTTGGACCTCAATTAACATATATTGGGGCATATCGGTTAGATAATACCTCCCGCACTCTCAGTCCAGTAATTCATTTTCAGTTTCTTGACTATAGCATGCTGATATTGGTGATTTAGTTATCAGATTTTAGTATTTCAGTATTCACAAATTTTATTCAGAATATATTACATTCTTGGTTATGAATCCTCAGTACTTATAGATTTTATGCATCCTCAGTACTTACAGATTTTATGCATCCTCAGTACTTACAGATTTTATGTATCCTCAGTACTTACAGATTTCCTGTTCTCTATTCAGTACTTCATGTTATAAATATATATTCAGAAAATTATTATTCATGTACATAAAACCATGCATATCTTCCTACCTCATTTCGCATATCAGTAAATTAAAAGTACTGATTGCATACTCTTTTCTTGCACTATGATGTATCATATCATAGGTTCGAATGCTTAATTCTCAGATCACGCATAGATTTTCCAGACCATCAGCCATAGCAGTAGTGATTCCTCATATTTTGAGGACATGATTTATTTAGTTCAGATTACTTTATTAGTTTTTGGTCATTTCTATTTAGTCGGGGTTAGTTGGGGGTTTGTCCCATCAGCTCCTCAGTCAGTCAGTAGAGGTTTTTCTGACTATTTCAGACAGTTAGTCAGTTTCTCAAATTTTAGTTATCATTGTCAAATTTCTTATCAGTATTATAGTTATGCCTTACATATTTTATTAGATTAATGACTTAAAACATTATGGCATTCCTAGGTTAAATTTTGCATATGTTATGTCATTATTAGTTTCACTCAGTGCTCACAGCAAGTACCAGCTCATGGGTTAGCTTATGGTCCCTCGGGACTGTAAGCACTGTATGGCACCTAGGGTGAACTTTCAGGGCATTACAAACTTGGTATCATAGCCTAAGGTTTTAAAGTGTCCTAGGAATTCTAAAAGCCGCATCAAGTAGAGTCTTGTGCATAGGTTTGAAGCGTGCCACACTTATGGATAGAAGGCTACGAGGTATTTTTAGGAAAAGTTCACTTCTTTTAGTGTTGATATCGTGTGAGTGAGCATGTGCTTAAGTTAAACTCTCTATATAATTCCAATCTTCCTTTCATTTACAGAATATGCCTTCTAAAAAGGCTAATGGAAGAAGAAATGAGAATCAGCCCACACCTCCGCCCATTCAGGAAGATCGCCTGAATGAGCATGTCTCTCATACTGAATTCATAGTTGCTTTTACTACCTTAGTTTATTCAGTAGTTTCTCAAGGCAATTTGTAGGCTATTGTCCTCTCTAGGCTTTTTATTCATACTCATCTGAGTGAGAGGAGAAAGCATAGAAAAATGAAGAGAAAGAATAAGGGGGCCAGAACAAGTAGTCTTAAGCCTAGGTCAAGGGGTAATAACCGCTTCCAATTCCATCAAAAATTCCCAGCCGCAACTCCGCCTTTATCCAGTGCACCAGTATCTTAAGTTTAAGAATAATAGTCAAGATAGAGCACCAGGCTCTAAGTCACAAGGTAGTGGGAAGAATGTTCGTACTAATCCACTTTATGAAGAATATAGTAAGAATCATAAAGGTGTGTGTAGAGCCGTCAGTGATGTGTGTTTTGGGTGTGGCAAGCCAAGCCACAGAGTCAGACATTGCCTAAAGAATGGTCAGCAGAGTCGGTCCAATCGTCCTCAGTTTCATTCGGGTACCTGACTCAGCAGAGTGTTGCCGCTTCCAATGCTAACAATGGTCAGCGTTGGAATAGGCTATATGCATTTCAGTCCCGAAAAGATCAGGAAAGTTCTCCTGATGTAGTTACGGGTACGTTACCAGCCTTTTATTTACATGTTTATGTCTTGTTAGATCCTAGAGCTTCTCTTTGTTTTTTAACCCCCTATGTAGTTTTTGAGTTCAGTGTCAGTCTCGAAACCTTAGCAGAGCCCTTCTCAATTTCTACCCCGATGGGTATACAGAAATTGCCAGATTACAGTATCCCAGTAAATCACATCAATTGATTTAAGAAATAGAGTAGTTCAATTTTAGCTTCCCAATGAGCCAGTCAGTGAATGAAAGGGGTAGTACCTTAGTGCTAAGGGGTCAAATATGATTTTAGATTCTTTCTCAAAATCCTATGATAGCATATGATCTAGAATTAAAAGAATAAAACCAGGAGTTTAGCAGCAATAGTAAAGTTAGGATAGTGTTATATAGATTTAAGCAGATTTTGTATACCATGGGGCTAGTTGTATGAAAGGTGAATCAGTAGGATTGAAATAGTGTATGCAAGTATTCAAGTTTAGTGATTAAAAATTATATATTGTTGATGTTGGTGTAGTGGTGATTCTCATGGTATGGGAAAAATATAAGTTTAGAGAAGTGATAATTGTAGGCTATGATGAAGGTAGTATGGTTTTGAAGGCATGGGGATATCCATATTAAGTGTTAGAATCTAAATTTAAACCTTTGAAGATTGAACTAATAGAAAGAAGAGTTGAGAATTCTAAGTTAGTTTGTTCTTAAGTTGTTACATGATGTATTTGGGGCTATAGAAAGTTAATAGTTCTATCTCAAAAGGAAGTATCATCAATAGGTTTTTACACTTTCAGGTGCGGTCTTTCAAGGTGAGTTCAGTTTTTATGAGTATTGTTATATATCGGACTCTAGGGTAAAGTGGTTTCAGTTCAGTTTAGAGTTTGGTAAGTGGTCCACAGACTTAGAATAAAGACTTTAAGGTAAGTGGGAGATGGTAGAATAACTGACCAAGTCAGGCTCTTAGATTCTAGTAGTGATGCCAGTGTGTTGTAGAACAACACTAGGGAGGAAGATGCTTGACCCATGCTTATTTCAGTTTTTGTACTTTAATTATTACGATAACTACTCATGCCTTACATATCAGCTCTATGATCATAACTCATATTTGTGCATCTTATCAAAAAATCATGTGTTTTCCCAGTTCCTAGTATAAGGATTTCTAGTTTGCTCAGCATACAGATCATGTTCCATAGATTCAAAAACTCCAAACTCAGGTCATGTAGCTCATGACTCATGTATTCATATTTTATAGTATGCTCTATTCCCATGACTTATGCTACACTCTTAATGATCAACGAAATCTAGATTATGTCATATATATCCTTAGTTTAGATCTCTGAATGAATCCATGATATTGATATTCTATTCCTCTGAGCCTCAGTTAAGTGTCAAGTTCTGTATAGTGTTCATTCATTCTTCAGGTCCTCATGTTTTGGCCTTTCAGTGACCTCTCCTTATAAAATAATGTAGTGATGAGAAATTTCTTAGATGGGAAATATTTAATGTTTCATGTTAAGGAAAGAGTGTTGTATGCTTGTTTTATAGGAGCCTGTAGTTATGAAGATAGGATTAAATGTCATCTTGGTGTGTAATTGAACAAATACATCATGCATTAGTAAAGGGCTAGTAAGAGGTTGTATTTAGTTGTTGAAGGGGAAATCAAAATTAATCATGAGATGGAAAATTGTAAAAAATGCAGGGTGTGTTGAATTCATGATTTAGACTAGTATTACAGTGTTATGTGTGCATTTTTTAGATTCGAGTAGGCTTGTACATAGTGGGAGAATTCAGTCCAGCTCAGACTTCAGTAAATACAATTATCAGTATACATGTGAATATTTTCGGTAGTCACAGGTGAAATGTAGTATTATGGTGGAAGGTATAGTTCAGAGAGTATTCGAGGAGTATGTCTAAGGTTGAGAGATAGTAGTTTCAGTGCATAAGGCCTAGTAGCTCTATACTAGCTGATGTTTCATCGGTCTGTGTTTCATATTACAGAATTTTAGCCTTGTTGTGATTTCTTATCCAGATGTCTTATTCAAACCATTCCCCAAGATTCTTTGCTCCCTAAAGTCATTAGAACTTCTTAGAAAGAGTGTCGAAGAAATACTCCAGTTAAGTTTAAGCTTTCAGTGTGAGTTAGCCTATATAGCCAGTAATTCAGATTTGCAGTCCGACAAACAAGTTCCTATGATATTTCCATTTTCCGATCTAGTCTTACTATGTGAAGTTTCATGAATATATCCCTTCCAAGAAATAGTTTGTTCGTATTCATGTAAATTGTGAATCCAGTTCAGTTCATGCATCATGTTTCAAATCCTAGATATTCAGTCATGATTCAGTCCATAAGTGTTTCGTGCACATCTTAGTTTTCCTAGTATTCCAGTCAAGTCAGTATTATTCGGCGTACGAACTATACCAAGGGGGAGATATAATACCCCTAATCTTTTAATGTACTAAATCTCTCATCTTTTCTTGACAAAACCAGATCCATGCGGAGGTAATGGTTACTCATAAGTTGACTCTCTCATTTCTATCTCAGCCTTATAACCATTCTCATGTCACTGTATGTGTTCAAGAAATCAATTCAGGTTTTGATATCCAGTTCATGTATTATATTTCAAACTCAGTTATGCTCTTATATTCCCATTATGAGTGTTCAGTAAATGATATCAGATTCTTCATTATTCTCAGCTTAAGGTAAGAATCTTCCTAGAATTTCTCTTCTTCATGCTTAGTTTCAGTTGCATATCATTCTCATGTCAGTCATGCATTTACAGAAATAGTTTACTCATAAATTAAGTTTTAGACTCAGTCATGTAATCATGTTTTCATCACGTATATTCAGCATGTAATCTTAGTTCCTCAGTGTTTTCAGCTTAACCAGTCTCATTCGAAGATAAATATTCCCAAGGGAGAGATATTGTAATACCTCAAAAATCAAAACAAATATTAGTGTCATGTTTGAAGCTCATTCATAGTACATTATGTTTCTTTGATAGTTTTATGAGTTAGTTTGATGTATATTAAGGTCTCAAATAACTCCCAACTATTAGACGAATAAATATAATCCTTACCGATTGAAATTTTGATAAGAATATTGCTTTAGTCAACTTCAAATGAGCATATCTTTTGATCTACTCAGAATTTTCCAGCTCAAGACCACCAAGTTGTGAGAAATTGAATTATCTTTCCAACGATACTAATTTTTCCCAAATTCAATACTCGGGTGACAAGTTATAGCACTTTTAGTGAAAACAGTAGCTCAATATGAGCAGCACCGCGTCGCGGTGATCCCAAAAATGGTGTTCATCATTTTCCAGTCTGTCACCACGATAAGCATCGCGTAAAACTAAGGGGACATTTTGTGATTGTCACTTTCTAGTGAGGCTCCGCGATTGGCATCGCATCGCGCCAGAGTGCCAGTTCGCACTCGTCAATTTCCAGTGACACAACGCGATTCCACCATGTCACGTCAAAATACATTTTTTCACTTGTCCATGGAATACAGTTTCAGCCAAATTCAAGTGGTTCACCGCGATGGCACCGCGTCGCGGTGAAGCCCAAAAATGGAATTACACTAATAAAAAATTTTAATTATTTCAGGGGCAGTTGGGTCTTTTTCCATGACCTTAATCAGTCCAAAACTCAAAATTAATGCCCTAAAAGCCTACTTATTCATTATTTTATTCAATTCCTCTCAAATTAAAAGCATTCTCTCTCAAATAGAAAACCCTAGCCTTCAAGATTCAAGATCAAATCTCAAGAACTCGCCATCAATTCTTACGAATTCATCAACCCAGGTATGTTAAGTGTTCATCCTTGGGTTCCTTCCACCCATAGAGTCCAAGTATACTCTTTTAAATCTAAAGTTGTAATCTTTACAAGTTATTATGATTTTAAATTATGATTTTAACCATGAACTCTCATGAATTGAAATTCTAGACCATGTTTACATGAAATTATTATTGTTTATCAGACCCCACATATTCTAATGTTGTTTTTCACTAATTTAAATCATGATTAAGTGTTATTAATGTCGAAATAATGCTATTACTCTAAGTTTCACACTATTACCATGATTAGTTTAAACTATGAATATCAAGTGTTTGATGAAATGCCTACAAGAATGGATATTTGATAAAAGCTTTTATGTTATGTCCTCCAATATTAAGTACTATTTTACTATTATTGATATTGAGTTCTGGCGGCTATGAATACCCAAAAACTTAGTTGTTTACTTAGTCTCAATATCTTCAGAATTGTTTTAGAGTATGTTATGAGCATTATCAGTTCAGTTTGTCATCAAAATCAATTAAACTTAGAATAGTTCAGCATTTCGAGTTAGTTCAGTTAGGAAAAGGATTTAGCACCGAGCGAGTGCAAGTATGGCAACTTCCCCTTCAGATAGGCAGAGTTTTTAGTAGCAGTACCTGTACTCCAGAACTACATATCTAGTGTAGGATATGAGGAGTCACCCTTTAGATTAGTCTTAACTACCTCGCAGGGGTCACGCATCAGTTTAGGCTTGACACCCTTAGTCCTTCAGAATAGTAAATCAGTATTGTGGATCCACACAGCCAGTGTTGGTACTCGTGGAATGGTACTAACACCCTTCCAATTAGGGTTACAAGTTGGACCCTGATTAGCTCAAATAAGGGCATGTCAATTAGATGATACCTCTTATATTCTCAGTCCAGTAATCAGTTCAGTAATTCAATTTCAGTTGCTTGACCATAGCATACTATATCAGTGATTCAGTTATCAGAGTTCACAGATTTTATTCAGAACATGTTATATGCTTGGTCATGCATCCTCAGTACTTTCAGATTTCATGCATCCTCAGTACATACAAATTTTATGCACTCTATTCAGTACTTCATGTTATAAATAGATATTCAGATAATTATTATTCATGTACATAAAACCATCCATATCAGCCTACCTCATTTGTATACTAGTACATTCACAGTACTAATCGCATACTCTTTTCTTGCTCTATGATGTGTCATATCATAGGTTTGGATGCTTAATTCCCAAATCGTGCATATATTTTCTAGACTATTAGCTGTAGCTCTGGTGAGTCCTCATATTTTAAGGACATGATTTATTTAGTTCAGATTACTTTATCAGTTTTTAGTCATTTCCATTCAGTTAAAGTTAGTTGGGGGTTTGTCCCATCAGCTCCTCAGTCAATCAGTAGAGGCTTTTTAGACTATTTCAGATAGCTAGTCAATTTCTAAGATTTCAGTTGTCATTGTCAGACATTTTATCAGTATTATCAGTTATGCCTTACAGATTTTATCAAATTTATGACTTAAAATCTTATGGCATTTCTTATTTAAATTGCACGCATGTTGTGTCATTATCAGTTTTACTCAGTGCGTGGTCTCTCGGGATTGTAAGCATTGTGTGGAACCCAGGGTGTACTCTTGGGACATTACAAATAATATAGGTATCATTGGATTTCTTTTGATACGTAGATTCTATAGTTGTATGTTTTAGTTGATTCTGGGTCCGTTCGTGAATGAAAAGCTCCGTGTTGAAGTCTTTTAGGAAAAAAATTTGGCATTCAAAGTAGGTTATAGATTAACTTTCTTCAGACTGGGTGAATAGTAAATATTGATATAAATTCATATTATGGGTGTGGGAACTAATCATGAAAATGACTTTATTATTGTGTTATGCACATGTGGGGGCCTATGTTGTTGTTATTTTGTAGTTTGGAGACATTATCTGCTAGTGTAACTGTGTAGGGGCTTATAGGATGTTGTTTTCCTTATATATGTATATTTGGTGGAATATTTCTAGTTAAAAGGCCTAAATTTAAATTTATATGGTAATAGTGGCATATTTTTGTGTATATTACTCTATTGGCATATAGATTACTTTGAATTCATGAATTGTTGGCATATTGAGTGAATTTCTAGCTCACATGGTTGGTATATAAGTTGGATTCAGAAATTCTCATTCTATTTGGTCGTGAGGATGACATCCTCATGTTTTGTATACTTGTGAAAGATTTGTACCATTGTGGAAATACTAAAAACACTGGCTTCATAACATTTTTATAGACCCTCTATCAATGTATATACTGGAGAGGAGTCTCATATAATGGTATTAGATATTAGATTATATATGGTTAATGAATCCCCCATGGGTCCTACCTCAGGAGCACAACTCGATAGGTGTATATGGAGGTTATGTGACAATCTCGTGCATCACATCATATCATCATCATATTCATTATCTTTATTGCATTTCATATATAATGTCCTCATTTTGTATTGTATTATTGTCTTTTAGGTGATATCTTTCTATGCGTACTTTTTTTAATTCTTGTACGTGTGATAAATGTACACCTATACTTGTTTATCATATTTGCATGTGGTATATATAAATATTGTAGAACTATTAATGGAGACGGTGTGGGCTACAACTTTGGAAATTTAACGTAGGCATAGTTTGTATCTTGTATGCTTTATTTTCTACTTGGCTTAGTCATCTTATGATACCTACTGAGTACGAGTGAATGGTACTTACACATACTGCGCCCTTTTGTTGTAGATCCAAGTACAATTCTGTTGAACAGTAGCTGATTTAGGTAGTATCTGGAGTATATTCAAGATTCCAATCGTTCTATGCTTTCTGAGTTGATCTACTACCTATCCTTATCTATTTTATCTCTTGTTTGTATTCAGAGACAAATTATGATTCATTTGGTCTATTATTATATCTTTTGACATTTGAGGTATATCTAATAATTCTTACATTGTGATGCTAAGTTTTTGGATATTCTTATTGAATTTTTTATTATGTATTTACTGGTATTACTATATTTATGTGGTTCAATTCTGTTCTAGGATTCTTTCCCTAGGTTTTTATATTGTCTTATATTTCCTATTAGTTTAGGTGATTGGCTTACTTGTCAAGGTTTGTCGCGTGAAGTGACATCATGACTCTTGTTTGAGCCGTGAATAATTAGTATCAGAGTAGCCAAGGTTATTGGTCTCATCAGTGTAAGAATAGGGTGCGTAGTAGAGCCTCCCAGATCGGTACGTAGACATCTATATCTATATTCAAGAGGCTATAAGATATCTTTAGGAAAACTTCTTTTATTGCATTCTATATTGTTTAGATTTTTCCATACCATGTGTTCTAAATTGAGTTTCACTCTTTCCTGCGCAGATGGTGAGGACTAGATCTTATGAGGCTAGAGATATGGAGCCATTATTTGAGAGGAGATCCTAGTCAAGTGGATGAGTTGTATGTCGTGTATAGGCTCGAGGTAGAGGACAAATAGGAGGATCCACCCCATCCAGAGATAGTACTAAGGGACTCTTTCTCAAGCCTCTAGTTGAGTATATTAGATTTATGGGGCCTACTTGGTCCCACATAGTTCTTCTACCCCATTCTTGAAGGGGTTATTGATTTGCTTACTGATGTATTTGGAGGGTGCTCCTTTGAGTGCCCCTGGTGTTCCTCCAGTTCTAAGTATTTTACCTCCATCTGTGCTAGAGTCTGCCTTTTGTGTTCCTTTGATTTTGACGGTGAATCCTCCAGTGGTACCAACATCAGCTTATGGTACATCACAGACCGTGAGTGTTATTCTTACTTCAGTGTCAGTAGTCAAGTATGGTATTTTGAGGTAAGGAGTTTAGTTTTCATCTATATTACCTCCCCATGTGGAATCTTAACTATCCAGATTCACCATGCATCCTATTATTGCGAGTACACTTATGCCTTTTGAGGTTTAAAAGTGGTTTGAGAGATTCACTCATTTAGGTCCTCCTAAATTAAGTGGTACTGTACGTGAGTATGATTATAAGTTCATAACTGAATATCATGAGAAGTTGCATAATCTTGGTTTCCTTGAGTCATATAGGGTTGCTTACATTGCTTACCAGTTGAGAGATACAGCCAGGGATTGGTGGAGGTCACTTGTCAGTTACAGACCTCTTCATTCTCCAGAGATGACTTGGGTTCTGTTTGCTGAGGCCTTTTTGGATAGGTTTGTGTCATATAATTTGAGTGATCAGATGAGAGATAAGTTTGATCATTAGACGTAAGGCTCTATGACTATTATGGCGTATGAGGCACATTTTTATGCCTTGTCAAGATATTCTAATGCTAGTATTGTAGTCGAGTCTGAGAAGATTTAGAAATTCAAGAAAGGGTTGGATGTTTCTCTTCAGCTTGCTACTGCCCAGATAGTAGTGTATAGGGAATCATTTTGGTATATAGTGGATCATTCTAGGATGACTGAATTTATTCTTCTCGGGTTTTAGAAAGGTGATAAGAGGGTGCATCACTAAGGAGAGTTTAGAGGTACACTACTCAATGTAGAGCTTCTAGAGGTTTCCACAGGTATTATGGTAAACCAGTGCAGACATCCTTGCATGGTTCAGGTAGTGGGTCTTCTATTTCAGCAGCTTTGATTGGTCATTCAAGATTAGTTGATCTCCTTCTTTTGAGTTGGGTCATAGAGGTTGCTACATGTATGATAAGGTTAGATATTTTGCCAAGGACTGTCCTTATTGTGTTTTTAGGGCTACTACTATATCAATTATGAGAGGTAGAGGTTCTATTAGAGGTATGCGTGGCAGAGGTAGTGGTTTCTATAGTGGTGGTTGCTAGGCCATGCAGTCAGGTGGTGGTTATGGATAGTGCTATATTATACCGTCAGACCAGAGGCTGAGGCTTTCGATGTTGTTGTCATAGGTATCATCCCTATTTGTTTAAGATCTACATCTATGTTATTTTATCAGGGGTTGACTTTCTCCTATGTCTCTGCATATTTTGCTTTGGGTTTAGATTCTACTACTGATCCTCTTGCCATGCTCATCCGTGTATCTAAAGCTGTAGGAGACTCTTTAGTGGTGGATTGGGTGAACTGATCCTATGTTGTAACTTTTGCGGGCCGTAAGACTTGGGTAGATCTGCTTATTCTAGATATGGTAAATTTCAACATCATTTTATGTATGGATTGGTTGGCTTCTTACCTTGTCCTAGATTCTTATGCTAAGACCATGACTTTAGCTCCACCGGGTGTGCAAGTATAGCTTGGAAGGGTGCGCTTCATTCAGGTCCTCACCTTCTTTGGATTTTGTCTGTATTGCTTATGAGTTCATGGATGTTTTTCCTGTGAATTTTCATGGTATGCCTCTGGATCATGATATTGACTTTTATATTAATGTTAAGACTGGCACTAAGGCCATCTTTATTCGTCCTTATAGGTTTACCCCAGTAGAGTTGAAGAAATTAAAGGATCAATTACAAGGGTTGGTAGAAAAGGGATTTATCCGACCTAGTATATCACCTTAGGGTGAGACCATTTTGTTTGTGAAGCAAAAGGATAAGTCTATGCATATCTTTTTTATTATCAATAGTTGAATAGGGTGACGGTTAAGAATAAGTATTATCTTCCACGTATAGATGATTTGGTTGATCAGCTTCAGAGTGCTTCAGTGTTTTCAAAGATTGATTTGAGATTTGGGTATCACCAGTTGAGTTTTGATATTCTGAAGATAGTTTTCCAAACTCGGTATGAACATTATGAGTTCTTGGTTATGTCCTTTTAGGTTGACCAATACCCCAACCGTGTTTATAGAGTTGATGAATCAGGTATTTTAATCGTATCTCGACTCTTTTATTATTGTGTTTATTGATGATATCTTTGTTTATTCCAAGACTGATTCCAATCATGAGGAGCATTTGCAGATTGTGCTTCAGAGATTGAACGAGAAAAAGTTGTATGCTAAGTTCTCCAAGTGTGAGTTTTGGTTGGAGTCAATTTCTTTCTTAGGTCATATAGAGATAAGAGATGGTATTATAGATGATTTGGCTAAGATTACAGTGGTACGTGATTGGTCTAGTCCTACTTCTCCTACTATGATTTAGAGTTTTGTTGTTTTAGTAGGTTAGTATCGGTGCTTTGTTGGGGGTTTTCATTTATTGCTACTCTATTGACCAAGTTGACTTAGAAGAAGATTTTCGTTCAGTTGTCCGATGCTTGTAAGGCAAACTTTTAAAGGCTCAAGTATTTGTTGACATCAGCTTTTATCTTGACTTTTTTCAAGAAAGACATGGGTTTTATATCTTTTGTGATACTTTTGGTGTTGGGTTAGGTGTTGTGTTGATGCAGGAGGATAAGGTAATTCTTATGCTTTTGTTCAGTTGAATCCCCATGAAAGGAATTACCCTACCCATGATTTGAAGTTGTGCATTGTAATGACCCTTTAGGTGCTTTTCCATATTTATGTATATCTTCACCATTTGATCTTCTATATAGTTGTCCCAAGTCATTTATGACTATCTGGGACCGATGGTTTGATTATCGAGTCGTTAATTTGGGTTTTTAGAACCAATTCCTTATTTAGATGTCTTCTCTGGTTCCAAATGGCCACCATGAAAAAACTTTAGTGAAACAATCTCATATGCAAATTCAAACTGTGCCAGCAGATCCGAAATATCAATTTTAGTCTAGGTAAACCTTTGGATCGGGTCCTAGTGTATTCAGGCTTATTTCGATCTATCGATTGGAAATATGATTATTTTAAATTTAGGTATGGGGTCCATATTTTGTAGAAAAGACTTTGGATTGAAAATTTGACTTTGCCAACGCGTTTGGAATGTCGAATTTAGTGTGGTTACATATTTTATTTGCGAAAAGTGGATTCTGGATGCATTTCGAAGCATTAGCCAAAACTTGGAATCAAAGTCCAAGTTTCATCTATCATATGGTGCAGCCAACACCACGATCACGGAGGACCTAACATGATCGTGATTGCCACATGCAACCTACGTGTGCGTGATCGCGAGGACCAAGGGTCTGGGATGGCTCTTTAAATAGCTATTTTGTCGAGAATTGGCCATTTGCTTTCTCCGTTGAGAGCTTAAAACTCTAATATGGTGTGCTAACAACTAATTGGTCATTGTGGGTGACTTGAGAGCTTAATTATCATCTTGTATCACGATTATCTTCAAATTTAAGGTAAGAATCCTTTGAGTTCATGCTTGAAATTCCTAGTTTGGACCCAAAGCCCCTAATGTCTTGAGGCTTGATTTTAGCCCCAAATATGGTTGTTGTGCACTAATTTCTTAAGGGTTATGACTCCTCAATGATATTTGAAAAGTGGATTGGTCTCGTAAAACTTATTTCCTTATGTGGGACTCACTTGGGGGTTTTGGTGTCATTTTTTGACCCAAAGAACAATAGTGCAATATGGGTATTGTTAGACTCGTCTTGATGAGTAGATTATGGTTTTGTTAGTGTGATGGCATTTTGGAGATTGTGAAGTTACTACGAGCATACAGTGCATGATACAATAGTTTGCGGTTCGGCTTTGAGGTAGGCCTCTGTCTACATCTCTTCATAGATGACGTGTGATATGTATTGCTTATGAATAAGGACATTAGGCTTGATTATGTATAGAATATCCTAGCCTTTATTATTGATTCTTTGGGGACTAGATGAGGTTTTTGGACCTATAAGGTGATATGCTTAAAATCCTTTTGAATCCTAGTGCCTTCCCTCTCTAGTTTAGATTAGTTGTAGCATTGTTATGATGTAATGATATGTTTTGGTTATGGTTTTAGCATTTGAAGCATGAATTGTGGATTTGATCTTATTGGACTAGCGTGGTAGTCTTGAAATTGAAACTTGTGTAGAGTAGACTTGAGTACCCTTTTCTTTAGTTGAAGCTCCTATCATAAGTTTGAATGTGGCTTATGTGACATCTAGAAGTTGAACTAGATACCTTAGCCTAGTTTGTGTCACGGTGTGCCTAATTATGGAAATTGAGGTTTAGAGGTGGGATTAGATTAGTTGTAGCGTTGTTATGATGTAATACTATGTTTTGGTTATGGTTTTAGCATTTGAAGCATGAATTGTGGATTTGATCTTATTGGACTAGTGTGGTAGTCTTGAAATTGTAACTTGTGTAGAGTAGACTTGAGTACCCTTTTCTTTAGTTGAAGCTCCTATCATAAGTTTGAATGTGGCTTATGTGACATCTAGAAGTTGAACTAGATACCTTAGCCTAGTTTGTGTCACGGTGTGCCTAATTATGGAAATTGAGGTTTAGAGGTGGGATCGTCTAGCCCACTTAGACCTAGACTTGTGTTAGTTTTGTGGACTTAGTTGCAGATGTTAGATATGAATGAGGCTAGTAAACCTTAACACAAGTTTATTTTGTGACTTAGTAGCTTGTATTGGTGTTCCCCGGGTTATGGGTTTGAGTTATGGCTATGATACTCCTTGTGGAAGTGATATTGGGCATTTAGATATGATATCCCCCATAGATATGTTACATGGACTATAGAGACATTATTTCCTCTTAGGCTTCTTGATGATGGGCCTATAGAGATGCTACTTCCTCTTAGACTTGATGTTTGGCCTATAGAGATGCTATTTTCTCTTAGATATGATATTGTCCTATAGAGCTATTATTTCCTCTTAGATATGATATTGGCCTATAAAGATGTTATTTCTCTTAAATATGATTGTCGTTCCTATAGAGATGTTATCTCCCTTTTGGTATGATTTTTGGGCCTATAGAGACGATATTCATCTTAGATATGACAATTTCCCTAGAAAGGTAATATTCCTCCTAGTCATGACGTATGGCCTATAGATATGAAATATCTTATGTAAGAGATAATTACATGTATATTGATGTTATGTTTCCTATATGACAGATGACTACGTACTTGTTGATATTATGCCTCCTAGGTGTGAGATGCCTCTTATATAAAAGATGATTACTTTTCTATTGATATTATGCCTCCTATATGAGAGATGACTATGTAATTGTTGATATTATGCCTCCTAGATATGAGATGCCTCTTATGTGAGAAATGATTACATATTTATTGATATTATTCCTCCGATATTCACGATGCCTCCTATATGTGAAATAACTAGAGATATGCTAATGCTAATAAATATGATAATTGATATGAGTTTCGGATACGTAAATGGGCCTAAGTCTGAGATTATGATGTAGTGATTATTCTGGATATATTATTAGAAAAAGGGTCGTGTTATCACAATGATTGGATATCCAAGAATGTTTACTATTGTAAAGATCCGATTACAGTTATGAATTCATATATATCTTTTATACACACTTCTCTCTAGTATAGGATGGATAAAGATGCAGTATATTTCTTATGACTTTAGTGATTGGATACTGTTGATGGCATGCAAATATTTAGCACATTCATGATTATTGTATTGGTAAATTATGTGACGTAAAATGAAATATGATCTCATAATTTTTTTGCATAGTTAAGGATTAAGTTATGTGGTAGTTAGTTATCTATCAGGAGACTATAGAACCTGGTGACTAGGAATCAAATGTAATAGTCAATGAATCTCATTTAGTTAAAATATGGTAGATAGAAATGGTTGATATGTGGCTAATGACAAAGTCGATTTTAGCATAGGCGAAGATCAGTGATATTGATACCTAAGTTTATAATGTCGGTTAGTTGTTAAATGAGGAGTTGTGTATTAACTAGGATAGATAATAAGTGATGTTCGTATTAAAAGGTGGCTAGTTAATAACGATGAATAGTTGCTAAATGGTTAATTAATAAATAGTTAGATAAAGATTAGTTGGTTAACAATAGTTAGGCAATGAATGATGTTAGTTAATAAAAGATGGTATGATGATAAGTGGTTATGTGTTGTCTAGTAATGGTAATGGTTATATAATGATTAGTTGATACTATGGAATAGTGGATAAATGCCAATTATGGTCTAGTGATGAACCTCGACTAGATGTTTTATGTTGCCTCTCTAATAAATAATAGTAAGTTGATATCCCTTGAATAAGGATAATGTTTATAAGAATAACTACAGGTCATGTGATGACTAGAAAACTAGTGGTTTCATTATAAATAGCATTGGTTAGCTTATTATGAGTTGTTGGGAAGTATTGTCCAGATGGATACTTTGTGGTGATATGATTATGTTCATAAATATAGTAGTATATGTTATTCTATAATGGTAATTGTGATGATCTTGATATGCGGCAAGGCCGGAGGATACTATTGTGATAATATCGATACCCGGCAAGGCTGGAGGATACTATTATGATGATATTGATACTCAACAAGGCTGGATGATGCTATTGTGATGATGTTGATACCCAGCGAGGATAAAAGATACTGTGAGGATATAATGATACCCGGAAAGGATGGAGATTGATTACTAAAATGATGGTCATGATGATGGCATTTATGATGAGGTGTGATATTAATTATGTACCTTGCATTCATTCCTACATATGTATCGCCAATCACTACTATGCACATATGTTTATTAACCGATATAGGATAATTTCATAAACATGGGTGAAGAATAAACCTTGTGTTGTTATGTGTAGATTGGACCTTCCAAGTTTAGGGTGGTAGGGTATGCATATGCTCGATTTGGTATATGGTTATCAGGAGTATCCTGTTATTCACGTTATTATTGATATTGTTATTATCATTATTATGATCATTATTATGGCTAGATTAAGACAGATTAGCCGTTGAGTTGTTATTGAGATTTGAGGTATGTTTTTGGCCTCTTTTATCTTATGACTGCATTGTGATAAACAATTATATCATGTCTAATCATGTGGATTATAAACCCTGAGAAAGATAGCCTTACATCCTGATAGTATTATAATGAGGTCTTAGAATGAGGATATGATGATCTAAGTTACGCTATGAGATGACATTATGTTTATTTGAATATGTATATATATATGTATATATGTATCTATATGAAGCTATGGCACTACCGTATATCCCTTCCATCACTTGTTTATTTTGTATACCCATTTATTGACCTTGTATATTACTATATATCTTTCTTCTGCTCTTTATTTATTTAGTGACCATTGGGATATACGGTATAGCATAGACGTATATTATATATTGCTGGAATAGAATTGTTCACCCTGATACTTCCTTAATTTTATTATGTTAGACTTTTGAACATGAATAGGATTTTGGTTTCCTATTATTTCATAGACTTGTTATATGATTTCTAGACTATCAAGTAAGTTTCCATTCTGTTTATATTTTGTATATATCTACTTTATCTTTGGAGCCTAGTTCACAGTTGCCTACTGAGTACCATTCGTTTGGTACTCACACTACAGTTCTGCAACCTGCAGATCATAGTACAGGTTATCGTGGTTGATGTGTGCATTGTATGGAGTAGTCATGGTTCAAGGACTTAGGGTGATTTCCTAATGTTAGAAGTATTACTTATCTCTCTCTTATATATTAGACTAGTCTTCAAGTTGTATTCAAAAATAAGTTGTATCACAGTATTTCTCCTTAATATTTCACTCTTGTACTCTAATTATATTAGAAGCTCTTATACTAATACCACTAGGTTTTGGGATGTTCTTATGAATTGATCCTTACTTTATATATTCTGCATTCTTTTCCTTATGTTGATTATGTAGTCCATTACTAGCCGTTCCATACTGTGGGTTGGCTTGCCTGCTGGTGTGTTATGGTAGGCGCCATTGTGACCTAAGAAATTGGGTTATGACAAATTGGTACCAGAGTCAGGTTTCGCCGGTGTGTTAGTACAAGAGCTAAGTGTTAGTAGAGTCATGTGGATCGATGTAGAGACATTTGTAACCTATCTTCGGGAGGATACAATTATATTTTAGGAAATTCACATCTTGGCTCCTTATCATGAGTCTGCATTCCTATGAACCTCGAACACATCCTTTGACTCTATTCTATCCCCAAAGGATGATGCAACTTTGTCGACAAATGCGGGCGAGACTTCAATATGCATTCTTAGAGTTTTAGCGCAACATCAAATTAGAGAGTCTAAGATGAATATCGAAGATCTTCAGTAGCCAAAAAGGATTTGGGACAGCTTAGGCTCCAATCGAGCTTGTGACTACTTCATCATTTGAGGTTCAACATTGGGAATTTGAGTCATGTTGTAGATCCCCCAGCCATGTATGACATTCGATTCATCAAGTAGTTCTCAGACCAGAGTTGGGTCTATTGGTGTTCATCAGGGTTCGTTTTTAGTTTTTAGTATGAGATTGGATTTCTCATGTGGTCCATACATTTTCCCATGCCTTATTATTTTGAGTCAGAGTTTGGTCCATAGAGGAGTTAGAGGGTTAGTACTATCGCTCTGTTTAATATCGGAGAGCTTGATAGTAGTCTAATCTTTCTTCCCTCAGGTTGTTAATTATGAGAGGACCATACAGAGCATGTATAGAGACTTATGGAAATAGAGGTAAAGTTATGCCATCAGTATAGTGCTATTGGTATTATATCGGGAATGAGGATCTTTCCAGTAGAGTTCAACTTCACCAGCATCCCATCAGCTCTATGTAGGTAATATTCCATACTATGAGTGATCATAGTAGGCAGGGTCCCTATCAGACTTGCGGAGTAAGGTATGGTCCTTCGGGCCATGACGACTATTTTTGGATTATGCGAGGCAGTATCTCGAAGTATCCCAGGATCTTGGTTTAATTGTGTTGTGATAAGACATTAGTTTAGAGAATACCCCAAATATGAGATGGATGATCAGCTAGAGTTAGCATATTTTCCCAACCATCCTAGAGCCCCAGAGATAAGGTATGATCTTAGAAGTATGGATATGATTTCACGGATTTCTCTCAGTGTCGGTTGGTCAACCATTTGTGTTTAGTTTGTGTTCTCACCATGTTAGTGCTTCAAAAATTTGTTTGACCGCAGAGAGATCGACTACTAGTCTAGAGAGAGTGTCTCCAACATAGAATATCCAGCAATTTAGCTCACTCAAATCAGCCTCGTGATATTGTGGTATCCTTAATAAGAGATAGTATACGTGGAACCTCAGTTGATGATCAGTCCATCGATCCGAATTGGACCCGTTCAAATTTTTCTACCTATGACCATCAGGAATGTAGTTGCGGATGTCACCACGATTGGTGCATTTTTATTTCCTGCATTTGTATCTTATTATGTGTATTAGAGTCTTATACTCATTGGTGATCATATGCCTTGATGAATTAATATTAATTATTATGTACCTCATTATTAAATTTATGATTATGTTACTACTCGTGGTTTATTTCTTTTAGTAGTGGATGAAGTAGATTTGTATTGATATTTTCCCTTATGGGTGTGGTTTGGGTTCGAGTCCTATTTATCTTGGCACATTAGCACCATTGTAGCCTTTGAAGTGGTAAATGTTATTGATGTTCATTATGGTACCGCCTGTTTAGTAAGTTGATAGTGATATTATTGTTGCTATTGCTACCACTGCGTGGGTTTATTGATATTACTTAATATTATTACTTGATGTTATTGATTCCTCTTGGGTAGCTATATGGACTAGTTTTATCTAGTTAGACTTTCATTTTCGTGTGATACAATTTAGTGGCTTGAGTAGATATAGCCCGATTTGATGATTTCATTCCCCTAGTGCAGCGAGGTTAACTGTGTTCTCTCTTGGTTAGCTATATTAGATTTATTCGTGGATGAATTATGATATCGAGAGGCAGGTTGACCTTTTGTGGCTTTGTTATGACCCTTGAGTTGGCAATTTAGTTATATTGTCTTTTATTTAGTTTGAGACCCTTAGACTTGCCTCCTGAGTTGCGAAGGCTTTTGTTTAAACTATCCCTTCTGATATATATCACGTTTGTGAGATTGACCAGTTTAAGGTCCGTTCTTTGTTTGTGGCTACTTTTTTCGTCTGATAGCAATTGTGATATTGATGTTGAGATGTCATGGATTTATCCCTTAGATTTTTTGGGTTTGTTCTATTGTGAAGGTTTTTCCTTTTCATTGATGTGGAGACTGGATGCTCTTTTCCTGTGATATGGTTCTGCCTTATGTGGAGTTAGAGAGTTAAAGACAGGTGGATTTTCCTGCGATCGCTTCTTAAGTTGGCAAATTGGAAGTTCCTTATCTCTAGTTATTGATTTTTTGGTAGTGGTTTTGACTTTGACTTTGGTTTCGAGATTGGTAATTTCTTTTTGCGATGATGTGATTCTTGAATGGATCGAGTGTTGATTTTCCTAGTTGGGTGGATTTAGGAGATCCCCATTTCAGGGTTTGTTCAGCCTAATGAGACTTAGTGTAGTGTTTCTCCTTGGTGATGTGTACCTATGGCTATTCTTAACGAAATAGAATATTTGGTTAGTTTTTGTCTTAAGTTGAATTTTTTTGAGGTACTAGAGCTTTTGCCACTCCTTGTGTGGTTTTCAGCCTTGGGAAGTTTTTGAGTATGTTAGGATGGTTCTTGCCCTACGATAGATATGGGGTGGGCTCTATGCATTCTCAACTAGTGACTTATCCTCTTGTATGATTTGTAATTTGTGATCCCTCCAGCTGATAAAGAATTAGTTAATTGCGTTTCAATCAAAGGCTATCCCTGTGGTGGTTTTTGTTCTTCAGATATGTCTCGACTATGGCTTGGTATGATTTATCTCGGATATGTCTGATTTGGATACTAAAGTCGATTTGAGATTGTTGACATTAATATAGACTTATTGGCTCAGTTTTACATTTGACTCCTTGGAATAGCGATTTGGAAGTATGATAGATTTAGAGCACTAATGCCTACTAATTTTCAATTTTGGTTTAGATATTTGAGATCGAGCGATTCAACTATTGTATTGAGATTTCAGCATGGCATTGTAGAGCTTGCGTGCAATTTTTGTTTTAGACTTATCTTTGTTAAGGTTTAAGTTATAGGCCGGTGGAGCCTACTCCGTGGTTTCTTATTAGGTCTCCTCAACATCAGTTGGATTAAAGTTGATAAGTGATCAGATGATAGCCCAGGGGCCCCGTATTAGTTATTTCAGTTTTGACCTCGAGTTTCAAATTTCTTTGGGAATTTTGGATGATTTACTCAGTGGGAGTAATATACACAAGTTGGATTCATTATGTCTTTGTTCTCGATAAATGAGACATCCTGAAGTGGAATATTCAGTAATGAGTATTGATACCTTGGATTTTGAGATTTAAGTTTGATTTTCATTCGGGCTGGTGTCAGCATTGACACGGATTGCATTCGTTGATATTCTCTATTTGTATGCCTATATAGTGCCTTATGAGATTATTCATATGATTGCCTTACGGACTCTCAGTAGATCAGCTTCAGTTCTTTGAGTTCTCCATGATTAGACTTAGTGGACGAGACTTAAGTGAATCTTCTTCCTGTCTTAGAGTGGATAGCATGTGCTAAATGATAAATGAAAGGTATATTTGGATTTAGAGTCGGTAATAAGACTCATCACTTGGGTTGACTTTGGATTAGATGAGGCTTAATTGATTTATACAGATATACAGATGTTATCAGTGTGTTGTGATTCAGATGTGCATGCATCATCCTTCTTGGTTTAGTTTGAGGTCAGTTAATAGTTCAATTTAGTTATGGCTATTTTGGAAGTAGAATGAGAGTGTTGGTTGAAAAAGGGATACTTGTGGCTAAATTCCTTGCAAGTGTTCTCTCTTACTTTAGGTTACATCGGAAGCCATGTTAGAAGCATGCAAGCCCAGTACCTCATCCTTTCGAGTTTTTGAGAATCTTTTTATCCCTTTTGACTTTCGACGATAAAAGCGCTTTTAGGAGTGGATATTGTAATGACCCTTCAGGTGATTTTCTATATTTATGCTTATCTTCATTGTTTGAGCTTCTCTATAGCTTCCCCAAGTCATTTATGACTTGTTGGGACCATCGGTTTTGTTACTGGGCAATTTCTTTGGTTTTTAGAACCAGTTCCCTAGTTTGAAGTCTTCATTGGTTCCACATGGCCACTGGGTGAAAACTTTAATGAAACGATCTTGGATACAAATTACAACTACGCTAGCGAATTCAGAATATTGATTTTAGGCTAGGTAGACCTTTGGTTCGGGTCCTAGTGCACCCGAGCTTATTTTGACCTATCTTTAGGAAAGCTAAAAGTTTGAAAATTTAGGTTTAGGACCTACATATAGTCGAAACGACCTCGGATTGAAAATAAGACTTCACCAACACATAGGGAACATTAAATTTAGTGTGATTACATATTTTGTTGGCGAAAATTGGATTTCGGATGCATCCTGAGGCATTATCCAAAACATAGAATCAAAGTCCACGTTTCAGTTGTCATCTAGTGTAGCCAACATAGCTATCGTAGAGGTCTTAGCAGGATCGCAACTGCGGCAAATGCTGCCCGCGTGCGCACAATCATAAGGACCAAGGGCCTAGGTTGATCCTTTAAATAGTCATTTTGGTCAACAATTGGCCATTTGCTTCCTCCTTTAAGATCTTAATACCCTAATATGGTATGCAAACAACAAATTGGTCATGGTGGGTGACTCGAGAGCTTAATTATCATCTTGTATTGCAATTATCTTCAAATTTAAGGTAAGAACCTTTGAGTTCATGCTTGAAATTCCTAGTTTAGAACCAAAATCCCTAATGGCTTGAAGCTTGATTTTAGCCCAAATATAGATGTTTTGCACCAATATCTTAAGGGTTACCACTCCCCAATGATATTTGAAGAGTGTGTTAGTCTCAGAAACTCATTTTATATATGTGGGACCCACTTAGGGGTTTTGGTGTCATTTTTGTACCCAAAGAACAATAGTGCAATATAGGTATTGTTAAACTCGTATTGATGAGCAGATAATGGTTTTGTTAGTATGATGGCATTTTGGAGGTTGTGAAGTGAAGACGAGCATATAGTGCATGATGCGATAGTTTGCAGTTCGACTTTGAGGTAGGCCTCTGTCTACTCCTCTTCATAGATGATGTGTGATATGCATTGCATGTGAATGTGGATGTTAGGCTTGACTATGAATAGAATAGCCTAGCCTTAATTGTTGATGCTTTGGGGATTAGATAAGGGTTTTAGACCCATAAGGTGATATGCTTATAAGCCTTTTAAATCCTAGTGCTCCCCTCTCTATTTTAGATTAGTTGTAGCGTGGTTATGATGTAATGCTATGTTTGGGTTTTGGTTTTAGCATTTGAAGCATGAATTGTGGATTTGACCTTATTGGACTAGTGTGGTAGTCTTGAAATCATAACTTTGGCAGAGTAGTCTTGAGTGCCCTTTTCTCTAGTTGAAGCTATTGTCTTAATCTTGAATATGGCTTATGTGACATATAGAAGTTGAACTAGATACCTTAGTCTAGTTTGGGGCATAGTGTGCCAAATTATGGTAATTGAGGTTTAGAAGTGGGATTGTCCAACTAACTTAGGCCTAGACCTATGTTAGTCTTGTGGACTTAGTTGCGGATGTTAGATATATGAGGCTAGTAAACCTTAGCGCAAGGTTACTTTGTGACTTGGTTGCTTGTATTGGTGTTCCTCAGGTTCTGGGTATGAGCTATGGTTATGATACTCCTTGTGGAAGTGATATTGGGCATTTAGATGTGATATCCCTCTTAGAGACGTTACGTGGCCTATAGAGATGCTATTTTCTCTTAGACTTGATGATGGACCTATAGAGATGCTACTTCCTCTTAGACTTGATGTTGCCTATAGAGATGTTCTATCCTCTTAGATATGATATTGGCCTATAAAGAAACAATTTCCTCTTAGATATGATATTGGCCTATAGAGATGTTATTTCCTCTAAGATATGATTGTGTTGCCTATAAAGATGTTATCTCCCTTTTGGTTATGATTGTCGGGCCTATAGAGATGATATTCCTCTTAGATATGATAATTGCCCTAGAAAGTTAATATTACTCATAGTAATGATGTATGGCCTATTGATAAGAGATAATTATATATCTATTAATATTATGCCTCCTATATGATAGATGACTATGTACTTGTTGATATTATGCCTCCTAGATATGAGATGCCTCTTATATGAGAGATGATTACATGTCTATTGATATTATGCTTTCTATATGAGAGATTACTATGTACTTATTGATATTATGCCTCCTAGATATGAGTTTCCTCTTATGTGAGAGATGATTACATATTTATTGATATTATTCCTCCGATATGCTAGATGTCTCCTATATGTGAGACGACTAGAGATATGCTAATACTTATAAATATGATAATTGATATGAGTTTCGGATATGTATATAGGTCTAAAGACAAGATTATTTTGGATATATTATTGGGCCAAGGGTCATATTATGTCAATGATAGGATATCCGAGAGGTTTTTACCATTACAAGGATGCGATTATAGTTATGAATTCATATACATGTCTTATACACACATCTTTTTGGTAGGGGACAGAGAAAGTTGTAGTATGTTTCTTATGACTTTATTGATTTGATATTGGTGATGGCATGCATATATTAGGTACATTCATGATTATTGTATCGGTAACTTATGTGATGGAAAATGAAATATGATCTCATGATTGTTCGGCCTAGTTAAGGGTTAAGCTATGTGGTAATTAGTTGTCTTTTAGGAGACTATAGAACTTTGTGGCTAGTAATCAAATGTATTAGTCAATGAATCTCGCTTAGTTGAAATATGGTAGTTAGAAATGGTTGATATGTGGCTAATGATGAGGTCGGGTTTAGGATAGGCGAAGATTAGTGATATTTATGCCTAAGTTTATAATTTTGGTTAGTTGTTAAATAAGGAGTTATGTATTAACAAGGCTAGATAATAAGTAACGTTGGTAATAAGAAGTGGTTTGTTAATAATGACGAATAGTTGCTAAATGGTTGATTAATAAATTGTTAGATTAGGATTGGTTGGTTAACAATATTTAGGTCATGAATGATGTTAGTTAATAAAAGATGGTTAAATGATAAGTGGTTATGTGTTTTCTAGTAATGGTAATGGTTATATAATGATTAGTTGATAATATGGAATAGTGTATAAATAGCGATTATAGTCTAATGATGAACCTTGGCTAAAAGTTAGATGTCGTCTATCTAATAAATAATATTTAGTTGTTATCCCTTGAATAAGGATAATGTTTAGAAGAATAACTAGAGGTCATGTGATGACTAGAGAACTAGTAGTTTCATTATAAATAGCATCGGTTGTCTAATAACGAGTCATTGGGAAGTATTGTCTAGATGGTTACTTTATGGTGATATGATTATGTTCATGAGTATAGTAGTATATGTTATTCTGTAATGGTAATTGTGATGATATTGATACCCATCAAGGTCGGAGGATATTATTGTGATAATATCGATACCCAAAAAGGCCGTAGGATACTATTGTAATGATATTGATTCCCAACAAGGTTGGAGGATGCTATTGTGATGATGTTAATTTCCAGCGAGGATGAAGGATCTTTTGATAATATAACGATACCCGGCAAGGCCGAAGGTTGATTAATATGATGATGGGCATGATGATGGAATTTATGATGGGTTGTGATATTGATTGTCAACCTTGCATTTATTCCTGCATGCGCATCACCTATCACCAGTATGCACCTATGTCTATCAGCTGGTATGGGATGATTGCATAAACATAGGTGAAAAATATGCCTTGTGTTGTTTTTTGTTGATTAAACCTTCCAAGTTTGGGTCGATGGGGGTATTCATACATTTGGTTAGGTATATGGTTGTCTGGGGTAGCCGGTTACTTACGTTGTTATTAATATTGTTAATATCATTGTTATGATTATTATTATGACTAGCTTATGCCAGATTGGCCCTTGAGTTTGTATTGAGATTTGAGGTATATTTTTGGCCTCTTTTATTTTATGATGCGTTGTGATGCACGATTATATCATGTCTAGTCATGTGAAATATAAACCCTAAGCATGATAGCCTTAGATCCTGATAGTATTAATAATGAGGTCTTAGGATAAGGATATGATGATCTAGGTTATGCTATAAGATGACCTCATGTTTATTTGAATATATATAAATATATATGTCTAGTTATATGAAGTTATGGCACTGCTATTTATCCCTCTTTGCTTGTTCATTTTTTATGCCCATTTCTTGACCTTGTATATTACTATATATCTTTCTTCCTTTGTTTTTTCGTATAATAACCATTAGGATATACGATATAGCATGGACGTATATTAGATGTAGCTGAAATAGGATTGTTCACCCTGATACTTCTTTAGTCTTATTATGTTTGACTTTTTGTCATGAATAGGATAGTTATTCCATATTTTTTCATAGACTTGTTATATGATTTCTAGACTATCGAGTGTAGTTTCTATTTTGTTTATATATTGTATATATTTGATTTATCTTTGGAGCCTAGTTGATAGTTTCCTACTTAGTACCATTCGTTTGGTACTCATACTACACTTCTGCAGCCGGCAGATCATAGTATAGGTTATCGCCACTGATGTGTGTATCATACAGAGCAATTATGGTTCAGAGACTTAGGGTGATCTTATGACATTCGGAGTATTACTTATCTCTCTCTTATATATTAGACTAGTCTCCCTATTGTATTCAGAGATAAGTTGTATCAGAGTATTTCTCCTTAATATTTCACTTTTGTACTCTAATTATATTATAATCTCCTGTACTGATACCACCAGGTCTTGGGTTGTTTTTATATATTGATCTTTACTTTATATATTCTACATTCTTTTCCTTATGTTGATTGAGTAGTCTGTTACTAGCCATTCCAGAGTACGGGTTGGCTTGCCTACTGGTGGGTTATGGTAAGCGTCATCATGACCTGAGAAATTGGTTCATGACTTGCGCGATTGTATTTGCTTTGAAGTTGTGGAGTTCCTACTTGTATGGAATCTATTGTGAAGTTTTTTTAAATCATCATAGGATTCAGTATTTCTTTACCCAGCGAGATCTTAATATGAGGTAACGTTGTTGGATTGAGTTTTTTAAGGATTATGACCTTACTATTCTTTATCATACAAAAAAGGCTAATATGGTTACGGATGCCTTGAGCCGAAAGTCATTTAGCATGGGTAGTTTTATGCATCTTTTGACCCAGGTGAGTCATTTGGCCTTAGAGGTTTAGTCTTTAGCTAACCAGATAGTTAGGCTTGATATTTCAATACTAGGTGTCTTTTGACATTCGTGGAGTCTAGATCTTCTTTGATAGAGTAGCTTCTGGCTCATCCATTTGACAATGTAGGGTTGAGACTGATTTATGATAAGGTGTTGAGTGGTGACGCTAAGGAAGCCTCGCTTGATCCTGATAGTCTTTTGAGGATTAGAGGCTGAGTTTGTGAATCGAGATTAGGTGATTGGGTGAGATTGATTTTGGAGGAGGCTCGTTATTCTAGGTATTCTATTTATTTGATTGTGACTAAGACATATCGTGTCTAGAGGTAGCATTACTGGTGAGGTGGTATGAGGATAGATGTACCTGATTTCATAGCTCGTTGCCTATATTGCCAAAAGGTGAAGGCCAATTATTTGAGGCCTAGGGTTTTGCTTCAAAGGTTACCCATTCTTGAGTGGACATAGTAATGGATCACTATGGACTTTGTGACTAGGCTGCCCTATATGTCTCATGGTTCTGATAGTGTTTGGGTTACTATGGATTAATCAACCAAATCTACTTATCTCTTTCCCGTTCAGGTTCTTTCAGTGCGAAGAGATTGGCCCATATCTATATTCATGAGATAATGTGTCTTCATGGTGTACCAATGTCTATTATCTCAAATAAGGGTTCAGTGTTCATATCTCACTTTTGGAAGAATTTTCAGGAGGAGTTAGATACCCAGGTTGATCTTAGCATGACTTTTCACCCCCAGACCGATGGTCAGTCAAAATAGACTATTCAGGTCTTGGAGGCTATGCTCCACACTTGTGTTATGAACTTTGAATGTTAGTAGGAGTAAGATCTAGCTCTGGCGGAGTTTGCGTTTAATAATAGCTACCATTCCAGTATTGAGATGGCACCCTTTGAGACTTTCCATGATAGGCATTGTCACTCTCTAGTTACTTGGTTTAAGGTTTCTGAGATTAGACCTCAAGGTACGGACTTGCTTTGTGAGTCTTTGGATAAAGTTTAGTTCATTCAGGATAGACTTCGAGAGGCTCAGAGTAGGCAGAAGTGCTATGTAGATCGCAGGCTTCGTCCTTTGAGATTTAGTGTTGGTATTGATTCTATCTTTATGTTTTGCCCATGAAAGGTGTGATGAGGTTTGGGGGGGAGGGGCAAGTTTAGCCCGAGGTATATCGGCCCATTTGAGATTCTTTGAACTATTGGGGTGTAGCTTATGAGTTAGCATTGCTCCTAGAATTATCAGTTGTTCATCCAAATTTTATATTTCCATGCTTTGGTGCTACATTTCAGACAAGTCTCATGTCATTCATTGGGAATTAATCCAATTAGATTGAGAGGTTATCTTTTGTTGAGGAGCATGTTTCTATTCTACCCAGGGATATTAGATAGTTAAATTCTAGATATATTCCAGCGGTTAATGTCCATGGGAGACATCAACCTGTAGATGAGGCTACTTGGGAGGTTGAGTCTGATATGTGTGGTAGTTATCCAAACCTTTTCACTCATTCCGGAATTTCCCTGCCTTTATTTCGAGAACGAACTAGATTCTTAGTGGTGGATAATGTAATGTCCTGAATTTTAGTGATTTTTATGAATTATGCATTATTGTGTGATTTGACCATTTCACTACTCCCCATAGTTTCCTGCAAGGTATTTCTGGGGTATGGGGATGATTGGCACAATTTCCAATGCATTTTGATGTGATTTGTGTGAATTTATGGTTTTGGGTGGTTAAAAAGGCTTATCAATTAACTTGGGTAAACATTTATCGATTTGTGCATCAAATGGCAACATGAACTATGCCAGCAGGTCCAGAACGTTGATCTTAAATTACTAACATGGTTGGTGCAGATTTACAGCTTCTGTACTTATTTCGACCCTTGGTTCGAAAAGTTTGGAAATTGAATCTTGAGGATCAATTTTGTGAAAATGATTTTTTTTTTCAAAAATCTGATATTGCCATTTAGACTGAATCATTAAATTTGATAGGGTAGCATAGTTCCTTTCCATTCTCGAGATTTTGAAAGAATCTCGAAAAGTCTGCAGAGAATTTGAATTTTCTAAGTCTCTAGCTGGTGAGTTGCTGCTGGTGTGACCACTAACACATCCCTTTGGGCGCTTTAGCGGTCCTTTGGAGCTAAAGCGGCCCTGACCGCCTAGTATATACCACAAAAAGGGTAACCTGGGTGCTTCAGCACCTACCGCGAAAGCCACCCGAGTAGTTCCTCCGATTTAATCACAAGGTAGAAACCCCAAAAATAGTTGATACGAAAACACAAGAATATTTTTTTTGAAAGAGAGCAAAAATACGTGTCTCTTCTCTTAGAGTTGATGCCTGGTAGATGAATTCTTATTTCTCTGAAAAACCCTAAAAGATGCTATTTATACTAAAGCCTAATTAAGGAAATAAAATAACAAAATTAATAAAATTTTCCGGAATAGGTGACGCCCAGGCTGACACCGCGTCAAGAAGTTGACGCCCTATCACGGATGGCGTCAGAGAGGCTTCAGTTGCCTTCAGGTTCTGTCTTAGGCTGACGATGTGGATGACGCCGTGTCAGAGATCTTACGGTGTATCACCGACGCCGTCAGATATCTTCTTCCCATGCTACTTTCTGCTTAAGGCTGACGCCATTCTTGATGCCTTATCACGACTTCGACGCCATGTCACCGGCATCGTCAGAACAGCTCCTCAAAATTCAACTCCCTAGTTAAGGATGACGCCAATGCTGATAGGCTATCACAAGGCAGACGACTTATCACGGAGGTCATCAGCCATGTTTTCTTCTATTTTGCTCAGATTTTCAACTCTTTTTCTCCATTATTGTTTATTCTCATTTCTTCAGCCTTTTTCAGCAATATCATGAGCAAACACATCAAAACAACAAGAGTTGCTTCAGAATTCACAATTATTTTGAGCTAAAAAACATTAAATGTGTTAGCTTTTGCTCACACATCAACACCCTCAACTTAAAACAATTGTTTGTCCTCAAGCAACAACTAACTAAGAGAATACAACGAGCATTCAGCAGTCAACAACCAATTTAGCTCAAAACTCAGTTTACCATCTCCAAGGTCAACCAACTCAAAACTACTATGCAATTTATTAAAAAGCAAAAATATAACACAAAGGCTTCTACCCATGTCATCAACTAAGTACCAACAATCATGCATGTATCAATGTACACTACCCAAATAAGTAACTTAGCAAGATACTAGTGTACTGTCACAACAAAGAAATTCCCCACTTTTTCTCATGTCAGACATCAAAAATATAAACACGGGGATCATCACAAAAACACTCACTCTCAGAATGAAGTTCAAACCAGTGTATACCAAATACCATATGCTTTCCCTTATCGTCATTACCAAGGTTTCCAGATAGCTATGCTAGGATCACTATAGGTCTTTCTGCGGCTTGTAACGTAGGCTAGGGTTGGTATGATATTATACGACATTTAGAGTGACTAACCTCCTTTGCACTACCTTAACTTGTGGGGTCCACTTATTAACCTCTTTTTCTCTCTTTTTCTTTTCTTTTCTTTTTCTTTTTTTCTCCTTTTTTCACTTTTTCTATTTTCTTGATCACACTTTCAGGATGGGTGCACTTTTTTTTATTCAAGCAGAGTTTCTTTTCTTGCTCTTTTTCACCAACACCCAACCTTTTATTCTTTTTATTTGATTTTTTCTCTTCTACTCTACCCTTCTTCATACCCAACTTATATCATGCACCCCTATGATAGCCACCCTCAACTTAGGCTATTTGCCTACGTTAAGGTGCACAGTGTCCAAGGGGGACCAGGGCCAAAACAAGTTCATTATGATTTAAAAAGGGAAGGTGATAGGTATCATAGAAATAAAAATGTTCAATTAAGGCTCAAATCAGGATCAAGGGATATCATGCATTAGAGGAAGGTCATTTAGGCTAATAGTGACTTAAAATTCAAAAATTCCCTATGATCCTTTCCTAACCCCTATCTTTCAACTATGGTAAGACGAACCGGGCAAGTCCTAGATTTGACATTACAAAGAGAGCTCGGTATAGTCTCTCACACACATGGCACACAAGTAATATCACTGGCTACTACCTATCTGGTTCATGCAATTGTTCAGCAGCGATGATCAGGTAGCTAAACTAATGCCATGACGAGATGCACAGTGGTCACACTAAGGTGTAATTCATACAGTCATGCAAAACAAACCTTTAGAGAGGTGTTCAAAATCAGAAAATTAGTTAACTGCCTATAGAACTTACACTACTCCTAGTTATTTACAGAAGATGCTACAACAACATGCTACCCTACACTCTCAACTTAAAATCAAAACAAAATAAAACTAAGGGTTAGGATATACCTAGAGTCAATGAAGTCTCAAATCATGGGTCCTCGACCCTGCAATAGTGTTATCCTCATCAGGACCTTCTCTTTGCTCTGATTTAGCTAATCTGCTAGATGAGGCACCTATAGCTCTCGCTCGCAGTGCTTCTTCCCATTTCCAGTTGTCCTCTTGAGACGCTTGTGTTGCCCTTTTTAGATCCACTTTCTCCTGTTCTGTAAACTCATCATCTGTCTGCAGTGTCTTCTCTGCCTTCTTCTTCTTCTTTACCTTTTTCTCGGCCTTGCTCTCATTCTTATCATCTTCTTGTCTCTTTCTCTTACATTTTTTAGCTTTTTTATCTTTTTTCTTTTTCTTTTTCACTGGCTCCGCAGTGAGCTCTAGGATTGGAGGTTCATCCTCAGATTCCTCAGTTGTCTGCCTTGCAGGCATCGTAAACTGGTGTTGTTATACTACCACCATCTCAGCTTTTACCTTTTCTAGGGCCACTCTGAATTCAGCAAGCACTGCTTCAGTCAGCTCTTGTGCCCTTGCATCAAAATGGTTCTCCAAATCTGCAACCCGTGCAGGCAAAGTAGCAAAGGGCTCAAGAGCAGCCCTGATTCTTTTATCTACTGCAGTAGCAAACTGCTCAGCAAAGGCACGTAGCTGCGTCTCACTCCATCTAGCCTGTTTGGCCACTTTTGTGATATCAATAGGCTGGGATACAACTTTCGCTGGTGCTGTAGGAACTAATAGACCTGGATCATCATCAGGAATAGATCCTGCCTGAGCAGCCTCAGAAGCTTGCACCTCAACTTCAAGTACTGAACTAGGGTCTGTAACTGATGGGTTCACCTCAACCGTCACCCCTCTGTCAAGTGTCAGCCTTGGCTGATTTTCCTCATAGCGAATCGGGTTGTGGGTCTTGGTGGCATACAGTGTCTCATCAATCCCGGTAATATATGGTACCCCTGCCTCTGTGCATAGCCTGGTAATCAGACAAGGGAATGGATAAGCTGTGTCAGACCTCGTTACCCGAATCTTGATCTCTTCAGCAATAATCTCCCTAAAATTCATCTTAAGGTTGGCCATAAAACATGCGACCAATATTTCTCAATCATCACCCAGAATATTATCTCCGTCGGTCGGCATCAAATGGGTGCGCACAACACCCCACCAGAATTTTGCCTCTTGAGTCAAAGAAGCCTTGTAAATACGCTCACTGGGTCGGGTCAGCCATAAAGGGTCTCCCTCAGCTATAAGTGTAGCTAACCAAGGACGTTGGTCATCCTTACTCTTCAGACGATGGTAGAATAAAGGATTTGTGTCCTGAGGATTGAAGTTGGGTCTATGTAGAAACCAGTTGATAGTCGTATCAGAAATATCTACATTTACCCCACAAACTGGAACTCTTGTTAGCAAAGGTTGGTCTTCTGTGGTCTCTCCACTCTTGCACATGCTTTCTAATCTAGCCTGGTAGTTCGCATAGAACTCCCAGACTACTGTAAGGAAAAATGGTTTACCTACCTTAGCAGTCCATCCCAGCCCATAATCTCTGAATTTCTTCTCAACTGCAGGATACCCAGGCAATCCTGTGATGATGACTCTCTTCTATGGAAACACCAGCCGTCTGGTAGATCTTCTTTTTGTTCTAAACAACCCTTTGAGGAAGATGTCTTCTGCTTCAAGGATCTATCATCTAGCACTCTCTCGAACCTCTGAATTCTTGCATTTTATCAAAGTTCCCCGAACTGGGGGTTCCTGCTCAGCTTGATTTTCAGTCGCGGGAGTTTCAGAGAATGTTTCCTCAGAATCAGCCTTCTTAGACTCAGGTTGTTCGGACTCAGTTTGCTTAGAACCTTCTTGCTTAGAATATTCACTCTCAACTGGGGTAGTAGTCTCATTATCAACACTATCCTCCACCTCAATGGGGTTAGGTGGAGGAGGTGCCTTTGGACTGGTTTTCTTTCTCCTCCACCTGAGCAGTAGTTATTCATCTTCGTAATCAGAGTCTTCATCAACAAGCTTTCGAACCACTTTAGTCTTGGCAACTTTCTTTGGAGTGTTAGGATTCTTGCTTTTAGGTGCCATTTGAATGTTCCTGGACCATAAGACAAACATAAGTTAATGGTTAAGGTATAACAGTGAAAACATGCTATTCAAGTTCAATTAGCACCTTCATCTAACTTGTGATGATGTAGCTAATAAGGTGTCACGTTTGTGATAACCTATCATCTATGTCATCAACCTTAAATAGAACTGGCGTACTTTTTTCAAACTTATGACGACATTCCTGATAAGGCGTCACGCTTGTGATAGCCTATCAGCAACGTCGTCAGCTCAGAATTTTTCCCCCACTCAGTTTGCATTCATAATTTTGGGACCAAATTCTTCGTATAATCACATGGTATTTTTATTTTTGTACTTAGGGTTTTCAAATTTTTACAATTTAGGCACAACTTAACCCTAATTTGCGATTTCTATTCTATTACAACTTGAACTCAAGTTTCTTTCTTTCGAGCATCATGTTTTCAACAACTTTACCACTTCAATGACAGGAAAACAAAGTTATGAGCATACCTGATGAGTTGACTCCGCTTGATTACGCGAGAGAGAAGAAAAGATGAGAGATAGACTCTGATTTTCCTTGCAATCCCACAACTATCAGGAAGGAGGTTTCCTTGTATACTTGGGAGTGTTTTGAAAGGAAGTAAATATCCTACTAAGGAAATAAAATAATACTTAAAGAAGGAAATAAAATAAAGCGGGAACCTGAAGGGTTTTACACCTGGGTCGGGTCGGATTTGGATTGAATTGGGCCCAGATTTTTTCAAAATAACACAATGCCTGACGCTAACTTATGATAAGACGTCAGAAATGTGATAGCTTATCACAGAGGTTGTCAGCCTTAATAGAGAAGGTCTCACTCTCTGATCTTTCTGACGACATTGGTAATAAGCCGTCACAGTTGTGATAGCCTATCACGAATGTCGTCAAGACTACTTGACTTGCATTCTTAAATTTTTACCTTGACCTTTTTGTACCCCTTTAGTTCCTTCCTATTACTACCTAATTGAATAAAAACAAAATGCATGAAAATAAAATTTTGGGTTGCCTCCCAATAGCGCCTGATTTAGTGTCGCGGCATGACTTGGTTATCTCGACTACTATGACTTCGTCACGATTCTGTATCACTACCTCATTACCACATTCCTGGAATACATCCATAACCGAGAAGATGTTCATCTCCTCCAACTACTTCATAGGAGGTTGCATTTTAAATCTATCCTCCTTTTTCCCATATCTGAACTTGAGCTCATTGAGCTCCATATCAACCAATACTCTCCCGTGGCTAATAATGGTCTACCCAAGATGATGGGTACCTCAAAATCAACATCACAATCTAGTATCACAAAGTCTGTAGGCAGAATAAAATCATCCACCTTCACCGGCACATCTTGCAATACACCAACCGGTCGCTTAACTGATCTATCTACCATAACAAGACGTATCGTTGTGGGGGTAGGCTCCCCTAGTCCAAGATTCTTGTATCTATCAAGAGGCATCATATTTATACTTTCCCCTAAGTCACATAAATCTTTGGTAAACTTTATGGACCCAACTGTGCACGGTATGGTAAATGCTCCAGGATCAGGCTTTTTCTGCACTAAGGATTATGAAGACACAGCACCACAGTGATGGATGTTGTCCACTGGCTCACAACTAACCTTCCTCTTCTTTGTTAACAATTCCTTCATAAATTTATCATAGTTCGGCATTTGCTCAAGTGCCTCCATCAATGGCACATTCACAGTCAGTGGTTTCATTATTGCCATGAACTTGCTAAATTTCTCATTATTTTTTTTTCAACCTCTGAGGAAATGGAGGTGGTGGTCTTAGCATTTGTTTCAATACCACTTTCTCTTTCTTGTCGTCATCTTTCTCTAACATGTCAACAAAGCCATCCAGCTTCTCAGACTCCACTAGATTGTTTCCTTCCGATTTATCAACACTTACCTCCTTCTCCACAGCTTTTCCCATAGAAGGGCCAGATAATATCTTACCACTATGAGTGTTAATCACCATACAAGATCCATCTATCCGCGGGTTCTGAATTGTATCACTTGGTAAAGTGCCAATTTTTCTCTGATTCAGAGTAGCCGAAAGTTGGCTCATCTGCTGCTCCAACTTCTTAATAGAAGCTGAGTGTGAGCTAACCAACTGACTAAGGGTATAAAACTCACTTTTCATATTAGTTACCCTCGATTTGGTTGCCTCCACTCCCTTCAACAGCTTTTCCATCATGTCCTCCATGGATATCTTGCCAGAACTAGTTGTTGCAGTATCCCGACTTCCAGGAGGAATATACAAACCACTCATGTCATTATTATTTCTCCAATGTCCCTTCTCCCTATCTTTATAATCAGGCTTGTCATAGAAAGTCTGACCTTGGTTCCCTTGGCTATTGCCTCCAAAAAACCCCTAATTACTCACATAGTTTACCTCAGCATCAGCACCTGCAGATACAGTACCCTGAGAGTCCACAACCTTGACCATTTTAGTCTTGCCGGATAGCAAGTTCTTAGCCAGCAAGTCCATCTGCGTCTTCAAATGGGTCATGTCCTGATCTCGCTCCGCATTCCTTCAACGCTGCTCTGCAGTAATACCACCAGTAACAATAGGGCTAGCCACTACATAATCCCTAGTGTGCCAAGCCCGACTCTGCTTGGTCATTCTATACAACATATCAGAAGCATCCAGAAAAGAGAGGTCAGTGAACGAACCACCTACAGTGTTGTCAACAATTGGCTTTGTCACAGAGTTGAAAGCTCTGTACAAAGTCTCCATCAAGTGAAAGTCTATCATATTGTGGTTCGGACATTGTGCAAGTTTCTTCTTAAACCTTTCCCAAGTCTCATGCAGTGCTTCAGTTGGAAGTTGTCTGAAGTTGCTAATCTCGTCCCTCAACTGTACCCTTCTGGGGGGCGGAAAGGACCGTTCTAGGAATGCATCATTCAACTGTCTCCAGTTAGTTATAGAGTTGGGCTCTAACTCATTCAACCACATTATTGCCTCTCCAGACAGAGACAATAGAAATAACCTCAACCTGATCACATTCTGGCTCACTCCCGGATTGTCAAAGGATTTGTATATGGTAATGAAGTTCACCAAATACATGTTCGGATCATCATCAGGCAAGCCTCCAAATAACCTTTTCAGATTCAGGAGTTGGATCATAGTACTTGTTATGCTGAACTTTGCACCTGGTGCCAATGGTGGAGGAATGATAGAACCCGTTGCACCAGCTTCGTTCATTCCTTCATCATCTTCATCAGCCTCATATTTCATAGGTTGTTGACCATACCTTCCTCGGACTGGACAATTTCTGTTGATGTTTCGTTGCACTGGTGCAGCAACTTGCTCAGCTCTTCCTGGGTTTTGAGGATTCAGCAATTCCTCATCACCCAAGTCTTCATCATCAGGGTTTTGGTGACGTTCTTGTTGACCCAAATTTTTCACATTCACCTGAGCTCTGGCTAAAGTAGCTAGTCTTTCTGCTTCCTGTTGTTCAGCCATTCTCCCAATTAGTTGAGGTTCCAGATTGATTGGTAATAGAGGTTCTCCGAAACTTCTCGTGCTTGGCATAAACAACAAAGTACCTACAATAAACAAAAATAACAAATAAACATAAATCATGAAAACTTAACTATCAGCAAATTTTCGCACACAAAATTTTCAGTCTACAACCGTATTCCCTAGCAACGGCGCCATTTTTGATAACGCTCAAATTACACTCCTGAATGGGTGTAAGCGATCGTTGTCAATATAAAACCCAACTAGGTTTGGGTCGAATCCCACAGGGAATAGGGTGTGAACGTTAATTTGTTTACAAAATGCTTTACTGATAGTTTACCATTTCTGAAAGATGGGAGTTTAAGGTTCGCAATGAATCAATTTTCACTTTCTGAACTTTAGTGTTGTAATCAATATAAATGGGAAACCAGAGCTATGTTCACCAAGGATTTCGGGAATTGACAGATACTAGGTAATGCTAGAGATTCTTGGAATGAGTAGAACAGCAGAATATCCGTGACGATTATACTATCTGACTTATCTCTCGACCTCACCAGACAATTTATTATCTAATTCTCTCGAACTTAGATAACTTATCTATTTCCAATAGGATGTTATCTCAGGTAGATTAATCTAGTTACAGCATTAATCATTAAACAGAAGGTTGGTAGCTTCTGAGTCCCTGTTGATAATTCACGTCCTCTAGTCTATTTCTCCGTTAGAAGCAAATAAAACCTAAGGCATAACCTAATATTTGCAACCACTAGATTTTAGTAAAAACAACGGAATCTCAAGATGTTTTACTACTCTTTGAATCCGTTAAACACCTAGTATCATATCAAACCCTAATCTATGGATCCCATAACTCCAGCTAATGAAATTAGCCACTCATGATTTGACGAACGAAATAACAAGTTAAATTCATGATTATAATGATAAACTTACGAATGGATAGAAAACAACAAATAGTTTCTCCGATTTAATCACAAGGTAGAAACCCCAAAAATAGTTGATACGAAAACACAAGAATATATTTTTTAAAAGAGAGCAAAAATATGTGTCTCTCCTCTTAGAGTTGATGTCTGGTAGATAAATTCTTCTTTTTCTGAAAAACCCTAAAAGATGTTATTTATACTAAAGCCTAATTAAGAAAATAAAATAACAAAATTAATAAAATTGTCCGGAATAGGTGACGCCCAGGCTGACGCCGCGTCAAGAAGTTGATGCCCTATCACGGATGGCGTCAGAGAGGCTTCAGTTGCCTTCAGGTTCTAGCTTAGGTTGACGATATGGTAGATACCGCATCAGGGATCTGACGGTGTATCACAGACGTTATTAGATATCTTCTTCCCATGCTACTTTCTACTTAAGGCTGACGTCATTCTTGATGCCTTATCACGACTTTGACGCCACATCACTGACATCGTCAAAACAACTCCTCAAACTGCAACTCCCTGGTTAAGGCTGACACCAATGCTGATAGGCTCTCACGAGGATGACGACTTATCACGGAGGTCGTCAGCCATGTTTTCTTCTATTTTGCTCAGATTTTCAACTCTTTTGCTCCATTATTGTTTATTCTCATTTCTTCATCCTTTTTTTGCAATATCATGAGCAAACACATCAAAACAACAAGAGTTGCTTCAGAATTAACAATTATTTTGAGCTAAAAAGAATTAAATGTGTTAGCTTTTGCTCACACATCAATTCTTATCATCTAAACCTTGTTAAAACTTGAATCTAAAAGTAGAATTTGAGGATTTTGGCCCAAAAGGCCTAAATTCATAATGCATCCATTTAAAACCCAATTTCAACCCATTTTATGTGAGTTTTCTTCTATGGATTCCCTTAATCATGGGTGATATATTTTTTAACTAAATTTTTTATTTTACCCTTTTTTCGAAAACCTATTTCGGGGTTCCATTTTGACCCCGATCTAGAAATTGACAATATGGGTATCGTTTGGTTTCTTTTGATGCATAAATTCTCTATTTGTATGTTTTAGATGATTTTGGGTCTATTTTTTAGGGGAATGCTCCGTGTTGAAGGGTTTTTGGATCGATTTGGGAATTTAAAGTATGTTACGGCTTAACTTTCTTTAGACTAGGCTGAGTATTAAGATTAGTATAAAATTATTTTATGGGTATGGGAATTAATCATGAAAATGGCTTTATTTTTCTGATGTGCCCTTGTGGGGGCCTATATTATTATTATTTGGTGGTTTTGAGACAATATCTACTATGTGAGACCGTGTATGGTCTTATATGATGTTTTTGTCCTTATGTATGTATATTTGGTGGTATCTTTTTGGTGAAAAGTCCAAATTGGAATTTATATGGTAACAGTGAAATATTTTTGTGCATATTACTCTACTGGAATATGGATTACTTTGAATTCATGAATGGTTGGCATATTGAGTGGATTTATGTCTCACTTTATTGGTATATTGGTTGAATTTGGAAATTCTCATTCTTGTTGGTTGTGAGCATTACATCCTCATGTTATATATACTTGTGAAACATTGGTATCACTATGGAAATACTAGCTTCGTTACATCTTTATAGACCCTCTGCCGATGTATGTTTTAGAGAGGAGTCATGGATTTCGATATTGGATATTGTATTGTATATGAATTGAATAACCCTCCATGGGTCCTACCTCGGGATCACAACTTGATAGGTGTATACGGAGGTTGTATGATAACCGCATGCATCACATCACATCATTATTACCACTGTTATTGCATTTCATATATAATGTGCTCATTTTATGTTGTATTATCATCTTTGATATGATATCTGTCTATGAGTACTTCTCTTTCATACTTGTATGTGTGATATCTGTATACTTGTGCTTCTTTCTTGCATTTGCGTATGGTATACATAAATATTATAGAACTTCTAGTAAAGACGGTGCAAGCTATCATTTGGGATATTTTCTGACTGCAGGTGACATGCCCATACTTGGTCTTTTGTATGCTTTATTTTCTACTTGCTCATTCGGAATATGACACCCACTAAGTACAAGTGGACCGTACTCACCCTTGTTGTGCTTTTTGGTGAAGATCCAGGTATGGGTGCACCACACGATAGCTAATTCAGGTGGTATTTGGTGTATATTCAAGGTAACGGTCATTCTATACTCATGGAGTTAATCTACTACCTCTTCTTATCTATTTCATGTCTTTTTTGTATTCAGAGATAGATTATGATCCATTTGGTCTATTATTGTATCTTTTTATATTCGAGATGTATTTAGTAGTTCTTACATTGTGATGCTAGGTTCTGGGATATTCTATGGTATTTTTGGTTATGTATTTCCCAATGTTATAATATATGTGTGGTTCGACTCAGTTCTAGGAGTCTTGCCTTGGATTTTTGTATTGTCTTATATGTCATATCAGTTTAGGTGATAGGCTTACTTGTCAAGGTTTGTCACGACAAGTGTCATCATGACCTTTTGTTTTTGAGTCGTAACACTTCCCATCTCTTAGCCTATACTACAACCCTTAAAGTCCTACTTGATCTTGAACTGTGATGTTCTAATATTAATAAGGTACTACATTAAGGGCAAGCGTATGGTTCATCTTATGTGAAATGTGAATTCTTTGTGAGAGTGAACAAAATTTGATTTTTACATCCATTCTTGTGATTAATTGTATATTAGTGAGTGAATATAGGTAACTCTCTTGTAGTGAGGGCACATACTTGCTTATGGTTAGATGACGTGTATGATCTCTTTGTTGAGTAATATGCATGAATATTTCAACTTTGTAGAGTCAATTCTTGAGGTTAGGAAGTCTTGAAGTAGTATCCATATGTCTTCAATTGAAATGTGACATGCCTAACAGTGAACTTTCTATAAAAGGTAATAATTGTAGTTCAAGCTGGATTGTCTTAGTTTTAGTGGTGATGTTAGAGTCTTCCTTGATAGTTCTTAATGTAAAGAGTTATTCGAGGACGAACAATGCTTTAAGTGTGGGGTGTTGATCTTAGGCATATTTATACACCTAAGTGTCATTATCCATGCACTTTCAACTCAGTTTTGAGGACTTTTGGACATGCTTAATGGGGTATTAAAGATGTAATTATACTTATGTGGGTAATTTATATGTTTAGAGTGTTTAAGGTGCATCTAAAACAATTCAAGAGTCCAATTGATCAAGTAGAGTTTAGACGAGGAAACAAGTGTTGCTACCTTGAGCTACACTTGTTCTAGTGTACTTTGATGAGCTCTATTATGTTGTATGTACTAATGAGTGTTATATTATTTTGTAGGATAGCTTTGTATAGATAATTTAATTCTACAAACAAGTCATACAAAGTGGGGAAATAAGGAAAAAACATCCGAGGATATTGGAGCAAAATTTGAACGAAACCTCACCCTTAAAGGAGGGCCTTGCACCGCATCCCAATTGCATGGGAGGGGGCCTTGCGCCACACCCTTAGGGAAATGTTACACTACCTCACCCCTTATATGGGTATGCACATACCCCATAACCATAAGATTGGCTTGCGACACAACCCCCCACCCCCTCCCCCTCCTTTGAAAGTCCAAAAGTTGATTGCTTACTTTTTTAAGTTGGGGGCAATATTGTAAATGCATATGTTTCATATTGGGCAGCCTATGGACGACCTAAATTACTATAAAAAGTATACTTAGACATAATTACATCTCACTTTTGGAATAACACAAGATTGGAGAGAGGAGAAGGCATCAAGGGTTCTACGCTAGGGTTTTTCTTCTTTACATTAGTTTTCTTATAGTTTTGTAATGAACCTTCTAGTCATTTTACATATTTATTCTTATCTTCACCATTTGAGTTTCTCCATAGCTTCCATAAGTAATTTATGATTTGCTGGGACCGGCAGTTCATTTGATTTTTAGAACCAATTCCATATTTAGAAGTCTTTATTAGTTCCAAATAGCCACCGGGCAAAAATTTATTGAAACAATCTCAGATGAAAATTCTGACTATGCCAGTAGATCCATAATATTGATTTTAGTCTGGGTAGACCTTTGGTTTGGGTCCCAATGCACCCGAGCTCATTTTGATCTATTGGAAGGAAAGTTAAAAATCAGAAAGAATAGGTGTGGGACCCATATTTTGTTGAAACGACCTCGGATTGAAAGTATGACTTTTCCATCGCGTCTTGAACATCAATTTTAGGCTAGGAGGACCCTTTGTTTAGGTCTCAAGGATCCTGGACTTATTTTGGGATATTAAGTGAGTTTTATGAAAAATGATGAAACTATAGGTATGGGCCTCACTGTTTTCCTAAACAATCGTGGATGAAAGTTTTGATCATTCCAATGGATTTGGAATATGGTTTACACTCAAAATTCACTATTGGATCATGTTCTTTGGATTCTGGATGAGTTTCGACGGTCAAAAACTTATTTTTGATTTTGCTGTTATCTGGTGCAACCACGATTGCAACAAATAGTGTAGCAATTGTGGTAGCGTGATCACGGCCCGTAGTACTATGATAGAAATATCTCCTTACCTATAGGGTCTATATAAAGAACCCAAGACACGTTTGGGGCATTTCCTCTTTATTATTTAGACTTATAAACCCCAAAATAAGTGTAATAACTCAAAATTGGTCATGGTGGGTGACTTGGGAGCTTGACTATCATCTCTTATCGTGATTATCTTCAAGTTTAAGATAAGAACACTTTGAATTCATGCTTGAATTTTCTAGTTTTTACCCAAAACTCTAATTTAGTTTAGGACTTGATTTTAGCCCAGGGTACACTTAATTTTCACCCATTTCTTGAGAGTTATGATTCCTTGTTCATGTGTGAACATTGGGTTGGTCTCAAAAACTCATTTTCTGTATATGGGACCCACTTGGGGGTTTGGTATCATTTTTGGACCGAGGCACAATAGTAAAATATGGGTGTCATTTGACTTGTATTGATGAGTAGATTATGGTTTTGATAATGTGATGGCATTTTAAGGAGTGTAAAGTGAAGACGAGCATGTGGTGCAAGAAGTGAGGTTTTTTAGTTTGGCCTTGGGGTAGGCATCTGTCTATTTTTCTTCATGGATGATGTGTGATATATGTTGAGTGTGGATATGGATGTTAGGCTTGATTAGGAGTAGGATGACTTGGCCTCTATTGTTGATGTTTGGAGTTTAGATGAGGGCTTGGGACCCATTAAATGGCATGTTTATACCCCTTTTGAATCCTATTGCTTTTCTTCTCTAGTTTAGATTTGTTGTATGGTTACGATGTAACCCTATGTTTGGGATGTGGTTTTAGCATTTGAATCATGATTTTTATATTTGACCTTATTAGGCTGGTGTGGTAGTATTAAAATCATAAGTTGGGTAGAGTTTACTTGAGTACCCTTGTTTCTAGTCGAAGTTTCTATCTTAGACTTGAAAGCTTTTTTGACATATAGAAGTTGGAATAGATACCATATCCTCGTTTGGGCCATGGTGTGCCTAATTATGGGAATGGGGGATTAGAAGTGGGATTGTTCGGTCCACTTAGGCCTAAACTTGTGTTAAGCCTTGTGGACTTAGTTGCGGATGTTAGACATAGATGAGGCTAGTAAACCTTACAATAATGTTACTTCGTGACTTGATAACTTGTACTGATGTTTCAGGATTGTGGCTTGTGAGTTATAGTTATGATACTACTTGTGGAAGTGATATTGGGAATTTAGAGATGATATTCCTCTTGGATATGTTATATGGCCTATATAGATGTTATTTCCTCTTAGACTTGATGATTGGCCAATGAAGATGTTATTTCCTCTTAGACTTGATGATTGGCCTAAAAATATACTATTTACTCTTAGTCTTGGTGATTGGCCTATACAGTTGCTATTTCCTCTTAGACTTGATGATTAGCCTATAGAGATGCTATTTACTCTTAGACTTGATGATTGGTCTATAGAGTTTCTATTTTCTTTGGTCATGATTATTGGACCTATAAAGACAAGGCTCTTTTTAGATAACGTAATTGGCTTAGAGAGGTGATATTCCTCATAGTCATGATGTTTGAGCTTTTGATATTAGATATCCTATAGATGATTACACTTCTATCTATATTATGCCTCCTAGATATAAGATGCCTCTTGTATGAGAGAATGATTACATGCTTATTGATATTATGCCTCTTATATGTGAGATGCCTCCTATGTATGAGATGTCTAGAGATATGCTATGACTTATTTATATGATTATCGATATGAGTTTCGGATATGTATATGGGCTTAAGGCCGTGATTATGATGTTGCGATTATTATGGATATGTCATTGGGCCAAGGGTCGTGTCATGGTAATTATTGGATATCTGAGAAGTGCTTGTTTCATATATATGTTTCATTGGGCCAAGGGACGTGTCATGGATTCATATATATGTTTCTATACATATCACTCCGGTATGGGACGGAGGAAGATTCAGTATGTTACTTACGACTTTATTGATTGGATATTGGTGATGGCATGCATAGATTTGGTACATCCATGATTATTATATCGGTAACTTATGTGATTCTAGATGATGTATGATCTTATGATTTTTCTGTCTAATTAATGGTTAAAAAATGAGGTAGCTAGTTTCCCATTAGCAGACTATAGCACTTGGTCGTTAGTGAATCTAAGTATTAGTTAATGAATCTTTCTTAGTATAAATATGTGATAGCTAGCGATGGTTAATGTGTGACTTATGGTGAGGTCGGGTCTAGAATAGGTGAAGAATTTTTTGATATTGATCATTAAGTTCGTGATGGTGATTAGTCGATAGCCGAGGAGATGTGTATTAATGAGGCTAGATAATAAGACATGTTGGTAATAAGAGGTGACTAGTTAATAATGATGAATAGTTGCTAAATGGTTAATAAATGAATAGTTAATCAAGGATTAGTGGTAAACGATGGTTAGTTAATGAATAGTGTCAATTAATAAAAGACAGTTAGGTGTCAAGTAGTAATGTGTTGTCTAATAGTGATTAACGGGTATCGGATGATTAGTTGATAATGATGAATAGTGGATAAATGGATATTCGGTCTAGTGATGAACCTTGACTAGATGTTAGATGTTGACTATTTAGTAATTAGTGGTTAGTTGCTATCCCATGAATATGGATAATGTTTAGGCTAATAACTAGAAGTCGTGTGACGACGAGTGAACTATTGGTTTCTTTATAATAAGTGTTGGTTAGCTAATAATGAGTAGTTGGGAAATATTGGTTACATAGATATTCTATGGTGATATTGCTAAGTTTATGAGTATTTTAAGTGTATGTTATTCGGTAATGATTGTTGTGATGATATTGATACCCGGCAAAGGGAGGAGGATACTACTATTATCATATTGATACCCGGCAAGACCGGAGGATACTATTATGATGATATTGATACCCGGCAAGTCCGGATGATCCTAGGAAAAGGATATTTATTATTTATGATCACCTTGTTCAATTGACGATAATCAATGCATATTCGAAGGGAACCATCCTTCTTACGCATGAACAACCCAGAAGCACCCCAAGGAGACACACTAGGACAGATAAAACCTTTATCTAATAGATCCTTCAATTTCTCCTTAAGGTCCTTCAACTCAGCAGGAGCCATTCTATAAGGAAGAATAGAGATAGGACAAGTGTCCGGAATGAGATCAATCCCAAAATCAATTTCCCTGGAATACTAGGAAGATCATCAGGGAAAACCTCAGGAAACTCATTAACTATAGGAACAAATTCTAGGGAAGGACCTTCCGAGTTAGAATCTTTAACTCGGACCACATGATACAAACACCCCTTTGAGATAAACTTTTGGGCTCTAAGATAAGAGATGAATCTTTCCTTTGGCACTAAAGGTCCCCCCTTCCCATACAATGACCGACTCATTAGGTAATTTAAACATGATCGTATGGTTCCGACAATCTAAGGAAGCATAGTATGAATGCAACCAATCCATTCCCAATATGACATCAAAGTCAACCATATCTAACTCTATCAAATTGACAAGAGTTTTTTTACTACCAACAGCTACCACAACCCCCTATAGACTCTTTTAATAACCACACAGTCTTCTATTGGGGTAGAAATAAAAAAAAAAGGAACTAACAAACACTCAGGTCCAAAAACAAAATGCATAGCCAAAAATGGGGTTACATAAGAAAGAGTGGACCCTAGATCAAGTAAATAATACATATCACGGGGGAAATATTTCAACATACCAGTAACTACATCGGGAGATGCCTCAGAATCCTAATGAGACGCAAGTGCTTACAAGTGATTTCAGTCAGTGCCGGTACAAGAAATAGAAGCAGAAGCAGAGATAGCACCCTTATGTGCAGGATCAGATGAGGTAGAAATATGTACTCTGTTGGCCCAAGAAGCCAATAGAGAGGGGAAATCCCGCCGCATAAGCCTAATCTGACCATATCTAAAACATTTGTTCCTCCGCTTCTCACACTAACCATGATGATACTGAGGGTAGATTGGTGTTTATTGGTCCCTACTGGACTGAGACTGGGAAACTTATGCCCTAGAATCATTACCACTCTAAACACATCTATCTCCCGACGGCCTTGAGTAGGGAGCACTAGCCGTAGAATAGGAGTTAGGACTCACCCAATTCTTCCTCTTGGACTACTTACCACTAAACTGTTGGCCTCTACTTTGTTCAAAAAAATGAGACCGCTTACTCTGTCTCTAATCAATCTCAACATGATTCTTTTTCTCTTTCTCCACTTGTTGCATAGACACAACTAATCTAGAGATAACTATGTTTCTGATCAACAAAGTTGTTGTACTCTACAGGACTAGTTTGCGAGACAGTCCTGAAGTAAACTTATGAATTCTAGCCCTCATGCTAGAAACCATCTCCGGAGAATACCTAGACAACTAATGGAATTTCAAGGCATACTCCTTGAAAGACATCCTGCCTTGTCTAAAATTCACAAACTCTTCCGCATTCACTTCTCTCAACTCCTGAGGAAAGAAGCGGTCTAAGAAGGCACTAGAGAAATCCTCCCACACGGCAGAACTAACATCCTCACCTATCGATTGTTCCCACTCTTTGTACCATTGGTACGCCACATATTTCAAAAGATAGAAAGAAAACTCAACACCTTCAACCTCCAAAGCATGCATGATGCAAAAGATCTTCTCTATTTCATCAATGAAACTTTAAGGATCCTCCTCAACCTTAGTACCCATAAACATAAAAGGATACAACCTTATGAACTGGCCAACCCTTATGGCCTCAGAAGATAGAGTAACAGGAACACCACGCTCAGACTGAGAAGATACCAACAAATACAACATATGAATCGACTAACAAAACTCAGCATTCATCATGTCAGCCTGAGGAGCTAGAGAAGGAGGGATAGAGGGAACTGGTAAAACTCCAGGACAATCAGGAACTGAACCTCTAGATCGAGTCTGGACTCCACAAGAGAGCATGTCTCATTACCATTGTCCCCAGTAGGGACGGAAGGGTTTGCATGAACTTTAGATCTTCTTGGAGGCATGATCTAAAAGACGAGCAAACGGATATCAGAAGAATCAAAGACCTTAGACCCTATAGCTCGAAGTAAGACACAAGAAAGTGAAATATTCCTAAATTTCTCGTAGCCTCTCTCTTATAAGTGTGGAGCACTACACACCCATAAAATAGACTCTACTTAACATGGCTTTGCGGACACACAACTGGACATAAACCTAGGCTCTGATACTAACTTGACACGACCCAAACCAGGTCCTCGTCGTAATGGGCACCTCAAGTCCAACAAGGACCAGAGGTCACTCCACTATCCAATCCAACCAAACAACAAGCATAAAATAATTAAGATAATAACGAAGTCCATATCATAACATACCTAAGTCCACAGTTTGTCCATACAAATCCTCTAAAAATAATTCAAGAATATTCGGTCGGGATAAGCCCTTGATTATAGACAAAGCCAATATCCAAGTCTAAACCAATAAAAACATAAGAAAACTCAAAACAAGAAATGGAGCCTTCCAAAGTATGGAAGCTCACCACTTCAAGCTACCACAAGATGTTCTCAAGTCCAATCACAAAGTAGAAGGTGTAGGAGAATGATCAACACCTGCATCATATAAGGATACAACGTTGAAAATGGTTAGCGGTTAGAGCACTAGCATGTAACTCAAGGATAAGGATAAAATAGTTCCATTATTACCATCATATGCAACCACATTTATATACATAGTCATATATGTAGATATGTATAGATACTTAACATGCCAAAAATGGGAACGATGCTCAGCATGTATTTTGAAGCACCCGATCAAGAGACATCGAGTGGAGGATTCTAACCTCCCACCCATATAGTTTAGAAATATTGAACTTCCCAGTCATATTAGGCAAGTGGACTTTAACCTCAAGTTGTCTTATCAAGCAAGTCGACTCTAACCTCAAGCCATTTTATTAGGCAAGTGAACTCTTAACCTCAAGTTGCTCTATTAGGCACGTAGACTCTAACCTCAAGCCGTGGTGACCATTATAAGTCGAAATTGGGACTCTAACCCTTTTTCCATGGAATAACACCCATTTAATTCAATACTTAAGGAATTTAACCCATTTAACCAATTTAAGCCACCAAGGTTACAATTCAACACCATACATGACCACAAGGTATTTATGAAATCATTTATCAACCAATCAATTTAATAGGTCAATGCCTTAGTTCAAATAACCATTCAAGTCAATTTATCGTCACCAAGACATTTACAAAATAATTTATTCTTCATTAGCATTTTTATGCCAAGCTTTAGCTCAAAACACAATTCAATTTCATGTGTAGGGACTCTAACCCCTTTAACCAAGCAAACCACCAAAGTCACCAATTTAATAATTACATGTCCAACAAGGACTTTACTATAACATTAACCGACCATTCATACTTAATATGGCATTGCCCTAGTTCAAAACACCATTCACATGTGACTAGTTATTTCTTTTAGATATTTTCACAAAACACCTTGAGGGCATACCTTTACCAAGACCAAAACCAAAGTAGAAGTCAACAAGCTTAGGGTTACTCATGACCCATTTGTTAAACCACAATCAATAAGCACCCACATGTGCAAACCATCACCGAAAACATATATAAACACAAGTTAAAATAGGAGTAAACGATACTAAACACTATACGTCAAACAATCAATGTTTAAAACACATGATATGTTAAACTAACAATGAGGAAAGAGTTATATGCCTTATACACAAAGATTTACGGAGATATTATTGGTCCCCAAGCCTTTAGATTGTCTACATGATGAACCCTATCCCCAATCCTGTTAGAGAAGGTTTGGAAACTTTTTTGGAATGTTTTTTATCCTTCCAAGTAAAGAATAAGAGACAAAATAATGTTATAGGGTGTGGGTCTTAAGGATTATGGGGTGGGAAATGTGTAAAATGTCCTCAGCTTAAAAGCTAAAAAAAACACAGAAGGGTACGACTCATCCCCCCTAAACTGTACCCTAGGGTATGAGTGGTACCCTTAACTCGTACCCTAGACCTTACCTTAGACCCCCATACTAACAACCATAAGACCACACACGAACCACACGTATCCTAACATACCACCTGTTCCCTATAGAATCATACCTTAGTCAAAATTCATAAGTCAAAGTTTAGGCATCATACGACTTAGAATCATACACCTCGTATCCTACTATACGACTAGTATAATACTTAGTCGTATATTGGATAGAAACCAACCCAAACATACAGACTAACATATGAGAGAGGGGCCCAAACCCATACCCAAACATACGACTAATACCTTCCAGTCGTATGTTGACCAGAAACTCCAACTTAGGTAATTTTTCTACGGGACCAAATCCAAGGTGTTTTAATTCTCCCCTACTTAGATCACTCATCCTCAAATGATGGGTAAGGCAAGAACAAGAATGATTTAACACATCATTACACATCAAAAAAACCTTTAATCAAGTTAGAAAACAAAAGCATACAACAAAGATAAGAAAATCAACAAATACCTGAAGCACAATTTTTTGGAATGGGGAACAAATATGGATACTTGGACTTCATGTCCTCTTTTGCTTCCCAAGTAGCTTCCTCAGCCTTATGGTTCCTCCAAAGAACCTTCACTGAAGCCACATCCTTCATTTGGAACCGGCTAACTTGACTATCCAAGATCTCCACCGAAATAACCTCATAAGATAAGGAATTAGAGATACCCAATCCTTCCAAGGGAAAAACTGATGAAGGATCACCCATAAATTTTCACAACATAGAGACATGGAATACTGGATGAATGGAGCTCAAACTAGGAGGCAACTTTAAATCATAGGTAACTTTACCAACCCTATTTAAAACCAAATAAGGACCAATATAGCGAGGGCTAAGCTTCCTTTTCTTACTGAATCGCATCACTCCCTTCGTAGGAGATACCTTCAAGAATACCTAATTGCCAACATTAAACTACAAATCCCTATGCCTCGCATCTGCATAGGACTTTTGCCGACTTTGAGCGGCTTTCAACCTATCACAAATCACCTTCACCTTCTCTAAGGCTTGATGAACCATATCATGGCAAAGCAACTTATTCTAACTAAATTTATACCACCCAATAGGAAAATGACATCTCCTACAATACAATGCCTCAAAAGGAGCCATACCAATGCTAGAATGATAACTATTATTATAAGAAAATTCAATCAATGGAAAATAGTCGTACCAACTACCACCATAGTCAATCACATAAGCACAAAGCATATCTTCCAATGTCTGAATGGTCCTCTTCGCTTGTCCATCTGATTGCGGGTGGAAAGTGATACTAAGGCACACCTTAGTTCCAAAACCTCTCTGAAACAACTTCTAAAAATAAGATGATAACGGAGTACCATAATCCGAAATGATAGAAACCGGAGCACCATGCAACTTGTCAATATCTGCAAGATATAACTTCGCATAATCCACCACCGAATAACTAGTCCTCACTGGCAAGAAATGAGTAGACTTGGTCATTCTATCCATAATAACTAAATAGAATTGTATTATTTTCAAGACCGAGGAAGACTGGTAATGAAATCCATATTAATCACCTCCCACTTCCATTTGGGAAACTCTATTTCTTGGCAAAAACCTCTGGGTCTCATGTGTTCAACTTTCACTTATTGACACACTATACACTTAGCCATATAGCTAGCCACATATCACTTTATATTATTCCACCAATAAGACTCCTTAAGATCGTGATACATCTTCGTAGAACTAGGATGAATAGCATAACGAGATCCATGAGCCTCATTCATAATCTATTCTCTAAGTCCATCGACGTTGGGAATACATAACCTACCTTGGAACCTCAAGATACCATCACCACAATCACAAAATCAATAAACTTTTGTGGACCCACATTACTCTTAATCTTCATCAAATTGGGATCCAACATTTATTTTTCTTTATCTTAACAACAAGATACGACTGCGATACCTAATGCATAAATACACCATCATACTCAGAGTCCATGAGACGAACTCCAAGATTAGCCAACTGATAAATTTCCTTCTTCAACTCCTGCTTATCCTCATCCACATGAACTAAACTATCCATGTATGACCTGCTAAGAGCATCAACAACCACATTAGCATTACCTGGATGGTAATGGAGACTCATATCATAGTCCTTTAGCAACTCAAGCTACCTCTTTTTCCTGAGATTCAACTCTTTCTGAGTAAACACATACTTTAGGCTTTTATGATCAGAAAAGATGTCAACATGAACCCCATAATGATAGTGATGCCAAACCTTTAATGCAAATACCACAGCTAACAAGTCTAAGTGAAGAGTAGGCTAGTTCTTTTCATGAAATTTTAGTTGCCTAGAATCATAGGCCACCACCCTACCATGTTCCATTAATACACAACCAAGCCCAACACGAGAAGCATCACAATACACTATAAAGCCATCATTACCCTCAAGCAAGGTCAAAACTGGAGCGGAAGTCAACTTATCTTTTAGCTTCTCAAAACTACTTTTACACGCATCCAACCATAAGAACTTGGCCTTCTTTTGGGTCAACTTAGTCTACGGGGCAGCTATAGTCAAAAAAAAATCTCCACAACCCACCTATAGTAACTGGCTAAACCCAATAAACTCCAAATATTTATTGGAGTCGCGGGTCTAGGCCACTTCTTAACCACTTCAACCTTTTGTCGATCCACCATGATCCCGTCACTAGAGATAACATGACCAAGAAAAGTCACAACCTTGAACCAAAACTCACACATTGAGAAGTTGGCATACAAATGTTGATCCTTAAAGATCTGTAACAAAACACGGAGGTGATCGGCATAATGTACCTCACTCTTAGAGTAGACAAAGATGTCATCAATGAACACAATGACGAACAAATCTAGAAACTAATGAAAGACCCTATTCATCAAATACATGAACACATCGGTGAATTAGTCAACCCAAAATACATAACTAGGAACTCATAGTAACCATACCAGGTCTTGAAGGTAGTCTTAAAGATATCCACCTGCCTAACCTTATGTTGATGATAACCCAACCTAAGATTAATCTTAGAGAAACAACTCACACCCTGAAGCTGATCAAACAAATCAACGGATCCTAGGAAGGGGAAATTTATTCTTTATGGTCACCTTGTTCAACTAACGATAATCAATGAACATTTGAAGGGAACCATTCTTTTTACATACGAACAACACAAGAGCACCCCAAAGAGACACACTAGGATGAATAAAACATTTATCGAAGAGATCCTTCAATTGGTCCTTAAGCTTCTTCAACTCAGCTGGAGCCATTCTATAAGGAGAGATAGAGATACGACGAGTGTCCAAAATGAGATCAGTCCAAAAATCAATTTCCCTATCTGGAGGAATACCAAGAAGATCATCAGGAAAACCCTCTGGAAACTTATTAACCATAGGAATAGATTCTAGAGAAAAACCTTTTGAGTTAGAATCTTTACTCCGGACCACATGATACAAACACCCCTTGGAGATCAACTTTCGGGCTCTAAGATAAGAGATAAACCTTTTCTTAGGCACTAAAAGACCCTCTTCCTATACAATGACTAACTTAATAGAGAATTTAAATATGACTGTACAGGTATCTAATGAATCTTAGACCGAATACAACCAATCCATTCCCAATATGACATCAAAGTCAACCATATCCAACTCTATCAAATCCACAAGAGTTTATTTACTACCAACATCTACCACACACCCCTTATAGACTCGTTTAAAAACCTTAGAGTCTCCTACCAGGGTAGAAATAGAAAAGAGAACTGACAGATACTCAGGTCCAAAACCAAAATGCACAGCCATAAATGAGATCACATAAGAAAGAGTGGATCTTAGATCAAGTAAGCAATACATATCATAGGAGATGCCTTAGAATCCTGGTGAGACATAAGTTCATACAAGCAATTTCAGCCAGTATCAGTACCAGAAATAGAAATAGAAATAGAAATAAAAATAGAGATAGCTTTCTTTGGTATAGGAGCAGATAAGGTACCAATAGGTACCAGAAATAGATATTCCTCCCCTTCTCACACTGACCACGATTATGCTAACCACAGAATCTACAAGAATGGTAGGTTGGTGTTGATTGGTCCATATTGTCTTGAGATTGGGCACCTTGTTCCATAAAAGCATTACCTTTTTAAAGATATCTGTCTCCCAACGACATCGAGTAGGGAGCACTAGCCGTAGAATATAAGTTATGACACACCCAATTCTTCCTCTTTTACCAGTTACCACTATACTATTGGACTCTACTTTATTCAGAAAATTGAGACCTCTTACTTTGTCTTTCATCAATCTCAACCTATTTCTTTTTATATTCTTTCTCTTATTGCATGTACATAACCAATCTAGAGATATCCATGTCAGTGATCCATAAAGCTGCCTTAATCTCAAGGACCAACTTGTGAGATAGTCCTAAAGTAAACTTATGCATTCTAGCCCTCATGCTAGAAACCATCTCAGGAGCATACCTAGACAACTGATGAAATTTCAAGGCATACTCCTTTATAGACATCCTACCTTGTCTCAAATTAACAAACTCTTTCATTTTTGCTTTCCTTAACTCCTGAGGCAAGGAGCGGTGTAGGAAGGCACTATAGAAATCCTCCCATATGGTAGAACAAGAGTCCTCACCTATCGACTATCCCACTCTCTATACCATTGGTATGCCATATATTTTAATTGATAAGAAGCAAACTCACCACCTTCAACCTCCAAAACATGCATGATCTAAAAGATCTTCTATATTTCATCAATGAAACTTTAAGAATCCTCCTCAATATTAGTACCCATAAAATAGGAGGATGAAACCTCATAAACTGTCCAACCCTTGTGGCCTCATAATATAGAGTAACAGGAATACCACACTCAGAATAAAAAGCTAACTACTCAGCTAACATATTAACCAACTGACAAAACTCAGCATTCGTTACGTCAACCTGAGGAACTGGAGGAGAAGGGCTCGAGGGAATTGGTGGAACTCCAGAACAATCAGGAATCAAACCCCTATACCAAATCTAGAATCTATAAGTAGAGCGTGTCCCATCAATATTGTCCTTATTCGAGATGAGAGAGTTTGCAGGAACTTCAGATATTTGTGAAGGCATGATTTGAAATATAAGCTAATATATATCAGAAGAATCCAATAGCTTAGACCCTATAGCTCAAAGTAATACAACAACAAAGTGAAACATTCCTAAATTATCATAACCTCTCTCTTATAAGTGTGGCGCACTACACACCTATAAAAGAGACTCTACTTGACACGACTTTGTGGAAACCCAACTAACTATAAACCTAGGCTTTGATACAACTTGACAGGACCCAAACTGAGGTCTTGTCGTAATGGACAACTTAAGTCCAACAAGGACCAAAGGTCACCCCGCTATCCAATACAACTAAACAACAACCACAATATAATAATGATAATGACCAAGTCCATAACACACCTAAGTCCACAGTTTGCCCATACAAAGCCTCTAAAAATAATCTAAGAATATTTGGTCGGGACATACCCCCGACCATAGCCAAGACCAATATACAAGTCTAAACCACTAAAGACATAAGAAAACTCAAAATAAAAAATAGATCCTTCCGAAGTATGGAAGCTCACAGCTTCAAGTCACCATAATCTATACCTGAGTCTAATCACTGAGTAGAAGGTATAGTAGTATGACCAACACCTACATCACGTGGGGATATAGCATCGAAGACGGTTAGCGGTTGAAGCGCAAGCATTAACTCAAGAATAAGGATAAAATAGTGCCATTATTTAAAACCAAATCAACCATCCTATGTAAGCATATTTATATACATAGGAATATATGTATATATTTACAAATACTTAACGTTCCAAAAAAGGGAACAAGGCTTAGCATGCATTTTGAAGCACCTGATCATGAGACATAGAGTGGAGGACTCTAACCTCCCACCTATATAGTTTAGAAAGATTGAACTTTCCAGTCATATTAGGCAAGTGTACTTTAACCTCAAGCCATCTTATCAAGCAACAAGACTTTAACCTCAAGCCGTTTTATTAGGCAATTGGACTCTAACCTCAAGCCATTCTATAAGCGAAGTGGACTCTGAGCTTAATTCGTGGTGATAACTATTAGTCAACATTAGGACTCTAAACCTTTGTCCAAAATAACACCCATTAAATTCAACACTTAAGGACTTTAACCCATTTAGCCAATTCAAGCCACTAAGGTTACAATTCAACACCATATATGACCACATGGTTTTTATGAAATTATTTATCAACCAATCACTTTAATAGGCCAATGCCTTAGTTTAAATCACCATTCAAAGCAATTTTTCATTATCGAGACATTTACAAAACCATTTACTCTTCATTAGCATTCTTATACCAAATTTTAGTTTAAAACACAATTTAATTTCATATTTAGGGACTCTAACCCCTTTAACTAAGCAAATGACCAAACTCACCAACTTACTCATTACATGGCCAACAAGGCCTTTAAAAGACCATTTACCAACCATTCATACTTATTAGTCCATTTCACTAGTTCAAAAAACCATTCACATATGACTAGTTATTCCTTTAAGGAATTTTCACACACCTTGAGGGCATACCTTTACCAAGATCAAAATCAAAGTAGAAGTCATAAGGCTTAGGGTTACTTATGACCCATTTGTTAAACCACAATCAACAAGCACCCACATGTGCAAACCATCACCGAAAACATATATAAACACAAGTTAAAACAAGAGTAAAAAAAATACTATACATCAAAACCCTTAATATTTGTTTTCAAATACGCCATTTATTAGTCATAATCAATGTTTAAAACACTTGATTTCTTGAACTAACAATGAGGAAAGATTTATATTCCTTATACACGAATATTCACGGAGATATTCTTGGTCCTTAAGCCCCTAGTTGGTCTTCTTGATGAACCCTAGCCCCAATCTTGTTAGAGAACTTTTGGAGAGTATTTTGGAATATTTTTTATACTTCCAAGTGAAGAATAAGAGACAAAATAATGTTATAGGGCAGGGGTCTCGAGTATTTTGGGATGGAAAATGTCTAAAATATCCTTGTCTTAAAATCTTAAATAACACACAAGAGGGTACGACTCCACCCAAATAATACCCTAGGGTATGAGTGGTAGCTTTAAATCATACCCTAGACCTCACCTTGGACCCCAGTACTGACCATTATACGACCATACATCAACCATATATATCCTAGCATAAGACCCGTACCATATAGAATCATACCTTGGTCAGAATCCATAAGGACAACTTTGGCCATCATATGACTTGGCACCATACACCTCGTACCCTACCATATGACTTGTATTATGCTTAGTCGTATGTTGGATAGAAACCAACCCAAACATACTAACTATCATATGAGAAAGGGACCCTAACCCATACCCAAACATAGGACTAGTACCTTCTAGTCGTATGTTGTCCAGAAACTCAAACTTAGGCAATTTTTCTAAGGGACCAAAGCCATGGTTTTTCACCACCTACGGCCCATAGGTACCACCCACGGCCCGTAGGTACCACCTATGGCCCATAAGTTTTAGAGTAAGTGATAGAAGATTAATTTTATAAAGATCTAGCAAAACTTTTGGATCCTAGTACCTATGGATCGTAGGTGACACCTACAAACCGTAATTAGCACCGTAGGTGGCCACTGACTCTAGTTTTCCTCTTTTGTTTTGGAAAGGTTTTCTAGGGTTTTCATGTAATCTATGAATACTCTTTTGACACTTTTAGTTAGTTTATGCACTCTTACTATTCAAAAACCTATCTTTTGATTTTGAAATTGTATTTTGATCTTGGGATTCTTGTGTTCTTAGGTTTAGTGGATTTATTAATTTGAGACTTTGGGTTTTATTCATATATTATTGTGAGATTGATTCTATGCTTTCAATTATGAATTCCATGGATTATTTCACAACTATGAGCGGCTAATTCTCTTAACCAGGGTTGTGGGAACCCTACGGAGTAGCAAAGTAGAGAAAGTGCAATGTTGTTCCAAGCCAATTGTCTTGTATGTATTTTGATCATCTTCAGTTTAATAGATTTCATAGTGGTGCAAGCGTTAAGAAACCTACTGTATTTACTACTTACTTTAAAAGAGAGGTAGAGATTAGGATAAGAAGATCACGGCAGTAATTTGAGATTCATATTCATCTTATAGTTCTGCCATATGATCTAATTAACTTAAGACACAAAAGGTAATAGTTAATCTGGGACCTTGGATAAGGGTTAGTAAGGCGACACTCTGAGATTCAAAATATAAAGAGTGAAATTCACTAAAGGCATTCATAAGATGGCTAGTGATACATAACTTACTAGATTCTGCATGAAAAATATTGGGTAAGTTTAACAGAGCGCAATAAACCTACAGAGTTAAAAGCCAGGGGGAGCACAATCCTCGTGTTTTTTTCAAATTATTTACAACCAAAAGCATCCAAGTTTTTTCACTTTCTTTGGATTATAGGATAATCCCCCATTACTTTTTTGCACTGCCCAACTGTTTTAACAAGTTAGAGAGATAGTTTTTCCCTATTACCTGTGGGTTTGACCCCAACTAGTTAGTTTACTATATTTTGACATTGACCGGTGTATACTTCTAAGGAGGTATATTTTTGGATGACATCAGATTTTGGCACCGTTGCTGGGGAATACAGTTGTAATTTATTAATTGAAGTTGTTAAAGTTTTTGGGTTTAAACTTTTTGTTCTACTTGAGGCATACACCAATGTTTTCTTAGCACTAAGAGTCAAGATAATCCCTTTCTCTGACTTCATCTTGTGCAAGAAAGAATCCTATATCCAAATTGTAGGATGTCAGAACACAAATGTAAAGGTCATCTTGAAGGGCTTCAAGATAATCCAACTGACTTGTCTCTCCCTTCGTCGGGTGTAATTCAGGAGACTGTGGATAAGACTACTAAGAGAGTATTGGTTGAAATAAATGTAGTAAGACATAATTAGGTTTCCCTTCATACAGCTCCGGAACTAGAGCTAGCGAGGCAAAGATTGGCAGATGATTGTCGAGCAAAACTCGATAGAGGTAGAATGGGTAGAGCTCAAGTACTCCCAACCTATCAGTACTAGCCATCATATGATGATCCAAGGGGTTTGGGATATGTTGATCCTACCGAGTTAGGAGCTATCATTTCTCCTATAATTCCACCAAGTATGAAGTTTGACATCACCAATTCTATGATCCAGTTATTGAACCTGAAGGGTGTGTTTGTGGGCTTGCCTACTGATGATGCAAACATGCACCCTATATATTTTGTTAGAATATTCATGTCATACACTAGACTCAGTTATTTCCTTTCACTCTAACTGGTGAATCTACATTATGGTTAGGGGAACTCCCCCTGGATTGATTACTACATGGAAAAAGTTACTAAAGCAATTTTTAAATAATTTATTTCCCCCATCAAGAATGCTAAAGCTGAAGGATCAGATACATAATATCAGGTAGTTGTATACTGAATCAATGTATGAGGTATGTTTTTAATTTAAAAAGAAGTTGATGATGGTGAAGAATCATAGAATTATGGGAAGAAACTTGCTTGAAATCTTCTATCAATCCCCAGTTCGAAAGCTATGGCAGTTATTATTATTGGTGGAGCATTCATGGGCCTGTGTTAGGAGGCAGTACCGAAGATATTAGATCAGATATCTCTCACCAACTGAGGGTGGCATACTCAAGAGGCAGAGATAGGCATTGGCACTTATGCTATTGGGGCTTCCAGCGAGCATAGAGTTATTGATGACACAGTGGCATAAGAGGTTGCTTATTTTAAAAAGGAGGTTAGTTTGTTGACAAAGAAGTTCGCGATAATAAATTCTTAGAAGGTAAATATAGTGGGTTCTCAAGGTAAGGCCTCTAGAACATATGATTCTAATTTATAAGAAGAGGCAAAATATCTATATAAAGAGTTGGCGGGTTTCCAAGACAAGGGGAAAGGGAACCAAGGTCAAAACTACTATAGCGATAGGTATAGAGATCGAAGATGATATAGGGACAGCGATTGGATATGCAAGGATGATTATAAAGATAAAAATGGTGAATATGTTCCACTAGGCAGTCGTGACACTGAGTCAAGTATAGAGGCTATGTTGTCTAAGTTGGTAAAGGGTCAGTAAAGTCAGGAAAATTTCCTAAAGGAGATTAGGGCAGACATTTTAGGGTTGACCCAGAAGGTAGAATTGCATGCTGCTGCAATAAAGTAATTAGAACAGTAATTTGGGAAAATGTTTACAATATTGAATCAGCGGCAGTAGGTCACCCTTACAATCGACAATCACTGTCTAGCTTTAGCACTCAAAGTGGTAAGGCAAATATTGATCCCCCAATACCTGCAGTTAATTAGTCAAGGAATCATAGTGTTGAGGTTGATAAGACACCTGAAAAAGAGTCAAAAAGTTGACATATGTTGATTATAGTGCTTAGAAGTATAAAGGTAAGAGAAAGGTCGATAAACCGGTAGTTAAGATAATCGTACAACCTCCCCCACCTTTTCATCAGAGTTAAAAGTAGAAGAAAGAAGAAGGGAAGTTTAAAAATTTCATTACTATGCTAAAAGAGTTGAGTTTGAATATCCCTCTTCTTTAAGCTCTCGAGCAGATGCCCGGGTACCCAAAATTTATGAAGGATTTGGTGATAAAGAAAAGAGTTGTCAGTTATGAGGATATTGGTGGGTTGCATCATTATAGTTCAATCACTTCGCGATCTCTGGTACAAAAGAAGGGTGATCCCGTAGCATTCATGATCTCATGAAACATTAGGATATCTAGGTTTTCCAGAGCATTATGTGACTTGGGTGCCAGCATTTACTTGATACCGCTAGTAGTGTTCAAACAGTTGGGCTTAAGACCTCTCGAACCAATGATGATGAGGTTGTTGATAGCAGACCGTACTATGAAAAATCACGTGGGCATATCATTAGATGTGATGGTGAAAGTGCACAACTTTATCTTTTCAGCTGACTTCTTGTCTTGGATTGTGAAGTTGACTTTGAGATGCCGATAATCCAGGGGAGACTATTTTTTACCATATGCAGAGCATTAGTGGATATGGAGAAGGGGGAGCTTAAGTTTAGGATGAATGATGAAGAGGTCACCTTCAATGTTCATAGAACCATGAAGCAGTCTCGGTAATAAATTATGTTGATAACCTTGGAGGACACTTCTATGGTTAACTTGATGAAGTCTGAGTAATCAAGGAACCTGCATCATACCGTGATGTTAAATCAAGCACTACATGAGAGGAAACCTATAGACTTATTGGTGTAGTCTAAGAAACCAACATAGCGATATCATGCCGCAACGTTAAATCAAGCGTTGTGTTGGAGGCAACCCACTATTTTAATGTTTACATTAAATTTTTTTTTGTAGATATATAGCATAAGGGACTACCTGGAATATGGTAAGACATTGTTAAATGCATAAAATTCTAGGTAAGAGGACTTATTGGCCCACTTATGGGGGTCATAAGTCCCACACGGGCTAGGTAAGTTATACAAAAAGATGTGAAGGGGAAATTTGGAGAATTTTTAGGGGTCTTTGAAATTTTACCTACGAACCAACTTTTGATGTCGTGATACCATTTACAACCTCATAAGTGGTGTCTTAAATGTCCGAACATAAAGTTCAGAGGGCCAAAAAATGCCTACTACCTATACCTTACCACTGAAAGGCCATAAGTAGCACCTATGGGCCATAAGTGGCTCCATAGGTGGCAAATTTTTTAGGCCAATTTTTTTAAAAAAATTTGGGCCCACCTCAAAATGACCCGACCCAAAACCAGCCTACCACCCTTTTTAAAAGATTAGAATCCTGTTCATTAGCCCCATAATCTTCGAATTTCCAACTCCCTTTAAGAATTGAAACTCTCCAACTTCCTCTCCAGTTCTATAAAAGGCAAGACTCATCTCTCAGTCCACCGCCTGTGTGCATAAAAATTCTCTCAGGCAAGGGTTTTGACACTTCTTCAAATTTCTACTACCTTCGAAATCAAAAATTAAGGTAAATTTCTTGGCTCCTATGAGTATTACAATTTGATATTAAAAAAGAAAAAATAATTTGGTGATTGAATATACATGAAAATTAGGTGAAACTCAAAAATTTTGTTTGTAGGAGCCTAGAATAATTAATAAGTTGAAATTGGTGTGTTGTTCTTGAATTAAAACTCTGTGATCGTGTCTTAAATGGAAGTAGAAGTCGAAAAGGTTGATGAAACCTAAAAGTTTTGTGTACCGTACCTGTGTTTTAAAAAATTTTACAAGTTGTATGTGCAAAATAGGACTGGAACGAAAAAATTTGAAGTTTGAAAATTTTGAATATTTTTTAAATTTTTCCCTCCCTTTTCTTCCTCCTAACGTTAACACTTTCTTTTTCAGGTACTATGGCACCAAAGGCATTGATGAAGAGGATAGAAAAGTTGAGATGTCTGTATGAGTCCCCTGAGCACAGTGGCGGAGTACCTAATTGTTATGGACATACCAATAGCCCTACAAACTAAAGGACAGAGATAGGCTATAACAATCTATTATTGCAGCCACCCTAGGTATTCAACTACCAACATGGACATGGTGGGGTACTCGTCCTGCATCTACACAGGATGGAGCCTAGAAAGCCACAGCAATACTAGTTCCAAAGCTGAGGATGAAGTTAAACAATACTTCTCCCCCACACTCTTCCCAGTTTGAGGAGGGAGAGGGGGATTCAAATAAGGAGGATACACAAGACCCTCAGCCTGAGGAAGGGTCTCAGGATGAGTCTGAACTAACAGCCACTAAGTCAGCATCAATAGTACCCCATCCTAAGGAGGGCACGACTCAGGCATCACATTAGGTGTCATTGTCTTCAGCACTAGCCACAGAGACCTTTGTATAGAATCCTCAATCGCCCAGTTCACCATAGCTGACCCAGCTTTTGAGTCTACACCCACCTTATCTATACCAATAGAGGAGGTGAATCCAAGGTGGTGGGTAGAATAGATGCATGAGATTTATGAGTGGGACAGCCTTATTACTAAGGTAGGTTAACCTATAAGGTCTACTTTGGATGACAGAAGGATTGAGTTAGTGGGGATAGCAGGGCATCAAACCTGTGAGCCTTATTTGATTGATAATTGATGGGGTGGATTACTAGACCCTAGAGTTCTTATAGTAAGGCGGTGTTCCGTGAGTTCTACATGTCTTATGCCGCCACAGTTGCTTTGACCACACGAAGAGGCGGTAGAGGCATAGCATATCCCCAACTAGAGTCCACTTTGGTCAGAGGTTTTTAGGTTGATCTTTCAATGATGGCCATCTGTCAGGTTTTGTTTAGGCCTGATTAGGTAGCCTCGACATCTACTGCTGAGTATGATCAGAGATTGAGATTTGTATGGGATAGACACGTAATGAGTGATGCTGATAATAGTGGACAGATGTTATATTTAGAGAGATGGATTTCCAACCTAATTTTTTATTTGGGAGATTATTCCCCTTGGATCAGGGATAGTGGGATATGAAAAAGGTGGTACTGTATTTGTCGTAAAGTTTTGGTAGTTTATGGTTTATTTTTTGTTGTCTTTAACTACTGCAGACAATCTATTTACATGGAATAGAGCTACATTGACTGGGAGTTTGATAGAGTTAATGAGATCGACATTGCAATTATTATTAGGTATCAGTTACATAAGAGAGCATACGGAGTTCTCACCACTTTGCCCTTTCCTTACTTTATCCAGCAGTTGTGTGATAAGATAGGAGTTCTTGAGATCCCAGATATTGATAGGGGATTTAGGTGATGAGAGGTTCATAAATGAGTATGATCAAGGATCCTACAAACTCGGTCCTTACCTAGAGAGTTTGTGTTCCTCCGACAGTGATTCTGGCCTATTCTGAGGAGCCCTCAATTCCAGCAGAGCCTATTGATAGGCTGGATATGGATGTTATTGATGTCAGAGTTGATGTTTATTTTGATATGGGAGAAAATAGAGATACGCTCAAGATGAGCACATAGAGAGAGGGGGGGCAGCCACTTCTACTGTAGCCTTGGCTTCTATTTCTAAGTCAGTTGGGGCATCTTCTATGCCCCCTAGTCCCTCTAGTAAAGCTTAAGACATAGGTTTGAAAGTGATTCCACATGATTTTTTTATCACTTAGTAGAGTGCCGGTGTGTGACTACTACTCGGCTTGAGAATGTTGAGTCCAATCTTGCTTCATTGTATGGGCAGATCTGGCCTTGGGTCCGAACAACATTAAAGACTGTTGAGACTAGTTATGGTTTGGAATCTAGGTTGATATGTCTACATTTATTGCTAAGTTGTACGTTTGCATTGATGCTTTTGAGAGGTGGTTGCCAACTCGATTCAGTGATATAGAGGCTCTTAGCCTAGGTGGGATTCTAAAAGAGGTGTCCACACTACGAGTAAAGGTATGCTCTCTTATTGAGATTTAGATCCCGACCATTCCTTCATTTATCCATTTATTACTCAAAGCGTGTCTATGCTCAGCCCAATATTTTGATTTATTTACAAAGAAGAAAGAGACAGTCACAGTTGTAAGACCAAGAGAGATAGGATAGAGGACCTATAAGACCCCTCTATTCCATTTGATTAGGCCCTAAAATGGGCCACTCATGATTCTAGGGCATCCACAGTAGGTGATGCAGTGCGATAAGCTGAGATTATGGAATGTGCATCTTCTAGTAGTTCCTCATCCCTACTACTACCACTGTCAGTCGAGAGACCCCAAAGGGGGACAAGCATGACATGGACGCCTACTGTGTCCTAGGTATATCCTCATTCCCTTGCTTTATATTATTTTCACGTACTGGGGACAGTGTGCAGTCTCTCATTTGAGGGTGGGATATACCATAGCCACCGCGAATTTTATTTTTTGTGTTTTTTTCCTGTCGGCCATGGTATAATTATTGAACCGACATGTCTAGGAAATGTTATGTTGTATTGTGTTTTTTTTTGTATAGTGTTGTGAGTTTTTGTAACTAGAAGAAAAATGAGTAACTAAGGTAGTTGATGAGTTTGTTTTGATTTTGCCGAAAAAAGACACCCCTCTGAAAAAAAAGTTATTTTTGAACTATGTGGTATGTATATATGTGACCATTGTGAATCTTGTTATGGCAATAAGATTAGGGACATAATAATCAAAGCTAGCATTTTCATGAACCAGATAGGTAGTAGTTTATGATGAAACCATGTGCCATATGTGTGAGAGATGCTTACTTTGTTCCCTTTTTGTGATGAATCCAGAACATGCCTGGTTAGTCTTTCCTAGGTTGTAGAATAGTTGATTAGGAAAGGATCATAGGACATTCTTGAAATTAGTTGATTTTTAGCCTAAATGTTCTTCCAGATGTGAATAGTTATCCCTTGATCCCTATTTTGAGCCTAAGAGACTATTTTCTTGTTACACATTTCACCTTTTGATTTTTCTGACAATGAACCTGTTTTGGCCCTACTAGTCATTGGACATCGTGTATCTCAACTCAAGCAAATCACCTATATTGAGGGTGGCTATCATAGAGGTGTGTGATTTGAAGTAGGTATGAAGAAGGTTAAATAAGAAAAAAAAGGTAGGGATGGGTGTGGTAGAAAAAATAGAAAAAGAATAAGAAAAGATAAAAAGAAAAAGAAAATAAAAAAGCATAAAAAGAAAATCACACCCAACCTGAATGAGTTGTAAAAGAATAAAAAGGAAGAAATAAGTGTGGAGTAAAATAAAATTGGTTGATAAGTGGACCCCCTAGCATAAGTATAGTTCCAAGGAGGTTTAGTCACTAAATTCTCATATGTGCCATACCTGCCCCTAGCCTACATTACAAGCCGAGTAAAGTCCTATAGTGATCCTAACCCGGGTATCTGAAAATTAAGGTAAAGAAAATAAGGGCAATCTTATGATATTCTGTACATTTTATTAAAACTTCTGTGTGAGTATGAGTGCATCATGGTCGACCCTAAATTAACATGCATGGTTCTATTTAGTGAGTGGGACTTCTTTGTTGTGAGGGTACATGGGTTGTGTTCTAGCTGGTTATTTGTTCGGGTAGTGTAACTTGTATCTATGCATGATTGTTTGTTTCTAATGTAATTCCATATATTGATTCCCTTGTGATACATTTTTGTGCTACATTGATCCACACAGTTAGTTCTAAAGTGTTAAAATTGGAGGGGGTGATGTTCTTGAGCTTAAATTGAAATTGACGTCCATAGGTCTCATGGGTTTCTCCTGGTTAAGTGTTATTCTGTTGTTTATAGTGTTGTAGTTTCTTGAGGATATTCAAATGTTCTAAGTTGATGATATTGATAATAAATGTTTTCATATCACTTTCGACGCTTAAAACTATGAAAATATATAGTTACTTAGATCACTTTGTAAGATATAATGTGTTTTGTATTGTGTTTTGCACAAAACTAGGTTTTGGGAGAAAAACAAGATAAAGGGGGTGAAAACTGAAGTTTTAGACCACTAACATGGGCACCTACGGCCCGTAGATACTGCCTACGTGGTGTAGGTGCTAGAACAAGTGTTAGAGAATTGAGTTTCAAAAATTCAGAAGTTGAAATTTTGGCCCTGCTACCAACGATGGGCCACCTACGACCCGAAGGTACCATATATGGTCTATATGTGCCAGAGTAAGTGATAGAAGATAAAGTTTCAAAAGATCCTGCAGAAGATTTAGAGCTTGGCACCTATGTGGGGCCACCTATGGCCCTTAAGTTGCACTGTAGGCAGCCATACACTCCAGTTTTCCACTTTTGATTTGGAAAGGTTTCCTAGGATTTCCATGTGATCTATAAATACTCTTTTGACGTTTTTAGTTAGTTTAAGTACTCATACTATTCAAAAACACATATTTTTATTCCGAGATTGGATTTTGATCTTGGGATTCTTGTGTTCTTAGTTTGTGGTGGATTTAATGATTTGAGGCTTTGGGTTTTCTTTGTATATTATTGTGAAATTGATTCTATGCTTTCAATTACGAATTCCATGGATTGTTTCACAACTATGAGCGGCTAATTCCCTTAACTAGGGTTATGGGAACCCTGGGAGTGGTAAAGTAGGGGAAGTGCAACATTGTTCCAAACCAATATCTTGTATTTATTATGATCATCTTTAATTTAATATATTTCTTAATGGTTGCATACATTAAGAACCAACCTATATTCACAACTTACTTCAAAAGAGAGGTAGAGATTAGGAAAAGAAGATCATAATAGTAATTAGAGATTCGCCTCCATCTTATAATTTTGCTATCTCATCTAATTAACTTGTGACTCAAAAGGTAATAGTCAATGTAGGATCTAGGATAAGGGTTAGTAAGGCGACGCTCTGAGACTCAAAAGTTAAAGAGTGAAATTCACTAAAGGCGTTTACAAGACGGTTAGTGACATATAACTTATCAGATTTTGGATGCAAGATATTGGGTTAGTTTAATAGAGAAAGATAAACCTACAAAGTTAGAAGCTAAGGGAACACAAGACTAGTATTTGCTTTAGATTGTTTACAACCAAAAGCATCCAAGTTTTGTCACTTTCTATAGATTACAGGAAAGTCCCTCAATTTACATTTCTGCACTGCTCGACTGTTTCAACAAATTTAAGAGATAGTTTTACCCTATTCCCTATGGGTTCAACCCCCACCTAGTTGGGCTACTATATTTTGACATTGACTGTTGTATACTTCTAAGGAGGTGTAGTTTTGGATGACATCAGGAAGCACCCCAACAATAAACCCTATTGATGAACAAATGCATTATATAGAATGTTAGGGGTGAAAACTATTAGCCTCCTATATTTATGTCCATATTTTAATAATGACAAACTAATGAGTAAATATTTTCAGGATATAGAGATCTCTAATGATGGTAGGAGAAGATACAGAATCTCTAAGGAATCAACTCAAGATATCCAAGAATATCATGGATGTAAACAAGCATCCAACAGCATGATGGTCGGCGTTTGACTTGGAATAATATCAATCATACGGAATCAAGAAGACCTCACAAAGTAAAGAAATCGTCCAACAGCAACCTGACCAGAGCAAAACTTGGAAAAGAGAATCAATCACCATGGTAGCAAAAGGAAAGAAGATCACGAACATATCCTATATGGTAACATACCTCAATCGAGGAATCAATTCAAATCCTTGATGAGATGAAATTTCTTGGGTTTTCTTACGAAGAAAAGAAATTGATGTTTATTAAGAGAGGGTTAAAGATCGAAGAACTTAAACCACTTTCAGGAAGAATCTCAAAGTGTCTCAATCTTAGTCTCGCAAAGTTTTGTACTTATAAGTTTACAATAGTTATATAAAGAATAGGAATGAGTCGACTTTGTAACACAAACTAAAGATGTGTCACAAGATCTGGAGAACAAAATAAGTCTTTGAAACTTATTTCTCATTATTATACTCAAGGATGACTTTAAAAGATCTAAGGAAACATTAAAACCTAAAGGGACTGGAAGTAGGCACCACATTGTTATTTTGAACCAGGATAAATCTTCGTGTCTTTACTTTAAAGTCAGTTATTTACTTGTCCATTTATTCAAATCTAATCTATTTTGTGAAGTATGTTGATTTACAGGCAAGTCAACTGAGAAGCCTCAATAGCTGATTCAGAGAAAATTTTAGTTCACCCCCCCCCCCCCCTCTTTGAATTTCAATTGGTATCAGAGCAGGTATCACCAACAGTGTTACTTAACCGCACGTGCGCAAAGATCAAATGGAAAACTATCAAATTCCTGGTGCTCTTCTTCAAGATGTTCATTCCTCTACAAGACATAGACAACATTACTTTTACTAGAAGAATGGGTTTAGGATCTTTGCCCAATCGAATGACTTTCAAGCCTAGATTGTCATTAAGAAGGGACCAAAGCCAATTCTTGGACTCGAGGAGAAGCATATGAGAAAGACAAAGAATTAAGTAGTACCAATATAGAAGACGTTGAGAGCTTTGACAAAGAACAACAAGAGGTAATCCAAACTAATGCACGACCTATAAGTTTACTTCTTTGTACAGTTAGTGGAGAAGAAGACGACAAGATATCAACATGTGAGACTGTAAAAGAAATGTGCGACAAACTGAAGGTAAACTATGAAGGAACCACCCAAGTAAGAAAGTCAAAGATTGGTGTCCTAGTCAACGAATACGAGATGTTCAAAATGGAGGAAAATCAAAACATTGAAACAATGTTTGCCAGATCCAGCAAAATTGAATGTGAGCTAAAATCGTTGGAGATGATCTATCCACATAGCTTGTAAGTCCAGAAACTAGTCAGAAGTCTCCAAAAGTTTAGGAAACTGAGGATGCCATTCTAGAAGACGAATATCTTCATAACATGACATATGACAAACTACAAGGTAATCTTATTGCATATGAATGAAAATATATCAATAGGTACCACAAGAAAGAAAAGAAGAAACTGGTAGCCTTCAATGCCACACCAACTGAAGAAAAGGACATTCTAGAATAAGCCAGTAGTGAAGGAATGGATCTCATAAATTGCGAAGTAAGGAAAATCATTAGACAGAGATAGCAAAGTTCCCAAGTAGCCAAAAATAATGATTCCACTAGATACGATGACCATCGTAATCACTGTAAATGGCCTGGCTACTTCAAACAAAACTATCCAAAATTAAGAAAAAGGTTGTAAAAAAGGAATCAAAACTTTGGATCCTGGAGTGATAAAGATAAAATTAAAGAAGAAATAAAAGCAGACAACATATGCTTCATGGCAAAAAGAGAATCCAGTGAGGTAAGACCACGTGACTATCATATTGTAATATTATTGAATCTAATTTAGATATGATAATTGATGAGCTTCAAAAAGTTATAAATGAATATAAAAAACTCGTTCAAGAGATGAAAAGTTTGGAAGTTTGACATAAATGAAAACTTTAGAGGAACGAAGAAATTGTCAATTAGAAATCAAAGCATGTCAAATAGAAATTGACATACTTCAAGAAGAGCTTGATAATGTAAAAATTCAATTGAATAGCATTAAGAAATCACCATGCCATAGTTTTGTGAGATCGAACTCTTTCAAAACCAACTCAAGTTCCTCATCAAAATTGTTTAAAATAGCCAAGACCTATTTCATCTCTCGAGGACCTATCTATTATATTTGTAAATAGAAAGGGCAAAAATCTTACAGCTGCAGGCATAAGCCAAAAAGTTTGTGCGTTTGGAATCCTAAAGAAAGCTCATCTAAACCACAAGGATCCAAGACCTCTTGGGTACCTAAACAAAATTAATTTTCTTATTTTCTAGGAACATGTCCGCATAAGCTATAAAAAGGGAATATGGGTCATCGATAGAGGATGTTCCATACATATGACCGAAAAGAAAGAAAATAATTATGTTCTCTAAAGAACGTCAAAGGAGGAACAGTCAAATTTGGTGATAATGCTAGAGGCAACGTAATTGGAGTCGGCTCAGTAAAGCTCAACTCTTCATGTGAACTTATTAAAGTATGTCTCGTAGATGGCCTCAAACATAACCTGCTTAGTATCAATCAACTATGTGATGCTGGACTTGGAGTCTCATTCAAAGCTAAAATTAGTTCCATCAAGCATGATACAAGAGATATCTCTCTCATCGGTGAATGTGTTAATAATATTTATGTTCTAAATAGTCTTGATGTCTCTACCTTAACCTATCTCACTGTACAAACTAATGACACTTGGTTGTGGCATAGAAAACATGAGCATGCCAGTATGCGTATCATTGAGAAATTATCCAAACTGGAACTGGTGAAAAGTCTGTCAAAACTTAAGTTTGAAAAGGATCACATCTGTGATGCTTACCAATTGGGTAAACACTCCCGTACATTATTCAAAGTCAAAGATATTATCTCTACTACGAAGACCCTTCAAACAATCCACATGGAATAGTTTTCCCCACCAAGACAGCAAGTATTGGTGGAAAAGATATATCTTCGTCATTGTTGATGATTATTCTCATCTTACATGGGTAATGTTTCTCGCTTATAAATATGAGGATTTCATAAATTTTGAGATTTTTTGTAGAAAAGTCAGAGAGAAGCTAAACACCTTATCACCTACGTTCACAGTGATCACAGAGGAGAATTTAAAAATAAGGCTTTTGAGAAGTAGTGTGGCCAGAACGGGTATTCTCAGAAATTCTCATCACCTTGATCTCCTCAACAAAAAGGTGTAGTGGAGTTAAAGAATTGGTCTTTCCATGAAACTTCTAGGATCATGCTATTAGAGAACGATCACCCAGATCACTTTTGGGCAGAAGCAGTAAGTACAGCTTGTCACATCATCAATAGATGTCTCATCAGACCTATCCTAAAGAAGATGACTTATGAGATGTGGAGAGGAAAGAAACCAAATATCAACTACTGTCATCCTTTTAGATGGAAATTCTTCATCCACAACAATGATAAGAATAACTTAGGAAAATTTGATCTACAAAGTGATGAAGGTATTTTTCTTGGGTACTCTCCCACCAGTCATGCTTACAAAGACTATAATAAATGAACATTATGTGTTGAAGAATCTATGTATATCGTATTTGATGAAACTAATCACCCTCCTATGAGTTTGAGTATTGATGAAGAATGGGTGAGTGATCTATAATCTGGAGCCAATGCTAGTAAAATCTCTAAACCATCATAAGATGAGTCTGCTATACCCCCTCTAGAGTCAACTCCCAGAGCAGAAATAGTCAAACTGGCTGTTCTAAGTGAATGGAAACATGATGCTAGCTATCCAAATGAATTTAGCATTGGAAATCCATATGATAGAGTACAAATAAAAGCATCATAGAGAAATAAAGTATCTTTACCCTTGTTTCCCAAATTAAACCAAAAAAGACTGATAAGTCCCTCAAATATGAGTCATGGGTTGAATCCATAAAGAAAGAATTAGACTAGTTTGAGCGAAATCAAGTTTGGACTCTGGTTGAAATATCCAGAACTACTCAGTTATCAGAACTGGATGGGTCTACAGAAATAAATTAAATGAAGAAGGTAAGGTTGTCAGAAATAAAGACAGACTTGTAGATCAAGGCTACTCCTAACAAGAAGGTATTGATTATGATGAAATCTTTTCCCCTCTAGGAAGGTTAGAATTAATTCAAATTTTATAAGGTTTTTGCTGATTTAAAATATTTTAAGTTGTATCAAATAGACGTCAAAAGCACCTTTTAAATAGTTTTATTCATGAGGAAGTTGTTGTAAAACAACCCCCCAGTTTTAAAAATCCATCTTATCCAAATCATGTTTTCAAATTATCAAAAGTACTATATGGTCTTAAACAAGCTCCAAAGTCGTGGTATGAGAGATTGAGTACTTTCTTACTAAATAAAAATTTTCACATAGGTAAATTTGATACAAATTTGTTCATACAAAAGCATAATTCATATATTCTTATTGTAAAAATTTACGTTGATAATATCATTTTTGGTAGTTCTAACATCTCTCTTTTGTGAAAATTTTGCATATCTAATGAAAGGAGAATTTGAAATGAGCCTCATGGGAGAGATCACTTTCTTCTTAGTCTTACAAATCAAACAAATTCCTAAAGGTACCTTCATCAGTCAAGCTAAATACACAAAGGAACTTATCAAATAATTTGGTATCAAAAAAGGGAAGGCCTATGGAACTCTAATGAGTTCATCCGTAAGTCTTGACTCATACTCATCTGGAAAGGATGTTGATGAAAAGATGTATAGGGGAATGATAAGATCTCTACTATTTTTGACCTCCAATCGACCAGACATCATGTTCAGTGTATGTAAGTGTGTCAAGTTTCAATCGACACCCAAAGAGTCTCTTCTAAATGCCATCAAAAGAATAATCTGATATCTCATAGGAACTCAAGATATCAGACTATGGTATCCCTGCTCTTCCCATTTTGATTTAATTGGATATTCAGATATTGACCTTGCAGGTGATAAAAGTGATAGAAAAAAAACTAGTAGAATGTGTCAATTTCTTAGTAACCCCCAAATTTCAGCCATTGGAAATTGTGGTACTAAAATTGTATGGATTATGCATCAACTACTTGATTTTAATTTATATTTTGAAACGGTTCCCATATTGTGTGATAACACCAGTGCTATTTATTTATCTAAATATAGTGTGCATCATTCTATGGCCAAACACATTAAGCATCATTTTATTCGAGATCATGTAGAAAATTGAGACTTTTCTTTAATATTTAGTGACTCCAAAAATCAACTGGCAGATACTTTACAAAACCCTTGTTAGAAGAAAGATTTTTGTCACCTCAAAAAAAGGTTTGGCATTCTAAGTATTAATGATTTATGAGTTTTATATTCGGAAAAAAATATTTTTTACTTGTTTCTATTTTCTCATATATGTTTAACCAAAAAATTAGTTTTCAAAAAATAAGTCATCATTATTTCTCACTGGTATTCATGCCGCTTATGCACCTCTTTACCTTCCCAACACCCTCCTTCTTCCTCCCTTTCACTTCCATCGGTCACCTTTCAATCCATGTCTCTTCGTCTTCCCCTCTATTATATTTCCCAAAAGTCGGCTACATCTCTTATATTTCCCTCCATTCTAATATCCACCCTCTCTTCTTCCTCTTTATCTCTTTAAAATTAAAACTTTCCACCTCCCTCATGACCAGAACTCACTCCATAGCAAGTGTCTCTACATCCCCTCCTAAATCCCTCTCTGATAGACTTATTCTCCTCTCTGAGTCCTCTGATAAATCTTCATCAAATTCTCAACAATCTACTATTATCAAAAGGCATTATCCCTCTCCAGTACAGCCCCCTCTGCTAAGAAACCTCGAACCTCCTCTCTAAAATCCTTCTCTCTTGAGGACATGAACAAATTCTGGACATGCTATCAGAAATAAAAATTCTCTACCTTTAAAATCGCTCCATTGTACCCGATCGCATAATCAATCTCGATCAATTAAAAGACACCTTCTATAATGTCAGTCACTTTTTTAAGTTCCAAGATTTTTCCCTACTCTTATGTTTCTGTGGACTTTTGGTCTATAAGAATCCCGTCTATATGTTCTATGCAAATTTCTGCCTCTCTCCTAATAGTGGTGAACTTGAGACTCTTATGCTTGGTACAAGAATCGTGATGAATGATATTCTATTCGAGAGGGCTTTTGACATAAAATTCTCTGGTGTGATCCCTTTTATGAGTAGTAACTGGCCTAAAGAATTTGAAGTACGTTATGAAGAAGAAGAAGAAAGGAGAATGTCTGATTCGGAATAGCATCATCTACTTTTGTCCCTTTGTCCCTATATTTCAAGTAGAGCATATAGCCCACATAATATCTACCTAACTAATTCCATGAAAAGGGTCCCTCGGTAACATCACCTACTGTGATATATTTGTTTTGTACTATTTGGTTAAGAAATACAAAATCAATTGGGTAATATGGATCCATGAGTATATGTTGGAAAGTGTAGCAGATGTTCATGTCTCTGTCCATTTACTATATGGCCTGCTCATTACTCGGATTCTCTTGTATCACTATATTAATCTCTTTTCTTACCCCCCTGGTGAAATTCATTGCCGCTTATGAATCCAAAACTTTTTCCAGTATGAGCAATGTTTCGGTTGATAATGAGTAGATCAAAAAGGATTTTGCTCAAGCAAATTCCAAACTCTCCAAGGTAAGCAAATTTGTTTCTAACCCCTTGATTACTGTGTTGAAAGAACTAGAGAAAATCAAAGATCACTTCAAAGATATTGAGAAATGAGTCATGCTACTATAGGAGTCGACTACCAAACTTCTAAACCATGGGAAGAGCACCAGCATAAACATAGGCATGATCCAGTTGGCTCTCGATGGGTTCAAGCAGGAGGGTATCAGATTATTCACTCGAGTGTTCACCTGCATGGATTCCCTTAAATCCCAAGTCCACTCATCAAATGATGATCTTGTTATCTCACTTCTGAACTCCTACTTCTCCATCTTTAAAAATGTTGAAAATTATATGACAAATTCTTCCATAACATACATAATACCTTAACGTACTTTTGGGATAAGCGACAAATGATGACACTTTTATTCAAAAAGGAGTCTTGTCCCTTGTTTTCTATTGGGTTGTAAGATGATGTTTTACATACTATCTGTAATATTTCTTTTGCCCAGTACTTGCTCATTAATTAGATTAATTTTTGCTATCTATCTAATGTTCTTTTGTTACTTTGTGGTTCTTTATGATTATTCCAAAAATGGGAGAAAGAAAGAAACATCGGAAGTGTTTACAAGTCAGGGGGAGAAAGTCGACTTACAATGGATAAGAATCGACTGATACTCAAGAAAGACAAGAACACCAAAAGTGTTTACAAGTTAGGGGGAGAAAGCTGACTATTGTGACAGATAGGGAAGTCAACTAATATTTAATGCTCGTTTGTCAATATCAAAAAGGGGGAGATTGTTAGCCTCCTATATTTATGTTCCATATTTTAATAATGACAAACTAATGAGTAAACATTTGCAGGATATTGAAGATCTCTAATAATGAAAGGAGAAGTGGCAGAATCTCTAAGGAATCAACTCAAGATATCCGAGAATATCTTAGATGTAAACAAGCATCCAATAATCAAGATGTCCAGTGCTAAACCTGGAACAATATCAATCATACGAAATTAAGAATATCTCGCAAAGGAAATCAATCATCCAATAGCAGCTTAACCAGAGCAAGACTTGGAAAAGTGAATCAATCAACATAGGAGCAAAAGAAAATATGATCGCAGACGTATCTAATACGGATGTGTATAAAGTACCGTGTATGGACATATTTGATGTAGACACACTATATGGAAAAATAACTCAATTAAGGAATCAATTCAAATCCTTGATTAGGATAAAATCTCTTGGGTTTTCTTATGAAAAAAAGCATCTGAAATTTATAAAGAAAGGACTGAAGATCGAAGCACTTACGAAATATTTAGGAATAATCTAAAAGTGTCTCAATCTTAGTCTCACAAAGCTTTGTACTTATAAGTTTACAATAGTTATCTAAAGAATAGGATCTAGTCGACTTTGTAACACAAACTGAAGTTGTGTCACAAAATCTGAAGAACAAAATAAGTCTTTGGGATTTGTTTCTCATCATTGTACTTGAGCCCGACTTTGAAAGATCTAAGAAAATGTTGAAACCCAGGGGTACTAGAAGTAGGAACCACATTGGTGTTCCAAACCATGATAAATCTTCGTGTCTTTACTTGAAAGTCAATTATTTACTTATCAGTTTATTTAAATCTAACTATTTTGTAAAGTATACTTATTTGCAGGCAAGTCAACAATGAAGTCTCAATAGTCGACTCACAAAAAAAAATTCAATTAATCTTCCCCCCCCCCCTTGAATTTCCAAAACAACATTGAGAAAGCACTATGAGTCAATAACTAAAATCAACAAGCCTTCTCTTCTTGCTCTACTTGATATTAAAATAAGTGACCTAAAATCCCTCGCTGATGATCTTAGTTACAATATCCAAATACAATTCCCTGCCACTGGAAACTCAAGAGGTATTGTCATTACGTGGGACAATACCAGCCTTTGCATCCAAGAAATGTCCATCTTTCCCCAAGGAATTTATGTCTCCATTAAGGTAAATAATCCTCTTTCCTAGTTGATTTTTAGTTCATCTATACTAATAATAACTTTAAGGATAGAAAAAACTTTTAGGACAACCCCATTAGTTTTGCTAAAACCATTAAAGACTCCACTGATAATTCTTGACTTATAGGGGGTAACTTTAATGGAATTCTCAAAGTATCTAAGAAATTTATAGGTAATAGCATTATTAACAATAGGGACTTATGTTTTTAAGACTGTATTAATCTTTGTGGTTTAGTTAGTCTAGGATTCAAAGGTTGCAAATACATTTGGACCAATATGAGGTATAGGAATAGGAGTGGTCTAATTCTAGAAAGATTAGATAGGTGTTTAGCTAATAATTACTGAATTAATCTTTTTTCTAAAACCACGGTTACCTATCTCCTATTAACACATTATGATCATTATCCCCTTTTTATCAGCCTTAAGAAAGCCCCCCTCTTCTTAATAAACTTTCAAAATAGATATCATTTAGTTCTCCTACCCTGACTTTATCAGTATTGTTAAGAGCTTCTTTGATAACAATACTCCTTTTTTTGAGGCCATTAGTCTCTTTGAGTCACTTGCTAGGAATTGGAATAAGGACACTTTTGTAAATACCTTCCATAAGAAGAACAAAATCCTAGACAAGATTAAGGGCATCAAAATATCCCTTAATTACCCCCATAGTCACTTCTTGCAATGAAATACCCGAGAATGTGACCTTGCAAAATTTTTGGTTAAATGGAAATGATCATGATATATGTGTTGTGATATATCCTTGTTGTGTGTTATTTCCAACTTGTTTAAAGACTTATTAGGTTAATATTGATTTGTTAATGTGTATCTATACTTACCTATCAAAGAGGAAGAAAGTTGAAGCACTTGTACTTAAACCCTTGAAGAAGACAACAACCTCTTTGATGTCTCTGGAGTGGATACGGTTGGGGGGGTACTTGAGTTGTATACTAGGTCATGACTCGTACCCATCGTGACCTTCTATTTTGTATTCTAGAAAATAAAGTTAGGTTAATATACTTCCCTCCATATGACAAGGTCATCGCTTGTTCGTAATAATGCTTATGAGTCATAAACTACTCCGCCGTATAGAGGGAAACATAACCTAGAAGTGGACTATTTTGGTCACGAGTTGAGCTTATGACTTAGGGGTTTACTCATACCCCTTGGTTATGACTCAAAGGTCCCTTTTTGTACCCACAACAGTGTGGTTGACCTAGGAGAAGGCTACGGTACGTGTTAGGGTACCAATCATACCCTAGGTTGTGATTGTCAAGTGAACCGTGAGGGGGAGTCGTACCCCTACACATGTGTGTTTTCAAGATTGTAATCAAGGACCTTTTGGTCATTTACCTAGTCTAAAACATTAAATCCTTGACCTATATAAGTCTCGGTAGACTCCTAAGTCTTTATTTGCAAGACATAAACATCCTAAACACTCTAAAGGCTCTTGGAAACAAGATTGGAGGCTAGGGTTTGAAGGTGTTCATCTTGTGGCAAGAAAGAAGAGTGAAGATTGTTGGTGATTCAAGTTTTTTAAGGCATGTATCTCTTCCCCTCTTTAAATTACTTTAAACCCATGTATTTGACACTTGAATTAGTAAGTGTACATGGTGGTTTTGAATCAAATGAAAAGGGTTTTGACACTTACATTGAATAATGATGATTCTTGCTTGTACTTGTGATGATACATGTTATTGATGGTAGATTGAATATGTAGATTCTTGTTGTTAGTTGTTTAACATGAGAGTCTTGAGTAATCCTAGGTTTAATGATTTCTACCATGAAAATGACCATGTTATAAGTATACACAAAAGATGTTTGTTAAAATGTCTAAGTGAAACGACTAGTTACATATTGATAATATGTTGAGCTAGGTCAATGGACCAAGTGGCTATGAATGATTATTTAATTACCTTGTGATGTTATTATGAACCATGTATTGTGAAATTGATAACCTTGTCGGTTGATGGCTAATGTGAGCGTAAAGTCCCTATACATGGGGATGAACTTAAATTGTGCTTAGAACCCAAGTGTGGCAAGAATGTGGTAATAGATTACTAATGAAATATGAATATATTATGTGGTTCTTTATGACCATGAATGGCATTGTATAAATGAACTAAGTGAAGGCATTGTAATATTGAGATGATTAAGCAATGAAGGCTCCTATAATGGCCATGAGGTCTTGTATAGTGTTGAAATTGGTTAAATAGATAAAGACCCTAAATATTGTATTGAATGCTTGTTGATGCATGGATAAGAGGGTAAAGTCCCAAATATCAACCAATGAAGGTTGTGACGGTTTGAGGGTAAATTCACTTGTCTAATGTGATGGCTTGAGGTTAAAGTCCCTTGCCCATTGAAAATACAAGATAAAGTTTGGTTCTTACAAAGAGCTCTTGAGGTCAAAGCACCTCACCTCATGAAGAGGCTTATGGTAAAGTCCACCTAAGGCTTGTGGTAAAGTACACTTATGGCTTGTGGTAAAGTCCACCTATGGATTTTGGTAAAGTTCACCTATGTGTGTGGGTAAAGTCCCTTGTTTGAATGGCCTAAGTGTTTGGGTAAGGTCCCTCATTGAGTGATGGTGTGTGTGGATAAAGTCCCTTAGCATAATGAACATGTGTACATGGGGGAAGTCCCCGTTCTAATGATAAATTGAGTGTGTCTAAATTCCTTAGTGTATTAAACATGATGATTCCTTAAGTGTAGGAGAAGGTATTCCTCTACTCTACGTTTAATAAATGAATGTATGAGAATGTTGATGAACCTTTATATCTAGGTTGATAAATGGTATATGATTATGTATGGATAAGTGTATGAATGTGACAAAACATGATATATTGATTTGTTGTTGATTGATGATGTTATCGTATCACTTATCCTTGAGTTACATTCTAGTACAATAGCTAACCATCTCCAGACGCTACGTCCCCATGCGATGTAGGCACCGGAGCATCTTTTTCTTTTCCCGCGCAACGACTTGTAGATCGAAGTAGTTTGTGCATTGACTTGAAGGGGTAAGCTTCCTTACATCCAGAAGAAATTCATCTCTTAGACCTTATCTTTAGACTTAGTCTCTTTAAGACTTGGTTTTGCTATAGTTAGGGGCTTATCCCGACATATACTTTTATTGGCATTGGTCTTGTATAGAGGTGTTGTGAACAACTGTGAACTTGGGTGTAGTTGTCTTAATGAATATAATGTTGACCTATGTTATTATTTCTGCTATTCTGATTTTGAGTTGGATTACCTTCGACTCCTATGGTATGTTGAGACATTAGGTTGGGTTATCAAGGCGACCTCTGGTTTATGTGAGTTTGAGGCACCCATACGACATGGTCCGAAGTTTGGGTCGTGTCATGCAAGACCTTAGGAGAACCCTTATTAAGGAGTTTAGTGATATTCTTAAGTAGGAACAAGAATCTTGTAAGTTAAAATCCAGAATAAGTTGGCTTACTGAGGGAGACTCAAACACCAAATTCATCCACATATCCACCATTAACAAAAAGAAGAAACGGGATGAATGCCCGTAAGGATTAAAATGGGAATTTGAGTTAAACCCTTGAGGAAATTAAAAACCATCATCCTCAACTTCTACTCCTATTTATTTTCATCTTAACACCTCTCTTTATCCCTTAAGTGCTAGGGCAACCCCTCTAATCAGGGTTCTATAATCTTGGATGACCATCCCTTCTGGATAGCATTCCCTCTTTTGATAAAATTAGAAGGGTTGTCGTCTCTTTTAAATCCACCAAAGTTCTTAGCCCTAATAGAATCTACCCTTAATGTACCAAAATACTAGTACATTATAGGTCATACTATCATTAAGTTTTTTACCAATATATTTACCTCCACAACTATGAAGGAAAAGGTTAATAATACCTACCTCTGCATGATCCCTAAATTCTCTAATGCCACCAACCTTAGGAAATTCAAGAACATTAGTCTCTACAATACCCAATATAAGATAGTCACTAAGATTATTATTAGGAGACTTAAATCCTTTCTTGCCACCCTAATTAGCCAAAGTAAATCTAGTTTCCTCTCTAATAGAAGGACGTTTGATAATGTCATCATTGTTTAAAAGGTTATCTTCCATTTCAAGAAAATGAAAAAGTAAAAAGCTAGCGTGATCTTGAAAATTGGCCTTGAAAAAGTCTTTGATAGTCAAGTGATTTTTCATTAGACAAGCCCTTCACTTTATTTAAGGTCTAGCCTAGACTCGGTTCCTTTATCATGTCTTGTATTTCATCCTCCTCAATCCCTATCCTTATTTATGGGGGAAAACCAAATTTTCAATCCTACTAGAGGGATAAAACAGGTAGATCCCATGTCCCAATATATATTCATCATGTGTAAGAAATTCTTTCTAGGAGGATTGATCATGAGGTGGACATCCTTAATTGGAACCCCATCTCCATCAGTCTAAGAGGTCAAAGAATCTGACATTTGTTCTTTGTAGATCATTTAACCATTTTTGCAACTCAAAATGAGGGGAATTGCATCACCATTAGGAATATCCTCAGTAGTTTCATCCACCACTCAAGACATTAAATAAATCACTCTAAATCCAAAGTTATTTTCTCCAAAAACTGAGAACAGGAGGACAGAACTATGCTTGCAAACCTTTAATCCATACAAGTAAGAGAAACCTTTAGAAAGTATTTGGTTTTCAATTTTTTCCATAACAGACCTTGTAATAGGGACTTTTAATTCATTATTGACAATATCAACAAAAAACTCTCTAGGTGGAAAATCAAATTCCTAAATATAGTTGGTAGGACTACTTTTGCTAATACCTCCCTCATCAATATCCCCACTATGTCATGTAGTATATCTCCTTTTCCAACAAAATCCAACACCTCATTAATAGAGCTCAAAGGAATTTTATTTGGAATTCCACTGCTGAGAAAAGAAAAATACACCTCATTAATTAGGACACGCTCACCTCTCCTAAAAAGGAAGAGGGTCTGAAACTTTAAAAACATCCTTGAAAAAACATACCATGCTAACTAGTTTAGCATAGAGATTCCACAAAATCCCCAATAAATTTTAGGTCCAAACTTTTGATACACTACTACAATCAACATGAAATGAGATGCAAGAAAAATACCTCTAAGACCTAAAAAGGCGATCCACCATGGCTTGAATATTTGTAAACAGGCCTCTCTTTGGATTATCCATAAAGGTGAAAATGTCAAGTTTAGAGTTGATAGATGGCTTATTAATCAGAATCTCTCCAAAAACCTCATTCATGGCCCCCTTCTCTCTCTCTCCAAGAAAACATGAAAATCTTTGAGGTCTTGAATAATGGAGATTGGAACTTCAGAGACATCACCAAGAAAATTCCTACTGACTTAATCCAAATTATCAAAAACTCCTCTGCCCTAATCCTAGAGCTAAAAATGACCAAGTAATTTGGAGACTCAATGGCAATGACTTGTTCTCCATCAGGAGCACCTACACCTTTATTGCTAATAAACATAGAGTAATTTATAATAAGCCCTATATTTTCTTCTAATGGATTTGGAAAGTTGGTATTCTCCAAAAATCAAGACCTTTCTTTGGCTTGCTTAATATAATAGACTTTTCACTAGCCTAACCCTCTCTAGAATGGGTATCAACCTGAACCTGAACTATAATGTGTGTAATCACAACACTGCAGACATTACCCATACATTCTTTGAGAGCCCAATCACTGAGAAATTCTAAAGCACTTTCTTCACCAAGTGTTCCCCCACTTTTAGTCTCACATTATTATATATTTATCCTACTTACATCAAAACTCTAAAAACCATCTATGCCACTAATTATGATGGGTTTCTACACTGTCATGATATCCTTTTTTAAGTATTGGAAATATTTTGAAGAATAGGAGTAGTAATGTTTTCAATAAAAAGAAACATAAACCCAACTTTTGTTAGTCTTATATTGAAGTAGTTGAATATAAATACCTAACTAATAAGGGTAACCCTGAGGTGTCCTTTATCACCATCAATATCAAATAAAACCCTCACATTAGAAATAGTCACAAACTCAATATTGATAACTTCTATCTTTGAAATTTGCGTAAAGGAGGCGTAAGAGGAGTTATCAAAAACTATGAGGAGGGTTGGGTGTTGGGGTTTATCAAAAGCTTTCACATAATCGCCAACAACCACATAGAGCTCATGGCCCTCAATTAGGCCTAAATATAGTAGAGGATAACCTCCTTATGCCTATTAAAACCAACACTAATTCCACTAAGATTATCACTATGTTAAAAAAAGGCAACTTACATTATAATACTATTTATGAAGAATGCAGGTTAAGACTAAGAAGGCTCGGATGTCTAGTGGTGTCACACTTCTATAGAGAGCATAATGGAGTTGTAGATGCTATGGCAAAAGAGACAGCAAATGCTGCTGATTTTGAAGAAATTAAACTTCTTGAAGTTCCACCAATATGTGCCTACAGACTGTATGGGCAGACATTGAGGGAACTTATTTTGAAAGGAGGATCAAACTTTGTAATCCAAACTAAAATAGGACTAGCGCTAGTTCTTTTTATTTGAATCCTGGTCTAATAGGAGGCATCTAAACTCCGTGCATTTATTTGAATGTCTAATCAATAAAAAAATAAAAGAGAAACCATGTGAAAGATTGAAATTACTTGGGGATTTAAAATTTGCAGGTAATAATTATCCACAAAAGTTGTACCATTAGATTTATTTTGGTAGGAAAATTCACAAAAAGTCAAGTTAGCTGTGAATTTTTGTATATAATCTCCAAGAAAATACCCATGTAATTCACATTTTTTTATAGTCGAAGGATCTAAAACTCATTCATCGACGTTTTTGGTTATGATAACTGTTATGAATGGTTAGCATAAGGGTGATAATTCGTTGGATATCAATCATGACATGAGATTTTGAATAATAGTAATTCTTTTTAATCTCTTTGATTCATTTATCGAAGGAGAAACTGAGAAAAGAAGAAAAATGAGTTAGAGGTGTGAAAGACAATAGTGTATCAATGACAAGAGGGAGTTGCTCAGATGGTAAATACTCTCCACTTTCAATTCGAAGGTTGTGATCTTGAGTCACCAATATATACTGATTAATAATTGAAGAATTTTAACATCAACACAACCAGAAAGTTACACTAGCTATCTGTTTTCCTTTTACAAGTTAAATAAATACGCATTAAAATTATGCATATTATTGAACTATTTCTAGCATAGTAGTAAAGTTATAAAGTTATCTTTTATCACATGATAAAAGACATCCAAACCACCCAAACTATACATAAAAAGTCAATTTTACACTCAAACTAATCCGATGACCTCTTACACCCCTAACCTTGTTTAAAGTGAAGTTATTTTCACCTTAGAAGGTGATGTGGCAGAAGAAATGTATTGGCTACTCAGCGTTGATCGTGGGCACGATAACTGGAAGTTTTTTGTTATTTTTTTTATTGATATTTTGATTTTGACTAGCATTCATCTTCCGAAGGTGCATGAGATGATGGGAGAAATTAAAATGACATAATTGTGCACATGTCACTATTTCATTGATCATTATATCATTAAATACTCCTAATTTTCTTTTAAATATATACAGTTAGATTAATTATATTTTTTTTGATTAAAAAAGTATCAATTATATTAAATTTTATAATTTATTCATTTTATTTGGGGGTCCTACTCTAATGACTCTTTCGATCATTTTTCATATTTATGCTTATTTTTATTGTTTGAGCTTCTCCATAGCTACCCCAAATTATTTATGACATGCTAGGACCAACGGTTAGGTTACTGGGCAGTTCATCTGGTTTTTAGAGCCAATTTCCTATTTTGAAGTCTTCGTTAGTTCCAAATAGCCACCGGGCAAAAATTTCAATGAAAAGATCTCGGATATAAATTCCTACTGTGCCAATAGATCTAGAATATCAACTTTAGGCTAGGTAGACTTTTTCTTTGGGTCTCAATGCACCTGAGCTTATTTTTTCCTATCAATCGAAAAGTTGAAAATTTAAAAGTTTGGGTATGGGACCTATATTTGATAGAAACAACCTCGGATTGAAAATCAAATTTTTCCAACACATCCGGAACGTCAAATTTAGTATGGTTACATATTTTGTTTGGGAAAATTAGATTCTAAATACATCCCGAGGCATTGGTCGAAACTTGGAATCAAATTCCAAGTTTCAGTCGTCATGGAGTACAGCAGAGGTACCATAATCGTGAAGGACTTATCACAATCATGATACCAAAATCTCGGCTAGCATGGGTGTGCAATCGCCCTATCTGAGGGCCTGGGAAGGGATTGTTTGAATACTCTTTTTGGCCGAGAATTGGCCATTCCTCCATTGCCTTGAGACCCATAAACCCAAATAGAGTTTGTAGCCCTTAAATTGAGTCTTGGGTGGTTATTGGGATCTTGAATAACTTGTATATTCATAATTAATGTCGAAAATAAGGTATGAACCCTTTAATTTTAGTGTTAAATTCTTGATTGTTTGACCCAAAACCTAAATTGGCTTGAGGGCATGATTTTAGCCCAAATAAGCCTAATACTCACTTTATTGTTGAGGGTTATAACTCCCTAATGGTAGTTGAAAAATGGGTTGGCCTCAAAAACTAATTTTTTATATATGGGACCCACTTAGGGTTTTGGTGTTATTTTTTAGACCCGAAGCACAATAGTGCAATATGGGTATTGTTAGACTCATATTGATGAGTAAATTATGGTTTTATTAGTGTGATGGAATTTTAGGGATTATGAAGTAAAGACAAGCATATGGAGCATGATATGAGGTTTTGTAGTTCATCTTCGAGGTAGGCTTCCGTCTACTCTTCTTCATAGATGATGTGTGATCCATATATTGCATGTGAATTTTGATGTTAGGCTTGATTATAAGTCGAATAAATTAGTATTTAATGTTGAATTTTAGGGATTTGATAAGGGTTTGACCTGTAATTAGTTGATATGTGGAATACCCTTTTTAGAATCTTATTGCCTTCTCCTTAGTTTGAGATAAATTGTAGCATGGTTATGATATAATGCTATGTTTGGGATGTGGTTTTAGCATTTGAGGCATGATTAGTATATTTAAATCTTATTGGGCTAGTGTGGTAGTACTGAAATCGTAATTGGGTAGAGTTGACTTCAATGCCTTATTTCTAGATGAAGTTCCTATCTTAGGATTTGTTATGATTTGCTTGACATCTAGAAGTTGAACTAGATACCTTAGCCTAGTTTTGGGCATAGTTTGCCTAAATATGGAAATTGAGGATTAGAAGTGGGATTTTCCGGTTCAATTAGGCCAAGACTTATGTTAGCTTTGTGGACTTAGTTGTGGATGATATGGAAAGTTGAAACTAGTAACCTTAGTATAAAGTTACTTCCTAACTTGGTAAATTATGATGTGTTCCCCAGATTGTGACTTATGAGTTATGGCTATGTTGTCCCTTATAATAATGGGCCTTTAGAGATACTATTTCCTCTTAAATGTTATATCGGACCTTTAGAGACGTTGTTTTCTCTTAGGCTTTATATTTGGTCCATAGAGATGTTATTTCCTCCTGGACTTGATGTTTCGCTTATAAAGAGGATTTTACTCTTGGATATGATTGTTGGGCCTATAGAGATGATATTCCTTGTATTGATGATTGTTGGGCCTATAGATATGATATTTCTCCTAGTTATGATTGTTGGGACTATAGAGATGATATTTCTCCTAATTATGATATTTGAGCCTATTGAGATGGTTTTCCTCTTAGTTATGATTATCGAGCCTATAGAGATGATATTCCCTTTAGATATGATAATTGGCCGAGAGGAGAGATACTCCTCATAGTTATGATATATGACCTATTGATATGAGATAACTTATAGATAAATACATATCTATTGATGTTATTTCTCCTATATATGATGTGATTAGAGATATGCCACAGCTTACAAATATAATTATTGATACGAGTTCTGGATATGTATTTGGGTCGAAGGTTGTGATTATGATGTGATGATTATATCGGACATGTTATTGGACCAAGGGTCGTGTTATGATATTGGTTGGCTATTTGGAAAGTGTTTATACTTTTAAAGGATGCAGTTACGATTTATGAATATATATATATATATATGTTTATATACACATCTCTCGGGTATGGGACGGAGAAAGATGCGGTATGATGCTTATTATTCCATTGATTGAATACCGGTGATGGCATGCATATATTTGGTTCACTCATGATTATTATATTGGTAATTGATGTGATTCTAGCTAAAATATGATCTTATGTTAGTTCTTTCTAATTAAGGGTTAAGCTATGTGATAGCTAGTTGTCTATTAGATGACTATAGCACTTGATGACTTAGTTTATGATATCGATTAGTTGTTAAATGAGAATTTGTGTATTAATGAGGCTAGATAATAAGAGATGTTAGTGATAAGAGATGACTTAATAATAATGATGAATAGTTGGTCAACAAGGATTTGTTGGTAAACAATGGTTAGTTAACAAAGGGTGTTAGTTAATAAAATATGGTTAGATGATAAATGGTAATGTGTCAACTAATAATGGTTAACGGCTATAGGTTAATTAGTTGATAATGATGATTAGAGGATAAATGACGATTATGATCTAGTGATGAATCTTGCCTAGATGTTCGGTATTGGCTACTTAATTAATAATGGTTAGTTGTTGTCCTATGAATAAGGTTTATGTGAAGGATAATGTTTAGACTAATAAATAGAGGTCATGTGAAGACTAGTAAACTAGTGGTTTAATGATCATAAGCGTTTTAGCTAATAACGAGTGGTTTAGGAAGTATTGACAAGTTAGATATTTTTATGATGATACGATTATGATTATGAGTATACTAACAGGCTTGTAGATTTACCCTCTTTTTGCCACGTCTTGAGCTCGTGCACCTATTATATGTCTATAAATATATATGTATTAATGTTTATGATTATATTGATACCCGACAAAGCTGGAGGACACTTTGATGATATTGATACCCGGCATGGCCGAAGGATACTATGATGATATATTGATACACGGCAAGGTCAGAGGATATTGTGATGATGATATTAATACCCGACAAGGAAAGAGGATACTATGATGATATATTGATATCCGGCAAGGCCGTAGGATATTTTGATGATGATATTGATACCCGGCAAAGCTAAAGGATATTGTGATAATATATTAATACCCGACAAAGTCGGGGGATATTGTGATGATAATATTGATACCCGGAAAGGCTAGAAGATATTGTGATAATGTATTGATACCCGACAAGGCAGGAGATTGATTACGCTGATGATGGTCATGATGATGACAGTTATGACAGAGATGGTTATGATGATGTGATTGTGATATTGACTGTGTAATTTGCATTCATTCCTGCATGTGCATCGCCTATCACCAGTATGCACCTATGTTTATCAGTCAGTATGGGATGGTTGCATAGATATAGGTGAAGATTATGCCGTGTGTTATTGTATGTTGAGTGAACCTTTTGAGCCTGGGGTGGTGGGGGTAGCATAGGCTCGGCTAGGTATTTGGTTTTCTGAATTTTCCAGTTATTCGTATATATAGCTATATAAAGATATGGTACTACCATATATCCGTTCCTTCATTTTTTTCATATTGTATAGTCATTTCTTCGCCTTGTATATTGCTATATATCTTTTCTCCATCCTTTATTAGTGTATTGGATTAGGATATATGGTATATCATTGACGTCTATTGAATATAGCTGGAATAGGATAGTTCTCCCTAATACTTTCATAGTCTTATTATGTTAGACTCTTGGACTTGAGCAGGATAGTTGTCCCTTATTATTCTCATTGACTTGTTATATGATTTCTGGTCTTTTGGGTGCATTTTTCATTTATATATTATATATATCTTCTTTATCTTTGGAGCTCAGTTGGCAGTTGTCTACTGATTATCATTTATTTAGCACTCATACTACACTTCTGCAGCCTGCAGATCATAGTACGGCTAATCATCGTTGATGTGTACATCGAGCGGAGCAGCCATGGTTCAAAGAAATAGAGTGAACTCCTGACGTTCGGAGTATTACTCATCCGTCTCTTATGTATTGGACTAGTCTCTATATTATATACAGAGATAAGTTGTATCAGTGTAATTCTCTTGATATTTTACTTTTGTACTTTTATTATATTTAGAAGCTCTTGCACTGATACCACCAATTTTTGAGATTTTCTTATGTATTGATCTTTTCCTCATTTATTCTGCATTCTTTTTCTTATATTGTTGAGTAATTCGTTACTAGCCGTTCCAGACTACGGGTTGGCTTGTCTACTGGTGGGTTATGGTAGGCGTCATCATGACTTGAGAAATTGTATCGTGATACCTACCTTCTTTAAAACTTTTACCTTTTTCCTTGTGGGTTCTTCTTCACCAGAGGAACCATCTCCAAAAATCTCCACGAAAGTATCTCTAATCCTTGCCCTTGAAACTTTTAAAAAGGAACTTTAAGGAAGAAATTCAAAAGAGTGAAAATATGATGGCCTCAATTGGAAAGTTCATGATTCCTTTTTGTAAAGTCAATGATTTTGTTTGTCCAAAGTCACTGGGAAATCCAGCTGGAGAAGACAATCGAAAAAAATTATTAAGGAAGACAATGACTCCCACGAAAATTTTTGTGATATCTATGTTTAAATTCTATGATTCGTTTACTTAAAATTATCAAAAATCCATCGGAGAAGACGATTACTTTCTCTTTGCCTGCTTTATTTCCATCGGAGCATCACCTACGACCACCACAATGTTATTTTAGTCCCAAGTAATCAATAATATACTTAATTTTTTATACACAAAGAATACCAATACAACGTTTTATGTTAATCTTTAATTATCAAGAATTTGAAGATTGTACCATTTTACATATCTAAAGATCTTCATTTGCTTCACCGACAACATTGGTGTTACCACAGCCTATCGAAATTCCACCGCCAATAGCTTCCTAACTCTATATATGTCTTACTATTGTTTGTTTCTCTCTTCAAATTTCTCTTTTTCCTTCAATTTATTAATGATGGAGAAAGAAAAAAAAGAAGGGACTTAAAAGGGGAAGAGCCATGGAGAAAAGAGAAGTGTTTTGTAGAAACAAAAAGAGCAATATTCAGGGAAAAAGGTTTAAAAAAAAGTTTAAAAAAGATATTATACACGTGTTCATCTCGTGTATAACATCACTTCGTATAAAGTCTGGATTTGTTTTAGGAAGAGGTTATTAATTTCATTTTAAACAAGATTAAGGATGTAATAGGTCATCATATTAGTTTGAATGTGAAGTCGACTTTTTGTATGTAGTTCGGGATGATTTTGATATCTTTTCCTTTATCACATTTAGGGTTGGGCATATTTTGGTTCAAACTGTAAAAATAGAAAAATCACATCGAAATTTAATTTTGGTTTCGATTTTTTGGTTTTTCGGATCGATTTTGAATTCAAATTTTAGAAATTCGGTTAAACGGTTCGGTTCTTGATTTTTTCAAAAAAAAAATTGGTTAAACCGAAAAATCAAAATTAAATAATATATATATATATATATTATTATACATATGTATATATATATTTTATTATTATATTCAGTATTAATATAATATATAATAAGTAACCCAAACAGTCAAACGTCTTACGAGTTATGTCCCTAATCCAAACTTATTTCAACAGTGATTGACGATTGTTGGATTATTTTGTGGACTGTTTATGCAAACTTATGCATAATGAAGTTATGTATTATGCTAAACTTATGATTATTTCATTTCATTTCATTTCATCCATGTTGAGTTATTTATATTAGGAAATGAAAAATAGGTTTGAAAAAAATCTTTCTTCTAAATATCATCAATTTTAAATGCCCAATCATGACAAAGAAACAGTCACTACTTTAATCTTCAAAATCGAGATAAAAATTTGAAATAACCAAATTGAATTTGTAGAAACCGAACCAAACCAAAATAATTTTGATTTGGTTACGATTGTCATTTTTGTCAATCCGAAAATCGAAAAACCAAACCGATATTAAACAATCAAATCAAATAAATTGAATATTAAACAATCAAATCGAACAAATCGAATGCCCAACTCCAATCACATTAATATAATTGATGAATTATATTAAATAGGACAACAAAATTACTAAACTTTAATTATTATTATTATTTAGAAAAGAAGACCAACGTCCTGATGGAATTAGTTGTGAATTCATTATTTTATCATTGTTATAGACGTGAAACTATAGATGGATAAAGCTAAATTTTCCCCTTCAATGATTCTGTCCACAAAATAAAAGATACACCTTCTAGAACCTAGCTCTATGACAAAGACTCCATTTGTTCTTTTTCGTTTTCCTGTTGAACCTTCGACTTCGAGGGTCCTATCATTGAGATCCGAGGGACTAATGACGAAGCAATTTTTCTTTTCCTCATAGCATTTTTCTTTATTTTCCCTTTAATTTGTTGGAGAGTGAATAAGGAGAAAGTTTTTAAGGGGAAACCTAAACTTCATTAGATCAATTGATATTTTTTTTTTAAATAATTTTTTAAAAAAACTATGTCAAGTTTTTAAAAATATTTTCATAAGGGCAGTTTAGTGAACTAAAGTTTTTGCTATGCACAAAATTTGTGAAAGGGTTGAACCGTAAGGATTTACTGTACGCAGCCTTATCATGCATTTCTGCAAGAGGCTATTTCCACATGACCTCTAGGTCACATACAAGCAATTTCATGGGCGGCTCAACAATATCGACAATCTAAAGAACCTTTTACAGGCTCTTATCTTTTATGCTCAATATATTTTTAAAGAAAAATTAACCTATAAGTCAATTAAATGTAAAATTTGGGTTTCATCTTCCTTAACTAGAGATCTTGGGTTCGAGTCTTTAAACTAAAAATATCTTTCTATGAAGTGTTTTCCACTTTAATCGTCTTTGCGTATTTCAAAATCAAATTAATCAAAAAATTCAATATAGATATCGAACACAAAAATAGAAAAATTGGGGCTCCCAATATTTGGGGATCTAAAGGCCTTCCTCTAGTTGCTTTAGCCAATGGCCGGCCTTGAGAAACTTTACTAGTTGTTACAAAGATCTCCTTCCATCATTTTACTTAAGAAATTTGAAAAGAAAATACAAAGTTTGATCTTTGCAACAACCCTTTTTTAAAATTACTATTTTTCACTGACAAAACGTTTGGTGATATTTTTATAGATGTTTGAATTGAATTAGTGAGAAAAATAATAATGATATTTTCACAATGATACAACAACAACAAACCCAGTGTATTCCCACATAGTGAGGTCTGGGAAGGGTAAGATGTACGCAGTCCATACCTCTACCTCTAAAGAAGTAGAAAGGCTGTTTTCGATAGACCCCCGGCTCGAGACACGAAATACTACACAAATACATAGTAAAGCATGGAACAAGATGGCATAACACAAATACGACACCCACAAGTAATAGAAAACAGAGAAAAGCAAACAGATTCGTAATAAAACATGAAACAAGGTATCATAACAAGAATAATACCCCTACCAAGTAATCCCTACACTAGCGACCCAAACTGACCCTAGTCTTCTGCCCTAATTCGCATCCTCCAGATCTTCCTATCTAGGGTCATGTCCTCAATGAGCTGTAACTGCTCCATGTCCCACCTAATCACCTCTCCCCAGTACTTCTTCGGCCTACCCCTACCCCACCTAAAACCATCCAAAGCTAGCCTCTCACACCTACGAACCGGGGCATCCATGCCCCTCCTCATCACGTGTCCAAACCATCTCAATTGGACTTCCCGCATCTTATACTCCACTGGAGTCACACCAACCTTCTCCCTGATAATCTCATTCCGAACTTTATCCCCCCTAGTCAGCCCACACATCCAACGCAACATTCGCATTTCCGCCACCTTCATTTTTTGAATGTGGGAGTTCTTAACTGTCCAACACTCCGTTCCATACAACATGGCCGGATGGACTACCATCCTGTAGAATTTTCCTTTAAGCTTGGGCGGCACCTTTTTATCACACAACACCCCCGACGCGAGCTTCCACTTCATCCATCCTGCCCCAATACGGTGCGAGACATCCTTGTCAATCTCACCGTTACCCTAAATCACAGACCCGAGATACTTGAAACTATCCTTCTTACATACCACCTGTGATTCCAACTTCACTACCACCTCGTTCTCCAGCCTCACGTCATTAAACTTGCATTCCAAATACTCTGTCTTGCTCCTACTCAACCTGAACCCTTTAGACTCAAGAGTTTGTCTCCACACCTCTAATTTATCATTCACACCCCCTCGCGTCTCATCAATCAAAACTACATCATCTGCAAAAAGCATACATCAAGGCACCTCCCCTTGAATACACCGCGTCAACACATCCATCACCAAAGCAAATAAAAAGGGACTAAGAGTAGATCCCTAATGCAATCCTGTCAAGATAGTGAAATGCTCTGAGTCTCCTCCCGCCGTCCTCACCTGAGTTTTAGCTCCATCATACATGTCCTTAATTGCTCTGATATATGCCACCGGTACTCCCCTCACCTCCAAGCATCTCCAAAGTACCTCCTTGGGGACTTTGTCGTATGCCTTCTCCAAGTCGATAAACACCATGTGCAGGTCCTTCTTCCTCTCCCTATACTGTTCCGCCAGCCTCCGTACCAGGTGAATTGCCTCCGTCGTCGATCGGCCAGGCATAAATCCAAATTGGTTCTCCGAAAAAGACACTATCCGTCTCAGCCTCACCTCGACTACTCTCTCCCAAATCTTCATAGAGTGACTCAATAACTTAATCCCCCTATAGTTATTGCAACTCTGAATGTCACCCTTGTTCTTATAAAGAGGGATCATAGTACTCCACCTCCAAGCCTTGGGCATTTTCGCCATCTTGAAAATTTCATTAAACAATCCAGTCAACCACCTTAAACCAGCCTCGCCAGAAAACTTCCAAAAATCCACCGGTATCTCATCCGGCCCCGTCGCCCTACCCCTTCGCATCCTGCGAACAGCCTTTCTAACCTCTTCTACCTTAAAACGTCTACAATAACTAAAATCCTGACACTCCTCAGAGTGCTCCAGCTCCCCTAACACAATAGCTTTATCCCCTTCGTCATTCAAGAGCCTATGAAAATACGAATGCCATCTATTCTTAATGTGGCCGTCCTCCACCAACACTGTACCGTCCTCCCCCTTAATGCACTTCGCCTGGTCGAGGTCACGACCCTTCCTCTCCCTAGCCTTAACGAGTCTAAACAACTTTTTTTTCCCTCCTTTCTCCTGTAACCCTGCATACAAGCTCTCAAAAGCTGTCGTCTTAGCCGCCGTAACTGCTAACTTAGCCTCCTTCCTAGCTAACTTGTACTCTTTCCTGTTTACCTGCTTCTCTTCTTCGTCCTTACTCTCAACCAACTTAGCATACGCCCCTTTCTTGGTCTCCACTTTCTTCTTAACCTCTTCATTCCACCACCAATCCCTCCAATGATGTCTGGCCCGTCCCCTAGAAACACCTAACACCTCACTTGCATTCTCCCTGATGATAAATTAGAAAATTTTCTACAATTTTGATCAAAAGTTCATTTCCCACCATGTGTGTATTTTTTCAATGTGGTGATTTGGTAAGACATAAGTGAAAAAAAATGATGTTTTATAACACAAATTAGTCATCTATTAATTGTAAAAAATCCAGTATTCCACGCCTATACTCTATTAAAAATCATATGATCAATAATTTCTTATTCCATCCAACAATATATGTCTACTTTATTAAAAAATAGATAACCAATAATACTTGTTCAGTTTACAAAATCAATTAGATAATTTATCGATTTATATCAACTTTATCCTTGTTATTAAATATTATTCATTACCCAATATATTTTTTAAAATATCAAATCTATTACTTTTAAAGGATGAAATAATAAAATTATCTATATTATTTGATATTTCTTAAAATGTATGTCAAATGAATGGTGAATAACTATACTATTATTGAACGAGGAGAGTAATATTTTTGAAAAAAATACTTCTCGTAATCACTTTTCTCTTTTTTGTGTGTGTGTGTCCGGGGGGATTCCATTATTAGCGTTGTATCTGACCTATAACGGGAGTGAGAAAACCTGATGATTTTAGTAAAGTTACAAAGAAATTAATGATTGGACATTTCTACGTCCACGTGTGGTGGGTCCCCAAGTGCAACAATTTTTAGACTACTAGTTAAATATTGTTTCCTATTAGCTTAGAATGCTAAATTTGTCTGCAAAGAACACGTCAATTCAATAACTTATAAAAGCAGAATTTCGCCCAATAAATTAATGCGGACAGATCCAATTAGTGACCCGAAAAAAGATTTAAAAAGGAACAAATACTCTATTGAGATTTTGCTAGATCTATTATTACTGTTAAGGTGCAAATAATCCTCTGAAAATCCATTTGTGGATCTGTGGATATCCGACTCATCTCCTTTTGCTGATTCTTCGAATTGTTGGAATCTATTTTGGGTTTCACACAGTTTTCGAAATTCACTTTGGACACGTTTGATGTGACAAATAAAAACGATAATACTGAGATAAATGATAATACTGAGATAAATGTTGGTACTTTTAAAACCTTTGTTTGATTACAAAAGTTGAGTAATCTCTTCGGAGTGGTAAAAGAATGGGCAAAATAATCTAATGGACCTTTGTACTAGTCTAGAAAAGCTCTCTGAAGGCGACGAAAAATCCTATTATCGACGACAATGGCCAACGCGGCTGTTGGGCAGCCTCTGTCGGAGGCTGCTCAATGTGGTATCTTGAACTTCATAACTACTGCTAAACGAGACATGAATTATGTTGCTACTTTACTACCTACACAGGTTGTTTACACATCATTATCTCTAAAACACATCACGTACTTGCATGGAGAATCCATCTTTGTATGGGAGGAAGATGAGATCTCACAGATGATCTCGAACGAAGAGCTAGAGTATGCAGTCGTTGGAATATTCTCATATGGATAGCCGGATATACAAGAATACAAGAATTACGTAAACTGATTCCAAAACAATGCAAGCTTAAAGATGATGTTAACATTGGACTATTATGCAATATGTGTGTGCTTATTAGCGCCTTAAGTTTGGAGGATTATCTTAATCTATTGTCAAAACCAATATTTTACACTGAGCATAGAAATTGGAATTATCTGATGTGTACATTCAAGTAGGATCCACTATTTGATCCAGAGGAAACAAAATCAATAGCTTTAGCATGGATATCACTGCCTGTACTCCCACCTAATTTTGTTGGGAAGAAGAAAATATTCTCACCGGCTCCTACGATTGGGAAACCACTACAAGTGAATATGGATTCATGCAACATAATAAGACCTAGTTGTGCTAGAGTAAGGTTGAGGTGGATTTACTGGATGATTTACCAAAAAGAATTAATATCGGAATAAAAAAGAAGTTTAAGAAATTGTGGAAAGTAGATACAAATCAAGTACCATTATCTTTCGAAGTACTGCAGACACTGAAAATTATAGGAATATAATAAGGAGTGTTTTATTCTACATCCAGAACTATATCAAATAGAGGATGATTCATCATCCAGAGAATAAGGAAGGAGAACGCAAGCAAATTGGTGATAAAGACCAAGAAAAGAGAGCTAGAAAGGCAAAATAGGTGGAGAAAGAGAAGATCAATGATAATAATTTTAAGGAACAAAGGCAAAGGAACAGGGCTACGAAAGGCATATATCATCAGAGATGAGGTACAGCAATGAGATGGAATCATAGAGACAAAAATAAAGATGGAGCAACAGTGAAAACAACTAGCAAATTTGATGCTCTGGAGGATGAAAGTGCTAAAGATGATAATTAAGAAAAGGAAGCAACAGAAGTGGATAGGGTTAAAAGGTCAGAAGTCACAAAAAAAGTACTAAAAAGGGACAGAGGAAATCTTTGGTAAGCAGGCTGATGATCAAGGAAATCAAGAAACAAAAAACATCATTGATCTGAACAAAGTTACATCTGATGGAACAACTTATAATGCACTAGAAGAACAAGTAGGGGTTCATAGTAACACTCTTGGTGGAGAAAGGGATGCAATGGGTTTTCAAAAGGATCAAGCAGGTCAGAAAGACAAAGAACAAAAATATACAATAGGGTCTCCAACAACAACTCAGAAAGGTAATAAAGGAAGGCCATCAGAAGACAGCATAGAAAAATAACCTAAGAGGTGGCAAATTCGATAAATAATGAAGTTATATCCCAACTTCATATGTCACAAGGAAAAGTGGAAAGAATGGATGATATGTAGATATACAAGAAAATATTACTGATGTTAGCAAACAAGGGGATCTCTCCCCTAGACATGTGAAATAATTGAACAAAGGAAAAAAAACCATCAAAGCAGGAAATGCAAGGACAACAAGGAATAGCTCTGCTAGACCACCATTGGTTAAACAATGATTGAAAAATTATTATTTTGGAATATTAGATTAGTCAACACTCAAAATTCTTTTGAAATATTGATTGATTTAAACAAAAGAAACATGTATGCGTAAATAGCCCTATTTGAACCTTTTCAAGGGCCTCAAGATATAGATGAATACAGAAGAAGACCGAGGATAGAACATGTTTTATTTAATAGCTCAACGAAAATATGGGTCTTCTGGAATTAATAATGGAAAGGAGAGATAATTACTGACAACATTCAACAAATTACCATTAAATTTACACACTCCACTTTGCAAAATATTTTTTGAATTATTACAGTTTATGCAAGGTGTAGTGCAATTGAAAGATTAGAGTTATAAGAAGATATAAAGGATAACAGTGTGCATATTAAAGAATCATGGATAGTAGGAGTTGAATTAAATGTGATATTGGATTCTTCAGAGAAATAGGGATCCTGCCAGTCACTTATAATGAACTACTGGATTTATTTAATGTGTGAATGCTTATACTCTAGGGTGGAGGAGGAATGCATATTCAAAATATTGGATAGGGTCTATGGAAAGTAGAAATTTGTAAATGAATTTTCTTCCTCAAAAGTACAACATCTAATTAGACAGGGATCATATCATGCTCCAGTACAATTGTTCTGCAACACAAATCTGGAAAAAGGAGTTAGGCCTTTTAGATTTTTGAATTTTTGGAGCAAACATGCTTCTTTCAAGATGGAGGTCAAAAAGGTTTGGAGTGTCAAGATGTAGAGAAACCCTTCTAAAGTAGTATATGAGAAGGTGAAGGCTCTACAGAAGGAGTTAGTGTATTGGAGCAAGAAAATGTATGGGAACATCTTTCAAAAAGTTGTCACAATGGAAGATTTTGTGAAAATAAAGGAGGTACAACTGGAGATCAATAATCTGAAGGGCAACAAAATTGAATTGAGGAATGCAGAGAGTGAGTTAAAATAGTTGTATCAAATAGATAAAGAATGTTGGAAATAAAAAGCTGGAATGACATATGTCAAAGGGAGAAAAAGAAAGTTGTGAATAATAGAGATTATAAATGACCAGGGTGTGTTGCTGAAGAAGTCACAGGAGATTGGTGATGAAGGAGTAAATGTGTTTAGGGATCAATTCATAGAAACATGCACTGATGTTGACTATTCCATGATTGATTGTCTGCCTAAAATACTCACGGAAGAGCAAAGAAGTGAAATGGACTGATCTTGACTGTTGAAGAAGTAAAGTTTGTTGTTTTCTCCCTAAACAAGTATAATGCTAGTAGTCTTGATGGATTTTCAGGTGAATTCTGGAAAAATTGTTGGGAGATTTTGGAAAAAGATGGTTGAGATAATGATGGCTTTCTTTTGTGGAATGGAACTGCCTTGGTACATTACACATACAAACCTAGCATTAATTCTTAAAAAGGAGAAGCTAGAGAGTATGACTGACTTAAGGCCAATCAGCCTCAATACTTATATAAATAAGGTTATATCATAGGTCATTCATGAAAGAATTATGGTATATATGTCATGCATTATTTTCAAAAATCATACTGAATTTATGGAAGGGAGGAGTATTACTGAGAAGGTACTGTAAGCTCAAGAAATCACTATAGATGTCAACAAAAGGAATAAGCATCATAATCTAGTTGTCAAACTGAACATGACAAAGGCTTGTGATAGAGTTTCATGGATTTATCTGACAAAAGTATTGAGGTGGTTTGGTTTTTCTGAAAGAATGATTGATATGATATCGAGGTTAGTCTGAAACAACTGGTACTCTGTACTTGTTAATGGTAATTTTTTGGAATTTTTTAACTCTTCATGAAGGTTAAAACAAGGGGACCATTTGTCCCTGACATTATTCATAATTGTTGCTGAAGTTTTAGCCAGAAGTCTAAATGAGCTAAATGAAGAGTTTATAGGGTTTGGACTGACCAAATGGAGTGAAAGGATTAATCACCTTTCCTATGTTGATGATACAATACGCTTTTGCTCGGGCCACAAGGGTTAGTAAGGAAGATCATAAAAGTTCTAAAAAGATAAGAAAAAGTTTCTAGTCAATTAATCAATATGTCAAAGAGCTTTATTTATCTACATGAGAAAGTCCCAGTGGCAGACAAGCAAAGATTGAGGAGATTAACTGGCATTGCCATAAGATGTTTTCCTTTCACATATCTAGGATGTCCAATTTTGTATGGATGATAAAAGAAGTTGTACTTTGAGGAACTCATCACTAAATATCAAAAAATAATAATAACTTGGCTTGGTAAACTACTGATCTATGAGGGAAGGCAAGTTTTACTGTGTAATGTGTCACAATCAATGCCAGTATATTTGATGTCAGCCATAAACCCTCCCAAAAGAGTAATTGATCAGATACACAAAAATCAAGGCAAGATTTTTCGGGCAAAACAGGAAGCTCAAGGGGAAAACAATGGGTTGCATAGGATGATTTAATCTATCCAAAAGAGGAAGGTGGAGTAGGTTTTAGCTCTCGGCATAAAGTCTCTGAGGCATTATTTGCAAAACTGTGGTGGAATTTCATAACCTCTACTGGATAATTGTGGCGACACTTCATGTTGAATAAATATTGTATGAAGAAACATAGAGTGATTGCCAAGGTTTTGGACTCTGACAGGTTTGGAGAAAATATTGTAGGTTAGAGAGAAAATAGAGCACAACATATACTAGCAAATCAAGACAAGAGAGGTTAGTTTTTTATTTGATAATTGGACAAAATTAGGTGCTCTATACTTTCTGGAGGAAAGTAATAATGGGGAGGAGGAAATGGAAGTCAAGGATTTTATCACATAGTATGGGCTATGGAATGCGAAAAAGCTTAAAAATTACATCTCAGAAGATATGATAGGTAACATAATGAAAAAGGTCAAAGCACTCATTAATGAAACTGATAGAGATAAAACATGGTGGATAACTACTTCTAATGGAACTTTCTCTTTCAAAGATGAATATGAAACACTCATAAATAAAAAGAAAAGAGTGAAGATTGTAAGCAGATATAGAACAAAAGCGTGCCTACTAAAATATGCTGTTTTTCTTTGGAAAGCATGAAAGAGCGGGATTGCTACAGATGATAATATTATAAGGATGAGAAAAATATTGTATCAAAATACTATTGCTATGAGGAATATAATCAAGAGACCATGAAGCATTTATTACTAACAGCTCCCATATCTACCAGCTATGAAAGTATTTTGCTAATTTTGCAGATGAAATAATGGATGGAGCACAACTTGAACATGTTACAAGGATTTGGTGGTACAAAGAGACCCCCACGAAGCTGCAGCAAGTTTACAGAGTAATCTCAGCAATCATTATTTGGGTTTTATAGAAAAGAAGAAACAAAAAAAAGAATGGGAAAGATCAGAGTCTAAAGAGCATGATGCACCAGGTGATGACCATTATAAAATATATGCTAAGAATGAGATTTCCATGGATGAAAGACATGGGGAGCGATTGGATAGATATGGAGCAACTTAAGAAGATACAAACCTAGGTTGTATAGTTATGTAGTTAAATGGATGCTACCCAAACAAGGTATTATGAAGTGCAATACAAATGGGGCTTGCAAAGGTGATTCAGGACATAGTACATACGGATTTGTGATGAGAAGTGAATATGGTAATCCGGTGTATCCACAGGCTGGGATCTTAGGCATTACAATAATATGGAAGCTGAGATGACTGCAATTCTAGAAGTCCTAAGATTTTGTGCATCAAAGAAATACATAGGGGTGGAGATTGTGTCTGATTCCTTGGTGATGATGAATATGATCGGAGAAGTATGGAGGATACCATGGGAATTGATAGAGCCAGATGAAGAAATAAAGAAGATCATGTCAACAATAAATGCTACAATTATACAAATATATAGAGAAGGTAACACAATAGTTGACTACTTGGCTACTCTAGCTATAGAATCAGAGGACATACAAAAATTCAATAATTTCCAGCAATTACTACCAGCAGGAAGGAAAATAATAAACATTAACAAGATGCAAATACCAAACTTGAGAATTAGAACCACAAGGATCAAGCCATGTTCACAAAGTTTTTGGCCTAGTCTAGACATGCAAGATGCGGATTCTGAGCAACAAACAAATTTACAATAGACCAAGTGCTTATACAAGGAATACTAATGCTGCTAAATCCGATAGGCTAAGGTATGGTAGCTCACAGAAGATAGCACAAAAAATAAAGGGGAACTGCGCCATATCATTCTTTCAGCCAAGGAGGTCAGTCACAAGCCCAAATCAGCAGCAAAAAAGGATCTTCAGTGCATATCTAAAAGAAAAAAAGGAAATTAGATTTTCTAATTGGATCTTATGGGATAAGGAGGAGGAAATCGTATAACCTGTGAAAGAACTATGAACTTCGAATGTTTCCTCCTTCAACCCCATCTCAGAAACAATCCAACTACCAAAAAAATAGTAGAGTCAAAAGAAGCAGAAGGATACAGATGGATATCGACCAAGAGTTACCTTGGTGTTTTGACAACACTTTTGTGAAGAAGATCAGTAACATAACATCGGGAACATGATTAATCACCCAAAGCGAAAAAAGAGTGAGATGGGAGTTGATGCGGATACAGCTGGGAAGCATGATGAAGAAAATAGGGCATGTTTGGATAAGAAAGGCAAAGAAAAGTTGGCTTTTCTCACATCATTTTTGCATTTATTGTATTTTTTTCTCTTTATGGGTGTGGGATATTCTTTTTACTTTTCCTTTCTTGATTAATTAATAATCGCTTGAAAAAGCCACAAAAAATTACTTAAAAACCTTTGTGTTTATCTATATTTGTAATCTAGAACCTCCTACTCAATTTGTTACCAATTGAATCCTTAAACTCAATAAAACGTAATATTTTAATCTCTTTTAACTATTGATCAGGTTTATTTGGCATATCTTTGTTGACTCAGATATAGTGTTTGATATCCACCTATTTTTAAACCACGTGAAGGTAATGCATTTGATTAATTAAAAATTATTAAATTCATGAAAAAGTAAATCAACTAAAGAATAAAGTTAGAAAAACTTTTTCACCCGCCACCCCTCTTCAACGTCTTTGCCTTTTAAACAATGAACAGCCACCCACTCTTGACAGTAACACCCCCTTCCCCCCTTAACCACCTCATCCTCGTTTAGCCTTCTCTCAGTGTCGCTTTCTCACCCACCCACACCTTATCAACTTCATAAAGAAAAGCACAATATTTATCACTATTAATAAAGATGTGGTATTTTCTATCTTCATAAATTATATGAATATAAAATTCAAATGAAAAATAAGCAATCAATTTCTTACCTCCAACACTAAAAGTTCAAAGAGGAGGTGCAGGTATGAATTTATGTATGAGGAGTTAATGAGTATTGAAAGATTAAAAAAATCTATTAATAAGCTTGAGAAAGGTTGAAAAACAACAAATAGGTCATATAGATTTGTGAAATTAACTCAAAATTTTGATTGGGTTCATTGAATTTGTATCTGTGAATTTGTAGTTAAAAATTCAAGTGAAATGGGGAGATATTTCAGCAAATTGGAATGAGTTTCATGCTCAATTTGTAAGAAAATATGGAGAATATGGTTGTTTGAACATTTTTAATATTTTGCAAAAGTGGTACATATGATTTAATTTATTTTTAAAAATTTAATTTCTAATGGGTCATTTAAAAAATAGTGTGAAATTTCACGTGTAGTGGGTGTATCACACGTTTCCTAATCAGCTGAAGAAAAGTGTTTAAAATATTTGCGTTTTATTGAGTTTAAAAGTTCAATTAGCAAAGGGTTGAGTAGGAGAGTTTAGAATACAAATTCAGACAAGTACAAGAGTTCATAGATCATTTTTTAAAAAATAAATTGGGATAACTTATATCCTAATTAATATTTAGTACTAGGATAAGTTGTCCTGCATCTGGTGGAATAATAATCATTATATAACTTATCTCAGGAGAAAATAAATAAAATAACATAAATACCCTCTCAACCCTTTATTACACATCACTAGTATAATAAGTTAAAGAAGGTGAAGAATATTTTTGTAAACAAATAACTTATTTTTAAAAATTATGCAACGCATATTATTTTCTAATACAACAAACCAAACAATCAATAAGAAAAAAATACTATGCTAACCAATCTCATCATAACTAATCCCAACATAATGAATATCAACATAATTAATCTTATCATAACTTGTATTCAAACTAAGCAACCCATTTAAGGCCAGACTAATTTGAGTTTGTAATGAAAAGTTCAATTTTCAGAATAAAATATTTTTCTATCAAACTCGAGATCAATAATTAAAAATAAAAAAATATGTATCATTCTTTGTCGTCTTTAATGGTGGCTCGAGATCCAGAATGTGGTCAGAATTTTGTCCTTTAAATAATCAGACAGGGACATTTTGTGGCGGCTTTCTTGCGTTGGCGAAGTCCGGCTGCACTAACACCTTTCGGCACTAAAATAGTCATAACTTTCTTATGCAGACATGAAATGCATCGATTCTTTTTGTGTTGGTTTTGAAATTTCAATATGGATCTAATGGTACCATATAAATACTAAAAATATTTTATTTTATTTAGGACATATTATTAAAATTAAATGACAAAATACTCTAAATTTTAAACAGGTACCCAAAACTCATCCGAGATCTCTGGAACAGAAATCAATAATGTAAACCACTGGTAAAACACAACCCAAAGTTGATTAGATTATTAAAACCCAAATGAGATCACCTAAACCAGATGTTCACCAAAACCAACTCCTAACTTAAAAATCTCCAAATTCAAAACAACTGCTCAAAACTCATTCAATAGCCTCGAGAACTAAACCAAGCCTTCAACTCGACTAAAATCTCTCTCTAGACCTTATGGAATCGTAGAAACTTGAAAATTACCTTTTCAACCTCAAACGTTGACCTTGATCAGCTCTCTTAAGTTTCCAACTTTCAAAACTCAAAATTCTCTTTAAAAACTCATCTGATTGCCTCAAAAGTCAAACTAATAGTCCTTCTAAATTAAAAATTATGTTTTACAACTGATGGAGTTAATGAAATTTTGATATGATCTTAACTTCTATGAATATTGATTAAAGTAAATTATAACAATTTTTCAATCTTTCAAAATGAAAAACTCACATAATACTCAATCAACTACCTCGTGAACAATGTCACCCACTTTTGCAAACTATAAGTACCATAAAACAACTAATAAGAGGGGTAAAACAATTAAAATACATCAAAAGTCAAAGTCATCATGAGGGTTATTGCATCATTTGCCACTTAAGTATTTGGTCATCCTCGAACAGACAAGAAAAGAATCAAGTCTGCCGAGAAACTACACATACTCAAAGTAGAGCTCATACAAATATTTACAGAAAGGTTACATCTATATTACCTCTTGTTCAGCCTAACTATCAAAATCTTCCCTTACTTTTTAACTCTTACAACTGCATCTCTAGCATCCAAAACCAAAACTTCCCCAAAATCGATTTCCACATATTTGAATTGACTTCAAACATAATAATTAATTTGATTGTATTCATGCTTTTGAACATAACCTATTCACTAAAACGCATCATGATCACCACAAGTTGATAATCGATTTCAAAATCTAGTGCCATGTCTGAACCAATAAATACTATGATCTTAAAAAATAAAATTGTTCACACTTCTAGAATCGTCATTAGTACCAAAAACACTTAGGAAAAACATCGCCACTTTTTACAATTCTAAATTTTGAAGTTTTCCCCAAAAAGAATATTTACTTGGTTCGAGCCCACTGTAAGCATTTTCTATAAGAATTGTCCTTATCCAAGGCTAATGGCGCTAATTCCAAGTCTAACATTAATGTTTCTACGAGCTAAAGCTACTAAGTTAGAAATCGTTATGAATTCCATACAAATCTTCAAATTTCATGCTTCAACCGCATTCAAATAATCATATTTCCATGCCAAAACTTAGAGAAAATCACTCATAACCCTAGAAAAAACTTCTTATACCAGATGCATGTACCCTCATACATTACCTAATATCTATGTAACTCCTCATAATATTTTGTGCAACTTTCATCAATCAGGTAGTATAATTCATTTCAAAAACATTAATAAATTTGTATAATCGTAAGTAGTTTCAGTAATACTTTTGCAAGCAACCTATCATAACATGAACAATTCAATCTATCATAGAGGTGCAAAATTACCCACATATCACTGCTTATCACAAATCAAAACCAATCCTCAGAAAAGTCACTACTAAGCCCTTTGTAAGTCTGTTCCAAACCATTCACCTTCCACTAATGAATGTTCTAACTTGTTATTTTTGTTGAACTCAAAGGATGAATTTCACAAAAATTAATACCTAGGATCGATCTATACATGATATCTTCTTTCTAAATATTCTCAATTTTTACTGATCATGCAATATTGTTAGGACATCAAATTCTCAACTCATACCCACGATACTGATTACTTTAAACTTTTCAATATAAAAGCTTTTTATCCATTCTCTTAACTTGTGTTATTTTTGTATTATTTGACACAATCCCCATAGCATAAAAACTCATGCTCCAAACCAGAACCTTCGAACAAAATAATTCATTATGCCCTTCAACATTCTGAAAGAATAATTGTTGCAACCTATACGTTTTTCTATACACAAGTCCTTCCAAGCCACTATAATCGACATGCTCAGTCTTTTGTATCTTTTCAATCTATACTATGACATAATCCACTACCACAATTACAGCCTTACCAAAAGAACCCTTAAATTTGGATCTCAACTCTTGTAGACAACTTTCTTTACCAACGAACATCATTCTATTCTCTTATGGATGTTATAGAATCAAATCCCTAATGCACCACCTATCATATTCCATTGATCTTATCATGTCTATCATTTGAAACTTAAACATTACCAATTACCAAATTTAAAACTTCCATGGAACTTATCATAAAACTTGACCTGAACATTTATAGGTTTTCCTTTCTAACCACCCTCAACCACTGTACACTTAACCTTGGCAACACACGATAATCTAACCAGAACATGAACAAGATCCAAGTAACCACGTTATTCTAAACTCAAGTCTTACTTTCTGAAGATGAATCCTTATCTTTCTTTATCAAAATAGATACCCTTATTCATTTTTCAAATGTCATATTGCATCTACAATCACTTTTACCATTATAAGTTAAAATTCCTTCAAGTCTACTCAAGGAATGTTCCATAATACCATAAGTCATTCCATGCAAACTAAGCTAGTTACCAAAGTAATAATGAATTGCAATCCCTAAAACTTGAAAGTATGTCCTACCTTAGAAGAATCTGTCAGGTGAAAACTCTTCCAAATTAGTCACATCACAAGTACAACCTATCATAAAGTCTTCTCATCAAATTTACTTAGTAGTATTGGACATTCCATATAATTTATCTTGGCATCGATATGATACCTCAAACAACAGATATACAAGATCAATCATGTAAAATAATTGGTTACTACATATACATCCTTATTGACCTTTTCAGTAAGTTTCACTTAAAACACTTGCTGAAAAGTCCTTATACATGAACTCATCATTTCAATATCGATTCACTCATCTTGGTCAATTGATATCTAGCTCTCAATTAAGCCCTTGAAATGCACTTCACAGCCTGAACTTATTAATACCTACCATTGATCCTCCACTTTAAATTTCTTTATAGATCGATGCCTCACTCGAGTGTACTTAACAACATAAACTAATTAGTTCTCTGAATCGGAAAGCAATGTAAAACCCTATTATATAAATAGGTGAAATAATTGATAGCCTACTAAGAAATTAATTTTTACACTTGTTAACTAGAATGTCTATTTCTGTTCATCCCCTGCTTTACCATAGTGGTACTACTTCACGAAAGTCTACTAGATCTACCACTTTTCCATAACATACTTATGTAAAGGTCTACCTTAATCACAATATACATTTTCACCCATCAAGTAACCACAATATATTATACAAACCACTTAGTCTCTAGCCTGAAAAAAGTATGTACCCTTGTCTTCATACCACACAAACAAGTAAACATGACCCTCACAAAAGAAATATAAATGCATATATAATCCCATAAAATCCAATCATGAAAGAAACTTCCCCTTCTTGGCTTGAAGTTGTCAACCATCTCCCTTCAAGAACCCTCAGTATTTGATCTTCATTAATTCTTCATATCACCCTACACATAGTCAATTTATCCTTTCATAAACTCCAATCAATAGCAAATATAACATACCTTATGATTCTTAACTGAGTAAACGCATACTCCGCTAAGGCCATTGCATCATAAAACACAAACTATTCAAACTACGTCATAAGATAGAAAGTATACGCTTCATATGAATCTCAAAAATAGTAATACCACCTTAAACCTCATTATACGAAATCCTTTCTCATGCCAGGAAAAATGTCCTCTTACCCGAGTATAGGTTATGCGCCTCAATATCAAATAAGGAATCCAAGTTCCATATCACCAAAATAATATAAGCCTTATACATCTCATTCAATGTTGAAAATTAACAAATTTTCCTCAACTCATGGCATGCTTTACACAATATGTTTTCCTCCAAGCAAAATCTAAAAGAAGTTAAGCCATAACCTACATCAAAGCTAAAGAAATGTCCTAAACTACCATCAAAATAGTTTTTTCTTCTAAAACATCCTTAAATAACCTCTAATCTATCAATAAAAAGTTCTATAAATGAATATGAGTCCATCGTTACCCATATTGCTATAATTATATATTAGGTTTTAAAAGTCAATCCAAAAATCAACCTCGAGCCCACAAAAAAAAACTAAAATTTTATTAAAACATAATGCTATTCATAACTTAAGAAGTTAAAATGTGAAATTTATTAAGAAAATAGAGTTAAATCGACCTTGAAATCATCCAAATATCATCTGTTAACTTTATTAGGAAATCTTTAAATTTTCATGCTCAAATGCAGTTTAAAATAAGAAATGACTGATAAATTAGTAATTTTTTGATAAAATCAGTTTATATAATACAAGGACCTTAATTTTCAAATACTAACGCAATCCATCACAAATTGATCATGAAATTTAAAAAGTTAATTTCATAACTTTGGAGTTTGAAATCTCAACTTTGAAAATCAGAATCATAAAAATAAAATGGATATTCTTGGAAAATGAGTAAAATAAAGGTTGAAACACATATCCAATATGTGTATGAGAAAACTAATAAAAAATATCCTCAATCATAGCTTCATATCTTCCAAAATGTCAAAAGTACGAAATCCTCTGAATTTGCCTTTTAAATAAAATCACTGGCACATTTAGTAGAGGCTCATTTGCGATCACGACTAAAGATTTGTGTTTGCAAAGTTTGGTCATGTTGCGAAGGCCTTTACTAGAGACTCATGAGTTAGCGACTAAAGGTCCGCAATAAGGACCTCAGCTAAACCAAGTTATCCATACTAAAATGATTATACCTCTCTCATATGTACTTCAAATGCGTTGATTCAGTTTGCATTTATTCTGTAATGTTGATATAGATCTAATGGTACCATCTGAACACACAAAATAGATTATTAATCCTAGTGATACTATTAAAATTTAACAACGAAATACTCTTAACTCCGAACAAGTACGCAAAACTAATTCAGTACCTCCTAAACACAAATCAATAGTGCAACCATTTGTAAAATATGTTTCAGTCCTGATAAAATTATCAAAACACCTAAATAAGGTTATCATAATAACATGTTGATTGAAGTTGTAATGACCCTCCTTGTTATTATTGGGTGGTTAGGGCCTAAGTACTCGATCAGAGTTCCCCTAGTGAGTTGAGTTAATAAAATCCCAGGTAGGATAGTTTAAAACTAAAAATGAGTGTTGCGTGTATATTCATGCTTATTTAAGATTCATAGTGTTGTGTTTTGTGGCATTGTGTTCTGTTAGTGGGTGACCTGGTGATCTTGACCTTTATAAAAAATTTGAGTCTAAAAATAAAGTCGTAACATGTGATTTTAATAGTTGTTGGGATAGCTTTATGATGTCCTAAGTCTATGTGACGTGTGTTTTGAAATGGGGGTAAAATACAATTCCTCCCAGGTTACTGGTTAAGAGTTGCTGCAGCGGTGAAAATTCTTGTTGCAGTGAGACCACCGCAGCGGTAAGCTTCGCCGCAGTGGGATACCAAAATTTCGTTAGGGGCCGCCATGGCGAGCACCATTTTCCCCCAGTCGAGCTTGCTACAGTGAGAAAAGTGTCTCCACAGCGGATGACATGAGGTAAAATACCTGTTGAAGTGACTTAATTACTAGTTTCACCTCATAAACTCAAAACCCCCATCCCAGAGCTTCAGAGAAGCAATTCTCCCAAGACTAGGGTGAAAATTCTTGTTGAGGCAATACATTCATCCATCGTTTCGCGTAGAAATCCATTAACATCTTAGAATCATTAGAAAAAATATAATAAAGGAATTTTGGATTAAAATGTTAGGTTTATGAAAATTATAGGAAAACCTATGAGTAGATTTAATTTCATCTAGAATTTCTTCTATGATGTAAATTAATACTTCCTAGCATGAACTGATAGTTCATAAAAATTAATTGGGATGATTAAAAATCTCGAGTTTCATGAAACCTTTAACATAAAAAATGCTTAAAAAGGAAAAACTGGATTAGAAGCTTCATGAATTAAGATAATATGAGTATTGTGGGTTTTTCTTTTTTCCTCTCTTTTATAAAAAATAACAACTTTCCCATATTATACGTACAAAAGTCGCATATTCATATGTATCATATGATTAGCAGAACAGTGAACTTTGCAACTTCTTGGTCAGATACACATGGAAGTAGATCCATTATGTATAGAAAAATATGTGCACATTCATTTGCCCTCTTTTAATTCCCCCCCCCCCCTAGTTCATGCTCCTTCTGATAAAATATTTTCATATTGTAGGTGGTATTTGATGGATCACAAGACAGCTGCACGCAGTACTTTTGCTCTTTTTTCGTCACAATGAGCATCTAGATTTCAATATTGGCAAGGGTAACAAAACCAAGTGACAAAGTTTATTCAGGGGAAGGCATTTTTTTGGGATAATTATACAAAATGTTTATTGAATTAAAATTTTTAGATAAAAAATAACTTACTTATCTTTCCTACTTAAAATGACCTTCCAGCCAATGTTATTATCAAAAATGGCCCATCCGTAAACCAACTTTGGGTAAATCTCACGAATAGATCCAAATTGGGGTGGCTTTCAAACTTTAGCCCCAAATAAAAAATATTCCTTAAAATAGTCTTTACCTATTAACTAATATTTTTGGATGAAATTTTCCCGACCAATGGAGTAAATTACATAAATAATCCTCATAATGGATAACAACTCCATATTTATATCTTTCAACTTTTATTTTTTTCTCTTTTTAATTCTACTTTAATTTTTATTTTTTATTTTTCTCAACCCTTACTTTTTTTCTTTTTTCCTCTCAACTTCTTTTTTTTTCTTTTTTCTTTTACTTTGATTTTTTATTTTTTTCTTTCCTCTTTTTTTTTGTTCTTTTTAGTTTTTTGTCACAACCCGATTCTTCAAGTCGTGATGACACCTACCTTATCCCCCCGTAGGCAAGCCAAATCATAGCTCAAAATAATAGGTAACGGGCTAACAGGTAGAAATCAGAAAAGATTACTTATAATGATAACAACAGTAATAACAAGTAACAAATAGAAAGTAAACATGTCTCATATACTAAAACGAGGGAAGAAAAAGTACCAAATATACAAAAGAATCCCTCCTAAGACCTGGTAAGGTCGGTACTAGAGACACTACTAAAATATACCCAGAGTACTAAATAGAATCCCAAAATATACTTAATATACACAAGCAGTCTCGAATATAAAAGACTAAACCAGAGTAGATAGAGGAGGATCAACCTTGGACAACAGTAAGCTCGCCCTGCTCTGAATCAGTACTGAAAGGTAGGAATCACGTCAATATCGGCTGCTACTATTCGGATCTGCATCGAAAAAAGATCCAGAAGTGTAGTATGAGTACCAAAGCAACGGTTACTCAGTAGGCATCATCGGCCGACTGAGCTCAATACAGAAATGTATAACTACAATGCAAGGATGTAATCTAAGTCAATAGTAAAAATGGACTGAAAGGTAAACAACAGCCAATGTATGCCAATAAGATAAGGGAATAAATATAAGCGATACAAAAAATAAATAACGCAGTAAATACAGCCAAATCAAACATAACTTAAATGGCCACCATGAGCCGTTAGGCACACAAACATAGCCTAACTAGGCCCTCATAAGCCCCCTAAGCACACTGAAGAAGACAATTAACCCAACCGTACCCCCATAAGCCGGTGGGACACACAATTAGCAATTAAAGAAAACAAACATAAATAATTTGTAACTGAGCCAATCCCAAGAAATCATGATAGTCATCCAGATGTGCACCGGATATGAACCAGTACCAATAGGTAGTAACGAGAGGCTAGATATCGGACTTGAACCGGTAGTGATAGATAATAACAAGAGGACACATGCCGAATTTGAATCGAACATAGTGGGTAAAAACAATAGGCCACATATATAATACATCAGAACTTATGATCAGATGCCGGACTCGAACCGGAACTCAGCGTAATCACAACCATAATCCGATGCTGGACTCGAACCGAAACTCAAAGGAACCACAACCATAATCAAATGTCAGACTCGAACAAGAACTCATAGTAACCATACCCAACTATAATATTAAAATCCATACCATACCATAACAATGTCAATACGGTACCAAAATTCACAATTAATGACAGAAATAAAGTATATACTGAACCTAAACAGAAGCTAAAATATGTCTAAATAACTATCCATCAATCTTAATTAAAAAGGAATAAATTCAAAGTTTTGTAATTTAATTTCACGTCTTAAAATAATAGACGATATATTATATTAAAAGATAATATACCAAAATTTACTAGAACGGGATCCTAATCCGAATAAGTAAGGCATATTATATATATCAAATGGTACGTAACTACAAGTACTTATCTAGAACTAGCATAATAGCTTACAATTTCAGTAAATAGGCTCAATCTAAAGGTAGGATAAACCTAGCCTACCTGGACGCCAAAGCTAAAATGTCTTTCTGCGAAGCCTTCGGATAGTGCTACTAGAACTCGGACTTGAGTAACTTGATGTAGATAATTAATTATCATTTTGAGAATCAAATATATATCACATTATCTTCTTGATAAGTATATTGATTCACTATCAGTATGCATTTTCATATGCAATATATATCCATGTAGAGCATGCAAACTATATTTAGTATAATCTTTAATAAAAAGTGAGGTACAAATGTTTAAAGTGGAGAAAAACTAAAGTGAAGAATCAACCATTTTATACATATAAAAGAAAAATATATATTGAGACATAATGAGGATTTTAACCTCTTGGCAACATATAATAGATATGTATGCCACCTGTGGTAATTAAGTGGCAAATTAAATAATAAGTGGCAGCTTTCTTATTACTAATCCATGCACAATATATTACAACTACAATATCTAGGACAATGAGATCAACCTGAGTACCAAACTCCCGACCAATCACCAAACACGATCCATAGACCCGATCCACTACTAAAGAATCACCCACATGAATAGCTACATGCAATGGAATAGATAAAGACTTCGAATATGAACCCAACCGTGATGCAAAATAAGCATAAACATATGAAAAATTAGAATCGGGATCAAAAAAAGCAGAACCTGGCTGATGGCATACGAAAATCATACCTGTGATCATAACATCTGAAGCCTCAACCTCAGATCTACCTGGTATAGCATACAAATGACCCTGACCACTACTGGACTGGGGGCTTATCCGACCACCTCTATGACCCTGAGGACCATCTCCATGACTCTGCACATCACCCCCACCTAACGGCGGCACTGACCGTGGTTGTGCACTCAAAATTGAAGGCTCAACCATCCTACGCTGAGGGCACTTATGGGAAAAGTGACCAACAATACCACAGTCATAACATTACCCAGGCACCCTATTCTATCTAGAAGGTCCGGCGAATCCGAAATGATTACCCCCACTCGACGATCCTGACTAAACACCTCTCTGCGGCTGGTTTCTGCTCTGACCACTAGAACCACAATAACTGGGCTGACCCCTGGCCTTTGGGTCGACCTCGACCCCTAATCAAAATCTAAAAGCAAACTCAAGGTCCCGATATCCAGCTCTCAAACCTCGCATCCTAGTCGTCTTCATAAAGAGTGCACCAATAAAAATTACAACCAACTTAGACCCGACACACAAAACTGGATCAAGAAAATGAGCATTTTTTTTCTTTCTAAACATGCTCTGTAGCCTCCCTAAGATAGGATACAGACGTATATATACCAATCCGCAGGACTCTACTAAACATTGGCTCTAGTACCAACAGTACCGGTGAAACATAGGCTCTGATACGAACCTGTCAAATTAAATTAAATAATCCATAATATTTATATTGATATTACTAAAATTCTCAAACAAACTGCCTGGGAACCAAAATATCAGTCCCAACAAGTCATAATTAACTTGGGGCAGTTATATAAAAGCTCTACATATAAAAAATGTATGAAAACATGAAAAATGACTGTGAGGGTCATTACGTTTTTCTCAATCCTTAATTTTTTTTCTTTACACCTCTCAATATCTGCTTTTATAAGAAAAAACTTTTTTTATTTTTCTTTGATTGCTATTTTTCTTTTTTTTTTCTTTTTAAAATTTTCTCGACCTTTATTTGTATTTAATCTTTTTTTATTTTTATCAGCATTTATTTTTTCTTATTCGCTCTCAACTTCTACATTTTCTTTGATTTTTATTTTTGTAATATTTTTCATCATTTTCTTCTTTTTCGTAATTTTTATTATTTTTGTTCTTTTCTTCGATTTCTTACATTCAAGATAAATCTCATGAGCAAGAGTTGACACTATCACATTGTAAAGACAAGACTTATGACTTTCAAACAACAAGCTACATTTCATGGGCAAGAGTTGACACTACCACACTGTAGAGGCAAGACTTATGACTTTCAAACAACAAGTTATGTTTCATGGGCAAGAGTTGACACTACCACATTGTATTTTGATTTATGAGATGTTTTATAACTCTTACCTTAGAGGCAAAACTTAGCTCAAGAACTTTCAAACAAAATATTATGTCCCACAAGAAAGAGTTGACTCTACTACGTTGTGTTTTCATTTATGAGATGTTCTACAACTATTGCCTTAGAGGCAAGACTTAGCTCAAGGACTTTCAAACTACAAATTATGCCTCACGGTCAAGAGATGACTCTACCACGTTATGTTTTCATTTATAAGATGTTCTAAAACTATTGCCTTAGAGGCAAAACTTAGCTCAAGGACTTTCAAAATACAAATTATGCCCCACGGGCAAGAGTTGACTCTACCACGTTATATTTTCATTTATGAGATGTTCTACAACTATTTCCTTAGAGGCAAGACTTAGCTCAAAGACTTTCAAACTACAAATTATGCCCCACGGGCAAGAGTTGACTCTACCACGTTATGTTTTTATTTATGAGATATTCTACAACTATTACCTTAGAGACAAGACTTAGCTCAAGGATTTTCAAACTACAAATTATGCTCCACGGGCAAGGACACTACCACGTTATGTCTTCATTTATGAGATATTCTACAACTTTTGTCTTAAAGGTAAGACTTAGCTCAAGGACTTTCAAATAATAAATTATTTCCCACGGGCAAGAGTTGATACTACCATATTATGTCTTTATTTATGATATATTCTACAGCTCTCATCTTAGAGGCACGAATTATCCTATGAATTTTCAAAAAAGTTACATAAATTGGGCAAGAGTCAACACTAACACATTGTATTTTTTACTTATGAAATGCTCTATAACTCTTGTCTTAGAGGTAAGACTCAGCCTAAGGACCATCAAACAATAAGTTATGCCCCACGGACAAGAGTTGACACCACCACATTGTGTATTAATTTATGAGATATTTTATAACTCTTTCCTTAGAGGCAAGACTTAGACCAAGGATTTTCAAGTAACAAGTTGTGCCCCATGGGAAAGAGTTTACATTACCACATCATGTTTTGATTTATGACATATCTATAACTTTTTTCTTAGAGGCAAGACTTAACCTAAGGAATTTCAAATAATAAGTTATGTCCCATGGGTAAGAGTTGATACTATCACATTATGTTTTGATGTATGGGATGTTTTAAAACTCTTGCTTTAGAGACAAAAATTAGCCCAAGAACTTTTAAACAACAAGTTATGCTCCACGGACAAGATTTTACACTACTACATTGTGTCTTGATTTATGAGATGTTTTATAAATCAAGAACTTTTAAACAACAAGTTATGCCCCATGTGTAAGAGTTGACACTACCACATTATGTCTTGATTTATGAGATGTTCTATAACTCTTGCATTAGAGGCTCGAATTAGTCCAAGGACTTTCAAACAACAAGTTACGCCCCATGGGCTAGAGTTGATACTATCATATCGTGTCTTGATTTATGAGATATTCTATAACCCTTGCCTTAGAGGCAAGACTTAGTCGACAAGTTACGCCTCATGGACAAGAGTTGACACTATCAGATTATGTCTTGATTTATGTGATGCTCTATTAGTCTTGCCTCTAAGACAAAACTTAGCCCAAGAACCTCCCAAAGGAACAAGTTACGCCCAATGAACAAGTTTTGACACTACCACATTATTTTTTGATTTATGAGATGTTCTATAACTCTCGTCTTAGAAGCAACACCTAACTCAAGGATTTTGAAACAACAAGTTATGCTCAACAAGCAAGACTTGACACTACCATATTGTGCATTGATTTATGAGTTGTTCTATATTTTTTATCTTAGAGGAAAAACTTATCCCAAAAACCTTCCTAACAATAATTCATGCCCTTAAATTTGCTTTGATGCCAAAAAAAGAAGATCCCTTTGCGGATTATCCAATTTTTTTATTTATTACCAAAATATAATAGAAGTTGAGAAAAAAGTAAAAAGTGATCTAAAAAATAGAGAAATTAAAAAAAGAGATTGAGAGGAAAAAAAGCAAGAAAAAAATAAAGATTAAGAAAAAAGCGAAGAATTAAAAATATTGAGAAAAATAAAAATGAGAGAAAAAAATAAAAATAAAGTTTGAGAAAAATGAGGGAAGAAAAAGAGAACTGAAAAAAAAAATGATCAAAGAAAATAGAGAGGAAAAAAAGAGACTGAGAAAAAAGGCAAGAAAAAAATAAAGATTAAGAAAAAAGCGATGAATTAAAAAAAAATTGAGAAAAATAAAAATGAAAGGAAAAATAAATATAAAAATTGAGAAAAATGAGGGGAAAAAAGATTAGATAAAAATCAAAAATAAAAGAAAAATAAAGGTTGAGACAAATGAATTTGAAAATAATAATAATAATGAAGAAATAGATAATGTTTGAGAAAAAAGATAAAAGAGAAAAAAATAAAGGTTGAGACAAATGAATTAAATAATAAAATTAAAATTAAATTAAAAAATAAAAAGTTAAAATAATAATTAAAAAAAAATTGAGAGATAAATGAGTATGAAAAATTTAAAAATATTTGAGGTGTAGAGGAAAAAATTGTACTTGTACTATACTAAAAAAAGGAAGGAAGACTAATTTTTAAAGACTTTTCTTATTGAGGTCAAAAATTCAAAGTCACCCACTATTGGGGCTATAGCATGTAATTTTCTGGCCAACTTCTTTACTAATAATATGTCCATTCGGCCGTTTTCATCTTATTTGGCCTTTTTTTTTTCCGGCTTGTTTTTACAAAAAAAAAATTCTTTTTCTCTTTTTTTTTGGCTTCATTATTTAAACTAGAAAACTTTTTTGTTATTTTTATTAAAAAAAAAATTCGATGTAGCTGTTTCTAAAAAAATCATTGCTATTTTTTCACTATGTTTCTTTTTTTAAAAAAAAACTTTTGTTGTTCTTCTAACTGTTTCATCTTTGATACATAGCTATACATGCGATATTTATTGTTGTACATTTCCGATATATAATTATAATTATAATCTATATCTATATCTATAATCTATATATATAATATATTAAAAGTGTGAAGGGTCTTAGAAATGTTGTTTGAACTTTTTGTCCTTCATTAAAAGTCTTTGTTTTAGATAAAATCATCTTTTCACTATTTTTTCCAAATATTTATGAGTTGAAAATTAACTAAATATATTTATGGTAAAAAAATTCCTTATTAGAAGTCAGCAAAATTAATGACAACTAATACTTTTTCCATTAGTTTAAGAATTCTAAATCAAATAAATTTTAGTTTAAAAAGATTTAAAAAATCTAGAATAAATATAAAAGTGTTAGAATAAGAAAAATTTAAGAAGTATGTAAATTTTAAAAGTGTTAAGTACGTAATAAGAATGTAATTAATGATTGTATAAAGATTTGACTTTAAAAATAAGGAAAGATTTAGAAAAATAATTGTACCATAAATATAGTTCATATTGATGCATCTCTCTTAGCCTCTAGCAAAAAGGGAAAAAGGTGTTGCATGACAAAAACAAAAGTGATGATGTAAATTATATATGTGTTTACACTAAAATATATGTGTTGCGCCCAAGTGCACACACAAGTGTACGTGGTCTCACCAAATAATAAAATGGCCTTTTACAAGACAAGTATCGATTCCTCAGAGACTTGTGTGAACAACTATCCCAGACTAGTCCAACTATTAAGATTAAATCAGTGCTAACGTAACCGTACGATTATTTGAGAGTAAACTAAGAGTTTAACAATGCGGTAAATTAAAGGTTCTTGAACAACAATGGAGAGAAATCAGGGTTAAAGCACTACGCAATCATACTACATTATAGAACTTCATTGGTTAGGTTAATTATCTTGGTTGTTGGTTCACGGGGTCTATATTATGACTATGGCCTTACAAACCCTCTAGTCAGTTATCTAACTTAGCCCCACAAGTACATCGTTGAGCGAGGATATGAGAACTAAGTCACATACATTCATATTTCATCCCATAATTGAACCAAATATAGAACATAGGTATATTCCCATCCTAAATGCAAATTATGACTCCATTTAATTAGAAGATTACAATTTTATTCTATCTATCCCATGTACGATCCTCTTGTTCCTCCTCCCGAGTTCACTTATGCATGTATTCTAAGGGTCGCATGTCCTTAAAATAGTGATAAAAAGGATAAATAAACAAACAAATATGATAAACAACCAAACCAAATCAATTCATAACCATAATACTCATGTTCTTGGTCTTAACCTCGAAAAAAAGAATTTAGCCAATCATTGATGTAACTGTAATCACAGTGCATGAATGCATATTAATATTCATAAAAAAACAAAATTAATGGAATAAAAATCCTAATTGAAGTGTTATCTAACCTCCCTTCAAGTCCCAAGGTCGTCAAAGGTGTGTAACATAACATTTAAGTGTCATATTTATAGCAGGACCAAAGTTGTCGATTTTGACTTAGGGCCATACCACGCCCTTATAGCGGTGCATAGGGGCCGTGGCATGCCTTAATCACAGTGAGATACTGTAATTGGTCATTTAGTATACCCCAATGGAATGTCATGGACCTAACGTGGTGCCTAAACTCCATGGCACGCCAATGACTCCAAAACGTCAATTTTTGGACAAGTCTTGTCCCACGTGTTTGTCCATCCTTTCCAAGCCTTGTAGTATTGTTTCCAATTGATATCAAGCTTGTGTATCATCCATATATCATAATTATCAGCTAACCAAGTATCCTATAGCATCAAACACCACCAATTAGAGCTCAAAACAACATACAATTCAAGACAATGAACTAGTAACTTAAGCTAAGAGTACTAGTTTTGTCCTTTTGATCTTTAACTTAGTGTTTTGTCTCTTGACTTGATTAAAATGAACCTTAAACACTAAAAATAGTTATTCCATACATATTTATTCAATTTTACCTTTCTTAAACCATTACAGACACTAGAATCCATCGAGATCAACTGGAACAGCACATAGCCCAAGCTAGTAACACCAGTTTTCTCGTCTAAACTCTAAGTGGCCAAATTGATTCAAAATTTGTTTGAAACACACCTTAAACATTACATTTACATAACATAACACTTATATACTCAATTATACAAATATTTACTCATTAAGCACAAGAAAAGTCCTCAAAACAAGGCTAATTAAGGTCGTATAACCATACTTTGGTCATAAATCCATCTAAGATCATCACCCCACACATAAAGCCTTGTTAGTCCTTGAAAAAATCTTTACTCTAAGAATCATAAGAAGAACAGACCACACTTTTACAACAAGCAAGACATTCAAGCTAGTATACAATGACTACACAGATAACAAGTTTCATCCACAAGCATGTCTTGTACAATTGAGAACTCAAGAATACTACATCAAAACATCCTAACCTCAATAATTGACTCACCAAATTGGCAAAATCATGCATATTACTCAATCACAGAGATCATACAATTCATCCAATTATCAGCAAACATGTGCCCTCACAATAAGAGAGTTACTCTAACCACTCACATAGATGTAATTTGTTACAAAATGGGTATAAGAATCAATTTACACTCACTCTCTAAAAGAAATCACAAGTTAAACATGATGAACCATAGGCTTGCCCTTAGTGTAGTACCTCGCTAATATCATAATGTTAGGAATTAGGATAAAATAAGTCTTTATGGGTTGTAATGTAGGATAAGATACGGTTAGGAACTATTTGGATAAAAGTATTGACTATCTTCCTAAGCATTTTAACTCATCACATAAATATTAAGATCTCTCTATTAACAACCAATTTCCACCACATTAATCTACTCACTTCTCTTATTTTACCCCATCTCATTAAGCTAATTCACATACAATGTAGTGGGAGTATTATCTATGCACACATTATTCAATTTTGAACAATCTTTATTCTTTTCCTTACAAAAACTCCCAACCATACTCATATCAATTTTCAACACCAATAGCTATTTCTTGGGGACTTTACTTTCACATTTTTTCTTCTTGTTTTTCATATTCCTTAACTCATTAAGTATTCAACTAAAGTGCTTAGGATCTTTGGATCAATTTCAGGCCAAAGAAAGAAAGAAAACAGGCTGCATATGAGGCTACCAAAGAGTAAGCTAAAGGCTCAATAGGGCTAACTAGGATTGTGCATAAGGGTAGGCCACAAAAGGGTATGAAACATGGCTATCAAAGAAATGTTTATATTATCTCCTAAAACCATAGTCTTTATTTTTTTTGCACACACACCGGGAAAGTTTTAGATATTAAATGTAACAAAAATATACAAAGAAACCTTACACCATACATGACACATGCTCAACTCAAATAGGATCATCATAGACTCTAAACCAAGTGATCACATGAATTTATAATTAATCCAACGACATAAAAGAGTCATAAACTAGAGCGAAGGAGTCTCAAAAGTAGTAATTCACACAAACAACATGCTTTTACACTTAAAATCCACTTGCATCATGCAATCATACATAGCACCAACAAGAACATCTCACGAAACTAACACAAAAATTTTAAAATATTACTCCTAAAAAGAAAAATGATACTGGACTCAAAGAGTGCCCCCGTGAAAAAAATCGAAAAGAACAACCACGAGGTGGGTGAAGTGTGCACCTACTAACTAACCCAACTAAGACTCAATACTAAAAAACAAAAATAATTTTGTAATTTTTTGAAATTTAGGAAAAAACTAGAAAAACAACTAGAACTTAAGATCCTACAACATCACTTGACCCGAAACATGGAAATTTCCCCACCCCACACTTAAAACTTACTTTGTCCCTAAAGTAAACTCACAAGTAGAGACAAAAATATTCCCTGAGGCCTCTAGGCCTAGCGAGTAGCATCTTCACACATCAAGAGGGTCCTGGTACCCCATACTTAGTCTTCGACATGCTCCTTAGTTTCGATCTCCTATACTCAGACTTCGTATCAACCTGTGACTCAACCAAAACAAAAACTACGTAAAGTAAAAACTAAAATACTAAAAATAAAATGCCTACCTTAACTTGGATTGCCTCTCAAACAGTGCCTGATTTAGTGTCGCGGTATGACACAACATCACTCCTCGGTTAATTTTTTTTATTCTCTTCCTCCTTCTCCTTTGACCTCTTGAATGTGAATTCACAAGGTCAACAACTTTTTAAATTTTAGCCTTTTTACGCTTGTCAATCTCTGTCAATTCAGGATTAGGTGATAGCTCGGGAAACTCAATGAGACTGTCCTAAGAGGTCTTTGGTGGTGCACTTCTACCACCCCATACTTATCCACTTCCATCACTATAATCATAAACAGATCTTCATAGTGGAAAAGTGGATTAAGTGTCTTATAAACTCTAAGAATCACCTCTACATCATCAAATCTTATTATAAGAGTGCTCTCTCTCACATCTATCAATGCTACTTTTGTGGATAAGAATGGATGTCCCAGAATGATCTGCACCTTGCTATCTGCATCAAAATCCATAATAATAAAATTATCTAGAATTACAAACTTACCAACCCTTATGAGCACGCCTTCAATTATTTCTTTGGGCTTAACTATGGTCTTGTCCACTAATTGGATCATTAAAGAAGATGGTCTTGGCTCACCCAACCCAAAAGTTTTGAATATGGAAAGAGGCATCAAATTTATACTTGCCCTGAAATCACTAAAAGAATGTACCATTTCACTGTCACCAATCTGAATGGGGATTGTGAAACTTCCCGGGTCCTTAAGCTTTAGGGGCATATTTTTTGTTACCACAGAGCTGCACTCCTCAGTTAATGTTGTGGTCTCAACATTCTTCAGCATAACTTTGTTAGACACCATCCTTCAAGTACTTAACATACTTGGGAATTCCTAGCAAAACATCTAAAAGAGAAAGGTTAATGTAAAATTCTCTTAAGGTGTCAAAGAACTTCTTGAAATTTGTGTCCACCTTTGCTTTCTGGAACCACGGTGGAAGCGGTGGTGGTGGCCTTTTCTTCTCAACAACTTTTGTTTTAGGGTACTTGGACTATCCCAATTTTTCAGCAACTTTATATACAACCAGCTTAGGAACTAACTCTGCATCTACCTCTTTATTTGTCTTTGGAGACCTATCATCAACTCTTTACCACTCTTCAAAGTGATTGTCATTACTTGTTTAGGAGGTTCATTATCACTTGGCAAACCATCCTGAGGCCTTATAGTTTATGCCTGCACCAGCTGCCTTACTTGCTTCTCTAACTGTTTCTGTACAATCTGTTGATTTTTTATTTCAGCAGCCATCTGTTCTTAGTTGGCCAAAATTTTTTTCAAAGTCTCTTCAGTGTTATTAGCCTGAGTATTATGTTGTTAGTGGTGGTTGTTGCCCTAAGGATACATTTGTTAAGTCTGGCACTTTTGATTATAGGCATTACTATAATTCAACATTCGTGCATTGCCCACAAAGTTGATGAATTTAGAATTTTCTCTACATAAGTCTTCATAGTGGCCACTATTGCCACAAATCTCACACCATACCGAAGCTTGTAGCACCGCATTAACTTGAGCCTGAGGTTGCTGCACACACAACTTGCTAAATTAATTCATCATTTGACTATGCATAGCTAAAAGTTTTGTGGATAAGGTTGTTATGTTATCAACTTCAATCATACCCGCGACCTTCTTCACTGAGCTTCTAGAGGTATCACCATATCAATTCGGATTTCCTTAGACAATACAGTTCGATATGATGTATAGATCATCATAAGTCTTTTCCAACGCTTAACCATCTGCAGCTGAATCTAGAAAAATCTTTGTATTATGGTCAAGAGCTTCTACAAAGGTGTGAGATAATAACTCATTAAACTGTTAATGATGTGGAAAGTCCTAAAGAAGAGCTTTGAACCTCTTCGAAGCATAATACAGGTTCTCATCTCGCCTCTTCTTGAAGCTCAAAATCTTACTGCGAAGTCTCACAATCTTGCCAAATGGGAAGAATCAGATGAGGAACTTTAGGGCTAGGTCATCCAAAGTTGTGATTGAACCTACCGGATTAGCATTCAACCATTTTCTTGCTTCTCCCAAAAGTGAAAAAGGGGAAGAGTATCAGCCTCACGTAGTCAGTTGACATACCCCTAGGGATGAATGTGTCACTAATAACCAAAAAATTTACAGGTAGACTTGTGGATCTTCATGTGATATCTCTGCGAATTGTCCATTGTTGTGTAAGAGTTGCACCATGTTTTGCTTCAGTTCAAATTTACCTCCAAGAGTCGATCTTCGAATAGCAGAGGTCACATTAGTTGCAAGTGGAATTGCCACTTCGCAAACTATCATGCGTGCTAGAAGATCCTCAACCATGAGTGCAGCAATGTCTTGTTTCTCATAAATTTATGAGATACGATAGAGAAGTACTTCTTCTTTCTTTTGTTGGTAAAAGAGTTGCTCAGGCTCGGGATATGGATCAACCAACTCTAGGTCCCTTTCCTACTTACTAGCTTGTTAACCTGTTGCTTGTAAATTCATAAACCAAGACTAAGTGAAAAACACTAAAGAAATCAAAAAGGAAAACTAAAACTAAGACAGTTGCCTATTGATAAGTTCCCGGCAACGGCGCCAAAAACTTGTTGCGCACATGCAAGTGTACGTGGTCTTACCAAGTAATATAGTGGCCTTTTACAAGCCAAGTATCGATACCTTAGAGACTTGTGTTAACAACTATCTAAGACTAGTCAAACTATTAAGGTTAACTCAGTACAAACGTAACCACACAATTGTATGAGAGTAAACTAAGAGTAAACTTAACAATGCGGTAAATTAAAGGTTCTTGAACAACGATATTGAGAAACTAGGGTTAATACACTACGAACAAACATACTACGTTATAGAACTTCATTGTTTAGGTTAATTATCTTGGTTTTTGGTTCCCGGGGTCTTTACTATGACTATGGCCTTCCGAACCTCTAATAAATTATCTAACGTAGCCCCGCAACTACATCGTTAAGTGGGGATGCGAGAACTAAGTCAAATACATTCATTTTTCATCTCATACTTGAAAAAAATAGAGAACATAGGTATATTCCTATCCTAAATGCAAATTATAACTCCATTCAATTAGAAGATTACAATTTTATTCTATCTATCCCATGTTCTATCCTCGTGTTCCTCTTTCCTGGTTTACAAGATGATTATGCATGTATTCTAAGGGCCGTGAGTCTTAAAAATAGTGATAAAAAGGATAAATAAATAATAAAATAAGATAAATAACTGTTTTGCCTCTTTTCGATTCAAAGGATTGGAAAACATTACTTTTCAACTTTTTAAACTATTTCGAAACCTTAAAGAAAAATTTGAAATAATTTAAGAAATTTCAGAGTGGCTACTTGGATTTTGAGAAAATAACAAGAAAAAACTAAAAACATTACATAAAAGATTCAAAATAGAAAAAATCTTTTAAGTTTAGAAATTCTGAGTAAGTGGTTCCTATTAAAACTCTTGGAAGGTTGTTAAGGCACCAAGAGTATCTGCTAACTTGCGGTTATCCGGGTTATTTGAAAATAACTTTTTGACTAACTTTAAAAGGGAACATTGATTTTTAAAAATAAATCGATTAAGGAAAATTTTATTTTCACGATTTGTGCAAAACGAGTTTTGACAACTTAGCGGAAATTTTAACCAAGTCTAAGAAGACTAAAAAAATAACTAGCATATAAATGGGAAAGGGGAAGACTAAAAGACTTAGGCCATTAGGCCTAAATCATTCAAATGAACCTGTCCTAATCAAATCGGTATTTCGGCACATAACTTGTCCTAATCTAATTATTTGAGCTTTTGCCCCAATTACACCTGTCCTAGTCTAATCATTTGGGAATTTCGCCTATAACCTGTCCAAAGCTAGTTCGGACCTTGAAGGCTCAAAAAATCCGATTCACCTGTATTAAATTACAACTTTGGCTTCGAAGCCCAAATGAATGAAAAAATAGATAAATATGTAAATAAATAAAGAATAATACATAATAAAATCGAGACTTTTCAAGTCTCTTAGCGACCTCCTTAATGGGTTTTGATCATTTTCCTTCTTCTTGCACCCACACGTCATATAATCGACTTTGAGTTTAAACTTCAGACTTGACTCGAAGAGGTGGGCCTCATTGGCCTATTACAAAATGCAGGAGGAAAAGAGTCAATTTGGACTCCAAAACAGATTCATGCAAAGAAAAAAATAAAAGAAACAGAATTAATATGTGTTCGAAAATTCTACACTTAATAGATAAATGATGAGATGGAAAATAGTATTCTCAAGCATAAAAAATAGTATACTATGATATCAAAAACAAATCGAATTATCCAATGAAAAGGAAATTAACCTATTTCTCAAACCATCTTGAAAGAAATCGAGCCTAGCACAATATACTCAACGAATTCCTTAAAAAGAAGACATTGACCCACAAGTATAGTTGCTTAAAATTTGGGTAAATATTTCCTATAGATTAACACATATTTGCACCAAATACTATGATATAATATAGTCTAATACATGTTTTCATTAAATAAAGAAATGGGTAATGATCATAAGATGAGAAAATATTTTTGTGACATCTCAAAAATGAAATACAAGACATACTAATGTAATAATATTTTTTCAATATCAAATGGAGTCAATCGACAGATTTGAAGAAAAATTCATGGTAGTATGTGAATATCAATGGGACGTCCAAATGCACATAAATACTTCAATAAATAAATCAATAAGCGAGGTGAAGCAAATAGTATATATTAAACATGTTTGAGAAATGATGTTCAAAGACAAGACAGAAAAAATAGTAAAAGATTAATTCTAAGAAAAGGTGTTCAATTATGCCAACTCCTGTTTTAGTTCTACACCATTTCAACAAAACTCATAGCCCTAACAACTTTTTAATCTACACAAGAGAAAATCAAAAAGAGTTTTGACCACGAAAATGAGTAAATCACGTCTGCAAACATATATCAAAAGAACTTAGCATTTCATCGTGGAATATAATAATGGAAAAAAATAATTCTTTAATCAAAAGAATCAAGGATCGATAAAGGAATTAGATCTTAAAGTTAGCACTTGAATTATAATTTCTACATGTGAATGAGCCAACTATCATGTGTATGCCTAAGTGGTCAACTTCAACCTTAAGTGGTGATTTTGCAAATCGCTAGGACACAAGCATAACACACTACGATATGCCTTTAAAAAATAACACCGAATTTCTAGATACGGGTAACTCACTACTTCAAATTGAGAAATAATTTCACAGACCCTTAATAATAGTAACTATTCTTTTCGACATAAAGGAAATAACTTTACATGCTAAAAGAAAACATATTCGCTAATAACAAATTTAAACGAGGCATAAGCACGTATTTTAATCAAGTAAAGGTCAAAACTTTATCGATCTAATTTATTAAGGCAGAGAAAATAATAGTAACTATTTTCTTTCAATATAAGGGAAACAACTTTACATGCTAAAAGCAAACATATCCACCAATAAAGAATTTAAACAAGGAATGAGTGCGTATTTTAATCAAGCAAAGGTCAAAACTTTATCAATCTAATTTATTAAGGCGAAACAAACAATAGTAACTACTTTTTTCAACATAAAAGAAACAACTTTTCATGATAAAGGCGAACATGTCCACCAACAACGAATTTAAACAAGGCATGAGTGCGTATTTAATCAAGCAAAGATCAAAACTTTATCAATCTAATCATAATAATCAAAGAATAAAGCCAAAGAAATACATTTTCTCATTTTATACCATGAACATAAAAATAGCCATAATATTGATATCAAAACATCCTATGGCCTTCAAGGCCGTCTACAGTAAACAATCCCAGCAAACAAAATTCCTACTATGAAACTACGAAGAAGGAGATGAAGAAGAAAACGATAACTAAAAAGGAAAGGTGTATTTACCTTTTTTGGAGAAGCAAATGGGACTTCAAGCTTTCTTCGGAGTCTTGATCACCATCGAAAAGTAATCTTTCGAGAACCCCGATTAACCTACCACTTGAAAAATTTTACTAAAAAATTTTTAACTCTTTGCTCAAAAGTTTTTTCCACTCTTTGAGACTTGCTTTCTACTAAAATAGTGGTAATATTTGTGGAAAAGGATGGGAATTGAATTTTTTTAATCCACTAATGTGGGAGAAAGAACTTAGGGGTGTTTTTGGAATTTTAAAATTAAGAGTAAGGTTTGTTGGGGAATAAGGTGAGGTGGAATTATACAATCTAGTATAAATTTTGAATTTCAAAAATGGAAAAAGAACAAGGTTGAGGGGGAATTATACAATCCAGTACAAATTTTGAATTTCAAAAATAGATAAAGGACAAGGTTGAGGGGAAATTGTACAATCTAGTAAATTTGAATTTAAAAAATTAAAAAAGGACAAGGTTGAGGGGAAATTTAGGATTTTGGGTTATTTATAAAAATAATCTCAATCAATTTAGGATTTAGTTAATTCATTAAATATTTGGCCAAATCAAAAAATCAATTGGTCAATTGCATCAAAATTATGGTCAATTTTAATAAATCGACTAAATTCAATTGAAATTTGATACGAATTAATACCTCGTTTAATCCCTAGCTTTTTTATTTAATAAAATCAAATAAATATTTCTCCAAATAAATTAATTTTGAGAACAAATTATATTTAAATAAAGACTTTATCCGTTTGGATTAATTTTCAAGTTTAATCTCAGTAAAAGTCCAATTTTGATAAAAATATTCATTTAAGTAACAAAATTTATACAATCTCGTATATGTAAATACAACACTATATAATCGTCACTTAAATGAAAAAATTAACCCAAATAAATATTTTAGAGTGTATTTATCTGAATGAATTAAATATTTCAATTTTATTAAAAGCTTAAGAAACCTTGGATTATATTTAGTTGTAGAGAGAACAAATTAGGTGTCAACAATTGTCCCCTCCCTTTGGGTAGGGTGGATGCAAGTAACCCTGGGCAAAGGGAGTTTGACATTTCTAATTTTTGTCCGACCACAAATTCATTTTTGAAAGAGATTGATTTTCGCATGAGTTTCATGGATTTATGGCTGAACCCCGGTATCGAGTTTCCTACATATCTCAGGTTACATGAGAACTCAGGCTACTTTTAGTTCATAAAACTTTATTTTAATCCCGATTTTCAATGAATTCATAATCTATTCTGGCTTTTGGATTTTGGTAAAATTGGAAAGGTGGGGAATAAGCAGATTGGGAGAAGGTTGAAATGCAGTTGAGTTTTCAACATAGATCCCAGCCTACATATTTTAGAGACTTAGGAAATTAGACTACTTGTAGTTCGACACGATCGGTAGAAAAGATAGTCTTTTATTTCAGACAATCTTTGGCTTGAGATGAGTGACAAGTCGTTTGAGTTATGAAAGAGAGACTTGTAACCTCTTAACCATAAATGTGTAGCTCTTCACATCCATAAGTAAGAATCTACTCGGACATAATTTTCAAAACTCTAAGTACTTTGTCACTCGAATTTGAAGAAAAGAAAAGGTTACCCTTGATATGAGTGTAGAAATATCCCTTAAGTGGAGCTAAAACCGAAATATCCCACACTACCCACATGACTTCTAACAGGGGTGTGGTTTTAGGCGGTGGAAATCATCTTTTAGCTCGCTTACAAGGAGTTTGACGTCTCTCTCTAGACTACGTCCCATTTTACTACTATAAAAACGTTCCACGTTGTGCTGCATCCCTTTTGTAGTTGTCTGCCCTTGTGGTTTTGATTTGAGATTTCATCCTTTTGGATGTTCTCGAAAACATCTCAAACAAAATGATTAGTTATAAATATTACACTAATGCAAATTGGTGCAAACTTGTTTGAACATGCTGTGTTGAGATAATTGATAAACCAATTTGCACAACTTATTCTAAAATTATTTTGCCACTTTGAATAGGGTGACAATCCAACATGTACTAATAAAAGGCGAATGACTTATCTTGAATGTAATATGCCATTTTGAATAGAGTGACGGTCCAACGTGTCTCATTGAAGGGCGACGACCCAATTTAAATGTAACATGCCACTTTGAATGGAGTTATGGTCCAACGTGTCTCATTGAAGGAAGGACGACCCAATTTAAATATAATATGCCATTTTGAATGGAGCAACGGTCCAACGTGTCTCATTAAAGGGCGGACGACCCAATTTAAATGTAATATCCCACTTTGAACGGAGTAACAGTCCAACATGGACGACCCAATTTAAATGTAACATGCCACTTTGAATGGAGTAACAGTCCAACGTATCTCATTGAAGGACGACCCCAATTTAAATGTAACATGCAACTTTGAATGGAGAGATAGTCCAACTTATCTCGTTGAAGGAAGGACGACCCAATTTAAATGTAATATGCTACCTTGAATGAATTGATGGTCCAACGTGTCTCATTGAAGGGTGGACGACCTAATTTAAATGTAACATGACATTTTGAATGAAGTGACGGTCCAACGTGTCTCGTTTAAGGGCGGATGACCCAATTTAAATATAATATGCTACTTTACCAGAGTGACGTTCCAATGTGTCTCCTAATCACCTACACCAAACTTATTAGTAGAAAATACAATATAAGGGCAATTATGCAAACCTTTTTTTAGCACACCACATTGAAGAAGGTGAAAATTCATAATGTATTAACGTATTATGTTGAAAAAGATGCCAATCCATATAATAACATGTCACTCTAAAGGAAGTGACAGTCTAATAACATAATAACATGTCACTCTAAAGAAGGTGAAGATCCATAACATAATAATATGTCACTCTAAAGGAGGTGACGGTTCATAACATAATAATATGTCACTCTGAAGAAGGTGACATTCCATAACATAATAATATGTCACTTTGAAAGAGGTGATAGTTCATATAATAACCTGTTACTCTGAAGAAGGTGATGGTTCATAATAATATGTCACTCTGAAGGAGGTGATGGTCCATACCATAATAATATGTCACTCTGAAGGAGGTGATGGTCCATACCATAATAATATGTCACTCTAAAGGAGGAGACGACCCATAACATAATAACATGTCACTCTAAAAGAGGTGACGGTCCATACAATAGTAACATGTCACTCTGAGGGAGGTGACGATCCATAACACAATAACATATCACTCTTAAGGAGGTGACGGTACATAACATAATAACATATAACGTTGAAGGAGGTGACGGTCCATAACTTAATAACGTGTCACTCTGAAGGAGGTGATGATCCATAATAATATATCACTCTGAAGGAGGTGACAATCATAACATAATAATATGTCTCAAATAAAGAAATGGTCTAATGAATCCTCTTAACAGATGGAAAACCCAAATATATTAATATGTGTCCTTTTGAAAGGGTGGATGACCCAAATATAATAAGATGTGTTACCTCAAACAAGTGACGATTCAGTAAGGATGGCCCAAGTATAACAAGATATGTCACCTCGAATAGGCTGACAATCCAATAAGTTTCTTGGAGGGTAGAAACCCCTAATATATAATAAAATATAGAAGTTGATTTGTTGAACTTCACTCTTTGAAATGTGAATCCTTGAAAGGACTTGTGCATGTCCTGATCTTCTAGATTGAATCCTCAAACTTTGAGAGGATTAGTTTGTGTTAGTTCTAAGAGGCAGTCTTGCATATGTCACCTGCATAGCTCAAACAACACTCATTATAACATAATACAACTAAGCCTAAAAATGTAAGAGAATATAGAGTTTAAAGATAAATTCATTTGACTCATGACGATTTAGAGATAATATTTCGAATAATATCTTCATATCTCAATTGTTACGCCTGATCATTTTCTTTCAAAATCAGAGAAAGTCTTAGATGTCATAACAAAGTAAAAGAAACATAAATCAAGAGGAAAAGGGAGAAGAGAAGTTGTCTGGCTTATTATGGCAAGGCCACGATGGGTCTTATAATGTCCTTTGATATGCTTAGCATTGTCAACTTTGTGACTTCACTATTCCTGAATCCAAAGAAAAAAAATTAATTTTGAGAGACTGATTGTGTTGGTATTTCCTTGCTCTTCTGATGCTCCTTGTTGATCATTACTTTCAGGCTTGAAATGCAGTTGTTGTGGAATTTCTTATGATCTTCCTAAAAAATTCTGCCCCAGTTTAGGAACTCTCAAACTTCTTTGAAACTTATTACATCATTTAGTATGAAATTTTTTGAGATCTTCTCAAAAATTCTGTCTCTGTCTAGAATGCAAAATACTTTAGTTCTTTCTGGTGTAGAGTAGCTTGAATTTTGAGAACTTCTCAAAAACTATGCCCCGATTTCATCTTTAGCAACGTCTGGTGGTCTCCTTTGTAGTAAATATCGAGTTTTATGAAATTTTTTAGACCTTCTCAAAAATTTATGCCCCAGTTACATGCTCAAATGTTATCTCCATGTAACTTGAAAAAGATTCTCTTGATAAAATTTTGAGATCCTCTCAAAAACTTATCCCAGATTCTATGAAAATCTTATGAAGAAAATGATCGAGCTAGTGGAGTGTCCACATATTCCATTGAAGCAGAAATCATATCAAATGTAGTTATACCAATAGATGGAAAAATAAAATTTCTAAGGAATTAATCAAAGCCGACATAGGCCGCCTACGTATTCCATTCTTGAAAATTCAGGTCTAACGTAGTTCGTATTACAAAGAAATCAAATCATAAAATGAAATTTCAAGAAAATAATGACAAGAAAGTATGACTACAAGAAAAGAAAACAATATCTTAAAAATTTAAGATAGAAGGACGCCGGAAGTGCGCCTTTAAGGAATCTTCATTCTTCTTCGCGACTGATGGTGTCAATGATTACTTTTCTTTTGCTCTTTGCGAAGCGAGAAAGTTTGATTACTAATATAAATCAGTCTCTCTTTTAGAAAAAAAGAAAAATACTCAAAAGGTAAAAGTGTTAGTTCATTAATTGTAATAATTGACCAAAGTAATATATGAGACGAATCAAGAAAATATATATAAAGCAAAATAAAGATGGACTTTAGCACATATATAATTTAGAACGTGTCCTATCATACATAGGATCTTTTAAGCCAATGGAAATCCTAACTTTTGAAGGATATACATGTCATTTGTAAGACATTCCATTGCCCCAAAAATATAATACAAACTTTATAAATTAAATAAGGATACAAAATAAGAGAAAGGGGAAATGTATGATATCAGTCCTACGTAGGGGAGAAAATCTAAACTAAACATCCTTGGAAGTCCTTCGATCTTGAACTTCTTGAAATGTCTGAATATCCTTTCGATGAAGATCTTTTTTTTATTAAAAGAAACTATCTAAATAAAATCCTCAAACCCAAGGGACAATTGTTCGTACAATTTGGCCTTATATCCTTCAATTTAACACATAAAGGATGATCATTTGTTATGACTCGTGGTCAATAGATGCAAGGTAGGTTTCTAATGGGCCTAATACCCCTTCAAGTATTGGGTCATACTAGGCTCATGCCTAAATAAGATTTTGGTTTTGCTCTATCCTAGGTGTCTAGAATGGGCTTCGATCAGGTTCTCGAGTGGACGATTTGGGTTTGGAAATACGAACAGTCATTGGACGTCTCACGTGCAGATAAACCATCATATTCCCAACACTTGATTTGAAATTGAACAATAGAGGCCGGGGCATCCATGAAACCCCAAAATAGTTTAATAATCAAAATGCAGAATTATGCCATAAATGCAACCGTTGCAATAATTTAAAAACATAAGTACATAAACAGTTTAAACACTACAATAGTCAGTCAAAGAAGTTAATTCAAATATTTGGTTAAAACCTAGCTAAAGTCCCCAGTGGAGTCGTTATTTCTGTTTTGCCTCTTTTCGATTTGAAGGATTAGAAAACATTATTTTTCAAGTTTTTAAACTATTTCGAAACCTTAAAAAAAAGTTTGAAATAATTTAAGAAATTTCAGAGTTGCCACTTGATTTTTGAGAAAATATCAAGAAAAAATGTAAACATTACATAAAAGATTCAAAATAGAAAAATCCTTTTATGTTTAGAAATTTCAAGTAAGTGGTTCCTATTAATACTCTTGGAAGTTTGTTAAGGTACCAAGAGTATCCGCTAACTTGCGGTTATCCGAACTATTTGAAAATAACTTTTTGACTAACTTTAAAAGAGAACGTTGATTTTTGAAAAGAAATCAATAAAGGAAAAATTTATTTTCAAGCTTTGTGCAAAATGAGTTTTGACGACTTAGCGAGAATTTTAACTAAGTCTAAGAAAACTAAAAAACAACTAGCATATAAAGGAGAAAGGGGAAGACTAAAAGACTTAGGCCATCAGGCCCAAATAATTCAAATGAACCTGTCCTAATCTAATTGGACTTTCGGACCACAACCTGTCCTAATCTAATTATTTAAGCTTTTGCCCTACTTGCACCTGTCCTAGTTTAATCATTTGGGCTTTTGGCCCATAACCTGTCCTAAGCTAGTTTTCGGACCTTGAAGGCCCAAAAATTTTAATTCACCTATATTAAATTACAAATTTGGCTTTGAGACACAGATGAATGAACAAATTGATAAATAAATAAATAAAGAAAGAAAGAAAAAATAAGACAATAATAAAAATTGATACTTTTCAAGTCTCTTAGCAACCTCATTAATGGGTTTTGACCCATTTTCCTTCTTCTTCCATCTTCTTGCACCCGCACGCCATATAATCGACTTTGGGTTTAAACTCGGACTAGAATCGAAGAGGTGGGCATCATTGGCCCATTATAAAACGCAGGAGGAAAGGAGTCCAGTTGGACTCCAAAATAGATTCATGCAAAGAAAAAGAATTAATATGTGTTCGAAAATTCTATACTTAATAGATAAATGATGAGATGGAAAAATAGTATTCTCAAGCAAAAATAAATAGTATACTATGATATCAAAAATAAATCAAATTTTTCAGTAAAAAGAAAATTAACCTATTTCTCAAACAATCTTGCAAAAAATCAAGCCAAGCACAATATACTCAACTAGTTCCTTGAAAAGAAGACATAGACCCACAAGTATAGTTACTTAAAATTTGGACAAATATTTCCTATAGATTAATACATATTTGCACCAAATACCATGATATGATACAGTCTAAGACATGTTTTCATTAAAAAAAAGAAAAGAAAAATGATCATAAAATGAGAAAATCTTTTTGTGACTTCTCAAATGTGAAATACAAGACATACTAATGTAACAACATATTTTCAATACCGAATGGAGTCAATCAACAGATTTGAAGAAAAATTCATGGTAGTATGTGAATAACAACGGGACATCTAAATGCACATAAATACTTCAAGAAATAAATCAATAAGCGAGGTGAAACACATAGTATATATTAAACATGTTTGAGAAATGATATTCAAAGACAAGATAGAAAAATAGTAAAAGATTAATTCTAAGAGAAAGAGTCCAATTATGCCAACTCCTATTTTAGTTCTAAACCATTTCAACATAATCTATAACCCTAACAACTTTTCAATCTATACAAGAGAAAGTCAAAGACAGTTTTGACCACGAAAATGAGTAAATCAAGACTGAAATCATATATCAAAAGAACTTAGCATTTCATCGTGGAATATAATCATGGAGTAAAATAACTCTTTAAACAAAAGAATCAAGGATCGATACAGGAATTAAATCTTAAAATTAGCACTTGAATTACAATTTCTACATGTGAATGAGCAAACTATCATGTGTATGCCTAAGTGGTCAACTTCAACCTTAAACGATGATTTTGCAAATTGCTAGGCCACAAACATAACACATTATGATATGTCTTTCAAAAGTAACACCAAATCCTAGATACGGGTAACTCACTACTTCAAATTGAGAAATAATTTCACAAACCCTTAACAATAGTAACTATTCTTTTCGACATAAAAGAAAAAACTTTACATGATAAAAGCAAACATATCCGACAATAATGAATTTAAATGAGGCATAAGTACGTATTTTAATCAAGCAAAGGTCAAAACTTTATTGATCTAATTTATTAAGGCGAAGCAAATAATAGTAACTATTTTCGTTCGACATAAGGGAAACAACTTTACATGCTAAAAGCAAACATATTCGCCAATAAAGAATTTAAACAAGTCATGAGTACGTATTTTAATCAAGCAAAGGTCGAAATTTTATCGATCTAATTTATTAAGGTAAAACAAACAATAGTAACTATTCTTTTCAACATAAAGGAAATAATTTTTCATGCTAAAGGCGAACATATCCACCAACAACGAATTTAAACAAGGCATGAGTACGTAGCTAATCAAGCAAAGATCAAAACTTTATCGATCTAATCATAATAATCAAATAATAAAGCCAAAGTACCACGTTATTTCATTTTATACCTTGAACATAAAAATAGCCATAATATTGATATCAAAATATTCTGTGGTCTTCAAGATTGTTTACAACAAACAATCCCAGCAAATAAAATTACAGCTACGAAACTACGAAGAAGGAGATGAAGAAGAAAACGATAACAAAACTAAAAGAGAAAGGTGTGTTTACCTTTATCGGAGCAGCAAAACGGGACTTCAACCTTTCTTCGGAGTCTTGATCACCACCAAAAAGCAATCTTTCGAGAACCCCGATTAACATACCGCTTGAAAAAATTTACTAAAAAAATTTTAACTCTTTGCTCAGAAGTTTTTTCCACTCTTGAGAATTGCTTTCTACCAAAATGGTGGTAGTATAGGAAAGGATAGAGATTGAATTCTTTGAATCCACCAATTTGGGAGAAAGAAACTTAGGGGTGTTTTTGAAATTTTGGGTTACTATACTGACTACGACCGCATAATCCTCGTAAGGAGGTGTAGTTTGGGCGTGGATCAAAATTTTGGCACCGTTTCTAAGGACTACGGTGTTGAGTAGACAAAAGTTGTTGAAGTTTACGGGTTTTCATTTTTGTTATTAGTTGGGTGTATGCCTAACACCAGAAGAACTTAGGGGTGTTTTTAAAATTTTAAAATTGAGGGTAAGGTTTTTTGAAGGATAAGGTGAGGTGGAATTATACAATCTAGTACAAATATTGAATTTCAAAAATGAAAAACGAACAAGGTTGAAGGGAAATTATACAATCTAGTACAACGTTTAAATTTTAAAAATGGATAAAGGACAAGGTTGGGGGGAATTGTACAATCTAGTACAAATTTTGAATTTTAAAAATGGAGAAAGGACAAGGTTGAGGGGAAATTTAGGATTGGGGTTATTTTAAAAATAACCCCAATCAATTTAGGATTTAGTCAATTCATTAAATATTTGGCCAAAACAAAAATCAATTGGCCAATTGCATCGCAATTATGGTCAATTTAATTTTAATTATGGTCAAATTTAATAGATCGACTAAATTGAGTTTAAATTCGATACGAATAAATACTTCGTTTAATCCTGAGCTTCTTGATTTAATAAAATCAAATAAATATTTCTCCAAATAAATTAATTTTGAGAACAAATAATATTTAAATCAAGACTTTATCCGTTTGGATTAATTTTCAAGCTTAATCTTAGTAAAAGACCAATTTTGATAATAATTTTTTTTTTAAGTAACAAAATTTATACAATCTCGTATATCTAAATATGAAAACGTATAATCGTCACTTAAATGACAAATTAACCCAAATAAATATTTTAGAGCACATTATTCGAATGAAATAAATATTTCAATTTTATTAAAAATGTAAGAAACCTAGGATTAAATATAGTCGAGGGAAAAAATTAGGTGTCAACAACAACCAAATCAAATCAATTCATAACCATAATACTCATGTTCTTAGCATTAACCCCAAAAAGGGGGTTTAGCCAATCATGAACGTAACTGTAATCACAATGAATGAATACATATTAAAATCCATAGATAAACAATAATGGAAGAAAAACCCTAGTTAAAGTATTATACAGCCTTCCTTCAAGTCCCGAGGTCGCCAAAGGTGTGCAACATAACAATTAAGTGTCCTATTTATAGTAGGACCAAAGCTGTCGATTTTGACTTAGGGTCATGCCATGCCCTTATCGCGGTGCATAGGATCCGTGGCATGCCCTATAAATGGTGAGCTACTGAGATTGGTCATTTAGGATTTCCCCAAGGGAGTGGCACGGCCCTAACGTGGTGCCTAAGATCTGTGGCACACCAGTGACTCCAAAACATTCGTTTTTTGTCAAGTTGTCCCATGTGTTTGTCCATCCTTTCCAAGCCTTGTGGTGTTATTTTCAATTGATTTTCATCTTGTGCATCATCCATATATCATCATTATCAACTCACCAAGCATCTTATATTATCAAACACTACGAATTAGAGCTCAACACAACATACAATTCAAGACGAACTAGTAACTTTTAAGCTAAGAGTACTAGTTTTTTCATTTTGATCTTTAACTTAGTGTTTCATCTCTTGACTTAATTCAATTGAACCTTAAACACTATAAACAAGTTATTCCACACCTAATTACTCAATTATACCTCCATTAACCCATTACACACACTACAATCCATCGAGATCAACTAGAACAACACATAGCTCAAGTTAGTAACACTAGTTTCTCGTCTAAACTCTAAGTGACCAAATTATTTTCAAACTTGTTTGAAACACACCTTAAACATTACATTTACATAATATAACACTTAGATGCTCAATTATACAAAGATTTACTCATTAAGAATAAGAAAAGTCCTAAAAACAAGGCTAATTAAGGTCGGATAACCTTACTTAGGTACATAAATCCACCTAAGATCAATATGGTTATGTTTACATCATTTTATTAAAGTGTGAAGAATCTTTGAAAAGTAATTTAAAATTTTATTCTTCATTAAAAATCTCCACAATAGATAAAATCATGTAAGTTTAAATAATCAGCGTTACACGTGCGAGGCACATGCGATTAAACTAGTATATATATATATATACATGCGATCATTTTTTGTTGTACATTTTCGATACATAATTATTTATCGTGCATATGTTTATACACCATTTATACAATAGATACATCACATAACTATTATATTATATTGATGCATTACATATAATAAATTTGAAAAGTTATATATGAACTTCCTTGGTTATTAATAAAATTATTAGTACCAAATAAAAAGAAGGGTCATTTAGCCCTAATCAAACCATGGCTAAAACACAAGATTTTTACTTTTCGACTACTTTTTGTAATTAAAACTATCCCCTTCTTATTGTATATACTTGAAATTATCTTTATCTCTTTTTTTTTGGGTACCTTTCATATTTCTGTGAAATCTCCTATGACCATAAAGCTAAGAACTTAATACTACTATTAATGCCGCAACCCATAAGCAAATTGGCCAACCATATAAAAGTTAGTTAAAACTGCTTGTTGAGAATCTCTCTAGAATGAACAGTGTGAAAATCCCACCCCACCCCTGCAGCCAACAACCCTATCGCCACCTCGGGCACCACCTAACCTCGCCCCCCCCCCCCACCCACCCACCCACCGAACTACCTAACCAACCCACCGACATGGAAGAAGATCCAATCGAAAAAGGCTCCTTAAAGAGGCACTCCTGAATAGAGAAAAAGCCCTAAGTAGGGACTACACTCAACAGACAAAGAAGAATGTAATTGATTCAAATCCCGACAAGGACATCATAATCCTTAAAAGAGAAAGAGAAAAATAGAATTTACCAACCTTGGAAACATTCCAGAATTCTTAAATTGCTTGGGAGGAAACTAACCCATTCATACCTCAATAATAAACTTCAAGAGTTATGGAAACCCAATGAACCCCTAACTCTCATTGATCTTGGACATGACTATTATACAACAAAGTTCGAACTAGCTGAAAAGGCTCAGAAAGTCCTCTATGGAGGTCCTTGGTTTGTGACAGGAGGATTTCTATCTGTGAAGAAATGGGAGCCCAATTTCATCCCTGAAAGGACCACTCTCACCCACACAGCAATATGGGTAAGACTCCCACAATAACCTAATGAATTCTAGGATAGAATTATACTAGAAAGGGTTGGAAAAAAACTAGGCCAACTCCTTACAATCGACACAAGTACCTCCTCCGCACTAAGGAGAAAATATGCTAGAATCTGTATACAAGTGCTAATTGAAGAGTCAGTCAAAACAAAGGTCACAATTGACACGTACTCCCAAAAGGTGGTGTATGAAGGGGGTGGAGTGTTGTGTACTACATGTGGAGGGATTGGACACACATCAAAATTTTGCACCTTCTCAGCCCCCATCAAACATCAGACAGAGCTACCTTCAACATCCACTACAAAGACAACCACCAACAATGAATGGCAGCTGGTCTCGTTTCCCAAGAAAAAGAATGTAACAAAAAATGGGAAAACAAATACTAGTGCTCAAGACCACAATCACTAGGTGAGGGCCCATGATGGGGCAACGCCTACAAATAGCTACCTCAGTAGGACAGGCCTTGATATGTACCCAACATGCCACTATTGCAATTCCCATCGCAGAAACAGTGCAACACATATTCTTCCAATGCCCAAATATTGCAAACTTCTGGAATAGGATTCTCTCACAAACTAGGAACACAACCCTTCCAAATTTTCACATCCTAACTAGCACCGGCTGGGTGACTACCTGGAAAGTTGTTAAGCATTGCACCTTCAAGAATCTTATCACTTGGGGCACTCTCATTCCTCAATGCCTTTGGGGAATCTGGCTAGCTAGAAATCATAACCTCTTTAATAACCTGCGCGACCCTATCAGCGCTGACACTCCCATTAACCAAGTTGTCGAATACAGCTTACTCATAGAAAAGCAAAAAAACTCCAAAACTAGTAAGGTCCAGCTAGAGGTTAATGAAAACCCCCTCACAAACACACCTTCAAGCTAAATACAGATGGGACTTGTAGCAGTCCTATAGGTAAAGCTGGATTTGGAAGGTTTATCAGAGATCACAAGGGAAATTGGTTATGGGAATCTATGAAGCTATTCCTTATGCCTCACTTGTGCAAGCTGAGATCCTAGCCCTTAAAAGAGGCCCGACTCTAGCTGCCTCCAACAACATTAACCCTATGGAAATAAATATTGATGGCACGGAAGTTATTCACATGATTAACAAGGGGAACAATCTTTATCATAATCTTTTATGTGAATGCAGGTCACTGTTGATGGAAATCCAGGCAGCTCCTCCTTCCCACTTCTTTAGGGAACAAAACAAAGTGGCAGATGCATTAGCAAAGATTGAACTAGAGACAACAAATTTTGGTGTCACACACATTTTGTCATCCCTTCCCCCTAATGGTGTATCTCTTGTCCAAACGGATATGCTAGGACTTACTACTATTATACAAACAAGCATGAACTCAATTAACCTAGTACACCGAGATGTGGCTACTAACTCTTCAAACTGCTCCATGACTGTGCAGGGGACCAGCCTTGCTGAGCCCCTTAAGTATTAACATTAATATAAACAGCCTTTAAACCCAAAAAGAAATAAAATTAAATTAAAATAAAGATTGGTCAACCATATGAATGCCACTAATTGCACAAGAAATATTTTTTGTTGTCTCATATGAAGGTTAATACTGCACAACAAATATTTTTTGTTGTCTAATATGAAGGTTGATATATGCTATGTACAAGAAAAAGAATTTATGTAGAAATTAGTACTTCTGGTTTCAGAAGAAAAAGAAAAGAACAAAGAAGCCATCCCAGAAACAAATTGGTGTATAGATGAATCTGAAGCAGTGTATAATGACTAAAGAGAGAATATTAAGAGAAATAAAGAGCAATGGGAATATCCAATCCACGCTAAAAATTAAGGTGGATAATCCCTCTATATAACTGAAGTCATCTGGGGCTTCTGCAGACTTTCTTCTCTGTACTGCAAGCGCCTCTTCTTCGAGCCATAGTACCTGTATATGATGCTCTCAAGGCAATGCCTAATGCGTGATACATCATAATTCTCGAGAAACTTGAGGTCTGTTTCTCTCCACTTTGTGCCAGCAAAATGCTTGTACTCCTCCACCACAGCAGACATACACCAGTTCTGCAATTTCCTCAGGCACCCAATGAGGCAACCAGTTCGATGCTGCAGGAAAAAATATACAAACTTGTTACAACCATAACAAGGGAATTTGTATCAGTTATGAAGAAATTATGAAGTCCCTGTATTACAATTGGGGAAAATAACCGAAACAAGGTTCAATTTACAACGGCTATATAGGATGCTTGAAATTCAAGCGAAAGCAATAGCCATAATATAAGATTAGCTAGACAACAACAGCTTCGGCCCCAATCTCAAGCAAGTTGGCTTTGAAATATAAATCCTCACCTCTGTCCATATTAATCCATTTACGAAGATGTATTGCATAATTTAAACATGAGAGACAACAGAATGAATGAATAGATTTCATACAGATCACAAGGAGACATGAGAGGTACACCAACAATAGGAATTGGGTTCAATAATAGCACAGTAGATATATTTACAATTCTCAAAAAAGAAATACAGAGTAATAGCAAAGCAGAGTATGCATCTATTAACATCAATGAAATTCCCAGATAGAAATGAAATATACACAATAAAGTGAATAATTAGAAACATAAGCATAGAAACCAGAGCAATAAGATGCAGATAATGTACCTTTCCGCGCTTACAGTGGATGAGAACTGGGTGATTTCTTACATCTATAAGACCAAAAAGGAAAACGAAAGTAAAAATTCATGCACTAAGATTTTAACAGCACCCTTAAAACATAACAGATAAAGAAACATAGATTGTTTACCAGTTATCACTTTCAGAGCCTCTGTTATAGCACTGCTGGACATAGCAGATGGCTCCTGAATGGAAAAAGGTTCCAATTTATACAAGAAATACTTAAGCAAAAAAGGATATCAAAAGTTTGTACCACTGGAAAATTTACATGAAAATTTTGACATTAGCAAGTTTCTTAGCCTGATTTTAACTATCAAGATAACCATAAAAGGAGAAGAAAGCACACGACCATGCCCACAAAATAAAGAGGAAAAAAACCTTAAAACAATCTCTAAGCATATAAACCTTCAGTGCACATCAATATAGCAAAGTTCCGCCCCGAGAGCGGTACCAAATCGAGGCAAACTCTAACTACTAGATATGACCTCAAAATAACCATGTGGGCGGAAGTTGGCCGGTGAAACAATATGAGATAACTTCATTGTCGAGAGGGAAAGAACCCGGATCACCAGCTAAGGCCCCTAAATGCTCAGTGAGGTTAATGCAATCTAAATTTCTTTTTCTTTACCCAAAAACAACTCTTATGCAATTTGAACTCTAAACTTAGAAGCAATGTCCCAATGTCAAACACAAATTAGCCTTTATGTTCCCAGAAAGCCAATAGAAAAGGATAGAAATGATTTCTAAATCGGCAACCTGAGAAACAAATTTCAAGAAAAAACAATTACGGTTAACTGCACCATTTAGATTTTAGATCCTGTTCGATTATTAATCAAATCAGAAAACCCCAAGAAAGTACATAAACAATAAAGGGAAAGAAGAAAAAGAACCAAAGTTTCTCAATTAAAAAAAAAGTTATTCAGGTAGCTTTTGTTGAATTTCATTTTGTTTAACCAGGAGAAGATTAAATCCGTCATGAAATAACAGTAATAAACAGAACAAGGATTTTAATTAACAAAAAAGGAGTACCTTCGTGCCATCTATTCCAAACTTGAAAAGCTTGATATTGTTAGTTCGTAGAAACTCCAAATTTTCTTCAGAATAAGGCTCAGGGCACAAATATCTACAAAGTCAAAACAAAATCTTTAACTTGCATCTTCACACAGAAGAATCTTGAAAATAAAGCCATGAAAGAAAAATGGGAAATTTGCAATCCACAAAAATAGAAAAAGAAAAGACTAACATGATGGAGCGAAGATTGAGGGAGTGAAGAAAGGGGAAATTGGATGGTTGAGGGAATCCAGATCTATAAATGCAGTTATCTTCAACAGCAGAGAAATTTGTGGGCGGTGCCAACAGCACATCATCGCCCTCTTTTTCCAAAATCACACACATTTTCCTTCCTCTTTTTTTTCTTTGTTTATCAATTTGAAGAGTTGTTAAATCAATGCTAAAGAACAACCAAAACGGCCGCCTTCGTCATCATTTTTTCTCTTCTAGTCTTGTATAATAATAACTTTCAAATGACACGGTAAATGGAATATATAAGAATTTTCTTCAACTTATTTCCATGAAGGCGGCGTGGAAGTTGCAACGGGTGGATGGTAGGGTATAGGGAGGTGGGGGTGTTTAGTGTGTTTAGAAGAAAAGAGGAAATCAAGAAAAAGGCATGATATGTGAAAGAGATTTCTCCTAATTGTACTTTAACTACAATTATTATAGGATAGGATGTTGCTTTATGTGGGGGGAGTTGGGATCTTCGACGAATTTAGGTATTAGGCATACAAGTAGCAAATGTTTGATATCCAAATATTTTAACCTTTCAAATTTGGACGAATTGTTTTCTCTATTATGGAATTTTCATGTCCATACGAGAAAATACGAGACCTGATCAATAAAAAATTTCAATTATATTCTCATATTATAATAAATAATACGTATATAATATTCATCTAAATATAAATATATTCATATTGTTAATGATTTGATATATATATATATATCCGTCACATTAATAATGTGCGACATATTAAAATGTTACTCGTTTTTTTTTTAAATTTATTCCACTTCAAAATAATTAATCTACCTTAATTTAAAATTTATTATTCAGACCTAAACCCAACCCTACCCAATCTGAATTGAAGCTTCGCATCTCTCTCACTGAGAAGGCTTTGAAGGTTTTAATTGAGGGAATAGCTACATAAAACAATCAAAAATGATTTTCTAGAACTTTCGATTCAAACAACAACAAATCAAGATAAGAAAATAATTAGATGAAAGGTGTAGATGAAGAAAAAAACACCCATAGATCTCTACTCGATTCTCAATGAGCTTTTTTCTCAAAACTGTCAGTTAACCATTTGTAAAATAAACTTGATATTTAGATATAAGAAGTTTATCATCCTCTTTCAATGAAGTGAGACTATTAAATAGGGAAGAAAAATCAAATCTAATTTGTTCTGAACTTATGATAATTTAAAATTTGGAGCCTGCAACTCTAAGCAGCATCACTGGCGCCCTTCCCTTTTTTTTCTGAAGTTTCTTCATTAAAACTCAAGCTGCTTACTCTCCAAGATGTAATAATCAGCACGACCACACTGGCCATGTCGTGATGAGATTCTTGTTGCCTCTTTTTCAGCTTTTTTTGGAGATGGTTTCTTGAAGATTTTATGGAATCGGGTCGGATAATGGGTTAGATAATGAATTTTAAATAAGGGTGGATTGATTATTTAAAAATAAGATAAATTAAAAAAATGAGTAACATTTCGATACATGGCATGTTGCTAATGAAAAGGGTATATATGTATCAAATTATTAATGGCAAAAATATATTTGTATCCAAAGTATGATTAAAAAAATATATACGTATCATTTATCATAATTTAGAAATATATTTGTACCTTTTTCGCCTGATCAATGTTGATTTGTCATATCACATGAGAGAATATTTATTATGTATTTATTCTATTAAATAAATTAATCTTATTTAATTGAACTATCTATTCTTGTTCTTTTTTTTTTACTTATCTTGTATTACAATTAATTATCTTTTATTATTTAGTTTAGCAAATCATTAAAAATTTATAATTTTTTCTCTATTATTCTTATTATTAAGTTGCTACATAAAGTATTAATAATCAAATGTTGAATTAAAAAATTTATTATATAGAGTAAGAGGTTTTTTTTTTGAGACAGAAAAAATAATTACGACTCTTAAACTAGACGAAGGAGTGTCAAATTTTTATGATTTTCTTTTTTATCTTTACTTTCTCCAATTTATATTTTATTTTATTTTATCCTTTATACTTAATTTGTATAAATATGTTTTATATAATTATTATGCTATTGATAATTTTTTATAAATCAAATTTAAGATAACAAAATTCTTACATAGTCAAAAAGTCATATTAAATTGGTACTATTTAATTAAAACAACGACGTAAAGATTTTTTTATTTTATAGAGAAAAATAACTTCTTAAGTAGTGTGTCAAAACTAAAAATACCATAACTATGGATAAAAAGTCAATTAGATTACTCTTTATATTGTTTGTCGTTATAATCTTTTAGCAAAATTTAGTAATAATGAAAATTTATCAACAATTTATTTTTAACGTATCAAATTTTATTAGTTATGCAGTACAAGAATATAATACAAATTAATCTTCTTTAATTAAAATATTATTATTTTTATATTTAGAGTTTCGGCCCGGGCTTAGCATGGGCCACGAATAACTAATGAAATACAGATGGATAAACTATATAAATGACCTTCATAGTGAGTGATTTTTATTTTTTTGTCCCCCAGAACCAGAAGAAAAGTCCTACAAGACTAGTCTCCCTTCTTTTTCTATATATCACAATTACCTATTTGTTCCTATATATCTCAAATATTTCTAAACAACTCCATACTTTATATCTCAAATATTTTTAAACAACTCCATACTTATTTATCTTTCGACTTCTATTTTTTTTTTTTTTTACTTTAATTTTTATCTTTTTTTTTTCTGGTTTTTTAGTTTTTCTCAACCATTACTTTTTTTCCTTTTCTCCTCTCAACTTCTATTTTTATTTAATTTTATTCTCTTTTTTTATTTTACTTTAATTTTATTTTTTTATTTTTTTCCTTTTAGCTTTTCTCGATCCTTACTTTTTTCCGTTTCTCCTCTCAACTTCTACTTTAAAAAAAAAGAACTCTTTTTTATTTTCTTTTTAAAATTTTCTCAATCATTATTTTTGTTGTCTTTTTTTTTTCTTTTTTCTCAACTTTTCTTTTTTTCTTTTCTCCTCTCACCTTCTATATCTTCTTTCTTTTTTTTTTTTTTATTTTCTTTAATTTTTATTTTTTATTTTTAATATTTTTCTTTATTTTTTTCTTTTTCCACAACGTTTATTATTTTTTTCCTTTTCTTCGATTTCTTCCGAACAACAAGTAACGCTCCGTGGGTAAGAGTTGGCACTACTACATTATATCTTAATTTGTGATATGTTCTATAAATCTTGTCTTAGAGGCAAGACGTATGACTTTAAAACAACAAGTTACGTTTCACGGGCAAAAGTTGACACTATGACATTGTTTTTTGATTTATGAGATGCTCTATAACTCTTACCTTAGAGGCAAGACTTAGTTCAAGGACTTTCAAACAACAAGTTATGCTCCGTGGACAAGAGTTGACACTACCACCTCATGTCTTCATTTATGAGATATTTTGCAACTCTTGCCTTAGAGACAAAACTTAGCTCAAGGACTTTAAGACAACAAATTATGCTCCACAGGTAGGATTTAATACTACCACGTTATGTCTTCATTTATGAGATGTTCTACAACTCTTGCATTAGAGGCACAACTTATCCCAAGGATTTTCAAATAAGTTACATACATCGGGTAAGAGTCAACACTAACACATTGTATTTTTTACTTATGAAATGATCTATAACTCTTGCCTTAGAGGCAAGACTTAGCCTAAGGACCATCAAACAACAAGTTATGCCCCATGGACAAGAGTTGACACTACCATATTGTGTATTGGTGTATGAGATGCTTTATAAGTCTTTCTTAGACGCAAGACTTAGACCAAAGTCTTTCAAGCAATAAGTTGTGCGCTATGAAAAAGAGTTGACATTACCATATTGTGTTTTGATTTATAAGATATTCTATAACTCTTGCCTTAGAGGCGACTTAACTCAAGGAGTTTCAAACAACAAGTTACACCCCATGGATAAGAGTTGACACTATCACATTATGTTTTGATTTATGAAATGCTCTATAACTCTTTCCTTAGAGGCAAGACTTAGCCCAAGGACTTTTAAGTAACAAGTTACGCTTCATGGGCAAGATTTAATACTACCACATTGTATTTTGATTTATGAGATGTTTTATAAATCAAGGACTTTCAAACAACAAGTTATGCCCCATGGGTAAGAGTTGACACTACCACATTATGTCTTGATTTATGAGATGTTCTATAACTCTTGCCTTAGAGGCACGAATTAGTCTAAGGATTTTCAAACAACAAGTTACGTCTCATGGGTAAGAGTTGACACTACCACATCGTGTCTTGATTTATGAGATGTTCTATAACTCTTGCCTTAGAGGCAATACTTAGCCCACAAGTTACACCTTATGGACGAGAGTTAACACTATCATATTGTGTTTTGATTTATATGGTGTTCTATTAGTCTTGCCTCTAAGACAAGACTTAGCCCCAAAACCTCTCAAAAAAATAAGTTATGCTCAAAGGTCAAGTGTTGACACTGCCACATTATATCTTGATTTATGAGATGTTCTATAACTTTTGTCTTAGAAGCAAGACTTAACCCAAGAATTTTCAAGCAACAAGTTATGTCCCACGAGCAAGACTTGACACTACACATTGTGTCTTGATTGGTGAGTTTTTTTTTTATAATTTTTCTCTTAGAGGCAAGACTTATCCTAAAGGACTTCCTAACAATAAGTCATGCCCTTAAATTTGCTATGATGTCAAAAAAATAATATTCCTTTGTGGATTATCAAACTTTTTATTTATTAACAAAATATAATAAAAGTTGAGAAAAAAAAAAATAGAAGAAAAAAAGTAGAGAAATGAAAAAAAGAGATTGAGAAAAAAAGACAAGAAATAAATAAAGATTAAGGAAAAAGAGAAAAATAAAAAATAAAAAAATAAGATTGAGAAAAAAATACGAGAATAAAAAAAATAAAAATAAAGTTTGAGAAAAATTAAAAAAAGAAAAGAAATGAGATATGATTAAGAAAAAAAACTAAAGGATGAGAAAAATAAATTTAAAAAAAAAGAGAGAAATGAAGAAATAAATAATGTTTGAGAACAAAAAAGAGAAAAAAAGTAAAAAATAAATAAAAGTTGAGACAAATGAATTAAAACCAGAAACAAAAAAATAAAAATCAAGAATTTTTTTTTGAAAAAATAAAAATAGTTGAGAGACAGATGAGAATGAAAAGTTTAAAAATATTTATGGTTAGAGGGACGAAAATGTAGTTGTACTATACATAAAAAAAATAATGCTAGTCTTTAAAAACTTTTTTTATGAGGAAAAAAAATCAAAGTCACACACTATTAGGGTCATCCCATCTAATTTTCTAAATATAGTAAGTTGGAGTTGCTCTTAGTTCGACTAAAACATATTTAACTCTACATGTAATCTAGGGGATTCATGTTACTATTGCAGTTATCTTCTTGTATCCTATGTATTTATTATTGTACTTATCTGTTAGATAGATATATGTTGTAATTCCACTTTATAAATACAAAAATATAGAATGAGCAAGGCTCACACTTTAACCCTTAACTTTATCTATTTTATCTTGGTATTAGAGCCTTAAACGATCCTTTCCATGGCTTCAGAAATTTCCTCATCTCAGACCACCACTGCCTCTGCTCAAACTGCCATAAATTAATCTTTTCTTGGCCTTCCAAATCCCCCCCCAAACAGTTTCTAATATCAAAGGTTTTGTTCCTATTGAATTGACATACTTCAACTACCTTACTTGGAAGAAAGTTTTTCTCACCGCCCTTAAAAGTCACAATCTTCTTTCCTTAGTAGATGGAACCATACCATGTCCACCACCAGAACACGCTGATTTCAGGCTATGGATTCAGTGTGATACTATTGCATTAAGTTGGATTAATGCAACCCTCTCTTTCACTGTTCTTGACACACTTTTGAACTATGCTTATGAGACATCAAAACAAGCTTGGGACACCTTAGACTCCCTATATTTAGATTAAGTCTCTTCCTCTATAATTTATCTCAAGTCTAAATTCCAAAACTTAAAAAAAGGGTCCCTTTCTATGGAAGATTATCTTCAAAAACTTCACTCGATTGTCTGCTCTCTCAGAGCAATTGGTAAACCTGTAACTGATGATGATCTAGTCACTCAAGCGCTGCAAGGATTACCTTCATCTTATCGTACCTTTGTGTCTGGATTAAATGTTACTGGTGCACTTTCTTCCTTCATTGTATTACGACCACTCCTTCTTACTGAAGAAGCTCGCATTAATGCAAATACTTCTGAAGAGTTAAATTCTCAAACCGCTTTATTGGTGTCCACTCAAGGCAAGAACACTTCTAATTTATCATCATCTATTAATGGAAATCAATCAAATCAGTCATCTGTTAATGGAAATCAATTTGCAAAAAGACACTACAATGGACGAGGCCATGGTAGAAATAATAAGGGTTAACATGGTAGAGGCCGAGGTTACCGGAACTCTTCATGGTTTGGTTTCTAACAACAATCTCAACCTCATTCCCCTAGTACTGGTATTTTGGGTAAATCCCCTTTCTCCCCCATTAAGCAATGTTAAATTTGTTTTCACTATAATCACACTGCGTTGGAGTGTAGAAATAGGTTCAATCATTCCTTTGTGGCTAACAATATTCCTCAATCATTTGCTGCCATGAATTTGGAGGAGGTTCAACCAACAATTTGGTATCCAGACTCTGGGGCATCTGCACATATGACTCCTGATCCTTCTACTCTTACTTCTCACGCTCCTTATTCTGGTTCTTCTCAAGTTATGGTTGGAGATGGTACTTTTTTCCAATTAAATCTATTGGCTCTTCTACTCTTTCAACAACCTCTAAACCTCTTCTTTTAAAGAACGTATTATATGTCCCATCCCTCACTAAAAATCTACTTTCTATTCAACGCTTATGTGCTGATAATAATTGTTTTATTCACTTTACTGACTCTGGTTTTTTCGTCAAGGACATGAAGATCGGAACAACATTACTCCACTGTAATAATTCTGGGTTCCTCTATCCTCTACGTGTTGCTCCATCCAGCTCTTCCAACCTTGGTCTCTTTGCTAAAATTCTACTTGCTTCACTTTGGCACCAGCGTCTCAGACATCCTGGCCGAGAATCTCTTAGCTCTTTAGTTGTTAGAAAATTGATAAGTAGTACTTCTTCTATTAGCAATAATTCTTGTAATATTTGTCATTTAGGCAAGCAAACTCGAATGTCTTTTCTTTTATCCAGTACTAATGTAAGTTCTCTATTCGTTTTAATTTATTTAGATGTATGGCATGCTCCTATTGTCTCAAATTCTAGATATCGTTATTACATTTTATTCCTTGATGATTACACCAAATTCTTTTGGGTTTACTTGATACGCGAAAAATCTGAAATGTTTGACAAATTCAAAGAATTTTATACCATGGTTAAAAATGTTTTTCACACCTCAATTTTTTATTTCCATTCTGATGGAGGTGGTGAATACGTTAACAAAAAATTTAGTTCATTCTTCAATCAAAATAGCATAGTCCATCATTTTTTGTCTTTACACGTCTGCTCAAAATAGTAGGGCCGAGCGCAAACATAGACACATTGAAAATGTCCTACACTGTTTTATTTTTCAAGCATCTATGTCTTTCAAATTTTGGGCTGATGCTTGTCTGTATGTCGTCTCCCTGATTAATGTTACTCCTCTTTCGGTGCTGCATTTCCTATCTCCGTTTGAACAACTTTATGGTCGTGCACCAGATTATAATCTTATTCGTGTATTTGGATGCCTCTGTTATCCCTTTGTAGCAGTTGGTCCTTGCTCCAAGTTCCAACCTCATTCCAAGCCTTGTTTATTCCTCGGTTCATCTGATAAATACAAAGGTTTTAAGTGTTTGGATCCTAATTCAAATAGAGTTATCATCTCTCGGCATGTTTATTTTGTTGAAGACTCTTTTCCGTTTTAGACCTTCTTTCCTACTCAGCCAACAACCGCACCTAATTCTATCTCATCCAACATTGTTTTAGATAACTCCTCTAAATCTTCTCATTTTCCAATCCATCTTCTTCATTCTGGAGAACCTTCTCCTAATTTGTTCTAAATGGGACTTCTTCCTGCTCAACCTTCTTCATGTTTGCCCAATGCACATAATACTAAATCTTTTAATTTAGAAACTCCTATCGCCGAAAATAAGAAGCAACTCGCGCCTAGCAGCAGTGTTCAGAGTTCTATATTAATGTCACCTAATTCTCGTGATTCTAGCCTTAAAGATTCTAATCAATTTTCTCCAGCTTTTCCCTCACACCTTATGAACTCCCCTTTGAATCAATGTCATGCAGATACTTTAAATCTTTCTTCTGAAGGTCGTATTGATTTATCCCAGGCACAACCAAAACCAATTCAACCTTCATTTGACAATATTAGTGTGCCTAACTCTACTCCAATCACCATTAAACTAAACTCTTATCCCAGGATTACTCGTTCTCAAACTGGTTCACTCAAACCATGTATTTTTCCCTTTTTAATAGCTTCAACTACTTCTATTTTATCTGAACCTACCTCCTTTTCTCAAGCTTCTAAAGATCCCCATTGGAAGCATGCCATGAATGTCGAATTTGATGCTCTAGTTCAAAATAAAACTTGGTCTTTGGTTCCTCCTCCTGCAAATGTAAATATTATTGGCAATAAATGGGTGTTTCGAACTAAGTTTTGCGCCAATGGTTCTGTTGAAAGATATAAAGCTTGGTTAGTGGCTCAAGGTTTTTGCAGTAGCCTAGAGTGGATTATTTTGAGACATTTTCTCCTGTTGTCAAGCCTAGCATAATTCGTTTAGTCCTATCTTTGGCCCTTCAACAAAATTGGTTCATGCATCAACTTGATGTGTCCAATGTATTCTTACATGGTGAGTTATCTGAGACAGTTTATATGCGTCAACCAAAAGGTTTTGTCCATCCAGATTATCCTCATTATGTTTGCAAGTTACACCGTGCTCTATATGGTCTTAAACAATCACTGCGTGCTTATTTCTATCGTCTTGCTCATTTTCTTCTTGATCTTGGTTTTACACAATGTATCTCGAACCATAGTATGTTCATTTTTTACTCGGGGAGTGATTGCATAATTCTTTTGATCTATGTGGACGATATAGCTGTTTTTGGCTCTTCGAAGTCATTGGTATCTCAGTTCATCACTTCTATGAGTACAAAATTCTCAATGAAGGACTTAGGCCCTCTTACTTACTTTCTTGGCGTTGAATTGAAGCATAATTCCTTGGGGCTGCTATTGGTGCAACATCGTTATATTACTTCTATACTTCATCGATTTAAACTTGAGAAGTGTAAATCCATACTTACTCCACTTCATAGTAAGCTTGACTGGAATTCAACTTCTTCTCTTTTGCTTGAAGATCCTTCTACCTATCGTCAAATGGTTGGGAGTCTACAATACTTGTCTTTCACTCGGCCAGACATTCAATTTGCTGTAAACCTTGCTTCTCAATTTCTTCACCAACCGAGTCAATTACATCTTCAGGCAGTAAAACACATTTTCAGGTACCTAAGTGGCACAACTGATTGGGGCTTGCAGTTATACAAAAATTCTTCCTTTGCGCTTACTATTTATTGTGACTCCAATTGGGCTGGTTGCTCTGCTACAAGACGATCAACAACTAGTTTCTGCATTTTTCTTGGATCCAATCTCATCTCTTGGTCCGCTAAGAAACAACCTACAGTTGTACGCTCTAGTACTGAAGCTGAGTATAGGGCTCTTGCTGTTGCTACTATTAAGGCTACTTGGGTCCAATACATTCTTCGTGATCTTGGTATTTTTCTTACTTCTCCCGTCTCTGCAAAATGTGACAACATTGGAGCCATTCACCTAGCGCATAATCCAGTTTTTCACTCTCGTACAAAACACATTGCTTTGGGTTATCATTTTGTTCGTGAAAAGATCAGTCATGGTGACTTGGTGGTATCTCATTTTCATACCTCTGAACAACTTGCAGATTTATTCACCAAAGTTTTGCCTTCTGGCCTTCTTCCCGTTCAGATTGAGGGAGGGTGTTGAAGTTATCTTCTTGTATCCTAGTTTTAGTAGAACTCTATTTTGTATTTATTCTTGTACTTATCTGTTAGATAGATATATGCTGTAATTCCACTTTATAAATACAAAAATATAGAATGAGCAAGGCTCACACTTTAACCCTTAACTTTATCTATTTCATCTGTTACATTATACCACAGTTTGGAAGTGTGACGGTAGTACTTCAATTAGTATGTAAAATTATTACTTAGGGCCGTTTGGTTGGAAATGAGTTATTTTGGAATAATTAATTTTAGAACTAGTTATTTCACCATGTATATGTGATGAGTGATAACTTATTTCATCACCTTGATATAAATGATGTGATAAATAATCTTGAGATTAACTAATACCTCCAACCAAATGCATGATAAAATGCTCTTTTATTTATCCCATAACTATTATACCCTATACCTCTCACCAAACGACCCTTAGTGACAAAAGTAAAATTACAAGGAATATAATTAATTTGCTCTCAATCTCTTGTTTAAGATATGCTATTTTATGTTATTCCATTTCTTATTAATTCACAACACAGTGATAATTTAAATATACACTACATAAAATGTGTCAAGTCCAGAAAGTCCTCAAATATTTATTATGTCGAAAGAATGAATTTTTTTTGAAAATGAGGATTAATCACTCCATTCTTTTATCATCTCAATTCTTGAATATCATTTTACTTAAACCTATTGAAAATAAAATTAACATATTAAGGAACTACATATAGTTTACATTACTTACCAACTGCTAAAATATATTATAATAAGCATTAGTTAGACTACTACGACAGTTTTTTATATTCCCTTGACTAAATTCAAAGAATGTTCGAAAAGGGTGTCTTAGGTCATAATTAGTGAGCGTTGGATGGTACAATTAATTGATTGATTGAGTAAAGTCAGAGAAGGATCGAAGGGGTCGTGGGTCAGCCACTCAGCCTTTATATTTCTTGTACGAGGGTCGTAATTTGAATCCCCATTTGTATTTTAATTTTGACTACGTTGTTATTTTGACTAATCAATTTTAATGGATAAGGCCTCCAGTAACACACACAAAAAAAAGCAGAAGAACGAACTACCTTAACGATTTCATTGAACTCTCATTGGGAAGAAATAAAGAAAACAAGAAGTCTCATCCTATTGGAAATCTACCTTTTCTTTTGGAAAAGGAATATATTGGCCCTTCTTAATTTTTTCAGTATTTTTTTTTCTGGGGAATTTATGAGTAAATTTAATTCAATTATTTTGGACCCTCCCCCCCTCCCCTAAAAAAAAAAACTCTATAACCTCTACGGTCTGGTGCAATAACTTTTAAACTACACAACAATTAAGGAGGTGTTGGTAGGGGGAATCGTTTATGGGCCTCCCTTATGGTATACCACCCGTTTCACCAATTCAACCATCCTTTTGTAACGATCCTCCTAGTCGTGTCGTGAGTTTTGCCCCTTTTTCTCCGTTTAACCTCCCCTTAGCTTTGGAATATTGTTTGTGACTTTCAAGGATGGATGGTATGGCTTTGAGGTGTTTGCAGGATTTAGATTTGGAAGCTTGGAGTTTAAGAGAGTTGACCAAAGTCAATATTTCAGGTTAGAATGAGTTGTTTCGAGTTTTGATGATTTCACTAGGTCTGATGGGTGTTTTATGACTCAGGTGGACAGTTTTCAAGGGTCTTGAGACTCTAGTGTGAATTTGGACTCTTGGATGAGAAGTTTAAGTTTCTTAAGTTAGCAATTGACCTTGGTCAACTTTGGGTCAAAATGTCCCCAAATTGAAAAAATTGATGATTTTATCAGCTCTGAAATATATTTTATGATCTATTTTCACTATTGGTTTATGTCTACGAGATTTTGAATGAGTTTCGGGAGGTTAAAATCAAGTTTCAGAAATAATTAAAAATTTTGGTATCTAGTACGAGCGCGATTGAGCTAAAGGGAAATTTCGGTCATCTCTATCTCACCAAAAGAGAGCAATCACGCAAGAAAGTGAGCTCAGTGGTATGTGTTATTGGCACTAGAAGAGGGTGATCACGTTGAAGGCTATCCAAGGTTTATTGTCTTTCTTTCTTATGTAGTACTTTGAAGGCTAAGTTTCGTTTATGCACCAAGAAAGTTGTCAACAGTAAAGCTTTGTTATATACCAATGACAACCCTAGGATTGGTTTGGTCAGCACCGTCATCGCCAATGGAGCGCGATTGCACTAAAGATTTAGACCTTGATGTAAGGTCAAAATTTTATATATTTAGTCATTGCTTACCTCCTAATTAGTATTTTTATTTATCCGTTTTGAGCATTGACTTTATGAATTATGCTTAATATTATATTTTTTTTATGTAGGATCAAATTGGTATGGAAGTGAAGAAAGTTATAACAAAATCGAAATAAAAATCATGAAGTTATACAAGAAAATCAAGAAGATAATTTAATCGATTGGAATTAATAAAATATTAAAATATGACAACGCTGTAATTGAAAATTGCAATTGAAGAAGGAATTGAGAGATTTAACTGGGGCAATACACGTGGCAGTAATATGCTTAGAATCTATGTCCAATTGAGAATGAGAAATTGAGGCGGCCAGTGTAACGTTTCAAATTGAACCGGGTTTTTATTTTTCTGTTAATTTTGGACTCAATCATTTTATTTGAGTTTTTTTTACATCTATAAGTATTTTCTACAAATAATTTTTATGTAACTTTCATAACTTTTGGAAAACTTTTATAATTTTGATTAAGAAAAATTTTTTTGGATCTAGAGAGAGTTAGGAATCGCCATGGAGGCTGAAGAAAATTAGCGTATTCTTTTCATCTCCGTCTTTATTAATTTTTCTTTGTGAATTCAAAATTTTGGATTTATTCTACTTAATTTGTAAGTTCATAATTATGATTTTGTCTATAATTTCTACTGTGATTTTCAAGCCATAAGTAGCTAAATTCCACAGTTAGGATTGTTGAAATCATGATGAATTAACGATGTAGGTTAAAGTACATCGTAATTCTTGAATGGTGTTTATGCATGTATTGTTATTCTTTTTTCTTTGATTGTTTTCTAGCTGTGTGCAACGTTAAAACTCGTCTTATCTTTATTCGCAAAAAAAGAAGGGGTAACAGGTGGAAAAAATAATTAACAACGAGACTTGGAGCTATCAACCTCCATTTAATTAGCTTTAGATGGTAAATGAAATAGATAATATGAGATCAACGGTAGGGGTTAGAAAAGCAAAACTTATCAGACGATAAAATATGACTGAGGATATGTAATGACCTGATTTGTGGATTTTTCTTTTGATGTGATTTGACCTTTTTGTCCTTTCTCATAGTTGCTACATAGTTCTCAGTTCGATCAGAAATGATTTGAGAGAGTTTGTTATTTTTAGAGGCTTTAAAAGCTATATAGTTGACTTCGATCAATATTTATGATGTTCTGAGTGCCCTATGATGATTTGGACAGTTTCATTAGATTCAGATTGTCGAGTTTGGGTTAGTAGCGAGATTGGTTCGGATTCAAAATTTTTATTTTGCATTTCGACCCTTTATTTAAAAAAATTTCTAAAAGGAATCCCGGGGTTAATTCATTGAAAACAATCTTTTTTCAAAAATTCAGAATCGCCATTGAGTCTGAAACATCAAAATTAGCCTGATAGCATATATGGTTTATTTTTGTATACACTATATATATAGTATATACTACATTAGAATTTAAAAAATATAAACACATACACAATTACACATATATACGCACCATTCAATGTATATTGCTACTTTAAAGTTTAAATAAATTATACTACAATATATATACATTACAATATATATATATATATAACTATATATATATATATATATAATATATATAGTTATAGTTATATACTAATTTATAAAACAGATATACATGTATACGTTAAATATACACGTCTATAAAAGATATACACACACATATACGCACCATTCAATATATATGTACTATTTTAAATAAAATATACTACAATATATATTCATTACAATATATATATATATATATATAGTTATATATATATATAATTATATACTAATTTATAAAATATATACACATGTATACGTTAAATATACACGTCTATAGAAGATATATACACACATATACGCACCATTCAATGTATATGTACTACTTTAAATAAAATATCTATAATATATATACATTACAATATATATATAGTTATATACTAATTTATAAAACATATACACATGTATACATTAAATATATACATCTATAGAAGATATACACACACATATACGCACCATTCAATATGTATGTACTACTTTAAATAAAACATATACTACAATATAGATATATATATATACACACACACACACACACTACAATATATATACAATTTATAAAATATATACACATGTATACATTAAATATACACATCTATTGAAGATATATACACAAATATACAAAACATATGCTACTTAATATAATAAATTAATAATACTTGGTAGTAAATTAATAATATATTAGAAGTAAGTTTTTAATTTAAAGTAGAAATTTAATTTAAATCATTAAATGAAAAAAATTACAAAGTAAGGACTAAGGAGTGAATGAATGTTGAATTTTATTGATTGCGAATTATCTAAAATTTATTATTTACATGAATGAAAAATCTACAAATTATGCATAATTTTTCCCAACTCATTCATGTTAATATTAACGGGAACTTGCATAGGATAGTTAAAGTCAACGGGGGCAAAACCATGCATTGGACTTGATTCTGCTGAGTTCTCCCGTGAAGACATAATTTCTTCAAGTTTCAGCTCATCGTTCGGCTCCGGTTCCATGCCTTGATTTCTTCTTTCCGCTCTAATACAATCTCTGAGGCAAACTAGAACATTCATTGCATTGCTTCCCAATGAGTGTCGGTTGTATCCAAGCTGCTGTCGTCCCTGACTAAAGGGGCTCTCTGATGCAACAGTTGACATTGGAACATTCAAGATATCTCTAGCTAATCTTGAAAGCACAGGATATTGTGTTTCATTACTCCTCCACCAATCCAACGTGTTGATCCGTCGTTTGCGATCCTTCAGCGGTGACAGAAGATAATATTTCAACTCTTCCCGATAAGTTGATGTGAAAGCTCTGTCATCAACACTGTTCCACCAAGGTAAATCATAAAAGGAATCAGGAAAACCACTATGTGCCGGCCTTTTAGAAGATGATGGCTCCTCGGGAGGACGAGGAACGACAGTTGGAGTGATATTTGTAGGTACGACTAAATCAAATAAATCAACATAGTGATTATATAATTTTTCTATGTATTCATTCGCATCACCCATAGCCATCCACAAATCAGGTTGTACTTGTTCAGAATCATTGTTAGTATTTGTTTCTAAGTTATTATAAATAATAGTACTAAAGTGACACATAGTATTATATTTCATGCACAGATTTAGCATAGCACCAACCAAGTAAATAGGGGGAATCGGGAAAAAATATTTTTTAAATTTAGTAAATATGACACCAACAGCTTCTTTATAACCTTCTTTATTTTTATATTCTTTGAGCAAACCAGACGTATCGACTATATATGCCAAAATGTTACAAACAGTAGGATAATAAGCACTGAAAAATTCAACCGTAGCTACATAAATTTTTTCTAAAAACTTAACAAGATCATTAGTTACAACCCAATCAGAATCATGTAGCATGCAATCAGCAAAATCAACAAATGAACCGCAATGTTGGTTAAAAGCTAGTGTAATAGGAACTCTATATTTATAACAAGTTCTTAAAAAATCATTAGTAGAATTCTATCTAATATCAATTTCCCCAGGCATCAATATCGGTGAAAGTCCATTTTCTTGACATTTAACTTTAAATTCTCTAATTCTTTTTCTTCGATTATTTCCTTGAATAAAACCAACAACAAGACGAATTTTTTCAATATAAAGGTCAAAAAACTCAAGACCATCTTTTACAATTAAATTATATATATGACATGCACATTTAATATAAAAATTTTAGGCAACGACGGAGATAACTTATATTTTAATTTTTTTATAGAAGTCATGTTGTTAGAAGCATTATCAAAAGCAATACATAAGATTTTATTTTCGATAGCATAAAATCCGGCAACTTTAACAATAGAATCAGCAATAAAATCTCCAGTATGTTTACGATCTTCATCATATAAAAAAGTCAGAATACGTTTTTGCATCACAAAATTACTATCCATCCATTGATAAGTAACAATTAAATAATTATTTTTATTTACAGCACGACCAAGATCAGAAGTTAGGGATAATCTACATTGAATATTTTTTAACAATGTTGATAAATAAAAATAATATTGTGAATTAAGTCTAAAAATATCAGATCGACAAGTACTTCTAGGAACACCATTAAATATAGGATTATAAATTGCTTGAATATAATGAATAAAGGCATCAGAAGAAGGAAAACTAAAAGAAAAACAACCCACAACTACCATTTTAGCTATTTTTTTCCGATCCCTCAATTTATTATACTTCTTCGTTACTTGACCGGTCGCTAGGTCCATTCTAGTTTGCGTTGGCCCACCAACATCTCCACCACCTCGTGCAATATTTAACTCTCTTTCGTGAGTATCACCTATATGTCTCATTAACGTACCCGTACCCCCTTGCTTGCCTCCGCTTTTATGCTTATATATTTGTTGACAAATATTGCATTGCATCTCAGTATATGATATACGTTCAAAAAATTGCCATGCAATACTAGTTGTTTTACAAGCTCTTGGGGCACGGGGAGAACGAGAAGGGATATTAACCGATTCAGATCTAACGTTAGCATTTCCTACTGCGGGTGTTTCACCAATATTTTCATCATCTTCGTCTAAATTAATCGCATCTACTTTATTTTCTTCTTCTATACCGTAATTTTCCTGAGCTTCTACATAATTCATATCGTGAGCACCTACACCTAAATGTACACCTACTTCTTCCTCAAAAGGTTGACTAAGCGGTGTCGGAGGCACACAGGTATATCTACTACTTGAACTACTTCTACCGCTAGTAACTCGCTTTTTACTACCACTACCACTACCACTTCCAGGATAAATTTTTTTAACACCTTTAGTAGCGAGGTTTCTTAATTTATCCCTAATATAAATTAAACTAAAAAAATTCAAAATACACAAATATAATAAAATTAAATTTTCAATAATTAATACACTAAATAAAAATTAAACGTAAGAGATGGAATGACAATACCAAATTTTAGAAGTATCCGAAGGTTGCGACTTTAGAAATTTCCACTCGTACTTTGTAATCACAAAATTAAAAAATTAAACTGAGCACTTTAGGAAATTAAATTTATAGAATATTTGAAAATTAAGAATTAAGAATTGAGAATTGAGATTTGAGAGAGAATGAGATTTGAGAGAATTAAAAATTATGTGAAAAATGATTTGAAGGTGTAGGCTATTTATAGAAAATTTTTTGGGATTAAAAAATAATTTTAAAAGTAATTTTTTTTTAATTAATGTGCCCAAACTAGCCGTTTGGACCAAAAAACGGCTATATAGCTGTTGGGCCAACGGCTAGTTTGGCCCAAAATTCATTTTTTTTTAAAAAACCGGGCAGGGCCGGTTAACCAACGGGCCCCAACCGGGTTGGGTTCGGGCCCAAAATAAAAATAACTGGCCCGGGACCCGGTACCCTTGGGCTTATCGGGCCGGATCAAACCGGGTTGGTTTCATTAAATGGGCCGATTCGGGTTGGGTTGGACCGGGTCAATCCGACCTATTTGATAGGCTTATTTTGAACTGTGGACTCCTATAACCTTGGATAATGTATTTCCAAAATAAAGTTTTATTTTTACTCCTTTCATTTTCGAACCCATTTTTCGAGTTCTTCTTGAACCTGTCTTTAATATGGGCAATATGAGTATCATTAGCTTTTTTTAATGCATAAATGCTTTATTTAAATGTTGTAGTTGATTCTGAGGCTGTTTGAAGGGGGAAAAGCTTTGTGTTGAAGGTCTTTAGGTTTAGATTTTATCGTTTTGAGGTAGGTAATGACTTAACTTTCTTCAGACTAGGATGGGTAGTTAATGAATAAGTAAAGCATGCTATGAGTTGAGGAAATAATTATGGGAAATAACTTTTGAGCTATTATACATTGTGTGATGCCTGTGTGGGGGCTTTTTCTGTTGTTGTTGACTTATGATATTATACATTGCGTGATGCTTGTCCAGGTGCTTTATTTGACATCATTGGCCTAATTTGTACATTGACTAACTTATTTCTTAATGTGATGCCCATGTTGGGGCTTGCATAGATATTATAGGCCTTATTGAGTACTGTTTGCCTTATCATGATAGAATGCCCAATTTATGGGTTGATATGATATTAATGATGTATTATATGTATGTTTATTTCAATGGTGCCCAACTAGAACTGATATCACGAAGTATCAATATTTTGAGTTGATTCTTGTCACAACTCAATTTACGAGTCATGATGACACATACTCTATCCCGCCAATAGGTAAGCCGATCCATAGCCCGGTGCTAGTTGTAATGGGCTAACTTGATGAAAGATGCCCCAAAAAGGCCAATAAACAATACAAATCATAAATAAACATGACAATAGAAATAGTCTAAAAGGTAGCCATAACATAGACAAACCATCCCACAACCTGGTAGGGTCAGTACAAGAGTTATTACAACGCCATAAGTTCTAGAATAGTCATTAAAATTTGTCTTGAAATAAAAAAACAGACATAGATAACTAGAAGAAAAAAAGGGTAACTCCGGCTCCAAGAGCTTACCCAACATCTGTAATCAACTTAGAACGAACAACATATCAATGGTGGCAACTAGTACTTGAATCTGCACCAAAAAGGTACAAAAGTGTAGTATGTGTACCTAAACCAAGAGTACTCAATAGGCATCATCGGCCGACTGAGCTAAATCTTGATACAAATATTATAAGATACAAGATAACATAAGATAAGTCTAGGGAAAAGGACAAACCTGGACATAACCTCCAACATCGCTGTACATACATAAATAAATAGAACTAAAAATATATCATAACAATCATACATAACAAGAAAATGCGTACGACATAACAACATAAGAATCATACCATTACAAATACAAGATTGACCCCCATAAGCCAATAATTTTGGAAAAATAATTAACCCAGCGCAGGCCCACATAAGCTTGGAGGATACAATCAAGGAGAATAACTACTAAATAACCAAAGGTTACCAACCGCCATGCCATAACCAAGGAACCATCTATCCCGTATTACATCATGAATAGTCCTCAATGCCGAGTCGAAGCAAAACTCAAAAGCATTATCATTATTATCATCAATTTTGCTAAACTTGAATTGAAACTTATGACATTTATATCCTCGATAATTACTGGACTTGAACCGAAACTCAAAATTATAAACCGCATCAATGAACCATATTATGGAGCCATTTCAATAATTTAAACTCAATATATTATATTGATAACTCATAGCTATAGACCATTCTTTTACTCATAATTATAAATTGAACAAAAAATCATATTCGTGGGTCTCATCCATAATCGTGCCTATAAGCCATATTATTAGCCATATTAGAGAACCATATTAATACTAATATCCGTAAGCAATATTGCTAGGCATAGCCAGAATTCATATCAACACTAGTATTCATAAGTCATGTCTTTAGGCATATTTGGGATGTATATTAATAACCATATCCATAGGCCACTAGTCATATCTATGTGCCACATTATCTCTATGAGACATACCATATCCACAAGCCATTACTTACATCAGTAGGTCATATTCCATCTACGAGATAAATCATAATGAGGAGCCATATAACATTCATGAGCCATATTACAGGTATATAAGCCACATTATAGCTACATACCACTTTATATCTATATGTTCCATATTATATATACAAGCCATATCATGTCTATATAATCCATATTATACCCGTGAGCCACATTGTACATCTACACAATCCATATTATACCTATGAGCCATATTTTATATCTATAACATTAAGCATATCAATAGGACAAGTAATGTGTCATGTGTAGGAATCATGCCCAACATCACATGCACCAATCATAAATCACACTTATAAATCATCCCATTAGTCACCCATAAAAACACTATCATTCAAAATACTCAAATTTTGTGTCCAACCTTCCATACCCAACCATCATACTTAATAATTATGTTCAACCCTCCCAAGTGTAAACTTACTATTTATAAGTGTATATCATACATAAATGAGTCGACAAGGTTATCACAAGTCTTGACTTAAGAGGGGCTGGAGGAGCTCACTTCTAATCCTCGAAGATTCTCTTGAGCAATATCTACTCCAAACTAGACTAAGATATCTAAGTTCATTTTTAGATGTCAAGTGAAGCAATCCTACTCAGAGCAATAGCAATTAGGCAATTTCCTTAGTTTAAGCAATTAGGAACAACTCTACCCTAACATGAATAACTAGGCAAAATCACCTAACATAAGTAATTTAAGGCAATCCCATTCTAATTATATACGAGAAACCTAATTTATCTATTCTATAACTAAGTACGCTAACTATTCTGTTTCTAAGGTTTCACGATAGCCTAAGAGTCTGATTAACCCAAATAGCCTTGTTCAAAATTCCAACACCTAAGTTTTACCCCATATATAACATGATATCATAATTATACTACGAGATATCTCAATCTATGAAGTAGGTAAACCTAGCCTACTTGGGCGCCAAAGAAAGCCTGAAGAATCCACTAACTCACCGATTTCCCCTTCCGATAAGCCTCTGCAAGGTGCTATGCTATCAAAATCATAATCTACTTATCAAAATAAGAACAATGATACCCATATTTCACTATTGTACTTTGGGTCCAAAATTATGTAAAATTTCACATAGGGCCCATTTACAGAAATCACATTTCTGAAACTAGTAGTACAACATTCCCATGTGCTCAAGGGATCTTTACCCCAAAAATAAGTGAATTTCAAGATATATTGGTGCTAAAATCAAGTCACCAAGATCTTAGAATTTTTAGATTAAAATGGAGAAATCAACCATGAAAATAGGAAATCTACCACAAATTTAAAGAAAAACCACATAATTAAAACTTTCCCAAGCTTCAAAATTACCTACAAATGCTATTCTCAAGCTTTGCCTCTTCTTAGGGTTTAAGAATCTTGAGAATGGATGAATAATGGGCAAAATGGGATTAAATGGGGTGTTTATACCCTTTCTAGGTACACAGGTATCATATTCGCGACCCATCGATTGTAATAGCGATACCTAGCCTCGGGGAAGAAGTCGCGATAGCAATGAGGGATTTGTTTATGTGATAATTTTCCACTGATACATGGAGTCATTTTTGTGCTAAGGTGTCGCCTTCACGATCCTTTCTGCTGGTGGACAGATCGCTAATGCGATCGCTTACATCTTGCCTTGATCACATAAGAAAAGTTCTTCAATGTTGTGTAAAGATAATTTCTTCTTGAATTTGGAGAAACGTCACTTTATGGTCAAGGAAAGAATTTTACTCAGTCACAGAATTTTGCCAAAAAAATCCAAGTTGATCAAGCAAAGGTTGAGGTTATTGGTAAGTTGCCTCCACCTATTTCCGTGAAGGGCGTTAGAAGTTTTCTTAGTTATACTAGATCTATAGGCGTTTCATTAAGGATTTCTCAAAGATTTCTCATCCTTTGTGCAAACTCATTGAAAAGAAGATAAATTTAAATTTGATGGAGATTGTTTAAAGGTGTTTAATTGTCTCAAGGGACTCTTTGTGTTGGCATCTATCATAATAGCTCTGAATTCGTCAATGCCCTTTGAACTAATATGTGATGCAAATGATGTTGCTCTAGGTGCAATTTTAGGCCAAATAAAAGAGAAATTATTCCACTCGATCTACTATGCAAGTAAATCACTGAATGATGCTCAACGTAACTATATAATTACAGAACAAGAGTTGCTAATGGTGGTGTATGTTTTCAAAAAATATTGGTTCTACTTGTGGAGTACGAAAGTGGTTGTGCACACGGACCACACCGCTCTTAGATATCTCATGTCAAAGAAAGAGGGAAAACCTCATTTGATTAGGTGGATATTGCTCTTGCAAGTGTTTGATTTTGTAGTGAAAGATCGAAAGGGGTGTGAAATCAAGTAGCCGACTACCTTTCCTACCTTCAATCTAATCATGAAAAGTTTGGTGAGGTTGATATTGATGACACCTTCCCCAATGAGCTAGTCATATCACTCTCGGAAAGCATTACACCTTGGTATGTGGACTATGCTAACTATATTGTGAGTGATGTGCTTCCCAATGATCTTAATCAATATAAAAGAAAGCAGTTTCTATTTGATGTGAAAAGGTATTTTTGGGATGAACCGTCTTTATTTAGGGAATTTACGGATGGTGTGATCCGTCGGTGTGTCATAGAGGCGAAAATAAGAGATATTCTTAAAGCTTGTCACTCTTCCCCATTCAGAGGTCATCATGGTAGGATTCTGACAGCCGCAAAGGTCATTCAATGTTGATATTTTGGCCCTCCCTTCATAGGGATGCTATTGAGATTGTCAAGTCTTGTTATTAATTCCATTTGCAAGGTGGAGTTTCTAGGAGGCATGGGATGCCTCTCAAGACCAACCTTGAAGTTTAACTATTCGATGTGTGGGGGATCGACTTCATGGGTCCCTTCATGAGATATTATGGGAATATATACATTTTGATAGTTGTTGACTACGTCTTAAAGTGGGTGAAGGTCGTGGCTCTCCCAAATAAAAAAAGCAAAAGTGTTACTTATTTCTTGAAGAAGTACATCTTTACGTGATTCAAAACTCCACGGGCCATTATTAGTGATGGTGGCTCTCATTTTTGCTTTGGGTTTTTGGTGCTCTCTTTGAAAAGTATTAGGTGAAGCATAAGGTTTCTACCCCATATCACCCCAAATGAGTGGACAAGTCGAGGTGTCAAATTGTGAAATTAAATCCATCCTTGAGAAAACTGTGAATGTTGGCCATACAAATTGAGCGAGGCAACTTGATGATGCACTATGGACATATAGGACGACTGTCAAAACTCCTATTGGTATGTCCCCCCTACCAATTGGTGTTTGGAAATGCATTCCACCTACCCGTTAAACTAGAGAATTCAAATTTATGGGCTTTGAAGAAATTAAATATGGATTGGGAGGATACATCTAAATCAAGGGTGACTCAACTCCGTGAGTTAGAATATTTTTGACTCAAAGCATGTGTAAGCTCCATTTATACAAGGAAAATATGAAGAGGTGGCATGATGCCAAAATCTTAAAGCGGGAGTTCATGTGGGTGATGATATGCTTCTTTACAATTCAAGGTTGAAGAAATTTGTAGGTAAACTTAGATCAAAGTGGCCGAATTTGTTTGTCGTCTCAAATGTGTATCCTAGTGGTGCTATTGAGTTGGAGGACCCCGAGAAAAAGAAATTTGTGGTGAATGGGCAAAGATTAAGGCACAACCATGTTGGTAGACCTAGATAGGCCATGATTGAGTCATTTCTCTTTAAGGATCCACAATAATGATAAAAAGACACCGTGCCACAATATTAAATCAAGTGCTAAATGGAGGCAACCCATCGTTCTCATGAGTTTGCATATATCATTTAATTTTAAGATTGTTAGAATAGTTTATGATTTTTGTTTGATTAATTCACAAAATCTTGGCACTTTGCAGATGTTTTGAATAGATTGGAATATAAAATTAGGGGAGCATTGAGTTTAGAGGTATTGCAGCTAAAAAAATAGGGGAGCTGAATAGGGAGAAGAGATGCCCCAGTTATTGAGACCACAATAAATAGATTGCGATCATGATCTGGAAGCTTGGGCATACCGCAATTATTGCGATCGCTAATGGCATGTCGTAATTGCAACATTACATGCCAGAGGACTATCACAATCGTGAAGGACTTACCATGATTGTAATCCTGTAAGATGAAAACTATCTGCGAGGCCCAAAGCTGATGATAAGATTCAGGAACAGTGCTCTGATGATGAGGATCCTGGTGCTGAAGCTACTGTGGAGGACGAGATAGAGAGTGGAAGCAACCTGTGATACAGTTTCAGGGAGCCCTTTTAACTTTTTAATGTTTTCATTGTATGAAGTGAGGACACTGCAGGTTTTTAGTTGGTGGTGCCCTTGTGTCTGTATTTCATAATTCATATTTGTTTTGTAATATTTGGATTCATAGTTCATATTTGGTTTGTAATATGTTGATGTTATTTTGATGTTTTGTTGTACATATTGGGTACCCCTATCGAGCTTATGCTTTATAGAGATTTTGTGGGTTAGTCATTTTTCTTAAATTTTTCATCTCTAGATTTTTATTTTCCTTGTTAACAGTGAGGTTGGACGAGCCTTTTTCAAGGATAGATTGAGTGCCGATATTTTTAAGGGAAAATTATTGTGGTTAGGTGTGGAGTCGTAAATGCAGGGGAATTCTGAGTATTCATGGTATTATGAATTGGGATTGACATAAGTATTGCCCTCGTTAGAGCCTGATCTAAAATATTGGCTTGGTTGGTGCTAATGATAGTTAATCTTGCGTGGTGAAATATGAAATAAGCATCCTTCTGCGTCTATTTTTTTTGTGAGAATCAAGGACATGGAAGTGAATGAATTTTTAACAAAGATTTGCCTTTTTTGTGACTCCTCATTCTTTAGTAGTGGTAGTGTGATAAATGACCCCTTTTGTTCTAAAATAGGAAATGCAATCGATCCTTCTAAAATAGTTTGCATGCCATGTGTGGTGAGCATTAGTTGAACGATTCTTGTGCTTACTTGTGTCATCTAAAACTTTCCCTGTTGGTCTTTCAAAGTTAATCTTGATTATGCGCAGTTTGAGAAATGATCTTAGGCCATATTTATGATTGTTGAAAGTCACTTTAGCCTAAAAATCCTACCCATGTGTGAATGGTACCCCCAGTCACCCTTTTTGAGCCTATTACCCTTTCTTTGTCAACCAAATTACAAGCCTCAAACCATTTGAAAGTTATCCCTCTCTTGAACCCTACCCCCCTTGAATTGAAATTGCCAACTTAAGCCCAAATTAAATGAGTGCCTAAAAGCAAATCCATGATGGAAAATGTAGGAGAAAAAGAAAGGAAATAACAAAAGAAAAAAAGCATGAAATTATAAAAATAAAAGAAATGAAAAGAGAATGCTTTCAAAAGATGGGATAACTAAAGTGAAAAAGGTAGGCACAAGTGTGGTTAGGAAGAAATGAAGTGTCCAATGATCCAAGTTTGATCTAATTGGTGTTATGTGGAGTTCAAGGAGGGTATAGTAACTTTTATCCCAAATGCTTATCGTACCCTTCCCCGAGCCTACATTAAAGCTTGAAAAAGTCCTTCGAGATCTCCAACCAAGTGTTTTTGAGTTAGTAACGATCGAAAATAAGGGCAATCATATGACATGATACTTGTTTGCATTTAGAAATTCTTTCTGAGTGTGAGAGCTTGCACATCTGTCCCCCTTATTACATGATAAAAATATGGTGTATTCGGACTTCCTTTAGTGAGGAGACATGCAGACTAAGATAGATTGGTGAAGTTGACATCTTTCAAAAGTAAGGCGAAGGATCATGTTTGATTTACTATTGGTGGATTGTCACTTCTTGATTGTTACTTGATTATTTTGGAATTTTTTTTGCGTTCTTGAAAATGTGATTGAATATGAGGGGGTTGTATAGTTAGTGCTTCACATGCTTGTTGACTCATTTCTAGTACAAAGTAAAGTCACAATCATGATGGTTGTTTGAGTGATGGTGTTGGATTCAAAGTTGGGTAGTCTCATTGAGTGTGAAGTAGTACTGCTTGAGGACAAGCAAAATCTTTAAGTTAGGGGTGTTGATGAGTGGAAATTTACCACTCATTTAAATCTTCTTTCTTGCACACTATTATGATTAAATTGATGATATTAGGCAAATTCTTGAATGAAATGCACTAATTTTCGGTGTTTGTGGTTTACTAGGGAAATCTGGAAAAGATCAAAGTCGAAGCTAGAAAGAAAAAAAGGAGAGTAGAGTGGGAAAAAGAGATGAAGAAGTGTTCCAGGACATGACCCTGAAATGCCGCTATCAAGATCTGAGGGTCTCTATCACGACTAGTGCATGCAGGCAAAAGAGCAGGCTGTGATCGGGAGATGATGACCCACGATCGCAAGAGTCCATGCATAAGAAAATATCACAATCTCAACAGAAGGGCTGTGATCGCAAACATCAGGCCAAATTATAGTGGCTGTGATGGAATTTCACAAGGCTTGATACCAAGACACAAAACGACTAATCCCTAACATTTACAACATCCAGTTTGCATTTGTTTAGAGAAAAGAACACTATTTTTGGGTGAAAAACAATTTTGTGAGTGGTTTCCAAGGGAGATTTTAGCTACTTGGTTGGATTTAAGGCTTGGGTAATACATTTGTTTTGCCTTCCGTGGATGAGTTGAATACTAATTATGGGATATATCTTTTTTTTTTATTTCCATGAGTAGCAAAATTTATTTCTTGGGGTTATGCTTGATTAGGTGGTGATTAATGCATGGGTGTTGATTATTTGTCTATTTAACTAGTTGTTTGTGATGGGTTTGGTTGTTGTTCAATGTTTAACTGAGAATTGGGGGTTGCAAACCCCAATTACCTTAGAACCCATATCATACTTGAAAGAGGGGATACGGGTGAGGAACAATTGTGAACCATCACTTGGGTTAGCTCATTTAATCGCATCTCTTAAAAATAAGCATGGTAATTGAGGCAATAGATTGGTAAATTTGCTTCACTCGTGAGGTGTTCGAAAGAACCCACTTGTGATATTTGGTGTTTTATTGAAATATTAGCACCAATACCCTTTAATCTAGCCTACCCAATACTCTTAACTAAACTTGGATGAATTGTTAATGACCCATGACTCCCTCCTATGATTGCATAACCCCAAGGCTTCTCCACATTTGAATTTAATCTTTGATATTTCGATCTTATAATAGTGTTCAAACATTGTTATTATAAAACTAATCTAACCAAACTCCCATTTACATTTATTTGTTGTTTTATTTCGCACTACGGGGTAACATCTAGTTAACTACAAACACTCGTAGGTCTTGAACTCTACGTGTTCACCTCTCGTGGATTCGACACCAAATCTTTGTTGGGTAAATATATTGACAATGATTGATTTACATCCAATTTAGAGTGTAAGTTTGAGCATTATCAGTTCACAACTGCCTGACATTACTAGCTAAAATAAACATAGGATTCTCCACGAAGGTTAACTACTCATCCAACTGGATTGAATCCCATCTAAGAACATGAGATGGATCAGGAATGTACCACTGCAACATGGAAACATGGAATACTAGATGGATAATGATAAAATCTGGGGGTGAGGATAACTCATAAGCCACCTCGCCAATTGTGCGAAGGATCTCAAAGGGTCCAATATATCGGGGGATGAGCTTGCCTTTTCTCCCGAACTTCATCACACCTTTCATATGTGACACACAAAGAATACCCGATATCCAACTCCAAATATCAAAGCACCAAGTCTTGGTCTGCATAATCCTTTTGCCTACTCTGAGCTGCCCTCAACCTGTCCTGAATCACCCTGACTCTAACCAATGACTCCTGAAACAAGTCGGTACCGCGAGGTGTATCCTCAAAAGTCTCAAACCATCTAATCGAGGAATGATATCACCTACTATATAAAGCCTCAAAAGGCTCCATCTCAATACTCAAATGATAAATATTATTATATGCAAACTCTGCCAAGGCTAAGTGCTGCTCCCACCGACCTCTAAAGTCCATAACATAGGCTCGAAGCATATCCTCGAGAACCTGAATAGTCCGCTCAGACTAACCATTGGTCTGAGGATGAAAGGCTATACTAAGATCCACCTGAGTACCCAACTCCTCCTGAAAATCTCTCCAAGAGATAAAAGTGAACACTAAACCCCGTTCTGAAATGATAGATATAGGCATACCATACAAACAAACTATCTCACTAACATATATACGAGACAACCTCTCGTCACTGAAGGACATCTGAATAGGTATGAAATGAGCCAATTTGGTTAATCGATCCACAATAACCCAAATACCATCTGAACCATGAGAAGTACGACACAAACCACTAACAAAATCCATGGTAATCTGCTTCCACTTCCACTAGAGAATGGGAAATCTCTGAATCAAACCATCCGATCGCTGATGCTCGACCTTCACCTGCTGACAACATAGGCAATGAACTATAAAGTCCTCCATATCTCTCCTCATTCCACTCCATTAATAATGTTGTCTCAAATTTCTATACATTTTGGCTGAACCTGTGCAATTAGAATACCTAGAGCTGTAAGCCTCATGCAAAATTAATTGAATCAAGTCACAACCTTATGGAAAACAAATGTAGTTATTGTAGCCCTCTTGGACTCACCACTTAACACCTAATCGCAAATGGAGCAAAGTCTATTATCCCCAAACTGACGATGTCAAATTTTCTGAAATAGCGAGGACCTCGCCTCAACACTAACAAGAATCCTCCTAGGGTATGAAATATCAAGTCGGGTCATCAAGTTGGCTAAGGAATGATTGTACCATGACAATGACCACTAAGAAACTGAAATATAAGCTAATCTATCTGTACTCACTGTCTTACACCGTAAGGCATCCGCTACCATATTTGGCTTGACTGGATGATATAAGATCGAGATATCATAATTCTTAAGTAACTCTATCCATCTACACTGCCCAACATTTAGCTCCTTCTTAGTTATAAGATTTTAAAAACTGTGATGAGCGGTGAAAGTCTCACAATGCAAATCATAAAGATTATGCCTCCAAATGTTAAGTGTGAAAACTACCACCGCCAACTCCAATTATGAGTAGGGTAATCGCACTCATGTACCTTAAGATGCCTCAAAGCATAAGTAATAACATGACCCTGCTGTATCAAAGAACAACCCAAACCAACACCAGAAGCATCACAATGCACGTTGAATCCCTCACCCACAACGGGGAGAGCCAAAATAAGAGTCGAAGTAAGAAATTTCTTGAGCTTTTCAAAGCTTGGCTCACACTCCTTTGACCATCGGAAAGGAACCTTTTTTGAAGTCTATCTAGTCATAGGTGCTGAAATAGTTACAAAACCCTATATGAATCATCTATAATAACCAGCCAAGTCAGTAAAACTATGAACCTCAGTCAGGGTTGTAGTCCTGGCCCAATCACAAATAGCCTCAATCTTCGTCAGGTCTACCCTAATCCCATCCTTAGACACCACACGTCCAAGGAATGTCACCGACTCATGCCCAAACTCACACTTAAAGAATGTTGGAACCCTTGGGAGTTTCACCACACAGTGAGGGACCAGGTGTCTCAAAGTCTATCACAGGCAATTAAATAATAGAGTGCAAGAAAACTAAGAACAGTACAGGAAAAAAACAACACACAAGATTTAACATGGAAACCCACTTGCTTAAGAGAGGAAAAACCATGGCTTTCCTTCACAAGCACCAAAAATATCCACTATAATCAACCTCTTGATTACAGACTTGATTTTAGCCTAACTCTAAGCTTCTTTTTCTTGTAATAGCTTTACTATAAGCTCATCTTGACAACTCTACCAAGGACCCTCTACATTAATTAGCTATAATCAGCAATATGCTTAGGTAACTCTAGATAAACACTCATGAGGAAAAGAAAACACTATTCGTATAGCATGAGTAGTTCGATTACAAATCAGCACTCAAGAACACTCACTCACTCTTTAAGCATTCTACAAAGATAAGAACATGAGAAATACTGGGAAATCTTGAAATAGTGTTTTTGCTGCCACTCTTCACTCTTTAGATTTGTGTAGAAACTATTTAATAAAAAAGCCTTTTTTTCTTTTATAGCTGAGTGATGATTAGGGCTGAATTGTCCTTGGACCAATTTTCCTAACCTGTACAAGCAACACCTGTAAGTTTGTTATATAAGAGGAAAAAACTGTGTACACATGTATGCCGGCTGAACCGTACCATAAACATCTAGGGACCTGGTCCCTTAAAGTTAGCTGCTTATTATCAAAACTACATATAGCAATTTCCCCCTTTTTTATGATGACAAACCAATTAAACAACTTTGGGTACATCTATCATATTTAATCAGTACAATTACTACTCTAAAGATGAATGTTCCCCCTATCATCATGCTTCCACCATCATGTAACAAAGAGACCTGGTCCCTTGTTATCATTTGCAACAAAAACTCTGAGCACACATTTTCTTCCCCTGTCATTGTGCACCATTCATTCATTCAATTATTTCATCCTACCTTTAAGCACCTTTATTCCTTTAAACACATTTATTCATCTAGTGAATTTGCATACTTCCCCTTGTCAATCATGCCACACATGACCACACTTTTTTCTTAGCTCATTATATGGTACCTGGTCCCTGCACATCACTCCTATTCCCTACCGCATGAAATTAGTATACCCCCGTTTGGCATCATTGAAAAGTACAGACAGTAAACTAAGAGTAATCGTAAGCACAAGTTAGTTTACTCATGGCCACTGGGGCAATACTAACATAAGGAACATTTGTAGGAAAAAAATAGATAAAGAGTAGAAAACAAAGAACTCATTCATGTTAAACAGATCATGTATCATTTTAGTGCAAGAAGTACATTTCAAGCTCCATAGAAAAAGCCACAAAAGTTGGAGAAAAAAGTGGGGGATTTGGAGAGAAGGTTTGGAGAAATAAGTTCATCTTAGGATAGTGTAACAATTCAAGCTTAGAAGCCTCATTGGTTAGAATTGTACCCTTCACCTTGAGTTCATCATTTTCTCACTCTCAAGTTGTACATTTTCTAATTTTACACTAGCACTCACCAACTTGTGTACTTTTGAGTATTTACCTTTTTTTTTTATTTATTTACAACCCCTACCAGGTTCATCATCAAACATTCTTTTCTTCTTGGGACCAGGTCCCTAAAAAATCTGGTGCCTTTTAATAGGGTTTCTTGAATTCACTTAAGAGGCTTTTGTTTTTATGCTGTTATTTTGTTTCATGGACTATCCAAACTTTCTTTCACACTGTTAAAGGGAGAAAACATTGTCAGAGATAAATCTTCATTGGAAGGGTAAGTGAAGAAATGATTTGTCTTTGGATAATTAGGATAGTTGAGTTGGGTAGGGTCCATGAAGTTACTCCAAAGATGAATTTGATTTCAATTTTTCCTGTGATAGGTTTTCTAGCATGGAGAGAGAGGATGTATCCTTTTCCAATAGAATAAGAAGAAAAACATGTAAATTCATGATACTAACCCGAGAGACGGCACTAGGTCCCTCTTTTTCTTTGAGAGATTTCTTAAATTTGTGCATACTTTATCTATTTTCTTATAAAGATTCTCCCATGGGTGTATATATGAAAATATATGATACTGAGTTATACTAACAAATACATACTTTATCAAGGATACCTATCTCTTAATCATAGATAATTTTATGGAGAACTACTAATTCACATGGCAGGTTAGGTCATTTTGATCAGGACTAACTTTATCCTATTTTTCATAAATTATTCCTTGTGAAGTGCCTTGTTAAAGATATCTGCTATTTGATCCTCAATATTATAGAACTTCATGCAGATTGCCTCTTTCTCAATATTTTCTCTTAGGAAGTGATGCCTCACATTAATGTGCTTGGTCCTCGTGTGCTGCACTGGATTTTGGTCCATGTTTAGTGCACTTGTGTTGTCACACATTTGTGGTATAGTGTCTGATACAGTACCAAAATCTTTCAATTATTGCCTGATCCACAAAAGTTGTGCACAACAGAAGCAACAACAACATATTCAGCCTCAGCAGTAGATAGAGCAACTGAGTTTTGCTTCTTAGATCCCCAAGATATTAAGGATGATCCAAAAAAATATGCCATTCCCTAAGTACTTTTTCAATCTACAAAATATCTAGCATAGTTAGCATCAACATAGCCCACCAAGTCAAAACTATCTCCTGATGAATAGTATAGGACCAGTTCCCCTATTTCCTTCAGATACCTGAGAATTCTTTTTGCAACTTTCAAGTGAGACTCCTTTGGTAATGCTTGAAATCTAGCACACATTTATACGCTAAAAATAATGTCTGGCCTACTTGCAGTGAGATATAAAAAGGATCCAATGATTCTTCTATACATTGTCTCATTCACTGAAGGACCTAAATCATCATTTTCCATTTTGATCTGGTTCTAATTAGAGTATCAATTGGCTTGGAATCTCCCATATTATATTTCTTTAGTAGTTCCTTAATGTACTTCTTTTGACAAATCATTGTCCCTTGAGAGGTTTGATTGATCTATAGGCCTAGAAAGATGCTCAATTCACCCATCATACTCATCTCAAATTCATACCCCATTAGCTTAGCAAATTCTTCACATAGGGATTCAAAAGTAGCTCCAAATAACATGTCATCAACATATATCTAGACAATCAATAGGCTTCTATTTCTGCTCTTTAAGAAAAGAGTATTATCTATTTTACCCTTTTTGAATCCATTTTCCTGGTGAAACTTTGAGAGTCTCTCATACCAGGCCCTTGGTGCTTGCTTCTAACCATAAATACCTTTATCCAATTTAAGTAAATGGTGAGGAAAATCTACTTCTTCAAAATCTGGAGGCTGTTTGACATAGACTTCTTTTAAGTTTCCATTCAGGAAGGCACTTTTGACATCCATTTGGAACAATTTTAATCCCATGTATGCAACAAATGCCACATGAATTCTAATTTCCTCTATTCTTTCTATAGGGGAAAAGGTCTCATCATAGTTAATCTATTCTTCCTGATTTTAACCTTGAACAACCAGCCTTGCCTTATTTCTATTAATAGTTCTATTTTCATTTTGCTTATTTCTGTACACCCATTTAGTCCCAATAATTATTCTATCAACAGGCCTGTGGAACAGATGTCAGACTTTGCTTTTTTCAAATTGATGAAGTTCTTCCTGCATTGCATTAATCCAGTCAGCATCTTTAAGGGCCTCTTTTACATTCTTGGGCTAAGGCTTAAAATGCCATAGCATTTCTGGCTTGATCTCTTATTTGGATTCTTATTTGCAAGCGTGTTGTCAGATTCTTAAGGGGATGACAGGACTTGTGTCTCTAATTTTCCCCTCTGGTATTGATACCATTGGGACCAAGTCCCTATGAATTTTGACCAACTTTGTCTAGTTGTTCTTCCACTGGGGCTGGGATCTGTGCCTGAGTTTTTGGATCACCATTAGTTTCATCAACCTCATTTGCATCATTTATCCCTTGATTATCATCTTTTATAGTCTCATCTCTTTGAAAATGAATAAGTTCCTCAACTTCTTAATCTTTACCATTACCTGGGTTCATTTGATTTCCAGACTCATAAAAAATCAAATGAATACTTTCTTCAACACATAAAGTTCTTTTATGGAAGACTTTATAAGCCTTGCTTGTTGAAGAGTAACCTACAAACACGGCTTCATCACTCTTGGAATCAAATTTTCCCAATCTCTCTTCCCATTGTTAAGCACAAAGTATTTGCATCCAAATGTTCTGAAATAGTCTAGCTTAGGATTTCTATTGTATACCATCTTATACAGAGTCTTATTCAAAAGTGATATAATCATACACCTGTTAGTCAAATAACAAGTAGTATTTACTACTTCAGCCTAGAAACTCTTTGGAAGTCCAATATCAATTAGCATAGTCCTAGCACTCTCTATCATTGTTTTGTTGTTTCCTTTCAATAACTCCATTTTGTTTTGGAGTCTTGGGAGAAGAAAAGTTGTGACTTATTTCATGCTCAACAATGAATTCATCCACTTGAGAATTCTAAAACTTAGTACCATGATCAGACCTAAAATCAATAATTTTGCAATTTAGCTTCACTTGGATTTTCTTGGAAAAAGCCATAAGAACCCCATATGTTTCATCCTTGGTTCTTATAAACATTGTCTAGGTGAACCTGAAGTAGTCATCTATAATAACCAGCACATATTTCTTCCCTACATTACTTTAAACTTTAATAGGTCTACATAAATCTATGTGTAGTATTTCAAGAGGTCTGGAAGTACTTGTTTCTCCAATTTGAAGGAAGATCTTGTCCGTTTACCTTGAATACAAGCATCACAAACTTTGTTGTATGAAAACTTCAGCTTTAGCAAGCCACGAACCACGCCCTTTGAGATCAACTTGTTTAACAAAGAGGAACTTACATATCTCAGTCTTTTGTGCTATAAATTGACATCTTCACTTTGAGATCTTAAACAAGTTAATGCCTCATCATCCACAGACTCTAGGTCAACTACATATATATTCTTGATCCTTTTGACTTTGAGAATAATTCTTCTAGATTCCATGCTTGATACAGTACATCTATTAGATGAGAACTTTACCTTATTTCTAGTGTCAACGATTTGAGATACACTTAAAAGACAAGACTTAAGGCCATTCACATAATACAAATCTTCTATTGCATGATGAGGCGATTTCCCAATCTTTTCAACACCTTGGATATACCTCTTTTTCTATTTCTAGAAGGACACACCTCTCACCTGAAGTACCTTGAGAGAGAGAAAATTATAACGCCCCTAAATCTAGTTTTCGGGATGCCACACGATGCTCCAAACTACAAGTAGTCCTAAGCTAACCCTAGCTACCTTCTACTTATTTTGAATCTAAAAATAGGAAAAAATGAATATATGATACTGACAAATGCGGAATACCATCTGAAAAGTCTGAGTATATCTAAAAAATACTGATCACATCAATCTGATAAAACAAATACTGAAAGGTCTAAATACGACATCTGAAATCTAAGACTGAAACTAGTAGTCTGATAAGCCTGTACTAACTGAATCTAGAGAGTCATTGGGATAGGCCCCAGCTGACTCAGACTATCTGAAGTGAATAATAAAAAAAATATTTACTAGCAACTGGAAATCTGAATAGCTAAGTCCCCGAACTAAGAGGACTCACTAAATGCAGGGATGTAGATGAGATGCTCGAAAATCACTCTCGCTGCTAAGACTGAGCACCTGAACCTACATTATGAGATAATGTAGCACATAAACATATATGTGGATTAGTACTTTGATGATGTACTGAGTATATAGAGGTGAATGCAATAAGTAAACAATATCATCACAGTTTATCGAAAACATCATGCATGCTAAATATAAATAACTCACGTAAGCTTGAGTAATCTGAAAACTGAAAGTCAAATAATGAATAATAAAACATGTAATCTAAATCTTGTGAGCCATTACACTTAGTTCTGAAATTTGTATTCTGTTCTTGTTCTCAAACCATATAGGCTAAGTGAAAAAGGGCTCACCTTTTATGACCGAAACTAAAAGCTGTAATTCTGTAACTAAAATCTTAAGTAAAGTAATAACTGAGTAAGTTTGTGAGACTTTACACTTAGTTTCTAAAATCTGGAAAATACTTCATCTTAGGGCTTTAAAGAAATTAGTTTATCTAAAGGGAGGTTCTCTTAACCAACATAAACCATGTGAGATAACATAGAGTCCAATGTCTCATCCTCCTAAGAAAGAAACCTCACGTTGGGGAGAGGTGTTATACTCTTTCTAAAGAGTATAACCTGAGATAAGTGATCACATCTATAACTTCCATCCACATAGAAGTGGAAATAATATGATAATATGTACCTACGTTGGCTACGTAGTTCTGTGGAAGTATGATGTGCTAAACCCATACTTCCCGCTCGGTGCTAAGTACTACTCCCTTATTATTTGCTATGCTCATTCTGTTGGAAATCCATTTTTAAAACTAGCATAAGGGTTTATCTAAAATCAAATATGCATTTATCTTTTTAAATCTGTAAATAAAGCTGATCTAAATTCTATAAAGTGAATTCCATAGCTAAACTGATGGTTAAAGATCAAAGCTTTTCTGAAAATCTGAAAATAATATGTTCACAAGATGCTTAAAACATCATCTTTATTGAAGTAACCATATTCAATCTTGGGATAAATAACCCATGCATCAATCTTAGGTTAAATCATCAAAATGTTCATGCTTGATAATATGATTATTGATAAATTAACTCAAAATCTGGAAATTTCAGTAATATACATGGAAACATACACATAATCATGTAATTCAACTTCTAAATTATGGAGAATCTCATAATCTTGAAAATAATGATAATGGGTATAAACCCTAACTTGAAATTCATGGAAAATCATATATAATTTAGAAAGTTTGTAATTAAAACAAAGTTTTGGGCACAAGGATTAAAGAATTATCCTTGTTCAAACCCCACATACCTTAATTGATGATCTTTGATGAAAGGCTTGAATCTTGAATTCCTATTAATGCTTTGGAGATGAATTCTTAGTGTTCTTGTATTGGGAATCCTTAAATTTGGACTATCTTGGAGAATTAATGAAGGAATTATGAGTTTCTTGGAGAGGAAGTATGATGAACTAGGATTTTGATTTGAGGAGAATGATGAATGGGGCATAAAGTGCTTTGATATTTGAGTAATCTTATGTTTTTGGATGGATTGGGGGTTGGGGGATTTACTAAAATACCCCCTTTAAATTCTTAAATGGAACTGGAAAACATATTTTTTTCCGATCTGGGTGGCCACCATGATGCGCCATTATCGCGGTGGCTCACTGGAAAAGGGATGAACGGGAACTGGGCTTCCTCCGCGACGTGTCACAATTGCAAAGCCCTTTAATTTGTCATTTTGACCACTGGCGCGATTGGCTAGTATCGCGAGGTCTCACTAGAAATTGCCAAATGGGAATTTGGACCTCTCCGCGACTCGGTGCTATCATGGAGAGCCACTTGAAAATGACAATTGGGATTTGAAACTTCTCCACGGTGCGCTAAGGGTCTAAATGACGGTGTTTTGCGATCGGAACTTTAAATAGCCATAACTTCTTACCCGGTTATCGGATTTAGGTTAATCTTATATTGCTGGAAAGCTAATTCAATTTCCTATGTCATGGAAATTCTAAATCTAAAGAATTCCTTACAAAATAAATAATATTCATCTTAGAAGCTATACCTTAACATTCTAGGGATGAATTTTAGCTAGAAAAGGTATGGGGTATTACAAAAACAATCAACTCTCTTAGTCATGTGTCTTGAACAACCACTATCCATAAACCAGGTTTTGGTGACATTTTTTTTTTCTACCATATTTTATTCTTTATCTTCAGTAGTGGCCATTAGAGAGCAACAGGAATCTGGGATTATTTTCATTTAACCATGTTTCAGCATGAAACTATCTCCATACTCCGTGTCTTTCTCAGATTCATTTGAGGAGTCTTCCCATATAGCCATCACATTCTTTATTATACATCTAGCTGGATCCTTTCCTCTTGATTTTTTAGGATTTTGATCATTCTTTAGCATTTGGTAATTTCTCATGAATGCTTCTGAGCTACCACCGTTGAGACAACCTCTAATTTTTCCGTTTCTTTTGATAAGCTAACCATCCCTTTTTATATCTCTAACAATTCTCGTTGCCAAAAGTGCAACATCAGTGTCTTGTTCACCTGGGTCAGACTCAAAAACCTCCAGAGTTAGGAATCTCTCCTTTTTTTCTTTCTTTTTTTCCACCCCTAGCTCCGTTATAGCTTCCATAATAACCAGAATACTATAGGTATAAACCTTTCAGAGTGGCCTTACTCTAATACCAATTATTGGAACCCTTGGGGGTTGCACCACATAATGATGGACCAGGTCCCTCAAAGTCAACCACATGCAATCAAACAATAGAGTGCAGGAAAACTAAGGGCAATGAAGGAAAGAAACAACACACAAGATTTAACATGGGAACCCTCTTGCTCAAGGGAGGAAAAACCACGGTTTGCCGTCACAAGGACCAACGAAATCCACTATAATCAACCTCTTGATTATAGACTCTATCTTAGCCTAACTCTAGGCTCCTTTCACTTGTAATAACTCTACTACAAGCTTAACTTGACAACTCTGCCAAGGACCCTCTACATTGATTAAATCTAATCAACAACAAGCTTAGGCAACTCTACCGAAGCACCCACGAGCAAAAGAAAACACTACTCTTGTAACATGAGTAGTTCGATTACAAATCAACACTCAAGAACACCCACTCACTCTTTAAGCATACTACAAAGATAAGAACATGAGCAATGCTATGCAATATTGAAATGGAGTTTTTTCTACCTCTCTTCACTCTTTAGATTTCTGCAAAAACTATTTAATGAAGAAGCCACTTTTTATTTTGTAGTTGAGTGATGATTAGGGCTGAATTCTCATTGGACCAAGTGTCCTAATTAGTAAAAGCAACACCTGCAATTTCGTTACACAAGAGGACAAACGTATATAGAAATACATGCCAGCTGTACTGTACCATGAACATACAAGGACCTGGTCCCTTGAAGTTAGCTGCTCATCATTAAAACTACATATAGCAGAGAATTTGAAAAATAAACAAATGATCTCTCAAAGTTTGGAGCACAATCCTGAAATGCTGCACATACTCCTCTTCATTCCTCGAAACACAAGGATGTCATTGAGAACATAATAACGAAGAAATCCAAGTAAGACCTGAACACTCGGTTCATCAGATCCATAAATGTAGCTGGTGAATTAGTCAACCCAAAAGACATCACTAGGAACTCTTAATGACCATAATGGGTCTTAAAGGCTGTCTTCGGGATATCCTCAGCCCAAATCCTGAACTGATGGTAATTGGACCTCAAATCAATCTTAGAGAAAACCGCTGCTATCTAAAGTTGGTCAAATAAATCATCAAAATAAGGTAGAGGATAACAATTCTTCAATGTCACTTTATTAAGATGCCTATAATTAGTAAACACAGAAACTCCCTAAGAAGACACACTCAATCAAATAAAACCCTTATCAAGAAGATCCTTAAACTGAGAATTTAGCTCCTTAATCTTGGCAGGAGCCATACAGTATAGTGCCATAGAAATAGGTCAGGTGCCCGAGTCAAAATTAATAACAAATTCAATACTACACTTAGGAGGAAGGCTAGGTAGATCCATAGGGAAAACCTTAAGAAACTTAAGAACTACAGGAACAATGTCAAGCGACGGCCTCTCCATACTAACATCAGGAATATAAGAGAGATAAGACTTGCTACCTCGCAAAATAAGTATCCTAGCGCACATATAAGAACTAATACCAATCAGCTTGCGGCTAACAACTCCCTGCCACACGATTGGTGGTATTCTAGGCATGACTAAGGTAACGGTCTTGGAAAAATAATCCATTACACATGATTGTGGGATAACCAGTCCATGCCCAGAGTAACATCACAATCCACCATCTCCAAAATAATAAGATCAAATAAGTATCAATATCTCTAACAGTCACAACACATGATCTAAAATCCAATCCACTACTAAGAAATAACCCATGGGAGTAGATACATGTAATGGTGTAGATAATGAATCCCAAGATAACTCTAACCGTTGAGAAAAATATGTAGGCACATAAGAATATGTTGATACTGAATCAAATAAAGAAAAGGCCGACTGATGGCATACCAAAATCGTACCTATAATAACAACATTCGAAGTCTCAGCCTCAAGTATAGCAGGTACTGCACATAATTGACCATGCCCGCTACCTGGCTAGGATCTTGACCAACCTCTTATCCTACCCGCTTAAGAACCTTTACGAGTACCCTGGGACCATACCTATGACTATACATATCACCTCTAGCTAGGGATGAACTTCTCAAATAGGTGGAACACCTCGAGCTGAAGGAATAATCGCTCCCCGACAGGGCACTCCCTCGATAAGTGACCAAAAGATCCATAACCATAACACGCCCTAAGTGCTGGGCTGAAACCATAAGATTTAGCTGACCCAAAATATCTACCACAACTAGAATAGCCTAAAGCCGAACCCCTCGAAGACTGATCGCGACCTTGGCCAGGACAATCATTAGAGCTAGACTGACCTTCATTAGTAATCTAAAGCGTGGCCTGAATGGGTCAACTAGACTGACCCTGATGCGGAAACAACTGATGTGGAGGGTGCCTACCTTGAGAAATAGTAACTCTGATTCGAAAGCTTCTATGACTCCTATTAAACCTACCCTAATATCATAACCTCTTATGCTACACCTTTAGGCATCATGATGTATCTCCTTTATAAGCTGAGCATAATAAAAAACCTTAGCAAAAGACCTACCCGCAACAACCAAATGTAAACATGTGAAGAGGAAGCCCCTAGTTGGGGATATATATCGAGGCTATCCAGGACCTCTAGTCTATCCACGAATAATGATAGGATCCCTAGGCTCAGTCTCGGGACCCTCATCTCATATAGAAATTGCACGTGTGCTAGCCATCTGCGAAAGATTGAAACCAAAAAAATTATAGAAACCAACTTAGACTCTTAACATTACATGAGTGAAAAAAGTGAAGAACTCCTAAAAATGTCCTATAGACTCCCAAAGATAAGAAATGAACGTCATCATTCTGATTCATGAGATTCTACTAGACACTTGCTCTTGTACCAACAATACCAGTGAAACCTAGGCTCTGATACCAATTTTTCATGATCCAATTTACAAGTCATGATGGAACCTACTTTATCTCGCCAGTAGGTAAGCCGAATCAGAGCCATGAGCTAACTTGGTGGAAGATTCCCCAAAAAAGGTGAAATAGATAATACAATTCATAAATTAGCAAGACAATAGAAATAGTTTGAAAGGTATCCATAACATAGAAAAACCATCCCACGACCTAGTAGGGTCAGTACAAGAGCAACTACAACACCATAAGTTCTAGAATAGTCAATTCAATCTATCATAAAACAAAAGACAAAACATAGATAATTAGAAGGAAAAAGGGTAACTCTAGCACCAATGGCTTACTCAATCTCTATAATCAACTGATCACGAATAACGTGTCAACGACAACAACTAGTACTCAAATTTTCACTAAAAAGGTATAGATGTGCAGTATAAGTACCAAAACCACGGGTACTCAGTAGGCATCATCAACTGACTGAGCTAAATTATGATATAAATATATAAGATACAAGATAACATAAGCAAAGTCAAGGGATAAAGACAAACTTAGACGTAACCTCCAACATCACTGTACATACATAAGTAAATAGAATTGAAAATATATTATAACAATCATACATAACAAGAAAATATGTACGATATAACAACAAAAGAATCACACCATTACAACTATAAGATTGGCCTCTATAATCCAATGAGTGTGGAAAAGTAAATGATCCAATGCAGGCCCCTATAAGGCTGGAGGATACAATCAAAGAGAATAACTACCAAATGACCAAAGGTTACCAATCGCCATGCCATAACCAAGGAACCATCCATCTTGTATTACATCTTGAACAATCCTCAATGTCAGAGTCAAACCGAAACTTAAAAGCATTATCATTATTATCATCAATTTTATTGGGCTTGAACTGGAACTTATGTCATTAATATCCTCAATAATTTCCGGACTTGAACCTGAACTCAAAATTATAAATCGCATCAATGAACCATAGTAGAGAATAAGTTAAACTCAATAGATTATATTGATAACTTATAGCTATAGACCATCATTTTACTCATTATTATAAATCAAACGAGGAATCATATTCGCGGGTCTCATCCATAATCTTGTCTATAAGACATATTATTAGCCATATTAGGGAACCATATCAATCCTAATATCCATAAGCAATATTACTAAGCCTGGCCAAAATTCATATCAATACTAATATTCATAAATCATGTCTTTAGGTATATCCAAGACTTATATTAAAAACCATATCCATAGTCCACAAGTTATATCCATGTGTCACATTATCTCTATGAGCCATACCATTTCCACAAGCCATTACTTACATTAATAGGCCATATTCCATCTATGAGCCGATTCATAATTAGAATCCATATAACATTCATGAGCCATATTATAGGTTTATAAGCCACATTATAGCTATAGTCCACTTTATATCTATATGAGCCATATTATATATACAATCCACATCATGTATATATAAGCCATATTATACTCGAGAGCCACATTATATATCTATGCAAGCCATATTATACCCATGAGCCATATTTTATATCTATTACATTAAGCATAGCAATAGGCCAAGTCATGAGTCATGTGTGGGAATCACGTCTATTATCACATGCACAAGTCATAAATCATACTTATAAACCATCCCATTAGTCACATATAAAGACACTATCATTCGAAATAGTCAAAATTTGTGTGCAACCTTTCATAGCCAACTAACATACTTAACAACTATGTTCAACCCTCTCAAGTTCCAACTTATCATTTATAAGAGTATACCATACACAAATAAGTCTACAAGCTTATCATAAGTCTTGGCTTAAGATTGGCCTGAGGGCCCCACTTCTAATCCTCGAAGATTTTCTTGAGAATTATCTACCCCGAACATGATTAAAGTGTCTAAGTTCTTTTTAGATGTCAGGTAAACAATAATAGCCCTAAGATATTAGTCTTCCCCAAATAAGATTAATTAAAGCAATTCTACTTAGAACAATAGCATAAGATTAAGTAAAGCAATTCTACTTAGAACAATAGCAACCTGGGCAATCTTCTTAGTTTAAGCAATTAGGAACAACTCTACCCTAACATGAGTAACTAGGCAAATTCACCTACCTTAAGAAATTTAAGGAAATTTCATTATAATTATATACCAATAAACCCAATTCACCTAAGCCATGACTAATTACGCTAACTATTCCATTTCTAAGGTTTCACGGTAGCGTAAGGGTCTAATTAACCCAAATAGCCTTGTTCACACAAGGAAGTAGGTAAACCTAGCATACCTGGGCACCAAAGAAAGCCTGAAGAACCCGTTGAATCACCGATTTCCCCATTCGAGAAACTTCCACAAGGAGTCACGCTATCAAAATCATAATTAACTCATCAAAATGAGAACATTGATACCCATATTACACTATTGTTCTTTAGGTTCAAAATTATGTAAAATCCCATGTGAGGCCCATTAACAGAAATCGCATTTCCAAAACTAGTTCAATGTACCTATGTTCTTAAGGAATGTTTACCCTAAAAATGAGTGAATTCCAAACTATATTGGTGCTAAAATAAAGTTACCAAGATTATGGGATTTTTGGATTAAAATGGAGAAATCAACCATGAAAATAAGGAAATCTTACCACAAATTTAAAGGAAAACCGCTTAATTAAACTTTTTTCCAAGCTCCTAAATTATCCGCAAATGCTATTCCTAAGCTTTGCCTCATTTTAGGGTTTAAGACTCTTGATAATGGATGAGAAATAAGAAAAAATTGGATGAAACGGGGTAGTTATACCCTTCCTAGGTACACGGCTATCGCATTCGCTACACGTCGATTGCAATCGCGATACCTGCCCTCAGGGGCAGAAGTCGCGATCGCGATGAGGGACATCCTTACACAATACCAGTCTGCTTCCACAGAGAGTTGCTTTTATGACATAGGTGTCATATTTGCAACACTTAATTATAGTGGACAGATCGCTAACATGATCTATAACTCATGAATGGGAGTCCACTAACACCAACTGAGACGTAGAAATTTCCAAGTGTCTACCAACCCCTCGGGATTCATCCAGAATCCCTTATACGTAAATAGACTATTCTACCCTATCAAATTCAATGTTCTGAATTCAATGTCGCACTCAAAATTTCCATCTAAGGTTGTTTCGATAAAAAGTGGGTCGTACACCTAGTTGTCATTTTTCTTAACTTCTGACCAATAGCTCAAAATGAGCTCGGGTGCCTCAGGACCCTAACCAATATTCCACCTAGCCTAAAATCAATATTCCAAAGCTATTAGATCAGTCAAAATTGGCATACGAGGTTATTTTATTAAAGTTTTAACCCGATAGCCAATTTGAACTAGTGGAGACTTTGAAATAGAGAATTATTTCCAAAAATCAACCGAACTGTCTGATAATGAAATTATTAGTTCCAACAAGTGACAAATAACTGTCATAACCCGAACTAGGGCCTGGCCGTGATGGATATCCCGAACTATGAAGGCCTGGAATGCCCTTCTCTATCTGGTAATCATGCACAACATTCATATGAATAAAGAAGATGCGGAAACATAATCAGCTATAGAAACATGGTCAAATTCTAATTTCAACATAAGTATGGAAACTGTAGTGCAACTACATCTAAATAACATCTAACTTAGTCTGCGAAATCTCTCCTATATGAAAATCTGACAACTGTCTGAAAACTGGGACAAGGCCCCCAGTAGACCAAAACGATAATAAGTGACATAATTTGAAAAGACAAGCCTTCTGGAATAGAGAAGGCTCACCAACTGGACACAACAACTCTGTCTAATATAATCTATTGCCTTTCTGGACCCCTAGACTGAGCCTCAGAACATGGAGGGAGGAGGGGTGGTCAATACAGGTGTACTGGTATTCAAAGTATTACAAAATAAAGCTTTTATATAAATAAAATAAAGAGAGAGGAATTTGTCAAAAAATCATGCATGTAATAGTTCTAAAGCACATGGACACTTTTCTGAAAAATCATAATAATTCTTAACAATGTGGTTTCTGATCTTTGTATTAATTCTGAGTTAGGTGGCACTCTCCTACAATTTTGATATTCCACGGGAAGTATGGAATCTGCTATTGACTCGGCGAGGAAGCCCCCAACCCGAGTGTACCACAAGGGTTGGAGTTTCTGATTCTGATATGCTACACGGCTCTAGGCCAGTATAATATATAAATCTGGATCGGCAAATCACGGTTGTGGGCAATGAGTTATCTGAACTCATGCCTTCTTCGGGAAACCACCTAAACTCTCTTTATGCCCAATTTTATTCTGTTCTGAATCATGCATGTCCCTAATGTCAACATCTGAAAAGTCTAATTTCAAACATGCATTCTATTCTGTTCTGAATTATCATGGCATAATCTGAATTGGTGTCGTCACACCAAGACTTGCAAGTCCTATTTATGAGCCATAATGCATCATGCATAATTCTTTTGTTAAAACACAGTTTAGACCACCCAACATTTCAAATAGTATAAGAGATTTCATGTTCTGAAGCATAATTCAAAACTATGCAAGAATTCTTTAAACATATGGTGGTCATGTGCTTTTGGAAAAATCATGCACTCTTTCATTATATGTATTTTCAATATTTTTCAATACAAACAACCCTCTCATTTGAATTCAAGATTTATTACCAAATCTTTCATAAATCAAGGCTTTTCGTAACAAGATTTTCAAGATGCATTTTATAACAATTCATAACATGTGAAACATGGAAACAATCACATTAAGAGAGGGATTTTATATGAGTCATGCTCTCAATTTAATCATCAACCTTTAATCATATGCTTACATATATATATATATAGTTTTGAATCAATTTTGGGGAAGGCCTAAAGGCCAAACATTATCATTAAGGCTTCTAAAACATGAATGTATTCATAAATCCGAAACCCTTTTCTTAGAATCATGATTTCTATGCCCATGAGATTTTAGAAAAACCCTGCGTACGTCGATTACGAAGAATAATGGATGATTCTTGAAGCTTACGGATTGGGGATTCCAAAACTCTAATTATATTCAAAAACTCACGGTTGAACCTTGAATAATTTGAGATTCTTGTTTGAAACCCTAGAGAGCGTTCTTGATGAATTTTGGTGAAAGTGTATGTATTTAGGTGTATTTGGGATTAAATCCCGTATTTGGATGGGTTTGGGGCCATGGGAAATGTCTAGTTTGACCTTGGAATTTAAAATCCAAGACTGGAATGTCGTATGCTTCACCATGACACGCTGGAAATCGCGGTGATCTACTGGAATTGACAATTGTCATTTTAAGGCTCATCGTGATGCGGTGGCCAGTCAATCGGGAATGCTGACACTAAAAATGCTCTAACTTCTTCACCGAGTGTCCGTTTTAGGTGAACTTAGTATCGATGGAAATCTAATTCAAAGATATTTCATTTGATATATATTATGCCACCCATTTAGATATATACAAGGATTTATAGTCGATTGAAGTTGACTCAAGTTTTAATGCTCACTAAAACTCGAACGATAGGAAAGCTTTCTACTTGACCTTGAGTTAGGGGACCTTTATGATCTCAATTCATGCTCAAATAGGTTGCAACACTACATGCTTGATTAACATGGAAAATTTGCATTGAATTTATGGCTTTTGGATCATCTACGCATAGAAATGATGGTTTTCATTCTAGCCCAAAACACAGGGCCTTATAATAACTTAGTATACATAAAAAAGTTCTAAATCAAAAAAATAAGAAAAAATATAGAAAATGACCTGAAGGGCCATTATAGTTCTCGAGCTCACTTGTTGACGTATTGAATGGATTAGATATCTTCACACTGAATTGATTGTGAGCATTATATCCTCATTGCATGTATACTCAGGGTTGTCGAAATCCGTCTATCAACTATGGGTATTAATAGTCCTTTAGTCATACAACAATCCTCATTAGATAAAGATATTAACCTAATTCTTTAAAATTGCCATGAAACAAACCCTACTCTTAGTTCTCTTTTTCTTAGATGCAATAATGGATATTATGTTTATGCGCCCCTCCTTCTCTACTTTGGAAGCACCAAACTGGATGAAAACTCCACTAGCACCAATAGAGATTCCAAGAAAGAGGCCAAATCTGAGAAACATTGAACAATAGGTCCATAAGGCTCTAGCTATTCTAATGAGGTACAACCAAAGACCAATCACCGGGAAGGTGAGCTATGGTCCAATGATGACAAACTCATTACTCCTAGATGTTACATAAATAATAGAATTCAATGGGCAATGTAGTGAGCTCCTTATCACCCTATTCCCCAAGAACTTGCTAAATTATCTAGTAAGGATAGGAACTTAGAATTACAAGGTTTCAACTAACTAGTGATAACCTTGATCAAATTTTTGATGAGTAAGGAGGACTCTTTAATGGACAAAAGCCTAGATTCAAAGATGAACCCTAAAAAAAATCATTGTTTCCTAATGAATTACAGTATATGGAATGTTAGAACGGGGAATAATGCCAAGTTTAAGAGATGCTGTGAATCTATGGTCCAACTCTATAGAGCTGCCATGCTAGAAACTAAGATGCTGACCATAAGCAACTTTAGTAATGAGCTCCACTTTGAATACCACATTCAATTCTCTATTATTGGTCATTTTAGAGGAATAGTTAGCATGTAGAAAGATGATATGTTAAAGCTTGAGTAGGTCTCTACAACTCCCCCTAACATTCTTGTTATGCTTAAGGTTATCCCTCCTTTTGACCCTTGGATTTTTAGTTCTATTTATGCCAATAATTTTTCTAAAAGTAGAAAAGATATAAGGAACAACCTTATGATTATCTCCAATAGTTTTAATAGTAGTTGGTTTGTCAGGGGTGACTTTAATGAAGTCCTAAAACTAGAGATAATTATGGAGGTAACAATATCAGCTATTCTATGAGTGATTGCTTCTGGATTTATATTATATATTGTAACCTAGTTGAGGTTTTAAAGGTATAAAATACACTTGGACTAACAAAAGATACAAGAATAGGAATACCTTATTCTAGAGAAATTTGATAAACGCTTAGCTAATAACTCTTGGATTTCTAAGTATCCAACTATGTCCCTATCACTCACCTATCTTGAATCACTCTGACCATTGTCCCCTCCTAGTCGAACTAGATAACAAAGGTCGAATCAATTCTAAACCTTTTAAGTTTGAAACTATATATTAAAGTCACCCTTTCTCCACCACTATAGTTCAAATCATCTTTGATAACACCCCTTTCTAATTACAATAACTACTTTTTTCCAGTATAATGACATGACCTAGAACAAAATTATATTTGATAAAATCTTTCATAAAAATAAAATACGTATTGCGAGAAGTGGAATTCAAAAGTATGATCCATACTAGCATAACCAATTCCTCTTAGACTTAAAAGTTAAGCACTTTGAATATTCTAGTGCCATTACTAAAAACAAATAGGAGTTTTGGAAACTAAAGTACACAATAATTAATTAACTGAGGGGGATGCCAACACAAACTACTTCTATACTTCCACTATCAATAGAAAAAGAAAAAACAAAATCTTTCCCCTCTAAGATAAGGTAGGAAATGGCAGCATGAACCTAACATTATTAAATCTAATATTATGGATTTCTATCAAAACCTTTACACTGTCTCTCACTCTCACACTAATATGGACAACCTACGTACTCTGTTAGTAATTAGAAAGATACTATTTCTGCCCATTTAAGGGATAACATAGTCAAAATGGCCATTTTGTCCTTTAAATGGCTCTATCCAATTTCCACAAAAAGTATTGGAACATTATTGGGAAAGATGTATTGGATTTTACATTTCCACCTGATACAAGTATGATCACGATCATGGACACTTTTTGAGTATTTTGAAGACCACCTAAAGAGTGCACAAGTCTAAGTGTGAAGGAGGCCCAAAACCGTCCCAAGCACACTCCATGGGCTATTTTTTGGAGCCCTTTTCATTAAAGGGTCTTTTAGTCCTTTGTCTTTTATTTTGTAATGTAATATAAATTAAGCATTATAGGGTTTTAGTTGGTAGTTTTTATGAATGTTGAAGAAAGAACACTTCTCTTAGAGAGAGAGACTCCACAACTAAAACTAGGGCATAACATAAGGGTGGATTCTCTTGTGTGTTGTATTTTTCTTGATACGTTGGTGATTGGGTGGTGGAAGCCTATATTGTGTCAATTATAAGAGTTAGGTATTTGTTATGTGAAGTGTTAAAGGTCCAAGAGTGGAATATGCTCTTGGGTTGTTAAGACTACATCAACACTTGTCTAACTATCTATCTTGTATCTTATTTTAGTTTCGGCTTCTTGTATTGTTAATGTAACACGTTTGTTCTTGTTGGTATTGTAATATTGTGGAGCTTCATCTTGTGTTGCTAAAATTGTTGTTGGCTGGCTATTTTGGTGTATTAACACCTTGTATCCTCTTCTTTCTTGTTCTAGATAGTGAATCCGAGAGAGGTCCCCATTTGGTCCTCGGATCCTTAAGATTGGGGACTGATTTGGAGTGTGTTTTGTTCCTTCCATTTTCTTTCTCGTATCATTTGGTATCATATCAAGGTTTGATTTTGTTCCAACAAAATCAATCTTGGGATTGTTATCTTGAAAATAAAAATAAAAAAGTGAAAAAGAAGAAAAAAGAAAAAAATTAATGTTCATGTTTTTTGGGTCTTTCAAAAAACTTGATTTTTGTGTGTGTTTGTGTGTGTTCTAGTGTTAGATTTTTGTTCTCTAACACTATCAAAGTCTAGAAATTAAAAATCCCAACAAAAAAGAAGTGTCAAAATCGAAAATCCCCCCAAAAAAATACTAAACTCGTTTTTGACCCTAGGTCAAATTTTAAGTTTTTGATTTTGTATTTTTCTTGTGTTTTTAGTGTTAGATTTGTGTTCTCTAACACTATAGGAGTATTGGGTTCGAATTTGATCTAAATTGGAGGTTATTTGAGCCATCCACCATTGTTGAGCTTGAGTTTGAAGAAACTTGAAGGGTTATTTTCGGTACAACCGCCATGGAAACCGAGGTTTCAAATGCACAAATAATGGACAATAATGCCATAAATCTCATTTTGGCTCACCTTGATGCTATGTCCCAAGACCTTTCTAGGACGAATGCGGGTCTTGAAAAAATTGGCTCGTATGTGGTAACTATGAGTGAGAGGTTGGATCAAATGGAGAGTCGAAGGAAATCTCATGCTTTGACTCCCGACACTTTACTTCTAATGACCAATCCTCCAAGACCATCACCTAATTTCTCAAGCCAAGCTCTAAATAGCCCTCAAAACTGAGACATAACTAGGTGCATTTCCCCACAATTAGATCAAGTCCAACAAGGACTTGGACGCCAAATGCCTACACTAAAACCGAACCCTCCCATCCAAGATCCACTTAACCAAAGGCGTCAACTTTCACCAATTCAAATTCCTTCTGTCCAAGCTCCACAACTGAAGTTCCTCTTCGCTAAACCAACCCTCTTGACCGAAGCTCCACTTTACCAAAAACGATATGTTCATGTAGAGGAGAATGGTAGAAAGGAACATGAAGGATATGTGGTCTACGATAATTCTTGTATGATGGTAGGAGACTTGAATTGGATGAGATTGAAGGTAAATATCAAGATGAAGAGGAAGCCAAGATTCAAAATGAATATGTCGGTTGAGATTGTTTGTTATTGAGCTTGCGGGTTCTCCATATTTTGTGGATTGTTTTGGCTGGTTTCTTTTGGAGGGCCAATTGCACGAGGTGAAGCCGCGAATTTGTGGCCAAATTCCTCTCAAGATGGAGAGGATGATACGAGTACGATCACGATCATGGACACTGGTACGAGTACGATCATGATACGAGTACGATCACGATCATGATACGAGTATGATACGAGTACGATCACGATAAATTAAAATAATTTATTAGAAATTTTGTCATTATTGATTAAAGTAATAAGTACCTTACATAAAATAAATTTTTCCTATGCTCTAGACAATATATGTACTTAGTCGCTCATACTGAGTGCATATATTGCCAACATGGCTCTGATACCAAAAATGATCGGAAGTAAAACTGCGGAAGTAATTAAATGAAAATAGAAGTATTAAAGCAACTTACAAAATTTTATTCAAACTTTTATAACCGAAAACATTACAGAGAGAGAGAGAGAGATTAAGCAAGCGAAATATTTCTTGTGTTGGAAATTTTTTGATGCCTTCTCTAGAATTACAACAGATCTTATATAGATCAGAATGAAGGAAAAGGGTACATCTAATGCCTACAAGTGTAAGGCTAAGATCAAGTCTTAGTGGTCGACAGTCCTTTTGCATTATAAAAGTCTGCCAAGTGCTTTTGCTTTTTGGAAAGCTGTCTATAAAGATTCCAATTAGGAATAGTTGAATGCCCTTTCAAAAAGTAATTCCAGTTCTTTGAACCTCTACTTTTCTGAAGGGTTATTTCCCTATTCTTAATAGGGGTCCATATAGGCTGTTGCTATTCCTTTGGGGTCTAACATGTCCCCATTGTCATTACTGCTTCCAGTGGAAGATGCTTCTTCTAGAAGCTGTAATACTTCTTCTTCATTAGTTTCTTGGCTTTCCATATCATGTAAAGACTTTTTCAATTTTTCTTTGAGTGCCTTCTTATACTGTGAAGTACTGGTTGAAGGTGGTGAAACGATCTTTCCTTTGTCAGGAGTTTTTAGAGCTACTGGTTTGGGAGTCCAGCCTTTGACCTTTATCTCTTTGGATAAATACTTGATACGATCATGTTCTTCTTTGGCGAATTTCCAAGATATAATATATGAAACTCATTTTTTAATAAAGAATTTGCACATTTGGATGTGCTCTGGGAGGGTTACACACCCTTATTTGGAACAGAAATCATTGAACCTGTTAATGAATTATATGGGGAGGATTTCTTTGATTCCTACGAAATGAATCCACCAATCGTAGAACCATCTGGGAATAATAGCTTCTACCATGGAAGGACAGTATTTAATAAACCAGGTGTGTCCTGGTCTGACATATAAAAAATTAAACCATGCAGACTTGTAGTCATACCAATTATATGTTTGAGGCCTGTGAGGCATCGATAAAGCAATAGGAGTATGCAGGTGATCTCCAAACCAGTTGAAAAGGGTTAATACCCTTTTGATGGTGAACCTAGAATAGTCAATATATTCTGGATTCTTTTCATTCATTGAGTGTTCGACTTTAATGGAGTCAGTGTCTACAAGGATGGATTCGTAGAATCTCCTGGTCTTGAGTGGATTCTCTGTACCCACGAAGTTTTTATCATTATAAACCAGCTTGACTAGTTGGTCGAGCGGATACCCTTCATAGTCTTTATCAAGGGCAAGGACTGGCATTACCTGAGTGGTAATAAATTTGAATTCCTCTTTGATGGGAGGAGTTGTTGCTATGGTTTTGACTGCTGTAGGATCTACAGCCTGAGCAAAGGTTTTGAGAGCCTTCATAGCATAGCTCTGCTTCGATTGAACAAATGAACTTGACGATTGTCCTTTATCAAAAGGTTTATTAGTCTTCAAATCTACCAATCTGGTTGGCATTAGTGGAGGAAGCTTTGGAAACTCTATCAAAGCTACGTATTTGTTTTGGAACTGTAGTGGTAGTTATGGTTTTAGCGTAGGCCTCTGTGGGCCATCGGATCAGACATCCGATTCCCAACAAAAGGGATCTTTTAAAGAGAACTTTCAAAGCTAATCTTTATAGCAAATTTGATATGAAATATGGATTTTGGCAAATACAAATTGCTGAAAAGGATAAATATAAGACTGCCTTCAACGTCCCCTTTGGACATTATGAATGGAATGTCTTACCCTTTGGACTCAAAAATGCGCCTTCCGAGTTCCAAAACATTATGAACAATATTTTCAATCCCTATAGTTATATGTTGATTGTTTATATAGATGATGTGCTTATTTTCTCCGAGAACATTGATTCTCATTTTAAACATCTTAATACTTTCTTCAAGATTGTTAAGATTAATGGCTTAGACATAAGTGCTAAGAAAATGAAGCTTTTCCAGACTTCTATAAGATTTTTAGGGCACGACCTTTATCAAGGTAGTTATAAACCAATTTGCAGAGCCATAGAGTTCTCTTCTAAATTCCCCAATGAAATCAGCGATAAAACTCAACTTCAGAGGTTTTTAGGAAGCCTAAACTATGTAGCTGATTTTATCCCAAACATTAGGCAGGTCTGTGAACCTCTTTACAAAAGACTTAAAAAAATACCTGTTCCTTGGAGCTCTGAGCAAACCAAGGCTGTCATCCAGGTAAAGGAATTAGTCAAAAACCTTCCTTGCTTAGGTATCCTAACCCTGAAGCCTTTATGATTGTCGAAACTGATGCTTCAGACCTTGTGTATGGAGGTATTCTGAAGCAAAAAGCTAGTATTGATTCTTCTGAACAGTTAGTCAGATTTATATCAGGAATCTGGAATTCCGCCTAAAGAAATTACAGCACTGTTAAAAAGGAGATTTTATCTATAGTGCTATGTATCACCAAATTTCAGGATGACCTTATTAACAAGGAATTTTTACTATGTGTGGATTGCAAATCTGCTAAAGAAATTTTACAAAAGGATGTTAAAAATCTGGTTTCAAAACAAATATTTGCTAGATGGCAAGCTCTCCTATCTAGCTTTGATTTTCAAATAGAATTTATCAAAGGAGAAAACAATTCCCTTCCTGATTTTCTAACAAGAGAATTTTTACAGGGATAAAATGAGACCCACAACGCTGGGGAAAATCCCAGTAGGGAGTAAACAGGAACAAACGAAGATAGCCATACCATTCGACTCTCCAAGTTCAACATAACTGAAAAGGAGAAAGGCGAACCTAGCACTCAATTACTGAAACCACAATTCATGCTCGTGGTTAGTCAAGACAAAAAGCACGATTTGGTCGCGGCACACAATCGTGGTCGCATGGACACAGTCGTAGATAGTCATGCGCTGTTGCGGTTCAGCGAGAATATTCCCAGGGACAGATCTGTAAAAGTACTTAGAAGAATACCAAACTAAATATAAGCTAAAACCCTTCCTTCTTTGGGAATTGCTTACCCCATAAGATATTTTTGAATTGAAATCTTGAAACCCTAATTAGGAAAGTATGTAACTAATTTTAGAGAGCTGATTTCTTAGCATTTATGTGAAGAATGAATGCTTTGGATAATCCTTATGGTATATCTCTCTTTACTTTCTTCATGTGTAGCTAAGTAATTTAGTCTTGGGATTATGTTTAACTAGAGTGTAATTTATGTGTGGGTATAATTATGTTTGCATAATTTTTAGTTTTTGAGTAAGGATTTCACCATTGCTTGAGCTTATGAGTTGGAATTTAATGGGTGCAAGCCCCAAATCTCTAAATGGGGTTGATGGATAAAACCCCCAAACTTTAGAAACCCTTTACCATCCTCAAAAGAGGGATGAAGGTGAATATGAGATAACCCATAACATCCTTAAAAGAGGGTTATAGAGGGATAGGGCAATGGTGGACAATTAAACCTATGGTTTACCCCCTTTTGCAATATTAGAAATAACAGTATTAGGAGTGTAAATTATGTTTAGAGAATTATCCTAGAAATAGGGATTCTTGATTGAGGTTTTGGATGATTATGAATTTCACATTTGTTAGGTGCTCGAAAGAGGCAATAGGTGAAATCATTGTGGTTTTATCAAAATATTAACCACAATGACCTTTGACCTACTTTATCCTTTAGTTAACAACTAAATTTCATGCTAAACCATCATTAACCCACACACTTTTACCTTTAGGTAGACATAATCCCAAGATTTCCCCCAATATTGTTGCTTAAAACAAATGTGTCATCTCTTGATCATTTGCTATAGATTGTTCATAAAGTTTCCTAACAAATATCCCTCACCATTTTATTTTACATATCATTTTGTTAGCATTCCGAGTACCTTCGTAGTAATGTGAACACACATAGGCTTTGAAATCTATAATTCGTTACTTGAGATTAGACCCTGATTCAAATTAGGTTACTTGGCAATGCTCGTCTAACTCCTCAATTATGGGAGTGAGTTGAGCGTCATCATAGAACTACCTTGAAATTTAAGAAAGAACAATGTTGTGCCACGACTATAACTAAGGCGCTATGTGGGAGGCAACCCACAAATGCAAAAAAAATGGCTCGTATCCTTGTTTTTATATTTTAGTAGTGTCAATGCTAGGTTTTTAATATGAATAATTCATGCATGTGTGGAACTATTGAGTACATTGCATAAGTTTTAAAAGTGGTACATATGTGGAAATGGGCATTACAAATTGAATCGGGATCAAATTGGTGTAAAATAAAAATGAGCTAAATAGGGGAAAATAGGGGAGCAAAAATGCTCTCAGTTATTGAGATCGTGGCACTCAGGATCAATCGCGGTCATCCGCGTGTCTGCGATCGCGGTTACTTAGTCCCGATCGCAGTTAATTCAGCCACTCATCCCCTAATTTCCTTTACATTTTTTACACACTCTCTTTCAAGTTTTTAACTGCAGAATTGATCCAATATTAAGGGGAATGAATATAATGCAAAATTTAAGAGAGATGTTAGCCCCTTACGTATTTCCAGGGAGCACCGTTATCCCTTTTATCCTTTATTATTTATGCAATAGGGACACTGTGACCTTTTCTAGTTAGGGGTGCCTCATTATTCATTTGATTTGGGCCTGTATTATTGACATTTCTGCACACTTTTCTACTCTTTTGGAAAATTCTTATATGGGTTGTGATATTTAGACACTTTGATGGTGCCCATATTTTCATGAATTATTTACTCTATTTTTAGTTTATCTCTCTATTTTAGTTTTAATAGATGAGCTTTTGTATCGTGATAAGGTTTTTAACCATAGGTACAGGGGAAGTTTGAGTACCCGTGGCATTGAGGCCATAAAATACAAGGGAAATCTGAGAACCTATAACAATGATGATTTGGGATGGCATTCATATCCATTGGTAAAGTTTGAGTAACCATATGGGTGGTTCTCCCACACTACCATTTTCAATGTGAGATTAAATCTTGGGTTGTTTCCATGATTAGAAAAATATGTGTGGTGCAGATACAAATTAAAAACAACCTCCTCCATAAAAAAATTTCACAAAATTTGAAGGCATGGACGTGAGCAACTTTGTAGAAAAATTTTCCCTCTTCCTATGACTCAAAAAATTGACTTTGGAAAAATAGTAGATACTCCATATTTGTCTCAAATAGGTAAAACAATTTATCCTCCTTGACAACATTCGCATGCCATGTGTGTGTGGTTAATTTTCTTAACCTCATGTGTACTTGTACCATCTAGAACTTGCCCATTAGTCTTTCAAAGCTAAATTTTTATTGTGCTTGGTTGGCAAAATAATCATAGGCCATCTTGTTATTTTGGAAGCCCACTTTAGCCTAAAAAGCCTCCCAATACATAGGAGTTACCCCTAGTCACCCTCTTTGAGCCATTGTACTTTTCTTTGGAAAATGCATTACAAGTTGTGACCCTTTAATTCATCCTCACTTGAACCATATCCTCCTTGAACTTAAGAATACAAATTGAAGCTAAAAGCCTAAGTTGGGGGCAGTAGAAAGAGAAAGAAGTGTAGTTAAGCCATGAAGTCGTAAGAAAGTGCCTACGAGCTTAACCAGTAAGCATTTTGCATTAAAGAAAGAGAAAATACATTGAAAGAATAAAATGCATAAATTTTAATTACATGCAAACAAAGTGAAGAAAAAGAGGCGAAGAGCATATGAGTAAAGCAAAAAGGGCAAAGTAGACAATTTAGTAAAAGGAAAAGAACTGGCACAAATAGCATTACTTAAAAGGGTTATGATGTAGAAGTTCAAGAAAACTTTAGCCTTATCATTCCAAGTTAATATCCTACCCTACCCTAAACCTACATTACAAGCTCAAAAAGTCCTTTTGTGATTCCTAACCAAGTGTGGCCATTGTAGTGGTGATTAAAAATAGGGGCAAGCCTATAGCATGGTACTTGTTAGCATGGATAATTTCTTGAGAAAGTGAGTATTTCCACTTAAAATTCCTTGTTACATGATTGGTAACTAGGTGTGTGAATTTTTCCTTTCATGTGAGTAGGCATGCGAACTAGTTGAGGTGGGTGATTTTGTCATCTTTCGTGCAATGAGATAAACAGAAGTACAGAATAGTTGTAGTCAACACTTTTAGAGTGTTACTAGAAGTTACATGGTTGCTTCTCAAAGCCTATTACATCCTTCACTATTCTATTTTATGATGAGTAGAGTCATTAAATGCCTATTTGGCCATATGTTAAAAGCTTTTTGTGGTAGCAATCAAGTTTAAGTCATCATGATTACTGGGTGATAGAATAAGGGCATACATATAAAATTGTCTCATAATAAGAGGTGGTGTTGCTTGAGGACAAGCAAGGTCTTAAGTTGGGGGTATTGATGAGTGGTGATTTTACCACCTATTCTCAATAGCTTTCATGCACACTACCTTGTTTTGAATGAATAAATGACATTTTTGTGAGTAAATGTACTAATATCTACTCATTGTAAGCTTAGAGTTAAAAAGATCAAAAGATGTGGAATGGAGCTTAAAATGATAAAAAGGGAGCAGAGTAGAGTGTAGCTGAAGACCTGGACCACATCTGCCTCAGTTACCGCGACCACAGTCCTTAATCTGCAATCGTGGTTAGTCAAGACAGTCAGCATAACGTGGTTGCAAAACACAACTGCGGTTGTGTGGCCGCGGTCGCGTGGCCTCGATCGCGAACAATCTTGAGCGATCATAGTTCAGTGGGATTTGGCCCCAGGATGGTTTTGTAAAATCACATGAATGAATCACAAATCATATATAGGCAAAAACTCTTTCTTCATTGGGTATTGCTTACCTCATAGATATTTTTGATTTGAAAGCAAGAAAAGTTAATTGGGAAAGTGTAACTAATCTTGGAGGATTAATTTCTTAGTATTTTGGTGAAGAATGGATGTTTTGGATAATCCCCATGGTACTTCATGAGTAGCTAAATAATTTAGTCTTAGGACTATGTTAAACTAAAGTATAATTATGTGTGGGTATTGTTGTGTTTGCATGATTTTTAGTTGTTGAGTGTGGATTCTACCAGTACTTGGGGTAATGAGTTGGAATTTGATGGGTGACAACCCCAAATCTCCAAATGGTTTTGATGGGTGAAAACCCCAAACTTTTAAAACCCTTTGTTATCCTTGATAAAGGGATGAAGGGAAACTTAAGGTACCCCATAACATCCTTGAAAAAGGGTTATACAGGGACAAAGTAATGGTGGACATTTAAATATATGGTTTACTACCTTTTATAATCTTAGAAATAAGTGTGATTAAAGTGTAAGCCATGCCAAGAGCGTCATCCTAGAAATAGGGATGCTTGATTGAGGTTTTGGGTGATTATGAATTGCATACTTGTTAGGTGATCGAAAGAGCCAACGGGTTAAATCGTTGTTGTTTTATAGAAAGATTGACTACAATGACTTTTGACCTAGCCTATCCTTTGATCAACAACTAAATTTCATGTTAAACCATTATTAACCCACACACTTTATCTTTAGGTAGATAATCCCAAGACCCTCTCTATTCTTAATTTTAAATCAAAAGTGTTATATCCATGCATTATTAGTTGAAAAACTATCCCCAAATCAAATACCCCTATTTTATTTTACATGTCTTATTTATTATCATTCCGGGTAAACTTGTAGTAACTAGAACACCTATAAGATTTGAAGCCTATAATTTAATCCTTGTTGATTCGATCCTAAGTCTAGTTGGGTTGTTTAACAACAATCGCCTTACCCCTTATTAATGTTCAGTTTGATACTTGATGAGATTGATCACATTTATTAAGTATGCTAGTTGTGTATGGGAAGTCAGATTCTAATCTTTGGTATATCTCAGGATATTGCTCATATATATAATTTATGGTATGATCTGTAAATATGGCCTATAACATGTCTTCCACTTATATAGGACATATTGATATGGCTTTTGAATATGATTAATGACTACGTGTGAATATTGATATGGCTTCCAGATATGAATAGTGACTTATTTATGTGATTATTGTTATGGATTCCAAATATGATTACGAGTAGGGCCTGTTTACAAGCTTACTAATATGGATATCAACAAGATACACAATATTATTTATAGATACAATATGGCTTAGATTCTATAATTTGGATTATATACTATATGGATTATAGATGCGATATGGCTTGAAGAAATGATTAAGAGCTCATAGATAAGATTCATAGTATGGATGCAATTATTGGAATAATATATGATTATGATTAGTGACATAGGTTATAGGCATGGTTAATGGTATAACGTAATAGATGCGGTATTGGTATAATCTAATAGATTAATTTATCAATATGACATGTGGATGTGGTGCATTACTATGATTCAATAATATGAGTTTTGATTCAAGACTGGGAAATAATGATATTATTGAGTTTTGATTCAAGTTCGGCAAATGATGATAATGGTGATGATACTATTGAGTTCCAATTAGAGTCTGGCATTGGGATTTATGTATGAAATGGTATGGTTTGGCTAGACTCTTGGTTATTGTATGATAATTTGGTGATTTACGACTGTTTGGTTGCTTAGTTTCTTGGTTATACCCTCCAGGATTATGAAGGCCTACGCTAGGTTATTTACTTTTTCGCCCTTATTGGGTTTTAAGAGGGCCAATCTTGTAGTTATGATAGTATGATCTTTGTGTTATTATCTCTTATGCATTTATTTATTTATATTCATCGGTGTCAAAGCTTATTTCTAGGTTTGCCTCTTTTATTCTTACTTAGCTTATTGGGTATGCCATTATTTAGCTCAGTTGGTCGATGATATCTACTAACTACCCATGGTTTTGCTACTCATCCTACACTTACGTACCTTTTTAATGCAGATATGAGTACTATTTGTTACTGCTGATTTGACATTTGTGCATATTTAGTTTCAGAGACGCTCTTGGAGTTGGAGTTACCCTTTTTCCTTCTATGTTTCTATTCCTAGTCTTTTATTTTCAAGATGAATTATATTTGACTGTTCAATACTCATTGTTCATTTGTAGTAGCTCTTCTATCGACATTACTGAGTCTTGGGATGGTTGTTGATTTCCTATCTATTTATTAGACCTTTATAACTGCTTTATTTTTATTTAAGTATTTGATTGTAAATTTTTGGCTTTTTGGCCATTTTTCACCAATATAGTTCTTTGAGTCTAGCTTTAAGATATGTTTTTTCTTGCCTACTGGCAGGTTAGGGAAGGTGACATCATAACTCATAAGTCGTGTCGTGACAAATTTGTATTAGAGCCTAGGTTTCATTGGTATTATTATTACAAGAGTAATTTCAACTAGAGTCCTGCAGATCAGAACAATGACATCTTATTCTTATCTTTGAGAGGATATATGAAATTCTTAGGAGTTCTTCACTTCATTCACTCATTTCTTGCTAAGAGTCTAAGTTGGTTTCTAAAGCATTCTTTTGGTTTTACTGTTTCGTAGATGGCTAGGACACATACTACTGCTACATGAAATGAGGGGATCAAGATCGAGCGTAAGGATCCTATCATTTTTCATGGATTATATAGAGGTTTTAGATAGCCACCATATGTGACCACAGTTAGAGGTTAGGATATTAGGCCTTCACCAGATCCTATCTCTTATCCCAAGCAAAAGATTATTCCATTATAGTCAGCAATGGGCCATGGACCAACCCAGACCCTATCTAGATTTATTTCTTCTTTAGTGCTCAGGTATGCTTTGGTTGAGATTTTTGTATTGGTTGGTGGTACATTATCTGATAGTTTAAAGTCTACATATCAGAGTGGTACTAAGGCGGGGGTATAGCTTACAACTGCAGCTCGTAAAGTTGAGGTGTCCCCTACGTCGGTAGTTGCTCATCAAGAAGTTACTCCACCTGCTATGTCTGTCGAGTAGCATATGGTGTTGGGTAGATTCTTCAGGGTTGCTTCGCTTAAGTTTTCTAGTGTACCGAGATAGGATGCGTATAAGTTCTTAACTACTCATAAGGATAGGCTCCATAACTCTTAGACCTAATTGAGACTCATTGTATGGATTTTACTAATTTTTAGTTAGACTTTGCAGCTCAACATTAGTGGATAGGCTATCTTGATACCAGGCCAGTTGGATCTTCACTTTTGACATGGACCTAGTTCTCCGAGATCTTCTTTGAAAAGTATATGCCCTACAATGTTAGGTATAATTTGAGAATTAATTTTTAAGGTTGAAAGAGGGTACTTTGAATGTTCTAGAGTATGAGGCTTGATTTTATGAGTTGGATAGGCATGATACTTCTATTTTGACTACTGAGTATGAGAGGGTTCATTGCTTTGTCTAAGGATTGAGAATTCCTCTTTGTATGTCTACACAAAGTCTGGTTATTGTGTGTTGGTCTTTTTTGAGGTATTTGATCATGCTCATCTTAAGAAGAAGATGCATCACGAGGCCCCTAGGGTCTGCGATAAGAGGCTGCAGTATTTGGATAGATTCACTGGGAGCTATAGTAGCTCCCGATTCATAGGCAGTGGTTCTCAGGGTAGGTACCCTCTACTTTGGTCATATCAGCATCAGGGTCAGTCTAGTAAACCCATTCAGCATGTGCTTTATATTATCGATAGAGGCCAGTTTAGCTCTAGTGATCGTCTTAGCTAGGGTCATGGTCGATCTTTGAGGGGTTCGTCTTCCTGATATTTTAGTTTTGATGGTTCTTTTAGGTTAGTTGGATCTTCTAATTTCATTCCAATGCCTCATATATATTATAGGTATGCAACCTTTAGTCATTTCTAGAGAAAGGTTCCCAATGGTTGCATGATTGTTCCTTCATCTAGAGTGTTCCACCTATTAGGGTAGTTAATCCCCCAGCTAGAAATGGTATGCATGGTTATAGGGGTAGGCTTTAGGGTGCTTTTGAAGTTTCTCAGGTAGGTAGGTCAGAAGCCCATCCAGGTGGTGAGCGTGGTCAGCTATATGAAGTACCTGCTAGACTCGAGGCTGAGTCTTCAGATGTAGTTATTATAGGTACGAATTTTGTATGTCGTAAGTCATCATTTTATTTATTTGATTTGAGATCAAACTTATTATTATGTGTCTACTTATTATACTCCATAGTTAGAGTTATTTTAGGATTAGTTATATATGTCATTACGTATATCTACTCTCGTGGATGATTCCTTAGTAGTGGATTGGGTTTTCAGATCATATGTTGTGACTGTTAGAGATGTTGATACTCTTTTTGATGTTATTATATAAGACATGGTGAATTTAATACAATTTTAAGAATGGATTGTTTACATACGGTCCTAGATTGTTTTGCAAAGATCATTACCTTATCCATGCATGGTATACCCACAATCGTGTGGGAGGGAGCTTCTAGTCGTTAGCCGTCGGGATTATTTCTTATATATGTTCTAGAAGGATTATTTTGAGGGGTTGCGAGTCTTATCTCACTTATATTTATGATATTAGTGTGTAGAGTCTGTCACATGGCTCTATTTCTATAGTTTGTCAGTATCCTGATGTTTTCCCTAATGATCTACCTGTCTTTCCTCGTAAGCACAGTAACTAGTTTGTTATTGATTTGGAGTCGGGTACCCAGTCTATTTCTATGGCACCTTATTATATGGCTCCTGCCAAGCTTAAAGAACTAAATTCTCAGCTTCAGGATATTTTTGATAAGTGTTTCATTGGACTAAGTGTGTCTCTTTGGGGAGCTCCTGTGTTGTTTATGAAAAAAATGGCTCTATATGTATGTGTATTGATTATAGGCAGATTAATAAGGTGACAGTGAAGAACCGTTATCCTATACACCACATTGATGATTTGTTTGACCCACATCAGGGAGCAATAGTGTTATCTAACATTAATTTAAGGTCCGATTACCATCGGTTGAGGATTCAGACTGAGGATATCCCGAAGAAAACTTTTAGGACCTATTACAGTTATTATGAGTTTCTAGTGATGTCTTTTGGGTTGACTAATGCTCCAGCCGCATTTATGGATTTGATAAACCACACGTTCGGGCCTTATTTAGATTTTTTTGTGATTGTGTTCATCAACGACATCCTTTTATATTGGAGGAGTAAAGATGACCATGAGCAGATTTGAGGATTGTGCTTTATACTTTAAGAGACCATATGATTTTCACCAAGTTCTCTAAGTGCAAGTTTTGTCTTGAGTCGGTGACATTCCTTGGACATATGGTGTCTAAGGATTTTATTATGGTAGACCCGATGAAGATTGATACTATTTGTGATTGGGTAAAACTTAAATCTCCGATTGAGGTTCATAGCTTTATTGGTTTGGTTTGTTATTATAGATGCTTCATTGAGAGTTTTGCTAATATTATTATGCCTATGACTAGATTGACTCGACAAAAAAATTTCTATCTGATGGTCTGAGGAGTCTGAGTTGAGCTTTGTAAAGCTCAAGATATTTCTCACTTCAGCACCTATTTTAGCCCTTCCTGTTTAGGATGAGAGATTCAATGTGTATTATGATGCTTTTGGTTTTGGTTTGGGGTTTATATTGATATAGCAGGGTCATTTTTTTACTTATTTGTCGAGGTACCTGAAGGTGCACGAGCGCAAATATCCACTCATGATTTGGAGTTGGCGGTGGTGGTGTTTGTGGTTAAGATCTTGAGCCATTATCTTAATGGTATGCATTGAGAGATATTCACGAATTATCATAGTCTTTAACATCTTATGACCCAAATAGCTTAATTTTTGGCAGTATAGATGGATGGAGTTTCTTAAAGATTATGATATCTCTATCTTATATCATACGGGTAAGGCAAATATAGTAGCAGAAGCCTTGAGTCAGAAGTTAGGGAGTATGGGTAGCTTGGCTTTGTGTTTTAGTTTCTCAGAGGTCGTTGGCATGGGACATTCAGTCCTTAGTAAACTTGATGGTACAACTTGATATTTCATATCCTAGGAGGATTCTTGCTTGTGTTGAGGCAAGTTCCTCGCTATTTGAGTAGATTTAGGATTGCCAGTTTGAGGAAAAAAAACATTGCATCATTCGCAATCAGATGTTGAATGGTGAGTCTGAGAGTACTGTAATGACATGTCAAGTCATTTTCCATATTTTTGAATATTTTTTCCTTCCGAGTTTTTTCCATAGCTGGGACTGACGTTTGAGTTACTGGGCAGTTCATTTGTTTTTTAGAACCAATTCCACTTTTAGAAGTCTTTGTCGGTTCCAAATAGCTACCGGATGAAAACTTTAGTAAAATGATCTCTTATGTAAATTTTAATTGTGGAAGCAGCTCCTGAATGTTGATTTTAAGCTAGGTAGACCTTTGGTTCGGGTCCCAAGGCACTCAAGCTTTTTTTGACCTATTGGTTGGAAAGTTAAGAAAATGAAATATGGGTGTGGGACTCACATTTCATCAAAGTCACCACGGATGGAAAATTTGAGTGCACCATTGTATCCAAAATATTGAATTTGGTATGGTTACATAGTTTATTTACGTATGCAGGGTTCTGAATAAACCTTGAGGAATTGACAGAATTGCTCATGTAGAGGATGTAGTGTGATCACCAACGGCTATCACGATTGCAATCAATATGTACAGGGCCAAGGTAGTGCGATCTCACACCTGTAGGTCGTGATAGCGACTGTTGAGGCCCTTGACTAGGTATAACTTTGCCTATTTCCATGATTTTAGCCTTTTTATCTTCTCCCTTGAGAGCTAAACCTTAAAGTAGTGTGAGAGCTTAAAATTGAAGCTTGTGGATGCTAGGGAAGCAAGATTAACATCCTTTTCTTAATTCTCCTACAAATTTAATGTAAGAATCCTCTAAATTCATGGTTGAATTTCTTGATTTGATACTCAAAACCAGAAAACCTTTAGTGCTTGATTTTATACCCATATTAGCTTGGTTTTCACCCATTTATGAGGGTAATGATTCCTCGAGCTTGATAATATGTTGTGTTGGTTTTGGAAATGTTATTTCTATAAGTGGGACCCAAATGAGGTTTTGAGGTAATTTTTGAAACCAAAGCATAATAGTGCAATATGGGTATCAGTATCCTCGTATTGATGAGTAGAAAGTTTTTTTTGATAGTCTGGCATCTTAAGGAGGCTTCTTGGAAGGAAAAAGCAAATACTTAGCAGTTCGTTGAGCTTTCTTCAACGTCGAGGTAGGCTGGGTTTATCCCTTGTTATATTAAGTCGTGCCATAGTATTCTTATGATATTGTGTTGGATTTGAGATGGGTTTTAGGTTTTGGATTGAAAAAATGCAAGATTTGGGTTTAGTTGGATTATTTAGGCTAAATTGAACCCGTAGAGTAAAATACTTAACTTGTTGCCTTAAACCTTATTGCTTTAGACTTCATTAAGCATGTTTAGCATGGGAATGCCTTAGTTTGCTCTAAATTAAGTAGAATGCTCTAACAAATCATGCTTAGGGTAAGTTTGACCTTAGTTGCTTACACTAATGAAGGTTGCCTTAGTTCCATTGGATTTAGTTTAAGTGCTTGAGAAGAATCTCTACCGTAGGATTAATGGTGGTTTGTTATACATCTAAGTGTGGATTTAGATACCATAGCCTATTCTGAGGTAGTGTTTGACTTAGAATGTATTTCAAGAAGTTATAATTAGGATTTTTGACCCACCATAAGCCAAGATTGTTGAATAGTCATCTTGAGACCCTTATACATTTATTAATGCTTAGAGAATGCCCTTTTTAGGCAGTATTGAGGAACCTTTGTACTTATTGGTCATGATGAATGATGTTAGAAATAATGCCTAATGATTATGCCATATGTATAATTTATTGGTTAAGCTTATGGAGAGCTATTAATTATGTTATCGTTGTGGCTATTGATTGGGCTACCGGATATCATATTGAATGAGCCCTTGACCATGATATAGTCTCAGCAATACATTGTGTTATTGACTATGCTATGAATAGGTAATAGATCATGCCACGGATTAGCTATTGCTTAGGCATTGAAAAACTATCTTTTATGCTAATGATAGGCCATTGAATGGGCTATTAATGATTCATCTCTCAGGATATTACTTATGATTATGATCATGCTAAGAAATCATGCTAGAAAACATTTCTAATAATGATATTAGCAATTGTGCCCTGAATTATGTTAGAAGTCATGCTTATTGATTATATTGGGAAGTTATTCCATTAATTATGATTAAAATCATGATACTTCATTTTATGATCTCTTATGCTATTGATTTTACCATTTATTATGATTATATATGTGCATTGATACCCGGTAAGGCTAGAGGATATTATGATGATACCCGGTAAGGACGGAGGATATTATTATGATATGATGATACTTGATAAGTTCAAAGGATATTATGATGATATGATAATAACCGACAAGGCTAGTGGATATTACGATGATGCAATAATATCTATCAATGCCGGAGGATATTATGAAGATATTTTAATACCCGAAAATGCAATGTTGTGATAATATTGATACCCAAAAAGGATGGAGGATGATTATGATGATGCATTAATACCAGGCAAGGATGGAGGATTATTATATTAATGTGCCTATGTGTACATCTATCGATTCGAGTTCGACAAGCCCTATGTATGGCCAATTATATGCTTATATGTATGCACATTTATGTGTGATGTGGGTGATGTTTATATTAGGGATGTTGGTTGTAGCCCGGAAATGATAAATGTTTATAAAGTGGTATAGTTGATGATTAGTGTTAAATAAGGATTAGTGTTTGAAATTTATTAAAGTGGCTAATAATGACTAGTTGATAAATGAGGTTTAGATGGCAATGATGATTAGCCATAAATGATGGTTGGTAATAAATAATGCTAGTTGATGATTAATGGTCATATAATAATTAAGAATTAGTGGCTATATGGTAAATTGTGGTTGAAAAATGATTAGAGGTTATATGATGACTTTGTAGTCAAATGGACTAGTAATAAGGGATGGTTTGCTAGAAAATAGTGACAACTGTATATTATGGCCAAGATTGCTAAATGATGATAATATTACGGAAGATGAGTACATTGCCTAATGTTAGTGAATTGCAAAATATTGGTAAATGATCGTTCAATGTTTATTGTTGAATAATAGTTATATGACGATGTAAGTTAGATATAATGTTGGTTGATTGCTTCATTCTTCTCTATGGTGCACTCTATAGTCGTATGGGAGGTTGTGATGAGTTCTTTACTTTCTACACCAATTGGCGTATGGGAGCTAATTTTTTAGTTGTGGTTGCTTGGGGTACTGTTTTATGACACGACATAATTGCAAATTTCTTAATATTTATGCATGATGATATTGGCATGTGTTGATACCTTTTGTTATGATTTTATTTTGATTTACTTACTTTTTATGTATAGAAATGTTGGAGATTATTTAGGTTCATTTCTATACCTTAACTTAATTTCTGTTATCTTGCATTTTATCATATTTATATCATGATTTATCTCAGTCAGGCGATGATGCCTATTGAGTACCCATTATTTTGGTACTTAAACAACACTGCTATACCTTTTTTGGTGCAGATCCGAGAACTAGCTATTGTCATTGATTGTTCTTCATGCACTAATTGATTTTTAGAGATAGGGTGAGATCTTGGAGTTTGAGTCGCCTATTTCCCTCTATCTTTATTTCTAGTCTTTTGTTTTGAGATAAATGTAGTGACTATTCTAGACTTTGAGTTATATTGATACTATTAGATACTCTTATACTAGCTCTACCAGATAGTGGGATTGGTATCTTGTATTAATTGTATTTATCTATCTATAACCTTTGCTTATTTGTATATTGTGTTCTTGAATTTTTCCTATGATGGATATTTCCTACCTAATTAACCCATTGGGTTAGCTCTAGGTTATTATTTTAGCTTACCCAATGACGAGATTTAGTAGGTGCCATCATGACTCATAAATCAGGTCATGACAAGGACTACCCTATATTCTGAGGGTGTCTTGAGATTTGATAGTCGTATTTGTGTTTTGAGGGTTGATGACTTAATTCAGTCAATTTTCATGAGGCTAATAGCTCTAGATATTCTATTAACCAAGGTATAGGTATGATGTATAGGTATTTGAGACAGAATTATTAGTAAAGTGGCATGAAGAGATATATGGCAGACTTTGTAGCTCATTGCCTATGTTGTTAGGTGAAGGCAGAGCATCAAAGAATTGGTGGTTTGATTTAGAGATTACCCATTCTTGAGTTGAAATAGGAGTAGGTCACCATGGACTTTGCTAGTGGCTTGCCTCATACTTCCCGTGGTTTTAATGGTATTTGGGTCATTGTGGATCAATTGACCAAGTCATCACATTTAGTTCTTATTCAAATGTCCTTCAATGCTGAGAGGTTGGCCTGTGGTTACGATAGTGAGATTGTTTGCATATTGTGCCTATATCTATAAGTTTAGATTGGGGTTTGGTGTTTTTTTATAGATTTTGGAGAGCATTTCAGGAGGAATTGGGTACTCAGGTGGATCTTAGTATAGCCTTTCATCCTCAGACCAATGAGCAGTCAGAGCGGACTATTCAGGTTCTTGAGGATATGCTTTGAGCCTGTGTTATGGATTTTGGAGGTCAGTGGGAGCCGCACTTACCCTTGGTAGAGTTCGCATATAATAACATTTTGTCATTAAATTATTATGAAGGAACCTTTTGAGTATTTATATTGTTGGAGATGTCATTCTCTAATAGAATGGTTTGAGACTTTTGAGATCAGGCCCCGGTGGTACCGACTCAATTCAAGAGTCGTTGGATAGAGTCAGGGTGATTCAAGATAGGTTGAGAGTAGCTTAGAGTAGGTAAAAGGCTTCTATAGATCATAGAGCTCGTACCTTGAGATTTTGAATTATTGACTGGTTGTACCTCCATGTATGTACCTCCATGTATCGCCCATGAAGAGTGTGATGATATTTGGGAGAAAAGGCAAGCTCAACCCTAGATATATTGGACCCTTTGAGATCCTTCACACAATGGTAAGGTGGCTTATGAGTTGGACATACCCCTAAATTTTGCTACTGTTCATTCATTTTTCCATGTTTCTATGTTGCGACGATACATTCTCGACCTGTCTCATATGCTTATATGGTACTTAGTTCAGTTGGATAAGTGTTTGGCTTTTGTGGAAGATTTTGTGCTCCTTTTTGCTAGTGACGTTAGGCAGTTGGCACTATAGAGATTGCTGTAGTTAAGGTTTAGTGGAGGAACCGCCCAATTAAGGAAGCTACTTGGGAGATCAAGAGCGACATGCGGGCCCAGTATCCTCACCTGTTTGGTGCTTTAGATACATCCTAATCATTCACTTTTTTGGACAAAAGTTCTTTTAGTAGTGGATATTGTTATGAACCTCCAGGTCATTTTCTCTATTCCTCCTCATTTTCTTAGTTTAGAGATTTCCTGCAGCTGCCCAAGTCATTTATGATTGGCTGGAACTAACAGTTCAGTTACCAAATAGTTCATTTGTTTTTTAGAGCCTATTCGTTATTTTAAAGCCTTCGCTAGTTCAAATTGGCTCCCGGGAAAAAACTTCATTCAATTGACCTTGTATGACAATTTTGACTGTTCCAACAGCTTTAGAACAACGATTCTAGGTTGGGTGGACCCTTAGTTTGGGTCCCGAGACTCCGAGACTCATTTTTGGTTGTTGTTTGAAAGTTAAGAGAAATAGTAAGTAGGCGTGGGACCTATGTTTTATCGAAAAAACCTCGGATGGAAATTTTAAATACACCATTGAGTCTGGGCACTTTAGCAACGAAAACTTTAGCGACCATTTAGGATCTTTAGCGGCCCTAGCTCAACCACCAGGTACTGCTTTAGTGATCACCTGGGCACTTTAGCGGCTAGCACTAAAGCAGCCCAAGTTCCAGCCTATTCAGTTGGGGACCGCTTTAGCGGTTATATGGGCGCTTTAGTGGTTATATGGGCGCTTTAGCGTCTGCCTCTAAAGCTTCCAAATATCTACTTTAGTGGAACCTGTATGCCTGCTAAGTGCATAAATACCTCACCCAGCTCAATTTTAAACATTTTTCTCCTATTCTCATGAGACTAAAACCCTAAAGAGTTGGAGTTCATGAGAAAATCAATAGTGAGTGATCTTGGAGCTTGGGAAGGGTTCATTTACGTGGTTCTCCTTCAAATATGTGGTAAGCTTATATTATTTTCATGATTTATTTTCCCATTCTTATCTAAACTCCCTAAAAGCTTGATGACTTGAGTTTAGCACCATTATAGCTTGAAATTCATCCACTTTGGGGGGTTAATATTTCTTGAGCATAGTGGGATGTTGTATTGGTTTCAAATATGGGATTTTTGTAAATAGACCCCACATGGGATATTGATGAAATTTTTTACTCGAAGCAAAATAGTGTAATATGGGTATCAATGTGCTCAATTTGATTGGTAGACTGTGATTTTAATAGCGGGACTTCTTGCAAAAGTTTTTCAAAAAGGAAAATTGGCGGTTTAGCAGGTTCTTCGGGGTTTTTGTTGGCGTTCAGGTAGACTAGGTTTTCCCTCTTCATAAATTAAGTTATCTCAAAGTATGCTTATGATATTATGCTAGACATAGGGTGGGATTTAGGTGTTGGAAGTAGGAATGAGAATATTTGGAGTAGTTGGACTGTTTAGGCTATTTTAAAACTGTGAATTTGGGTAATTAGCTTAGTGATTCATGTTTTAGGTAAAATGGACAGCATGACTCATCTTTAAAAAAATGCATTTGTTACTTAAGCTTGGTGAAATTGGCCTTAGATGCTTAATATAAAATAAAATTCCTTAGTTGCAATTATTTTAATTATAATTGACTTAATTGTTAGTAATTGAAAACAATTACTATCTTAGGACTAGTTATGGCTTATTCCATATCTAAGAATGAACTTAGATAGCTTAGCCTAGTCGAGGTAGATGCTGCCTAGAATGAAATTCGGGTATTAGAGTGTGCCCTCCAATCACCATAGGCTAAGATTTTTTATTATCTTTGAAAACTGATGTTCACATGATATACCCTTATAAAGGTTTAGTTTTGGACTTGTGGAGATTGACTATATTTATTGAGTATGTTAGTTGGATATGGGAAGAGTGATGCTAATCTTTGGTTTTTCTATGGATATTTCTTGTATATATTACTTATGGTATGATCTATAAATATGTCCTATGACATGGCTTACATATATATAAGACATATTGATATACATGTGATTATTAATATTGCTTCCAGATATGATTAATGACTTATGTATGTGATTAGCTATATGACTTTCGAATATGGTTACTAGTATGGCCTATTAATAAGATTACTAATATAGATATTGATGAGATATACAATATGGCTTACAAATATAATATGGCTTAAATATAAAATGGCTTATATACCATTTGGCTTATAGATGTGATATGGATTGCAGAAATGATTAAGAGCTCATAGATAAGATTTATAGTATGGATGTGATTATTGGAATAACTTATGATTATTATTAGTGGCATGGTTAATATTATGGTGTAATAGATGTTGTATTGGTATAATCTAATGGATTAATTTACTTGTATGACCTATAGATGTGGTGCGTTGCTATGATTCGATAATATGAGTTCCGATTCAAGTCCGATAAATAATTATAATAATGATAATATTATTGAGTTCCGGTTCAAGTCCATCAAATGATGATAATGGGATGATACTATTGAGTTTTGGTTTTATCCCGACATTGGGATTTATTTATGAGATGATATAATTCGGACATACTCTTGGTTATGGTATGATAATTTGTTGATTTACCCTTTTTTGGATGCTTAGTTCCTTGATTATACCCTACATGCCTATGGGGGACTACATTGGGTTATTTAATTTTTTGCACCTATTGGCTTATGGGAGGGCCAATCTCATAGTTATGATGGCTTGACCTTTATGTTATTTTCTCATATGCATCTATTTATTTATATACAATGGTGTTGGATCTTATTTCTAGGTTTGCCCCTTTTACTTTGACTTAGTTTATTGGTATATTGTATTTTGTCATATTTATATCATGATTTAGCTCATTCAGCCAATAATTCCAACTGAATATGCGTGGTTTTTGTACTCATACTACACTTTTGTACCTTTTTGGTGCAAATCCAAGTGCTAGTTGTCACTGTTGATTCGACATTCATGTAGAGTTGATTTTGGAGATTGAGTGAGCTCTTGGAGTCAGAGTTACCCTTAATCATTCAATATCTCTATGCCTAGTCTTTCATTTTTGAGACATATTGTATTTGACTTTTCATTACTCATAGTTCATTTGTAGTAGCTCTTGTACCTACATTACTGAGTCTTGGGATGGTTGTTGATTTCCAATCTATCAATTATACCTTTATGACTTCTTTATTGCTATTTAAGTCTTTGATTGTATATTTTCAACTTTTAGACCATTTTTCTCCAAGTAAGTCCATTGCTCCTAGCTCCGGGCTATGGTTTGATTTAATAACTGGCGGGTTAAGATAGGTGCCATCATGACTTCTAAGTTGAGACGTGAAAATAATTTGGTGGTAGTATTTGTGTTTAGGATTAGTTGTTTTGTGTTTGCACCCCTTATCTTTGTTTAGTGTATTTTCTTGAGGATAGTCTTAAATTTTAATTTTTTAGGGTGAAATTTTTTTATTGTTTTGGATCATGTTGCTCATGACAGTTATAGTTAAGTACATTTCTCTATGATAGATGAATTACGACCATTTTTAGAGAAAATTAGTCATAGGTAGTGAGTAGGAAGTAAAACCCTTCCCTAATTATAAGTTTTCTACCTTACTTGTATACATGCTAAACTTTATGAGAACCCCATTCGAAAAGCATAAATGGTAGGGAACTTTGTTAGAAACACATAAGCTCTTACACTTGACTCTAACATGGGAAGGTCAGGCATAATAATGTAAATCATTTAACTTGGTAGTGTGAGTGGATTAAAATCATAGGGAGCCATTTTTAAACCATTGTGCCATGCATGGTGAGCATTTGTGTGTTTTTAATGTACTATGCAACTAGAACTTGACCTGTGTGTGTGAAAACTTTGGACTTGGTTTTGATTTATAAGAAATGGTCAAGGCAAGTCTTTGTAAGCCTAGTTCTTCCATAAGTTAGGTATACCAATCATATGTTATCCATAGCAACCTCATTGTGTGTTTAAGAATAAAGTTTTTGAAAAGTCATGTTCTATATCAAATACTTGTTTGTTTCATAGGCCTCATATAAATTTGATCCACATAGACCCTAGTTCACTTTATTGACTCTAACTGCCAAAGAATTGATTCGAATAATGGGAGAGTATAAGGATGATAAGATAGTGATATGTATTTCACTGGTGACATGAATGTTCTCAGTAAAAGAAAATAAGATATATTGATGTTTCACACTATTGCATAAAAAGGGAAAAAAATTTGTGGCAGGAAGGTATGGATTAATTTAATAAGATAGGTATTAAAAGAATACAAATGCTAATAAGAAGAGATGTAATTATCTTAAAATGTGTAGGGATAGTCACCAATAGCCAAATGGTTTCTATCCATCCCGTAGCTGACATGACAACCATGAAAAGTCCTTTTGATCATGTGAAATCAATGCTTGGTTTGAATAAGTAATACATTAAGAGAAAGCTTATGATATTTTGCTTATGTTTCAAAATATCTTTGAAGTGTGAGTACGTCTCTTGTTTAAGGTGCCTCTTAAACTAATTTTATAAAGAGAGAGTTGAGGAACATACTAAAAAGTGATGACACCGACTTGGTAAAAAATAGAATTCGAGTCGGGAATACAATCAACTTGGCCCTATTTTCTACATGTTACGTCAGTCTTAGAGTTCATGTTATTTTACACAAACAAACCTTGGGTTTTTGAAATTTTGATAACTGAATACCTTGGTGGATCATGATTAAATTGTGCAGTTGTCTACATATGGGGTGTCGAGCTAAATTAATATGCTTAAGGCTTGTCTAATGAATTGTTCAAGGATGAACAAGACTTTGAGTGTGGGGTAGTGTTTGGTGTATTTATACACCCAAGTACTTAACTTTACCTATATTTTAGCTTAGTTTTATATTTTTATGCTTCGTGCTATATTGATATAGATAAACTAAAGAAAGTGATTTGCATATTTTAGGATAAAATATCATTAGAAAGGGAACAAAATAATAAGAGAAGAATAAATAAGTATGATATAGGATACTGAAGAAGTTTTAAGGTTGAATGAGCCCCTAAGCCGCACAATCGGGCAACACAGAGACAACACCACAATAGTGTCGTCCTGCTAAGGAAGCCACTAGAATACATGTGTTATTAGGGTACACCGTGAAACAAAGAGCCACACATTTCCCTTTGCACCGCGGAGCTTATTTTTTTATGAATTCATAAAATTATCGGCCAACTCTTAATGGGATTTTGTTTCAAGGGTTCCATTTCTACAAATACCCCAAGGACAACCAGTAGTCATATACTTATGATTTTAAGTGATAAAAGAGATCACAAGGGTTTTTACAAGGGTTCTTCGTTTTTAAACTCCACTACTCATTACTTTGGTATGGTTAACATTAATGTTTGTATTCTCTTTATAATTTTGAGTATCTAAATACACTTGAACAACTAAACATAACTGAGTAGTATTTTGTACATATCAATTAATCTTGTTTCTTATTTAATTACTCTTGAGTTCTTACGCTTACTATTTTAGTGTCTACTCAATATTAGAATAGATATATATTTCTCATGTGAAATTGTAATGACCCTTTCGTTCAATTTACATATTTCCACTTATCATCTCTGTTAGGGATACTTCATAGCTTTCTTAAGTCATTTATGACTTGATAGGAGTAATTGTTTAGTTATCGGGCAGTTCGTTCAGCTTTTAGAATTAATTCCCTGTTTAGAAGTCCTCATTAGTTCCAAAGGGCCACGAAGAGAAAACTTTAGTAATACGATCTTGAATGCAAATTAGGACTACACCAACAAATCTAGAATATCAATTTTAGGCTAGGTAGACCAGTGGTATGGGTCTCAATGGACTCGAGCTCATTTTGACCTATTAGTTGAAAAGTGGGAAGTAAAAAAATTTGAGTGTGGGGACCTAAATTTTTTTAAACGACCTTGGATGGAAAATTTGACTTCACCAATGCCTCTACAACATCGTATTTAGTGTGGTTACATAGCTAATTTATGAAAACCAGAGTCTGAATGAGTTTCGAGGGTCACAAACAAGTTTTGACTTTGTTGGTACTAGACAAGTATGATCGCACAAGGATCTATTTTGATCTCAATAGTGTGATCACGTTCCGTAGGATTGCGATAGTGATATCTCCATGCCTGAAGTGGCTATAAATAGGCCCCCAAGTCGTGATTTTTTCATTTTCTCTTCATCTTTGGGACCTAAAACCCTAGAAGGGTGAGATAACCATTAATTGTGTCTTAGTTGTGACTTGGAATCCTGTTTATCATATATTTTCATGATTAACAATGGATATAAGGTTAGAATCCTTCAATTTCAAGCTTGAATTTCTTGATTTTTTAACCAAAACCTCCAAATATCTTGAGGGCATGATTTTAGCCCCAAATAAGCTTAGTTTTCACCCATTTATTAAGAGTTATGACTCCTTGATGGTGCATGATTTTGGGTTGACCTCAGAAATATATTTTTCATAAGTGAGACACAATGTGGTTTCTAGTGCCATTTTTGGACTCAAAGTACAATGGTGGAATATGGATATCATTATTCTCATATTGATGAGTAGATTATATTTTTAATTGCTTGGCATCTTAAAGAGGATTCTCAAAAGAGAAAGATGAAAGTTTAGCAAATTAATGAGTATTCTTAGGATTTGAGGTAGGTTAGATTTATCCTTTGTTAGACTGGGCTTTTTCATAGTATAATTGTGATATCTTATAGTATTGGGAGGGGTATTAGGTGTTCGTAGATGATTTTTCAAGACTTATAGTTAGTTGGATCTCTTAAGTCATTCGGACCCATATAATGGACATCCTAGCTTGTTGTATTGAGCCTTAATGGATTATACTTAATGTCTCATGGTTAACATGAGAATACTTAGAATTACTCTAGTAAGTTGGGAGTGACCTTATCACTCATGCTTAGGAAATTTTTTTTCTTAGATGCTTACTCTAATGAAGTTGCTTTAGTTCCAATGAACTTAGTGATAGTATTTGCGTAGGACCCCCATTTTAGACTTAATGGTATCTTGCTGTACTTTTAAAAGTTGAATGATATACCTAGCGTAGTCAGGGGTAGAGGTGTACATAAAAGGTATATTGGTGGATTTATAAGTGGGGATTGACCCACTTTAAGCCAAGATTGACGTAGTCCTCATGAGACCTATAAGTATTTATCAAATGCCAAGAATATTATCTTTGAGTCAATATTGAAGAACCTTGATAGTAAATTTATTGATGATGCCATAATGAGATATTGTGTATACTATTGTAGAATCCTATGACCACGTTATTCATTAAGCCATGGATGTGGCTATCACTCGGGCTATTTATTAGTTTATTGCTTGGCTACTGATTGGGCTAACGAATACCTTATTGAATGGGCCCTTGACAATAACATAGCTTAAGCAATAAAGTACGATATCGACTATGCTATGAAAAAGTTATAGATTATGCAATGGATTTGATATTGCTCAAGTTAGGGATAAACTTTCTTTATGCTAATTGTGGGCCAATGAATAGGCTAGTTGTGGGCCATTACTCATGATAATTATTATGGTTATGCCCGTGGTCTAATGCACTAGATTATTGACTTATTACTTATAACATTCATGTTTCATATATATATACTTATTGATAATGTGAATTTAATGATGAATAGGGAAATATGGAGGTATGCACTTCTAGATTCTCCTTTTATGTTTATTTACTTTAGCCCTCATGGAGATTGTACTTTACTTTAGCCCTCGTTGGGCTTGTCCTTTACTTTAGACCTTGTGTGGCTTGCTTTTTATTATTAATATTAATGTGGATATTATGAAGATATCCGACAAGGACAGAGGATATTATGATAATATGATGATACTCGGTACTATCGGAAGATATTATGATAATAACCGACAAGGATAGAGGATATTATGATGATATGATGATACCCGACAAGGCTGGAGGATATTATAATGATATGATGATACCCAGTATGGACGGATAGTTTTATGATGAATTGATCATCCCCGACAAGGTTGGACGATATTATGATGATATGATGATGCCCAACAGGGTTGGAGGATGATTATTAATTTGCCTATGAGTACATCTACCAATTTGAGTCCAGCTAGCCCCATGTGAGGAAACTATATGTTATTTATTCTCATGTGTAGTTTGGTATACTATTTATATTAGGGATGCCAACCATAGTTGCCTATTGATCAAGGTATAAAGTGCTATGGTTGTTGATTTAAAATTGAAAAAATAATTAGTGGTAAATATTAATTAACAGGTTAATAATGACTTACAGATAGTTGAAACATAGAAATAATGAGGACTAGTGGTATTGATGACTAGTAATTATAATGATTAAGCTATAATGATGTTCAGCATAAATGAAGACTTATAAAAATTATGATTAGTTGGTAATAATGATTTAGTCAATGATGATGACTAGTTGCCAAGTGAGGATTTGTGGATTATTGATGCTAGTTACTAAATGGCGTTTAGTTAATAAATTGAATAGTGAATAATTGGTGATTAGTGGATATGGGATCAATGGTGATTAGTGAGTTTTTGATGGCTAGAAATAAATATTAGTTAGTTGGGAAATATGGATTAGTAATAAAATTTGGCTATGTGCTAGTTATTGATTAGTTGATGAAAAATGATTAGTTGTTGATCCATGAATAGTTATTATGTGGTGAATAGTGTATAAATAACAATTAGAAGATATATGATAACTAGTGATTAATTGGTTTAGAAAATAAGTGTTGGCTAGCTAATAAAGATCTATTAGTGCATATTGAGGATATAGTTGTCTAAATTATGGTATCGTTATGGTTATGCATATATTACCATACTTTGTTTAATTATGAATGTTGATGATAACTGAGGAAGGTTGGTGAACTTCCGATTGAGGATAATTGTTGAAAGTTGATAAATTGACCGACTAATTGTAAGAGTAGAATGATGGTAGAATAATGATAGAGTTTGGATATATTGTTGATTAGACTCCTTTATATTTATATTGGTTGTATTCTCTAGTTGTATGGGATGCTGTGATGAGTTCTTTTATTTATGTACTAGTTGGCGTATGAGAGCCAACTTCATAATTGTGATTGCTTGTGTTGATTCCATATGTTATATTATTATTCTGATATTTATTAATTGTTATGTCCAACGATATTGGCATGTGTGGATGCCTTATGCTATATTGGTATTCCGATATTTATTAATTGTTAGGTAAAGAGATATTGGCATGTGTGGATTCCTTATGTTATACTGTTATTCCAGTTTTATTACTTATTTTATACACTGATGATGGAGATGATTCAAGTTCAATTTTGTACCTTGACTTAGTTATGATTATCTTGCATTATATCATTTTTATATCATGACTTAGCTTTGTTGGCCGATGATGCCTACTGAATACCCATTGTTTTGGTACTTATACTATATTTCTACAACCTACAGATCATAGTATGGGTTATTTTCATTGATGTGTGTGCGTTATGTGTAAAAGCCATGGATTTGAGTCTTAGAGTGAACTCCTAACATTTGGAGTATTACCTATCTCTCTCTTATATATTAGACTAGTCTCTATATTATATTTAGAGATAAGTTATATTAGTTTATTCAGTTTAACTTCACATTGTACTCGTGTATTATTAGTATCTCTTGTACTGATACCACTTGATTTTGGGATTATATTAAGTAATTGAATATTTATTTCATCTATTTTGTAATTCTCTTATTTATATATTTGGTAGTCCGTTTCTAGCCATTCTAGATAACGGCTTTGGCTTGCAACTGGTGGGTTATAGTAGGCACCATCATGACCTAAGAAATTGGGGCATGATAAATTTGTATGATAGCATAGGTTTCATCAATGTGTTAGTACAAGAGTTAAATATTTAGTAGGGTCTTGTGGATCAGTGCGGTGACGTTTGTAACCTATCTTCTGGAGGCTACAGGGATATTTTAAGAAACTCACTTTTTGACTCCATATCGTGTGTCTGCATTTCTATGAACCATAAAAATGTTCTTTGACTTAGTTTTGTCTCTAATGAATGATGCAAAGTAGGCGACGTTGTCGACAGATGAGGATGAGAGTTTAGGATACATTTCTAGAGTTTCAGTGCAGCGTCGGACTTAAGATTCAGAGATGCATATCAAAGATTTTAAGCATTAGCTAAAAGGATATAGGGCTATCTTAGGCTCCAATTGAGCTTGTGACTACTTCCTCCCTTTGAGGTTCAACATTAGGGATCTAAGTCACGATAACAGATCCCTCTCAGCCATGAATAATATTTGAGTCATCGATAGTTCTTAGGACAGATTTAGGTCTACTGGTGTTCATCAAGGTCCTTGAGCAGTTTCTAAGTACGAGATTGGTATTTTGGAGTGGGCCTGGCATATTTTTATGTTATATTTTTCTAATCCAGACTTGGACATGGATTTTTTAAAGGACCAGTATTGTCATTCCACTTGGCGTCGAAGCATATGATAGAAGTCGGATCTTTCTTCTCTCAGATTATTGATTATGCAAAGGCTATAAAGAGAGCATGTATTAAGACTTATGAAGGTGGCAGCAAGAGGCTATGTCATGAGTATAGTAGTGTTGGTATTTTATCTGAGAGCTTATTTTAAGTGTGGAGAGATAATACATATGTCCAGAGAACTCCCAGGATATGAGTTAGTTGATCGGATAGAGTTATCATGTAATCCCTGCCAGCCTAAAGTTCTTGAGGCAAGCTAAAATTGCAGGAAGGATGACCATAATAATAGATATTTCTCTCACTGTAAGTTGGTTGTCCATTAAGTCTTAGTTTGTGTTGCTCTCCAGGATTAAAGCTTCGGTAGTTTGTTACTACTACAGAGATCTTGGCAGCTCAGTTGATGACTTAGTTGATGGGTGTGAGTTTTGACCCATTCAAATTTATTCTCCATATGCCCATTGGACTTGTAATTTTTTATTTCACCGTGATTGGTATGCTTTTATTTTTCTACATTAGTCTTTTATTATATGTATTAGGGTTTTCATACCCATTGATGATTATACATCTTGATGAGTTCATATTGGTTATTGTGTGCCTTGTTATTAAATTCACGATTATGTGACTGCTCTGTGGTTAATTTCTTTTAGTAGTGGATGGAGTTGATCTGTATTGATATTTTCTCCCTATGAGTGTAGATTTTGGGTTTGACCCTCATTTATCTTGGCATATTAGCCTTGTTATGTTCCCCGAATGATACATAATATTTATGTTCATTTTGGTACTGCCAATTCATTTTATTAATAGTGATATTATTGATACTATTGCTATCACTGCTTGAGATTATTGATATCATTTGAGGTTATTACTTGATTTAATTGATCCTTGTTGGGTAACTGTATAGACTAGTGTTATCTACTTAGAATTTCATCTCCTTGTGATTCATATTCGGTGTCTTAAGTAGATATAGCCCGATTGGATGATTTTTTTTCATAGCATGGTGAGGTTGATTATTTTCCCTTCTGGTTAACTATGTTATATTGATTTGGGGATGTATTATGGTGTTGAAGGTAAGTTGACCTTTCGTGGTCCTGTATGACTCTAGAGTTTGCAATTTAGTTACATTACCCGTTATTGAGTTTGAGATTCTTAGACTTGCCTCCTGGGTTGCGAAGGATTTTGTGTTAGCTATCCCTTCTTATTTTGATTGTCTATGAGATTGACTGGTTTGAGGTTCGTTCTTCATTCGTGGCTATTTCATTGCTCGATATTGGTTTGATATAGATATCGAGATACCCTAGATTTTTCTTTTAGACTTGTTAGATCCATCTCCTTATGATGGTTTGCTCTTGTTATAAGTGTGGTGTTGTATGCTTCATTCTCACCATGAGTTGATTCTTGCCTTCTGTGAAGTTAGGGAGATAGAGGCAAGTGGCCTTTCTTGTGATTACTTTTTTAGTTAGCATTTTTCTTCTTTGATGATGTGATACGTGGTTGGATCAAGTTATGATTTCCCTACTTGGGTGGATTAAGAAAATCCCTATTACAGAGTTTTTCAGCCTAATGAAGCTTTGTGGAGTGTTTCTCCTCAATTATATGTGCCTATGGTTATTCCTTGTCGAGATAGAGTATTGGATGAATTAGTTCAGCTAAAGTTTCATTTCTCTAAGTCGCTAGAGTTCGTACTCATATTGGATTGGATTTCCTGTATTTTTGGACAGGGATTTATCATCTATTGCATTTTGTTCTTCCGCTATATCTCAATTTTGGATCGACATGATATGGTACAGATATACCTGATTCAGACAGTGTGGTCGATGTATTTATTGGACCTTGGTTTGGATTTATTGGCTTAAATTTTGATTTGATATGTTGGGATAGTGATCTTGATGTTATAATATTGGAGTATTAATACCTATCGATCTTTAGGTTAGGTTTGCGTAGTTGAGATCGAGCGGTTTAGTTTTAGTGCTGAGACTTTATCTTAGAGTTGTGGAGTTGAGTGCATCCTTCATTTTTAGTTTTATCGCAGTTCAAATTTCATTAATAGGCTGGTTGAGCCTACTCTGTATTTACCAATTCGGTCTTCTAAAATTTGAATGGATTATAGTTGCTAAGTGTCAGATGATATCCCATGAGCTCGACATTTGTTCTTTCAGCTTTAACCATGATATTTTAGTATTTTTTTGAGAATTTTTGATGTTATACTCAGTGGGAGTAGTATACTCGAGTTAGATTTAGTATGGTTTCGGTCTCGGGTAATGGGATATCCTGAAGCGAAATATTAGTGATGAGTAGTTAGGTCTTCATCTTCTGGATTTTAGTTTGATTAACATTCAGACTGGTTGTAGCATCTCAATATATTGCATCTCTTGATTATCTCCATTTATGTTCCCAGACAACACCTTATGAGTTTATTCTCATGTTATCCGTATGAACTTTTAGATGATCAGTTTCAGTCCTTCGAGTTCTCTGTGATAAGATTTTGCGGGCAGGACTCAAATTATTTTCCTCCTTGTTTATAGTGGGTAGCAGATGTAAAATGGTTAAGGAAGGATAGATTTGGATTTGGAGTCAGTAGTATGACTCATGTCTTGGATTGTCTTTGGCCTAGATGAGCCCTTCGTGATTTGGGTGAGTATAAGGATGGTATCAGTGTGTTATGGTTCAGATTTGTGTATATCAGCCTTTTGGTTTAGTTGGAGGCCAGTTAGGGGTTGAAGTAAAGTTTTGGCTATTTGGAAGTGAAGTTAGGGTGTTGGTTGAAAAAAGGATACCTGTGGCGAAATCATTAGAAGCATTGTCTTTTCATAGAGGTTATCTAAGAAGTCATGCTCAAAGCATGCGGGCCCAGTACCTCATCTTTTAGAGCTTTTGAAAATCCTCCTATCCATTGACTTTCAGGGACGAAAGTCCTTTTAGTAGTGGATATTGTATGACCCTTTCGATCATTTTCATATTTCCGGGTATCTTCGCAATTAGCAGTCCCAAGTCATTTATAACTTGCTGGGTGTGATAGTTTGGTTATCGGGAAGTTCATTTGGTTATTAACACCAATTCCCTGTTTAGAAGTCTTCGCTGATTCCAAATGGCCATTGGGCAAAAACATTAGTAAGACGATCTTGGATGCAAATTTTGACTGCGCCAGCAGATTCAACATATCGATTTTACGCTAGGCAGACATTTTTTTAGGGTCCTAATGCACCCGAGCTCATTTTGACCTATTGGTCATAAAGTGGAAAAATTGAAAGATATAGGTGTGAGGACCATAATTGGTCTTACCAAACTTTTATCGAAAATCTGACTTAACCAACACATTCAAAATGTTTAACTTAGTTTGGTTAGATAGTTCTTTTGCAAAAATCGGAGTCCAAATGAGTTTCGAGGGTCAAAAAAAAGTTTTGACTTCGGAGTCCAATCGGAGTCCATAGGACTGTGATAGTGATATCTCCATGCTTGAAGGGGCAGTAAATAGGTCCCCAAGTTGCGATTTGGCAATTTTCTCATCATCTTTGAGACCTAAAACCCCTTGAAGAGTAAGATAACTCTGTATTGAACTGTGAGTGTGACTTGGAAGCTTGATTAACACATATTTTCATGATTAACAACGGATTTAAGGTAAGAATCCTTCAATTTCAACCTTGAATTTCTTGATTATTTTGACAAAAACCCCAAATAACTTGAGGGCTTAATTTTAGCCCCAAATAAGCTTAGTTTCACCTATTTCTAAAGGGTTATGATTCCTTGATGGTGTATGAACTTTGGGTTGACCTCGAAAATATATTTTGTGTAAGTGGGACACGCTTGGGTTTTTTGGTGTCATTTTTTGACCCAAAATAGAATGGTGCAATATGGGTAACATTATGCTTATATTGATGAGTAGATTTTGTTTTTGATAGCTTGGCATCTTGAAGAGGCTTCTCTAAAAGGAAAAATGAAGGTTTAGTGAATTGATGAACATTCATTGAATTCGAGGTAGGTTAGGTTTATCCCTTGTTATAATGAGCTTTGTCATAGTATTATTGTGATATCTTGTTAGATTAGGAGGGATTTTAGTTATTGATTGATGATTTTTCAAGACTTGTGGTTAGTTGGATCATTTAGGTCATTCGGACCCATATAGAGAAATGCCTAGCTTGTTGTCTTGAGCCTTAATAGATTAGACTTAATGTCTCATGCTTAACATGGGAATAGTTAGAACTACTCTAGTTAGATGGGAGATACCTTATCACACTTGCTTAGGGCAAGATTGGACTTAGATGCTTAATCTAATTAAGTTTCTTTAGTTCTAATAGACTTAGTAATCGTATTTAAGTAGGACCGCTACTTTGGAATTCATGGTGGCTTCCTATACATCTTAGAGTTGAATTAGATACCTTAGCCTATTCGGGGTTAGAAATGAACTTAGATGGTATATTACGGGATTTATAAGTGGGCCTTGACCCACTTTAAACCAAGATTGAGGTAGTCCTCGTTATACCTATAGATGCTTATGAAATGCCTTGAAAATACCCCTTGAGTCATTATTGAGGAACCTTAATAGTAAATTTACTGATGATACCACAGTGAGCTATTGTGTAGGCTATTAAATAAGACCATTACATATTATTAATTAAGACAAGGATGTGTCTATTACCCGGGCTATTGATTAAGCTAATTCTTGGCTATTGATTAGGCCAAAAAATACCTTATTGAATGGGCCCTTGACTAAAACATGGCTTAATCCATAAAGTACGATATCACCACGCTACAATTATGCAATGGATTTGATATTGCTCTAGTTAGGGATGAACTTTCTTAATACTAATGGTGGGCAAATGAATACGTTACTTATGGGCCATTGCTCATGATAATGCTTATCATTATGCTTGTGGTCTAATGGACTAGATTATTGACATATAACTTATAACATATATGTTGCATATATATTCACTTATTGATAATGTGACATTAATGATGAACGAGGAAATATAGAGGTATGCTTTTCTTGCTTCTCCTCTTATGTTTATTTACTTTAGCCATCGTAGGGCTTGTTTTTTACTTTAACCCTCCTGGACTTGTTCTTTACTTTAGCCCTCCTGGGCTTGTTCTTTACTTTAAACCTCGTGGGGCTTGTCTTGTACTTTAGCACTCGTGGGGCTTGATCTTTATTATTGAGATTAATGTATATATTATGTTGATACTTATTAAGATCGAATAATGTTATGGTGATATGATGACACCCGACAATGCCGAAGGATATTATGATGATTTTATGATACCCCATACGACAAGAGAATATTATAATGATATGATTATACCCATCAAGGCAAGAAGATATTTTGATGATATGATAATACCCGGCAAGGCCGCAGATATTACAGTGATATAATGATACACGGTATAGACGGAGAATATTATGATTACTTGATGATACTAGGCTAGGCTGGAGGGTATTATGATAATATGATGATACCCGATATGGCCGGAGGATGATTATTAATGTGACTATGAGTACATCTATTGGTTCGAGTTTGGCCAGCCCTATATGACGCAACTAGATGTTATTTACACTCGTGAGTATTTGGGTATAATATTGATATTAGGGATACCGGCCATAAATATCTAGTGATAAAGGTATAAAGTGCTATAGTTGTTAATTTAAGGTTTAAAAGATAATTAGTGGTGAATATTAGTTAAGAGGTTAATAATGACTTATGGATAGTTGAACCATAGCAATAATAAGGACTAGTGGTATTAACGACTCATAAGTATGATGATTAAGCTATAATGATGTTTATCATAAATGAAAACTTATAGCAATGATGATTAGTTGGTAATAATGATTTAGTCGATGATGATGACAAGTTGCCAAACAAGGATTTGTGGATTAGTGATGCTATTTACAAAATGGCATTTAGTCAAAAATTAAGTAGTGAATAATTGGTGATTAGCGGTTATTGGATCAATGGTGATTAGTGAGTTTGTGATGGCTAGAAAAAAAATATTGGTTAGTTGAGAAGTATGGCTTAGTAACTATGTGCTAGTTATTGATTAGTTGGTGAAGAATGACTAGTTGTTGACCCATTAATAGTCATTATGTGGTGAATGGTGTATAAATACAAATTAGAAGGTATATTATGACTATTTAGTAATTGGTTTAGTAAATAAGTGTTGGCTAGCTAATAAAGAGCTATTAGTATGTATTGAGGATATAGTTGTCTAAATGATGGTATTGTTATGGTTATTCATATATTGTCATACATGCTTTAATTATGAATGTTGATGATATTGAGAAAGGTTAGTGAAATTTTGATTCATAATAATTGTGTAATGTTGATGAATTGCCCTGTTGATGGTAAGCTTGGAATGACTGTTGAATAACGATGATGTGTTGATATATTTTTTATTAGATTCCTGTATATTTTCTTGGGTGTACTCTCTAGTGGTATGGGACGCTGTGATGAGTTCTTTACTTTATGCACTAGTTGGCTTGTGGGAGCCAAATTCATACTTGTGATTGCTTGTGTTGATGCCTTAAGTTATAATGTTATTTCAATATTCATTACTCTTTATGTACATCGATTTTGGCATGTGTGGATGCTTTATGCTATATTGGTATTTCAATATTTAATACTTGTTATGTACAGAGATATTGGCATGTGCGGATGCCTTATGTTACATTGTTATTACGTTTTGATTATTTATTGTATAGAGTGATTAAGGAGATTATTAATGTTCGATTCTATACCTTGACTTAGTTATGATTATCTTACATTATACTATCTTTCTATCATGACTTAACTCAGTCAGTCGATGATGCCTACTGAGTACTGATTGTTTTGGTACTCATACTACACTTCTAAAGCTTGCAGATCATAGTACGGGTTATCTCTATCGATGTGCGTTCATCATGCAGAGCAACCATGGATCTAAGACTTAGAGTGAGCTCCTGCAGTTTGAAGTATTACCTATCTCTCTCTTATGTGTTAGAAAAGTCTCTATGTTTTATCCATAGATAAGTTATATCAGTCTATTCAATTGAACTTCACTATGTACTCTTGTATTATTAGTAGCTTTTGCACTAATACCACTTGGATTTTTTATTATGTTATGTAATTGCTTCTTTATTTCATCTATTCCGCAGTTCTTTTCTTTATATATTTGGTAGTACGTTACTATTCGTTCCAGACTACAAGTTGGGCTTGCCTACTGGTGGATTATAGTAGGGACCATTATGACCTAAGAAATTAGGTCGTGATAGAAATAACCATGGTAATATACTAATAGGACGAAGAACATGGGGGATAATATCACCTCTGGCTTAATGTTAGGGTTGATTTGCAACTAGAATAGCAATATACCTAGTTTGTCTTATCTGGTTATGAACCTGATGAAAATGTTAATGCATTTAAATTAGAAACTCACATCCCCACTCAATGGCGTAGTTGTGAGGCTAGTTTAAATAGGTGATTTAGAGGATAACCATTCCCAAATTGTATAATTGACCCTAAAATTAGTTATTAGAGAAATAAAGTTCATTAAGGCGAGTAAATGTTATACATGATGATGGTAAATGTTGTAGCCCTAAAATTTCCCTTAATATTAGTTATAACCTTTGCTCAAATTGTCAGTTTTTTCCTTTATTGATTTTACAACACTTAGAATGATATAATTTCACCAATTTTTCCTTGATAAATAACAACAGTTGTTCAAAATATTTTTAATTAAGTGAATTGCTAATCGCATAGTCCCTGTGGGTTTGATATTGTAATGACCCTTTAGGTGATTTTCCTTATTTCTGTATATTTTCACTATTAGAGCTTTTTCATAGTTGCCCCAAGTCATTAATGACTTGTGGGGATTGACTGTTTGATTAGCAGGTTGTTCATTCAATTTTTAGAGAAAATTCACTGCTTTGAAGTCTTCGTTTGTTCCAAATTACCGCTGGGTTAAAACTATAGTAAAATAATCTTGTATCCAAATTTCAACTGTGCTAGGAGCTCTACAATATCAATTTAGGCTAGGTGGACCTTTGGTTTAGGACCTATTGGTCAGAAATTGGAGAAATTGGCAATTTAGGTTTGGGACCCATATTTGGTCGAAACAACTTCGAATGGAAAATTTGAGTGCGCCATCAATTCCAGAACGTCGAATTTTGTGTGGTTACATAGTTTGTTAGAATAAAAGGGATTCTGAATAAAACTATTGGGCAAGATGGGAACTTAGAAAATATCAAAATTTTTAGTTTCTATCTGGTGTACCGGCGATCGCCAACCATTGTCATGATCGCGAATCATTGTGTAGAGGAGATAGTATGATTGTAAAAGGCCTCTCACGATTGTGACAACCCCAAAGTCTAGAGGTAGTGCGATCTCACCCCTACTTGTCGCTATAGCGACATCTTATTACCTGGATGGGGTATAAATAGGCCCCTTATGTTGCGAATTAGCCCATTCTTCATCCACACCTTGAGGGAAAAAACTCTAAAGAATGAGAACTCTACAAATTATGACTTGTGGGTGATGTGAGAGCTTGATTAACATCTATTTTTGTTATTTCATCAGATATAAGGTAAGAATTCACCCTTTTCTTGGTGAAATTTCTTAATTAGATTCTAAAAACCCCAATAGGTTAAGGGCTTGATTTTATTCCTGAAGTATCTTGGGTTTTACACATTCTTGAGGGTAATGAATCCTTGATCATGTATGAATTTTGGGTTGGTCTTAAAAGTGTGATTTTCATAAATAGGACCCATATAGGTTTTGATATCATTTTTGGACCCAAGCACAATAGTGCAATATGGATATTGATGTTCTTGTATTGATGAGTAGAATGTACTTTTGATAGCTTAGCATCTTAAGGAGGCTTCTTGGAAAGAAAAATCAAAGGTTTAGTGGTTCATTGAGATTTTTCGACATCATGGTAGGCTAGGTTAAATCATGTCTAATCCTTCTCATGTTCTTAGATGGGACTCAATCCAGCTGGATGAACATTTGAACTTTATAGAGGAGCCGATGCTCATTTTGGCTAGTGATGTGACGCGGTTGTGCACTAGAGAGATTCTTGTAATTAAGGTTCAGTAGAGGAGGCCACTTAGGAGATCGAGATTAAGATGCGGCCCCAGTATGCTCACTTATTCGAGACATCAGGTAAATCCTAATCTTTAACTTTTAGGGGCGAAAGTTCCTTTAGTAGTGGCTATTGTAATGAACCTTCGGGTCATTTTCCCTATTTCCACAAATTTTAGCCGTTAGAGCTTTTCCATAGCTTCCCCAAGACATTTATGACTTGCTGGGACTGACAGTTCAATTATCGGGTAGTTCGTTTGGTTTATTAGAGAAAATTCACTACTTTGAAGTCTTCTCTGATTCCAAGTAGCCACTGAGCATAACTTTAGTAAAATTATCTCGTATGGAAATTTCATTTACGCCATCAGCTTTGGAATATTGATTTATGGCTAGGTGGACCTTTAGTTAGGGTCCCGATGCACCCGAGCTCATTTTAACCCATTATTGGAAGTTATAGAAATTGAAAATTTAGGTATGGGATCCATCTTTGGTCTAAATGACCTCGGATGGAAAATACAAGTGTGACATCATGCCTGGAATACCAAATTTGGTGTAGTTACATAGTTTGTTAGCATATAGGGGATTACGAATGAAACTCAAGGGCATGACGAGAACTAGGAAATTTTCCAAGTTTTCGGCTGTTATCTGGTGTGCCAGCGATCATGACTACTCGTGCAGAGGAGGTAGTGCAATCACCAAAGGCCTGTCACAATTAAAAACAACCCCGATAGTCGGGAGGTAGTGAGATCATGCCCTTTTTAGTCGCAATAGAAACATTTGATTACCTGGAGGGGGGATACATAGACCCCTTATGTCACGAATTAGCCCATTTCGTCCACACCTTGAGAGCAAAAACTCTAAAGAGTGAGAACTCTTAAAACTGAGACTTGTGGGTGACTTGGGAGCTTAATTAACATCTATTTTCGTGATTTCATCGGATTTAAGATAAGAATTTAACTTTTTCTTAGTGAAATCTCTTGATTAGATTCTGAAAACCCCAATAACTTAAAGGCTTGATTTTAGCCCCAAATTAGCTTAATTTTTATCCATTCTTGAGGGTTATAATTCCTTAATCATGTATGAATGTTGGGTTGTTCTCGGAAACGTGATTTCCATAAATGGGAACCATAAAGAGTTTTGATGTCATTTTTAGACTCAAAGCACAATGGTCCAATATGGGTATTGATGCTCTTGTATTAATGAGTATAATGTGTTTTTGATAGCTTGGAATCTTGAGGAGGCTTCTTGAATAGTAGAAGAAAGGTTTAGAGGTTCAGTGAGCTTTCTTCGACATCGAGGTAGGCTAGGTTTAAACCCTTATTAGATTGAGCTACTTTATAATATATTTGTGATATTATGTTGGATTTGGGATGGGGTTAAGTTGTTGATTAATGGAATGAAGGATTTGGGGTTTGTTAAGAAGTTTAGGCTAGTTGGATACCATAAGCTTTAATCAATTAGCTTGTTCCCTTGTGCTTTATAAACTTCATTCTTCATGTTTAGTATGATAACATCTTAGATTATTCTAATTAGGCATAATTGACCCAGGAGTTCGTGTTTTAGGTGAATTCCCTAACTTAGGGCTAATGGAGGCTTGTTGACGTCTAAAAGTGGATTTAGATACCTTACGCCTAGTTCGGGAAGAAATTTTCCTTAAAATGGAACTCAAGGATTAGAGGTGGACCCTTAATCCACATTAGGCTATGAAACATGTTAGCTTTGATGAAACTTCACACTATTCAGGCCCGTGGGAGTGTGTATGGAGGTATTAGTGTTGAATCTTTATACTGAATGGTCATGTTGGTAATTATGAGCATGGAAATCTATTGATCGTGCGATTTGTTATTCTACTGATGATATGACTTATGATGATGATTATGATTATATTATGACTAGTGCAATTTGTATATTGATTAAATAATGTTTGGTTTGATTTTGGGTATTGATTATATTATTAGCGGTTTAATTCTGGGTATTGATTATATTATGATGAGTTTGATTTCGGGTATTGCTTCTATTATGACCGGTTAAATTTTTAGTATTTACAATGATATGATAAAGTTACAAAGTGATGTATAATTAGTAAGGAATAACTAGTAAGTAAATCGTTCTTAGTGGGCAATTGATGGCAAATTTATAATTGTGAATTATAGAATAATGTTGGCAATTTGCTAAGTGATGGCCTAGTGTCGAATGACGAAAATCGTGGAATGATGGTTAAACAATGATGATGATTTCTAGTTGTGAATAATGCATACTGAGACTATTCTTCTATTTAATGTACTCTCCAGTTGTATGGGAGGCTGTGATGAGTTCCTTATTTTTCTGCACCAATTGGCGTATGGGAGCCAATTTTGTAGCTATGTTTACTTGTTCTTGATTCTTTACTGTATGTTGTCATTAATATCTTAGTTTATGCCCTATTTATGTATAGTGATGATGGATATGACTCAGGTTTGATTCTGTAACTTAACTTAGTTATGTTATCTTGCACTTTATTATTTTTATATCATGATTTAGCTCAGTCGGCTGATAATGCCTACTGAGTACCCATTATTTTGATAATCGCACTGTACTTCTATACCTTTTTGGTGCATATCCGAATACTAGTTGCTATCATTGATTGTTGTTCATACGGTGATGGATATTTTCGTATATAGGGTGAGCTCTTAGAGATCGAGTCGCTTATTTCTATCTAACTTTATTTTCAGTCTTTTGTTTCGAGACAAAATATTGACATTCTTAGACTTTGAGTTGTGTTGATACTATTATATGCTCTTTTATTGGCTATACCATGTCGTGGAATTGGTGTCTTTTATTGACTATCTTTATTTATCTAGTTCTCCTAAGCTTATTTACATATTGTGTTCTTAAATTGCGCCTATAATGCGCATTTACTACCAAATTAACCTATTGCTCTGGGTTATGATTTGGCCTACCTATGAGTAGGATTTTATAGATGCCATCATAACTCATAAATCGGGTCATGACAAATTGGCATCAGAGCAAGGTTTTATTGATATTATTGGTACAAGAGAAAGTGTCTAGTAGAGTCATGTGGATTAGAACAATGATGTTTGTTTCCTATCTTTGGGAGGCTATGGAACATTCTTAGGAGTTCATCACTTCTTTTATTCATATCGTGATATGAGTCTGAGTTGGTTTGTAGGAGTAATACTTTGACTTTACTCTTTTGCAAATGGCCAAGACAGGTGTTATCGCCACACAAGATGAGGGTCCTGAGATAGAGCCTAGGGATCCTTCTTTTTTTCTTAGACAACCTGGAGTTCATGGACAACCTCATGATATATCCCCAGTTAGGGGCTAGGATAGGTTTTCTTCTACAGACCTTATTCCTTTTCCAAAGATAAAGATTCTTTTCCATAACTAGTGGTGGGCTAGGGACTAGCCTAGGATCTACCAAGGTTTATTTCTTCTTTGGTGCCAAGAGATGCATTGGTTCAGCTTTGGGGTCTAGTTGGTGGTGCATAATTTAATAGTGCACAGTCTACTGATCATAATGGTACTGAGGTGGGTGCGCAACCTATAGCTGTGGCTCAATGAGTAGAGGTTCCTCCAGCACTGGTGGTTGCTCAGTCAGTGGTTGCCCAGCCTTCTATGTCTTTTAAGGTGCAAAACATATTAGGTAGATTCTTAAGGTTGGCTTTGCCTAGGCTTTCTGGTGCTTCGGTCGAGGATGCATATGAGTTTTGATTGTTTGTGAGGATAGGATCCGTAATTTGGTCCTTGTTGAGAATTATGGTGTGGATTACACCACAATTCAGCTGGACTTGTCTGTTTATCATTGCTGCGGAGGTTATATGGATTCTAGACTAGATGAATCTTCTTCTTTATCTTGGACTTTGTTCTCTGAGATGTTCATTGAGAAGTATATGCCTTGCATCCTTAGAGATCAATTGAGTGATTAGTTCTCTAGATTGGAGAAGTGCTCTATGATAGATGTAGAGTATGAGGCTTGTTTTTATGAGGTGGTTAGGCATGCAACTTCTATTCTGGACACTGACTATGAGAGGGCTTGTTGCTTTGTTAGAGGGTTTAGACTTCCTATTCGTATGTTTACTCAGAGTTTGGTTGTTGTGGGTAGATCTTTTGCTGAGGTTCTGGATCATGCTAGGGTGATGGAGGAGATGCATCCTAAGGCCCAAAGGGGAAATGATAAAAGGCCTAGATTTCAAGGAAATTTTAGTGAGAGTCGTAGTAGTTCCAGATTCAGCGGTAGTTGTTCTCATGGTGGGTATTCCCTACATCTATCCTATCATCCCTAGAGTCAGCTAAGACGACCTGTTTAGGCAGCTCTTTAGATTATTAATGGAGTCGGTCTAGTGCTAGTGATCGCCCTAGTTAGGGTAGTGGTCTGTCTTTGAGGGGTCGTCTTCTATGTATTAAATTTATGGTGGTTATTTAGGGTAAATAGAGTCAGATAGTTCTGGTCCAGCTCTAAGATTATGTTTTAGTTGTGGGTTTTTGGATAATGTGGTGCATGAGTGCCCTAGTCCTAGTACGATTATTGTTTTGACACAGGGTGTTTTCCCTATTAGATTATTTCATCCCTTACCTAGAGGTTGTTCCCACGGTCGCAAGGGGTAGTTCGTAGGGTACTCAAGGAGATTCTAAGGCAGGTAGGATAGGAGTCAGTCAGGTTCCCAGCCAGGTAGTGGGCGAGGTCAGTTGTATGCAGTACCTACTAGACTCGAGTCTTAGACCTCGAAGCTATTATTACAGGTACAATTATGGTGTACCTCCAGTTAGACCTTGGTTTATTTAATTCGGGGTTGATTTATTATTATATTTTTTCTTATTATGAACCAAAGTTGGAGTTGTCTCATAATTTATTCTTTGTGCCATTGCGTGTATCTACTCCTGTGGGTGATTCTTTAAGAGTGGATCGAGTATTCAGATCATGTGTTACTATTAACAATGTTGATACTTATGTTGATCTTATTATTTTAGATATAGTTGTGACATTGATGTGATTCTGGCTTGGACTGGTTATCCCACTATCATGCGGTCATGGATTGTTTTGCCAAGTTATTTACCTTAGACATGCTCGACATACCCCTATTGTATGGTAGGGAGTGGTTAGCTATAAGTCGATGGGGATTATTTCTTATGTTATTGATAGGAGGCTTATTTTGAAAGGTTGTAAGTCTTATCTCACTTGTATTTGTGCTACTAGTGTGGAGAGTCCGTCGCTTGACTCTGTTCCTGTTATTTATGAGTTTCCTGATATGTTCCCTACCGAACTGCCTGGTATTCCCCCTGTCCGTGAGATTGAGTTTTCTATTGATCTAGATCCTGACACCCGATTTATTTCTATGGCACCTTACGTATGGCTCATGCCGAGCTCAAGGAGCTAAATTCTCAGCTTCAGGATCTTTTTGGTAAGGGTTTTATTAGACCGAGTGTGTCCCCTTAGGGAGCTCCTATTTTGTTTGTGAAGAAGAAAAGATGGTTCTATGCGGATGTCTATTTATTATAGGCAGCTTAATAAGGTGATAGTGAAGAATCGTTATCCTATGCCTTACATTGATGACTTGTTGGACCAGCTTCAGGGTGCGATGGTATTTTCTACGATTGATTTGAGATCTGGCGACCATCAATTGATGATTAGGACTGACTATATACCGAAGACAACTTTTAGGAACCGTTATGATTATTATGAGTTCTTACTGATGTCTTTTGGGTTGACTAATTCCCCGACCGCGTTCATGGATTTGATGAATCGAGTATTTTGGCCTTATTTGGATGCCTTCGTAATTGTGTTCATTGATGACATCCTTGTGTATTCGATAAGTAGAGAGGAGCATGTGTAGCATTTGAGGATCGTGCTCCAGACTTTGAGGGATCATATGTTTTTTTGTCAAGCTCTCCAAATGTTAGTTTATGCTTGAGTCAGTGATATTCCTTGGACGTGTGTTGTCTAAGGATGGAATTATGGTGGACACGGCTTAGATTGAGGTGATTAGTGATTGGGCTATATCTAGATCTTTGATTGAGACTCGTAGCTTCATTGGTTTGACCGGTTAGTATAGATAACTCATTGTGGGTTTTGCTACTATTTCATCTCATATTACTAGATTGACTCAAAAAGTGGTTCCTTTCCGATGGTTCGAGTAGTGTTAGTCGAGATTTGGAAAGCTCAAGGACATTCTAACTTAATCTCCTATTTTATCTCTTTTTGTTGATGGTGAGAGATTCACCATGTTTTGTGATGCTTTCGTTGTCGATTTGGGTTGCGTATTAATGTAGCAGGGTCACATTACTGCTTATGCTTCTAGACAACATAAGTTGAATGAGCGCAACTACCACACTCATGATTTTAAGTTAGCAGCGGTAGTTTTTGGACCTAATATTTAGAGGCATTATCTTCATGGTGTGCATTGTGAGATTTTCACTCATCATCACAGTCTTATACATCTTATGTCTTAGAGGGAGCTTAATTCTAGATTGCATCGATGGATGGAGTTGCTTAAGGATTATGATATTTACATCTTGTATCATGAGAGCAAGGCAAATATGGTAGAGGATGCCTTGAATCGGAAGACAGTAAGTATGGGTATCTTGTCTTGCATTTTAGTTTCTCAAAGGTCGTTGGCACATGACATTTAGTCCTTAGCTAACTTGATGGATCACCTTGATTTATGGACCCTAGGAGGATTTTGGCCAATGTGGATGTGAGGTCTTCATTATTTAAGCAGAGTTGAGATTGCCAGTTTGAGGATAACAAGCTTTGCTTTCTTCGTGATTAGGTGTTAAGTGGTGAGTCTGAGATGGTCACCATAGATTTTGAGGGTGTTTGAAGATTTGATAGTCATATTTTTGTTCCACAGATTGATGACTTGATTTAGTCTATTTTGCATGAGGCTCACAGCTATAGCTATTCTATTTACCTCGGCATAGCCAAGACATATAGGTATTTGAGATAACACTATTGGTGGAGTGGTATGAAGAGGGATATGGCAGACCTTGTAGCTTGTTGCCTATGTTGTCAACTGGTAGAGGCCAAGCGTCAGTGACTAGGTGTATTAACTCAGAGGTTGCCCATTCACGAGTGGAAATGGGAGCAGATTACCATGGATTTTATTAGTGGTTTACCTCGCACTTCCCGTGGTTCCAATGGTATTGGGTCATTATAGATCATTTGACCAAGTTAGCATATTTCATTCCTATACAGATATCCTTCTGTGTTGAGCGATTAGTCCATATCTATATTTGGGAGATAGTCTGTTTGCATGGTGTACCCATTTGAATTACTTCAAATTGTGGTTTTGTGTTCACTTTGAGGTTTTGGAGAGCCTTTCAGGAGAAGTTGTGTATGCAGGTGGATCTTAGTATAGCTTTTCATCTGTAGACTAATGGCCAGTCTAAGTGGACTATTCAGGTACTTAAGGATATGCTCTGAGCATGGGTTATGATTTTGGAGGTCACTAGGAGTAGCGCTTAGCCTTGGAAGAGCATGCATATAAAAACAGTTATCATTCGAGTATTGAGATGGCACCTTTTGGGGCTTTGTATGGTAGGAGATGTTGTTCTCTAGTAGGATGGTTTGAGACTTACAAGATTAGGCCCCATGGTACTGATGTACTTCAGGAGTCATTAGATAGAGTCAGGGTGATTCAGGATAGGTCGAGAGCGACTCAGAGTAGGGAGAAAGCCAATGCAAACCATAGGCTTCGTGCCTTGAGATTTAGAGTTGGTGATCATGTATTCCTCTGTGTATCTCCCATAATGGGTGTCATGAGGTTTGGGAGGAAGGAAAAACTCAGGCCAAGATATATTTGACCTTTTAAGATTGTTTGTGTGGTTGGTAAGGTGGCTTATGAGTTAGCTTTACCTCCTGGATGATTTTCCATGTCTCTATCTTGCAGTGATACATTCTAATCCTTGTTATGTGCTTGGATGGGAATCAGTCCAACTGGATGAGCGTTTGACCTTTGTAGAGGAGCCTGTGCTCATTTTTACTAGTGATGCGAGACGGATGTGCACTAGAGAGATTCTTGTAGTTAAGGTTTCAGTGGAGGTACCACCCAATGGAGAAGGTTACTTAGGAGATCCAGAGCGAGATGCGGGCCCAGTATCCTCACTTGTTTGAGACTTCAGGTAAATCCTAATCGTAAAATTTTAGGGTAAAAGTTCCATTAGTGGTGGATATTGTAATGATCCTTCAGGTCATTTCCCCTATTTCCATAAATTTTCAGCGTTAGAGCTTTTCCATAACTGCCCAAGACATTTATTACTTGCTGGGACTGACAGTTTGATTATCGGACAGTTCATTTGGCTTTAAGAGCAAATTCCCTGCTTTGAAGTCTTCGTTGGTTCAAAATGGCCAGCGGGCAAAAACTGTAGCAAACGATATCGTATTCAAATTTAGTTTGCACTAGCAGCTTTGGAATATTAATTTTAGGTGAGGTGGACCTTTAATTTGTGTCCCAATGCACCCGAGTTAATTTTGACCAATTAGTCGGAAGTTGGAAAAATTGGAAATTCGTGTGTAGGATCGACATTTGGCCAAAATAGCCTCGGATATAAATTCCAAGTGCGACATCATGTTTGAAACATCAAATTTGGTGTGGTTATATTGTTTGTTAGCGTATAGGGGATTTTGAATGAAATTCAAGGGCATGATGGAAATTAGGAAATTTCTAAGTTTTTAGTTGTTATCTAGTGTGCCAGCAATCGTGACTTATTATATAGAGGAGGTAGTGCAATCACCAAAGGCCTCTCACGATCGTGACAACCCTGATAGTTGGGAGGTAGTGAGATCTCACCTTTGCTGGTCGTAATAGTGACATTTGATTACATGTATGGGGTATAAATAGGCACCTTATGTTGCGAATTAGCCCAATCATCATCCACAACTGAGGGAAAACCCTCTAAAGAGTGAGAACTCATAAAATTGAGACTTGTGGGTGACTTGGAAGCTTAATTAAAATCTATTTTCGTGATTTTCATTGGTTTTAAGGTAAGAATTCACCCTTTTCTTGGTGAAATTTCTTGATTAGATTCTCCAAACCCTAATAGCTCAAGGGATTGATTTTGGCCCCAAATTTTATTGAGTTTTATCCATTCTTGAGGGTTATGATTACTTAATCATGTATCAATGTTTGGTTGGTCTCGAAAAAGTGATTTTTGTAAATGGGGACCCACAAGGGGTTTTGATGTCTTTTTAGATCCGAAGCACAATGGTGCAGTATAGGTATTGATGTTCTCGTATTGATGTGTAGAATGTGTTTCTGAGAGCTTGGCAGCTTAAGAAGGCTTCTTGAAAAGTAAAAGCAAAGGTTTAGCAATTCATTGAGCTTTCTTCGGCATCGAGGAAGGCTAGGTTTAAACCCTTGTAAGATTGAGCTACTTCATAATATATTTCTGATATTGTGTTAGATTTGGGCTTGGTTTTAGGTGTTTAATGATGGGATGCAAGACTTGGGTTAGTTGCGACGTTTAGTCTTGTTGGATACCGTAAGCGTAAAACACTTAGGTTGTTCCCTTGTGCTTTAGGTGAATTGGACTTCATTCTTCATGTTTAGCATGAGAACGTCTCAGATTACTCTAATGAGACATAATTGACCTAGTTGTTCATGTTTTAGGTGAATTCCCTAAGGATAATTGAGGCTCATTGACATCTAAACGTGGATTTAGATACCTAAAGACTAGTTTGGGTAGAAATTTTCCTAAAAATGGAACTCGAGGATTAGAAGAGTACTCTTAATGTCTCGACCCAAACCAGTGTCTGGCCGTGATGGGCATCTCATTTCCCACATGGATCGGTGACCACCCTCTGCACCTGGCCAGGAGAACACATCATCCCCAAGGTCGGATGAATTCCGAACATATAACGAGATAGAATAAGAATAATCTTATTGATATGTAAATCATGTCCATAACCGACAACCAATAACCGACCAAACAACCTACCAACAACACCCAAGTCCACAATAATCCAACAAAGCCTTCTAATAAAAGAATTAAAACCAGTCTTGGTCGGGACTTGTCCCCAACTTTGACAAATGACAATGAAAATGATAATGGAAACTATCAACTCAACTCTAAGAATGGAAACTGATGAAATGTCTGATCCTTCTGGAGAATGGAAGCTCACCACTTCACCATAATGAACTAACAAACCGAGCCGATCTACCAAACTTTGTGCAGGAAAAGTAGAGGTATCTTTGGTGCCTTCATATTTTGGGGATACAATGTTCGGAGATGGTTAGTGGGGTGTACACTAGAATGTAACTCAGGGATAAGGATAACATAATATTGTGATCAACAGTTAAAAATCATTCAAAACCAATGCATATAAATATATATATCACATGCTGGGATAGGGAACAAGGCTTCACATGAACTTTGAAACCATAGCGTGGATTGTGTAGCTCAACCGTTATAACATAAGTAGACACCCATGGGCTATATGTGCCCAACTTACCCTGGGCTGGTAAGTCCCTAGTGCATGTGGCCATATGAAACATAGGGTATACATATTCCCTATGGGGCATATGAACCTCCCAGCATATCGAGGAGATACAAACACCAAATCATGTGATATAATGTGGGGGACTCCAACCTCCCAATTATATGATAATAATAAGGGGGACTTAAACCACCTTATCATATTGACCCCTGCGTTGGCAACCACGGTTTCTAGTGTTGGCCCCTCGGGACCTCCTCTTTCACGGCTCAGCTACATAGCCCTCATTAAAGCCCAATTAAATCATTTATCACACAATTCCATTGATTTAACCACGTTACACAGTAGGGCATACATTTTTGGTATCATCATACCAACTACACTTGCAAAGTAACATCAACATGCCAAACCAATTACATCACTTAGTGGAATTCACAACCCCTTTGATTCAATTTAAAAATCATTATGCTTCATTAGTTTTTAACCTTTGGCAATAGTTCAAGAGTAGTTCAGTATGAATACTTTTGATATTCAAAACCAATTTCACAATATGGGTTGAGGTCATAACCACTTCAAAAGTCACAAGTTTGGGAAAATCAGAATCCCTTAATTTATTTACCATACCCATGCATCAAATTGATTTCAAAACCATTGTTTAAATGTAACCCTTGCAGGGACAAACATGAAACATCATATAAACAACAATTATTCAAGACCCCCAACTCATGTTTCAAAACCAACATCATTACCATATGAACAATACTTTAAAGCATATTAGCAATTAGGGAAGAGTTGCATGCTGAAATATTCACGTTTATGGAGAGAATTCCACCCTTGATCCCTTGGATGACCTAATTCTTAGAAACCCTAAGTATGGTGGCTTCAGAGACTTGAGGGAGCTTTGGAAGTGTTTGAGTACGTTATGAATGAGAAATAACCCCCTTAAGTGCTTTATGAATATGGAGTTTTAATTGGCTAAGGAGGGAATTTCCAAAGTACTTGCAAATTAAAAGCTTAAATTTAGTCGTCAGTGACAACGGTTCACTATACGACTCGTAGAGACACACTACGACTCACTAACCCAAGTTGTAGCCAAGACAATTTCTAGGGCACCCACACACTGCTGACCTTACGACTCAACTGGTACAACCCTTAATGGGACCCTATGACTCGTAGGGTCTAGTCGTAGTCAAAACATAACCCATTTGGGGTAAACACTAGACACTTTACGATTTGTACCCAATGACTCGTAATGAATCCTTACGACTCTTAGTGATCCACTCGTACTCAGAGCAGAACTTAGTCACATACTTACTATTTAGGTTACAATTTGAGTCCAATGACTCATCAAGACACCCTATTACTCGTAGAGCAAGTTGTGATCAAGACAGTGAGGATAAAATTTTGGAAATTTCCAAGGACCAAAAACCTGGGGTATTACATACTCCCCATTTAGAATCATTCTTCCTTGAATGATAGGACAAGGCATTTATGAGCACAATTTGACCCCAATATACCTACACTTACCTTTATCAAAGGCAAAAAACAAAGATGCCAAGGAAATTACAATTTCCTTTAACAAAGTCAGAAATAAAAATGTTAAGGAATACATATACCTCAAGCACGAGTATCTGGAACAGGGAACAAGAACGGATACTTGGATTTCATGTCCTCGTCGACTTCCCAAGTAGCTTCCTCAACCTTTTTATTCCTCCAAAGAACCTTTATAGAAGCCACATCCTTAGTCCATAATCGAGAGACTTGATGATCCAAAATCTTGATCGGGACATCCTCATGGGACAAGGAATAAAAAATACCTACCTCCTCTAAAGGAACAACTATTGAAGGATTACCCATGCACTTTCTCAATATCAAACTACGAAACACTGGATGAATGGAGCTCAAACTACAGGGAAACACCAATTCATTTGCAACATTACTCATAATAGTGACTGAGCTTCCCCCTTCTACAAAACCACATCACTCCCTTCATGGGAGACACCTAAAATAACACCCAATCACCAACACTGAACTCCAACTCCATTTGGCACACATCCGCATAGGACTTTTGGCGACTTTGGGCGGCTTTAAGTATATCCCAATTCACCTTCTCCATGGCTTGATGAACCAAATCAGGGTCAAATAACTTATTTTTACCAACCTTAAACCACCAATTAGATATCTACACCTTCTACCATAGGCCTCAAATGGGGCAATATCAATGCTAGAGTGATAATTGTTGTTGTAGGCAAATTCTATGATAGGTAAGTGGTCAACCCAACGTCTACCAAAATAAAAAACACACGCCCAGAGCATATCTACCAAAGCGTGAATGGTCCTTTCCACTTACCTTTCGTCTTCTGGTGGAAAACGATACTATAGGTCACCTTAGTCCCCAAGCCCTACTAGAACGACCTCCAAAAGTGAGATGAGAATTGAGTTCCCCAATCAGATAAGATGGAAATTAGAGTACTTTGCAACTTCATGATCTCTTCAATGAATAATTTGGCATAATCCTGTGAAGAAAAATTAGTCCTCACTGGCAAGAAGTGGGTATACATAGTCACCCTATCCACGATGACCCAAATCGAATCAAATTGATGGTAAGACTATGGAAGACTGGTAAAAAATCAATATTGATTGTCTCTCATTTCCACACTGGTATCTTAATCTCTTGAGTCATCCCATTAGTCCTCAAGTGCTCCACTTTCACTTCCTGACACACCATGAACTTATCCACAAAATTGGCCACATACCGATTAATATGTTTCCACCAATAAATCTCCTAAAGATAATGATACATTTTCATCGAACTAGGATGAACTATATAACGCGAATCATGAGCTTTGACCAAAATTCTTTCCTGCAAGCCAACCCATCAACATCGGGAACATATAATCTTCCTTGGTATCTCAAGATACCATCCCTGCCAATCTTGAAAACCATTATCTTCTTCCTACCCACATCATTCTTGATTTGCATCAAGATAGGGTCCAACACTCGCTTCTCTTTCACCTCATCACTAAGTGATGACTTCGCCACCTCTTAAAAAATCACACCACTTTCTTTGAAATCCAAGAGACAAACTCTAACTTTAGTTAAACAGTGAATATTATTCACAACTTCCCACTTCTCCTAGTAGAGATGAGACAAGTTTCCCATGGAAAACCTGCTAAGAGCATCAACAACCAGGTTATCATTACCTAGATGATAGTGAAGACTCATGTCATAGTCCTTGAGAAACTCAAGACATCTCCTTTGCCTGAGACTTAGCTCCTTCTGAGTGAAGACGTATTGCTTGCAATAGAAGAGAAATGGGGCACTGATGGTTTTGTTGTCATTGTGAAGCATTTTTTCAACTTAGTTCTTGTCAAGTTGATTATTTTCTGAGTCAACTTAGTAAATGAGGTAGCAACAAAAGATAAATCTTCCACAAACCTTCTATAATAACTGGATAAACCCAAGAAGCTCCGAATGTCAGTTGGAGTTGTGGGTCTAGGCCACTTCTTAACCACCGCAACCTGCTAGAAATCAATCATGATCCCTTCACTGGAAACAACATGACCCAGATATGTCATAGCTTTCAACCAAAACTCATACTTAGAGAACTTAGCATACAAATGCTGATCCTTTAGGGTTAGCAACATAAGGCAGAGGTGATCGGTATTGATACGACCTAAACTAGGACATGTCGTAATAGGCACCTCAAGTCCAACAAGGATCAAAGATAACCCCCACTACCTAACCCATCCATCCAATAAACCATAAGTCAATAATCAAATCCATATCATTTTCATAACATACCCAAGTCCAGAGTCTATCCATACATAGCCTCTAAAACAAAAAAAGAATATTCGGTCGGGATATGCCTCAACTATAGCCAAAGCAAATATCCAAATCTAATCCAAAAAGAAAAAAGAAACTCAAAGCAAGAAATAGAGCCTTCCGGAGTATGGAAGCTCACTACTTCAAGTAAACACAAGTTGCTTACGAATCCAAGTCACTGAATCGGAGGTATGATAGTATGACCTGCACCTGCATCGGATGGGGATACAACTTTCGAGGATGGTTAGCAGTTGGAGCTCTATCATGTAACTCAAGTATAAGGATATAATAATGCAAATAGCTCAAAACTAATCAACCAATGCATAAACCAATGCAATACATACATGTACATATATATATATTATGTCGGGATAGGGAAAAAGATTAGCATGAACTTTGAAATCTTTATCCTGGGTTATCTAGCATAACCGTCTTATATCAAGGCACCCATGGTCTATATGGGCCCAACTCTCCCCGAGCTGAAAGGGCCCTAGTATGTGTAGCCGAACGAATTCGAGAATATCTATAACCGTATATGCCTATGTGGGAGACTAGAACCTCCTGGCATAATCAAGGTGACTTAAGAACCAATACATGTATTATAGGGGACTCGAACCTCCTAATTATATATTTATTCAGGTGACTTAAACCACCGGATCATAAAACACCCACACCAGCTAGTGTGGTTTCCAATGTTATTCCTTAAAACTCCACTTTCACTACCCGGATGCACATCCCACTTTAAAGCCTAGTTTAAAACCATTAATTCACAAACATAACCATTAATCCAATTACTTACCAAAGTCACTTTGTTGGTATCATCATACTAACACCAATTGCAAGCGTAAAAGATGCCATTTCAATTACCAATCAACCAATCATTCATTTGACATTGGGACTCGAACCCATTATCTAGCAATGACGCTTATTCAATTCAAAGTTTAGGGACTTGGTCCCATTGTCTATCAAATACCTAAAACAAGTTAGTATTTAGGGACTCAAACCCTTTTAGACAAATAATCCACCAAGGTTACCATTTAAATCATAACATGGCCAACAAGGCCTTTACAAAATCATTTACGAACCATTCATCTTTATTAGTCCAATGCCTTAGTTCAAAACTCCATGTAACATTTTACTAGTTTATTCTCTTAGGCATTTTCACAAACACTTTGAGGGTATGCTATTATAAAGAACAAAATTAAAGTAAAACCATCAAGTTTAGGGTTACCCATGACCCATTTGTCAAACCATAATTACCAAATAACCACATGTGCAAACCATCATAAAAAACATGTATAAACATAATTTAAGCCAAGAGTAAACAATAATCAACGTTATCCAAACAAAACCCTCAACTATGATTTTCAAAACCGTCATTAATAAATCAAAATCAATGTTTAAAACACCTGATATTTGAGAACTAATATTAGGGGTGAGTCACATGCCTTATTCACTATGTTTCATAGAAGAAACTTGACCCTTGAGCCTCTAGATGAACACTTGAAGAAAACCCTAACCCAATCCTCAAGAGAAATTTTACAGAGTAATTTTGGAGTGTTTGATCTTTCACAAGTCGGTCATGAGAGGCGACAATGTGATTTAAGAGGTGCAGACTTAGGGGTTTTGGGGTGAGAAATGTCCAAAATATCCTCAGCATAAAAGTTGTAAAATGTGAACAGGAGGGTACGACTCCCCCTACTCGTACACACAACATACAAGTAGTACACACTACTCATACCTTAGGCTTCAAATTTGACTCTAACACTTTCCAATATACGAGTCCCTATACCAATTCGTATCCAATCATATGATTAGTATCCTCCCAAACTGTACCCTAAGCAGAATCCTCTAGGCTAGACTTAGGACATCATATGGTTTGGCAATATATACCTCATACCCTAACATACAACTAGTAAGATATCCACTAGTACCTTGGACAGAATACAACTCAAACCACATTGATCATTATATGAATTTGTGACCCTAAATTGTACCACATCATATGAAAAGTACCCACAAGTCATATGATGTCTGAAAGCTTAAACTCAAGAAACTTTCTAAGGGTCAAAAGCCATGGTGTTTCAATTCTAAGGGTCAAAAGCCATGGTGTTTAAATTCTAAGGGTCAAAAGCCATGGTGTTTCTATGGGCAAGCACAAGCACGAGTTAACACATTATTACATATCAAATTAACCTTTAACCAAGTTAGAAAATGAAGATGAAAAGGAATCACCATTCCTTTAACAAAATCAACAAACAAAAGATGGTAAGATTAACACATACCCCAAGCACGAATATTCAGAACGGGGAACAAATGCGGATACTTGGAATTTATGTCCTCTTCCACTTCCAAAGTAGCTTCTTCAACCTTATGGTGCCTCCAAAGAACCTTTACCAAAGCCACATCATTCATCTGCAACCAACAAACTTGACAATCCAAGATTTCAATTGGGACTATAAGGAATCTGAAATACCCTACCCTTCCAAAGGAACAACCGATAAAGAATCGCCCACACACTTCCTCAACATGGAGACATGGAAAATAGGATGAATGGAACTCAATCTTGAAGGCAACTACAATTTATAGGTAACATTGCCAACTCTCTTCAAAACCAAGTACGGACCAACATACTAGGGACTAAGGTTCCCTTTTTTACCAAATCGCATTACTCCCTTCATGGAAGATACCTTCAACAATACCCAATCACCAACCTTAAACTCCAACTCCCTATGCCTCAAATCTACATAGGACTTTTGGCTACTTTGAGTAGCTTTCAATCTATCATGAATCACCTTAACCTTCTCCAAGGCTTGGTGAACCAAATCAGGGCCAAATAACTTACCCTCACCAACCTCATACCACCCAATAGGAGAAAGACATCTCCTACCATAGAATACCTCACAAGGAGCCATACCAATGTTAGTGATAAATATTATCATAATCAAACTTTATAAGACGAAAATGGTCAACCCAACTGACACCATAGTCAATCACACAAGCACGAAGCATATCTTCCAATGACTTGATGGTCATCTCTGCTTGTCCATCTGACTGCGGGTGGAAAGTTGTACTAAGGAAAACCTTAGTTCCCAAACCTTTCTGAAACGTCATCCAAAAATGAGATAAGAATGGAGTACCATGATCCAAAATAATAGAAACACGAATGCCATGCAACTTCACAATCTCTACAAGATACAACTTAGAATAATCATCAGTCGAATAACTAGTCTTCACAGGCAAGAAATGAGCAGACTTGGTCATCCAATCCACAATGACCCAAATAGAATCACACTTATTCTATGACCGAGGAAGACCGGTAACGAAATTCATATTAATTACCTCCCGTATCCATTCAGGCAATTCTATCTCTTGGTACAAACCTCTGGGTCTCATGTGCTTAACTTTCACTTATTGACACACCATGCACTTAGCCACATCTCGCTTCATATTATTCCACCAAAAAAACTGTTTAAGATCAAGATACATTTTTATAGAACTAGAATGAATAGCATAACAAGATCCATGAGCTTCGGCCAAAATCCTTTCCCTCAATCCATCGACATCGCGAACACATAACCTGTCTTAGCACCTCAAGATACCATCACCACCAATCCAAAGTCAACAACATTTTGCTGACCTACATTTCTCTTAATATTCATTAAATTAAAATCCAATATTTTCTTTTCCTTTATCTAAACTACAAGAGACAACTGCGATTCCTGAGCATAAACACATGACCATTCTCAGAGTTCATGAGACGAACTCCAAGACTAGCTAAATAGTGAATGTCCTTCACCAAGTCCCGCTTCTCCTTATTTATTTAAGCTAGACTCCTCATGGATAACCTGCTAAAAGCGTCAACAACTTCATTAGCTTTACCTAGATGGTAATGGAGACTTATATCACACTCCTTCAATAACTCAAGCCACCTTATTTTCCTGAGATTTAACTCTTTATGAGTAAGTACATACTGTAGTCTCTTATGATCAGAAAAGATATCAACATGAACCTCATAGAGATAGAAACGCTGAATTTTCAATGAAAATACCGTAGCCAATAACTCCAAATAATGAGTAAGGTAGTTCTTCTCATGAACTTTCAATTTCCTCGAAGCATAGGCCATCACCCTACCTTGCTGCATCAATACACAACTAACACCAATATGAGAAGTGTCGCAATACACTAAAAGGCCATCATTACCCATAGTCATGGTCAAAACCAAAGCTGAAGTCAATTTTTCAACTTCTCAAAACTACCCCACATGCATTTGACCAACAAAACTTGACCTTCTTGTTGGTCAAATTAGTCAATAGGGCAACTATATTGGAAAAACTTTCCAAATCTCCTATATTAATAGGCTAACCCCAAGAAACTCTGAATATTGATTGGAGTCGAAGGTATAGGCCACTTCATAACTATTAAAACCTTTTGTGGATCCTCCATGATCCCTTTACTAGAGATCCTCTAAGAAAAGTCATGGCTTTCAGCCAGAACTCACATTAAGATAACTTGACATATAAATGTTGATCCTTCAAGGTATGCAACATGATAAAGAGGTAATCGGTATGATCTGCCTTACTCTTACAATATACAAGGATATCATCTATGAAGACAATGATGAATAAATCAAGAAACTGATGAAAAACCCTATTCATTAAATCCATAAGTGTGGCGGAGCATTGGTCAACCCAAAAGACATAACTAAGAACTCATAATGACCATACTAGGTCCTAAAGGTAGTCTTAGGGATATCCTCTTCCCTAATCTTATACTGATGATAACTCGACCTGATATTAATCTTAGAGAAAATCTTCACACCTTGAAGCTAATCAAGAAAATCATCAAGGATATTTATTCTTTACTATCACTTGATTCAACTGCCGATAATCAATACAAATCCGAAAGGAATTATCCTTCTTATGCACTAAAAACACAGGAGTACCCCAAGAAGACATACTAGGACAGATAAAAGCATTATCTAAGAGATCCTTCAGTTGCTCCTTAACCTCTTTCAACTTAGCCAGAGCCATTCTATAAGTAAGGATAGAGATAGGATAAGTGTTTGAAATAAGATCAATCCCAAAATCCATTTCCCTATTAGGAGGAATACCAGGAAGATCCTCAAGTATAACCTCAGGAAACTCATTAACCACAAGAACGGATTCTAAAGAAGGACCTTCCAAGTTAAAATTTTTAACTCAAACCAAATGATACAAACACCCTTTTGAAATCAACTTTTGGGCTCTAAGATATGAGATGATCCTCCTCTTTGTCACTAAAGAACCCACTTCCTATACAATGACCGACTCATTAGGGAATTCAAACATGACCCTATAGGTCTGACAATCTAAGGAAACACAACAAGAATGCAACTAATCTATCCTCAATATGATATCTAAGTCAACCATATCCAACTCTATCAAATCCATAAGAATTTCTTTACCATTAACAGATACCACATACCCCTTATAAACTCTTTTAGCAATCACAGAGTCACTAACTAGGGTAGATACAGAAAAAGGATAATAAATAAACTCAGGGCCAAAGCCAAAATGCAAAGCCACAAACGGGGTCACATACGAAAGAGTGGACCCTGGATCATGTAAACAATACACGTCACGGGAAAAAAATTTCAACATATTGGTTAAGAAATCAGGAGATACCTCAGAATATTGGCGAGACACAAGAGCATATAAGTAATTCTGGCCAGTGCCAGTACTAGAAAAAGAAACAGATGTAAAAGTAGAACCTTTTGGTATGAGAGCAGATGAAGATGCAACCAGAAGCTTGTTAGCCCTAGAGCCATCCTAACACGACAGTCACACTGCATATGACCAATCTGACCATAATAAAAATACTTGTTCTGCCCTTTTTCACATAGAACATGGTACGACCACCCATAAAATCTATAAAGAGGCTGGGACGGAGCCGACTGAACCCCACTAGCCTGAGATTGGGCACCCTATGCCTAGAGCCCACCATCATGCTAAGACCGATGATCACCTGAATGCTTTGGGTAAGGAGCACTATCCATAGAGAAGGAATAAGAATTTCCCCACTTCTTCTTTGGCCACTTACCACCATCTCTACCACTTTGCTCAGAAAGCCTAAATTTCTTCCCCTACCTCTTACTAAACTCAACTTGCTTTGTCTTCTCTTTATCCACCTATTGCATATACACAGCCAACCTGTAGATATCCATGTCCTTGATAAATAAGGTAGCCTTGCTATAATGCCCTAGTAAATCCTCTACAAGTCTGAGCCTTAGAGCGTATTTGGTAAAGCAAAAATTTGAGTCTAAATATTTCAAAAATATCTTCCAAAGTATGAAATACTTTGAATCATGTGGGAATATATTTGAGCATGAATTAAGATCATAGAGGTCCCCTAACTCAAGGACGAGTTGAAATCTTTCCTATCGTTCAGGTTTTAGTGTCCGTCAAAATTTAGGTCAACTTCAATCGACCATAACTCCTTGTATATATCGAATTAGAGGACATACTATATATCAAATGAAATAACTTTTAATTATATTTCCAATGATACCAATTTCATCAAAAACCAATATCATATCAAAGAGTTATGCCCACTTTACTCCAGCATGTCTGCCTGGGAAATTGGTGACGACAATTGTGACAAGCCGTTATGCCCATGATGGCCTATCACCAATGTCGTTAGACCTGGGAAAATTTCTGACCTTGGTGACGACATTTTGTGAAAGGCTGTCACGCCCGTGATGGCCTATCACCAATGTCGTCAACCTTAACTAGAAACTCAAAATTTCACCCTTTTGTGACGAAAATTCATGATGGCCTATCACCAACTTGACAGCTTGTCACGGATATTGTCAGTTATTTTTTTCAGCAATTTAAGGACATTTTTGCAAGGGTATTTCGGTCATTTCTCATCGTTTAGAAGCCTCTATAAATATGAGAACCCTCATTCAAACCCTAATTTCTCCATTTCTCTTCCAATTCTATAAAGAGAGAATATCTAGGGTTTTAATTCAAGAACCCTAATCTTCCAAAAATTCATTCATAAATTCTTCAATATTTCTTCAAGAATAAAGTTTCTCATAGTGTGGGCTTCGAGAATTATTTATTACAAGTGCGGATAGAGTCTCAAGCATTAGAATTCAATATGTTGTTGAGTTTTGATTCATGTTGTTTACAAGATTCATGAGACTTGACCCTAGTAGGGGGAAATCCATGTGATATTTGTGATGAATCTTCCTTATGTTGCATTCTATGTGATGTGTTCATGTCAAATGGGTACAGAAATGGTTGAATAAGAAAAGCATGTTCCCCCTAGGTTTGATAAAGAGCTTAGGTAAAGCATAAAGGGCCATTGTAGCATGTTGAAGATAAAACCCCAAATTGTGAGTTAGTTTATGCATGCCTAGTGTTTGATAAAATGCCCAAGTGAATGAATTATTCCATGATAGTATGAAGTTTCGTCAAACCATGTGATATCCAAACACATATCAAGATTGATATAGGTGTGAAATAGTTGAGGTAAAACCTTGTTGAATGGAGTACAATCTAGTAGAATGTTTCCCCTACGTTATTATATGATTATGTTTTTGAGATGCTTAAAGTGACCCCTTGGCGACTGTGATGATGAATAAGATGTTTGTGATCATTAAATGAATGAGGTGATTACTTAATGACTATGAGATACTTTAATGATTGTGATGATAAAAGAATGTTTGTGATAATTAACGAATTCTTGTGATGATAAATGAATGATTGTGGTGATGACTAGTCAAGAATAATTATGCTTTACTTTTATGTTATCGAGTCATGGGGGTATTTATACCTAGCAATAGAGTTGTTGTCTAGATCCCATGTCAGTTTCTCGATAATTCCAGTCGAGCCATGATTCTCAGAACTCAGTGAACATACTTCTTATCATTGATAATCGCTTCCAAAATAATCTGTTAGAAAAGTTGGTCTCTAATTCTATCAGTCGAAAGTAGAAAGCTTAGAATTTAGTCCTTGATGTAAGTACGTCCAGACTCTCAGTTATCAGTATCAGATGAGTTAGTGATTTAGTATCTCAGTGTTAGTAGTGAGTTCAGTCTGTAGTAAAGTGGTATCCGAGTTTCAGTATCTAGAGTTGCGATGATTGTGTTCATGGTCTGTGCATTCATGTATGTGTTCTCATGCGGCATCTTTATGATCATTCAGTTTAGATATTATGCATTCATGAGCCCTTACATTAGTTTACCTTATCTACATACTTGGTATATTTTTGTATTGACGTATTTGCGCTATGGTGTTTTATTTGACACTATAGGTTCAGAGGCACAGGATCCAGAGTATCCTCAGTAGTTCAGTCCAAGTCAGCAGCAGTAGCAGTGAGTCCTTTTTTTTCGAGGACAAATCTTAATTTACTATTATTTTTTCAGACTTTATTTATTTTTTATTGAAGGAGTTAGTTGGGGACTTGTCCCATCAACCCCACAGTTCAGACATTTTAGAGGCTTTTCAGACGGATGTATTAGTATTCAATTTTTCTGTATTATGAGTATTCATAGATGTGTTGGACCTTATGGCTAGTTTCTGTATTTATTTCAGATATTATGCAGTGTATAGGTACAGATATCAGTAAAGGGTTAGCTTGTGGTCCTTCGGGGTCATAAGCACCGTGTGACATCTCGGGATAGGATCTCGGGGAGTTACAAACTTGGTATTAAAGCCTAAGGTTCAAGAGTGTCCTAGGGAGTCTGAAAAGCCGCATCTAGTAGAGTCTCGTGCATGGGTGTGTAGCGCGCCACATTTATGTATAAGAGGCTATAGAATGTTCTTTGGAGAAGTTTCCCTTCTTTCAATGATCATTTCATAGGAGTGACCATGAGCTAAAGTTGGTTCTCAGTATGATCCACTTGTTTCTTCCAATTACAGAGTATGCCTCCTCGCAAAAATTTTGTCCGTGGGGTTGATGACCAGCCCCCACAGCCAGTAGATCTTGAGAATGAGAGTATGTCACATACAGAGTTTCAGGCATCTTTTCAGGCACTAGCCTAATCTGTGACTAATGTTCAGGGCAATCGTTAGGCTGCAGCGCCACTTCAGCAAGATGGGGACTTAGCCGCAGTCAGAATCAAAAGTTCCATGAAAATGAACCCACCAAAATTCTTTGGGTCAGTAGTAGGTGAGGACCCGTAGCTTTATCTAGAGGAGGTGAAGAAGATCACCCAGATTTTTCATGTTTCTGAGAAGGAGAGTTTTGAGTTAGAATCTTATAGGTTGAAGGATGTTTCTCATGATTGGGTAGTGATGTGGGAGAAGAGTAGAGGGCAGATTGCAGCTCCTATGAATTGGCTAGAGTTTCAGAGTGCCTTTCTAGATAGGTTTTTCCTGCTAGAGATGAGAGAGGCTAAGGTAGAAGAGTTCCTGAACCTAAGGCAAGGTTCCATGACCATGAAAGAGTATTGTCTTAAGTTTAACCAATTATCTAAGTATGCTCCTGACTTGATAGCTAATCCTAGAGCGAGTATGAGTAAGTTTGTGACTGGTGTATCCAAGTTAGTGTTGAAAGAGTGTAGATCTGCTATGATCAATAGAGATATGGATCTTTTTAGGATAATTACTCATGCACAACAGATTAAGGCATATATGATGAAGGAGAGAGAGAGAGTGAGTAAGAGATCCGAGACAGGTAGTCATGGTTTCTCGCAGTCAGGGTCTCAAGGTAATAGTAGTTCTCAGTATGGTAGGAGATTTTTAGTTCCAGTTCCATCTTCAGCTAGTGTACCCACACCTGTGTTTGGGGGTGTCGGATTTGAAGGAGCCCCAAGCTCTAAAACCCAGAGTAGTACTAGTGGTGTTCGTACCCATCCGCGTTGTGGAGAGTGTGGTAGGCGCCACCAAGGTGTGTGTAGAGTCGGTAGTGATGTGTGTTTTGGTTGTGGTGAGATAGGCCATAGAATGCGAGAATGTAGAGTGTTGACTCAGAGGGGTAGAATCTATGCATTTCAGGCTCGCCTTAATCGGGAAAGATCCCCTAAAATAGACTCGGGTATGTTATTAGCCCTTTATCTTTATGACATGCATTAATAGATCCTTTTCTCCCATTTTGAGCTTATATGTTAGCATGAGTCATGCATGAGTTTTAGAACTTGATTGGTCAATCATGACCCAGTTTGTAGGTACTCCACGCACCGCCTTAGTATTTCAGCGAAGTGTGTTTAGAAGGACATAGAGTTCCAAGGGGGAGATACCCCATAGTATTATGATGTTGCATGCCATTAGATTCATCCCGATGTATGTTTAGATTTTCTTTATAAAGTTAGCATCAGTCGTTATTTCATTGTCAGGTCATGCTTTCAAAAGTCAGCTTAGCCGGACATTCATGCATTAGATATGAGCATTTAGTAGAAATAAGTTCAGTTTGTCAATGTGTGATCAGTCATGCATTCTTCAGATCATCCTAGTTATGAGTCCATGCATCATATATGCATGTGTGTTATGAGAATTCAGCTATGAGTATCATCAGTCAAGTATTACATGCACCAGATATGAATCTTGTCCAGTATGAGAACTCAGTATGTCAGTTATTCCAGTTGCGTAAAAATGCCTTGAAATGTTTCCATTTCTTGAGTAGGTTCTGGTGATCCGTATTTTCAGTCTATCAAGCGACATTCGAGGATGAATATTCTCAAGGGGGAGATAATGTAATGCCCCGCAAAATCCTCTTCCAGTCTGAGCCTTAGAGCGTATTTGGTAAAGCAAAAATCTGAGTCTAAATGTTTCATAAATATCTTCCCAAGTATGAAATACTTTTAATCGTGTGGGAATCTATTTGAGCATGAATTAATATCATAGAGGTCCCCTAACTCAAGGATGAGTTGAAATCTTTCCTATCGTTCAAGTTTTGGTGACTGTCAAAATTTGGGTCAACTTCAAATAGCCATAACTCCTTGCATATATCGAATTAAAGGACCTAATATATATCAAATGAAATATCTTTGAATTATCTTTCCAACGATACCAATTTAGTTAAAAAATAATATCGTATCAAAGAGTTATGCCCATTCTACTCCAGAATGTCTGGCTGGGAAACTGGTGACGACAATTGTGACAAGCCGTCACACCCGTGATAGCCTATCACCAATGTCGTCAGACCTGGGTAGATTTTTGACCCTGGTGACGAAATTTTGTGACAATCCGTCACTCCCATGATGTCCTATCACCAATGTCGTCAACCTTAACTAGAAACTCAAAATTTCACCCTTTTGTGACGACAAATCGTGACGGCCTATCACCAACTTGATGGCTTGTCACGGATGTCGTCAGTTATTTTTTTTCAGCAACTTAAGGACATTTTTGCAAGGGTGTTTTGGTCATTTCCCACCTTTTGGAAGCCTCTATAAATATGAGAACCCTCATTCAAACCCTAATTTCTCCATTTCTCTTCCAATTCTCTAAAAAGAGAATATCTAGGGTTTCAATTCAAGAACCCTAATCTTCTAAAAATTCATCCATAAATTCTTCAAGATTTATTCAAGAATCAAGTTCCTCATAGTGTGGGCTTCGAGAATTATTTATTATAAGTGCAGATAAAGTCTCAAGCATTAGAATTCATTCAATTTCAAAGATTAAGGTATGTAGATGTTGATTCTTGGGTCCCTTTCATCCAAGAAGCTCAAGAACCCTTTTCAAAACTCAAAAGATTTTTATGTTTATGAGTTGTTAATGATTTTTATGAGTTGAAATTGATGTTCAATGGGTTGTTGAGTTTCTATTTATGTTTGTTTACAAAATTCACGAGCCTTGACCCTAGTAGAGGGAATCCATGTGATATTTGTGATGAATCTTCCTTATGTTGCATTCTATGTGATGTGTTCATGTCAAATGGGTGCAGAAATGGTTGAATAAGCAAAGCATGTTCCCCCTAGGTTTGATAAAGAGCTTAGGTGAAGCATAAGGGCCATTGTAGCATGTTGAAGATAAAAACCCAAATTGTGAGTTAGTTTATGCATGCCTAGTGTTTGATAAAATGCCAAGTGAATGAATTATTCCATGATAGTATGAAGTTTCCTCAAGCCATGTGATATCCAAATGCATGTCAAGATTGATATAGGTATGAAATAGTTGAGGTAAAACCTTGTTGAATGAAGTACAATCTAGTAGCATGTTTCCCCTACGTTATTATATGATTATTTTTCCGAAATGCTTAAAGTGACCCCTTGGCGACTGTGATGATGAATAAGATGTTTGTGATCATTAAATGCTTGAGGTGATGCCTTAATAACTGTGAGATGCTTTAATGATTATGGTGATAAATGAATGCTTGTGATGATGAACGAATACTTGCGATGATGAATGAATGATTTTGGTGATGACTAGTCAAGAATGATTATGCTTTACTTTTATGTTATCGAGTCTTGGGGGTATTTATACACGATAATAGAGTTGTTGTCTAGATCCAATGTCAGTTTATCAATAATTCCAGTCGAGCCATAATTCTCAGAACTCAGTGAACTATAGAACTCTGTATCCTTAGACAAGTGCAGAACTTAAGAAAGGTCAATAATTTTAGTTACCTCTATAATCTATGTATCCCTAGTAATCTAGCCTCAGGACTATAATCAACTTAGATCTAATAGTATTTAAGTGATTCAATTCTAATCTCAGAAGCGATTCGAGTAATCTATTCCAACTCTGTATCGTCAGTCAGATACAATGATTCAATACCTTTTCCGTCAGATATGGAACTAAGTAATCTCAGCGTAACTTAGTTAGATCTTTTGAGAAACATGATAAATATCAGATTCAGTTAAGTTGTTTTCAGTTGAGAATTTAGTTCAAAGTCTTTCAGTTGGGAGTAGATGCTAGCACATAGCGAGGAAAGGGATGGCGTCTCTCCCGTCAGAGAGGCTGAGTCGCTAGGAGCAATCCTTGAACTCCAGAACTGCGTTGCCAGCGCAGTATGCAGAAGTCCCTGTCAGTAGAGGCTATGTCATGACCCAAACCGGGGCCCTGGCCGTGACGAGTATCCCGAACCATGAAGGCCTGAAACACCCCTATCTGTCTGGTAATCATGCACATAATTCATATGATCAAAGTAATACGGAATAAACACAATAATATGGAAACATGGTCATAAATATGAAAAAGAACAATAACGGGGAAATAAAGTTCCCACAACATGAATCAACCTCTAAACAACCGTCTGCAAAAATCTCTAACAAATGACTAAGTCAAGTAACTGTATATAAACTGGGACAAGACCCCCAGTAGACCCCAAAACTAAATATAAGATAAATGGACTCCAGGACATAAAACCTTCCGAAACATAGAAGGCTCACCACATGTCTCTGTAACTCTGTCTGAATGATCTACTGATTCTCTTGACCCCTAGACTGGGCCTCTGAACCTGAAAGGTTGGAGAGGGGAGGGGGTCAGCACAAAAGTACTGGCATGCAGAGATATAAAAACAAAACATAATATTTTTACAAAATATAGTTGAGAGCCTTTATAAAGTAATTTCATATCAAATCATTTGAAAACACATGGGCATAATGCAATAGTTTCTCAACAATAATGAAATGCACCTGAGATAGGTGGAATATCCTACATAATTTACACCAACTGTCAAACCTCGGTTGCCGCCGAGATTAGAGTATAAGTGAGGGAGAGACACACAAGACCACAAAGCATGGTGTCTCGACCCAATAGTAGTGCCCAAGATCACTTAGCCCGGGCTCCTACCTATTGTCCCAATTTGGGAATGAAATAAAGTCAAGTATACAAGATCACTTAGCCTGGTACCAAATTCCCATGTTGGCAAAGACGGTTTCCAGCGATGAGCCCTTACACTCAATCGCCTTCTTCGGGCATCCACCTATCTCATGTAAAATCAATGCATTCAAACTTTATTTAATTCAATCACGTATCATATTCTGTAGGGTATCATCATACCCGCCTTTCAAGTCATCAATATCACATCCACATATGCATAATCATGTAAAAACCAAGGTGCTTCATCATTTACAAGTGGTGAACAATAATTATTTCAAATTCATGCTCTCTTTTATTGGTCACAATATGATATGGGGTATCAAGACATTATCATGGGAATTTGAAAGCAATTTATCATTCATATTTATCAAACTTCCATGGAAAATCTCAAATCACATATGCATGGTTTCAACCATTGAAGTATATAGGCAAACAATTCCCATGACATAAAGAAAAATGACTTAGAAATCACATTGAAAGCAAATTATTAGCATTTGATTGAAAATCCCCATTTAAAAGCATGCATGTTCATAAAAACTACACCCATGAGATTTTAGGATAATCCCACGTACCTCTATTTCCAAAAATACTAGATGTTTCTTGAAGCTCGTGGATTTTTGATTCCGAATATGTAATTATCTTCGAAAACCTACGATCGAATCTTGAACTATTTGGGTTTTTATTTTGAAACCCTAAGGAGTGTTTTTGAGAAATTTTGATGAATGAAGGTGTATTTTGGTGTTTGAGTGATTAAATCCCGTGTTGGTGGTTTATATAGGGGTGAAGGATGACCAAAATAACCCTAAGGAACAATTAAGGTCAAATCTGTCTCTCAGTTGACAGTTTGATAGTCTGGAGTTAATTGATTATAACGTTTTACTCATATAATTATATTGGATGAAACTAACTTAATTTGAAATAGGACTCAAAGTCATTTCGTTTGATAAATTATAGCTCACACAGTTCATTATATACAGGGAGTTATGATTGTTTGAAGTTGACCCTGAAATGCTGAAAACTGGGCAATAGGCTATGCGTTTTACTACTGTTTTGAAATCCAAACGCAGCCTTATGCGTTCCGAAAAATTCCGAAACTTATCCAAGATGCACTACGAGCTTTCCCAATCATAACTCCACTTGAAAATCTAAAAACAGATGTCGGGACGGTTGAAAAGTTGTATCCCGAAGATTGTCAGCTAAAATGACTAAGTCTCATTTTACACTTAGAAAATTTTAAGTCATTAAGTCTAAGAGCTCAATATTAAAGAATAATCTATGCACGCCTTTTACGGGGCATTGCATTATCTCCCCCTTGGGATCATTCTTCCTCGAATGATGGGTAGGAACTTGTTGAATCCTTAAAGCTATGGAATAACGCGGATATGACATGTCCTTTAATAAAGAATACACTGATCTGAAATATGGCTATAAGACTGGAACTACTGATGTTCTGAATTCTTATACCGGACATGCATATCTGATGCATGGATCTGTTTCTGAGTTGTTCTCATTAACGCAGGACTGAATACAGTGATAAGCTGAACTTTTTCAATTGAACATGCATTTCTAATGTAGGCATATCTGACTGAACTGACACAAGAACGTATGACTGAATACGCAATAACAACTGATGCGAAGCTTGTAATAAGAACCTATGCATGCAACCGAATGGGGTATCTCCACCTTAGGACCCTATGTCTCTCTATGAGTGCTCAATTCACTAAGATACTCGGAAAATGGAGGCAATGCACAAGGCACCTATGATTTGATTCATAACTGAACCTCTGGAATTTGAATCTAATGCATGACGCATGAACTGAGCTATACTCGCAATTACTAGTATACTCTATCTTGGAATAGTATCATGTCTGAGATTTCGGGTAGCATGAATAAATTAAAAGACGAGAAAACAAGTCATGCGAATCTGACTGCTAAACTGACTTACTAGCTATACAGACTGAATTATGCTGGACCCTCATACTTAACTGGAGTATCTCTTCAACGCTCTCTCTAAAGAAGTTCTAACAGTAATAGGGAGCCACGAATCTTGGGTATGGATTACACAAGACATCCAACTGAGGATATCACAACATTGACACTACTCTGCAGTCTGGAATATAGACATATAACTCCTAAATTAGGATAGAATTTTCATACCTTTGGCAATTCAACTTCTTACTTTCAGGCTTAGCGCACTTCCCGAATATCCCTTAACTATACTATTCCCTATAAATATGATATTCATTCAATTTAGCTTAAATTTCTCATATGAGCATTGACAAATTTTTCTACTAATATCTAAAATAGCTTAATCCTTACCCCGCGATCAAGCCTAACTCTAAGTCACAAAAATACAACATTCTACACCACACTATTATTCTAAACCATATGATGCCACCTTCTATACCTCTTTTAAAGATCACATTCTAAGCATAACATGTCTTACCACTTCAATGACTACTCTGAACTCTTAATATGAAGTTGCTAATGCATATTGCGACCTTCCACTACAATGCCAAAACGTCATTCAAGCCTAATTTATAACCACATGTTAACTTCAAGGCAACCACCCATAAATACATACTTCACATAGTTTCTAAACTATTGTCAATATAACTCCCACGCGCTACCCTAAAACATACACACAAACTTTTCCACTAACCATCACATGTATCAAAGATTGTCCCCAAATCTTACTTCATACTTATGGCTTTATCTGAACAAACATACTATGATCTTCCATCAACAAGAACATTTACATCATCACCACTATTATTGCATAAGGAGGGTCACTAAAAGGTTAAAACATAAGACCCTGAAGCATGAGAAGATTTTTATACGGGACTGAGCACACTATAAAGAGTGAGTACATGCATCATGAGTTACATGACCTCAACTAGAGTTCCTAACATAAGGAATGTGATTCCTACTACTTGAATGAACTAGAACTCATTATCTTGGAACTGGAAGAGTACGTGACTCTCTATCATATACAGGAATCACGAACTATGATCACGGAACTGAAACGTAAAGCTTGAGTAGGCATTGGGATCATGAAAAATACTAAGATAAGAATGGGTTGAGTCTCACCCTCACTTTCTGACGTTCTATATCATCATGACATCACTACTAGAATCTGAGAGCCTGACTTGGTTATTCGTTCTATCATCTCCCCCTTGGCTTTAAGCCATCATATTAAGTTCAAGAGATCCCTTATTACTAGACTCTAAGCTGAACTACACTCACTGCACTCTGGGGTCTGAAATACAATAATACACATAATTAAATAAAAATTTAACCCGAAAGACCACATATGAAAGTGGAAAGCCCACTGCTAATACTACCTTCTGAGAAACACTCTATATTTCTATAGCCCCAATAGTCATAGTATGATGCTTGCACACTTATTTCTATCGGTTCAACCTTCAAAGCTCAAACTTAGATGCTAACACTTAACATGGATATCACCAAGCCTTTGATAAACCATATCTCTTTTGACAGAGCCTACCACTATCGCGACTCCAAACTTATATCTCATTACTATGAGAATCAAGTTCATATAAAAGAGCCCACCACTATCAATCTCATGCCACTATTTCGACATCCACATTCTACATTAAATTCAAGCCAATAGTCTAGCATCAATCATCTACCATCAATGAAGAAGGCAACATAATATACTAGTCCGTCAAATCTGAACATTCTATCCAAATACCTCACAAATCTACTACATACCTTCTCACAAGTAGTACTAGTTTACAACTACCAACAAAAAAAGGCCAAGGCGGGGGGAGGGGGGGGGGGTAAAGTCACATAATAGGCATGGTTAACCTTAATTTGTTATTATAACCCCATACAATCTTATCTACTTATACTGATCTCTCACCTCCTAATTACTTACTCAATCTCATGCAAACAGACTCAGCTATACATATATTAAACCAACACAAAAACAACAAGTTGGACAACAAGCTGCTAGTGAATCAAAATAGGCCTTACACGACATCACTAGACTTTGATTTTTTGTGTTTTGAACAAGAAATGAAATGAATAACAAAGAAACTATGCTAGTGAATCAAAAGAGCCCCACACGGCTTTACTAGACTTTGATTTTTTTTTCAAAAATACCATGATAATAAGATTACATATTACAAGAGATAGAAAATTGATACACAATATTCAATGATCTAAGGATACACATCTTACTCTGTATAAATAAAAATCTGAGTCAAACACTTCCCCTACAGACTACCATACAATCCATACATGCTACTAGTTACCACATTAGTCTATCACCATAAGGGGGGTAAATCATTCTCGAACATCGGTTATTCAACTAAAATATTCCTTTACACAAAAGTCACCCTCACTCTGACTTCTAACTTTGTGACTTTACATCCTTTACTTCTTGGTCCAATATCACTACCAATAGGTCATGACAACAACACTTTAACGCATACTACTATTCGGGTGGAAATACAATTCCAACACTTCTACTATACATCTTTTCCCTTAAGCATGACATCTGCAACATAAATTTCTAAAAAAGGCCGAATATACTTAATACAGAAGGCTGAAAAGCATGATTTTTTCAAGATCAAGGTTCACACTAGAACCCATACACTCTGAAGCAATAACAGACTTTTCTCAAGTCCTTGCATAATTTTAAGATCTTATTTGACGCGATCCGAAGGGACAATACCATTTAGACTCTAAACTTCTGCACTTGAATCACCTCAATAATGAGACATATCTGAGGACATTAGAGAAAGGAAAGAATGTGGGATGAATTTTTACTTTCGTATGGGCGACACCATAGCACAAATTAGAGTATGAAAGAGGAACATTCTGACTCTATTGCACGAACTAGAACATGAAGAAAGAGAGTCATTCCTAAACGCCTAATAGCCTCCTGCTTATAAGTGTGGCGCGCTATACACCCATAAACAAGACTCTACCCGACGCGATTTTGTAGACACCCTGAGACCATGAATCATGCTTTGATACCAAGTTTTTCACGACCCAAACTAGGGCCCTGGCCGTGACGAGTATCTCGAACCATGAAGGCCCGAAACACCCCTATCTTTCTTGTAATCATGCACATAATTCATATGATCAAAGTAATACGGAAGAAACATAATAATACAGAATATTGGTCATAAATATGAAACAGAATAATAATGGAGAAATAAAGTTCCCACAACATGAATCAACCTCTAAACAACCGTCTGCGAAAATCTCTAACAAATGACTGAGTCAAGTAACTGTATATAAACTGGGACAAGGCCCCCAGTAGACCCCAAAACTAAATATAAGATAAAAGGACTACAGGACATAAGACCTTCTGAAACATAGAAGGCTTACCACTTGTCTCTGTAACTCTGTCTTAATGATCTACTGATTCTCTTGACCCCTAGACTGGGCCTCTGAACCTGAGAAGTTGGAGAAGGGAGGGGGTCAGCACAAAAGTACTGGCATGCAGATATATCAAAACAAAACATAATATTTTTACAAAATATAGTTGAGAGCCTTTATAAAGCAATTTCATATCAAATCATTTGAAAACACATGGGCCTAATGCAATAGTTTCTCAACAATAATTAAATGCAACTGAGCTAGGTGGAATACCCTACATAATTTACACCAACTGTCAAACCTCGGTTGCCCCGAGATTAGAGTATAAGTGAGGGAGAGACACACAAGACCACAAAGCATGATGTCTTAACCCAATGGTAGTGCCCAAGATCACTTAGCCCGGGATCCTACCTATAGTCCCAATTTGAGAATGACATAAAGTCAAGTACACAAGATCACTTAGCCTGGTACCAAATTCTCGTGTCGACAAACACGATTTCCAGCGATGAGCCCTTACACTCAATCGCCTTCTTCGGACATCCACCTATCTCATGTAAAATCAATGCATTCAAACTTCATTTAATTCAATCACGTATCATACTTTGTAGGGTATCGTCATACCCGACTTACAAGTCATCAATATCACATTCACATATGCATAATCATGTAAAAACCAAGGTGCTTCATCATTTACAAGTGGTGAACAATAATTATTTCAAATTCATGCTCTCTTTTATTGGTCACAATATGATATGGGGTATCAAGACATTATCATGGGAATTTGAAATAAATTTATCATTCATATTTATCAAACTTCCATGGAAAATCTCAAATCACATATGCATGGTTTCAACCATTGAAGTATATAGGCAAACAATTTCCATGTCATAAAGAAAAATGACTTAGAAATCATATTGAAAGCAAGTTATTAGCATTTGATTGAAAATCCCCATTTAAAAGCATGCATGTTCAAAAAACTACACCCTTGAGATTTTAGGATAATCCCATGTATCTATGTTTCCGAAAATACTACATGTTTCTTGAAGCTCACGGATTTGTGATTCCGAATATGTAATTATCTTCGAAAACCTACGGTCGAATCTTGAACTATTTGGGTTTTTATTTTGAAACCCTAAGGAGTGTTCTTGAGCAATTTTGATGAATGAAGGTGTATTTATGTGTTTGAGGGATTAAATCCCGTGTTGGTGGTATATATAGGGGTAAAGGATGACCAAAATACCCCTAAGGAACAATTAAGGTCAAATCTGTCCCTCAGTTGACAGTTTGATAGTCTGGAGTAAATCGATTATAACTTTTTACTTATTTAATCAAATTGGATGAAACCAACTGCATTTGAAAGAGGACTCAAAGTTTTTTCGTTTGATTTATTATATCTCACACATTTCATTATATACAGGGAGTTATGATTGTTTGAAGTTGACCCTGAAATACTAAAAACTGGGCAATAGGCTATGCGTTTTGCTACTGTTTTGAAATCCAATGCAGCCTTATGCGTTCCAAAAAATTCCGAAACTTATCCGAGATGCACTATGATATTTCCCGATCGTAACTCAACTTAAAAATCTAAAAACGGATGTCGGGAAGGTTGAAAAGTTGTATCCCGAAGATTGCCAGCTAAAATGACTAAGTCTCATTTTACACTTAGAAAATTTTAAGTCATTAAGTCCAATATTAAAGACTAATCTATTCATGCCTTTTACGGGGCGTTACAGGCTATCACCATCAAAGATGTTTGACTATTATATTGCCTCAGGATGACTTCCTGTGAGGGTCATCCCGTCAGAGAGGCTCGACCAGAGAGGTCTTTACTCGTGGCACGGTATTGACACCCTTCCAGCTGGTGTTACAGGTTGGACCCCACCTGTGGTAGGTTGGGGCATGTTGGTTAAGTAACTACTTACCATAGTTGCAGTTTCAGTATCAATCTTCAAAAATTAGGACTGTGTGGTACAGTCGACTATCTCAGTAAGGAACTCAGATAGTTTTATTGATTTATGGACCATCCCGTCAGATAGGCTTGGTCTTATATACAAATTCTTATTATCATATCTAGAGATCTCCCATCAAAGAGGCTTGATCTCAGTCTCATACCATATTGAGTATTCTTATTATCATATCTAGAGATCTCCCGTCAGATAGGCTTGATCTCCTTCTCAGATTCTGTTGAGTATTCTTGTTGTCAGATCTTGACATGATCATTCTTCTTATCATTGATAATCGCTTCCGGAATAATCTGGTAGAAAAGTTGATATCTAATTCTGTCATTCGAAAGCAGTAAGCTCAGAATTCAGTCCTTGATGTAAGTACGTCCAGACTCTTATTTATCAGTATCAGATGAGTTAGTGATTTAGTATCTCAGTGTCAGTAGTGAGTTCAGTCTGCAGTAAAGTGGTATCAGAGTTTCAGTATCTAGAGTTGTGGTGATTGTGTTCATGGTCTGTGCATTTATGTATGTGTTCTCATGCGGCATCTTCATGATTATTCAGTTTAGATATTATGCATGCATGATCCTGTGCATTAGCCTACCTCGTCTACATACTAGGTATATTCCTGTACTGACACATTTGCGCTATGGTGTTTTATTTGACACCATAGGTTCAGAGGCACAGGATCCAGAGTATCCTTAGCAGTTCAGTCCCAGTCAGCAGCAACAGCAGTGAGTCATCTTCTTTCGAGGATGAATCTCAGTTTACTATTATTGTTTCAGACTTTGTTTAGTTTCAGTTGTCGGAGTTAGTTGGGGACCTATCCCATCAACTCCACAGTTCAGACAATTTAGAGGCTTTTCAGACGGATGTATTAGTATTCAGTTTTTCTGTATTATGAGTATTCATAGATGTTTTGAACCTTATGGATAGTTTTCGCATTTATTTCAGATATTATGCAGCGTACATGTACAGATATCAGTAAAGGGTTAGCTTGTGGTCCTTCGGGGTCATAAGCACCGTGTGACGTCTCGGGATGGGATCTCAGGGCGTTACACTTGCTCTCAAGGATCTACTCACGAGACAATCCCAAAGTGAGCTTACACATTCTATCCATCATTCTAGGGACCAACTCAGGAGCATACCTGGACAACTGATGAAACTTTCAGGCATACTCCTTCACAGACATCTTATGTAGCCTCAAATTCACAAATTCTTCCATTTTTCCTTCCCGCAACTCCTAAGGAAAGAAGTGGTCTTGAAAATCATTAGATGAATCCTCCTAAAAGGAAGAACTAACATCCTCTCTCTTCAACTGTTCCCACTCTTTGTACTACCAGATGCCATATCTTTCAATTGGTAGGAAGCAAACTCAAGACCTTCAACCTCTAAAGCATGTATAACCTGGAATATCTTCTCCATTTCATCAATAAAACTTTGAGGATCCTTTTCAACCCTTGTACCCATAAACATAGGAGGATCCAACCTCATAAATTGGCCAACCCTTGTGGCCTCAGAAGATAAAGTAACAGGAACACCACGCTCAAACTGAGAAGCTACCAACTATGTTAACAAAGTAATGGAGCGATGGAACTTAGCATTAGTAGCCTCCCCTTGAGGTGACTAAGTGTGAGAGTAGGATCAGAGGGGATAGGTGGAACCTTACATGGATAGTCAGATGCAGCGACCCTGGATCGGTCTGGACTCCAGAAGTACAGAGTGTCCCATAAACATTGTCCCAAATTAGGACAGAGGAGTTTTCCTGAACATTAGATCTTCTTAGAGGCATGATCTGAAAGCTGAGCAAATAAAAATCATAAGAATTCAAGACCTTAGACCCTATAGCTCGAAGTAAGACAACAATAAAGAGAAATATTCCAAAATATCTCACAGCCTCTCTCTTATAAGTATGGCGCGCTACACAGCCATAAAAGAGAATCTAAATCACATGGCTTTGTGGACATCCAACTGACTATGAACCTAGGCTTCGATACTAATTGACATGACCTAAACTAGGGCCTTATCGTAATGGGCACTTCAAGTCCAACAAGGACCAGAGATCACCCCCACTACCCAATCCTACCATCCAATAAACCACAATTTAATAATCAAATCCATATCATTTCCATAACATACCCAAGTCCACAGTCAGTCAATACAATGCCTCTAAAATAATACAAGAATTTCTGATCGGGACATGCACCCGACCATAGCCAAAACCAATATCCAAATCTAATCTATAAAGACAAAAGAAACTCAAAGCAAGAAATAGAGCCTTCTGATGAATGGAAGATCACCCCTTCAAGTCAACACAAGCTATTTCTGAATGCAAGTCACTGAGCAGGAAGTGTGTTAATATGAACAATACCTGCATCACATGGGGATACAACGTTCGAGGATGGTTAGCGATTAGAGCGCTAGCATGTAACTCAAGCATAAAGATAAAACAATGCCAACAACTCAAAATGAATCAACCAATGCATATAACCAATGCAATACATACATGCATATATATATATATACCATTCTAGGATAGGCAACAAGATTAGCATGAACTTTGAAATCATTAACCTGGGCTATGTAGCATAACCGTCATATAATAAGGCATCCACAGGCTATATATGGGCCCAACTCTCCCCTAAGTAGAAGGACCCTAGTGCATATTTCTACACAAACCAGAGAATATCCATAACCGTATAAGACTATATGGGGGACTTACACCCCCTGGCATAATCAAAGTAACTTATGCATCAATAAATGTATTATAGGGGACTCGAAACTCGCAATCATATATTCGTTCGGGGGACTCAAACCTCCGAGCATAAGATACCCTCACCGACTAGCGCGATTTCCAATGTTAGTTCTTTGGACTCAACTTTTATGGCCCGGCTATCTATCCTACTTTAAAGCGCAATTTAAAACTGGCATTTCATATACACAACTATTAAGCCAATTAATTACCAATGAAACTTCATTGGAATCGTCACACCAATATAACTTGCAAGCATAGAACATGCCATTACCATTACCAATCAACAAATCATACATTCGACTTGAGGACTCGAACCCTTTGTCTAGCAAAGACATTTATTCAATTCAAAGTTTAGGGACTCGAACTCATTGTCCATCAAAGACATAAACCAAGTTAATATTTAGGGACTAAAACTCTTTTAGCTAATTAAACCACTAAGGTTACTATTTAAACTATAAAATATCCAACAAGGCCTTTACAAAACCATTTACCAACCATTCATTTTTATTAGGACAATGCGTTAGTTCAAAACTCCATTTAATATGTGACTAGTTTATTCTCTTAGGCATTTTCACAAACACTTTGAGGGCATGCTATTATCAAGACCAAAATAAAGGTAAAACCATCAAATTTAGGGTTACCCATGACCCATTTGTTAAACCACAATTACCAAACACCCACATATGTAAACCATCATCAAAAGAATGTATTAACATAATTTAAACGAAGAGAAAACAATACTCAACAATATGAAAACAAAACCCTCAACTATGGTTTTCAAAACCACCATTAATGAAATAAAATCAATGTTTAAAACATGATATTGGAGAACTAACAATCAGATAAGAGTCACATGCCTTATTCACAAAGTTTCACGAAAGAAACTTGACCCTTGAGCCTCTAGATGACCACTTAAAAAAAACCTTATCCCTATCCTCAAGATAGAATTTATAGAGTTATTTTAGAGTGTTTGATCTTTCATTAATGTATTATGAGAGGCCACAATGTGTTTTAAGATGTGGAGACTAAGGGGTTCTGGGATGGGAAATGTCTAAAATGTCCTCAGCTTAAAATTTGTAAAACATGCACCGGAGGCTACGACCCTCCCCCTCCCACTTTACTTGTACACACAATATACGAGTGGTACACACCACTCGTACGCAAGGCATCAAGTTGGACTCCAACATTGTCCAACAAGTAAATCCCTAGACCAATTCTATCCAATCATATAATTAGTACCCTCTAAACTGTTCTCTAGGAAGAATCCTCTAGGATTGACTTAGGATATCATACGGTTTGGCAACATACTCCTCATACCCTAACATATGATTAGTAAGATGTCCATTCATACCTTGGATAGAATACAACTCAAACCACACTGATCATTATACGAATTGAGGACCCCAAACTGTACCACACCCCACGACAAGTACCCACAAGTCGTATGATATCCAGAAGTTCAAACTCAAGGAACTTTCTAAGGGTCAAATGAAAAGGTGTTTCAAGCATGATCCGCCTCACTCGTTGAATACACTAAAATATCATCAATAAAGACAATGACAAAAAATTTCAAAAATTTATGGAAAACTCGATTCATATGATCTATAAATGTTGTCAGGGCATTAGTCAACCCAAAGGACATTATCAAAAACTCAAAATGATCATACCGGGTTCGAAAAGCAGTCTTAGGGACATCCGCCTCCCTTATCTTCAATTGATGGTACCCAGATCAAAGTTCAATCTTAGAAAAGTACTTAGCACCCTTAAGATAATCAAACAGATCATTAATACTCAAAACTAGATACTTATTCTTCACGGTCACCTTAATCAATTAGCGGTAATCAATGCACATCCCAAGGTAACCATCTTTCTTATGCCCAAAGAGCATGGGAGAACCCCACAAAGAAACAGTATGGCAGATAAAACCCCTATCTAGAAGATCTTTCAACTGCTTCTTGAGTTCCTTCATCTCAACTGGAGCCATTTTATAAGGAGGGATAGAAATAGGATGAGTGTCTGGAAGAAGATCAATCCCAAAATCAATTTCCCTATCAGGAGGAATACCAAGAAAATCATCAGGGAACACCTCAAATAATTCAAAGACCATATGGATAGTTTGCAATGAAGGACCTTTGGATCTAGAATCCTTAACATGGACTAAGTTTTAAAGGCACCCTTTAGAAACTAATTTTTGGACCCTAAGATATGAAATGAAACTTTTCTTTGGTACTAGGGAAGTACCTTCCCATTCAAAATGGCTCATTAGGGAAATGGAAATAAACCATTTGAGCCCGACAATCAAGAGATGCATAGTACGAATGTAACCTATCCATCCTGAAAAATCACATCAAAGTATAACATGTCCATCTTTATTAAATCGACCAAGGTCTCCCTACTATAGACCGATATAACACAACCTCTATAGACCCTTCTAGCGATAATGGAGTCACCCACAAGGGTGGACAAAGAGAAAGGATATGAAATACACTCAGGATCAAAACCAAAATAAATAGCCACATTAGGGGTCACATAAGAAAGGGTAGACCCGAGATCAAGCAGATAATATAAATCATGAAAGAAGAGCTTGAGCATACCAGTAACAACATTGGGAGATGCCTTATAATATTGGAGAGTGGCAAGAGCATATAAACTGTTCCATCCAGTGTTGGAGCCAAAAGAAGAAGTAGCAGCTTTTGGTGCAGGAGTTGATGAAGTAGCAACAGGAATATTATTTTCCCTAGAAGCAACCTTAGAAGGACAATCCCTCTGCATATGACTAATCTGACCAATCTCATAATATATGTCCCTGCAAAGTATGGATATTACTGCATTTAATGGTACATATATCTCATTTATACATTCAAATCATAGTAATATACATGATTGTTTAGTGCAAATGAGTGGTGAACTCACCACTCAACAACACCCCCAACTTAAAGTTTTTTTTGTCCTCAAGCTACACTACATCTTACCATGAGACTATACATATTTATGTCCACATTGAATGACCCAATGATCATAATGACTCTAAGCTTAGTTAATAGCACAATTTAGCTCATCAAACATGGGAAGAACTATTTGCACAACACCCCTCAACATAAAATGTGATTTTTCAAGAATGTATGAGACTTTAAAGAGAAACCATGCAACAATAACTAATACTGTTGAAATGAATCACCTTTGACCTCACTACATTATACTACTTTTTGCCTCATTTTTTGGGAGATGACAAAACCACCTACCTCGACTTATTTATATGCCTTATCACAAGAAAGAAAATTCCACACGCCAAGTCATGAATTATGCAACAAGAAATTTATGTGTAAAACATTTTCTCTTTCTCTCAAGAACTCTAGATTCTAAAATGTACTATGCCATAGGCTTGCCCTTATTTTCATTCACCACTATAATGAGAATACTTAGTTGGAAATCACAAATGGCTTTTTGATCTTATAATGTAGGTTCAGGGGAGGGGAGGATATCTTTTAGGAACAACATGTCTATACCCTCCTAGAACATCTACATCACACTATTCCATCCAACTTTTGATCATGGGCCACTTCTTTTGTTTTTACTCCTTACACATGTGCCTATATTTTGTTTCTTTGGTTCACCTATTTTCTTTTCATTTCTTTTTTTTATTGGACCTTTTGTGCTTCCTTTCCCTTTGTTGGATCCTTTCCTTTTTCTTATTCATTTGTTATCAATACTTATGCTCATAGGAACTCACCTAGAACTTTTTGGACCAAATTTACCTCTTTCAGCCATCACCACCCTTAACTTTAGGCTTTTAGCCTTAAGTTGCAATTTTAAGTTCAAGGAGGGTAGGGTTCAAAAGAGGGGTAAAAATTAAAAGGCTCATGGCTTGCAATGTGTTTGCCAAAGAAAAGGTCTAAAGGCTCAAAGTGGGTGACTAGGGATAAACACTATACAAGGGTAGAATTTTTAGGCTAAAGTGGACTTTCATTGTTATAAAGATGGCCTAACATTATCTCTCCAACCAAGTACAATCAATATTAGCCTTGAGAGACTAACGGGGCAAGTTCTAGATGGTACAAGTACACATGAGATTTGAAAAAATAAGCCCACCATACATGGCATGCAAAATTCATCAAGGTGACGCTCAATTGTCCCTTCCGCAAGAGACAAAAATAGAGTATCTAGTAATTTTTATAAGCCACAGATTTTGGAGTCATAAAAAGAGACAAAAAAACTGTTACAAAGTCTCTCACGTTGATGCCCTTGATTTTTAAAAAATTTTAGACGGAGGAGGTGTTTACTTTGCATTTACACCATAAAAAATTCACTAATTATGGCACCAACCCTAGCCTTTGCCTTATATTACATTTTTTATATGAGCCAACCAACCATATGGTTACTCAATTTTTTCAATAAGTAAGAATATGAATCCAAATATGAAATACCACAGATACTAAGATATCCCTTGCATTTGTGACCTTGATGCCACGGGTACTCATACTTTCCCTGCATCCATGGCTTAAAACCCAATCACGACACTTTCCCCTTAAGAATGTCATCACCCAATCTATCATAAAGAAAAGCTCATCCGATATTTCCATAAGTAAAATAAGTATAAAGTAGAAATCTAAGGACAAAATAAATAATTCATCCAAATTTGGGCACCATCAGAGTGACCAAATATCATAACCCAAATAAAAATAAAAAGCATAAAAAAAATAGAAAAATATCTAGAAAAATCAATAATATAAGCCCAAATCAAATAAATATAAAGACAGGAACCCCCAACAAAAAATGTAGTAGTTCTCTCACTTCATGAATAATCAAGCAAAAAAAAAGAGATAAGGGTGTACCTTGAAACTGCATCAAAAGTTGTTGTCACTCTCAGACTATGCATCATCATCAGCATCCTAATGATTGAACCACTCAGATTAGGACTCATCATCACTCTCCACTCAAGAATAAGGAAGTCTATCATGGGGTTTTAGGACCTTTTATAGGCCCTTCACCACCTTCATATCTTGTTAAAGAACCTGTCTCTCTTTTTCTTCCTTATGACCATCTTTTTATATGCAACCTAGATATTATGGTGTGATGTTGCTAAGGATAAGTAGGCTTTCTCAATCCTAGTAATGGTATCTCCCTTCTTTTTATACTCTTGAAACTTTGCATAATCGGCATGTGAAATATATAAATATCGAGTAGTGGAGGGCTCTCCTGGTCCCTAGGGTAAACTTGACATGAGTTCCCTGATGGCTGTAATATCAACTCTAATATCCTCAAGAGGCCCAGTGGTGGATGGCCTATGAGACTTAGGCTCCTCACATTTCGACTTCCCCAAGTTGATCATTCCCTTCGTACTTTTGTCTGGTATGCCTTCTCCTTAAATTATCAAGGGATAGATGGGGTACCAAGGTGAATCCTAGTATCTCCAGAGTATTCCACAACCCCAGCTTTCCTAAAAAGCTCAATAATCAAAGAGGGGAAGAAAAGATGCATACCACCCTGGTTCTTGAATAATTTCATATCAGAAACCATAAGTTGTCCAACATCCAAAGAAATGCCATGTAGAATGCATGCGACCATCTGGGCCTGCAAATATAGGACTGATGTCATGTGGGTGCACGGGGAGACTCAGCAACATATGATGTTCAACCAAATAAGAGCCCCGAAAGTGAAGTCATTCATGTGGATGTTACTCTTGGTTTCCATCCATGAGACTTCCTTTTCGAGACACAATCTTGCCGCTAACCAGCTTCCCAATTCATACCTTTTTTCTTCAAACTTACCCATGTTTGCATTTGGGAGCCCATAGATATCATTAATTTGATCTACCCAAATTTTACCTTTTTTCCCCAGATCTTAATAGTCTTGTTGGATGGATCCGAGAAAGGAACTATGCTGAGGTTGGCTTAGAATTCATGATCCCATTTGTCATTCTCCATGCATGAATTTAGGGAAAAACATTGCCACCCTATAGCCTCAAGCCTGTCATGATATTCCGGAAGCTTTTCTTGCATATTATCCAAACATATTCCTCTTTCTGGGAGCAGATTTGTCTTTGAAAATCACCATAGTAGTGAGTGTGGCACTCGTATTCCATGAAATGGATGTGGTCGTATTTGTCCATGAGATTATCCTAAAAAATAATAGACAACACAACACATCAATCATTGATATTTTCATGCACAAACTATGCTATATTGTCCACAAAATCTCATTGGATAGTTGCTTGGTGGTTTTTGGACAAAATATTTGAAGTGCAAGATTTTTGTGCAGAGCAGAAAATCATAATCGATTGCAGCAATCATGGGCCATGAAGCCACGATTGTGGTATCTGAGACCTATTTCAAAACCATTTCCCATGTTCAAATCTTTCAAATTCCAAGGCCCAAGCATGTTCCACAAAAGGTTTTCACATTAAGATTGCTGAACGAAACTACTAGGTACTCGATTATGCCCTTAAAATGTAAGACCCATTAGTGAATACTCAGTTTGGCAATATCTCGAGCACTTGGTGAGCACTCTTTATTTTTATCAATTTATCACACATTTTTGGTACTCAAGACTTCCCCACTTTTATGTACACCATGTTCTAGCAGTGAAACACCACACAAGCATAATTGACTAACATTTAAGCATGAAAAGCGTAATATCAAGCCTTTTCTACAACATGTATCTTATGGACTATTTTCAATAATTAAAGCATGGATTCAATACACCTACCGGATAAGCGATGCAAGAAGGGTGGAAGGATGCTATAGGAGTGCACACAAACTTGGCCAAAAATGTGTCCAATTAGAGAGAAAAGTTGAAAAGGGGAGTGTGAGGAAAATACGGAGTTAGATAGACATATAGCTGATGCAGCCGCGATCACGGTCAGGTGTCAGTGATTTTTGACACATGGGCAACAACGATCGAGGCCTAGGGGCTCATGATCATGGTAACTGAGGGCATTTCTATGCCCTTATTTTTTCCTGTTCAGCTCATTTCACATTTGGACAGATATTTCCTTATTCAGTTCACCGTGCAAAAATTTCACACTTCCCCTTTTAAAGCTCTTCCAATGCACTCTATAGTGCCATAAAAGCATGGGTTATTAAATTTCCAAAGCTAAAATCTACACTACAAAAATATAAATAATGGATACAGGCCAATTTCATGGAATTTGTGGGTTGCCTCCCACATAGCACCTTTTTTTATATCGTGGCACGATGTATTTCTTTGTTATCAAGTAGGGTACTTAGGGTCCCCCTTGTTCACTTCTTCGATTTCAACATCTACCACGGATATCACTTGAAGTGCCGCGGGTTGTTTTCTTATTTTTCATACTCAAAAGAAAACCTTATCCTGATGTACTCTAAACCTCATCTCCCCCAATTCTAAGTCAACAATGACTTTTCTGGCGGTTTGTAAAGGTCGACCAATAATGATAGGAACCTCTTGGTCAATTTTGCAAACTAAAACTACAAAATCTATTGAAAGTATGAATTTATCCACTTTGACTAGAATATCAAACAAAATCCCGACCGGTATTTTAATATACTGATCCACTCTCAAAAGTGTCATCGATGTTGGGATTGGGGTATCCAATCTAAGCTTCTTATAAATGGAAAAACGCATGAGGTTTATACTCACATCGAGATCACATAGAGCTTTCGCAAACACATACATTCCGACAGTGCAATGGATGGTAAAAGCTTTGGGGCATCTTTATTTTCCATAATTTTGCTACTCATGATAGAACTACAACTATGGTTGATTTCAATTGTGTCACCTTCAATGATATTCTTCTTTGAAATCAACTTTTTTGTGATCTTAGCATATCGTAGATCTCTTGAATTGCTTTAAGCAATAGGATATTGATATAAAGGTTGCTAAGCATGGCTATGAATTTCTTGAGTTTATCAACCTCCTCTTTTATTTTAAGCCATTGAGAAAATAGGGGGAGGACTTGTATTGTAGGCATCACATCACTTTGTGGTTTCTCATTTTCTACCACATCTTTATCAACTTCCACTAGTTCCTTTTCATCATCTTCTTCATGAGATTTTGGTGGTGTTTCTTTTGACATAACCTTAGGCACCTTTTCACACAAATCTTCTTTTAAGTGATCACCAAGGGTGAAAATCCCTACTTTTTGGACCTTAGAAAACTACCTGGAATTCTGGTTTTTGGACTCAATATGACTCATGGGTACGATCTGTATATTAGGGTACAAATAGTATGGTCCAGTTGTATTCTTACCAGTGTTGGTTGGTAGGATGGATTTTGGTCTCTAGAATGAGTACGACTTGGTGGTACGAATTATATGGTTGGATACGGGTTGTTTAGTTTCTTCACTTAACCTTAGACTTGGTAACTTCAGTTGGATCTGAGTAAAAATAGCTCACTAGGATCCATAATCCAGGGTACGAGTTGTACCCAGGACTCATATAATGGATAGTGCTCAAACCTTCTGTGATTCTATCTTTCCACGGATACGAGTAAAGGGTATGGATCGTATGTTGTTAATATTACTTGGGTAGGATGAATCGTACACTGGACTGTGTTGGTTCCAAGGGTTGAGGCTTAGAATACGAGTGGTGGGTACCACTCGTATCAAAAGGTATGACTAATGAGGGTTAGTAATAACCCTATGATACCACTATTAATGGCCTTGGTTAATAAATGGTTAATAGATTGGTTGGTTGCTTGGTAATGGTTTTAATTGCGAAATAATAGCAGGGTATGTAGCAAAACTATGGAAGGTGGAGGTCATGGGGGGACCAAAATTGGAAACTCATATTTATCGATGTAAGGTTGGTCTTAGTGACTGTGTGCATGATATCACACTTTATATTTGGGAGATGCACTAGTCATCCTAGGATTTCTTCCCTGTTCATGCGGCTTCACGTACTGGGGCCCTTTCAGTAGGGGAAACTGAACCCATATAGATCGTGGATGGTTTAGGACAGCAAAGCTATACAACCCTGTTATAGATTTTAATGGCATGTAAAACTTGGTTCCCTTTCCCAATATGGTTGTATACATATGTGTGGGGAGAGGTGGGAGGTAGGTAGGTATGTGTGTGTGGTTGTGTGCATATGGATGGTTTTACTTGGTTTTATAAATGGCATTATTTTATCCTTATCATGAGTTCATGCTGGGGATCACTCGGTAACCTGTCTACGGGCGGAAATATACCCATACTATGCAAGAACCGTCTATTCAACTCCTCTTACATAGTGATTGACTCGACGACAGTTATTAGATTTAAGTGGTGAGCTTTCAGCTTTTTAGAAGGCTTTATTTTATGTTATGGATATTTTTAGACATTTTGATTTATATCAAAATATTGGTTTTGGCTATGGTTGGGGGCATGTCCCAACCGTATAATCTTACTCTTTTAGTTAGAGGCTTTGCGGTACTGCCATGGGTTGGAATGGACATGATAAGTATTTGTTTCAGCCTTAGTATTTGTATTGGTATTGGGGATGATACCAATTAATGATATTTTTGGTTGTTCCATCGTATTTCATTTTGGGATTAATCATATGATGTTTCGGAAGTATTTGGTTTTGGCCTGGTTTATGACCCCTAATTCGGTATTGGTTTGTCTTGGATGTTTGGTTGGTATGGTTTGGCATGAAGGGATAACTTGGTAGGGTTGGTTTAGGAATAAACCTATCTCAATGTCAGTCCTTGTCCTATTATGCTATCATGGTATAGGTTTGGTATTCAGCTGACTCAAGGTATTCTAGTGGTAGTTGGGTTGGATAATAGGGGGTGGTACCCAATCGTGGTTGGAATTGGGATGCACATTACAACTAGGCCCCCGGTCGGGTCGGGTCAAGTTGATATCAGAGCTTTAGGTTCATGGTCAATTGGTAGTCCACAAATCCGTGCTGAGTAGAGTCTCTTTTAGAGGTGTGCAGAATGCCACACTCATAAGAGAGAGGCTACAAGGCATTTAGAAATGTTTTACTTTCTTGGTATTCTATTTTCAAGCTTGGAGTCTAAGTCTAGGAATTCTTTTCTAATCCTTGGTTGTTCACTTTTCAGACCATGCCTCGACGATCTGGAACACAAGGGTGAGGTTACTAATGTTGAATTTCATCAATCTATTCATACTATTGCTAAATTTGTTGCTACTCGGGTTGAGCAAGATGAGTCTGGGGGGTTGTCTGGCGAGGCCACAAGGGGTGGTCAATTTATGAAAATAAATCCTCCTTCTTTTACTGGTGTGAAAGTGGAGGAGGATCCTCAGGGTTTCTTGGATGAGATGGAGAAGATATTTAAGGTGATGTAGGCCACTAATATGGAAGGTGTAAACTTTATAGATTATCATCTCAAGGATGTTGCATACCAATGGTATGAAGAGTGGGATAGGGATAGAGGAGATGTGGAGGATTCATCCTTGTAATATGTTTTTTCTGGAGTTTTTCTGGATCAATTCTTTCCTCAAGAGCTGAGGGAAGCAAAGATTAAGAAGTTTGGGAATCTTAAGTAAGGGAGAATATCTGTCAAGGAATATGCCTTGAAGTTTCATCAGTTGTTAAGGTATGTTCATGATTTGGTGGATGACATAAGAGCGAGGATGAGAAAGTTTTCTTTTGGGTTGATTTGGGATTTGACCTTGGAAAGAAAGACTACCTTGATAATTAAAGATAAGGACATTTTTAGGTTGAATGTTCATATGCAGCAGGTATAGGATGAGAAGAGGAAGCAGGCGGAGTTCGGAGAATAGTAGGGTAAAATGAGAAGGTTTTCTAATCAAGGAGGTGCTCAGTGTCAGGGTGGTTGGGATGGCGACAAATGGCAAAAAAAAAGTGGGGGAGTTCTTGATCCTTCTATAGTGCTAGTTCACCTTACCCAAAGTAGTCGGGTGACAAGCATCACCAAGGTGGTGATAATATATGGGCACATGGTGCCCAATCTCAGGCGAGTAGGGGTTAGTCAGTTTCTTTGTTCCTTCTTTGCCAGTTCTGTGGTCATATTCATCGGGGTTATTGTGATGAAGGGAGGGACAAATGATTCAAGTGTGGCTAGGCATGCCATAGGCTTAGGGATTGTCGACTAAATAAGGTTGCTACAGGAGCAAATAAGGTATCGGTGGCTTCATCTTCCGCTTCTGCACTCGATGGTGCATTGTCTACTTCCGTTACTACTTCTGGTTATAGTGTTGTCTGAAATAGGTTGTATGCTTTGGCATCCCAATGGGAATCTGAGTCATAGCTTAATGTCGTTACTGGTATGTTATAACTCTTTTCTCGTTACGTGTATTGTCTGCTTGATGCGGGGTCCACTCTTTCTTATATGACCCCATATGTGGCTATATCTATTAGTGTTGATCCTGAGGTTTTTTCAAATCCTTTTTCTATTTCTAACCGGTAGGTGACTCGGTTATTGCTAAGAGAGTCTATAGGGGATGTGGTATCTATTGGTGGTAGGCAGACTTTGGTGGATTTTCTTGAACTTAATATGGTGGATTTCGATGTCATTCTTGGGAAGGATTAGTTACACTCTTGTTACGTGACAGCGTTCAAGTGCACATGCAAGTGTACGTGGTCTTATCAAGTAGTAAAGTGGCTTATAAGAAGCCCACGTATCGATCTCTCAGGGACTTGTGTTTCCCGCCTATCTAATTTTAGTCTAACTAGTTGAGAAAAAATAAACAAAAAGAGAGTTTGTAATTTTGTAAATTTAAAATAAAATAAATAATGGATAAAAAATAAATTTTTGGAACAATCAATGGAGAAAATCCCAGGGTTAAAGCACTTCAAACAATCATACTATGTTATTGAATTTTATTCGTTAACTTGCTTATCTTGGTTGTTGATTCATAGGGTTAATTTCATGATCATGATTTCCCAACCTATAATCTTTTACCTAAGATGGATATTACAACTACATCGTTGAGAGGGGATGTAATAATCCAATTAAGTTCTTTACAACTATCATCTTACATATGAATCAAGTAAGGCATCTAAGTACATCCCTGTCCTAGACGCTAAGTTTAATTCTTTATTTTATAAAAGAATAAAAATCCAAACTTTATTTATTTCCATGTTCTATCTCCCTATTTCTCTCTCCCGAGATCAAAAGGTTGACAATATATGTATTCTATGTGTCGCGAATCCTTAAAATAATTAAAACAAGAATAAACAAACAACCAAATATGATAAGAAAAAAATTAATCGAAATTAATCCAAAACAATAGTAAGCATGTTCTTGGCTTTAACCCCGGAAAGAGGGTTTAACCTTGAATGGAAATATTCATCATCCAATCCCTTGGAATGATGATACAAACCATAAAAAAAACTAATTTAAAGAATAATAGAACTTAAAATGAAGTTGTGGTAGCCTCCAATGATGTTCCAAGTTGATCTAGGGTTTCCAAGAGGTCCCAAGATATTTAAAACGTTTTTAGGACGTTATATTTATAGTAGAAAAGTTATAAAACTAAGTTAGATTAGTTTTACACGCTGTTTTCCTTCAGCTGGGCTAAATTTTCCCAATTTTGGGCATCGGCGCGACGTAGTGACATGCAAATTCACAATTGTCAAAAAATCTGTCAAATTCCCGTAGTTGTTCGCGATTTCAGCGCGTCATGAGGCCTCCTTGAACCCTAATATAAGCTAAACGTGCCATATATACAAAAACTTGGGCCTATTCTGAATCTATTTATGTTTTTAACTTATCTATTTACTACCTATACAATCTACACGCGCCCAATATTTTTCAGGGGTCCGAATTGCGTCCAGCTTGCATCTTGTGCTTCCGTGGTCATTTACGAGCCTTTTTGAGTTGTTTCCACTTAATTTGAAGCTTTTATATACTTCATATATAATTATAATCTATTCAAAAATCATTATAAATCATTAAACAGATCAATTAAGAGCTCAAAACAATACAACATCCTCACCGATGAACTAGAAACACGAGCTAAGCATAGGCTAAATTCACATTGGGCTTTAACTCATTGTTTTCACTCTTTTCTTGATTCAATTGACCTTTAAACATTATAACTAATTTTTTTTACATATAAATACATAATAACAACCTTAGTAACTCATTAAAACACATTAGAACCCAACACAAGAGACTAGAAAAACACCTAGCTCAAGCTAGTTACACTAGTTTTCTCGGTTGAACTCTAAATGTTCAAATTGAATCAAAACTCATGTGAAATCACCATTAAACATTGTAAAAACATTCTTGGACACATAAATGTTCATTTATATCATTATCAATACATGTAGCATAAGAATCATCCTCAAAATAAGGCTAAATAAGCTAGAATAGTAGAGCTAGAATACATAAATTCAACTAACATCATTACGCTTCCTTGGATTATCGGACCCGTAAGTTTGTCCTTAGGTTCCCTGTTTAATCGGTCATAGAGTTGGAGGGTGGTTCCCTAGCTCCTAGGGGGAGGTTTATTTCTTATCTTAGAGCTCAGTTATTAATCTCTAAAGGTTGTCTTTATCACTTGGTACGGGTTAAAGATTTTAACTCGGAAGGTCCTTCTTTTCAATCAACCCCAGTGGTAAATGATTTTTCTGAGATATTTTTGGATGATCTTCTTAGTGTTCCTACAAATATGAAAATAGAGTTTGGTATTAATTTGATTTTGGACACTCGTCCTATATCTATTAATCCTTATAAAATGGCTTCTTCTTAGTTGAGGGAACTCAAGGAGCAACTTAAGGATCTTTTGTATAAAAGGTTTATTCATCCTAGTATTTCCTCGTGGGATGCACTAGTGTTGTTAGTGTGCAAGAAGGATGTTTCCCTACGGATGTGCATTGACTACAGGAATCTAAATTAGGTGACTGTCAAGAACAAGTATCCACTCCAAAGGATAGATAATCTGTTTGTTCAGTTGCAAGGTGTCAAGTTTTTTTCTAAGATAGATCTTTGGTCTTGGTATCATCAGCTAAAGATTAGGGAGATGGATATCCCTAAGATGGATTTTCGTACTCGGTATGGGCACTTTTAATTCTTGGTGATGTTATTTGTATTGACTAATTCTCCAATGACATTTATGGACTCAGTTAATAGGGTTTTCAGGCAGCTATTGGATCTCTCCATCATATTGTTTATTAGCAACATTTTTCTTTATTCCAAAAGTGAGGTGGATTTTTCTAATGATCTTTGTGTGGTATTACAGACCTTAAAGGAACAACAGTTGTATGCTAAGTTCTCTAAGTGTCAATTTTGGTTAAACGTTGTGACTTTTCTTGGTCATATTATTACCAGCGATGGGATCATGGTGGATCCACAAAAGGTAGTTATGGTTAAAAAGTGGCCTAGACCCATGAATCCAACTAACATTTGAAGCTTTTTGGGCTTGGCTGGATATTATAGGTGGTTTGTGGAAGGCTTACCGTCGATAGCTGCTTCTTTGACTAAGTTGACTCAAAAGAATGTTAATTTTTCTTGGTCGAATGCTTGTGAGCGGAGTTTTGAGAAGTTGAAAGATAAGATAACTCCGACTCCAATTCTGACTTTGTTGGGAAGCAATGATGGATTTGTGGTCTATTGTGATGCACCTCGAGTAGGTCTTTGTTGTGTGTTGATGCAGCATGGGAAGGTAATTGCCTATGCTTCCAGGAAGTTGTAGGTACATGAGAGAAACTATCCTACTCATGATTTGGAGCTATTGGTGTTTGTGTTTTCTTTGAAAATATGGCGGCATTATTTTTATGGTGTACACGTGGACATCTTTTCTGATTATAAGAGACTACAGTATATGTTCACGCAGAAGGAGCTCAATTTTAGGCAAAAGAGATGGTTGGAGTTTCTCAAGTACTATGACATACGTCTGTACTATCACCTAGGTAAGGCTAATATGGTTGCTAATAATTTTTGTAGGTTGTCCAAAGAGAGTTTGGCTCATGTGGAGGAAGGAAAGCGAGAGTTGGTGAAAGATATTCATCGCTTGGCTAATCTTAGAGTTCGTTTCTTAGACTCCAAGGATGGAGGTGTAATGGTACGAGAAGTGGTTCAATCATCTCTTGGTACAGAGATCAAGGAGAAGCAAGTGTTGGATCCTGTCTTGATGAAAATCAAGAGTGATATTGGTGGGAAAAGGTGATGGTGTTTGAGATTAGTGGTGATGGTACTCTATAGTATCAAGGGAGATTGTGTGTTCCTGATGTTGATGGCTTGTAGCAAAGGATTTTGGCTGAGGTGCATGAGTCGCACTATGTTGTTCATCTCGGTTCCACGAAGATATATCATGATCTCAAGGAGATATATTGGTGGAATAGTATGAAAAGGGATGTGGCTTATTTTTTGGCCAAGTGCTTGGTGTGTCAACAAGTTAAAGTTGAACACATAAGACCTGATGGGTTGTATCAACAGATTGTTTTTCCCGAATAGAATGGGAGGTAATCAATATAGATTTTGTTATCGATCTTCCACATTCTCAGAATCAATATGATTTGATTTGGTTCATCATGGATAGGATGACAAAGTTTGCTCAATTTTTACCAGTGAGGACTACCTTTTCGGCGGAGGATTATGCAAAGTTATATCTTCAGCAAGTTGTGAAGCTTCATGGATTACCTATTTCAGATATCTCTGATCATGGTAAACAGTTTACATCTCTCTTTTTTCAACCTTTTTAGAAGGGATTAGGTACTAAGGTGAGTCTGAGTACTGCTTTTCACCCACAAATGGATGGACAAGGAGAGAGAATTTTTCAGATATTGGAGGATATGCTTCAGGCATGTGTGGTTAATTATGGTGGCAGTTGGGTTAGGCATTTACCTTTGGTAGAGTTTTCTTACAATAATAGCTATCATTCTAGTATTAGTATGGCTCCTTTTGAGGTAATTAATGGTAGGAGGTATAGATCTCCTATTGGTTGGTTTGAGCTTAAGGAGTTGGGTATGTTTGGTCCTGAATCGGTTTATCAGGCTATGCAAAGGGTGAAGGCGATTTGAGATAGGCTTAAGGTTGCCAAAGTCACCAAAAATCCTATGTGGATGTTAGGTGTAGGACTTGGAGTTTGAGATTGGGGATAAGGTGTTTCTCAAGGTATCTCCCATGAAGAGAGTGGTGTGATTTGGCAAAAAAGGAAAGCTTAGTCCCCGATATGTTGGTCCTTATAAGATTCTATGGAGGGTTGGTAATATTGCTTACGAGGTAGAGTTACCTTTTAGGTTGAGTTTGGTTCATCTGGTATTTCATGTCTCTGTGTTGAGGATGTGTCTTGGTGATCCTTCTTTGATTATTCCTTTGGAGGGGTTGGGTATCTCAAACTCTTTGTCTTATGAAGAGGTCCCAGTTGAGATCTTGGATAAGCAGGTTCTTCAGTTACGAACCAAGGATATGGCTTCGGTTAAAGTTCTATGGCGAAACCATAAGGTGGAAGAAGCTACATGGGAAGCGGAGGAGGACATGAAGTTCAAGTATTCACATCTATTTTTTTCTCTTAGGATTTGTGAGGAAGGTATATGTCTTCAACACATCCTTATTCTTTGAGTTTGTTACAGAAAAGATTAATATCCCTGCCTCTATGTTTTCACACTTTGTTAAAGATTGGAAATATATTTGATAATGGAAATGACTCGTGCGTGTGGTTACCCCAACCTTGTTCATCATTCTGGAACGAATATTTCTAGTGGGGGAGAATGAAACACCCTGTTTTCTAGACCTTAGAAAATTTACTAGAATTCTGGTCTCTGGACTCAATACGACTCATGGGTATGAGTCATATGCTGGGGTACGAATGTTATGTTCAGTCGTATGCTGACCAGTGTTAGTTGGTGGGATGGATTTTGGTTAATAGAATGGGTACGACTTGGTGGTATGAGTCGTATAGTTGGATAAGAATCATTTCATTCCTTCACTTAACCTTAGACTTGGTAACTTCAGTTGGATATGAGTACGATTGGCTCACCAGGAGTCATAAGCTAGGGTACGAGTCATACCCAGGACTTCAATGGTGGACAGTGTTCAAACCTTCTGTGATTCTATCTTGCCAGGGATACAGGTGAAGGGTATGGATCTTATGTTGTTAATACGACTTGGGTAGGATGGCTCATATGTTGTACAGTATTGGGTCCAAGGGTTGAAGCTTAGGATACGAGTGGTGGGTACCACTCGTATCGAAGGATATGACTCGTGAGGGTCAGTCGTACCCCTGTGTTGGAATTTTGTGCAACTTAAGTGGGGGTATTCTAGACATTTCCTCACTTATCCTAATAAGTTCCCATGGCTTCAAACTCTCTTGGGGTCTATTTACCCTAGTATTCTATTCATTAACACTTAGAAACTCTTTCTTAACACTCTATAATTCTTTCAAAAGCTTTTGGGAAAGAAAGCTAGGGTTTCAACTAGAGGACTAATTTGGAGATCTTGTTGGTGTTTTCTTTCTATCTACTTTGTCAATTAAGGCACATTCTCTTCCCTCGTTGTTAGTTCCAACTAAAGGTATGGTTTTATACAATGTTTTCATGATTTCATTGTTGTAAGATTTTGGATTTTCAATTATGATTTGGGGGTTTTGGTTATAAATGTTGGGTTATGTTTTCCCATATTTTAATTATGCTTTTGTATGCATTAATGGTGGTTTTGGATAATTGATTCCATGGGAATGGTTCTTTGGTAATGGACATTAGTTTTAGAAATATTATGCCCCCAATGTATTTGATAAAATGTCTTTAACAATGTTTTTACCATAATATTTGTTTTTCAATGGAACTTATGCATGGTTTAAACTTGGTAATGGAACCCTAAATGGTATGAATGGTTTAGATGTTTTTAAACAGATTGGAAAGGGCTTGGTGGACATGCTTTTGGTTAATTCGAAATCATGAAGGGCACATGGAATCTTATAAACCTATATATGGTTGGCTATGGACAAAACTTAAAAATTATTGTTAGTATGAAAATACCACTATTAATGGCCTTGGTTAATAAGTGGTTAATGGATTGGTGTGCTGTTTGGTAATGGTTTTAATTGGGAAATAATGACGGGGTTTGTAGCAAAGCTGTGGAAGGTAGAAGTCCCGGGAGGACCAAAATTCGAAACTCATATTTGCCGATGTGATGTTGGTCCTTATGACCATGTGCATGATGTCATACTTTATATTAAGAGGGGGTACTAGTCATCCCTAGTTTTCTAACCCGGTCATGCGACTTCACGCCATGGGTCCCTTTCAGTAGTGGGAGCTGAACCCATATAGCCTATGGATGGTTTAGGACGGCAAAGCTACACAGCTCTGGTAAAGATTTTAATGGCATGCTAAACTTGGTTCCCTTTCCTGGCATGGTGTTATATATTGTATGTATGTTTGTGTGCATATGGATGGTTTTACTTGGTTTTATAAATGGCATTATTTTATCCTTATCTTGAATTAATGCTAGTGATCACTCGCTAACCCATCTTCGGGTAGAAGTATACCTACGTTATGCAGGAACCGACCATTCTACTCCTTCTATATAGTGATTGGCTCTGGGATATCTATGGGATTGAAGTGGTGATCTTTCATCTTTCTGTAAGGATCCATTACATGTTATGGATATTTTTAGACATTCTAATTTATTTTTGGATATTGGTTTTGTCTATGGTTGAGGGCATGTCCCAACCAGATATTCTTACTATTTTGGGTAGAGGCTTTGTGGTACTATTATGGTTTGGAATGGGCGGGATTGGTATTTGTATCAACCTTATCATTGGTATTGGTATTAGGGCAAATACCGATTGACGATGTTGTTGGTTGTTCCATCGTATTTTATTGTTGGATTAATCATATTATGTTTTGGAACTTATTAGGTTTTGGCCTTGTTTATGGCCCTTGATTCGGTATTGGTTTGTCTTGGTAGTTTGGTTGGTACAGTTTGGCATGACGGTATGACTTTGTAGGGTTGGACTAGGAATCGACCTATCCCAAATTCAGTCCTTGTCCCATTAGGCTATCTTGTTATAGGTTCGGTATTCATCCAGCTCAAGGTATGATAATGGTGGTTGGTTTGGGTAACAGGGAGCAGTCCCTGGTCCTAGTTGGACTTTGGATTCCCATTACGACAAGGCCCCTAGTCGGGTCAGGTCAAAGGGTCCTCCCACTCCTAGTGACTATGGCTAAAACTTGAGCTTTATTTTTCGGGTTCAGAATAGTGTCACTAGGAAGACCACCCTTTGGCCTAGCATTCAATTGAGTGGAAATTTTCCCGATTTGAGTCTTCAATTTCTTAATGGAGTTGGAATGAGACACCACAGTTTGATTAAGTTGCGAAACATCACTTTTCATTGCATGGGCCATTTTTCCGTTCCTTCCACTCTCATTAAAATCCTTTTCAAGACATCTTTGGCTTTGTATTTGTTGGGGTCGATGGTGCTACCATGTTTGTTCTTTGCATGTTCATGAGGGGACACATATCAATCATAATCACAATCTCTATCCCTTGAATCACGGTCATATTCACGGTCTGTCAAATCTTGATTCCCATCTTACCTTTGATAGGCGGGGAGTGAACCCCCCAAATAGTTTACCAAGTATTAAACCTCCTTATCGAACTTTTTAGCCTCTTCATCATCCTCATAGGATTTTGATGCCACGCCATTTACCGTTTTTGCGGATGTACCCATCATATGTTTTGTCAAAATCTCTAATTGTGTCATCATCTTAGCCATATTTTCCTCTCTTTCTTCATCTCGTTTCCTTTGTTCCTTGTCAACCAAGGATGAAGTGGGAGAACTCTTAGGAACTTCAGCCTCTTGTATATGCCATCCCTGGTTTTTCTTGGTAACCTCCTAAAGAAAATTCATTGCCGCATGATAATGCAACTTCACAAGAGATCCCCTCACCATATTTCCCACCACAGTTTTATTAAGCAGATCAAGATCACGGTAAAAGATCTGGAGAATGATCTTCTCCGGGACCTCTTGGTTTGGAGATTGCATTAGTTTTCTGTTGAATCTTTCCCACACTTCCTACAAAGGCTCTCCGTTCAATTTCCTAATATTGATGATCTCATCACTCAATTGGAGCATTTTAGATGGTGGGACATATCGGTCAAGGAAGGTCGTGGTGAGTTCATCCCTTGAAGTGATAGACCCGGCCGAAAGAGATCAAATCCATAATACCGCCTCTCCCATTAGAGAAAATGGGAAGAGACAAAGACAGATGGACTCTTGGGTTATGCGTGCAATATCAAAGGGTCTACACACCTCTAGGAAATTCTTCAAATGAAGGTTGGGTTCCTCATAAGCTTGTCCCCCAAAAAGTCCATTCATTTGCAACATGACGCTTGTGACATAAAAGATAACGTTCCCATGAGTAGGTGGGATACGGATGGCACTTGAACAACCAACGTCATTAAGTTGCCCCTCATCATCAGGAAGGCCATCAAAAGACCCATCTTGACTTGTATTGTTACTCATGGTTCTGTTTATGCTACGGAGATCACCTAAAAGAAAACAAAAATAAAAAAGCAAAATAAATATACACCACTACAGGTATGCCATAAATAAGAATCAATACCGCACAAGTGAAAAATAAATTTCACTCTCCGGCAACGGCGCCATTTTGATAATGCTCACCTATACGATGCGATTTGGTAGAGGACGGTCGTTGTCAATATCTCAACTTTTGATGAGGTCGAATCCACAGCGAGTAAGAAGTAGAATTCTAGTCTTATGGATCCTAACACTTACTAAGAAAACACTTGAAGTGTAAATAAAGTGAGAAACGTGATTTAAAATGGGGGGTTTGGTTTTGGGAGAGTGTGTGTCAATAGTAACTCAATGCCACAAACTACACAACAATTGTAATATAACTTCAGTATAAAGAGAATCTTGGGATTATATCTACCTAAGGGAAAATTAGGTATGGGTATGTGTAGATTTGGTGTTCATGCTAGTTGTTAACAATATGGTAGGCTAGGTCTAGGTTCCTTGAGGCTAGCTTGTCAAAAAACCTCAAGAATTTCACCTATTGAAACTTTCGGATACCTAACAAGTGTTTTAATTATATTCACCTAGTACCTCAATGGGGTATCCCTATTTCTAGGAAGATGCCCAAGATGTAATCAACTTCATACTCACTCTTATGTCTAAGATAGTGAGAATTAGTAAACTAAATCCATTAATAGTCTATAGTTTCCTTGGTTCCCACATCTCTCTTTCAAGGATAATATAGGTTCCAAAAGTTCACCCAAACCTTTCTTTCAAGGATGGTTTGAACATTCAAGAGTTTGGGGTTTACACCCACAAACCCATTTTGAGTATTTGGGGCTTTCACACACAAATACCAACCAATTTAATCAAGAAATAGTAGAACCCATTATCAACCAACTAGCATATACACAAATACGTCACAACCCACAACTAATTGCACCTTAGTTCAACATAATCCCAAGACTAAAAGATTTAGCTACTCATGAATAAAGGAAAGAAATATATACCAAAAGGATTGTTCAAAGAATCCATTCTTAACGCATACCAAAATCAAAATCTCCAAATCAAATTACAATCTTGCCCAATTTAGGGTTTCAATTTCAAATTCAAAGTACTGCTAGTCTCTAGAATGCCCAAAATGGGAAAGGGTTTAAGCTTTTAAGGAATTTATGGTTGGCTACTAAAAATTAAAAATCTGCCCCTGGGACTAACTCGCATTGCCGCGATCGCACTATATTTGCTGCGATCTCGGCTTCCGCGACCACGAGTAGATCCATATAATTGCAGTAATTGAGGCTTATTTCTACTCCAGGTCTTCTAGCTGCACTTCTTTTCTCTCTTTTGATCCTTTTTAGCTCAAGCCCACATCTTTCCATCTCATAACTTATATGCTTGCAAAGTGTGGATATTAGTGCATTTAATGGAACATATATCTTATTTATATATTCAAATCATGGTAAGGTGCACGAATGTTTAGTGTAAATAAGTGGTAAACTCACCACTCATCAATATGGGGGACTCAAACCACTCGACCATGTAAACCCCCTTATCGACAACCGCAGTTTCTAGTGTTGGCACCTCAAGACCTCTACTTTCACGGCTCAACTACACAGCCCATATTAAATCCCAATTAAATAATTTATCACACAATCCTATTCATTCAACCACGTTACGCATTAAGGCATATAATGTTGGTATCATCATACCAACTACACTACAAGGTAACATCAACATGCCAAACCAATTACATCACTTGGGGGAATTCACAACCCATTGGTTCAATTTAAAAATCATTAGGCTTCATTAGTTTCTCACCTTTGGCAATAGTTTAAGAGTAGTTCAATATGCAGACTTTAAATATCCAAAAACCAATTTCACAATATGGGGTTGAGTTCATAACCAGTTCAAAAGGCACATGTTTGGGGAAATCACAATCCCTGAATTTATTCACCATATCCATATCAAATTTATTTTTAACCACCATTTAAATGTAACCCATGTAGGAACAAACATGAAACATCACATAAATAACAATTATTCAAGACCTTCTACTCATGTTTCAAAACCAACATCAATACCATATGAACAACATATTAAAACATATTCTTTTAACAAATTAGCAATTAGGAAAGAGTAACATGCCTGAAATATCCAATTTTATGGAGAGAATTCCACCATTTAGTCCTTGGATGACCTACTTCTTGGAAACCCTAAGTATGGCTTATTGAGAGAGATTTGGAAGTGTTTGAGTATGTTATAAATGAGAAATGAGCCCCTTAAGTTCTTTATGAACATGGGGTTTTAGTCGGGTTAGGAGGGTGTTATCCAAAGTGACCTCAAATTAAAAGTTGAAATTTAGTCGTCAGTGACTACAGGTTACTATACGACTCATAGAGACTCATTAAAACTTGCTAAACCAAGTCGTATGTAAGACAGTTTCCTTGGTACCCATGCACTGTTGACCCTACGATTCAACTGGTTTAACTTGTAATAGGACCCTATGACTTATAGGGTCCAGTAGTAGTCAACACAGAACCAATTAGAGGTAAATATTGGTCACCCTACAATTTACATCCAACGACTCATAATAAGTCCTTACTACTCTTAGTGAGCTACTCGTACTCTGAGCATAACTTGGTCACACACTTACTATTTAGGCTACGATTCGATTTCAATAACTCATCAAGACACCGTACGACTCGCAAGGTAAGTTGTAGTCAGGACAGTGAGGATAAAATTTTAGAAATTTCCAAGGACAAAAAAACTAGGGTGTTATACATAACCTACTTTAGGCTATGATACATGTTAGCTTTGGTGAGCGTTCGCACCATTTGGGCTCGTGAAAGTGTTGATGTGTGAGTTAATACTAACACATTTGAGGCTTTTAACTAAGAATAATTGCGAAGTCTTAAAAAAAAATTATTGTTTTTGATTGTTTTATGTTTGATTTTGCAGTAGAAGCTAAGATGCTAGAGAACCAATAAGAATGGAAGCAAATGAGCTGAAATCTAAAGTAAATAAAGGCAAAGTATGGCTGACAACATTTGTGATAAGTCGTCAGCCCTGTGATAAGCTATCAGTTTCATCATCAGTAGTAGACAGAGAATTGGCCAAAGTTGAAAGCAGTGACGACATTTTGTGATAGGACGTCAAGGAGCTGATAAGTTGTCAAGATTGTCGACAGCCTAAGGTTGAACATGAGAGCTGAGGAAAATACTTAACGACATTTGTGATAGGTCATCAAGGATTTGATAGGGCATCACCATTTGTCATCAGCATTAGGCAGCGAGTACCAACAGCCTAAAGGAAGCTGACGACATTTATGATAAGTCGCCAGCCTCCTGATAGGCTATCACAAATAGTATCACCTAATCCGAGGAATTTTTAAATATTATTATTTTGTTTCCATAATTAGGGTAAAGTATTTAAAGCCTTATTTAGGGTTTTCTTAAGAGTTCCGAACCTTGAGTTGTGAGACACGATACTTTGATATTTTTCTCCTTCTTCTTTTGGCTTGAGAAAGCAATTATTTTAAATAGACTATCATCATTATTTTGGGATTTTCTTTGGTGATTTAATCTAAGAATATCTAGTTTTTATTCATCTTTTGGTAAGTTCATCTTTCAAAGCATGAATTCATCTAGTCACTTCGATTATTACATCATGAAAAGCTAAATTCCTTTAACCTGAATTATGGGATCTAGGGGTAGGTCTTGTTAAGGTGCTGAGTGTTCAAGATTCGAAAGGTGGTAGGACTCCTTGATAATTTTGATGTTTGAATTATTTTCTGTTGGTTGCAAATGATAGATAACACCTGCTTTGATTTGCTTGAGAAAGAAATCAAATATAGTGGTAAGTGAATTATCAACAAGGACTTGGAAACACTAAACTTTCGTTTAATAATCATCGATGTAACAAGGTTGGTTAACCTGAGGTGAAATCTGGGCAGTGAATATAAATTCCCTAAGTCCGAGAGGATTAGGTAATTAAATGCTTAAGTAGGTCGAGTGACATTTAAGAATAACTTCACTAAAGATAACCTGTTGTCCTACTTACCGTGAGAATCTTGAACCACTAGTAGCATCTGTCAAGTACCAAAACCCCTAGTGAACATAATTCTCATTTTTTTCATAAACTCTTGATTACAAACATTTAAACTAAAGTGACCAACAATTACTTGTTAACTAAAACCTCCTTTTTTCTGGAAACATCCAACTATCAGTTGATTAAATCACAAATGACTTGCGTTCACACTATATTCCCTGTGAGATTCGACCCCAACCTAGTTGGGTTTTATATTGACAACGATCGTTTACATTCTCGTTGAGAGGTGTAGTTTGAACATTATCAAAAATGGTGCCATTGTCGGGGAATACGATTGAAAACTGAAGTTTGTGTGCGCTAATTGACTGTTAGTCAAGTTTCCTAGTTTTATGTTTATTTGTTGTTTTTGTTTATTTGCAGGATCTTTATAGTGTATTCCAAGAACCATAAGTTTTGGAGAATCGTTATTACCACCTAATCTAAAACCACAAAGAATTGGAAGAATGGCAGAACAACAAGAGGCTGACAGATTAGCAGCCTTAGCTAGAGCTCAGGTGAATATGCAAAATGTTGGGCAACAAGCACGACATCTAAATCCTGAGGAAAAAGATTTGGGAGACGAGGATTTTCTAAATCCTGGTAACCTAAGGCATGCAGAGCAAATAGTTGCACCAGTACGGCGTAATGTTAACAGAAACCGTCCATTCTGAGAAAGGCAAGAGTACCAGCCGGTCCAGTATAAGGCATGATAATGATGATGGAAAAGACGAAGCAGGTGCAACGGGTGCAATTATTCCTCCACCGTTGGCACCTGGGGCAAAATTCAACATTACGAGTACTATGATTCAACTCCTAAATCTGAAGGGGTTGTTTAGTGGCCTTCCTGGGGATGACCCAAACTTTCATCTGGTGAATTTTGTCACCATATGCAAATTTTTTAATAACCCAGGAGTGGGACAGAATGCTATCTGATTGAGATTGTTTCCGTTGTCTCTGTCTGGGGAGGCAACATTGTAGCTAAATGAGCTGACACCTGATTCTATAACTAACTGGAGGCAGTTGAAAAGAGCTATCCTAGAAAGGTTCTTTTCGCCTTCCAGGAGGCTACAGTTGAGGGAAGACATAAGCAACTTTAGGCAGCTCCCGACTGAAGCCTTGCATGAAACCTGGGAAAGATTCAAGAAAAAGCAGACACAGTGTCTGAACCACAACATGACGAACATATATTTGATGGAGACTTTGTACAGGGCTCTTAACTCCGTTACAAAGCCAATTGTAGACAATGTTGTTGGTGGTTCATTTATTGATCTTACATTCCTAGAGGCTTCAGATATGCTGGATAGAATGACCAAATAGAGTCAGGCATGGCATACCAGAGACACTATGGTAGCCAGCCCAACTGCTTCTGTAGGTATTACTGTGGAATAACGCAAAAGAGAAGAGGAAAGTGACCAAGACATGGCTCACCTTAAAACATAGATGGACTTACTAACCAAGTACTTGCTATCAGGCAAGATTAAAAAAGTGAAAGTTGTGGGATCTCAGGATAGAAATGAGGTGATGCAGATGAAGAGGCTAACTATGTTAACAATCAGGGGTGTTTCCGAGGCAATAGCCAAGGGAATCAAGGTCGAACTTACTATGATAAGCCCGGTTATAAAGATAGAGAGAAAGGAAATTGGAGGAATAACAATGACAGAAGCGGGCTATATGTTCCTCCTGGAAATCGTGAGGCTGCTTCAATAAGTTCTGAAAAGATGTTCATGGAGGACATGATGTCTAAGTTATTGAAGGAAGTGGAAGCTACCAACTTTATTGTGACCACTATGAAGACCGATCTGACATCCATCAGTCAGTTGGTGCACTCACACTCTACCGCAATCAAACAGTTAGAGCAGTGATGATAGGCGAATTTACGCACCTATATCAATATATTTTGCCCATATTTTAGCCTAGTTTTGAGAACAAATTATATATTTCATGCACTTTTAGTCCTTTTTCCTGTAAGTGAGCTAACGAACATGATTAGTAAAGTTTCAGGTATAAATGATGTATAATTCAGCATTTTATGGCTTACTTGACGCTAAAGAAAGCTCACGAAGGAAGGAAAGGGAGTTTGGACGCCTAAAGGACCAAAACTGCTGCATGGAAAATCTGTCCCGGGCTAAAACAGCAATTCTGAAGACTTTGGGGACTTACAGACACAAAGCTGGATTTTGACAATGATACATTAACCTAGTACAATTAGGTTATGTATTTCATTATTTTATGTGGATTATGATAATGTTACCTTAACCTAGTACATTTGGGTTAAGGATTTCATTAGTCTAGTAGGATTTGGTTATTTATTTCAGTAGCTTAGTAGGAGTAGGATATGGGTATTATAAATACCCTATCATGCTAGAGATTTAGAATAAGGAGGCAGGAAGGAGGGAGAACACAATACTTCCTTCCATCCCTCTCATCTTCTATCATCTTTTTACATCTTCTAACAATCTTCTTAACTTCTCATCTTACTCTACAATTCTTCTAATCTTTCCATTAATTCTATTTTTCTTCTACTCTTCTATTCTTAAATTCCACAACAAGAGAATCGTTACTTTGCCTAGGAATTCACGCCTCACGCCTACCACCTAAGCTACACGAAATTACTCAATCTTGTGGTATAACAACAATGTCAATCGTGATCTCCTTCGCATTCATGGGTAACTAAACTTCTCTGTTGGGGTTATGGAAGCCGAATGAGTTACTATCTATTGTTGTGAGTTTGTGAGTTCGAGGTACGTATATTGCTTATATCATTATTCTCTTCATCTTAATCTACATTCTTTGCGGTTGCAAACGCAAGAATACGCAGTCTAACATTTAACTTGTTCGAGAGAAAAGTTATTTGTCTGGAAAAGAGATAATGTCAAGGTAGTAGGACACCCTTTCCTATTAAAAAGCTAGTGCCGTAACTGGACTAACCTCTTGGAGAATTCGTACCGTTAGACACGCTTTAAGCTCGAGAGAGTTAAAGTGAAATAGTCCTTGTTTAGGTCGAGAGACGCTTGGATTTACCATCGACTACAATCCTCTATAAGCAATTGCATGTCAGAATTCTACACACTCATAGCCAATAGAGACGTATACCTCAGAAGGTGTACATAACTCCAACGCCTCAATTCTCATTGTTTACAACTTACGTAACAATCTTTCTCTTTTACTTTGCTATTTTCAGCTTTTATTTAATTGTTTTGGTGACACATTACAATCCCCCCCTTTTTACGAGACTTGCACCAAAAGTTTAGTAATCTTGCTTACTTGTTGGCCAAGCTATTCCCTGTGTGATCGACACCCAACCCAGGTTGGGTTCTATATTTGCTAACGACCGTTTTACACTCCTACGAGAGCTGTAGATTGAGCCTTATCAAGCAGCAGATGAGCCAACTCTCCACAGCATTCAACCAGAGGAAGAGCAAAAAGTTACCAAGTAATACGGTCCAAAATACGTAGAATGATGTCTCATTCATGGCTATTACAACTAGAAGTGGTAAGATATTACCTGGCCCTTTTGTGGGCAAACCTGTAATTGATGAGGTAGTTGATGATGAACCAGAAGAAAGTAGTCCAGTGGAGTCTGAGAAGATGGATAATTCTAATGTTGTTCTAGAAAAAAAAAAGAAGGAGAAGAAGGTAGTGTTGAAAACTATCCCAAGACCACCTCCCTTTCTTCAACGATTGAAGAAGAAAACTGATGATGCGAAATTCAGCAAATTCATGGCAATGCTCAAGCAGTTGATAGTAAATGTGCCATTGGTGGAGGCACTCGAACAAATGCCAGGATATGCTAAATTCATGAAGGACCTTGTGACTAAGAAAAGAGAAGTGAGCTACGAATTGGAGGATAATCTCCATCATTGTAGCACTATTTCTACAAGGACCTTGGTGCAGAAGAAGCCAGACCCAGGCGCATTCACTATTCCCTGTACAATTGAGACTATGAAATTTGCCAAGGCATTATGTGATCTGGGAGAAAGCATTAATTTGATGCCATTGGATGTATATAGAAAGTTGGGTTTGAGAAATCCCACACCAACTAACATGCAACTCGTGATGGCGGATAGGTCGGTAAAATGACCTGTTGGTATTTTATATGATGTGTTGGTGAAGGTAGACAGCTTCATATTCCCTACAAATTTTGTCACTCTGGATTGCAAGGTGGACTTCGAGGTTCCCATAATCTTGGGTTGACCTTTCCTCACAACCGAAAGTGTATTGATTGATTTGAGAGCGAATGAGCTCTTATTCAGGATGAATAATGAAGTGGTACGGTTTGATGTGTGTAAATAAATAAAGTAACAGGAAGAAATGAGTGTGTTCTTAGTAGTTGATGTGTATTATTAGGACGAATAGAAGGTGTTAAGAGAGGAGCAACTTATTGCCGAGCCTTTAGCTGCAGTTCTAATGAACTTCGATTGTGAAGGAATTGAGGAGTATGAAGAAACTATTTGTGCCATGTCAGGCATGGTTTCATATCCTTATTCTCCTAAAAATCTAGACCTTGACCTGGCTAATCGACCAATACCACCATCTAAGCCATCAATTAAGGAGCCACCGATGTTGGAATTGAAAGAACTGCCTATGCATTTATGGTATGTGTTTTTGGGCAACGGAAATATGCTACCTATTATTATTTCTACTGATCTGGGTAACCAATAGGTAAACACACTTATTTCAGTACTTTAGAGGTACAAGGGAGCTATAGGATGGACCATCGCAGATATTATTGGCATTTCTCCTGGCATCTGTACGCATAAAATACAACTTGAAGATAATTTTATTCCAACCATAAAGAATTAGTGTCGTCTTAACCTACCAATGAAATATGTGGTTAAGAAGGATATTATTAAGTGGTTGTATGCAAGAGTGGTTTACCCAATTTCTGACAGCAAATGGGTGAGCCCAGTTTAATGCGTGCCCAGAAAGGAGGGCATGACTGTGGTTGCAAATGAAAGGAATGAGTTGATTCCACTCAGGCCTATGAATGGGTGGAAAGTTTGCATGGACTACCTCAAGTTGAATTCATAGACTCTGAAAGACCACTTCCCGATACCCTTTATGGACCAAATGCTTGATCGATTGTCTGGAAGGGGATGGTATTGCTTCTTGGATGGATATTCCGGATACAACCAAATCTGTATTACTCCTGAAGATCAGGAGAAGACGACATTCACATGTCCTTATGTCACCTTTGCATTTAAGAGGATGTCGTTTGGACTATGCAATTCACCCACCACTTTTCAACGGTGCATGATGTCTATCTTCTCAGATATGGTAGAGGACACCATAGAGGTATTCATGGATGATTTCTCTATGGTGGGATATTCATTTGAGGTGTGCTTGGAAAACCTGAGCATAGCCTTACAACGATGTGTTGAATTCAATTTGGTGCTTAACTGGGAAAAATGTCATTCTATGGTAAAAGAGGTCATCGTTCTCGGCCATAAAATTTCAGAAAAAGGGATAGAAGTTGATCGAGCCAAGGTGGAAGTTATTGAGAAACTACCACCTCCCATTTCAGTGAAGGGAGTTGGTAGTTTTCTTGGACATGCTGGATTTTATCAAAGGTTTATAAAAGACTTCTCGAAGGTTGCAAATCCACTTTGTAAACTTTTGGAGAAAGAAGTTAAATTCTCTTTTGATGATGATTGCTTGAAGGAATTTGAATGTCTTAAAAAAAAGAAGGTTGAGGCCCCTATTATTGTTGCACAAGACTGGTCAAAACTATTTGAGATCATGTCTGATGCAAGCGGTGTTGCCCTTGGAGCTATATTGGGACAAAAGAAGGACAAACTATTTCATCCAATATATTATGCTAGAAAAGCACTGAATGGAGTGCAAAAGAACTACACCATTACTGAGCAGGAGCTTCTGGTTGTAGTGTATTGTTTTGAGAAATTCAGGGCTTATCTTCTTGGGATCAAGGTGGTGGTGTATACTGACCATGCAGCCTTGAGGTATTTGATATCTAAGAAGGATAAAAAACCAAGGCTGATTAGATGGGCGTTGCTTTTATAAGAATTTAACTTTGAAGTCAAGGATAGAAAAGGTTGTGAAAACCAGGTTGCAGATCATCTGTCTAGAATGGAAGGTGAGCAAGCAAGTAGTGATGAAAAGAAGATAAATGATGCATTTCCTGATGAGGAGATATTAGTTGTTGTGGTGGAGAAATTTCCTTGGTACGACGATTTTGCAAATTATGTTGTGAGTGAAGTCATTCCAGAAAATCTCTCTTTTCATCAAAGGAAGAAATTACTGCATGATATGACACATTACTTCTGAGATGAGCTTTATCTTTTTTGGTGATGTGCTAACAACATTATTAGGAGATGTATGCCAGAGGTAGATGTATTGTGCATATTGGAGGCATGTCATGCTTCCCCATTTGGAGGCCACCATACAGGTGACCGAACGGCTAGGAAGGTGTTGCAGAGTGGATACTATTGGCCAACATTGTTCAAGGATACCTACGAGTTTATACTGAAATACAACCAATGTCAAAGGCAGGGGTCAATCTCCAAAAGACATGAGATGCCTTTGACTAAGATGCTTGAAGTGGAATTGTTTGATGTCTGGGGCATCGATTTCATGGGACCTTTTGTAAGCTCGTACGGGATAAAGTATATTTTAGTTGTTGTTGACTATGTCTTAAAATGGGTTAAAGCTATTTCCTTGTACGATAATGAAGGAAAGAGGGTTGTTGTTTTTCTCAAGAATAACATTAGTACCACATACTATTATAAGCGATGAAGGATCTCATTTTTGTAACAAAGTGTTTCGAGCGGCGTTAGCAAAATATAAGGTGAAACAGCATAGAGTAGCCACTCCATATCACCCATAAACTAGAGGGCAAATGAAGGTGTCAAATCGAGAGATTAAAGCCATCCTAGCCAAAACGGTGAATGCTAGTTGGAAAGACTAGTCTCGAAATCACGATGATGCCTTGTGGGCATATCGGACTTCTCTCAAGACACTCATTGGCATGTCACCATTTTAGATGGTCTATGGAAAAGCTTTCCACTTACCAATAGAGCTTGAGCACAAAGCCTTATGGGCACTCAAAAGGCTGAATTTGAGTTAGAAGGAGGCAGCAGAGCTGAGACTGGGACAGCTGAATGAGATGGGTGAATTCTATCTCAGGGCATATGAATGAGCAGACCTATATAAAGAAAATATGAAAAAATACCATGATTGGAGGATAGAGAAACGAGACTTCCAAAAGGGTGACTTGGTGCTCCTGTTCAATTCCAAACTCAAACTGTTCCCGGGTAAGCTTAAATCTAAGTGGTCAGGCCCTTTTAGGGTTAGTCAAGTCTACTCATCTGGAGTGGTGGAACTTGAAAATAAAGATGGCATTACCTTCAAGGTAAATGGGAAACGAGTCAAACTTTATATTGGTCCAAAAGAATCAATGAAAAGTGTCACTACTATCTGTCTCAATGAAGTCTGAAGTAATCAAGATACCTGAGTTGCGCCACGACATTAAATCAGGCACTGCATGGGAGGCAACCCATGCCCCTCGGGATTGATCTATTCCAGGTATACTCTAACCCTTTGTTTAGATTTTCCTTGATTTTAAGTTGAGGGTGTAGGGTAAATTTGTTGTTGTAAAATTTTGTAGTCAACTAGGAGAAATACTTGTACTTGAGGCAGTTGAATTGTTTTTGTGATTTTTGTACAACTCTTCAAGTGGTCTACTACTTTAAACTGAGTGATTTGCATTTAAGTGTGACCACCGTGCATCTTTGTATGGAATTAGTTCTAGTAACATAATAATCATTGCTAAATAGCTGCACGAACTGAATGAGTAGTCGAGTGCGATATACCTGTGCGCCAAGTGTGTGTGTGAGATGTTACTCAGTTCCCTCTATATGCTGAAGCCAGAACTTGCCCAGTTAGTCTTACCTAGGTTGAAGTATAGGGGTTAGGAAAGGATCATAGGTTGTTTTAATATTAGCTCACTTTAGCCTAAATGACCTTTCCTATTTGTATCATATCCCTTGATCCCTGTTTTAAGCCTAATTAGCCTATTTCTTTCTATGACACCTGTCACCTTCTCATTTAGATCATAATGAACCTATTTTGGCCCTGGTCCTCCTTGGACACTGTACACCTTGACTTAGACAAATGGCCTAAGTTGAGGGTGGCTATCATAGGGGTGCGTGATATAGAATGAGTATGAAGAAAGGTAGCATAAAAAAAAGAATAAAAAGTTGGGTGCAGAGAAAAAGAGCAAGAAAAAGAAAAATTGTGAAAAAGAATAAGCAATTGAGAAAAGACTGCACCCACCCTAAATAATTGTGATCAAGAAAAGAGAAGAGCGGAAAAGGCTAATGAGTGAAACCCCAAAAAGCTAGTGTAGTGTCAAGGAGGCTTAGTCACTTTAAATGCCATCGAGTATCATATACATTACAAGCCTAAGAGAAGTCCTATAGTGATCCTAGATGACCTATCAGAATATCTGGGTAATGAAAATAAGGGCAAGCCTATGGTACAAGGCATACACTGATTGGAACTTCATTCTCAGAGTGAGTGTTTTGATTGTCCCCATGGTTACATATATAATTCCTGATATGAGATGAGGGGGATTTTTTTGCTGTGAGGGTACACTGGTTACGTTGCTAGTTACTAACTTGTTCGGGTAGTGTAATATTGGTTTATGCATGGTTGTTATAGCTGAATTGATACCATATCTTGATTCCTGTGTGTTGCATTGGTTTTCTTCATTGTACTTAAATTGACTGACTTTGGAGATGGTGAAAGTGTTTTGAGATGATATGGATGATTGACTGCCAAATGTGCTTTGTATTCTCTTAGTTGTGTTGAGTTTCTTGAGGAAAAGAAATTATTTTAAGTTGAAGGTGTTGATGTGTGAGCTAATGCTAACACATTTGAGGCTTTTACCTAAGAATAATTGCGATGTCTTAAGCAACTTTTGTCATTTTTTATTGCTTTATGTTTGATTTTGCAGTAGAAGCTAAGATGCTAGAGAACCAACAAGAATGGAAGCAAATGAGCTGAAATCTGAAGTAAATAAAGGCGAAGTGTGGCAGAAGACATTTGTGATAAGTCGTCATCCCTGTGATAAGCTATCAGCTTTGTCGTCAATAGTAGACAGAGAATTGGCCTAAGTTGAAAGTTGTGATGGCATTTTGTGATAAGATGTCTAGGAGCTGATAAGTCGTTAAGATTGTCGTCAGCCTAAGGAAGAACGTGAGAGCTGAGGAAAATCCTTGACGATATTTGTGATAGTTCATCAAGGATCCGATAGGGCGTCACCATTTATCGTCAGGATTAGGCAGCAAGTACCAAAAGAATAAAGAAAGCTGACGACATTTGTGATAAGTCGTCAGCCTCCTGATAGGCTATCACAAATGGCGTCACCTAATCCGAGGAATTTTTTAAGTTTATTATTTTGTTTCCATAATTAGGGTGAACTATTTAAAGTCTTGTTTAGGGTTTTCTTAAGAGTTTCGAACCTTGAGTTTTGAGACACGATACTTTGATATTTTTCTCCATCTTCTTTTGGCTTGAGAAAGTAATTACTTTAAAGAGACTATCATCATTATTTGGGGATTTTCTTTGGTGATTTAATCTGAGAATCTCTAGTTTTTATTCATCTTTTGGTAAGTTCACCTTTCAAAGCATGAATTCATCTAGTTGCTTCGATTATTACGTCATGAGAAGCTAAATTTCTTTAACCTGAATTATGGGATCTAGGGGTAGGTCTTGATAAGGTGCTGAGTGTTCAAGATTTGAAAGGTGGTAGGACTCCTTGATAATTCTGATGTTTTAATTATTGTCTATTGGTTGAAAACGATAGATAACACCTGCTTTGATTTTCTTGAGAAAGAAATTAAATATAGTGGGAAGTGAATTATCAACAGGGACTTGGAAACACTAAACTTTTGTTTAATAATCAGCGTTGTAACAAGGTTGGTTAACCTGGGGTGAAATCTGGGCAGTGAATATAAATTCCCTAAATCCGAGAGGATTAGGTAATTAAATTCTTAAGTAGGTAGAGAGACATTTAAGCATAACTTTGCTAAAGATAACTTATTGTCCTACCTACCGTGAGAATCTTGAACCACTAGTAGCATCCGTCAAGTTCCAAAACCCCTAGTGAACATAATTCTGGTTTTTTTCATAAACTCTTGATTACAAATATTTAAACTAAAGTGGCCAACAATTACTTGTTAACTAAAACCCTCTTTTTCTGAAACATCCAACTATCAGTTGATTAAATCGCAAACAACTTACGTTCACACCAAATTTCTTGTGGGATTCTACCCCAACCTAGTTGGGTTTTATAGTGACAACGATCGCTTACATTCTCGTTGAGATGTGTAGTTTGAGAGTTATCAAGTGTGTATGGAGGTCATAGTGTTGAATCTTGATACTTGATGGTTATGTTGGTAATTATGAGAATGGAAACCTATTGATCACGCAATTGGTTATGATATTGTTTATATGAGTTATGATGATGATTATGATTATATTTTTATCAGTTTAATTTAAGGTATTGATTATATTATAACTGGATCAATTCTGGGTATTGATCATATTATGACTAATTCAACTTTTGGTATTGATTATATTATGACCGGTTGAATTCTAGGTATTGCTTATATTATGATCGGTTCAATTCTAGGTATTTACTATGACATGATAAAGTTATAAAGTGATGTATAATTGATAAGAAATGACTAGTGAATAAATGGTGCTTAGTGGGCAATTTTTGGCTAATTTGTAATTATGAATTATGGAATAATGCTGATAATTTTCTAGGTGATGGCCCAATGCCGAATGACAAAAATTGTGGAACAATGGTTAAATGATGATGATGATGTCTAGTTGTTTATGATTCATACTTAGACTATTCTTCTCTTGAGTGTACTCTCCAGTCGTATGGGAGGCTGTGACAAGTTTTTTACTTTTCTGCATCAATTAGCATATGGGAGCCAATTTTGTAGCTATGTTTAACACTACAACAAAAGTGCTTATTACTTGAGGATTTTCATACGGATAATGTGGTAAAATTCTCAAGTAATTTGATTACCTGCGGATTTTCTTACCAATTAGAATTCAAAGGAAATACCTTCATAGGTAATTATTACCTGCGAATTTTTAAAATTCTCAGGTAATTTAGCTGCAAAAATAAATCCGCAGGTACGTTATTTGCGGATTTATTTGCGATTAACTATCAAAATTTTGCATTAATTATTTGGTAAAATTTTATAAAGAAAGGATTTTACCTGCGGATTTTCATGAAAAAATTCACAAATTATTCCCCACGAAGATTTCCAAGTAAATTCTTAGGTAATTTAGCTGCAGAAATAAATCTATAGGTACGTTATTTGCGAATTTATTTGCGATTAACTATCAAAATTTTACATGAATTATTTGGTAAAATTTAATAAAAAAGGGACTTTACCTGTCGATTTTCATGAAAAAATTCACAAATTATTCCCCACGAACTATTTCGCAAGAAAATTCATATGAAATGCACCAAGTAAATCCGCAACAAATTTTTTCAAAAAAAAATTCATGAATATTTAACATGCACATCCCCGTGAAAATTCCCAAATAATAATTCACGTAAATTACTAAAAACATTTCACAATTAATCAAAAATCTATTCAAAACCTTCAATAATTCTGAAAAATATCATTCAATACAAGTCTAATGTAAATCATTACAGCTAACAAAGAAAAATAATTCAAAACATCCACATCAATAATGTATGATTCTTAAATGGTCAAAAATAAAATATTTCAAACTTGAATACTCAATAAAACTACCAACCATCAAGGTCAGAATCACTTTCATCCACGTAATCAAGATTAGAATTACTTTCATTCACGTCGTCAGAGTCATCATCACTTTCATCCTCTTGGTTGTCTCCTTGAGATAGGCGTTCATCTTTTAACAAATCCTTTAACTTCCAACAATCAAGCAAGACCTCTCCACCACAAGAGGCCTCTTGTACTAAATTGCTTGATGCTGCAATAGAATACATAAAAGGCAAATGACAAGATTAGAGTTGCAATAGGAAAAAGGAAAATACAAAAAGAGTATTGGCAACAATGTAGTAAAACAAGAGAAAGATCTATTTCAATAAAAATCTTGTTATTCTCTTACATTAATTGAACATGAAATGAAAGAGTGGGGTTGATATTATAATTTTATGTTACTATACTTAACCATTTTCAAGTACCTAATTCACATTTTAAGTAACTACACTTGACCATTTTCAAGTCACTACTACACACTTCAAGTCACTACACAACCATTTTCAAATAACTAATCCACATTGCAAGTCACTATAGTTAAAACATTTTCAAATCACTAGTACACATTTCAAATCTCTACACTGAACTATTTTCAATTAACTAATTCACATTTCAAGTCACTATACTTAATCATTTTCAAGTAACTATACTTTATTATTTTCAAGTTACTAGTACACATTTCAAGTGACCACACTTAATCATTTTCAAGTCACAAGTTCACAATTTCAAAAAACTACACTTAACCATTTTCAAGTCACAAGTTCACAATTTCAAATAACTACACTTAATCATTTTCAAGTCACTATACTTAATAATTTTCAAATAGGTAATTAATTGACATTTCAAGTCATTATACTTGAAAATTTTCAAGTTAACTATACTTAACCATTTTCAACTCACTAGCACACATTTCAAGTCACAACACTTAACTATTTTTAAATAACTAATTCACGTTGCAAAGCACTACACTTGATCATTTTCAAGTCACTAGTACACATTTCAAATCACTACACTTAACCATTTTCAAGTAACTACTACACATTTCAAATAACTATACTTAACCATTTTCAAGTCACTACACTTAATCATTCATTTCAAGTCACTATACTTGACCACTTTCAAGTAACTACACTTAACAATTTTCAAGTCACTAGTACACGTTTCAAGTCACTATACTTAACCATTTTCAAATAACAGCACTTAACTATTTTCAAGTCACTAGTACACATTTCAAGTTACTACACTTAAAGTCACTAGTATACATTTCAAGTCACTACACTTAATTATTTTCAAGTCAGTAGTACACATTACAAGACACTAAACATTTCAAGTAACTATACTTTATTATTTTTAAGTTATTAGTACACATTTCAATTGACTACACTTAACCATTTTCAAGTCACAAGTTCACAATTTCAAATAACTACACTTAATCATTTTCAAGTCACAATTTCGCAATTTCAAATAACTACACTTAATCATTTTCAAGTCACTAGTACATATGTCAAGTCACTGCATCAAGCCAATTTCAAATAGCTAATTGACATTTCAAGTCACTATACTTGAACATTTTCAAGTCACTACACTTAACCATTTTCAACTCACTAGTATAAACTTGACTATATTCAAGTAACTAATTCATACTTCAAGTCACTACACTTAACCATTTTCAAGTCACTAGTATACATTTCCAATCACTACACTTAATCATTTTCAAATAACTAATTCACATTTCAAGTCATTATACTTAACCCTTTTTAAGTTCACCTTTCATGTAACTACACTAAACCATATTCAAGTCACTAATCCACTTCTCAAGTGACGACATTTGATCATTTTGAAGTCACTAGTACACATTTCAAAACGCTACACTTGATCATTATATACAGTTTTAATTTAAGATCACAAGATTTCAAAATATTCTTCACTTTGTTAAACTTTGTTTTAAGCTAAACCAGAAAAACAAATTGAAATGAAGTACTTAATATAACTTGACAGTAATAAACAATAATGCACTTCATAGTCCTACCAATCAACCACATTACTAACTTAAATACAAATTAACTTAACAGTAAGCAAATAAGCAAATTAGATTACCGGTCCTAGACTCCTAGTTATAAACATATTCTGTAGAAGCATTTAAAAAGAAGAATTTGATAGGCTCATTAACCACGTGGCTGAAATGGACATGAGCACAAGAAAAAAGTGACTCAAAAGTCAATTTAAACTGTATATGAAACAGCTAAGCTACGGAGCATGTGCACCCCTTCAGTAAAATATTCTTAAAATGCTCCTCAAAGATGTCCACCCTATGTGTGTGCAGTACATCTACAAAAACAATCCATAAACAGCTGAAATATAAATCCAAAATCACCTAGGAATGCTTCTTCCATCTAACGCATCCTTTGCTGAAGTAGCAGTTTCTGCATCAGTAAATTGCACCAGAGCCAGAAGAGGGTTCAAGGAGGCAAGGACTTGTCAGCTAATTAGAAGGTCAACAAGATTATTGAAACTGATCAAATTTGCATAAATCCATCTTCTGAAGGATAAATACCTGGAATTCTGCAGTCTTCTTAAATGTTGTTATCTTGTGCACGAACCCAAAAGCTGAGTGGTATAGTATTTGTTATCTCTATTTAGACGGTGGATAGAGGGAGAAAAGTTTTATAGTATTTGTTGTCCACCGGCGGCAGGTTGCCGGTAGTGGTGTAGAGCTTGTAGTTCTGTGGAAGAGAGGGATCAGAGAGAGAAAATGAAGGAATGGGGCGGCGTTGTTCGGCAGCTCATCGATCGAGGTGTTGGGACGGTTCGATGAGGAGGTTGTTGACGACGATGAAGCGACACTGGTGGTGCTGAGGTTGTCGGTCGACTAGTAATTACATCCGTAGGCGTCTATGCCTAGAGAGAGAAAGGGGGAGAAGATAGAGAAAAAGCAAAGAGAAGCAACTATTTTTGTTGAGAATGAGAGATTAGGATTTCTTTGATGTATAAAAGGGAAGTATGGATGAGCGGATCTTAGTCGTTGGATCATTTTTTATCAACGGATGAGATTAAAATTATTTAAAAAGGGGTCAGGAAAAAAAATTAATGTTAATTTGGTTAAAATTGACATTAATTGAGTACAAGATGCTAGAATTTAAATAAATTAGGAAAATTATTTTAAATTAGGCTGCTATTTAATAAATATAATAAGGTGTCGCTATTAAAAATAGACAACGCATGTAGAATTAAGATTACGTAAAAAAATATTTTATAAAACTATCATTAATAATTTAAAATAAATTAGTTACAAAATTTAAAAACACTAGTAGTAATTACAATTATAATGAAAACTAGACAATGTATTTGTAAATTGTGAGTGTGCCTATTTACGAAAGATGATTTAAGTAAGAAAATTATGTAAAATATTATATTTGAATTAATAAATTATAAAAAAATGATAATAAAAAATAATAAAAATAAGTTGTAAATATTTAAATCATTAATGTGACACGTAGTTATTTATATAATACGAGAATAATCTGTAAAAATATTAATATTTGAAATTAAATAATTTTGATAAAATAGCAGCCTAAGAGAGCATCGGGAGGTCAAAATTAGGTGTCAGCAGTAGCTGAAGCAGGCATGTTATAGATGTCTATTTTATATTTTACTAAATATTATTAATTTTTTTATATGTAAATGACTTATAATAATTAATTAGGAGGTAATATAGTAAAATCACGGAGTAGTTGAAGCAGGTGAAGAAGTAGGCATGTCGACAAAGTGTTGCTAGCTTTTTCACACTTATTAATAGTAGTAATTTATCTCTACGGAGTTGTTTGGCTTATATTAATAGTTTTGAGATTAAATGCAAGATTATTTTACGTGCATTTGGGTAGAGGTGCTAGTTAATCTTGAATTACTTATTCGTCACTGATGACCATTAATTTCTCGATCTCAATAACGAATCAAGCTAAGATTGATGATTAGCTCAAATACATCTTTGATATCATATTTAGCTGCTTGATTAGCTTGTGTGAGCTTTACAAGTATTTTTAAAATTGAGTTAAGCTAAGGTTTATTCAACTCGAATTAATATTAATTCTGACTAAAATTGATACTAATTGAATAAGAAGTAGGCTAGACATTACATAAGTCGGGCAAATTGAATTGACTTAGGTTGCTATTTAATAAATGTAGGAAAGACGTAATAATAATAATATTACTAATAATAATATTATTATTATAATAATAATAGACAATGTTTGAAAATTATTGGCATGTATAATTGCGGAAATGATTTAATAAATATTATCAAAATTATGTAAAATATTATATAATGTAAAATAATAATATAAAAATAAATCGTATATTTTAAAATCATGAATGTGATACGTTAATAATTATTTGATATCAAAATAATGCGTAGAATATATCAACATTTAAAATTAATAATTTAGCTAAAATATCAGCCTAAGAGGATTATCAGGAGGTCAAAATTGGGTGTCAACACAACTAACTCGATTTATTCCCATAAATTAGGGTCCGTGGAGGGTACAGTGTACGCAGACCTTACAACCAAGGTAGATAGGTTGTTTCCAATAGACCCTCGGTTCAAGAAAAATAGTCTAAAGTTGTCCAATTTTAAGAAAAAATATTAGTGAATTTTTTTTAATATTGGTCGTTGATCAAATATAATGAACGATTGAGATTAAAACTGGGGAGATGAGTCAAATTGAGATTAAATATTGGGTTAAAAAAATTAAATTGAGTATTTCGATTGAATCAAATTAAACTCAATTTACACAAATTGAGTATAAAATGTCTTGAATTTAAATAAATTAAGAAAATTAAATTGAATTAGGTTGATATTTAATAAATATAGTAACCATATAAAATAAATATAATAATAATAAATAAATATTGATCAACGGCTGAGATCTAAAGAGTAAAAATTTGGTTTAAAAAATTGAATGAAATTTGAAATTGAGTTCAATTGAAAACAATTGGGCTAGGATTGTAATAAATTGGATAAAATTAAGCTAAAATTATTACAAATTGGCAAAATCAGACTAGAAATAAATAAATTGATTAAGGTTACGAATTAATACAATAATAATAATAATAGTAAAATAAATAATATAATTATTCTTATATTAGTTATGAATAATTGTGTAACTAAAAATACGACACATAATATATTACTTTAAAATCAACGATAACAATAATATATATATTTTATTATATATATAAATTTTATATTTATATATTTTTTTATTTTATATATCTAGCATAAATAATATTTTCCTGTTATTTCATTTCATTTCATTTCATCCATGTTGATTTATTTATATTTGAAAATGAAAAATAGGTTCGAAAAAAATTATTTTTTTCTAAAAGAAAGTCACAAATTTTAAATGCCCGGTTATGACAAAGAAAGACTCACTACTTTAATTTTCAAAATTGAAATAAAAAATTTAAATATCTGAATCGAATTTATAGAAAACGAATCAAATCGAATTTATTTTGGTTTGATTACGACTGTCATTTTCGTCAATTCGAAAATCGAAAAAACGAACCGATATTAAACAAAAAAATCAAACAAACAGAATGTCCACCCCTAATCTCATCATATATATGATTCTGAAACTTCCTAATACTTTCAACTCAATGTAAAATAAATTAATTTTTTATTTTATTTCGTGATTATTATACCTTATATCTCACACCAAACGACTCCTAAATGTACAGTATATATATATATTGTATTATCGTGCGTAGTATGATGCCTTACAATTAAATTTAAATTAACCAATAGAAAAACACGCTCTATTTGAGCCATGAGTCGTTCTTCGCCCTATCTTAGGCCAATGAAATTTCACCTCTTTAATTTTTTGGTGATAATATAACGAGTCAAGCTAAGGTTTATTCGTCTCGAATACATCTGTGATACCATCTATGTCAACAAACTAATTTTAATTTCTTGAGAATCTATTGCTTGATTATACGTGTCCACAGATTTAATGTCTAATTTCTTTTTATTTTATATTTTTTATTCTTTAAGTTTATCCTTTTCCTATTTAAATTTTTCAAGTCACAAAAATCCTACGTAAATCCCAAATAAATAGGTTCAGCTAAATTTGTAGCAACACAATCCCCCAATGATTTTCCAAGTAATAATTTCGTAGGTAAATCCCCAAGAAATAATTCCAGCTAAATTTGTAGCAACATAATCCCCCAATAATTTCTCAAGTAATAATTTCACAGGTAAATCCCTAAGAATAAATCCCCAGCAAAATTCGCAGTATAAAATCCCCAAATAATTTCTCAGGTTTTAAAATTCATTATAAATTTTCACCAAAATATCTCTACGTAAATCTGTAGGATAAATTACCTGAGCATTTTCTTATGGATTTAAAAATATATATATTTGTCCATATACCTACGGATTTACCTAAAAATAAAATAACCGCCGATACATTTCCCCAGGTAATGTCGCCAGTAATAATTTTGCAGGTAAATCCCAAGAATAAATTCTCAGCAAAATTCGCAGCACAAAATCCCCAAATAATTTTCAAGGTAATAAAATCCATTAAATTAAAATCCACCAAAATATTTCTACATAAATCCATAGGATAAATTATCTGGGGATTTTTCTATGGATTTTTAAAATATACATATTTGTCCATATAACTGCTGATTTACCTTGAGATAAAATACCTGCCGATACATTTCCCAAGATAATATCGCAAGTAAATCCCCAAAAATAAATCCCCAGCAAAATTTGCAACACAAAATTCTCAAATAATTTCCTAGGTAATAAAATCCATTACATAAATTTTTATCAAAATATTTCTACGTAAATCCGTAGGATAAATTACTTGGAGATTTTTCTATATATTTAAAAAATATATATATTTGTCCATATACCTGCGGATTTACCTAGAAATAAAATATCCGTTGATACATTTCCCCAGTAATGTCGCAAGTACGAACTTTGCGCAATATGGCGCCAAATTTGTTGCAAATATATAGTTCACACGTAATATATTTTAATGTTAAGGAATTTAATATTTTCGTAGGTAAATCTGCATGTATTTTCTGTGATATATTTCCCTAGGTAAAATTCCCATGTAATTTACAGTTTTCTAGTAGTGTTTGATTGTGCTTGATTTTTATGTTATATTGTAATTATTATCTCTGTTTATGCCCTATTTATGTACAATTATGATAGAGATGACTCAGATTCGATTCTGTACCTTGACTTAGTTATGTTATCTTGAAACTTTATCGTTCTTATATCATGATTTATCTCAGCAAGCCAATGATTCCTACTGAGTACCAATTCATTTGGTACTCATACTATACTTTTATACCTTTTGAGTGCAGATATGAGTACTAGTCGCCACTATTGATTGTTGTTCAGTTGGTGATCAATTTCTGGAGATAGGGTGAGCTCTTCAAGTTTGAGTCACCTATTTCCCTTTATCTTTATTTTTAGCTTTTGCTTCAAGATAGATGTATTGAATTTGTTAGACTTTGAGTTGTATTGATACTATTAGATACTTTTGAACAGACTCTACCAAGTCGTAGTATCGGTATCTTGTAGACTCATTTTGAGTGATCGTAATATGGAAAAGATGAAAGATCTAAAGTTGTCCCAGTGAAAATGGATAGACTAAATGACTCGTAGGTTCAATATATGAGTCCAATTGACTCATTCTAATTGTTCATGGAAGAATGATATAAAGGTTGAAAAGTTGAAGTTAGTCACCATGGAAGGAAACTACGAATTGTGATGAGAAGGATGAGTCATGATGACTAATTCTTAGAAGTTGTACGCAAAAGTATTAATAAGGTAAAAAATCAAGTCCTATGGGTAATGATACACTAGACAACTCGTAAGGTTACCAAGTTACTAATATTGATCCACAATAGTAGGATAAAGAAGAGCACATAACGAGACATGACAACACCCTATGATTCACCCTATGATTTATACTCATTACTGAGGTTGTAATTTAATTATGTTTAGAATAGATTTTGTTTATGTCTATAAATACCTTTTCTAGGTTTTCTTTTATTCTTTATGCATTATTACTGAATCTTAAGCCTTAGAAACATACAATACTATTTTGTTCTTGGATTTGGGAGATTATTCATATATTGATTCTTGGTTATTAATTTTTTTTGATAATTCAGGTGTTCGAATTTCATCTACTCAATATCTTAAGATCATAATTATGATTTTGTTTATAATATCTAATTGTGATTCTCAAAGCATGAGTAGCTAAAACCACAACTAGGAGTATGGGAACCAAGAGGAATTAACAAAGTAGGAAAAACCATTGGTGATGCTTAAATAGTGTTTATGCATGTATTGGTATTCCCTTCAAATTGATTGATTTTTAATGAGTGCACATGTTATATTATAACTCACCTTAACTCGTTACTTGATACACCAAAGAGGTAAAAAATAGGAAAAGGGATTAACAACAGGGATTTGAGGATGTAATGACCCTATAGGTGTTTTTTGTAATTTAGACGTATTTTAGATATTTTGAGACTTCCCATAATTTCTACAGGTCATTTATGACTTGCCAAAATCTTTGGATTAGTTATCAAATAGTTCGTTTGTATTTTAGGCTCATTTTCATGTATTGAAACTTTCACTATTAAAGAATTTGTCTCGGACCAAAAATCCTAGTAGATGATCTCAAATGAGAATTACAGTAGCGTCATCAGCTCCAGAATGTTGATTTTAGGCTAGGGGTCCTCTAGTTTAGGTCCCAAAGCAACTGGACTTGTTTTAGACTATTAGGTAGATTATATGAAAAGTGGAGCTATAGGTGTGGGCCCCATATTTAGTCAAAATGATCTCAAATAAAAGTTTTGATAGTTCCATTGTGTCCATAATGTCATATTTATTATGGTAGCATAGTTCATTTGTGTGCACGGGGTTCCGAATGAATTTCGAGCACCTGATCGTGGTCTATTTTTAGACTGAGCAAAATCTGGTACCTGATATCTAGTATGACAATAAAATCATTCATGGAGATGCTTTAGAGGCCAAAGATTTAGCTCATATGGTCCATTTTAGTGGCCTTATCCATTTGGCTAAGATCCACTTTAGCTGTAAGGGCCTACTTAAGCGGCCATGCAACCAGTATAGCTGTACCCGCGACCCTGTGTAGGACCATTTTAGCGTACTTATGCCGCTTAAGCTATATCTACTTAAGAGGACAAGTAGATGTTTTTGCGACATCTGGTGGATGTTAAATCCCCTTTTCTAAACTCCATTTTCCATTAATTTTTCACCATTACTACATGATTTTATGAGGTTAAGGGGGGGGGGGGGGGAATGGGGAATCATGTTATACCCCGTACCTTTTCTAGCTAAAATTCATCCTAAGAATGTTAAAGAATAGATTCCAAAATGGATGGTAATTATTTCTTGTGAAATTTCCCAGATTTAGACTTTTCTTGGTGTGAGAAATTGATTAAGCTTTCCATCGATACCAAATTCGACCAATTCCGACACTCGGTGAAGGAGTTATGGTAATATTAGGTTGACAGTGTGTCACCTGGACCCTTAGCGCATCACGGAGATGAGAAAATTCATATTTATCAATTTCCAGTGACCCTCCGCGATCGTGGTGCATCGCGGAGAGGGCTAAATCCCCAATTATCCAATTCCAGTGAAGGTCCACGATAGTGGCGTATCGTGCCAAGTTTCTAGGTCCCATCCATGGTGACAACTCGATACCTCCGCGTCGCACCACCAAGCATTTTCCCAGTTGGCATTTTTCCAGTGGCTTGGCGAGATAGTGGCGTGTCGCGCCAAGGCCAAAAATTGAGACCCCAGTTTATTTTTCTAGTTTCATTTAGGAGTTAAAAGGGGGTATTTTGGACTTTCCCCAATCCCCAATTCATCCAAACGCATGATTAAAGTCTTTTAGAAGCATCATATACTAAGTTTCATTAAAATTACTCTCATCCAAAACCCTAGGCTTCAACATTCATCTCCAAGAAACTCAAGATTCTACCATCTTTTTTCTAAATTGTGTCAAGATTTAAGATCCCTAGACCAAGAGCTTCAAGAATCTTCATTCAAGAGCACAAATAGCATCTCTAAAAGCAAGCTTATTCATTTAGTCATCATCTAAGGTATGTGGGGTATAAACAAGGACAATCCTTTCGTCTTTGTGCCCAAAATTATGTTTTTAAGCAAATTTCTTATGTTTGAGATTATGTTTATACCCAAAAGTATCTTATTGATGATTTTGAGCATTATATTATTGAATTACGAAATTCCACATTTGTTTGGAGTTAAAGAATACTTCTTTATGATTTTGAATACCACGAGTATGTTATGAGATATTAATTTCGGATTTTCGATTGAGTTTAAGCATATATTTGGGATTTATGATTTTAGTATTTTGATATGGTTGAAGTGTTTTCAAGAAAACCTGTTGAGCATGCTGATTTACTATAAAATTTCATGAGTTTGAGACATGGGTTGTTAGACCCTAATTTGAGCATTTATATTTCAAGAACTTGTACTTTAAGCACCCTGAGATTAGTATATTTTGAGTTGAATAAAAAGTATTTGATCTTCGGATCCCCAGTTGAGTTTTGGAATCCACTATTCAGAGTTTATTTCAGATTACAGATATATATAGTTGGTTTACATAATAAACCATGAGATTATTTTTAAAAGTGGATTTCCAATGAGATGAGCGTAGAAAATAAAAAGGGAGTAGTATTTAGCACCGAGTTGGGTATGTTTCCAAGGTTTCATACCCCAGAACTACATGCCACTGTAGGATTGAGATTAAAGTTTTCACAGAGGTAGAGATAGTGATCACTTAAGCTGAGGTTATACTCTCTGGAAAGAGTATGACACCTCTCCCAACATGAGGTTTCCTCCTTAGAGTGACGAGATGTTGGACTCCGTATAGCTCGCATGGTTTATTTATGTTAAGAGAAACTCCCTGCTAGTATAAAATAATAAATAACTTTTCAGATAAAGTATTTTCCTTACTATTTTAAATCTTATAGACTACAGATTCTAGAACAGAAAAGCCTTTAGAGACTAAGTGTTATGACTCACAAGAATTAAATTGCATGTTTTTCTATTCATACTTTATACTTTCAGATTTCAGATATCTCAAGCCTATGTGAGTCATTTACATTTAGCATGCATTGTTTTATAAACTTAGATGATATTGTTTACTTGTTGCATACACCCTCATATACTCAGTACCTCTTCAAAGTACTGATCCACATATCTGTCTATGTGCTACATTGTCTCATAATGTAGGTTCAGGTGCTCAGTCTCGGCAGCGTAATTAATTTCCGAGTACCTCATCTACATCCCTGCAGTTGGTGAGTCATCATAGTTTGGGGACTTAGTATTCAAATTTCTAGTTTCATTAGTAGATGTTTTTTTTTTTCATTATTCATTCCAGACATTTTAAGTCAGCTAGGGCCTATCCCAGTGGCTCTCTAGATTCAGTCATTAAAGGCTTGTCGGACTACTAGTTTTTGTTGTAGACTATGAGTCAGCATTCAAATTTTCTTTTCATTATTGCTTTACTATGACTTGAGAGATTGAGATGTTTTAGATAAGTATTCCGTAGTAATTATGATTTTATAATTATATTTCCTTACTTTGAGGTTCAGAGTTAGTAGAAAGCAACATGGGTTAGCTCAGGACTACTCATAGTTCGGAGCACTGTGTGGCATCCCAGGAACTAGATTTTGGGGTGTTACAAACTTGGTATCAAATCCAAAGGTTTATAGAATCCTAGGGAGTCAGACAAGTCGCGTTACGTAGAGTCTTGATTATTGGTGTGAAGCTTTCCACATCTATGAGCAAGAGGCTATGGAACATTTTAGGAAAATCCTCTCTTTTCTTTCATAATCCACCGTTCTTACAACTGTATTTATATGCTATTAACTCATGCTCTCTTACGACAGAATATGCCTTCTCGGAGGGCTAATGCCCGTATAAACAATAACTAACCACTTCAGCCCACAGATCCTTTGAATGAGAATGTATCACATGCAGAGTTTCGAGTAGCTTTCCAGGCACTAGCCAAAGATATAAAAGATAATGTTCAAGGTAACCATCAGGCTGTATCCCCACCTCAGCAGGATGGAGATTTAGCCGCAGCCAAAATCCGATATTTCATGAGGATAAATCCGCCAGAATTCTTTGGGTCGAAGGAAGGTGAGGACCCTCAACTTTATCTTGATGAGGTGAGGAAGGTCACCCAAATTATGCATGTTTCTGAAGTGGAGAGTATGGAATTTGCATCCTATAGGCTGAAGAATGTTGCTTATGATTGGGTGGTGATGTGGAAGAAGAGTAGGGGGGAGGATGCAACTCCCATGACTTAGCAGGTATTTCAGGATGCATTCCTAGACAAGTTCTTCCCATTTGAGATGAGGGAAGCTAATATAAAAGATTTCATGAACCTGAGGCAAGGCTCCATGAAAGTGAAAGAGTATTGCCTCAAGTTCAACCAACTGTCTAAGTATGCCCCTGATCAGATGGTTGACCCTAGGTCAAATATGAGTAAGTTTGTGACTGGTGTGTTTGGGTTTGTAGTTAAGGAGTGTAGGACTACTATGCTCAATAAAGATATGGACTTTTTTAGATTAATGATGCACGCTCAGCAGATTAAGGTAGAGAAAGCGAAGAAAAGGGAGAGAGTTAATAAGAGGGCTAGAACAGGGCAGTTTGACTTTGGTCAGAATAGGTTAGGAGGAGAAAATTATTCGCAGTTTTAAAATCGGTTATTTATGCCAGCACTATCTTCATCCAGTGCTCCTGCACCTAGGAATAGGTAGGACCAGTGGGGTAAATCTTCTATGGCCAGATCTCAGAATAGTGTAAGCGGAAAACGTCGTTATCCTCTATGTGCAAAGTATGGTAGGGACCATCCCGGTGAGTGCTTGGCCGAGCAAAAAAGTTGTTTTGGTTATAGTAAATTGGGTTATATTGTTAGAGATTACCTATATGCTAGATAGGGAAATAGAGATATTCGTCCCCAGGCTCAGGCTAACAGTGCACCAGCTTCTTTAGGTCGCCCAGCCCTCCCTCAAGGCGCATCATCCATTATTGGTGGCGGTCAGCACCAAAATAGGTTTTATGCTTTACCATTCCATCAAGAGCAAGAATATTAGCCAAATGTTGTTACTGGTATGCTTTGTGTCTTTCATCTTGATGTTTATGTGTTGTTAGACCCTGGGTCAAGTTTTTCTTATGTGACCCTGTTAGTTGTTGTGAATTTTGAGATAAGTTCTGAAAAGATTTTTGAGCCTTTCTTTGGTTTCCACCCCTGTCAGAGAGTTAGACGTTGCTAAATAGATTTACAAAAAGTGTCCTATTACTATCCTTCTTAAGGCCATATTCACAAACTTAATAGAATTAGATATGGTTGATTTTGATCTTATTCCTTGTATGGATTGGCTCTATTCATATTATGCTTCTATAGATTGTCGCACCCAAGTGTTGAAGTTTTAGTTTCCAGATGAGCCAGCGTTTGAGTGGTTAGGTAATTCAGTATCTCCCAAGAGTCATTTCATATCTTATCTTAGGGCCAGAAAGTTGATTTCCAAAGGTTGCATTTTCCATCTAGTTCAAGTTAAGGATACTGAGTATGAAACTCCAACAGTTCAGTCATTTAATGTAGTAAATGAGTTTCCTAATGTCTTTTTGGAAGATCTCCCAGGGGTACCTCCCGATAGAGAGATAGAATTTGGGATTGACCTTCTTCCCGATACTCAGCCTATTTCTATCCCTCCTTATCGTATGGCTCCCACGGAGCTTAAGGAATTGAAGGAGAAACTCAAAGATATTTTAGATAAAGGTTTCATAAGGCCTAGTGTTCCTCCATGGAGCGGGCGCTCCCATCTTATTCGTGTGAAAGAAAGATGGTTCATTGCAAATGTGGATTGACTATCGTCAGCTAAATAAGGTCACAATTAAGAATAAATACCCTCTTCCTAGAATTGATGACTTATTTGATAAATTGCAAGGTGCAAGTTATTTCTCAAAGATAGACCTTAGATCCGGCTATCATCAGTTTAAGGTAATAGAGTGTGATATTTTGAAGACAGCCTTTGGAACCCGTTATGGTCATTTTGAGTTTCTAGTCATGTCTTTTGGGATAACCAATGCTCTAGAAGCCTTGATAAACCTCATGAATCGAGTGTTCAAAGAGTATCTTAATATGTTTGTCATAGTGTTCATAGATGATATCCTTGTATACTCTCGTAGTGAGGATGACCATGCAAATCATATTAGAATTGTCCTGTAAACTCTTAGAGATCATAAATTGTTTGCCAAATTCAGCAAGTGTGAGTTTTGGCTAAGATCAGTAGACTTTCTTGGTCATATTGTTTCTGCCGACGACATTAGAGTTCATCCCCAAAAGACAGAAGCCATAAGAAATTAGCCTAGACCTATCTCTCCGTCAGATATTAAAAGTTTCTTGGGTCTAGCTGGCTATTACTGCCGTTTTGTTAAAGGTTTCTCATTTATTACATCTCTTATGTCTAGATTGACCCTAAAAAAAGTTAAGCTCCAATGGTCAGATTCCTGCGAGAAGAGTTTTCAGGAGTTGAAGACTCGACTCACTTCATCCCCAGTTCTAGTATTACCCGATGGTACAGATGCTTTTGTTGTTTATTGTGATGCCTCTAGAGGATTTTTGGGTTATGTGTTGATGCAGAGAGGTAAGGTCATAGCCTATGCCTCTAGACAATTGAAGCCTCATGAAAAGAATTACCCAACCCATGATCTGGAATTAGCTACTATTATGTTTGTTTTGAAAATATGGAGACACTATCTATATGGTGTTCATGTTGATGTGTTCACGAACCACAAAAGTTTGCAGAATGTGTTCACCCAGAGAGAGTTGAGCCTTCTTCAGAGAAGGTGGTTAGAGTTTCTAAAACATTATGATATGAGTGGATGTATCATCCGGGCTAGGCCAATGTAGTGCCAGATGCCCTTAGTAGGTTGTCTACGGGTAGTATTGCTCATATGAAGAAAGATAAGAAAGATTTGGCTCACGAAGTGCATCGTTTGGCTAGATTAGGTGTTAGGTTGCTTTATTCAGTTGAAGGAAATATTTGGGTTCAGAGTAGTTCTGATTCCTCTTTAGTCTCGGAAGTAAAAGAGAAGAAAGATACGGACCCTAGTTTGGTCAAACTGAAGGAGTCAGTTAAAGACCAAAAGATAGAGGTTTTCTTCCAAAGGGTAGATAGTGTGTTGAGATTCCATAGTAGGCTGGGTGTTCCCTGTGTTGATGTCTTGAGACAAAGAACTATGGCTGAGGCGCATGGTGCACGATATTCAGTTCATCCCGGTGCTACCAAGATGTACCGCGATTTGTGGGAAATCTATTAGTGGAATGGTATGAACAAAGACATAACGGAGTTCATATCTAAGTGTGCAATTTGTCAACAGGTTAAGGTATAGCACCAAAGACCTGGCGGTACATTGCAAGAGTTTGGTATCCCCACTTGGAACTGGGAAGAGGTGAATATGAATTTTATGACTGGTTTACCCCAACTGCATCATCATCATCATTCGATATGGGTTATTGTATACAGATTGACTAAGTCAGCACATTTCTTGCCAATTCATACGTCCTATACAGATTAAGATTATGCTAAGTTTTATATCCGAGAGTTAGTCAGATTGCATGGAGTTCCCTTGTCTATTATTTCGGATAGGGGTACTCAGTTTACTTCCCAATTCTGGAAAGCTTTTCAGAAGGGTCTTGGTATCCAGGTTCATCTCAGTTCTACCTTTCATCCCCAGAAAAATGGTCAAGTAGAGAGGACCATCCAAATATTAAAAGATATGTTGAGGGCATCTACTCTTGATTTCAAAGGTAGTTGGGATGAGCATTTGCCATTGATTGCGTTTGCTTATAATAACAATTATAATGCTAGGATTCAGATGACCCCATTTAAGGTTTTGTATGGGAGGAGATGTTGATTACCCATAGGTTGGTTTAAAGTGGATGAGGCTGCTTTGCTTAGGCCTGATGCAATATTTAAGGCTATAGAGAAAGTCAAGCTGATTAGAGAAAGGTTGAAGACAGCCCTGAGTCATCAGAAATCATATGCAGATGTGAGGAGAAGGGACCTCGAGTTTGAGGTTGGTGATTTAGTGTAGCTGAAAATTTCACCCATGAAAGGGTGAAGAGATTTGGAAAGAAGGGGAAACTTAGTCCCCGGTATATTGGCCCTTATAGAATTCTGAGTCGTGTTAGGAAAGTAGCTTATGATCTTGAGTTGCCCACAAAACTGTCAGCAGTCCATCATGTATTCTACGTCGCTATGCTTAAGAAGTGCATCAGTGACTCCATCGTTGTAGTTCAGTTAGAAAGCTTAGATATTCAGAACAACCTTTTATACAAAGTGATTCCAGTTGAGATTTTAGATCATCAGATCCGTAGATTAAGGAACAAAGAAGTTTCCTTGGTCAAAGTTCTTTGGCGGAATCAGTCAGTTTAGGACGCTACTTGGGAAGCAGAAGCAGATATGCGAGCCAAGTACCCTCACCTCTTCTCCTTAACCTCAGATTTAGCTGAAGGTAATACTCTTCCTTGATTTAGTTCTTTTCTAATCAAATATTCAGCTATATAGCTGTTCTCATATAAGTTCAGGCACTCACAAAATTACTCAAAAGATTAGAATGATTTAGATTTAGTTATTCAGTTCATTCCAGTTGTGCATGCTATCTTATATTCCCAGATTCCTTAAAAATTTCAGCTTAACTAGTAATATTCGAGGACGAATGTTTCCAAGGGGGAGATATTGTTATACCCCGTACCTTTTCTAGCTAAAATCCATCCCAAGAATGTTAAAGAATATCTTCCAAAATGGATGAAAATTATTTTGTGGGAAATTTCCCAGATTTGGACTTTTCTTGGTGTGAGAAGTTGATTAAGCTTTCCATCGATACTAAATTGACCCAATTTCGACACTCGGTGAAGGAGTTATGGCACTATTAGGTTGGCAGTGTGTCACCTGGACCCTTAGCGCATTGCGGAGATGAGCAAATTTACATTTATCAATTTCCAGTGGCCCTCCGCAATAGTAGCGCGTCATGGAGAGGGTCAAATCCCTAATTATTCGATTCCAGTGAAGGTACGCGATAGTGGCGCGTCGCGCTGAGTTTCCAGGTCCTATCCAAGGAGGCAACAGATACCTACATGTCACCCCACCAATCATTTTCCAGTTGGCATTTTTCCAATGGCTTGACGCGATAGTGGGGCGTCACTCCAAGGCCAAAAATTGAGACCCCAGTTTATTTTTTCAGTTTCGTTTAGGATTTAAAAGGGGGTATTTGGGACTTTTCCCCAACCCCTAATCTATCCAAACACATGATTAAAGCCTTTTAGAAGCATCATATGCTAAGTTTCATAAAAAATACTCTCATCCAAAATCCTAGGCTTCAACATTCATCTCAAAGAAACTCAAGATTCCACTATCCTTTTTCTAAATTGTTTCAAGATTTAAGATTCCTAGACTAAGAGCTTCAAGAATCTTCCTTCAAGATCACAAATAGCATCTAAAAAAGCAAGCTTATTCATTTAGTCATCATCTAAGGTATGTGGTATTTCAACAAGGACAATCCTTTCGTCTTTGTGCCCAAATTATGTTTTTAAGCATATTTCTTATGTTTGAGATGGGGTTTATACCCAAAAGTATCGTATTAATGATTTTGAGCATGATATTATTGAATTACGAAATTCCACGTTTGTTTTGAGTTAAAGAATGCTTCTTTATGATTTTGATTACCACAAGTATGTTATGAGATATTGATTTCGGATTTTCGATTGAGTTTAAGCATATATTTGTGATTCTTGATTTTAGTATTTTGATGCCTGAAGTGTTTTCAAGAAAACCTATTGAGCATGATGATTTACTATGAAATTTCATGAGTTTGAGACATGGGTTACTAGACCCTAATTTGAGCATTTATATTTCAAGAACTTGTGCTTTGAGCACCTTGAGATTAGTATATTTTGAGTTTAATAAAAACTATTTGATCTTTGGATCCCCAGTTGAGTTTTGAAATCCACTTTTCAGAGTTTATTTCAGATTCCAGATATATTATGTTGGTTTACATTATAAACCATGAGATTATTTTTAAAACTAGATATCCAATGAGATGAGTGTAGCAAATAAAAAAGGAGTAGTATTTAGCACCGAGTTGGGTATGTTTCCAAGGTTTTATACCGCAGAATTACATGCCACCATAGGATTGTGATTAAAGTTCCCACAGAGGCAGAGATAGTGATCACTTAAGCTGAGGTTATACTCCTTGGAAAGAGTATGACACCTCTCCCCAATGTGAGGTTTCCTCCTTAGGAGGATGAGACGTTGGACTCCCTGTAGCTCACATGGTTTATGTCGGTTGAGAGAAACTCCTTGTTAGTGTAAGATAATGAATAACTTTTCAGATAAAGTATTATCCTTAAAGTTTTAAAGCTTATAGACTATAGATTCTAGAACAAAAATGATTTTAGAGACTAAGTTTTATGACTCACAAGAATTAGATTGCATGTTTTGCTATTCATGCTTTATACTTTCAGATTTCAGATATCTTAATCCTATGTGAGTCATTTACATTTAGCATGCATTATTTTATAAACTTAGATGATATTGTTTACTTGTTGCATACACTCCCATATATTGATTACATCCTCGAAGTACTGATCCATATATATTTCTTTATGTTACATTGTCTCATAATGTAGGTTCAGGTGCTCAGTATCGACAGCGTAAGTGATTTTTGAGTACCTCATCTACATCCCTGCAGTTGGTGAGTCCTCATAGTTTGGAGACTTAGTATTTAGATTTCTAGTTTCATTAGTAGATTTTTTTTTCATTATTCATTCCAGACATTTTGAGTCAGCTGGGGCCTGTCCCAATGGCTCTCTAGATTCAGTCATTGGAGTCTTGTTGGACTACTAGTTTCAGTTGTAGACTATGAGTCAGTATTCAGATTTTCTTTTCAGTATTGCTTTACTATTACTTGAGAGATTGAGATGTTTTAGATAATTATTTCATAGTTATTATGATTTTATAATTATATTTCTTACTTTGTGGTTCAGAGTTAGTAGAAAGCAGCCAGGGTTAGCTCAGGACTACACATAGTTAGGAGCACCTTGTGGCATCCCGGGAACTAGATTTTGAGGTTTTACAATCATCCATTGATGTTATGGTTAGCTAGCCTAGCACTCCTTGGTCATTTCACATTAATTTTCACGCCAACCTCCTTACTATTTCAAGGTACATTCTTAGAAATTCAATCTTTAAATCCCTAAACTGTAGCGGCTAATTTGGGCCTCGATTCATGCACCATTAGTGCTCAACTTTTGAGCACACATGCCTTGTCCTTTGTGGGACCTCATTAAGGATTCAATTTTGGATTCTGCATATGGTCCCCAGGGGCCTGTTATTTATTCAAATTCCAACCCGGTCCTATATATAGAAATATGGGTCTCGTTTTAGTCCTAATGATATGTAGAAGGCTATTTTTATTACCTGGTGGCATTTTAGGTTTATGAAGCATAGAGAATGAGTGATACTTAATGAGTGATTTATCCTTCTATATACTCTTCTTCACGAAATGATGTATAATACATGTTCTATGTTAGGTGAGGGGGTTAGGATATGATTATGGATAGATAACTATGACTTAGCCTAATTTAAAAGTTCGGGGATAGAGTGGTGAATCGACCCTTAAGATGAAATACTTGTTATGCCTATAGGATCCTATTACCCTAGGTTGCTAGCATGTTAGACATAGTTGGATCCAATCACCCCTTTAGTATAAGGTTTACTACTTGACTCGGTGTATTATCATGGTTTCCTGGATTATGGTATTTCATCCACGTTGGTTATATATTATTGGGCTCAAGGTCATGATTAAAATATTAGTTGGACTCTGGGTGAGTGATTTATCCTTATAAAGGAAGTAGTTGTAGCCTATGGATGTTTAAACACTTATAATTGTATTGTTTCGATATTGGCGATGGCATGCATCGATTCGATACATTCATGCTCACTTAGTGGTACGATGCCAAATAAAATCATGGATTTACTACTATTTTCCTAAAAAGAGATTTATTTCCACTTTTCACTTTTAAAATGAAATAGTTTATTACTAGAATTGTACCACCTTAATAGATGATTTATGGACTTTTGAAACTAAAAATAATATTCTAGAGATTTGGCTGATATAAATTTTGGGCCACGATTTTTACTACTATTATTTACTTCGGTAAATGAGATCCCAAACCTTTCTACTCTTTGATGTTGATCTAGTGCTGGAGTTGATCTCAGACAATAGATTTAGAGACTTACACTCTTTTAGTCATGGTTTGATTTCTTCTATTTATTATATAAACATCTCTCTGGTATTAGATGGAGTAGATGATTAATGATGATGATGATTATAAATCCTAGATCTAGACCAGATTAGTGTATTTAGGTACTTCCAAACCCCCTAGTGGCCCTTTCGTATAGGAGCCATTATGTCAAAGAATAGAGGTCGTTATAGGTCCTACCTTTGTGAATCATTAAGCTGGAGGAGGTGTATATATTAGTTTACTTTGTAGCACGTAGATTGGTTATGTTATTATGGATTTACTTTTATTAATTCATTCATGTGCACTGCCTATCACCAATATATTATTTGGTCCTTATATCTATCAGCCTTATGGAGGGTTGCATAGGTATAGGTTATGAGTGTTATTTGTTGTGTGTTGTGTATTGTGTGTTGTGTGTTGTGTGTTGTGTGCTGATTGAACCTTCTGGGTTATAGGTCTCGATTAAGGTATTGTTCGTCTGGACTAGTTATTTACTTTATTTCTATTATTATTGTTAGTTTGTGGTAGGTTGATTATGGACTAATACTGAGGTTCGAGGTATGATTCTGTTTTTTTTTTACGTTTATTATGTTATGAAAAATTATCTCATTGTTAGACCGTGTGGTTTTTTTGTCTAGATCATGCTAGTATTAGCTTTTCTACTAGGTTAGGATTCCCTGGATGGGTTAGGTTGTCTACCTTAGGTTGTTACCTTTGAGTTAGTCATGTATACCTATATATATGTGTGTGTGTGTGTGTCTAGCTATAGTATTGCCGTATATTTCTCTCTTTCTTCATTTATTCATATTGTACATCCATTTCTTGGCCTTGCATACTACTATATATCCTTCTTCCACTCTTAATATGTACACTGGACAGTGATATGTGATATAGTGCCTTAGTGACTAAGTACGTCTAGAATAGGATAGTTTATCCTTATTGCCTCTCTAGTTTTTATTACGTTAGCTCCCTGAATATTTGGTTGTAGTATACATTCCTGCTTTCATATTATTTGTATTTGCATTACTGGATGAGCTCAATAGGTAGTTGCCTAGTGAGTACCATGTGTTTGGTACTCATACTAACCTTTTGCAGCCCACAAATCATAGTACGGGTTCTCGTCGTTGTTGTGCGCATTGGGCGGAGTATCTATGTATCAAAGATTTTGGGTGAGACTCTGGCACTCAGAGTATTACTGTTCTTCCTTTAATTGATTACACTAGTCTCGATGTTTATTTAGAGATGGGTTGTTGATCTGCCATGCTTTCATGGAACTTTCGATGCTTAAAATAAGAAAATTATACAAGTACTAAGGTACTTTTGTTAAATGTGATGAGCTTTTGTGTTGATTTTGCAGGAAAATCGAGTTCAGAGCAGAGAAAGAGAAAAAATAATGAAGAGTAGCTGGAAGGATACCTAAGCACCGGCCTAATGCTCATAGGTAGTACTTACGAGCCCGTAGGTGGCTCCGTAGGTTGAGTTCCTGAAGGTTTTGAAGGTTGATGATGTACTCTGATTCTTATGCCCCTACCTATGTGGCATAGGTACTACCTACGGACCATAGGTACCTCATCAGTAGTTGTTCTGTAATCTGAAGATTTCTCTAATTTCCACAAGCCTACTTACTCCCCATAGGTACAACTTACGACCCATAAGTGGGATCATGGGCTGGTGCCGACTTAAGTTTCCAACTTTATTTATGTTAGGTTTTCTGATGTATCTATAAATACCTATTATATGTTTTGTTGTCAGTTTACGCACTTTATACACTTTTTACGTTGTTTTGAGTTGTGAGATACATTATTGATCTTGGACTCATTGTTCTTGGATTTTTAGGGTTTGAAATTAATTTGAGATTCTGATTTTTTATTTGTATTTTTCATTAGATCATTTGTATGCTTTTATGTATGAATTCTATGCATGTTCTAACAACCATGAGTATCTAAACCCTACAACTAGGGTTGTGGGAACCCTAATGGATTAACAAAGTAGAGAAATCGCAAAGTCATTCTAGATTTGTATTCTGGCATGTATTGGGGTTTCCTTTGCTTTGATCGTTTTTTTAACGATTGCAAACATTAGGAACTCGCCTTTATTCAATACTTGGGCAATAGAGAGGTAAAGATTAGGAAAAGGATATTACAATAGCAATTTGCTACCAACCTTCATCTAATTAACTTGAGACCGAGAGAAGATAGTTAATCTGAGATCCAGAACAAGGTTTAGTAATGCGACACACTGAGACAAAGATAAAATGATTTAAATTCACCCAAATCAAGGTCGAGAGACGGTTAGGTGGTACATAACTTGTCAGATTATACATGAAAGGCACCGAGATAGTTTGACAAGCATGATAAGTTTGCGGAGTTAAGAGGTGATGGTGAGCACAATCCTAGTGATCGTCTCATATTGATAACAACCTTAATATCTTATCATTATTACTGTTATTATTACCTTAAAAAATCCTCTGTATACTTTCTACACTTTTTGATTCTCTCGACAAGCTCGTGACAGATTTCCAACCTATTCCTCGTGAGATCGACCCCAACCTTGTGATGTGACTCGAACTGAGAACTTGTCGTACTGGTCATTCTCAAGTCCAACCCAAACCGGAGACCACATCTAATACCTAACCTACCAACCAAAATATACCATTAGTTGGATGAACTACGAACATATATCAAGATAATATATCCACCTTATGGTGACTATGGGATAAGCCTATATCTGAGGACAACCCAACCAAGTCAATCTACCCAATAACAAACCAATCCAACAAAACCAAAACCAAGACAATAACTTAATGTATGTTTACACATATGTTATAATCCATCCATACCATACCCAAGTCCACAGTTGTCCATACAAAGCCTCTAAACCAAACCGAAGAGTACCTAGTCGGGACATGCCCCCGACATAGCCATAAACCAAGTCTTATGAAATACGAAAGTACATAAGGTAATCAATGACCTGAAATAGGTGCCTTCCGAGCTATGGAAGCTCACTACTTCAATCCAATAATTGATCCTGAATCTGATCACTAAGCAGGAGGAGTAGAATGGCTGATTCCTTCATCGCATATGGGATACAGCCGCCCAAAGATCGGTTAGCAAGTGAATGCTAGCATGTACTCATGATAAGGATAAAATAATTCCATCCAATGAAACCAAGTAAACCAGCCAAATACATACAAACCATACATATATAACCATGCTGGGAAGGGGATCGGGCTTAGCATGCATTTGATTCCATTAGCCTGGGTATGTGTAACTTAACTGTCCTTAACCACCCACGGGTTATATGGGTCCAGTGTAACCACCTAAACCAGCCCCGATACGTGTAACCGCATAAACCAGAGATACCATAAGAGTAAGGGATTCCCAAGTACCCTTACCCTCCATAATACATATGTATAGAGTGTACTTAGAGGATTCCCATGTACCTCATAGTATCATATAAGGTTGCCATGACCTACCCCTAATGTCGGCAACAATGAGTTTCCAATGTTTGTCTATTGAACTCCTACATTCACGATTAGCTATCACACCCCGCCATTATTTCCTAATTTAAACAATTTCCAACCAACCAATCCATTATACGATTTTTCATTTACCAATTCTATTAATAGTGGTATCATCATACCGACTATAACTTGCAAGTATTGTCCTTGGATAAACCTTTTAAGGTAAAGGGATTCCCGTATACCCATTTACCAAGTTAACTTGGGGGAGTCCCTAGTACCCCACAGGTATCCATTAACAAGTTTACTGGGGGGATTACATTGTACCCCACAAGGATGTTTATTAAACCAAACCATACCTTTTAACCATTCCAAACTATTTAAACCATTTAGGGTTCCATTACCAAGTTCAAACCATGCAATAGTTCCATTAAAAGTCCAACAATGTAGTGAAAACATTCTCGCAAGCATTTTGTCCAACATATTGGGGGCATAGTATTTCAAAAACCAAAACCAATTACCAAATGACCATTCCCATGCAACCAATTATACAAAACCACCATTAAAGAATATAAAAGCATAATTAAAATATGGGAAAATCGTAACCAAGCATTTATAACCAAAACCCCCAAATTATATTTGAAAACCTAAAACCATACAATAATCAAACCATGAAAACATTGTAAAAACCATGCCTTTAGTGGAACAAACCATGAGGGAAGAGAACATACCTTATACAGAAGGATTTCGGAGAGTAACTTGACTCTATAGCCCTTTGAAGAACACATGTAGAAAACCTAGCCTCTAATTTTCAATAGAGTATTTAAAGAATGTTCTTGGAGTGTCTCTATTCTTTAAAAAGTGTTATGAGAGGCCACCAAGGTTTATATAACATGGGGACATAAGGGTTTTGGGGTGGGAAATGTTCGAACTACCCTCACTTAAAAGCTTAAAACCAAGTCCCAAGAGGGTACGACTCACCCATGTAAACTATAACCTAGGATACGAGTGGTACCCTAACTTGTATCCTAGAGCTTCCCAATACCCTCCACACTGGTTTCAATACGACTTCTCCAACCTAACTCGTACCTCAGGGTACGATTGGTACCCCAAATTGTATCATGGACAGTTTCCACAAGACCAACCAATCAAGCACCATATGACTTGGCATTGTACCGCTCATATCCAAGCATACGACTCATACAATATTGAGTCATATCTTTGATAGTAACCAAGCCAACTCTACTCCCAATATACGAGTGAACAATCAAGTAATCCCCCAACCCGTATCCAATGGTACGGATTGTACCCTTGAGCCGTACCAAGTCCAGGAAGTCCAAAACTCCTGAAATTTGGCAAAGGTTCAAAACTTAGGGTTTTTCATACTCCCCCACTAGGATTATTCATCCTCGAATGATGGGTAAGGGTAGGAACAAGCATGAGATAACATATCAACTTTCCCTCAACCAAAATAAAAGACAAGGACATAAACCAAGATGAAAAGATCATCCCATAACCCCAAACATGATTTGAACACCTACTCCTCCATCATGACCTCTAACTAAGTTAGAAAACAAAGATGTGTCAGAGATCACATACTTTTTGCATGAATTTCTGGAATGAAGAACCAACGCCTATCCTTGGACTCCATTTCCCCTTCTGTATCCCAAATAGATTTCTTGGACTTTTGGTTTTACCATGGAACCTTTACTGAAGCCACATCTTTCGTTCGCAACCAGTGAACTTACTAACCCAGGATCCTCACCGGGACCTCCTTCAGAAATAAAAAATCTAAGATACCACTACCACCTAAAGGAAGTAACCAATAAAGGACCATCCATACCTTACCTCTACATAACCAATGGGAATATTGGGTTAAAGGACTCATGCCAGGGAGCAAGTACAATTCAACTTACAATTTCTTGAGACACATCACTACGAGATCTTAAGACTAACTATACACCACCACTTCCATGTTCAAGCCTATTCAAAGTAAGAAGGAGTTAACTTAGGCCACCGGGCTCTACTCCTTACACTTATCCTAAAACACTACTCTGCTTCCACCACTAATATAATATAAAAACCATAAGTAAAATACAAAGGAAAAAACATAACTAACAATTATAATCACAAAGCCCAACATATAATTGAAACTCCCTAAAATTATAACATAACTATGACATGAAAATAATTATTAAATCATGCCTCTGCAAGCCTTGTAAGTACCCAACACAACTATTGTATATCTACTAATCACAACATTCAGGCCCACCACTTATATACCCACGGTATGATCTATTCTTTCAAAGATCTAGTACCCTTTATAATTTCACAAATGTTTCCGCCACCTATTCTCTTCCTAACCATTTCTCATGACAATAACTTTACCTTACTCTCAAAAACCTTAGTTCTAGTGGTCACCCCAAACTCTCCCCAGTTAGGGACTTCTAAATTCCTTATTTACAAAACACCACCATGATTTCCAAGCTACTACCACCCTTATAGTGGGAAGGGTCGTTAAGGAACCAAATTACAAGAATTCCCCATGCCACCCGATGTAAGATCCCTAAAATAAGACACGGCACCATAGGCACTAAGTACTTCATAAAAACTACCCAGATCATAATAAAGAACTTTCCCGACATAACCATACCATAAAAGGAGTCCTTATAACTGGACACTGAAAGAAACACAACCATATATACCATAGGTACTGAAATAAAAAGACCCAATACTTATATCCAGGGAACAGGGTAAATGCAAAAATGTGAACCTTCGGTATAAGCCCTATAAGAATGCATGCACCACTAGTAGAGTACTCTCTTGACTGAGATAGAAGAGAATAACTAGAATATGCAACCCGACCTTTCCTTGAGGTCCACCGCTAAAACAAAATTTTTAGATTAACCCTCAAACTTCATCCCCTGACACTTATAAGTATAATCCGCTCTAACGGGTATCCCTAAGGATATACACTAGTGACTCTTGTTTTTTCCTATACCCAAAACCTTATTTATCCAAATGCTTCCTAGATCCCAGTATAGTCATACAAGCCCCATGCTCTAACCCATCCAATGACTAGACCCTTAATCCATCCGTTAAACCTGAAACCCCAGCCTATAAGTCACAACTTTCCCACCATTGTATTTCCGAAGACATCAACCTTACCTCTTCCACACACCTTATCCAACCTACCAATTCACCTTCATAATTCCCGTATTACTATCCCCAAGATAACATACTTCCTCCATAAAAATCAACCTCTAGGTCCACACCTAGTTTCTACCAACCACCATGCACTACTAACAAAGTACCCAATATGGAATATGTATTACACAGTCCACCCCATAAGGAGGATACTAGGAATGATAAAGCCATTCATCTAAGAGATTCCTTAATCCTCCTCAAGATCCTTTAACCCAATAAAAACCATTCTATAAAGAAATAATAGAAATTGGACAAGAACAATCCAAACCAACCTCTCCCCTAGAAAGATACCATGAGGGTCATCATAAAGACCTCCAAAAATTTAATCACTACTGAAACCAAAGGTAAAGAAGGACCTTCTGAGTTAGAATTTTTAACCCGTACCAAATAGTAAAGACACCCCTTTGGAGACCAATTTCTGAGCTCTAAGGTATGGTATAACCTTTCCCCTTAATAGCTAGGTAATGAAACCATCCTCCCATTGCATAACCGACTAACCATGGATCCTGAAGACAACCTTATGGGTCAGATAATCTAAGGACGCATAGCACGAGTGCACCTAATCCATCCCCCAAATAACTTCAAAGTCCACCACATCTGAGTTAAATAAATCCACCAATACCCTTTATTACCAATATCTAACACACTCCTATAGAATCTTTTGACAATCGCAGAGTCATCGATCGGTGTAGAAATAGAAAATAAAAGAGTATGAAATAACCTTAGGATCAAAACCAAAATACACAACCACAAATTGGGCCACAAAATAGAAAGGACTCGAACCAAGTAAACTATAAACACCATGGGAAAAGAGTTTTAAATACCCCAGTGTTAAACACCGAAGTATCACTACTCGATACAAGATCTAGAGAAAGAGAAACTGATATTCTATTTGCCCAGGCGGAAATCCTTATAGGACATTTCCCTTGAATGTGACCCAACTGACCATAACCAAAATACCGATTCCTCTCTTCCTCATAATAACCATGGTACGACCGACTACTAAATCTACAAAGAGGGTAAGATAATGTAAATTAGGACCCACTAGCCCAAGATTAGGCACCTTGTGCCCTAGAATCATTACCAATCTTAAAATATTTGTCTCTCAATGGATTCAGGTCAGAGAACAAGCCATAGAATAGGAATTAGGACCTACCTGACTATTTCACTTATACCACCTACCACCATACTGTTGGCCTCTCTTTTGACCAAAAAATTGGGACCCCTTTACCTTTTCTATTTCCCGACTTTGCTTCAATCCTCCCCGTACAAATAGGATCGGGCCGGCATGACAGAGTTGTAACTATCTTGATCAATAGATTAATAGAATATCATACATCAACATTAATAATCTCTCCTTAAGGTAACCAAGAATAAGTGCCAACTCCCAAAAGAGGATAGTGGATACCGATGGGACCTTACTGGAAAAACCAAAAGCTATGAACCTTGACCGAGTCTGTGCCCCATGAATTTGACTTGATCCATCTATGTTGTCCTCAAGTAAGATAGGTGAGTTTCCAAGAACTTTAGATCATTGAGAGGATATGATCTAAAAAGTGAACCAAAGGTTATTTAAGGAAGAGTTCAAGACCTTAGACTCCATAGCCCAAAAGTAGAACACCAAGAAAGTGAAATATTCCTAAATGCATCGTATCCTCCTAATTATAAGGGCGGTGTACACAGACCCATAAGCAAAACTCTATTTTACATGGCTTTATGGACACCCCATGACACCAAAAGCTAAAGCTCTAATACCAACTTGACATGACCCAAACTAGGGCCTTGTCGTAATGGGCAATATCAAGTCCAACTCGAACTAGAGATCAGCCTCGATACCCAACCCAACCAACTAAAATATTCCCTGAGTTGGATGAAATCCAAACATTTAACAAAATAGCATATCCACAATGTGGTGACTTTAGGATAAGCCTAGATCTGAGGCTAACCCAACCAAGTCAATTAATCCAATAATCAACCAATCTAACCTAACCAAAACCATAAACCAAAACTAAGACAATAATTTAATGTATGTTTATATATATGAGATAATCTATCCATACCATAACCTAGTCCATAATTTTCCACACAAAGCCTCTAAACCAAACTAAAGAGTACCTAGTCGATACATGCCCTCTATAAATCTATAAAGCAAGTCTTATAAGAGATGCAAGGACATAAAGTAATCTATGACATATAATATATTCCCTCCAAACTATGAAATCTCACTACTTCAATCAAATAGTTGATCCTAAATTCAATCACTAAGAAGGAGAAGTAGAATGGTCGATTCCTGCATCGTGTGGGGATACAACTGCACAAAGATGGGTTAGCAGGTGAATGCTATCATGTACTCGGGATAAGGATAAAAATATGCCATCCAGTGAAACCAAGTAAACTAACCATATGCATACAAACCATACATATATATATAACCATGTCGGGAAGGGGATCAGGCTTAACATGTATTTGAAACCATTAACTTGGGTATGTGTAGCTTAACCATCCTTAACCATCCAAGGGATATATGGGTCCAGTGCAACCCCCTAAATAGTCCCTGATGCGTGTAGCCGCACGAATTGGAGATACCATTAGAGTAAGTGATTCCCAAGTACCCTTGCCCTCCATGATACATATGTATAGTGTACTTATAGGATTATCATGTACCTCATAGTATCATATAAGGTCTCCATGACCTACCCCTCATGTCGGCAAAAATGAGTTTCTAGTGTTCGTTCAATGAACTCTTACCTTCGTGATTAGCTATTATATCCCACCATTATTTTCCAATTAAAACCATTTCCAACCAACTAATCCATTATACCATTTAATATTTACCAAGGATATTGATAGTGGTATTGTCATACCAACTATAACTTGCAAGTATTGTCATTAGCCAAACCTTTTAAGGTAAAGGGATTCCCATGTACCTAATTTACCAAGTTAGCTTGGGAGAGTCCCGTGTACCCCAAAAGTATGCCATTAACATCTTTACCTGGGGGATTCCATTGTACCCCACAAGGATGTTTATTAAATCAAACCATTCTATTTAACCATTCAAAACCATTTAAACCATTTAGGGTTCCATTACCAAGTTCAAACCATGCAATAGTTCCATTAAAAATACAACAATGTAGTGAAAATATTCTCACACATATTTTATCAATCAAATTAGGGGCATAGTATTTTCAAAACCAAAGCCAGTTATCAAATAACCATTCCCATGTAACAAATTATACAAAACAACCATTAAAGCATATAAAATCATAATTAAATCATTGGAAAACCATAACCAAGCATTTATAACCAAAAGACCCAAATTAAATTTGAAACCACAAAATCAGACAATAATCAAACCATAAAAACATTGTATTAAACCATGCATTTAGTGGAATAATGATGAGGGAAGAGAATATGCCTTATACACAAGGATTACGGAAAGTAACTTGACTATTGAGCCCTTTGAAGAACACATGTAGAAACCCTAGACTCCAATTTGCAAGAGAGTGTTTAAAGAATGTATTTGAAGTGTTTCTAGTCTTTAAAAGTGTTATGAGAGGCCACTAAGGGTTATATAATATGGGGACATAAGGTTTTATGGTGGGAAATGTCTGGACTACCTTCCCTTAAAAGCTAGAAACCAAGTCCTAGAAGGGTACGACTAGCCCATGTAAATCATACCCTAGGGTACGAGTGGTACCCTAACTCATACCCTAGACCATATCAAGACCCTTCATACTAGTTCCAATACGACTACACCAACCCAACTCATACCTTAGGGTATGAGTGGTACCCTAAACCATACACCCAAACTATATTATAGACAGTCTCAACAAAACCATTAATCAAGCGCTATATGACTTTGCATTGTACCTCTCATATCCAAGCATATGACTCATACAATGTTGAGTCGTATCATGGATAGTAACCAATCCATCTCTACTTCCCAACTTATGAGTAAACCATCAAGCCATCCCCCTACCCGTATCTAAGGGTACGAATGGTACCCTTGAGTCATACCAAGTCCAAAAAGTCCAAAACTCTTTAAATTTTACAAGGGTCTAAAACATAGGGTGTTTCAACTTTTTGGGTTATACATTTGAAAAATGATTGATTTATACTTTCTAGGAGGTGTAATTGGGAGACATCATATTTTTGCTTTGTTATCAGGAAGTATGGTTGTGGATTGATTAATTGAGTTTGATGAGGTTATTGGTTTTTTATTTTCTAATATTACTATGACTTACGCTGGTGCATTCCTAATACCAAAATTCAAGGAAATCCTCTTATTTCATTTGTCCTGAGCTTGAACAAACCTTGCGACAAAATTATAAAATAGAAGAATATGATCAACAAGCTGGCACGAAGGGTTCATAATGACCCAAATGCATTGAATCAACCATCTCCACACGATATTCATGAAATCATTAAGTAAATCACTAATCAGTTAATAGATATAGAAAATGCAAGTCTAGCACTTTTTCAATGTGCTAGAAAGAGGGCTAGACAAGAGGAAAAAGATCATTGATCAGCACTCGATCGAGATAGACTTAAAAGGAATAGAGTTCAACCACCTACTTATCAATAATTTCTTGTTTATGGTGATCTAAAAGAAGATTTGGGGTATGTTGAACTGATTGAGTCAAGGGCTATCATTCATCTAAAGTTGCCCCAAGGAACCAAATTTGACATTATGAGTGCAATTATTCAGCTACTTAATCTTAAGGGTATGTTTTATAGTTTGCCTACTGATGATGAAAACATACACATTATAAAATTTATTGGGATTTTCACTTTGTACTATCTGTCGGGGGTAAGTCAAGAAGCTTTACGTCTTAGGTTATTCCCATTCTCTCTTACCGGTGAAGTGATGTATGGTTAGGGGTGCTGCCTCATAGGTTCATTAACACTTGGAATGAGTTGAGGATATAATTATTATACTGATTTTCCTGCCTTCTAGAATGCTGCAGTTGAAGGATGAGATTTATAATTTTAGATAGTTACGCTTAGAGGCATTGTACGAGATATGATTGAGGTTCAAGAAGAAGCTGATGATTATTCCTAATCACAAAATTTTAGGAAGGAACTTTCTTGAGATATTATATAGATCCTTGAATACAATTACCAATGTTGTGGGTTATACTATAACTGGTGAGGCTTTCATGAGAATTCATTAGTAGCAAGCTACAAAAATTTTAAATTAGATCACTAAAATCAATTGAGGGTGGCATATTTGGAAGGTTTATAGGTATGTTGGTACTTATTCTATTGGTTCTTTGAATGAGTAAATAGCCCTAGATGGGATAGTGGCTCAAGAAGTAGCACAGTTGAGAACTTACATTGGGTTGCTTGCTAAGCAATTTACATCTATCAGAGAAGAAAAGGTGAATGTAGTAGGAGCAAGAGGTAAATCATCTATACATGAAAAGTTCAATTCTGATGAGAAAGCAAAGTACTTATATTGAGATATAGAGAGTTTCCAAGCCAAGAAAAAAGGTTATATCCAAGACATTTAGAACTCGAGGCAAGGAAATCAAGGTTGAAACTACTATAGAGATAGGTATTAGGATAGGAGCAGAGAGTGTGATGGTGATTGGAGGATAAGGTATTATTATATGGTGAAGAATAGTCTTTATTTTCCTCTTGGGAACCATGATGCTAACTCTAGAATGGAAGCATTTCTTTATAAACTTGTGAAGGGTTTAAAAAGCCAAGAGAGTTGCCTTAAGGAGATTAAGGAATACATATCAGGATTGAGCCAAAAATTAGAATCATATGCCACTGCAATTAAGCAGCATGAGCAGCAGTTTGGGAAGATGTTGATAATATTAAACCAATATCAATCGGGCATTCTTCCTAGCAATACCATTTAGAATTAGAGGAACGACATTCACCGACTAGATATCACCACTCAAAGTGGTAAGGATACTATTGATACACCTATATTTATGGTTGATGATGTAAGGAATGATACTGTAGATTTTAATGATGCACTCAAAGCTGAAATTGAGAAGTTGGTTGCTAATGGTGGTGAGACAACTAAAAATAGATGGGTGCAGAGAAGTGAGATGATAATTATAAAGAAAAGGGTAAGGAGGTTGAGTCACTGTATTCCATATAAACCATACCTACCCCCAATACTAGATTACAAACCAAGCAAAGTCCTATAGTGATCCAGCCTAACCAACTATAAAACTAAGGTATAGAAAATAAGGGCAAGAGTTTTGTATTTTATACACATAGTTTGAACTTTATTTGAGAGTGTGAGTGTTTGATGTAGTCTCTGCTTTGACATACATGATGATATTATGAGAGTTGGGACTTTCTTGTCACAAGGGTACATGGGTTGTGTTGTTAACTACTTATTTTTTTGGGCAGTGTTAATTGCATATATGCTTGGTTGTTCATTATTAATCTAATATGACCATTCGATTCCTTTTGTCTCAAACTATTATGCTACATGAATCCACACAGTGGTTTTGAAAGTTATGAATAGGAGGGGGTAAAAAATTTGAGATAAAATGAGTTGACTATCGTAGGTGCCTTAGGATTATTTTTGTTAACCATCGTGTTTTTCTTTTCTATTATGTGTTAGTAGCTTGAGGACATGCAAATGTTCTATGTTGAGGGTGTTGATGTTCCATGGTTTCATGAAACTTTTTAAGCTTAAAATAATGAAATTATCCAAGTACTTAGGTATTTTTGTTAGATGTGTTGTGCTTTTGTGTTGATTTTTTAGAGAATAGAGTTCGGAGTAGATAAGGAGAAAAAAATGATGAAGAGTATCTGTAAGGCTACCTACGAGCCAACCGATGGACCATAGGCAATACCTGCGAGCTCGCAGGTTGCTCCGTAGGTATTGTTCCTGAAGGTTCTATAGTTTGATGATGTACTTTTATTCCTATGCCCCTACTTATAAGGTGTAAGTACTAACTACAGAGCATAGGTAGGTGTTTTATAGTATAAAGATTTCTCTAATTTCCACGAGACTATTTACACCCCATAGGTACAACCTATGGCCTGTAAGTAGGGTTATGGGTTGGTGCCGACTCATGTTTCATACTTTATTTAGGATAGGTTTTCTAATGTATCTATAAATATCCATTGGTTTTTATGTTACCAGTTTATGCACTTTATACACTTTTTACATTAATTGTAGTTCTAATATACATTATTGATCTTGGAATTATTGTTCTTAGTTTTTTAGGATTTGAAATTAATTTGAGATTTTAGTTTTCATTTATATTGTTCGTAACGTCATTCGTATGATTTCATCTATTAATAATATGTGTGTTCTTACAACTATGAGAAGCTAAACCCCATAACTAGGGTTATGGGAACTCTGATGGATTAATAAAGTAGAACAAGTGCAAAGTCATTCTAGATTGGTACTCTTGCATTTATTGGGGTTTCCTTCACTTTGATTGCTTTCTTAACGGTTGAAAACATTAAGAACTCACCTATATTAGATACTTTCTCAAGAGAGAGGTAGAGATTAGGAAAAGGAGATTAGAATAATAATTTGAAGATACCAATATTTATCTAATTAACTTGATACTGAAAGAAAATAGTTAGTCTGAGATCCAGAACAAGGGTTAGTAATGGCGACACTCTGAGACCAAGAGGATATGAGTGAAATTCACCCAAACCAAGGTTGAGAGACTGTTAGGTGATACATAACTTGTTAGATTTTGCATGTAAGGGACCAAGATAATTTGACAAACATGATAAGTCTACAGATTTAAGAAGCGAGGGGGAGCACAATCGTAGTGATCATCTCATACTGATAACAATCCTAACAAACCAGCATTATTACTGTTACTGTTATTGTTACTATTACTTTTAAAAAATCCCTTTTTACTTTCTACATGTTCCAATTCCATCAGCAAGCTTGTGATAGATTTTCAACCTATTCATCGTGGAATCAACCCCAACCTTGTTGGTTTTTATATTTGACAAGCGACCATTTTATACTTTCTAAGAGGTGTAATTTTGGTTAAATCAATTTTACCTATAAACTCATTTAGTATTTCACCTTGTATTCTTATTGAATTAGATGCTCTTGTACTAATTTCACTAGGTTTTGAGACTTTGTATATATTAGTCTTTTATCATAATTATTCTGCAATCTTCATGCATTTCTTCCAGAAGTCCATTACTAGATTTTTTGCACTATGGGTGAGCTTACCTACTGGTGGGTCATAGTAGATGCCATCATGACGTGAGAAATTAGATTATGATAAATTGGTATTATAGCCTAGGTTTTGGTATAAGATCTGAGTGTCTAATATAGTCTTGCAGATTGATGCGGAGACATTTGAATCCTATCTTCAAGAGGTTATAGGGAATTTTTAGAAAACTATATTTTTGACTTCTTTACCATGTGTCTGCACTTCTATGAGCCTCAAGTAAGTTCTTTGACTCTAGTCTACCCTAGATGGATGATACAAGGCCATCTATAGACGCGATGTAATGCCCCAAAAATCGAGTTCCGAGATGCCACACGGTGCTTAGGGTCACAAGTGACCCCAAGCTAACCCTTTTCATCGGTATAACTCAAATCACAATTTTTATCTCGAAAGCCTTTAGAAATATCAATTCACTGTAGTAGTATGCAATTCATAGCATAAATTCTCAATTTAAGAAGTAGAGTAATGAAGTAATCATGTATATCCATATTGAAAAAATTCAAAGTCTTATAAATCCTTCATAAAGTAATTTGAGTGTATACCCATTTTCGAATATCATGAAATTTCAATAATAGAACTCAACCTTTTTAAATGTCAAAATGTAACAATTTATCAAGTCATGACAACATCAATATTTTTGAGAAAATATCAAGACTCATGGTAACATCTCAAATGTTATATCTCAATATGCTCAATGATTCAATTTCGTCATAAAGAAGCTTTAAGCTTATCATAAATCTCAAAATCATTCCAAAATACCATTTCAACATATATCTCGAAATCATTCAAAATAAAAATATGAAATTTACAATTATAGATATCAAGACATCTCATGTCTCAAATATATATTCAATAATTCAAATCGTCATTGGGAAGCATAAAGCTTGACACATATCTCAAAATATTATTCCAAAATACCATCTCGACATACGTCCCAAAATCATTCAAAATACCACCTCGTGGTAAAAGTGTGAAATTCGCAATGATAATTATTAAATCATATCATGAAAACATTGAGATAATCATATAAATCAAATTTTATTCATTCAATCATCATAATTTCATAATCGAATTATTTAGACATAATCTCACTTGCAAAATCATGTAAAACCATAATAAAATTAAAGCTTTGGGCACAAGAACGGAAGATTGCTCTTGTTCAAAACCCCACATACCTTAAGATGGAAGATGAATATGAACTTCCGACTCTGAAACTTTATTCACGAAAATGAAGGGTTCTTCTCGAAGCCCTTAACATGATCAACTCGAATCCCAAATCAATTTGAAATTTCTACGGTTCAATTTAAAGATTTTTGGAGCTAAAATTTGACCTAGGGTTTTCCTCTCCTCCAAAACTTGATGAAAATATAAATTTCATGGTCCAAATATGGATTATATGCAAGAATTTTCATCCAAGAAGGGAAATGTGAAATGACCAAAATACCCTTAAAATTCAAATAATGTCAAATCTGTCCTTTGGTGGACTGTTTTGATAGGCTGAAGTAGATCGACCATAATGTTTTACTATGACAGACAAATTGGATGAAACAAATTTCATTAGAAAGAGGACTCGTAGAGATTTCCGTTGATATATAGTAGCTCACCCAGATCATTATGTACAAGGAGTTATGGTCATTTGAAGTTGATCCAAAAATTCGCTTTTGATAGGCTGAACTAGATTGACCATAACTTTTTTCTCCGATAGTCAAATTGGATGAAACTAATTTCATTACAAAGAGGACTCGCAGAGATTTCCGTTGATATATAGTACATCACCCAGATCATTATGTACAAGGAGTTATGATCGTTTGAAGTTGACCCTAAAATTTGCCTGGCTGCAGAAATTTTAATTTCCTACACGTTTTACTGTTCATAGTTCGATCGGAATGGTCGTAACTCATCGCTCGAGTGTCCGTTTTTGATGATCTACATATCGTTGGAAAGATTATTCGATACTCTACGCAATGGTAGGTCAATGTCTTAGAAATACTACACAGAAAATTTATGGATCGCTCTAAAGCGTAGAACTCGATACGTTTCTCATGAAATCTTTACGAAGAAAATTTTTCGGGGTATTACTCGTGAATGGGACTTTGACATGCATTTCTAGAGTTTTAATGCATCTTTGGACTAGAAAGTCAGAGATTGACATCAATGATTTTTAGTGTCAATTAGAGGATTTGGGGTCATCTTAGGCTCTGGTTGAATTTATGATTACTTTAGCCTTTCAAGATTTGGTATTGTGAATTTTGAGCCTTTTTATGAATACCTCACGGCTAGACATAACATTCGATGCATCGAGTAGTTCTCAGGTCAAAGTTGAATTTGTTGAAATTCTGCAGGGTTCCCTACAAGTTAATGAGCATGATATTGGGTTTCTTGAGTAGGCAAGACATACTTAAATGATATATCCTTCAGAGCATAAGATAATGTGTGGGTTTATTGGAGGATTAGCATTGCCACTCAATTTGGCATTGGAGCATTTAATAGTAGCGGCGTATTCTTTCACTTAGGTTATTGACCACGAGATGGATACAGAGAGAGCACGTATTAAGACTTATAGAGATGGAAGTAAGAGGCTATACCATAGTACATTGCTTTGGTATTCCATCTATGAGTGATGATCCTTCTGATAAAGATCAGATTCACTTACAACCTATCAGTGCTATGAAGCTAACATTTTAGACTATAGATGTCTCTCAGATCATTCATGGTTATCATGAGGGGTAGGGTTTTTGTTGGGCCTCGCAAAGTATTTATCATAGATTTTTAAGCCATAATGGCCATTATGGATCAATAGGGGCAGTACCTCAAAGTATTTTAGGATGTTGTCATGGTTGTGGTGAGCTTATTCATTATTCTAGAGAGTACCCCAAGCATGATTTATTTGTTCAGATAGAGTTAGCATATGTTCCCCACCAACTTAGGCCCCCTTGGGTATGTTATGATTGTAGGGCGGATGGTCATCTTAGTAGGGAGTTTCTCTGGCATCAGTTGGTCAGCCAATAGGGCCAGCTCATGTTTCTTGCCATGTTAAGGCTTCAGGGGTTTTCTATAACTGCAAAGAGACAAGTCACTAGTCCAGAGAGTGTTTCCAAAAAGAAATTATTAGACATTTAACTTATTCATATCAATCTCATGGTGTTATGGCACCTTCAGCTAGAGGTAGTGCTTTTAGTACCACAGTTTCTTATTCAGATACTTAGTTTGAGTTTGGATTAGCTTATATTACTACCCCGTTGGGAACGTCAGGCATGTGACTTTGGATTCCACCGTAATAGGTGCACTTTATATTTCCTACTTTTTCCTTTACATTTTAGTGTATTGGGGTTTTCATACCTATTAATGAATGTACGTCTTGGTGCGTTTACATTAATTGTTGTATACCTTGGTGTAGAGTTCATGATCATATGACTAACCCAATAGATGATTTCTTTTAGTAGTGGATAAAGTGGGTTAGTATTGGCATTTCCCTAAGGGTGTAGCATTTGGATTCGAGTCCTATTTACCATGACATATTAGACCTCTTACGGACCTAACATGGTACTTTCTCTTGATTTTCATTTTTGATACCAACTACGCCTTATTCTGAGATTTATATTGTTGTTGTTACTATTGTCATTGTTTGAAATCAATCAATCCTTGCTGGATAGATGGCTAGACTAGCATTATCTAGTTAGAATTTCTATTCACACAATTCTTGTTTGTTGGCATATAGCTTGCTCAATTGGATAATTTCTCTCTTATAGTAAGGTGAGTTTGGTTGCTTTCCTCTTCTATTGGCAAGGCTAGAATAGTTGTTGAGTGGGCTATGGTTGTGAAGGTAAGTTGGCTTTTAGTGGTTCCATTATAGTTATAGAGTTGGAAATTTGGTTTTATAGCCTATTTTTGAGTTGAGATTCTAAAACTTGCATTCAAGTTTGAGGAGATTTTAGCATCGGCTATCCTTCCTTATAGCCCATCTCTGAGGCTAACCAATATGGAATTCGTCCTTCTGATTTGGCAAGTTCATTGCCTAGTGGTATTCTTGGTATTGATGTCAAGAGGTCTTGGTCTTAACTTTAAAGTTTTTTGGGTTGGTCTCCTAGTTATAGTTTGATCATGGTATTGACTTCTTGTTGTGATTTGGTTCTTGGTCCAGTCGAGTTTAGAAAGGTAGAGATAGGTGATCCCTTTCCTATGAACACTTTTTAAGTTGGTAATTTGGGTATTCGTTGTTGAGCTGGATCATTGGATTAAGTAATTTTTTTGCTAAGGTTGCATTCCTCCGAGTTGCTAGAGTTTTTGACATCACTAGTACAGTTTGCAACTCAGGTGAGTTTTTGTGTATGCTTTGATGATTCGTGTCCACCAAAAGGTATGGAGTTGGTTGCTTGTTCTTTCAGCCCATGGTTTACAATTTATTGTAATTTTGGGTCTTAGCTACATTTCGTTCTCAGCTTTGGTAGGAACTATTAAGGGTTATATTTGATTTACGTCTCAGCTACATTTCGATCTCGACTTTGGCAGAAACCAGTAAGGGTTATGTCTGATTTGGATAGTAAGGTTGTAATGACCCTTCAAGTCATTTTTCATATTTCTGCTTATTTTTAGCATTAGATCTTTCCTATAACTTCCCCAAGTCATTTATGACTTGCTAGAACTGATAGTTTAGTTACCGGGAAGTTCGATTGGTTTTTAGATTCAATTCCCTATTTTGAAGTCTTCGTTGGTTCAAATTGGCTACCATGAAAAAACTTCATTCAAACGACCTTATATGATAATTCTGACTATTCCAACAGCTCTAAAATATCGATTTTTAGCTAGATGAACTCTTGGTTCGAGTCCCAAGACACCCAAGCTTATTTTGACCTATTGATCGGAAAGTTAAGAAAATGAAAATTGGGTATAGGACCTATTTTATGTTGAAACAACCTCTGAAGGAAATTTCAACTATGCCATTGAGTCAAGAACATTGAAGTTGATAGGGTAGCATAGTCTATTTGCATATATGAGATTTTGGATGAATCCCTAGGGGTTGGTGGAGACTTGGAAATATCTAAGTCTCAGCTGGTGCTGGTGCACCAGCAATCACGATCCAAGTCTCGGTAATGCGATTTGGCATCCACCTCATGAGTCTCGCAATCGTGACATCTATGTGCAACAACTTTGGCAGGCGGCGAATGTGGCGATCACGATGGGTAAGTTATAATAGCAACTACTGGGCCGCTGTAAAGTGTACAAATACCCCATTTTTAGCTCATTTTTTCCCGTTCTTCATCCATATTCATTAGACTAAAACCCCATTTTCAGCTAATTTTTGCCCATTCTTCCTCCATTTTCATGGTTGATTTCCCCCTTTTCATCTCTAAAAATCCCTAAACCTTGGTGGATTTATTTTAGCGCCAATATATCTCAAATTTCATCCGTGTTTAGGGTAATTACTCCTTGAGCATGAGGGAATATTGGGTTGGCTTCAGAAATGTGGTTTTCATAAATGGGGCCCATATGGGATTTTTGACTATTTTTGGACCCAAAGCACAGTGGTGCAATATGGGTATCATTGTTCTCGTGTTGATAAATAGATTGTGATTTTAAAAGTGTGGCATCTTGTAGAAGCTTCTTGAAAGGAAAAATTAGGAATTTATCAGATTCTTCGAGCTTTCTTCGGTGCCCAAGTAGGTTAGGTTTTCCACCTCATAGATTGAGCCTTAGGTTTTGGTAATCAAACTGACTATACTTGGGTTAGATGAACTGTCTAGGCCGTTTGAAAACCATAATTTATGTACTTTAGTTTAGTTTCTTAGATCACTAGTAGAATTTCTACCTTAGGGCTAATTAAGTCTTTTTCAACTTCTAAAAGTGGCTTTAGATACCTTATCCTAGTCTGGGGTAGAGTTTGCTTGATAACGGGTGTTGGGGCTTAGAAATGGGCTTTAACCTGCCTTAGGCCATGACTTGAGCTAGTTTTCTTAGATCCTTATATGTTCGTATATATCTTGATATGCTTATTATGAGGCTTGATGAGACTAGATGCCTAATGGTCATAATGGGTTGGTATTAGGAGTTGATGCTAATACGATAAGACTCGATGGTTATATTGGGTGGACATTGATAAATGATACTATTTAATTACACTATTGATTATGCTATTGATGAATTTTTTACCGATTTGAGTCGTGATATTAATGATGACATGATGACATATGATTACCAATTCGAGTCCTAATATTGATAATGATATTGATGACATATATACCCGGTTCAAGTCCAAAAGACTATTATGATATTGATTATATAATTACTAGTTTGAGTTTGAGAATTTGCAATGATATTAAGCATAATAGTGGCGATATGACATCGACAATATTGATGCTTATGCTATTGGTTATGTTCGAGTCCAGATATGGAATATGATATTGACGATATGTGTATCGGTTTTAAGTTTGGAAGTGGGAATTGTTATACTATGGAATGACATGATTATTTTCTAGTTGTACCTTGGGAGTTGGTAAATTGTGGTGAATCGAGTTATATTATCTTTTAGTGTACCCTATAGGCTTATGGGGCCTGCGTTGGGTTATTTACTTTTTTGCACTTATTCGCTTATGGGGGCCAATTTTGCAGTTATAATTGCATGTGTTTGACCTTTATGATTATGTTATTATTCCAGTTACCTACTTATTTATGTACAGTGATGTTGGAGTCAATTCAGGTTTGCCTCTATCTCGACTTAGTTATGCTATCTTGCATTTTATCATATTTATATCATGATTTACCTCAGTAGACCGATAATGCCTATTGAGTACTCGTGTTTTGGTACTCATACAACACTTCTGTATATTTTTGGTATATATCTAAGTACTAGTTGCCGTCGTTGATTCTAGGATTATGTTGTGTTCAATTTTGGAGATAGGGTGAGCTCTTGGAGTCAGAGTTGTCCCATTTCCTTCTATCTATCTATGTCTAGTCTTAGTTTCGAGACAATATTGTATTGACTGTTTTAGACTTGGGTTGTATTTATAGTAGGTCTTGTATGACATAACCCGAACATCGGACCATGTAGTATGGGCACCTCAAGCTTGCATGAATCGGAGGTCGCCTCGAGAACCCAACCTAATTGTCTCAACATACCATAGGAGTTGGAGGAGATCCAACTCACAAATCAGAATAGCAGAAAATAATAACATAAGTCAACATTAGATACATTATAATAACTATGCCTAAGTTCACAGTTTTTCACAACACTTCTATACAAGACCAAGGTCAATAAAAGTATATGTCGGGTCCAGCCCCCGACAATAGACAAACAAAGTCTTAAAGAGACTAAGTCTAAAGATAAGGACTAAGAGATAAATGTCTTCCGAATGTAAGGAAGCTCACCCCTTCAAGTCAATGCACTAACCGCTTTGATCTACAAGTCACTGTATGTGAAAAGAAGAGGATGCGTCGGAGCCTATGTCGCATGGGGACGTAGAGTTTGGAGACGGTTAGCGGTTGGAATGCTCGCATGTAACTCAAGGATAAGTGATAATATAACATCATCAATCAACAAAAAATCAATGTATCATATTCTATCACATTCATACACTTATCCATACATATACATATACCATACATCAACCATGATATCAAGGTTCATCAATATTCTGATACATTCATTAATTAGACGTAGGGTAGATGACTACCACCTCCCACACTTATGGATTATCATGCTTAATACGCCAAGGACTTTAGCGACAATCACATTATTATTAGACCGGGGACTTTACCCATGTACACATATTCACTTTACTAAGGTCTTTAACCACAAACATCATCATTCAACAAGGGACCTTACCCAAACACATAGGCCATTCAAACAAGAGACTTTACCCACACACATAGGTGGACTTTACCATAAGCCATAGGTGAACTTTACCACAAGCCACAAGTGGACTTTACCACAAGCCTCTTCATGAGGAAAGGTGCTTTGACCGCAAGAGCTCTTTTCAAGCAATGATGTTGGGTGTATTTACATGCCTAAACACCATAATTTACCCATGTTATAGCTAAGTTTTGAGGATAAAATATATAATTCCTGCACTTTTAGTCCATTTTCCTGTAAGTGAGCTAACCTACGTGATTAGCATATTTTTAGGTATTAATGATGAAGATTTCAGCACTTTCTGGACCTTTGGACAGCAAAGGAAAACTTCACAGAAGAGGGAAGGCAACTTTTGGAAGCTTATGGACTGAATGTGACGCATGGAGAAATTGTCCCGGGCAAAAGCAGTATTTTTAAATACTTAGGGGTGCAGCAGTAACTTAATAGGACTAGGACAAGGATGTTATAAAAACCCTATTTGCTGAATTTTTCAGCATTCATTCATTCATTGATTCATTCATTATTGCTTTTGATAATTCAGTCGACACTTTGTATTTATTCAGTTTACAGATTCTGTAAGTTTAGACAGAGAAAAAAATGCTACAATAATGGCTAGAGAGGAAATCACGTCATTCTCATAGTGACGCCAATACATACCCATCGTGAGATTGTTATCGTTTTGGTATGATGATGATGATGTCTTCGTTGTTTTCCTTTACAATCATGAGTAGCTAAACTTCTCTGTTAGGGTTATGGAAGCCTTTTGATATACTATCTATTACTATGAGTTTGTGAATTCTTGATGTGTATGCTACTTATATCATTACTCTCTTTGTTTTAATTAAATTCTTGTGGTTGCAAACATATAGAATACGCCATTATAGCATTAACTTGTTCGAGAGAAAAGTTACATGTTTAGAAAAGAGAGTGTGACAAGGAAATAGGGCTACCAACCCCTATTTACACATTAATGCCTTAACCAGATTAATCTCTTGGAGAGTTCGTACCATTAGTTATACGCTTTAAGCTCGAGAGAGTTAAAGTGAAATAATCCTTGATGGTTGAGAAACACTAGGATTTACCATTAGAATACGAATCTCTATAAGTGCATGCACGTTTGAATTCCGCATTACTCATAGTTAATAGATACGTAGAACTCATAAGGTGGACATAACCCTAACTTATTTTTCTCTGAGATTAAATCTTACTAAACAAATCATTCTGTTGTTACTTTGATAGCATTAATTCACGCCACAATCCAATCCCCTTTTTTCCGTGGAATTTTTGATCAACAGTCTACTAATAATTGCAACACTTAGTGACCAAGTATTCCCTGTGGGATTCGACACCCAACCCAGTTGGGTTCTATATTTGACAGCAATCGCTTACACTCTTATTAAAGCTATAGTTTGGGCGTTATCAAATTTCGGCGCCTTTGTCGGGGAATACGGTTGTCAACTAAGTTTGTGATAGTTACTAGACCCTTTGGTCAAAGATTCTCGAATTTTACTTTTAGTTGTTGTTTTTTTTTATTCAGGTTCTGTTGTGTGCATGCCAAATACTCGTAGTTCTGGTCAGCCATTATTACCCATAAATCCTGAATCTCAACTTATTGGCAGAATGGATGCACAACGTGACATTGACAGAAGGGCGGCTCAATAGGAGCAGGCTAGATTAGCTGCACTGGCAGCTGCTCAAGTACATCAACAGAATATTGATAACCCAGGGCGAGCAACAAATCCTAATGATGAGGACCTGGGTGATGATGAGTTACTGAATCCTAGGCGTACTGATGAGGTGGTGGAACCTATGCATAGGAGGGAACGTCAAGCTAGAATGAGACCTGATCGCCGAGCTGTGCAGGCTCCTTTTGATGATGATGATGACGATCTGGATGGAGTTGGTGCCATAGGGGCTATTATTTCTTCACCCTTGGCACCCGGAGCTAAGTTCAATATCACTAGCACCATGATTCAGTTATTGCAGCTCAAGGGGTTATTTGGTGGACTCACAGGCGATGATCCGAATATGCATCTGATCAACTTTATTTCAACATGCAAGTCGTTTGACAATCCAAGAGTTGGGCAGAATGTAATTCGGCTGTGCTTATTTCCATTGTCTCTGTCTGGGGAGGCAACTCTATGGCTGAACGGGCTAACTCCTGATTCTATTACTAATTCGAGGCAACTGAAAGACGCTTTCCTAGAAAGATTCTTTCCGCCATCCAAGAGAGCACAGTTAAGAGATGAGATCAGCAATTTTCGATAGCTTCCAACTGAAGCTCTCCACGAAACATGGGAGAGGTTCAAGAAGAAGCTCATGCGGTGCCCAAACCATCAGATGACGAATATTCACTTGATGGAAATATTATATAGGGATTTGAACTCGGTAACAAAGCCAGTGGTTGATAATGCTGCAGGAGGGTCATTCATGGACCTTACTTTTATTGAGGCAAGTGATATGCTGGACCATATGACAAAGCAGAGTAGAGCTTGGCATACCAGGGATTCTGAGGTAGCGAGCTCTACTGTATCTATTGGCATGACTGCAGAGCAAAGATGAAGACAAGAGAAATGTGACCAGGATATGACTCACATGAAAACGCAGATGGATCTTCTTACCAAGCATTTATTATCAGGGAAGACCAAAAAAGTTAAGGCTGTGGTGTCACATGGAAGAGATGAATCAGATTCTGAGGAGGAAGCAAATTATTTGAATAATCAGGGGGGTTTCCGAGGCAATGCCCAAGGAAACCAAGGTCGGAACTATTATGATAAATCTGGATACAAGGACCGCGATCAAGGTGGTTGGAAGAATAAGACTGACAAGAGTGGTTTGTATGTTCCTCTTGGAAACCGTGAGGCTGTGGCATCTGGCTCTGGAAAGATGTCCATGGATGATATGATGGCTAAGCTGTTGAAAGGGGTGGAGGCAACCAATATGGGCGTTACTGAGGTAAAGAATGATTTGTCATCAATAAATCAATTGGTTGATTCGCATTCTACCGCGATAAAACAGCTGGAGCAACAATTGAGTCAACTCTCAGCGGCATTCAATCAAAGAAAGGCTGGTACTTTACCTAGCGACACTGTGCAAAACCCAAGGAACGATGGATCATGTATGGCTATTACTACCAGGATAGGTAAAGCGTTGGAAAATCCATCCAAAGGCAAGCAGGTGGTTGATGATATAACAGATAATGTTATTGATGCAGAATGTGAAGATGCCGCAGAAGCTGAAGATAGTGTTCCTGACGTTACCCCTAGACGTCTGCAGCCTGAAAAGATCGACAATCGGAAGCAGGATAAAAAGGAAGTGGCGGAGAAAACTATTCCCCTTCCACCACCACCTTTTCCTCAGAGACTGAAGAAGAAAGTCGATGACACCAGGTTCAGTAAATTCATGACTATGTTGAAGAAGCTGACTATTAATGTTCCTTTGGTGGAGGTGCTAGAGCAGATGCCCGGATACGCTAAATTCATGAAGGACATTTTGACAAAGAAGCGGACAGCAAGCTATGAGCTGGCAGATAATGTTCATCATTGCAGTACAATCGCTACAAGATCGCTAGTTCAGAAGAAAGCAGATCCTGGTGCTTTCACTATTCCTTGCACGGTTGGATCTTTGGATTTTGCTAAGGCATTGTGCGATTTGGGAGCTAGTATTAATTTGATGCCTCTATTTATTTACAGAAAGTTGGGGTTGGGTGATCCTACACCAACCAATATGCGGCTCGTGATGGCAGATAGGTCGGTAAAACGACCTGTTGGTATCTTATATGATGTATTGGTGAAGGTTTCCACCTTCATTTTTCCTGCGGACTTTGTTATTTTAGATTGCGAGGTGGATTCTGAAGTTCCCATAATCTTGGGGCATCCTTTCCTTGCAACAGGAAGTGTGCTTATTGATCTAAGAGCTAATGAGCTTTTATTTCGGATGAATGATGAAATGGTCCATTTTGATGTATGCAAATCAATGAAGCAACCCAAAGATATGAATGTGTTCTCTGTAGCTGATTTTTATTATGATGATGAGAAAGAATTATCTGTAGAGAAGTAGCTTATTGTTGATCCATTGGCTGCTGTGCTTATGAATTTTGAGCGTGAGGATGTTGAAGAGTATGAAGAAACTATTTGTGCTCTAACATGAATTGGCTCCTATTCTCATGCTCCTAAAAAGATGGATCTGGATCTTAAAAATCGCCCTTCACCACCAGCAAAGCCATCCATTGAAGAACCACTAGTGCTAGAATTGAAAGAGCTGCCCAGTCACCTGAAATATGCATTTTTGGGAAGTGGTGATACACTTCTGGTTATTATTGCGACTGATTTAGGTGAGCAGCAGGTTGCGGCTCTTATTTCTATTCTGAGGAGATACAAGAGAGCCATCGGTTGGACTATTGCTGATATTATTGGTATCCCTCCTGGGATATGTATGCACAAGATTCAGCTCGAGGAAAATTGTGTGCCTACCATTGAGCATCAACGACGTTTGAATCAACCCATGCAGGAGGTGGTGAAGAAAGAAATTATTAAGTGGTTAGATGCTGGGGTAGTGTATCCAATCTACTACAGTAAGTGGGTAAGTCCGGTACAGTGTGTGCCCCAGAAAAGGGGGCATGACGGTAGTTGCGAATGAAAAGAATGAGCTGATTCCACTCAGACCTGTCACAGGGTGGAGAGTGTGTATGGACTACTGGAAGCTGAATGCGTGGATGCTTAAGGATCACTTCCCAATGCCATTCATGGACCAAATGCTTGATCGATTGGCAGAGAAGGGATGGTTTTATTTCTTAGATAGTTATTCCGGTTATAATCAGATTTGCATTGCTCCTGAGGATCAAGAGAAGACCACTTTTACATGCTCATATGGTACGTTTGCCTTCAAACGTATGCCATTTGGGTTATGTAACGCACCTGCCACTTTTCAGCGTTGTATGATGTCCATTTTTTCTGATATGGTTGAAGACACCTTGGAGGTGTTCATGGACGATTTTTCAGTTGTGGGTGAATCGTTTGAATCGTGTTTGGCGAATCTGAGTATGGAGTTACAGAGATGTGTTGAGTTTAACTTGGTGCTAAATTGGGAGAAGTGCCATTTTATGGTTAAGGAAGGCATTGTTCTTGGGTACAAAGTCTCCGAAAGAGGAATTAAGGTTGATCGAGCCAAAATTGAAGTTATCGAGAAACTACCACCTCCAATTTCTGTAAAGGGAGTTCGTAGTTTCCTCGGTCATGCAGGTTTTTATCGAAGGTTTATCAAAGACTATTCCAAGATTGCTAGTCCATTATGCAAACTCTTGGAGAAGGATGCAAAGTTTGACTTTGGTGAAGATTGCTTGAAGGCATTTGAATGCCTCAAAAGGAAGCTAGTTGAAGCTCCTATTATTGTAGCACCCGATTGGTCTCTACCGTTTGAAGTGATGTATGATGCAAGTGGGTTAGCTTTGGGTGTTGTACTTGGTCAGAAAAGCGAAAGGCTATTTCATCTAATATACTATGCGAGCAAGGCCTTGAATGGAGCCCAGAAGAACTATACCGTCATGGAACAAGAGCTTCTAGCAGTTTTTATGCTTTTGAAAAGTTCCGTGCTTACTTGTTGGGAACCAAAGTGGTGGTTCATACAGATCATGCGGATCTGAGATATTTAATGGCAAAGAAGGATGCTAAGCCAAGACTAATTCGGTGGGTGTTATTGCTTCAAGAATTTGATTTCGAGGTAAAGGATAGAAAAGGTTGCGAAAAACAAGTAGCTGATCATCTATCTAGACTTGAGAGTGCGCACATAGCGAAACCCGACCTTGAGATTGATGATGCATTTCTCGACGAAGAGATCCTAGCCGTTATGGTGGAAGACTTACCGTGGTATGCAGACTTTGCGAACTACGTGGTAAGTAAAGTGATGCCTGAGAATCTCTCTTTTCATCAAAAGAGAAAGTTCATGCATGATGTGAAACACTACTTCTGGGATAAACCATATCTTTTTCGATGATGTGCTGATGGTGTTATTAGGCGATGCATCTCTGATGTGGAGGTGCCTAGCATCTTGGAAGCAAGTCATCTTCCTAAGTTGGGGGTCACCATGTAGGTGATCGGACAGCCAGGAAGGTATTGCAAAGCAGATATTATTGGCCTTCATTATTCAAGGATGCTTACGATTTTGTGAGAAGATGTGATCAGTGTCAGAGACAAGGCTCTATCTCGAAGCACCATGAGATGCCCATGTCTAAAATTCTTGAAGTGGAGCTATTTGATGTATGGGGTATTGATTTCATGGGCCCATTTGTGAGTTTGTTTGGGATGAAATATATCCTAGTTGCTGTGGATTATGTATCCAAATGGGTCGAAGCAGTAGCGCTGGCTGATAATGAAGGTAAGCGTGTTGTAGCATTCTTAAAGAGAAATATCTTCTCTCGTTTTGGGGTACCACGTACCATCATAAGCGATGGAGGATCACACTTTTGTAACAAGCTGTTCAGAGCCGTATTGGTGAAATATGGGGTCAAGCAACATAAGGTAGCTACACCTTACCACCCACAAACTAGTGGGAAGGTAGAGGTTTCTAATCAGGAGATCAAGTTGATCCTTGCTAAGACTGTAAATGCTAGTAGGAAGGATTGGTCCCGAAAGCTGGATGACGCCTTATGGGCTTATAGGACTGCATTCAAGACACCAGTTGGCATGTCCCTGTACTAACTAGTTTATGGGAAGGCTTGTCACTTGCCAATTGAGCTCGAACATAAAGCATTGTGGGCGTTGAAGAGGCTTAACCTGAATTAGGATGATGCTATTAATCTGAGATTGGAACAGCTGAATAAGATGGATGAATTCCATCTACATGTGTATGAAAGAGCAGACCTCTACAAGGAACGGATGAAAAAGTACCATGATCGGTGGATTATCCAAATAAACTTTCAGAAGGGTGATATGGTACTTCTTTTCAACTCCAGACTGAAGCTATTTCTAGGTATGTTGAAGTCTAAATGGTCTGGTCCATTCAGAATTAGCCTAGTCTACTCGTCTGGAGTAGTAGAGTTAGAAGACAAAAATGGTAGTGTCTTCAAGGTGAATGGCCAACGTGTGAATCCATATATCGGTCCTATTGACTCGATAAAATGCATGGCCACCATCTATCTCGACGAAGTCTAAGTAATCGAGGAACCTATGTCGTGCCGCGACAATAAATCAAGCGCTACATGGGAGGCAACCCATCATTTTTAGTCGTTTTGTTTTCTAGGAGTTTGTTTTTTTAAATAAAAATCCAAAAAGAAGAGTCGAGCCACGACCAAAACTAAGGCGCTTGGTGGGAGGCAACCCATCTTTCTAATCATTTTTGTTGTTTTTGATTAAGTGTAGGGGAAGACGTATAAAGGAGGAGCTTGGTCTCAAATTTTTATTTGAAAGTGAGCAATGTTAAAGGTAGTAAGTGAGTAATGAAGGAGCAAAAGGCTTTCGGTTAGGCATTGCCTATACAAATCTAGGCAATGCCTATGTAAATCTAGGCAACGGACAAGGCAAGGCCTATGATATTGCCTTTGCTCTCTGAATCGACAATGCTATAGCATAGGCGCCGCCTATGCTCAACTAGGCAAAGATAAAGGCGTCGCCTATGCCATTGCCTTTGCTCTCTGAATCTACAATGCCATAGCATAGGCACCGCCTATGCTCAACTAGGCTTTGCTAAAGGCTCCGCCTATGCTAAGCATAGGCAAAGCATTAGGCGCCGCCTACTTATGCTTTTTGGTCTCCTAACCCGATTTTTCATGGGTCAAACCCGACCCAAGCCTTGGTCTATAAATAGAACTTCAACCTTGAGACAAAATCACATTGTTTGCTCAACCTAGGTGCCGCCTAACCTTCCCAAATCTCTCAAAACTTTTCTTTTTGCTCATCTAGTCTTGTGAGATCATCTTCCAAGTCCATCACCAAGTAAGTTCTTCTTTTATATTCCGTAGTTATTACAATACTACGCCTATAATGATTTGTTAAATCTTGAAGTGGTGTTGGTGATTTGAATGTGGATGGTTTGTTATGATACATCTAGTTGAGTAAAAGAATACGTGTGGGTGTTCTTGACTTTGTTCCAATTTGTATTTGATTGTTATACACTGTCATCTTTTTGCGGAATCGAAATGGTAAAGTTAATTACATAATCTTGTAAGATGAAAGCTTGAATGTTTGAATGACTCGTTCATCGAGATAAAGATCATGATTGAATACAAGCATGAGATGTTGTGATTATTCCTCTGCCATAACTTGATACGATCTCTATGTAGTAGTCTTATTCAAAAGGTGCATTAATCCAAACATGAAAGTGTAGTTAATATTACATGAAATAGAGTTGTAAAGAATAGTTAAGGTTCCATGAAAGTATGACTGTAATGAACATATTGTTGGAACATATCGCCTATATGTATGTCGATGAAGTCTGAGTAATCGATATCATTCACTTAATTAGTTGGTGCCAACAAATTAAGTGTGGGGTGGTGACATTATTATTTGTTTGTCGATCAAATCTTCCGAGATAAGCTAACATGACTTTATTTTAATCTCAGGTAAAATGGAACCAAAAGGTCGACCAGGAAAAGAAAAAACGTCCACCTCACAGAAAGGTCAGAAAAGGGGAAGAAAAGAGCAAGTTGAATCCTCCTCGCTGCAAATACCTCGCCGCATGTTCGGGATAAAATGGGTCCTAGAGGAGGAAGGAAAGGAGTTGTACAAGAACAACAAAGTGAAAAAATATGTTCACATGGAGTTGATACAAAAAGAGAGTCTAGCGAAGAGAGAACCTCGCATTTTGGGTAAAATCATGGCGCTACATCTTGATTTCATTTTCCAAGATATGGGAGAATGCAATCTTGATCTAACGCGAGAATTCTATGCCAATTGGTCCCCAAAGACTACCGGAAGTGAGGTGAAGATTCGGGGCCAAGTCTTGCAACTGAATGCGGAGTTCTTCAACTCTTTTTTGGGTCTTCCATCTGTGGATCCATCACCGCTCAAGGAGCTTTATCACAGACCTCCGTATAGGGCAATCAGACACACACTGTGCGGAACAAGATCAATGGAACGTTGGAGTCGTCACAAGGATATTGGTCGGCACAATACCTTCCCGTATGCTTCCTTGAATAGAGAATCTCAGATATGGTTGAGGATAGTCAACTCTTGCCTGATTCCAGGGACACAGTACACAAAGATCACACGTGATAGAGTATGCTTGGTGTACGCTCTGATGACTAATATTCCCATCCACATTGGTGCGGTTATACGGTCGTCAATGCGTAAGGCTAGGCTACACAAGAGGTCCCACTTCAGCTTTGGCAATTTGTTGACCGCGATATTGAGGAAGGAGGACATTGAAGAGGAACCTGCAGATCATAAGCTTCCACACAACCCGAAGAAGGTTGATCTTACGAAGGTTAAAGATCCTGAAACTATGCATGGCATCAACCTGACCACTGCAGAAAGACATGCTCACGACAAAAGCTTCTTCCGCCATTTATATGGCATGATGAGGTTTACCATGATGAGTGGGGGACGTGTTCCAACTGATGCAGAGCTCCAGAAGTTAGATTATGACTACCCAATGAATGAGCATGCGCGGGCTATATGTGGAGTAGGTGTACATTTTGAGGAACCTCTCGATGATGATGTACCGACTGACGATGATCACCGACAGCCAGACTCAGACGTGGAGGATAACTCTGATGACGACGACTCTGATGATGATTCTGATGCAGGGGGCATGACCCCAGACATAGAGAAAGAGTCCGACTAATCAGGTTTTCCTTATTTATTTTCCACTGAGGACAGTGTGTCCCGTCTAAGTGTGGGGTGATGGTATTTGTATGCTGTATTGTACTTCGTTGCCTGCATTTATTCTCGTTTGTAGTTAAATTTTTAGATTTGTAGTTAAATTTTTAGATTTTTAAAATTTTTTTAGATTTTGCATGAAATTGTTCTGATAGGCGGCATGGTATTATGACAAGAGTTTGTGCCAAAATCATTACTATTGAGACATTTAGGCTCTAAGTGTGACTCACTGTGTGAAAATTGTGTGGTTTAATTCAATTCACCTGTTGGGTAAAGAGTCTATACTGCTCCCAATAAAGTTGACCATGTGCCTTGTGTGTGTGAGGGTATAGTATATTTTGTGTTGTGACTGATGCTAGAACTTGCCTGGTGTGTGTGTAAAGAGAAATAAAGAGTGTGAGTTTAGGAGATGATTCAGGCATTTCTTTGGCAGCCTGTGATTGTTTACCTTCTTTTTACCTACCCGTGGACATTATCCTAGTGAACCCCCTTTGAGCCTTTAGCTATTTTCTTTGACAGCCTCATATGTAGCCTAATCCATTTTTTTTTCAAGACCATAATTTGATCCAAATTCCTAAGCGCTTTAAATTGTAGAGTCATGTGACAAAATAAGAGAAAAGTGGGTGAGAGTGATGCCTCAGAGTGTATTGGTACTTGAAATTATTGTGAATAAGAGTGGCTATCATAGAAGTGTTTTATAAGAAAAAAAAAGAAAAAAAAAACAGAAATAGAAAAATAAAAAAATAAGTTGTATATTCTCATCTTTGTGTTTATAATTGAATAACAAAATAGGTGAAAAGGGGTGTTAGATAAAAAGAAAGGTAGAAGGGTTGCTTAAAAGAGAGTGTTAATGGCATAATGTGATGTATTAAAGCGCTTAGGGAAAATAGTCACTATTTCTGGCAAAAATAGTCACTATTTCTGGCAAAAATAGTCCTACCTATCCCTTAGCCTACATTACAACCTGTAAAGACCTATTTGATCCTAAGCTTAGCATTCTGATATTAGTGGAGCATTACACTAAGGTCAAGCCTATGGTCATCAGTTGCAACATATGAATTCTTTGTGAGAGTGAGAGCAAGGAGAATCTTATACCCATGTTCCGAGAAATGCAAAACTTGTGAGTGATTATGGGTGATATCTTGTGTGAGACACACATGGTTGATGAGTTTTGGGTAGTTTTGTATGATTCTTGGTGCCTTAACTTGTGGATACGAATTAGGCATCATCACGAGTCTATGTTGGAGGTTGAATGGTTTCTAGTAGTGATCCAGAAAACTACTCTTTGTTAATAATTGTCGTGCATGTCTTGATGAATATTTTGTGTCACTGCGGTGAAATCCTAGTTAGATGTTTGCATGGACGTAATATTTTGTTCGAGGACAAACAAAGCTTTAAGTGTGGGGTGTTGATGTTGGGTGTATTTACACGCCTGAACACCATAATTTACCCATGTTATAGCTAAGTTTTGAGGATAAAATATATAATTCCTGCACTTTTAGTCCATTTTCCTGTAAGTGAGCTAACCTACGTGATTAGCATGTTTTCAGGTATTAATGATGAAGATTTCAGCACTTTGTGGACCTTTGGGCAGCAAAGGAAAACTTCACAGAAGAGGGAAGGCAGCTTTTGGAAGCTTATGGACTGAATGTGACGCATGGAGAAATTGTCCCGGGCAAAAGCAGTATTTTTAAATACTTAAGGGTGCAGCAGTAACTTAATAGGACTAGGACAAGGATGTTATAAAAACCCTATTTGCTGAATTTTTCAGCATTCATTCATTCATTGATTCATTCATTATTACTTTTGATAATTCAGTCGACACTTTGTATTTATTCAGTTTACAGATTCTGTAAGTTTAGACAGAGAAAAAAATGCTACAATAACGGCTAGAGAGGAAATCACGTCATTCTCATAGTGACGCCAATACATACCCATCGTGAGATTGTTATCGTTTTGGTATGATGATGATGATGTCTTCGTTGTTTTCCTTTACAATCATGAGTAGCTAAACTTCTCTGTTAGGGTTATGGAAGCCTTTTGATATACTATCTATTACTATGAGTTTGTGAATTCTTGATGTGTATGCTACTTATATCATTACTCTCTTTGTTTTAATTAAATTCTTGTGGTTGCAAACATATAGAATACGCCATTATAGCATTAACTTGTTCGAGAGAAAAGTTACATGTTTGGAAAAGAGAGTGTGACAAGGAAATAGGGCTACCAACCCCTATTTACACATTAATGCCTTAACCAGATTAATCTCTTGGAGAGTTCGTACCATTAGTTATACGCTTTAAGCTCGAGAGAGTTAAAGTGAAATAATCCTTGATGGTTGAGAAACACTAGGATTTACCATTAGAATACGAATCTCTATAAGTGCTTGCACATCTGAATTCCGCATTACTCATAGTTAATAGATACGTAGAACTCATAAGGTGGACATAACCCTAACTTATTTTTCTCTGAGATTAAATCTTACTAAACAAAGCATTCTGTTGTTACTTTGATAGCATTAATTCACGCCACAATCCAATCCCCCTTTTTCTGTGGAATTTTCGATCAACAGTCTACTAATAATTGCAACACTTAGTGACCAAGTATACCCTGTGGGATTCGACACCCAACCCAGTTGGGTTCTATATTTGACATCGACCGCTTACACTCTTATTAGAGCTGTAGTTTAGGCGTTATCAAGCAACAGACTTTACCTTGCATTTCTATTTGGCAAGGGACTTTACCTAATGCCATCACATAAGGCAAAGGACTTTACGCTCAAGCCATAACAACCATCATTTGTTGACATTTGGGACTTTACCCTCTTGTCCATGCATCAACACACATTTAATACAATATTTAGGGACTTTATCCATTTAACCAATTTCAACACTATACATTACCTCATGGACATTATGGGAACCTTCATTGCTCAATCATCCCAATGGGACAATGCCTTCACTTAGTTCAATTATATAATTCCATTTATGGTCATCAAGACCCACACAAGCTATTCATATTTCATTAGCAATCTATTACCATATTCTTACCACACTTGGGTTTTAAGCACAATTCAAGTTCATCCCCATATCTAGGGACTTTACCCTTACATTAGCCATCAACCAATAAGGTTACCAATCTCACAATACATGGTTCATAATACTTTCAGAAGGTGATTAAAAAATCATTCATAGCTACTTGGTCCATTTCTCTAGCTCAATAGATTATCAACATGCAACTAGTCATTTCACTTAGACATTTTAACAAACACCTTTTGTGCATACTTATAACAAGGTCATTTTCACGGTAGAATTCATCAAGAATAGGGTTAATTAAGACACTCGTGTTATAAAACATACAACAAGCAACGACATATGCAATTTACCATTAAATACATGTATCAACACAGGTATATACAAGAATCAACATCATTCATTGTTAGGTGTAAAAACCCTTTTCATTTGATTCAAAACCACCCTGTACGCTTACTAATTCAAGTCTGAAATACATGGGTTTAGAGTTATTTAAAGATCGTAAGATATACATTCCTTTAAAAACTTGAATCACCAACAATCTTCACTCTTTTTCCTTGCTACAAGATGAAAACCTTCAAACCCTAGCCTCCAGTCTTGTTTCTAAGAGCCATTAGAGTGTTAGGATGTGTTTAAATCTTAAAAATGAAGACTTGGGAGGGTACCAAGACATATATAGGTCAAGGACTTAGGGTTTTAGTCAAAAGAAATGACCAAAAGGTCCTTGGTTAAAATCTGGAAAACACACATGTGCAGGGGTACAACTCCCCCTCATTATTCACTTGGTAATCATAACCTAGGGTACGAGTCATACCCTAACTCGTACCCAAGGATTCCCCTAGGTCAACCACACATGTTATGGTACGACTAGGAACCCTTGAGTCTTATACTAAGGCTATCATAAACTAACTCATATAGACCACTAGTAACTAAAACAATCTACTCTAGGTTAGGTTTCACTCCATACGGTTGGGCAACTTACGACTCGTGAGCTTGTATACAATAAAGGGATGAACTTGTCATATGGTTTACAGTACACTAAGCTAAAATAATGTCTAGGGTACGAAAGGGGAGGTCATGGTGGGCACGAGTCATGACCTAGGGTACGACTCAAGTACCCCCCAACCCTGTACACTCTAGAGACATCAAGGAGGCTGTTGTCTTCTTCAAGGGTTAAAGTCTAAGTGTTCCAATTATTTCCCACATCGATAGGTAAGTATAGATACAAGTTGACACCCTAATATGAACCTAATAAGTCCTTACACAAGTTGTAAACAACACACAACAAGGACACAGAACAACATACATATCATGATTATTGCCATTTAACTAAAAAATTTGCAAGCTCACATTCTCGGATGTTTCATTCTCCCCCACTTAGGATCATTCATCCACGAATGATGGGTAAGGTAAGCATAAACACAAGTTAACATATCAACATGCATCTGACCAACCATTACAAAAGTTAGAATAAGCACACAACAATGATGCAACACAACACATATCGTGATCGTCATTGATCAACCATTTCATTTCATTTGTCTTGGGACTCTAATCCATCACTTATCCAACACTTACTCATTTAATAACTTAGGGACTCCATCCTATCGACTTTCAAAGATATTAAGAAACTCAAAGCATTGGAAACTTTACTCCATCATCTATCAAAGACATGAACCAATTCAAAGTATTTGAGATTTAGACCCATCACAACAAGCCACACATCATTTCATAGTATTAGGAACTTGAATCCTTGGTCTAACAAGAAACCAATCAATTCACACATTGGGAACTTTAATCCATTGTCTAACAAAGTCATAAATCAATTTCAATAATTGGATACTTTACTCCATTGTCTTATTATAGAAACAATAAAAAACAAGGAGATTAACATATACCTCCATCACAAGCTACCGGAATGGGAAACAAATGCGGGTACTTGGACTTCATGTCCTCTTCCGCATCCTAAGTATCTTTCTCATACTTTTGGTACCTCCATAGAACCTTCACCGAATCCACCTATTTCATTTGCAACTGGAAAACTTACCGATCTAAGATCCTCACCGGGATCTTCTCACAGGACAGAGAGTCCGAAATACCAATATCTTCCATGGGAACAACCAAGGAAGGATCACCCACACATTTTCACAACATAGACATATGGAAAACCGGGTGAATGGAGTTCATACTAGAAGGAAACTCCAAATTATAGGCAACATTGCCAACCTTCTTCACAATCAAGTAAGGACTAACATATCGGTGGCTAAGATTCCCTTTTTTACCAAAGCCTATCACTCCTTTCATGGGAGACACTTTCAAAAATACCCAATCGCCCATATTAAACTCTAAGTCCCTACACCTCACATCCGCATAGGACTTTTGGTGAATTTGAGGGGTTTTCAATCTAACACGAATCACCTTCACCTTCTCTAAGGCTTTGTGAACTAAATCGGTTCCAAGAAATTTAGCCTCGCCAACTATGTACCACCCAATAGGAGATCGACATCTCCTACCATACAATGCTTTGAAAGAAACCATGCAAATACTTGAGTGGTAACTATTATTATAGGCGACCTCAATCAAAGGAAAGTGGTCATACAAACTCCTACCATAATCAATTATGCAAGACCATAACATATCCTCCAATGTTTGGATAATCCTCTCCGCTTGACTATTCGTTTACGGATGGAAAGCGGTACGAAGGCACTACGTAGTTCCCAAACCTTTTTGGAACAACTTCCAAAAGTGGGACAAAAATGGAGCATCACAATCCGAGATAATAGACATTTGAGCATCGTGCAACTTCACAATCTCCGCAATGTACAACTTAGCATAGTCTTTCGCCTAGAAATTTGTTCTCACAGGCAAGAAATGGGGGGACTAGGTCATTCTATCAACAATGACCCAAATGGAATCACACTGATGCCATGATCTACGAAGACCGGTAACGAAATACATATTAATCGATTCCCACTTCTACTCGGGCAATATATTCTCTTGATATAGGCCACCGGGCCTCATGTGCTCAAACTTGTTTGCACACCATACATTTAGACACATGGATAGCAACATCACTCTTCATATTATTCCACCAATAGAACTCTCTAAAGTCATGGTACATCTTGGTGGAACCAGGATGAATAGCATAACGGGCTCCATGAGCCTCGGCCATAACCCTTTCCCTAAATCCATCGATGTTGGGAATGCATAGCCTCCCTTGGTACCTCAAAATACCATCACCACCAATCACAAAGTCTAAAAATTTGTGTTGACCCACCATACTCTTAATCTTCATCAATTCGGGGTCCAGAACTTGCTTTTCCTTTATGTCAACAACAAAAGACGATTAAGATACTGATGCACAAAGACCACCACCATCAGAGTTCTCAAGTCAAACTCCAAAATTATCCAATCGATGAATATCTTTCACCAATTCCCATTTATCCCCATAGACATGGGCCAAACTTCCCATAGAAAATCTATTAAGAGAATCGGCGACTACATTCGCCTTACCGGGATGGTAATAAAGACTCATATCATAGTCTTTCAATAGATCAAGCCACCTTCTTTGCCAAAGATTCAAATCCTTTTGGGTAGACAAATATTGAAGGCTCTTATGATTAGAAAAGAAACCAATAGGAACACCATAAATATAATGCCGCAAAATTTTCAAAGCAAAGACCACGGCTAACAACTCTAAGTCATGGGTAGGGTAGTTCTTTTCATGAACTTTCAATTTCCTAGAAGCATAGGCTACCACCCTACCATGTTGCATTAACAAGTAACTAAGACCGACTTGAGAAGCATCATAATAAACCACAAAACCATCACTACCCTTGGGCAAGGTCAACATCATAGACAAAGTTAATTTATCTTTCAACGTATCAAAACTACCCTCACATATATCGGACCATAAGAACTTGACCTTCTTTTGGGTCGATTTGATCAACGGGGAAACTATAGTGGAAAACTTCTCCACGAACCTTCTATAATAAACGGCTAGGCCCAAGAATCTCTTAATATCTGTTGGAGTCATAGGTCTAGGCCACTTCTTAACCGCCGTAATTTTTTAGGGATCAACCATGATCCTTTCACTAGAGATGACATGACCAAGAAAATCTACGTCTTTCAACCAAAACTCGCACTTGGAGAACTTAGCTGTAACGCCCCAATTCCCGAGAACCAAAACGCCACACGGTGCTTACGATCCCGAAGGACCACAAGCTAACCCTTTTTTCTGATATCTGTACATGTTCACTGCATAATATAATAAAATACATGCGAAAATTGGCTAACACTTGCCGTAAGGTTCAAACATCTAGAAATATACAATACCTTAAACCACACACTAATACATCTTTCTGAAAAGTCTCTACACTGCCTGAACTGTGGAGTTGAAGGGACAATTCCCCAACTAACTCCGTTTACTAAAATCAAATACTGTAATAACAACATCCTCAGATGATGATGACTCACTACTGCACCCACTGCTACTATACAAGTGACTTCTAATATGCTCCAAGTTTCTCTCCTCTGAACCTATGGTGCCCCAAAAAAAACACCATAGCGTGAATGCGTCAGTACTAAGATGTACTGAGTATGCAAGCAGGGAAGGCTAAATGCAAGGGCTTATATTTGAACATTTGATCAGCAGAATAATCATGAGAATAACGAATGAGTACACATATATGAATGCACAGTTCACAACCACTATAACAATTATAACGACTCCAGATACCATAGCTCGGATACCACTTTACTGTCCTCGGAACTCACTACTGTACTGGGGTACTGCATTACTGAATCACAGGATACCAACACTGATCAATCGAATACACTCACACCCCTGACTCCTGAAGATTTATACTGACACAGAAACCGTGGGAAGTAGTTACATAACTCACCATGACTCCTCATAAGCAATCGAATATGTGGGGGTACACGGAATAATTTGAATAATATCTTTGATTTAGTTAAACATGCGTACGGAAAATGAAGACTCATATGGCTTGAATTTCATTATCCATACTTCTCATAATATTATAGATAGGAAAACATAAGTAAAATCCCATAAATCATCATAAAATCATCAATATTTATCATAAATTCTCATGACTCATCATAGACAACCAAACTCATCAACTCAAGATTCGGAGCGACTCGATAGTTCAAGAAACATACTCTTATGGACAGGGGAGTTTCCTATAACCGACAACCCCACGTGAGCCGCGTGGAATACCGACGTTTTCCCTCCTAGGGAGAGCACTCCCATTGGCGGGAGTGTTGTATTCTTGCCAGGGAGTACAACCTTAGAGCTTTCATAATCACAATTCGGCTCTCTGTCCAATAATATAATCATCAACAACCCTACGGTGGCACATAGGTTTGGAGAAATACCAAATTTCCCTCTCGGTGCTAAGTAATACTCCCTGACTAGCTCAGAACGTGTTAGGAAATCCACTACAACATCACAAGGGTCTATCATAAAGACCAAATCAAATCTCTTTCTCATTTATCAAATCATATTAATTTGTGGATTCCTAACTCAACACATTTTAGCTCAAAATATTTTAATTTTCCTCAACATCAACATGGTATCAATAACAAAAGCATTTCATCTGTGCGAGCTTAAAATCAATATAAATTATCCCGACTCTGCGGATGGAAATCAATATTCTCAAATGATCATTCTTTCATTTCAATATTCAAATCATGACAATAGATTTTGAAAAGCATTCAAGATCTTCAAATCATAGTAAGATTTTGTATGTCGTAATGTAACTCAAATCATGGCTCTTATATCAAGAATCCTCAAAAAAATAATTTCATAGTAGTGGTATGCAATTTATGGCATAAAATCTCAATTCAAGAAAATAAGATAATAAGGTTATTATGTATACCAATATTGGACGATTCAAAGTTCCATAAATCATATCTTGAAAACACTTGAAATATCAACTCATGGTATAAATATGAAATTCACCATATCAAATCATAACTTGGGAATAATAAAGTAATCATGTACATCAAAGCTTAAACAATTTATATTTTCATAACCTCATAATTCGTCATTAAAACATCTTGGGTATTTACCCACTTTACAAAATCATGAAATTCCAATGATAAAATCAATTCTTTGGGCACAAGAATGAAAAAATATTCTTGTTCAAAACCCCACATACTAAGTTCTCACGAAATTTATTTTAAGTTCTCAAATCATCAAAAATTCATCGATCATAATACGACTAAGATTATCGTAGAACTGACTCAGCTCTAGACCAGCAGACTATTTCGGGCATATGTACCCCTAGCAATCAATAACAGAAGTAATACGTAGTATACAACAACGCATACTCACATGCCTACAGGCCATCATGCACCATGCATTCATTAACACCTCACACCAATCATTTGAAGATCATATTCATATACAAGTATTGGGATCTCATGCCATTACATCGTAGATCAGTCAAAAAGTATGCATATGGTTAAGGAAGAATACAACATAACATAGTTCATCCAATCGGGATACACACAAATAACATACATTCAACACATCATGGTTCACTTCTCAAGGTTCTTTCCTTTACGATCTTGATATATGCAATTCGACCCATAATTAGACATTTCACACTTAGCGTGGCCTAATGTCCTTATCATTTCCCTTAAGCATCATAGTAAACACGTAGCATGCAAATATGGTATGAACTCATTACTTCGATCACAAGGGGTCATACGATCCACTCTTTTTCAACTAGGCATTTCTACAATTACCTTGCATGCACCATTTAGGGCATTGGTCAGTATGAACAACTACATGTTCTACAACACCATCATTCATATTAATTCCACCAACTAAATCCCTCGTCCGTACTTACAACCATATCATAAGCCTTCCACACAACATCCCCAATTTTAGACAATAACATGGAGTTCATGTTGAACGTATACATAGAAAGTATTCTAGTCATTTAGAACTTATTATATCCTAAGAACGTAAATTTATAGCCTCTTAGACAATTCCACAAACAACTTACATGCACTTTTAGGCATTGGTGAATTCGTCAAGTTCTCATGTTTTCCGCCACCCCATATATCTCATCCAACACACATAATCATCGCATGCATGTATCAACCAACATACACCATCACCACACATATATATATATCAACCAACATCTATAATCATCCTATATATATATATATCAAGTAACATACATAATCCTCATATATATCTCAGCCATCAAATATCAATCAACTTATATATATATACATCATCAAAGTCTAGAATATATATATATATATATACATAACTTGAACTTTTAAAAAGGGATTTGTGGACTCTATGGACGAAAGGAGTCCATAGATAAGCACTTGCATACCTTAGACTCCGTAGCCGGAAGAGATTGACGGTAGGAATTCTTGAATCAAAGCCTCCAATTAATTTTCCCCAATTCAAAACCCTAACCCTAACTTGATATATATATATATATATACATATAAGAGAAATGAGAGGAAAATAATACAAGTTCTCAGCTGAATGGGGTTCTCAGCTGAATGGGGTATTTATAGAGGTTTAAAAGAGTGGTGAAAGACCGAAATACCCCTAAGAAACAAATAAAACCCGAATCTGTCCATGGGGGACTGTTTTGATAGACTAAAGTAGATCGACCATAATGTTTTACTCCAATATCCAAATTGAATGAAATCAATTTCATTAGACATAGGACTCTCAGAGATTTTTGTTGATATATATTAGCTCACCCAGATCATTATGTACAAGGAGTTATGGTCGTTTGAAGTTGATCCAAAAATTCACTTTTGGTAGGCTGAACTAGATTGACCATAGCTTTTTGCTCCGATAGACAAATTGGATGAAACTAGATTCTTTGTAAAGAGGACTCGCAGAGCTTTCCGTTGATATATAGTAAATCACCCAGATCATTATGTATAAGGATTTATGGTCGCTTAAAGTTGGAGAAAAAATACACCTGGCCTCGGTACTTTTTCCTGAACGTTTTACTATTCATAGTTCGATCGGAATGGTCGTAGTTTGATCGAAATGGTTGTAACTCATCGCTCGAGTGTCCATTTTGGGTGATCCATATATTGTTGGAAAGATTATTTGATTCTCTATGAAATGGTGGGTCGAAATCCAAGAAATGACACACTGAAAAATTATAAATTATTCTCGAAGATAGGATCCCAACACATTTACACACAAAATTTCAACGAATTTTTTTTTCCGGGGCAACATCATCTCTCCCTTGGAAACATTCGTCCTCGAATGTTTCTTGATAGGACAAGAGTACTAATCAACTGAACTTACTTAAGGAATATGAACATCTGAAACTTATTTATATGACTGGAACTACTGATAAACTGGGTGCTTACACCGAACATGTACGCCTGATGCGTGGAATACACACTGAATCAACGAATAATTAAGTTGGATTCTTATGGTAAGTATGCATATCTGATGCATATATCTAAGACTGAATATACTGACAAGCTGACTTCTCAGGAGGAATATGCATACCTAATACAGAAGTATGTAAATGAGATACTTTCATGAATACATGACTGTTAAACTGAGTCTTTCACTACTACCAATGCATACTTCATGCATGAACACATAACCGAATACACTGACCAACTGAGCTCTTTCTACTACCATGGAACATACGGATCTAATGCATAACCGTTTCACTGTACTGCCTTTTGAATCACACAACTGGATTTCTTAATCACTCAAACTTCTCACAATATGCATGCATGTCTGATGCATGAGAACACAGTTAAACAAATGTATGAACATGTACTTGAATATGTAATGACAAATGATGTAATACCTATGATAAAAATCTGAATATGCAACTGTATGGGGTATCTCCCCCTTGGGACACCACGTCCCTTCACAATTACTTTACAACAGTATCGAAGCGGCGTAAAGGGAACTTATGAAGTAAATTATATGCATGATACACAATGCAAGAACTGAGTTATATTCACAACCACTAGGATATTCCACTTCAGAATAATGACATGCTCGGAATTTCCAATAATAGGATTAGAAGAAAAGGTGAGAAAACAATTCATGCAGGTCTAACTTTATCACTTCCTCTATCACCTCCTCTTACCATTTAGTCATCGTCATACACTTGTGAACACTTGACTAAACTCCGAATTGAACGAAAATCAATTTACTCTAGAGTCTGGGGCACAACAATACACATAAGTGATAACTTAACTCATCCCAGAGAACTGCTCCTGAAAGCATGAATTCACTACTGATGCTAATACCAGTGCTATTTCTTAGAATACAATTCTTATCTTTCCTTAGTCTCTACAATCATCGACACCTACATACACTCTTTTCGATACTTGCTTGTCTCACTAAACACATATCTGTTTCGATTTCTTCATAGGCTACTAATACCACATTCACATCTTAATACTTAGTTTGGATTCCACAAACTTACATTCTTCAAAGATTCAAGCTTAGCTTCTAAAACATAACATGAATATCCACAAATCTTTAATAAACATACTATTCTCATTCTAGCCTTCAAATATTATATCTTTTAAACTTATACTTCTCCACACCATGAGAATCGCAGCTATATCTCTATCAATCAAAACATATAATTCCCAACTTCCACACTTAGATTCTTACATATATAATTTCAAGCCTATTCATTCACCATATAATTAGCTAACCCCATAAGGCATACTCTGCTCACTTTAGAGAACACTGTCCCGAAACTATCTACGGGGACTGTCAGAGAAAGTTCTATCTGAAAGACTTTGGCTTCACTACTTCTGTTACCTTAAGAGTAAGGTAAATCTGACATAAGTAGATCATTACAAGAGTCTACATAACTCTCTTGGAAAATCTTACTATAGCACGATCTGGATCATGAAAGAACGGAAACTCTTCTAAATATCCCACAGCCTCCCGTACATGAATGTGGCACACAACACACACTTGTACAAGACACTACTAGATGCGGCTTTTCAGACTCCCTAGGACACTGTTGAACCTTAGGATTTGATACCAAGTTTGTAACGCCCCAATTCCCGAGAACCGGAATGCCACACGGTGCTTATGATCCCGAAGGACTACAAGCTAACCCTTTTTCTGATATCTGTACCTGTTCACTGCATAATATAATAAAATACATGCAAAAACTGGCTAACACTTGCCGTAAAAATCAAACATCTAGAAATATACAATACCTTAAACCACACACTAATACATCTGTCTGAAAAGCCTCTACACTGCCTGAACTGTGGAGTTGAAGGGACAATTCCCCAACTAACTCCGTCTACTAAAATCAAATACTGTAATAACAACATCCTTGGATGATGAGGACTCACTGCTGCTATACATGTAAGTTCTAAGATGCTTCAAGATTCACTTCTCTGAACCTATGGTGCCCCAAAATAAAGGAACACCATAGCGCGAATGCATCAGTACTAAGATGTACTGAGTAGGCAAGAAAGGAAGGCTAAATGCAAGGGCTTATGCATGAACATTTAATCAACAGAATAATCATGAGAATAACGAACGAGTACACATATATGAATGCACAATTCACAACCACTATAACAATTATAACGACTCCAGATACCACAGCTAAGATACCACTTTACTGTCCTCGGAACTCACTACTGTACTGGGGTACTGCATTACTGAATGACAGGATACCAATACTGATCAATTGAATACACTCACATCCCTGAATCCTGAAGATTTATACTGACACAGAAACCGTGGGAAGTAGTATCATAACTCACCATGACTCCTCATAAGCAACTGAATATGTGGGGGTGCATGCAATAATTTGAATAATATCTTTGATTTCGTAAAACATGCGTACGGAAAATGAAGACTCACATGGCTTGAATTTCATTATCCATACTTCTCATAATATTATAGATAGGAAAACATAAGTAAATTCCCATAAATCATCATAAAATCATCAATATTCATCATAAATTCTCATGACTCATCATAGACAACCAAACTCATCAACTCAAGACTCGGAGCGACTCGATAGTTCAAGAAATATACTCTTATGGACATGGGAGTTTCCTATAACCAACAACCCCACGTGAGCCGCGTGGAATACCAACGTTTGTCCTCCTAGGGAGAGAACTCCCATTGGCGGGAGTTTTGTACTCTTGCCAGGGAGTACAACCTTAAAGCTTTCATAATCATAATTCGGCTCTCTGGCCAACAATATCATCATCAACAACCCTACGGTGGCACATAGGTTTGGGAAAATACAAAATTTCTCTCTCGGTGCTAAGTAATACTCCCCGACTAGCTCAGAATGTGTTAGAAAATCCACCACAACATCACAAGGGTCTATCATAAAGACCAAATCAAATCTCTTTCTCATTTATCAAATCATATCAATTTGTGGATTCCTAACTCAACATATTTTAGCTCAAAATATTTTAATTTTCCTCAACATCAACATGGAATCAATAACAAAAGCATTTCGTCTCTGTGAGCTTAAAATCAATATAAATCATCCCGACTCTGCGGATGCAAATCAATATTCTCAAATGATCATTCGTTCATTTCAATATTCAAATCATGACAATATCTTTTGAAAAGCATTTAAGATCTTCAAATCATAGTAAGATTTTGTATGTCGTAATGTAACTCAAATCATGGCTCTTATATCAAGAATCCTCAAAAAAATAATTTCATAGTAGTGGTATGCAATTTATGGCATAAAATCTCAATTCAAGAAAACAAGATAATAAGGTTATTATGTATACCAATATTGGACGATTCAAAGTTCCATAAATCATATCTTGAAGACACTTGAAATATCAACTCATGGTAGAAATATGAAATTCACCATATCAAATCATAACTTGGGAATAATAAAGTAATCATGTACATCAAAGCTTAAACAATTTATATTTTCATAACCTCATAATTCATCATTAAAACATCTTGGGTATTTACCCACTTTACGAAATCATGAAATTCCAATGATAAAATCAATTCTTTGGGCACAAGAATGAAAAGATATTCTTGTTCAAAACCCCACATACTAAGTTCTCATGGAATTTATTTTAAGTTCTCAAATCATCGGAAATTCATCGATCGTAGCACGACTAAGATTATCGCAGAACTGACTCAGCTCTAGACCAGTAGACTATTTTGGGCATACGTACCCCCATCAATCAATAACATAAGTAATACGTAGTATACAACAACGCATACTCACATGCCCACAGGCCATCATGCACCATGCATTCATTAACACCTCACACCAATCATTTGAAGATCATATTCATATACAAGTATTGGGATCTCATGCCATTACATCGTAGATCAGTCAACAAGGATGCATATGGTTAAGGAAGAATACAACATAACACAGTTCATCCAATCGGGATACACACAAATAACATACATTCAACACATCATGGTTCACTTCTCAAGGTTCTTTCCTTTAAGATCTTGATATATGCAATTTGACCCATAATTAGACATTTCACACTTAGCGTGGCCTAATGGCCTTATCATTTTCCTTAAGCATCATAGTAAACACGTAGCATGCAAGTATGGTATGAACTCATCACTTCGATCACAAGGGGTCATACGATCCACTCTTCTTCAACTAGGCATTTCTACAATTACCTTGCATGCACCATTTAGGGCATTGGTCAGTATGAACAATTACATGTGCCACAACACCATCATTCATCTTAATTCCACCAACTAAATCCCTCAACCGCACTTACAACCATATCATAAGCCTTCCACACAACATCCCAAATTTTAGACAATAACATGGAGTTTAGTTGAATATATACATAGAAAGTAGTCTAGTCATTTAGAACTTATTATATCCTAAGAACATAAATTTATAGCCTCTTAGACAATTCCACAAACACCTTACATGAACTTTTAGGCATTGATGAATTCGTCAAGTTTGTATGTTTTCCGCCACCCCATATATCTCATCCAACACACATAATCATCGCATGCATGTATCAACCAATATACACCATCACCACACATATATATATCAACTAACATGCATAATCATCATATATATATATATCAAGTAACATACATAATCCTCAAATATATCTCAACCATCAAATATCAATCAACATATATATATATATGCATCATCAAAGTCTAGAATATATATATATATACATACATAACTTGAACTTTCAAACAGGGATTCGTGGACTCTATGGACGAAAGGAGTCCATTGATAAACACTTGCATACCTTAGACTCCGTAGTCGGAAGAGATTGGCGGAAGGAATTCTTGAATCAATGCCTCCAATTAATTTCCCCCAATTCAAAACCTTAACCCTAACTTGATATATATATATATATACATATAAGAGAAATGAGAGGAAAATAATACAAGTTCTCAGCTGAATGGGGTATTTATAGAGGTTTAAAAGATTGGTGAAAGACCAAAATGACCCTAAGAAACAAACAAAACCCGAATCTATTCATGGAGGACTGTTTTGATAGGCTGAAGTAGATCGACCATAACGTTTTACTCCAATATCCAAATTGAATGAAATAAATTTCATGAGACATAGGACTCTCATAGATTTCCATTGATATATAGTAGCTCACCCAAATCATTATGTACAAGGAGTTATGGTCGTTTAAGTTGATCCAAAAATTCGCTTTTGGTAGGCTGAACTAGATTGACCATAACTTTTTGCTCCGATAGACAAATTGGATGAAACTAAGTTCATTGGAAAGTGGACTCGCAGAGCTTTCCGTTGATATATAGTAGATCACCCAGATCATTATGTACAAGGATTTATGATCGTTTAAAGTTGTAGAAAAAATACGCCGGCCTCAGTACTTTTTCCTGCACGTTTTACTGTTCACAGTTCGATCGGAATGGTCGTAGTTTGATTGGAATGGTCGTAACTCATCGCTTGAGTGTCCGTTTTAGGTGATCCACATATCGTTTGAAAGCTTATTTGATGATCTACGAAATGGTGTGTCGAAATCCATGAAATGACACATAGAAAAATTATAAATCATTCTCGAAGATATGATCCCGACACATTTACGCACAAAATTTCAACGAAAAAATATTTTCCAGCGTGTTACATTAGCATACAAACAATGATCCCTCAAAGTTTTCAACATGGCACGAAGGTGATCTATATTATCTGCCTTACTTTTATAATAGACAAAGATATCATCAATAAAGACAATGAAAAATATGTCCAAGAACGATCGGAAGACCCTATTCATCAAATCCATGAATATCGTCGGGGCATTGGTCAACCCAAAGGACATGACAAGAAACTCATAGTGACCATACCGCATTATAAAGGAAGTCTTACGGATATCCGTATCCCTAATTTTAAATTTATGATAACTCGATCTAAGATGAATCTTAGAGAAACACTTCCCACCCTTAAGTTGATAAAATAAATCATCGATCCTAGGACGAGGATGTTTATTCTTTACGGTCACTTTGTTCAACAGACGATAATTAATGCACATACGAAGGGAACCATCCTTCTTGTGCACGAACAACACGGGAGAACCCCAAGGATACACACTAGGATGAATTAAACCTTTATCTATGATATCTTTTAATTGTTCATTAAGTTCTTTCAACTCTTCCAGAACCATTTTATAAGGAGGAATAGAGTCGGACAAGTGTCCAAAATAAGATAAATCCTAAAATCAATTTTCCTATCAGGAGGAACACCGGGAAGATTATCAAGGAACATATTGGGAAACTCATTTACCACAAGAATGGATTCTAGAGGTGGCTTTTCCGAGTTGGAATCTTAAACTTAGACTAAATGATACAAGCACCCCTTTAAAATAAACCTTCGAACCTTAAGATAAGAAATAAACCTTTCCTTAGGCAATAAGGAACAACCTTCCCATACATAGACCGGATCATTAGGAAGTTTGAACATGACCCTATGGGTCCGACAATCTAGGGAAGAATAAAAAGAGTGCAACCAATCTATCACCTGAATAACATCAAATCAACCATGTCTAACTCTATCAAGTCAATGAGAGTATCTCTACTCCAAATAGATATCACATATCCCTTGTAGACCCTTCTAAGAATCACAGGGTCTCCAACCACGGTAAAAATAGAAAAAGGAACTGATAGACTCTCGAGACCACAATCAAGATACACAACCACATACGGGGTCATATAAGAAAGAGTAGACCCTGGGTCAAGCAAACTATACATATAACAAGAGAAAAGTCTAAACATACTCGTGACAACATCAACAGACACCTCAGAATCCTAGTGAGTAGTAAGTGCATGCATACAAGTAGTTTCGGCCAGTGCCGGTGCCAGAAATAGAAGCAACGACAAATATAGCACCCTTTTGTGTAGGAGTAGAGGGAGTAGCAACAGAGTCCCTATTGGCCCAAGAAGCTGCTAGTATGGGGTACTCACACTGTATGTGCCCAAGCTAGCCATATTGAAAATATCTGCCTCTCCCTATGTCACTCTCACCATGATAACTCTGAATACAAAATCTACAAAGAGGGTAGGGTGGAGCTGACTAAGCACCACTAGTCTGAAATTGGACACCTTATGCCTGAGAACTACCACCAAACTGAGACCGATGACAACCCAAGAAATTTACGTAAGGAGAGAGAACATTATCTGACAAGAACAAATCTGAACTCCCCCACATCTTTTATGGCCACTTGCCATTACTTCCACCATCACTCTCAAAAGGCCTAAACACATTTCTTGCTTCTCACTAAGCTCAACTTTCTTTTTCTTCTCGTCTTCCACTTGTTGCATATGCATAATCAACCTAGAGATATCCATGTTCTCAATCAACAAGGTCGTCTTGCTTTCGAGAAGTAACTCATGGGACAATCCTAAGACAAACTTGGGCATTCTAGACCTCATGCTAGAAACCATCTCAGGAGCATACCTCAACAATTAATGGAATTTCAAGGAATACTCTTGGACAAACATTATCCCTTGCTTTAAGTTTACCAACTCTTCCGTATTTTCCTTCCTCAACTCTTGAGGAAATAAGTGGTCAAGGAAAGCCTCAGATAAATCCACCAAAGAATTTAGACTAGCATAAATACCCCTAGATAACTCCAACCTTTTATACCACTGGTATGATATATCTTTCAATTGGTAGAAACCAAGCTCAACACCCTCAATTTCTAAAGCATGCATGATTTAGAAGATTTTCTCCATTTCAGCAATAAAGCCTTGAGGATCTTCCTTAACCTTGGTACTAGAGAACATAGGAGGTCTCAACCTCATAAATTGGCCAATTTTTGTGGCCTTAGAATAAATGGTAGTCGGGGCACCACACTCCACTTGAGAGGCTACTAATTAAGTCAATAGGTTGATGAAGAGACAAAACTCTGTATTATTATCATCTCTTTGAGGAGAGTGAGAAGGAATGCCACTCTCATGAGTAGCGTTGGTTGGTAGAACCCTACAAGAATATCCAGATGCTGCAACCCTAGCCCAAGTCTGAACTCCAAAAATTAAACAAGCTTTGTCCATAGGACCCTCAGTATTGTGTGCCTGAGTCTCAGATCTTCTTTAAGGCTTGATCTTAAAGATAGCAAATGGAATCAGGGGAAATACCATACCTTAGACTTAGTAGCTTGAGATTGAAACACAACAAAGGAAAATATTCCTAAAATGCCTCATAGCCATTCTTTTATAAGTGGTGCGCTTCACACCCATAATAAAACTCTACAAGACATGGCATTGTTAAAACACAACTGACCATGAACCTAGGTTCTGATTCCAACTTGACACGATCAAAACTTTGGACCATGTCGTATGGGCACCTTAAGATTACATGAATCAGAGGTTGCCCCAATAATCCAACCTAATCATCTCAACATACCATAGGAGTTAGAGGATATCCAACTCATAAATCAAAATAGAAAAAAATAATAACATATGTCAACATTAGATTCATTATAATAAATACGCCCAAGTTCACAGTTGTTCATAACACCTCTATACAAGATTAATGTCAATAAAAGTATATGTTAGAACAAGCCACTGACTATAGCCAAACCAAATCTTAAAAAGACTAAGTCTAAACATAAGGACTAAGAGATGAATGTCTTCCGAATGTAAGGAAGCTCACCCCTGCAATTCAATGCACGAACCTCTTTGATCTACAAGTCACTGCGCACAAAAAAAAGAAGATTCTCCGACACCTACGTCACGTGGGGACATAGCGTTCGAAGATGGTTAGCGATTGAAATGCTAGCATGTAACTCAAGGATAAGTGATAAGATAACATCATTAATCAACAAAAAATCAATATATCATATTTTGTTACATTCATACACTTATACATACATATACTCATACCATATATCAACTAAGATATCAAGGTTCATTAACATTATCATACATTCATTAATTAGATATTGGGTAGAAGACTACCACCTCACACACTTATGGATTATCATGCTTAATATGCCAAGGACTTTATCCATAATCATATTATCATTAGACCGGGGACTTTACCCATGTACACAGATTCACTTTACTATGGTTTTTAGCCACAAATATCATTATTCAACAAGGGACCTAACCCAAAAACATAGGCCATTCAACAAGGGACTTTACCCACACACATAGGTAGACTTTACCACAAGCCATAGGTGGACTTTACCATAAGCAATAAGTGTACTTTACCACAAGACTCTTAAATAGATGGGGTGCTTTGACCTCAAGAGCGCTTTTTAAGAAAATGAATTAACCTATAATTTTTATTGGGCAAGGGTCTTTACCCTCCAACCATCACATAAGGCAAGGCACTTTACCCTCAAGCCATCATAACCATCATTGGTTGACATTTGGGACTTTAACCTCTTATCCATGCATCAACACACATTCAAAACAATATTTAGGGACTTTAGCCATTTAACTAATTTCAACACTATACAAGACCTCATGGTCATTATGGGAGCCTTCATTACTAAATCATCTCAATAGGTCAATGCCTTCACTTAGTTTAATTATACAATTTCATTATTGTTCATCAAGACCCTCAAAAGCTATTCACATTTCATTAGCAGTCTATTACCACATTCTTACCAAACTTAGTTCTAAGCATAATTTAAGTTCATCCCTATATCTAGGGACTTTACCCTCACATTAACCATCAACCAATAAGGTTAACAATTTCATAATACATGATTCATAATACCTTCACAAGGTCATTCAATAATCATTCATAGACACTTAGGCCATTTCCCTAGCTCAACATATTATCAACATGCAACTAGTCATTTCACTTAGATATTTTAACAAACACCTTTTGTGCATACTTAAAACAAGGTCATTTTCATGGTAGAATTCATCAAGACTAGGGTCAATAAAGACGCTCATGTTAAAAAAACATACAACAAGAACCCACATATGAAATCTACCATTAAATATATGTATCAACACAAGTATATACAAGAATTAACATCATTCATTATTAGGTGTAAAAACCTGTTTCATTTGATTCAAAACCACCATGTTCACTTACTAATTCAAGTCTGAAATACATGGGTTTGGAATTATTTAAAGAGGGTAAGAGATACATGCCTTAAAAACTTGAATCACCAATAATATTCAATCTTCTTCCTTCCCACAAGATGAAAACCTTCAAACTCTAGACTCCAATCTTATTTCCAAGAGCCTTTAGAGTGTTAGGATGTGTTTAAGTCTTGAAAATGAAGACTTAGGAGGGTACCAAGACTTATATAGGTCAAGGACTTAGGGTTTTAGTCAAGGTAAATGACAAAAAGTTCCTTACTTAAAAGATGGAAAACACGCACGTGCAGGGGTACAACTCCCCCTTATGGCTCACTTGGCAATCGTAACCTAGGGTACGAGTGGTACCCTAACTCATACCCAAGGCTTCCCCTAGGTCAACTATATATTATAGGGTACTAATAGTCATATTTGAGTCATATCCTAAGGGTAAAACTCGTGACCTAACTCATATAGACCACCCATAACCAAAACAATCTACTCTAGGTTAGGTTTCACTCCATATAGTTGGGAAACTTATGACTTGTGATCTTGGTTATGATAAAAGGATGACCTTATCGTATGGTGTATAGTACACTAACCTAACATACTATATAGGGTACAAAAGGTAAGGTCATGTTGGGTACAAGTAGTGACCTAGGGTACGACTCAAGTACCTCCCAACCGTATCTACTCTAGAGACATCAAAAAGGTTGTTATCTTCTTCAAGGGTTCAAGTCTAAGTGATCCAATTCTTTACCACATGGATAGGTAAGTATAGATAAAATTTAACACCTTAATATTCACCTAATAATTCCTTAAACAAGTTTTAAATAACGCACAACAAGGACATAACACAGCATGCATATCGTGTCCATTGCCATTCAACTAAATATTTTGCAAGGTCACATTCTCGAATGTTTCATTGTACTATCTTTACCAGGTCGTGGTATGTTTTTCTATCTTATCACTAAATTTTAGACTATTATATTACTTTGCTTATTTCTATCTTTATTGATTATTTTTCTCTTTTGGGGGAATTTCCACCAAGTTAGCGTATTGTAAATAACTCTGGGCTAGGGTTCAGCTTACCTATTGGCAAGACAGAGTAGGTTCCATCATGACTCATCAATTTTATCATGACAAAGTTATATTTAGGTATATGGTCTTAGTTTGGACTTGTCAACTTTAGTTTGGATTTGACGCCTTGGAATGACGGCTTGAGGGTTATGATATATTTTGAGTGAGGATACTTACTCATCTACATCATTGGTTTGGATATTTGAGATCAAGCGGTTCAACCTTTCTATTGAGATTTCAGCTGGGAGTTGTAGAGATTGGCTGCAGCCCTTATTTTGAATTTTTCTTAGTTGGACTTTTGCCTATAGGTTGCTAAGTATACCCTTTATCAACCTCTTTGGTATTCTTCAATTTGGATGTATTGGGGTTGATAGATGTTCATATGGTGGCTCATTGGCACTTGAGGATGATTTCTTCCACTCTTAACCTCAATTTTTAGTTTTTATTGAGATTTTAGATGATCTACTTAGCAAGAGTAATACGCTTGTGTTAGATTTAGCATAACTTCATCCTTAGTTGATGGGACATTCTAGAGAGGATCATTTAATGGTTGAGTGTTTGTGTTTTGGTCTCTTGAATATTAGTTTTGAGGGTCATTCAAACTAGTTGTAGCATTGGCATATATTACAGACAATGGTCATCACCATTTGTGTACCTAAATAGTATTGTGTGGGCTTATTCTTATGCTTTCCATTATGTATTTTGGTGGATCAGCTTTAGTTCATCGCAGATAGTGTAATGTAGTTCCGCAAATAATACTCGAATGATATTTTGGATGATTTATAGTAGATAGCCAATTCAGTGTATACGGGCACTCCCAAACCCTCTAGGGGCCCCTTCATCTTTAAGCCATCGTGTTGGAGAAGAGAGATCACTGTAGGTCCTACTTTTGTGAGTCGTATAGCTGGAGGAGGTATATACATTGGTTTACTTTATGGAACTTGGATCGATTATGGTATTATGGATTTACTTTCATTCATCCATGCATGTGAATTCCCTATCACCAGTATATTGTTTGGTTCCTATATCTATTAGCCTTATAAGGGGTTGCATAGGTATAGATTATGAGTGTTTTTTGTTATGTGTTGTGTGCTGATTGAAACTACCAAGTTATGGGGCTCGGTTAAGGTATTGTCTGTCCAGACTAGCCGATTACTTTATTGTAATTATTATAGTTAGTTCATAGCAGGTTGATTATGGACTGATACTGAGGTCAGAGGTATGATTCAGATTTCTTTATTTTACAATTACTATGTTACGAATAATTATCTCATGGTTATACATTATTATTATAGGCCTAGATCATGTTAGTATTAGTTTTCCTACTTGGTTAGGATTCCCTAGAGGGGTTAGGTTGGCTACCTTAGGTTGTTACCTTTGAGTTAGTCATGTATACCTGTATATATATATTTATATGTATGTGTGGTGTGTGTCTAGCTATAGTATTACCGTATATCCCTCTCTTCTTTTGTTTATTCATGTTTTATATCTATTTCTTAGCCTTTCATACTACTATATATCCTTTTTCCACTCTTGATTTGTACATTATCCTATGAGATATGGTATAGGGCCTTAGTGCCTAAGCACGGCTAAAATAGGATAGTTTATCCTTATTTCCTCTCTAGTTTTTAATATGTTAGCTCCTTTGATATTTGGTTGTAGTTTACATTCCTACTTTCATGTTATCTATATTTACATTATCCTTGGAGCTCAGTTGGTAGTTTTCTACTAAGTATCACCTGTCCAATACTCATAGTACACTTCTGCATCCTACAGATTTGTACGCGTCCTCACTATTATTGTGTGCATCATACGAAGCAGTTATGGATCAGAGATATAGGGTGAGTACCTAGAATTCAAAGTATTACTATTCTCCCTCTTATGGATTAGATGGGTCTCTATGTCGTATTAAGAGATGGGTTGTACTTGTATACTCATTTAGTAGTTCACTTTGTATTCTTATTATTTTCGAAGCTCTTGTACTGATTCCACTAGGGTATTGGACTACTTGTATATATTAGTCTTTTATCATAATTATTCTTCTATCTTCATGCATTTCTTCTGGTAGTTTGTTACTAGTGGTTTCATACTACTATTTGGCTTACCTACTAATAGGTCATAGTAGGTGCCATCATGACCTGAGAAATTGGATCGTGACAGAGGATATCAACCCTCTTCTAATATCTTGGCCCTCTAGGAATAGCTAATCTAGGATTAAAGCCAAGGGTTAGTAAACTCCGGTAGACGGACCAAGTTTCATGGTGATATTCATCTATCTATGGAACCAACCATTTTGATGGACTTAATTTACCAACTTTACATGCTAAGAACTAGGATAGATCACTAATACACATGATATTTGATTATTGACTTTTTCTCTTTGTTTTGAGTAGTTGACTTCAACACGAATGGTCAAACCATGTGTTTTTTCATAAATAAACATTCCAAGTCAAAATATTGTTATAGATGGTCTTATTGTATCTGTATGGAATAAGTCACTATTTAAATAATATTCTAAATAACACGAACTTACTTTAATAATCTCTACTCATGAAAAGAGCTCATCAAATATAGAAAGTAATAACACTCATGATACACCTCAAGATGTAGGCAGTCTCTAGAAATATAATTTTTACTCAATTTGGAGTCAAGGTCAATTCCATCGGGAATAAAGGAGATAGGTTCAACTTCGAGTGTTGTAAGTGACTAAGTGTTTTCACATAATCAATGCCCAAACCACACTCCCAATAGAAGATAAAGCAGCCAGTGTCAAATAAAGTAACCCTACTCAGGTTGGGGTCTTACCCACAGGGAATACGTGGACTTGTCTCTCTAGTTTGTTGAAATCAATGGGAAGTACTGAAAGAAAATGGTGGGTTTGTAGTAGTCATCTCAAGAAAGTAACCAAACTCAAAAATCTTTGGTTGTAAACTGTCAAAAACAAACACTAGATTTGTGTCTCCCATGGCTTCTAGCTCAGTAGGCTTCTTGTGCTCAATCCAACTATCCAATTGTTGTGCATGTAGAGACTAATAATTTAGTTATCGCCAACAGACTCTCAGCATACTTTGGTGAATTTAACTTATCTCATCTCAATTATTGTCACAACTCGAGGCTACCCCCTAGTTGTGACAATAGTGTTTATAGTCATAAGGAACAACAAGCTAACCCATGAGTTGGTACCTATTGTGAGCACTGAATAAATGGCATTGAAATAGCATATGCAAAAGATAAGATGAAAAAATATTAAAAATATGAATACTGAATATATGTAAGCAAAAAGTCTAAAATGTCTATAACAACTGATTATACTAAAAAACTAAACAACTATTTACTTACTGACTATCTGACTGTTTGAAAGCCTCTAAACATCATGAGGAGTTGATGGGACAAATCCCCAACTAACTTCGACTAATTGAACGTAAGGAAATACTAAAATAACTGAGAAAATAGATCATGTCCTTGATGGATGAGGACTTACCACTACTGCTGCTAGGTAACACTGAGCTTTCTAAGAATGATTGGGAAACTGAGCGTCAGAACCTATGTTATAAGATAACATAGTGCAAAGAAAAGTATGTGCTCACTACTTTGAATGTACTAATATGTGAAATAAGGACCGACTGAAATGCATGAGATAACGGAGAAAGAATGCATAAACATGTAATATCTGAGGATGCATGATAACGCTCAATCTACAGCTCTCGTAGGAGTGTAAAGCGGTCGTTAGCAAATATAGAACCCAACAGGGTTGGGTGTCGATCCCACAGGGAATAGCTTGGCCAACAAGTAAGCAAAATTACTAAACTTTTGGTGCAAGTCTCGTAAAAAGGGGGGATTGTAATGTATCACCAAAACAATTAAATAAAAGCTGAAAATAGCAAAGTAAAAGAGAAATATTGTTACGTAAGTTGTAAACAATGAGAATTGAGGCGTTGGGGTTATGTCTACCTTCTGAGGTATACGTCTCTATTGGCTATGAGTGTGTAGAATTCTGACATGCAACTGCTTATAGAGAATTGTATTCGATGGTAAATCCAGGCGTTTTTTGACCTATTCGAGGATTATTTCACTTTAACTCTTTTTAGCTTAAAGCGTGTCTAACGGTACTAATTCTCCAAGAGGTTAGTCCAGTTACGACACTAGCTTTTTAGTAGGGAATTTTAGGGGGTGACCCTACTACCTTGACATTATCTCTTTTCCAGACAAATAACCTTTCTTTCGAACAAGTTAAATGTTATACTGGTGTATTCTTGCATTTGCAACCACAAAGAATGTAGACTAAGATGAAGAGAATAATGATATAAGCAGTATACGTGTCGCGAACTCACAAACTCACAGCAATAGATAGTATCTCATACGGCTTCCATAACCCCAACGGAGAAGTTTAGTTACCCATGAATGCGAAGGAGATCACGATTGACATTGTTGTTATACCACAAGATTGAGTAATTTCGTGTAGCTTAGGTGGTAGGCGTGAGGCGTGAATTCCTAGGCAAAGTAACGATTCTCTTGTTGTGGAATTTAAGAATAAAAGAGTAGAAGAAGAAAAATAGAATTAATGGAAAGATTAGAAGAGTTGTAGAATTGTTTGTAGTGGAAGATGAGAGGGATGGAAAAAAGTATTGTGGTCTCCCCTGATTCTTATTAAAAATCTCTAGCATGATAGGGTATTTATAATACCCATATCCTAATCCTACTAGATAAATAAAATATCTAACCAAATCCTACTAGGCTAATATAATACTTAACCCAATTGTACTAGGTTAATGTAACATTATCATAATCCAAATAAACTAATGAAATACATAACCCAATTGTACTAGGTTAATGTATCATTGTCCAAATCCAACTAAGTTACTGCAAATCCCCAAAGTCTTCAGAAATGTTGTTTTAGCCCGGGACAGATTTTCCATGCAGCAGTTTTGGTCCTTAGGCGTGTAAACTCCCTTCCCTTCCTTTGTGAGCTTTCTTTTGCGTCAAGTAAGCCATAAAATGCTGAATTCTGCATCATTTATACCTGAAACTTTACTAATCATGTTCGTTAGCTCATTTACAGGAAAAAGGACTAAAAGTGCATGAAATATATACTTTGTTCTCAAAACTAGGCTAAAATATGGGCAAAATATATTGATATAGGCGTGTAAATTTGCCTATCATCAACACCCCACACTTGAAGATTTGTTCGTCCTCGAACGAAATACCATGTCCTTCTAAACATCAACTTAGGGTTTCACAGCAACAGCACAAAATATTTGTCAAGACAAGCATAACAATTATCAACAAAGATTAGCTTTTCGATTATAGGTAGAAACAATTTAACCTCTAGCATAGACTCGTGATGGTGATCAACTCGCATGCAAATGTTAAGGTACAAGGAATCATATATAACTACCTAAAACTCATCAACCATGTGTGTCTCACACTATAGTACCCATAATCACTCACAAGTATAGCATATTTTTCAAATATGGGTATCAAAGTGTCCTTGCTCTCACTCTCACAAAGAATTCATATGTAGCAACTGATGACCATAGGCTTACCCTTAATGTAATACTCTACTAAATGTCAGAATGCTAAGCTTAGGATCAAGTAGGTCTTTTGATGGTTGTAATGTAGGCTAAGGGACGGGTAGGACTATTTTGGCCAGGAATAGTGACTAAGTTCCTAAGCGCTTTAATACATCACTTTGTATCATTGACACTTTTTTTTTCAATCTTTCTTTCTTTTATTCTACCACCCTTGTTCTCCTCTTTTGTTTTTCAATTTTAAGCACAACTCGCTTTTCAGCTTTCTTTTCCTTTCTTTTCACAACATACCTCTTATGATAGCACTTTCTTTTTCATAACACATTCAAGCACCATTACAATTTATAGCATCATACTCACCCAATTTCCTCTTATGTTGTCACATGACTTTTTCACTTTAAAGCACTTAGGAGTTTGGATCAAATTACGGTCTTGAAAAAAATGGATTAGGCTTACATACAAGGTTGTCAAAGAAAATAGGCTAAAGGCTCAAAAGGGTTTAACTAGGATGATGTCCATGGGTAGGTAAAACTGAAGGTAAACAAATATAGGTTGCCAAAGAAATGCCTAAATCATATCCTAAACTTACACTCCTTATTTTCGCTTTGCATACATACCAGGAAAGTTCTAGCATCAGCCACACACATAGAATATACGATTATCTCACACACACAAGGCACATGGTCGACTTGCTTGGAAGTAATATAGACTATCGACCCAACAAGTGAAGGAATTGAACCACACAATATCACATAATGAGTCACAACTAGAGCATAAACGTCTCAATAGTCACAATTGTAGCACATACTCTTATTATAATCTCATGCCGCCTATCAAAATAATTTCAAGCGAAGCTAGAAAAAACAACAAAAACAAAAAAACAACAAAATAAACAAACATAGATGCGATAGAAAAGTATAGCATACGATACCGCCACCCCACACTTAAACGGGACACTGCCCTCAGTGGAAAATAAATACGAGGAACCTGGTTAGTCAGACTCTTCCTCAATGTCGGGGGTTATACCCCCTTTGTCGGAATCATCATAAGAGTCGTCGTCAGAGTTCTCCTCCTCGTCAGAGTCTGGCAAGCGTCGATCGTCATCAGTCGGCACATCATCATCTAGAGGTTCCTCAAAGTGTACGCCCACTCCACATATCTCCCGTGCATGCATGTTCATGGGATAGTTGTGGTCCAGCTGTTGGAGCTCTGCGGCAGTTGGAACACGTCCACCACTCATCATAGTAAATCGTGTCATGCCATAAAGATAACGGAAGAAACTCTCATCACGAGCATGTCTTTCCGCAGTAGTAAAGTTGACACCATGAGTTGTTTCAGCATCTTTGACCTTAGTAAGGTCAACCTTCTTTGGGTTATGTGGGAGTTTGTGGTCAGCTGGTTCCTCTTCGATATCCTCCTTCCGCAAGATTGCTGTCAACAGATTTCCAAACGTGAAGTGGGACCTTTTGTGGAGTCTGGCCTTCCTCATGGTAGAGCGAATGATTTCCCCAAAGTTGATAGGGACATTCGTCATCAAAGAATAGACCAAAAACACTCTATCTCTTGATATCTTGGTGTATTGAGTCCCAGGAATAAGGCATGAGTTGACAATACGCATCCAGATTCTTGTTTCCCTATTCAGTGAAGCATAGGGGAAGGTGTTGTGTCGTCCTGTGTCTTTATGTCTGCCCCACCTTGCCATCGATCTACTTCCACAAAGTGTGTGTCTAATTGCTCTATAAGGAGGCCTGCTGTACAGCTCTTTGAATGGTGCTGGGTCGACCGAAGGTAAGCCAAGAAAAAAGTTGATCCAGTCCGCGTTGAGCTGTAACACTTGGCCCCGAATTTTGACTTCGTTACCTGTTGTTTTCGGCGACCAGTTGGCGTAAAACTCTCTTGTCAAATCAAGATTACATTCTCCCATATCGCGGAAGATGAAATCCAACTTCAATGCCATGATTTTCGCCAACATACGCGGCTCCTTCTTCGCTAAGGTGTCCTTGTTGATCAGGTCGACGTGAACATATCTTCTTTCTTTGTTGTTCCTGTACCATTCTTTGGCTTCCTCCTCAAGAACCCATTTTATTCCAAACATTCTGCGGGGTAGTTGTGTTGAGGATGATTCTCCTTGGTCCTTTCTACCTCTCTTCTTGCCCTTTTGAGAAGTGGTAGCCTTCTCCTTGCCTTGCCTCGCTTTAGGTGCCATTGTACCTGAGACTAGAATTATTGTTAATGGCAGTACAATCTCAGTCGATACAATTTATAAACAAGCAGTAGGGGTACCACCCCACACTTAGTTTTGTTGACACAAATCAGTGAACTGAAAGTAGTCGATTACTCAGATTTCGTCGACATCCGTTTTAGGATTATATTTCGACAAGAAAATCAGTAATGTATTACTACTTGAAGCCATTGCACTACTTTCATGTTAGATATAACAACACTACTACATAGGGGTTGTAACATGGTATGGATTTTTTCAACAATCGCAACCTCCTAAGTCGGTAGGCAACTATAAGGCTTATCCCGATGAACGGGATAGTCTAGCATGTAAGTATCCAAGTAACAAGATCATAACATGATAGTCAATGTTCGTCACCATAGCAATTCCGCAAATCGTATAACAATGCTATTAAAACTAAATTTAAGTCGGAAACAAGTCAAGATTTTCCTACGTATATGTTTACTCACATGATTTTGTATCAACGATCAAAACACATGAACATCACCAATCAATCTTATACGATGTAGCAATTTATAATAGACATAGCAACGTAGTACTTACGAGAAATAAATGAAGAATAAGAGAGTACTTACTTGCTCGAAGCTTTTGAAGATGGTTTTGTGAATTGAAAGAGAAAAAAGAAAAAATTTGGGATGGTTTGGAGAGGGAATGCGGCGCCTTTAGGTTAATTTCTAGTGTGGTTATGTTTCAAGACTAAGTCCCCTTTATATAGGAAGAGAATGGGTCAGGTTTTGACCCATTTACAATCGGTTTTGGAGACAAAAATGCTACATATGCGGCGCATAATGCTCGGCATAGTCATGGTATGTGCGGCGCATAGTCTATGGCATTTAGGGACATATGCACCGCATAGTCTATGGCATATGAGATCCTGAGACCTAATGCTATAGCATAGGCGGCGCATAGTCAAAAGCACACTTAGGAATGGGCGGCGCATAGTGTATAGCACACTAGATTCCGAGACCTTAGGCTATAGGATAGGTTGTGCATCGTTCGTGGCCTAGTTTTACCTAGGGCTAGCCTTCCTCGATGCCTAGTTTGGAATGAACAATGCTCAATCCATAGCCTTATGCATCACTATTCCTAACTTACCAACTTTACCATACAATGCGTCCAAATCGTCAATTGAAATCAATCTCCTCGTTGAATACCTCTTGCACCTATTTTTGCTTAAAACCAAATGAAAATGATTAGTACGATGGGTTGCCTCCCACCAAGCGCCTTAGTTTTGGTCGTGGCACGACTCTTATTTTTGTATTTTCATTATCAAAAGCAAAACAAGTAAAAAAAAAGAACGATAAAACGATGGGTTGCCTCCCATCTAGTGCCTTTTTTTATTGTCGTGGCTCGACATAGTTACCTCGAGTACTTAGACTTCGTCGAGATAAGTGATGGCCATAGAATTCATCGAGTCAAGAGGACCGATATAAGGCTTAACACGTTGGCCATTCACCTTGAAGACAACACCATTGTTGTCTTCCAATTCAACTACTCCAGACGAGTAGACTTGGATAACTTTGTATGGACCAGACCACTTAGACTTTAACTTACCTGGGAAGAGCTTCAATCTGGAATTGAAGAGAAGTACCATATCACCCCTTTGGAAGTTTCGTCGAACAATCCGCTGATCATGATACTTTTTCATCCGCTCCTTGTATAGGTCTTACCTTTCATATGCATGGAGACGGAATTCATCTAGTTCGTTCAGCTGCTCCAACCTCAGATTCTTCACATCATCCCAATTCAAATTTAATTGCTTCAATGCCCACAATGCCTTGTGTTCGAGCTCGATGGGTAGATGACAAGCCTTCCCATAGACTAGTTGATAAGGAGACATGCCAATGGGTGTCTTGAATGCAGTCTTATACGCCCATAGTGCCTCATCTAGCTTTTGAGACCAATCCTTCCTATTCGCATTAACCGTCTTTGCAAGGATTTACTTGATCTCGCGATTGGAAACTTCTACTTGTCCACTAGTTTGGGGATGATAAGGCGTAGCTACCTTATGTTGCTTGACACCATACTTGGCCAAAACTGATTTGAATAGCTTGTTGCAGAAGTGAGATCCTCCATCACTTATGATAGTACGTGGTACTCCAAAGCGAGAGAAGATATTCTTCTTTAAGAACGCTACAACACGCTTTCCTTTGTTGTCGGCCAATGCTACAGCTTCTACCCATTTCGAAACATAATCCACAGCAACCAAGATGTACTTTATTCCAAACGAATTCACGAATGGACCCATGAAATCAATACCCCACACATCAAAGAGTTTTACCTCAAGAATTTTGGTCATGGGCATTTCATGGTGTTTTGAAATCGCACCTTGACACTGGCATTGGTCACACCTTCTAACATAGTCGTAGGCATCTCTGAATATCGAAGGCCAATAATAACCACTTTGCAATACTTTTCTGGCCGTCCGATTGCCTGCGTGATGTCCTCCAACTTGCGAAGTGTGGCATGCTTCCAAGATAGTAGGCACCTCTTCATGGGATATACATCGTCGAATGATACCATCCGCACATCGTCGAAACAAATAAGGCTTATCCCAATAGTAGTGTTGTACGTCATGCATAAACTTCTTCCTTTGGTGGTAAGATAAATTGGCAGGTATCACATTACTCACCACGAAATTTGCAAAGTCGGCATACCATGGTAATTTCTCCATTGTTGTCGCTAATATCTTTTTTTCCGGGAATGCATCATCAATCTGAATTTCAGGTTGCGCCACATGCTCATTCTCAAGTCGAGATAGGTGATCAGTCACTTGGTTCTCGCAACCTCGTCTATCTTTGACTTCGAAATCAAACTCTTGCAGTAGCAATACCCATCTAATCAACCTTGGTTTTGCATCCTTCTTTGTCATTAGATACCTAAGAGCTGCATGGTCTGTATGAACGATCACCTTAGTACCCAATAGATAGGCACGAAACTTCTCAAATGCATACACAACCGCTAGGAGCTCTTGTTCAGTAACAGTGTAGTTCCTTTGGGCTTCATTTAGGACCTTACTCGCATAGTAGATAGGATGAAATAATTTCTCCTTTCTCTGACCAAGAACAGCACCAACGGCTACACCACTAGCATCACACATGACTTCAAACGGGAGAGTCCAATCTGGTGCTACCATAATAGGGGCTTCAATGAGTTTTCCTTTAAGGCATTCGAATGCCTTTAAGCAATCGTCATTGAAGTCAAACTTTGCATCTTTCTCTAATAGTTTGCACAATGGACTCGCAATTTTGGAGAAGTCTTTGATGAACCTACGATAGAAACCAGCATGGCCAAGAAAACTACGAACTCCCTTCACCGAAATTGGAGGCGGTAGCTTCTCAATAACCTCAATTTTTGCTCGGTCAACCTCTATTCCTCTTTCAGAGATCTTGTGCCCAAGAACGATTCCTTCTTTTACCATGAGGTGGCACTTCTCCCAATTCAGCACAAGGTTGAACTCTACACATCTTTGTAATGCCATTCTCAAGTTTGCCAGGCATGCTTCAAAAGACTTACCAACAACTGAAAAGTCATCCATAAATACCTCCAAAGTGTCTTCAACCATATCAGAGAAAATAGACATCATACAACGTTGAAAGGTGGCTGGTGCGTTACATAACCCGAATGGCATACGTTTGAAGGCAAACGTACCATATGGGCATGTAAACGTTGTCTTCTCTTGGTCTTCGGGTGCAATACAAATCTGATTATAGCCTGAATAACCATCCAAGAAGCAAAACCATCCTTTCCCTGCTAATTGATCTAGCATTTGGTCCATAAATGGCATTGGGAAGTGATCCTTGAATGTCCAAGAATTCAGCTTGCGGTAGTCCATGCATACTCTCCATCCAGTGACGGGCCTGAGTGGAATAAGTTCATTCTTTGCATTCGCGACCACCGTCATACCTCCTTTCTTGGGAACACATTGTACAGGGCTTACCCATGTACTATCAGAAATAGGATACATAACTCCTGCGTCTAACCACTTGATGATCTCTTTCTTCACCACTTCTTGCATAGGTGGGTTTAGACGCCTTTGATGCTCAATGGTGGGTGTGCAATTTTCTTGAAGCTGAATTTTATGTGTACAAATCCCAGGTGGAATACCAATAATATCCGCAATGGTCCATCCAATAGCTCTAATATACTTGCGTAGAATAGCAATAAGAGCTGCAACTTGTCGCTCACCCAAATCGGCTGCCATAATGACTGGAAGAGTGTTTCCGCTTCCTAAGAATGCGTACTTCAAATGACTTGGCAGCTCCTTCAATTCTAACGTGGGTGGCTCTTCAATAGATGGCTTAGCTGGTGGTGTAGGCCGATTCTTGAGATCAAGATCCAGCTTCTTGGGAGTATAGCGATATGTTCCTAATCCCGATAGAGCACAAATGGCTTCTTCAGAATTTTCAGCATCTTCACTCTCTCCATTCATGAGCACAACCTCCAAGGGATCATCAATAATTTTCTCTTCTTCAAGTAGTTCTTTCTCATCATCAAAGAAAACATCAGCCACCAAAAATACACTAAGATCTTTGGGTTGCTTCATTGATTTGCAAACATCAAAACGAACCACTTCGTCATTTATTCGGAATGAAAGTTCATTAGCTCTCAAATCAATGAGCACACTTCCTGTAGCAAGGAAAGGGCACCCCAAGATTATGGGAACCTCAGAATCTGCTTCACAATCCAAGATGACAAAGTCTGTTGGAAAGATAAATGAAGAAACTTTTACCAAGACATCGCATAGAATACCAACAGGTCGTTTTACCGACCTATCTGCCATGATGAGCCTCATATTGGTTGGAGTAGGATCTCCTAACCCCAACTTCTTATAGATCGATAATGGCATCAAATTGATGCTGGCTCCTAAGTCACATAATGCTTTGGCAAAGTTCAAAGATCCGATGGTGCAAGGAATAGTGAAAGCTCCGGGGTCGGCCTTCTTCTGAACTATCGATCGGGTAGCAATTGCACTACAATGATGCACATCGTCTTTCAGCTCATAACTTGCTGCCCTCTTCTTTGTCAAAAGATCCTTCATAAACTTCGCATACCCAGGAATTTGTTCAAGTACCTCCACCAATGGAACATTAATGGTCAGCTGCTTTAACATAGTCATGAATTTGCTAAACTTAGTGTCATCCACCACCTTCTTCAGTCTTTGGGGAAAAGGTGGTGGTGATGGCCATGCATGACCCATCATTCCTTGGGTTTTGCACAGTATCGCTAGGTAAAGTGCCAGCCTTTCTTTGATTGAGTGCTGCTGAAAGTTGGCTCAATTGTTGCTCTATTTGCTTGATTGAAGTGGAATGAGAATCAACTAGTTGTTTCATGGAGGACAAATCATTAATTACCTCAGTAACTCCCGCGCTCGTTGCTTCCACTCCTTTCAATAATTTAGCTATCATGTCTTCCATACTTCCAGAATTAGATGTGGTGGTATCACGTCTACCAGGGGGAACGTACAAACCACTCTTTTCATTGTTTTTCTTCCAACTACCTTGGTCTTTGCTTCCAGATTTATCATAATAGTTCCGACCTTGGTTTCCTTGGGTATTCCCACGAAAACCCCCCTGATTGTTCAAGTAGTTGGCCTCCTCTTCCGAATCAGATTCGTCTCTTCCTTTTAGCGCCACAGCTTTCACTTTTTCGGTCTTCCCTGATAATAAATGCTTTGTCAGAAGATCCACTTGCGTTTTCATGTGTGCTAAATCTTGATCACGTTCTTCTTGTCTTCTTCTTTGGTCTGCAGTCATGCCTATAGATAAAGTGGGGCTTGCTACCTCGGAATCCCTGGTATGCCAGGCTCTACTTTGTTTCGTCATGCGATCTAGCATATTGCTTGCTTGACCAAAGGTGAGATCCATAAAGGATCCTCCAGCTGCGTTATCCACCACTGGCTTAGTTATTGAATTCAAGGCTCTATACAATATCTCCATGACGTGAACATTAGTCATGTGATGGTTTGGGCATCTCGCTAGCTTTGTCTTTAACCTCTCCCATGTTTCATGAAGAGCTTCAGTGGGAAGCTGACGAAAGTTTCTGATTTCATCTCTCAATTGTGCCCTTTTGGAAGGCGGAAAGAATCTTTCTAGGAAAGCGTCTCTCAATTGCCTCCAATTTGTAATTGAATCAAGAGTCAGCCCACTCAACCATAGTGTTGCCTCCCCAGATAGATACAATGGAAATAGAGGTAATCAAATTGCATTCTGACCAACACCAGGATTTTCAAAAGACTTGCATGTAGAAATAAAGTTGATAAGATGCATATTCGGATCATCGCCTGCTAGTCCACCAAACAATCCCTTGAGTTGCAATAACTGAATCATGGTGCTTGTGATGTTGAACTTGGCTCCGGGCGCTAATGGTGGTGGAATTATAGCTCCAGTGGCTCCGGCACCATCAAGATCATCATCATCATCGTCGAAAGCTGGCTGCATAGGTTGGCGATCATGTCTATACCGAGCTTGTCGACCTCTTCTGTTGGCAGGTGTTGTGATTTCAGTATCATGCCTTGGGTTTAGTAATTCGTCATCACCTAAATCCTCATCGTCAGGATTTGTTGCTCGTGCAGGGTTATCAATGTTCTGCTGTTGAACCTGGGCTGCGGCAAGGGCAGCCAATCTTGCTTGTTCCTGTTGAGCAGCCATCCTTGCGATTTCAGTTTGTGCTTCCATTCTACCAATGCGTTGTGGTTCAGGATTGATTGGTAATAACGATTGACCAGAACTTCGAGTATGGGGCATGCACTAAAATAAAAACCTGCAGTAGACAAAAACAAAAACTAAACGTAAAAGTACGAGAATCATTGACCAAAGGGTCTAGTAATTATCACGAACTTGATTGACACTTGTATTCCCTGGCAACGGCGCTAATTTTTGATAACGCTTAATCTAAAGCTCTCGTAGGAGTTTAAAGCGGTCGTTAGCAAATATAGAACCCAACAGGGTTGGGTGTCGATCCCACAGGGAATAGCTTGGCCAACAAGTAAGCAAAATTACTAAACTTTTGGTGCAAGTCTCGTAAAAAGGGGGGATTGTAATGTGTCACCAAAACAATTAAATAAAAGCTGAAAATAGCAAAGTAAAAGAGAAATATTGTTACGTAAGTTGTAAACAATGAGAATTGAGGCGTTGGGGTTATGTCCACCTTCTGAGGTATACGTCTCTATTGGCTATGAGTATGTAGAATTCTGACATGCAACTGCTTATAGAGAATTGTATTCGATGGTAAATCCAGGCGTTTTTCGACCTATTCGAGGATTATTTCACTTTAACTCTTTCGAGCTTAAAGCGTGTCTAACGGTACTAATTCTCCAAGAGGTTAGTCCAGTTACGGCACTAGCTTTTTAGTAGGGAATTTTAGGGGGTGACCCTACTACATTGACATTATCTCTTTTCCAGACAAATAACCTTTCTTTCGAACAAGTTAAATGTTATACTGGCGTATTCTTGCGTTTGCAACCACAAAGAATGTAGACTAAGATGAAGAGAATAATGATATAAGCAGTATACGTGTCGCGAACTCACAACCTCACAGCAATAGATAGTATCTCATACGGCTTCCATAACCCCAACAGAGAAGTTTAGTTACCCATGAATGCGAAGGAGATCACGATTGGCATTGTTGTTATACCACAAGATTGAGTAATTTAGTGTAGCTTAGGTGGTAGGCGTGAGGCATGAATTCCTAGGCAAAGTAATGATTCTCTTGTTGTGGAATTTAAGAATAGAAGAGTAGAAGAAGAAAAATAGAATTAATGGAAAGATTAGAAGAGTTGTAAAATTGTTTGTAGTGGAAGATGAGAGGGATGGAAGAAAGTATTGTGGTCTCCCCTGATTCTTATTAAAAATCTCTAGCATGATAGGGTATTTATAATACCCATATCCTAATCCTACTAGATAAATAAAATATCTAACCAAATCCTACTAGGCTAATGTAATACTTAACCCAATTGTACTAGGTTAATGTAACATTATCATAATCCAAATAAACTAATGAAATACATAACCCAATTGTACTAGGTTAATGTATCATTGTCCAAATCCAACTAAGTTACTGCAAATCCCCAAAGTCTTCAGAAATGTTGTTTTAGCCCGGGATAGATTTTCGATGCAGCAGTTTTGGTCCTTAGGCGTGTAAACTCCCTTCCCTTCCTTTGTGAGCTTTCTTTTGTGTCAAGTAAGCCATAAAATGCTGAATTCTACATCATTTATACCTGAAACTTTACTAATCATGTTCGTTAGCTCATTTACAGGAAAAAGGACTAAAAGTGCATGAAATATATACTTTGTTCTCAAAACTAGGCTAAAATATGGGCAAAATATATTGATATAGGCGTGTAAATTCGCCTATCATCAATGCAAGACTAAGCATAAGCATGTTACTGAAATTTTCCAAAATCTAAAAGATTGAAATCTCTATAAATGAATAACTGATAAATTTGTACACTTCGTCAAGCAAACCCGAGTTGAGATACACTGACATACTAACTGAAATTGTGGGAGGCATCATATAATTGACATTCCCCAATTTAAGCAAATCGGGGTCCAATCTGTAACCCCAGTTAGAAGGTTGTATGTACCTTTCTATGGGTACTAACACGATTTATGTGGATCCACTAATCTGATGTCCTAGAGGACTAGGGAGTCAGTCCTAAACTGGTGGGTGAACCGTAAGAGAGTGTCAGTCCTAAACTGGCGGGTGACATCTCATAATCTAAAATATCATAGGATTTGGACCATTGAAAATTTCCAAAGTTTAGACCCTTTTTGACTCAAGGGAGTCACTCGTACCCTTGGTTATGAGTCATAGGGTGCCTAGGTGGTCCAATCGTACCCTAGGCAGTAAGGATGTCTTAGATACTGCCGAAGGTATGACTCATATGGGATGGTATAGGACAAGTCATATGGTGAATGTTTATGTTGTCTAGTGTAATTTGTCTACCATACAATTGGGGGATACGATTGAGGTTACCAATTATACCTTTAGGTACGAGTTAGGGAGGGTAAGTCATATGGAAAAAATTAGGTGAGGTCTTGTCAAGGTTTAGTACGAGTTGGGGTATGAGTTGGGACATAAGTTGTGGTGTCACTTGTACCCTTGGATACGAATGGTAAAGTGAGTCGTACCCCTGGACGTGAGTTATTTTAATTTTTAAGTCAAGGGTAGTTTGTACATTTCATACTCCAAAATACTTATGTCCTCAAATTATATAACCCCATATGGCCTTCTACAACACTTATTAAAGAATCATAACACATCAAATACTCTCTCAAACATTCTCTTAGAATATTGTTGGCTAGGGTTTATTCATGTGTTCTTCAAAGGGCTCAAATGTCAAGATTTCTTCCGTGAATCTTAGTGTATAAGGCGTGTACTCGTTCCCTCATTTTTATTCAAAATAAAGGCATGTGTATTGTGTTTTAAACGTTGGTTTATGAATCATGAATGGTCGATTTCAAAATTTTATTGAGGATCTTTATGCATATGGTTTGCATATGTGGTTAGTTGTTGGTTATGATTTAACTAAAGGGGTATTGAGTAACCCTAATTATGGTGATTTACACGTTGGTTTGGTCTTGGTAAAGGTGTTCCCTCAACATGTTTTATAAAATGCCTCAAAAAATATTTTTACTCTAATGTTGAACTTTCATTGGAACTCTTGCATTGTTTGATTTGGTAATGGAACCTTAAAGGGATTTGAGATTTTTTTGCATGTTTTAAATGGTTTAAATGATATAAATTCTTTAAATGTTTGGAATGGTCTTTAATCGCTTAGAATGGCTTAAAGTTTAAGGTTTTGGTGGTCATGATTGGTCTATTTTGAAAACCTTGCGGGATGCATGGAAATCCCCCAAGTGAATGCACTAATTGAATTGGTTTAAATGGTTTTCAAAGTCTTAAGTCTAATTGGTTATTCTTGTGGAGGACATGGAAGTCTCCCAAGAGGTTAATATGATAAACGGAAAGGGCACTTGAAAGTCCCTTTAACCTAAATGGTTTGGCTATGGATAAATCTTGCAAGTATGGTGGTATGACGATATCACTGGTTTATTAAATATCCTTGGTTAATAAATAGATAATTGGATTTTTTGGACTTGGTTTTAATTGGGCATTAATGGCGGGAAGTAAAGCTAAGCCATGAAAAGTTGCAGTTCCGAGAGGGCCAAAACCTGAAACTGATATTTGCTGATATAAGGGATCCTTAATGACCACGTGCGAGTGTCACATTATATATTGGAGGGATATACTAGTCATCCCATAGGATATTTCCTGGTCGTGCAACTATATACACTGGACCCTTTCAACAGGGGGAGCTAAACCCATATGGACTGTGGATGGTTAGGATGCCGTAGTTACACAACCCAGGAAAAGGTTTTAACTGCATACTAAACCTGATTTCCTTTTCTCAGCATTTATATATATGTATAGTTGTATGCATATGGATGGTTTTATTTGGTTTTGAAAATGGTATCATTTTATTCCTATCCTGAGTGCATGCTAGTGTTCACTCACTAACCCATCTACTGGCGGTTGTATATCCACGCTATGCAGGAATCGACCATTCTACTTCTCTTGCTTAGTGATCAGATTCAAGTACAGTCGATGTTGGAATAATGTGGTGAGCTTCTATAGTTTGTAAGACATATATTTCATGTCATGGTTTACTTTACATAATTCTTGTCTTTCATAGACTTTGTTTTTTTCTATGGTCGGAGGCATGTTGTAACACCCCGAAATCTTATCCCGAAGCGTCACACGGTGCTTAAGGCTACAAGTAGCCTCAATCTAACCCTTTGAGCCTATTACTACATATAATAACTTATTTCGACATGAAATAAACAAAACACTGGTACTGTCATATCAAATGATAGGAAAAACGAAGAAAATACTCGGTCCAAACGACCACAATACTGGAAATCTCAACATACTAACAATATAATAACTAGTCTGACAAAGCCACTACTACTCCATGACTAGAGAGCCATCGGGACAGGCCCCCAACTAACTCAAACTGAATTGAAAGCAATAATATATCTACTAAGATACTGAAATGTCTGAAGATAGGTCCTCGAACCATGAGGACTCACCACTGTGGAGATGTAGACAAAGGTACTCTGAAATCACTGACGAGGCTGGGACTGAGCACCTGAACCTACATTATAAGACAATGTAGCACATACACATATATGTGGATCAGCACTTGGGAATGTACTAAGTATATGGGGGTGTATGCATTTAAATAAACATTCTCATTACTCTTTATAAAATCATGCATGCATATATGAATGACTGACATAGCTTGAACAAATCTGAAATATAATTCTCATGAATCGTGAATAGTGAAACATGAAATATAAATCTCGTGAGTTATTATACTTAACTTTAAAATCTCTTCTCTCCTATTATTCTCAATACGTTAAGGCTAAAGGAACTTTAAACAATACTTTCAAACTCCTACTTTTATCTTATAGAGAGTAAAAATTCTTTAAAACTCAAGGACTCAGAACTTTTAGGAACTTTCAACACTTAGGAACTCTAGAACTCTTTTAGACTTGGGACACTTAGAACTCGGGATTATATAACTTTGGACACTCGGGAGTTTCTTCTAACCGACATAAACCATGTGAGCTACATGGAGTCCAACGTCTTGTCCTCCTAAGGAATAAATATCACGTTGAGGAGAGGCGTCATACTCTTTCCAAGGAGTATAACCTCAACTCAATGATTGCTATCTCGGCCTCGGGCCCATAAAACTCAGTCCTACGGTGGCACATAGTTCTGGGGTATGAGACCTCGAAATCATACCCAACTCGGTGCTAAATACTACTCCTATACTCAGCTCAAAACTCTTAGGAAATCCACCTCAAATAACTCAAGGGTCTATACTGAAGACCAAAATGTATTACTATTTGTTTTAATAGAACATCATTGTGGATTCCAACTCTATTAGGACCAAAAAGGTCAAATATTTCTCAATAATCTCAAAGTACTCAAATCACAGGTGCTTATAGCACAGAGGTCATAAAATTACAATTCTCAAGTAGGGCTTAGTGGCCCATAGTTCAATCTCAAGTTAAGACTCATAAAAATGCATACTAGAGATCATAAGGATTCGTAAATCATATAGAAATCTGGAATTTCAGCATTATGCATTAAAATCTCAACATACTCATGTATCTTAATTTCTAAAACATGGAAATTACCATAATCTCAATAACAACAACAAAGGGTACAAACCCATACTTCAATTTTCATAAGAAAATATGTGAAACCATATATTCTAGTATTTCTCATATAATCACTTAGGAAGTCACTCCTTAACCTTCTCGAGGAGAAATGAATCTTAGGAAAAATTTGGGGTATTACAATATCTCCCCCTTAGAAAAATTCGTCCATGAATGTCACTAATTAAGCTAAGAGCACAGACGAAATTGAGTACGTAAAGATGGAAGACTCGCTAAACTGACTTTATGTCTTTCTAAACTCTTGAATACTTTAGAGAATGCATGAACTTAATAAGGGTAGATGCATAGCTGAAACTTTAGATTAGGAGGGCCGAATTAAGGAAGAATATTACCTTTATCTTGATCTGAACTCGCGGAAAAGTGGTGCGGGTACTTGGCTCGCATGTCTTCTTCTACCTCCCAAGTAGTGCCCTCAACTGACTGGTTCCGCCACTAAACTTTTACCAAGGGAACTTTTTTGTTCCACAGTCTACAGATCTGAAAATCTAGAATCTCAATAGGAATCTCATCAAATAAAGGACTGTTCTGAATATCAGCACTCTCTAAAGGATCTATTATAACGAAATCACCGATATGCTTTTTAAGCATGAAGACATGAAAAATAGGATGAACGGCTGACAACTCTGCGGGCAACTCAACTTCATAGGATACTTTACCAACACGTCTCAAGACACTATAAGGTCCAACACGGGGGCTAAGCTTCCCCTTTCTACCAAACCTCTTCACCCTTTTCATGGGTGAAATCTTCAAGTACACCAAATCACCCACCTCAAAATCAAGATCCCTTCTCCTCACATCGGCGTACGACTTTTGATGACTCTGAGCTGTCTTCAACCTTTGTCTAATTAACTTCGCCTTATCCATAGCCTCAAATACTGCATCAGGTCCAACCAAAGCAACTTCACCCACTTCAAACCAACCTATGGGTGATCTACATCCCCTACCATACAAAGCCTCAAATGGTGCCATCTCGATGCTAGCATGGTAACTATTGTTATATGCAAACTCGATCAGTGAAAAATGCTCATCCCAACCACCTTTGAAATCTAGAGTACATGCCCTGAACATATCCTCCAAAGTTTTGATGGTCCTCTTAGCCTAACCATCAGTCTACGGATGAAACACGTAACTCAAATGAACTTGGGTGCCAAGACCTATCTGGAAAGCTCTCCAAAACTGAGAAGTGAATTGAGTACCCCTATCCGAAATGATAGACAAGGGGACTTCATGCAACTTGACCAACTCTCGAATATACAATCTAGCATAATCCTCAGTTGTATAAGGTGTATGTACAAGTAGGAAATGCGCTGACTTAGTCAATCTTTCTACAACAACCTAAATAGAATCATGATGACGTCGCGAAAGAGGTAAACCAGACACAAAATCCATAATCACCTCTTCCCACTTCCAAGTGGGAATACCAAACTCTTGCATCACACCACCAGGTCTTTGGTACTTCATCTTAACCTATTGGCATATTGCACACTTTTCTACAAATCCAACTATATCCTTCTTCATACCACTCCACCAATAGATTTCCCGCAAGTCGCGGTATATCTTGGTAGTGCCAGGATGAATAAAATATCATATGCCATGTGCTTCAGCCATAATTCTCTGCCTTAGATCATCAACACAAGAAACACACAATCTACCCTGCAATCTCAGCATATCATCTCCCACTTAGGAGAAGACCTCTACCTTTTGGTCCTTAACTAACCCCTTCAGTCTGACCAAACTATCATCTAAGTCTTGCTTCTCTTTCACTTCCGAAACTAAAGAGGATTCAGAATTACTTTGCACCAAAGTACTTCCCTCAGCGGAATCAAGCAACCTAACACCCAGTCTCGCTAAACGATGCACATCATGAGCTAACTCTTTCTTACCTTTCTCTACATGAGTAACACTACCCATAGATAACCTGCTAAGGGCATCTGCCACTATATTATCCTTGCTCGGGTGATACAACACACTTATATCATAGTACTTTAACAACTCTAACCACCTCCTCTTCCTAAGTTTCAACTCCCTCTCAGTAAACATGTACTGTAGGTTTTTGTAATCAGTAAACACGTCAACATGAACACCATAAAGATAGTGTCTCCATATTTTCAAAGCAAAGACCATAGCAGTTAACTCAAGATCATGGGTTGGATAGTTCTTTTCATGTGTCTTCTAATGTCTAGAGGCATAGGCTATAACGTTACCTCTTTGCATCAACACACAAGCCAAACCAACTCTAAAGGCATCATAATATACCACAAAACTATTTGTACCATCAGGCAAAGTCAACACAGGGGCTGAAGTAAGTCGAGTCTTCAACTCTTGAAAACTCTTCTCACAGGAATCTGACTACTGGAACTTAACTTTATTTTGGTTCAACCGGGTCATGGGAGATGCAATAGAAGAGAAACCTTCAACAAAACGGCGGTAGTAGCCAGCTAGACCTAAGAAACTTCTAATGTCATATGGAGAGATAGGTCTAGGCTAATTTCTTATAGCTTCTGTATTTTAGGGATCAACTCTAATGCCTTCGGCTGAAATAATATGACCCAGAAAGGCTACTGATCTTAGCCAAAATTCACACTTTTTGAATTTGGTGAACAACTGACGATATCTAAGAGTTTGCAAGACAATTCTAAGATGATATGCATGGTCGTTCTCAGTACGGGAGTACACAAGGATAGCATCTATGAAAACAATGACAAACATATCAAGATATTTCTTGAACACTCGATTCATGAGGTCTATAAAGGCTGCTTGGGCATTGGTTATCTTGAAAGACATGACTAGAAACTCAAAGTGACCATAACAGGTTCGGAAGGTTGTCTTTGAAATATCACATTCCCTCACTTTAAGCTGATGATAGCCAGATCTAAGGTCTATCTTGGAGAAACAACTTACACCTTGAAACTGATCAAATAGTTCATCAATTCTCGGAAGGGGGAACTTATTCTTAACTATGACCTTGTTAAGATGACGATAGTCAATGCACATACGCAAAGAACTATTTTTCTTTCGCACGAAAAGAACAGGTGCGCCCCAAGGAGAGACATTGGGCCTTATGAAACCTTTATCTAAAGATCATTGAGTTTCTTTTTTAACTCCTTAAACTCTGCAGGTTCCATAAGGTATGACGGAATAGAAATAGGCTAAGTGTCGGGAAGAACGTCAATCCTGAATTCTATCTCTCTATCGAGAGTTACCCTTGGGAGATCTTCCAGAAAAACATTAGGAAACTCATTAACAATGTTGACTGACTGAATAGTTAGAGCCTCAAACTTAGTGTCTTTGACTCTAACTAGGTGATAGAGGCAACCTTTGGATATTAACTTTCTAGCTTTGAGATAAGAGATAAAATGACTTCCGAACCACTCAAAAACTAGTTCATCAGGTAACTGAAACTTGACTACATGGGTACGATAGTCTATAGATACATAACAAGAATAAATCTAATCTATACCCAGAATAAGGTCAAAATCCACCATGTCCAACTCTATCAAATCAGCAAATATGACTCTATGAAGAACAGTAACAGGACAATCTCTATACGCTTGTTTAGCAACAACTGATTCCCCTACTTTTGTGTGGAAACTAGGAAAGGATCAGGAATCTTCTCGGGACTCATTTTGAAATTTGCAGCTACTAATGGAGTCACATAAGAGAAACTTAACCCAGGGTCCAACAACAAAAAAATATCAAATCAAAAGTCACGGAACATACCAATAACAACATCGGGAGAATCCTCCTGCTCCTGATGGGATGGTAATGCATAAAATATGTTTTGGCTCTGACCTTCAGCAGTGCTAGATGAAGTGCTTTCAGCAAAGGCGGAACAAGCTACAGGAGTTGGTGCACTAGTAGTCTGTGTCTGGGGTCGGGCATCTCTGTTCCCCTTCCTAGCATGTGGATAATCTCTAAGTTTGTATCCCTATTGGCCATAACTAAAACAACCCTTCTTGTCTTCAAAACACTCATCGGGATGATCCCTACCACACTTAGCACATGGAGGATAGCGGGGTCTGTTACTTACACTGTTCTGGGACCGGGACATAGAAGACCTGTTCCTTGGCTCCTACCTGCCTTTAGGAGCAGGAGCACTAGCTAATGAAGGCGCTGACATAGACGAACAACCCTGGAACTATGGGCGGTTTCCTCCATGGGACCTAGCCTGACTATACTCATGCTGCTCAGATCTAGCCCTCTTGTTAACCCTCACTCTATCTCTCTCTCTTATTTTGTCTACCTCTATCTGTTGTGTATGTATCATCAACCTAGACAAATCTATATCCCTATTCAGCATCGCAGTCCTACACTATTTCAGTACTAAACCAGAAACACCTGTCACGAACTTGCTCATACTAGCTCGGGTGTTAGAAATCAAATCAGAAGTATACTTGGCTAATTGGTTGAACTTCAAGCAGTACTCTTTAACAGTTATGGAGCCCTGCCTTAAGTTCATAAACTCCTTAATCTTCACTTCTCTCATCTTAAGCAGGAAGAACTTGTCCAAGAATGCATCTTGGAACACCTGCCAAGTCAGAGGAGCAGCATCCTCACCTCTACCCTTCCTCTAGGATACAACCCAGTCATAAGCAATGTCTTTCACCTTGTAAGATGCTAGCTCAATACTTTCTTCCTCAGAAACATGCATCCCCTTTGTGATCTTTCTCACCTCCTCAAGGTATAACTGTGGGTCTTCATCTGCATTAGACCCATAAAACTCTGGCATATTCATCCGTATGAAATCATGAATCCTAGAAGCAGCTAAATCACCTCCTTGCTGATTTCAAATTACGGCCTGGTTATTGGCCCGAACATTAGCGGTGACTTCTTAGGCCAACACCTTAAAGGCCGCCCAAAACTTAGCATGAGACACAGTCTCATTCAAGGGATCAACAGGCTGGGGTTGCTCATTATCGTTTCTGTGGGCGTTCGCTCTTCAGGGAGGCATTTTCTGAAATAGGAGAGCATGAATTATTAGATGAGAGGGACAACTGTAGGCATGATAGAATCTCAAAGAAATAAATAAATTTTTCCTAAAACTTCTTGTAGCCTCTTGCTCATAGATGTGGAACGCTACACATCGATGGTCAAGATTCTACTTAACGCGGCTTGTCAGACTCCCTAGGACTCCTTAAACCTTAAGCTCTGATACCAAGTTTGTAATACCCCAAAATCTCATCCCAAATCATCACACGGTGCTTAAGGCTACAAACAACCCCAAGCTAATCCTTTGAGACTATTACTACATATAATAACTTATTTTGAGATGAAATAAACAAAACACTGGTACTGTCATATCAACTGATAAGAAATATGAAGAAAATACTCAGTCCAAACGACCACAATACTGGAAATCTCAACATACTAACAATCTAATAACTAGTCCAACAAAGCCTCTACTACTCCATGACTAGAGAGCCATTGAGACAGGCCCCCCAACTGACTCATACTGAACTGAAAGCAATAATATATCTACAAAGATACTGAAATATCTGAAGATAGGTCCTCGAACCATGAGGACTCACCACTGTGTAGATGTATACAAAGGTACTTAAAAATCACTGACGAGGCTGGGACTGAGTACCTGAACCTATATTATAAGATAATGTAGCACATAGACATATATATGGATCATCACTTGGGAATGTACTGAGTATATGAGGGGTGTATGCATTTAAATAAACATTATCATTACTCTTTATAAAATCATGCATGCATATATTAATGACTAACATAGCTTGACCAAATTTGAAATACAATTTTTATTAATCGTGAATAGTGAAACATGAAATACAAATCTCATGAGTCATTATACTTAACTTTAAAATCTCTTCTCTCCTCTTATTCTCAATACTTGAAGGCTAAAGGAACTTTAAACAATACTTTCAAACTCCTACTTTGACTCATGGAGAGTAAAACGTCTTTAAAATTCAAGGACTCAGAACTTTTAAGAACTTTCAACACTTGGGAACTCTAGAACTCTTTTAGACTTGGGACACTTAGAACTCGCGATTATATAACTTTGGACACTCAGTAGTTTCTTCTAACTAACATAAACCTTGTGAGATACATGAAGTCCAACATCATGTCCTCGTAAGGAAGAAACTACACATTGGGGAAAGGCATCATACTCTTGCAGGGAGTATAACCTCAACTCAGTGATCACTATCTCAGCCTCGGGCCCATAAAATTCATTTCTATGATGGCACATAATTCTGGGGTATGTGGCCTCAGAATTATACCCAACTCGATGCTAAATACTACTCCCATACTCAGCTCAGAACTCTTAGGAAATCCACCTCAAATAACTCAAAGGTCTATACTGAAGACCAAAATGTATTACTATTTTCTTTAATAGAACATCATTGTGGATTCCAACTCTATTAGGACCAAAAAGGTTAAACATTTCTCAATAATCTCAAAGTACTCAAATCATCGGTTCTTATAGCACAGAAGTTCATGAAATTGTGATTCTCAAGTAGGGCTTAGTGGCCCATAGTTCAATCTCAAGTTAAGACTCATCAAAATGCATACTAGAGATCATAAGGATTCATAAATCATATAAAAATCTGGAATTTCAGCATTATGCATTGAAATCTCAACATAATCTTGTATGTCAATTTCTAAAACATGGAAATTATCATAATCTCAAGAACAACAACAAAGGGTACAAACCCATACTTCAATTTTTATAAGAAAACATGTGAAACCATATATTCTTGTATTTTAAAACAACTTTTGGGAACAAGTATGAAAGTAGTGTCCTTGTTCAATCCCCACATACCTTGAATTAGAAGATTTGGATGAAATCTCACTTTTGAGACTCTATTCGTACTCTTGAATTAGGGTTCTTGAAGCCCTTGACTTGGGAACCTTGAATCTTGACTCAATTTAGAAAATCTATGGTGGATTCTTGAGATTTTTGGAAGAAGTTTTGGATACTTAGGATTTTTGTTGAGAGAAAACTTGACAAAAACTTCATAGAATGCTTGTAAATGACTTTAATTTGGTGTTTGTACTCTTTCAGAGGCTTGGAAAAAGTCCAAAGTACCTTTTTAAGCTTTTGTACGAAGCTGGAAAAATTAAACTGGGAACCCAATTTTATGGGCTACCGTGACACGCCACTATCACAGTGGCTCACCAAAAATTGACAAATAGGAATATGGGAGTCACCGCAATGCAGATCCATCACATTGTCCTACTGGTTGGGACCTGGAACTTCAGCGCGATGCGCCACAATCATGCTAGGCCACTGTAAATTGACTATTGGGAAATTGGGGTCCTCCGCAATGCGCCACTATTGCGGAGTTCCACTGGAATTTGATAATTGTCAAATAGACCCTCTCCGCGACGCGCCACACACTAAAATGACGTTGTTTTATGACTAGGACCTAAATTAGCCATAACTTCTTGCCTGGGCATCGGATTTGGGCAAATCTTATATCGACGGAAAGCTTATGAAATTTACCATGTGATAAAAATTCAAAATTAGGGAAATTCTGTATGGTTAAAATGATACTCACTTAGGAAGTCACTCTTTAACCTTCTCGAGGAGAAATTAAGCTTAGGAAAAATTTGGGGTATTACACATATCTTGACTGAGTACTCTTCAGTTGGTCTAGAGGCTTTGTATGGACAATTGTGGACTTGGTCATGGTATGGATGGTTTATGTTATTTATACATACATTGGCTTATCATTTATGTATTTAGTTTTATGGCTTCCGTATTGGTATGATTGGTTATTGGGTGGTTGGACCTGATTGGGTTGGTTTTGGCTATAGACTTATCCCAGAGTCTCCATATGGTTGTACACGCTATCTTGTTATATGTTCGGACTTCATCCGACTTAAGGTATACATATGGCGGTTGGGCTGGGTAATAGAATAGATTCTTGATCCTGGTTAGGATTGGGATTGCCTCATACGTCTAGGCCCTAGCTTAGTCTATGACAAGTTGGTATCAAAGCTTTAAGTTTTGGTGTCATGGGGTGTCCATAAATCCGTGTTGAGTAGATTCTTTTTTATGAGTATGTCGTGCACCACACTTATAATCAAGAGGCTATGAGGTATTTAGGAATGTTTCACTTTCTTGGTTATTTTACTTTTGGGCTATGGAGTCTAAGGTCTTATTCTCTTCTTCAAATCTTTCTTGGTTCACTCTTTGTATCATGTTTTCTCAAATATCCAAAGGTTCTTGGAAATTCACATGTCCCACTTGATGACAACATGGATGGATCTAGTCTAACTCATAAAGCACAAACCTGGTCAAGGGTTGTAGCTTTTGGTTTTCCTTGTGGAGTCCCATCGGTCACCACTGACCATACCTTAGAAGGAGTAATACATTCTTGGTTATCAATATTAAGTTTCAATATTCTATTAATCTGTGGACCCAGATAGTAGAAACTCTACCACGCTAGTCAAGTCCTATTACTATAAGGAGGAATGAGGTTAGGTTGGAAATAGGTAAGGTAAGGAGGTCTCGATTCTCTGAACTAAGGAGTGCTATTTTAGATTTCGGTATTGATCAGGATCGTCTCAATGCCTTTACTATCTATTAAAAGTCTAAGGCATCTTTTTATGCCGACACTGGTATGTTGAAAACTTTTTTCTTTGTGGTGTGTATGGGTTATTTACTTTGGGATCCTCTCTCTCTTGTGACCATATTTGTGGTTGTGTATTTTGGTTATGCTTCCAAGGTTGTTTCAGACTCTTTTCCTCTTCTATTTCTACCTGGGTAAGTGACTCCGCGACTACCAAAAGAGTCTATGGGGATGTGTGGTATTTATTGGTAATATAAAGGGGTCTTGGTGGTATTTTTTTTACTCGGATATGGTGAATCCGATGTCATTCGAGAATGGGTTGGCTGCAATTGTGCTATTCACTATTAGATTGTCAGATCCATAAAAAGGTTGTCTTTAGGCTTCATGGTGAGTATGTTATATAATGGGAAGGTGGTTTTATTCCCTAGCTATTAAGGAAAAAGTTATATCATATCTTAGAGTTGGGAGATTTATCTCCAAAGGGGGGTGTCTTTATTATTTGGTTCGGGTTATAGATTCTTACTTGAAAGGTCCTATTTAGTTTGGTTTGGTGGTGAATGAATTTTCTGAGTTCTTCTTAATGAACCTCATGGTGTCATTCTAATGGGGAGATTGGTTTGGGATTGGTTTTGTTTTGGATATTTGTCCAAATTTCTATTACTTCTTTATAAAATGATTCTGGTTAAGTTAAAGGAGCCTAAGGAACAGTTAAAGGGTCTCTTAGATGAATGTTTTATCAGTCTTAATGTTTCTCTATGGAGTACTTTCACTCTTGCATGCATAAGGGTAATGGTTCCCTAGGAATGGGTAGGTCGTTAGTGTGTGACTAAGGACTTAGGGTGTCCTTCTAGTGAGGGAGTACCTTATATGTACATTCCATTTTATATGGGGTACTTTGGTAGTAGTGCATAGTAGTTGATAAACACATTATGAATCTTAGATGTTTGATTCTGATAAAGGGCGTATAATAGCTCAGTATAACAATGCGTAAATTAAGAAGGCAAATTGGTAAGTTGGATGATGTTAATGACTTATGGATTACTATAGTAGGGAATTTGATAGTTATAGGTCAGAAGTTCAAATTGAGCGAAGAGACTAGGGATCTAGTTATTTGACAGGTTAGATCATGGAGCTTGCCCTTATCTTTGCCCTTATACTTGTACTTTGTTGTGGGCAAGAAATTGATTTCTAAATTCATGGTTTTGAATATGGATTTTGGCATAACTGAGGCTTTTGATATAATTACTCATTTAATTGATTTTCCATGGATTATGAAGCATTGTTCATGTTTTACTAATGTTTATGAACATTGTGGGATGCATGAGAATGGTAAATGAATTTTGGGGTACTATGGATTCCCCAAATTACTTGGTTTTGGTTTTGAAATTGTATGTCCTCAAAATTGTTTCTGAAATTACCACTGAATATAATTTTATAATATAGTTTGACTACTCTTAAATCTCTTATTGCATAAATGGTTAAGGGAACATGAATTGGTTTTGGTTGGATTCAAATGATTTTGGAAAGGCCTTGGTGTCCATGGTTTGATTTTAAATGGTTTTGTTTCAATTGGGAACCTTGGAGTTAATTAGGTCTCATGGTTTTTGCATGTCTATGTGGGATCTACGTATCATTTGGTTGAATGAGATTCTGGTAGAGGAAAATCAAGTTTCACTATTGTACATTCTTAGTGACACCCATTAGGGCGTAGTGTTATGCTTGTAGGTGTAATGGTGTGAAGGCTAATGGTTAGTCTTAAATTACTTCTAGCGGTTGACAATAAGGGAAGGTCGGGTTGTATATTCTAGTGATCCTCTTCTATCTCGGTTAAGAGAGTAAACTACTAGTGTGACATGCATTCTTATAGTGCTTATGCTTAAGGTTCTTATTTCACATTCACCTTATTCCCTAGATATGAGTCTTGACCTTGGTTTAAGTTACTCATGGTATATATGGTTGTGTTTTTTCTGTGTCCAATCTATGGACTCCTTTCATAGTATGGTTTTGTTGGGATATTCCTTTATTTATGGTTTAGGTGGTTATTATAAAGTACTTTGTACCTATGGTGTTGTGTCTTATTCTGGAGTCTTTCATTGGGAGGCATGGATAATTCTTGTACTTTGGGTTTCTTAAATGACTCTTCTTATGTTAGGATAGTAGTGGTTAGAGAAGTGTGGTGATGTGTTGAAATAGGGAATATAGAAATCCCTAAGTGGGGGAGAGTCTTGGGTGACTACTAGAGTTAAGGTTTGAAGGTGAGGTAAGATTATTGTCATAAAAAATGGATAGAAAAGGAATAGGTGGTGAAAACCTTTGTGGAGGTTATAGAGGGTGCTATATGTTTTAATGGATAGATCATACCTCGGGTATGTAAGCAGTAGGATTGAATGGTTGTGGTTGGAAGAGGTGCCCATAGATGTATTGGGTTTGGTAAGGCTTGGTTTTATGAACTGTTCAATCATAAGTTGGGGGTTTTGGGTTATAATGGTTGGATATAGGTATGTCCATTTCCTTTACTCTAAGTTTTCGTATTATAAAGGTGATGGAAGTGCTCGGTGGCTTAAGTTAGCTCCTTTGTGTTTTGGATAGGATTGAACATGGGATTGGTGGTGTATAGTTAGACTCAAGCTCTCGTAGTGATGTGTCTCGGTAATTTCAAAGTTGGATTTGATTTGCTCTTTAGCATAAGTTTCGTTCATCTGGTAACCTATGTGTTGTGTTGGGGTAGGGTATAGATGGTCCTTGGTATGGTTGGTTCCTTTGGGTGGTATATCCCAAATTCCTTGTTCATTAAGGAGGATCTTGGATTGGTAAGTTCACCGGTTACAAACAATAGGCATGGGTTCAGTAGAGGTTCTAAGGTGGAACTAAAAGTTTGAGAAAGCTAATTGGGATGCGGAAGTGGACATGGAGTCCAAGGATCCGTATAGGTTCTTTGTTCTGGAAATTCCTACTTATCCTTGTCCTTACCCGTCATTCGAGGATGATGAATCCTATTGGGGGAGACTGAAATATCCTAGGATTCGGACCTTTGAAAATTTCAAAAGTTTGGACCCTTTTTGACTTGGTATGACTCAAGGGAGTCACTCGTACCCTTGATTCAAGTCGTAGGGTCACTAGATCGTCCAATCATACCCTAGGATGTAAGGCTGGCTTAGATACTGCCCAAGGTACTACTCATATGGGTAAGAGTCATATGGGAACTTACAAGTGGTATAGTACAAGTCGTATGGTGCATGTTTTAGTTATCTAATGTAATTTGTCCACCATATGGATGGGGGATAAGATTGAGTTTCCCACTCATACCCTTAGGTATGAGTTAGGAAGGGTAAGTCGTATAGAAACCCATAGGTAAGGTTTTGGTAAGGTTGGGTACGTGTTTGGGTACGAGTTGGGGTGTCACTCTACCCTTAGATACGAATGGTAAGATGAGTCGTACCCCTGGAAATGAATTATTTTAATTTTTATGTCAAGGGTAGTTTGGACATTTCCTACTCCTAAACCCTTATGTGTTCACATTATATAACCCAATATGGCCTTCCATAACACTTATTTAAGCATTATAACACATCAAATACTCTCTCAAACACTCTCTTAGAAGATTGGAGGTTGGGGTTTCTTCATGTGTTCTTCAAAAGGACCATGGTCAAGATTTCTTCCGTGAATCATCGTGTATAAGGCATGTACTCCTTCCCTTATTTCTATTCAAAATAAAGGCATGTGTATTGTGGTTTAAATATTGGTTTATGAATCATGAATGGTCGAGTACGAAATATTGTTGAGAATCTTTAAGCATATGGTTTGGTGTTGGTTTAAACTATGTTTTTACATGTTTTTTTATAGTGGTTTGCATATGTGGTTGGTTGTTGGTTATGTTTTAACTAAAGAGGCATTAAGTAACCCTAATTATGGTGATATACACATTAGTTTGGTCTTAATAAAGGTGTGCCCTCAACATGTTCGATAAAATACCTCAATAAATATTTTTACTCTATTGTTGAACTTACATTGGAACTCTTGCATTATTTGGTTTGGTAATAGAACCTTAAAGGGATTTGGATTGTTTTGCATGTTTTAAATGGTTTAAATGATATAAATTCTTTAAATGTTTGGTATGTTCTTAAATGGTTTGGAATGGTTTAAAGGTTAAGGTTTTGGTGGACATGATTGGTCTATTTTGCAAACCTTGTGGGATACATGGAAATCCCCCAAGTAAATGTATTAATGGAATTGGTTTAAATGGTTTCCAAAGGATTAAGGCTAATTTGTTATGTTGTGGAGGACATGGAAGTCTCCCAAGAGGTTAATATGGTAAACAGAAAGGGCACTTGCAAGTCTCTTTAACCTAAATAGTTTGGCTATGGATAAATCTTGCAAGTATGGTGGTATGATGATAACACTGGTCTATTAAATAGCCTTGGTTAATAAATGGATAATTAGATTGTTTGGACTTGGTTTTAATTGGGCAATAATGGCAGGAAATATAGCTAAGCCATGGAAGGTGGCGGTCCCGGGAGGGCCAAAATCAAAAACTCATATTTGTCGATATGAGGGGTACCTGATGACCACGTGCGAGTGTCACATTTTATATTGGAGGGATGTACTAGTCATCTCATGGGATATTTCCTGGTTGTGTGGCTACACGCAGTGGGACCCTTTAAGCAGAAGGAACTGAATCCAGATAGCCCGTGGGTGGTTAGGACGGCAAAGCTACACAACCCAGGTAAAGGTTTTAACTGCATGCTAAACTTGATTCCTTTTTCTCGGCACTTATATATATGTATGGCTATATGTATATGGATGGTTTTATTTGGTTTTGTAAATTGCATTATCTTATCCCTATCCTGAGTGCACACTAGTGTTCACCCACTAACCCATCTATTGGCGGTTGTATACCAAAGCTATGCAGAAACCGACCATTCTACTCTTCTTGCTTAGTGATCGAATTTGGTTATAGCCGATATTGAAAGAAGTGGTAAGTTTCCCTTGTTCGAAAGGCATCTATTTCATATCATGGTTTACTTTACATAATTCTTGTCTTTCATAGACTATGGTTTTAGGCTATGGTCGAGGGCATGTCTCGACTGAGTACTCTTTGGTTGGTCTAGAGGCTTTGTATGGACAACTGTGGATTTGGGTATGGTACGGATGGTTTATGTTATTTATTCATACTTGGCTTATCATTATGGTATTTAGTTTTATGGCTTGCGCATTGGTATGGTTGGTTAATGGGTGGTTGGACTTGATTGGGTTAGTTTTGGTAATAGACTTATTCCAGAGTCTCCACATAGTTGTACAAGCTATCTTTCTATATGTTCGGACTTCAGTCAACTCAAGGTATGCATTTGGTGGTTGGGTTGGGTAACGGGGACGATTCTCGATCCTATTTGGGCTTAGGATTGCCAATACGTCTTGGCCGCGGCTCGGGCTGTGAAAAAATCTTACACTAGTTACATAGTTCTGGAACTTACGGACTACGATTACGGACCCAGTCCTAATTGGCGGGTGAGCCTCCATCCCAAGGTTCGATCGGTGCTAAATCCTACTCCCAACTGAAATGGCACTAGCACTGAACTTAACTACGTTTAACTGAACATTATTTCTGATGGTGCTCACCATGATTATATCAACTGGGTAAAATCTATATATATATAATAGGAGAGGCAAAAAAGCAACGTGTCAGCACCATAAAAATCAGAATTTATTATAATTAAATAAACTTAACATCTAAAACATAATAAATAAATAAATAAATATTTTGAAAAAAGTGTTCAGGCTTTAAAGAAAACTGTCAATTTAAATTTTTCACATATTTACAACCGATAAAAATGTTGTATATCTATTTGAAGAAAACTTCTTTTCCCCTCATAAACAAAGCAACTCTTCATTGAATTCCAAAAAGTAAAATTTCTTTCCAGAATTTCTTTTTTCGATTGCCGAAAACTCTTTGGGTTTTCCCCAACAAATCAATTTTTGTGGTTCAATTTCATATATTTTTAGCAAAACAAATGTGGGTTTTGTGGGGAATATAAATTGGGAAGAAATGGGCAATAGATTCATATGCATGGCCATTTTGTCGTCGTAGTCATCTATCTGAATCGTTACCCAATTCTACACAGGTATTATTTGTTAAAATTTTCTTTTGTATAGTTACTTTAATATTTTTTATGTCCATATTTTTTTCAGTTCTATTCTGAATCGATATTTGGAACAATGAATATATACTTTAAAAGGAATCAGGGTGGGAAATTTTTCCTTTAATTTCTTATTTTAAAGATATCAATGTCATACTAATACGGAGTCAAATATTAAGAGACTTAAGTATACTACAATTCTATTGAATACTACTAATCTTTCTCTACTGATGGTAAATTCGTACCCGAAAAAAGTGTGTATACTGAAAATTTAAAAATTACTAACAATTCCACGTTTTAGGCAGCAACTCTAATTCGTAATTTGTTTTTATTATACTTATTCATTTCCAATTCTGTCGCTGCAGGATAATGCTAAAATGCTTTCACTGAATGTTTCAAAGGATCTTGTGGTTTCTTTCAATTCCTTGGATGTTGGATAATAGAATGATTGACTATTGATCCAGGAGAGTGAGTTGATATTTTTAAAATTTTAAACTAAAAATAATTGATTGGCTAAACAGTGAGATTTTCATCAATATTGAAAAAAATGTTCAAAAATTTTTTCCCATGATTTTCTGTTCTTACAGATTTTAGCATTGTTTTTGAGTTATTGATTTGGCTAAGAAGAGTTTTAGTAGCTTTAGAAAAATATTTATGGTATCTGTAGGAATAGCCTATCAAGTGTGCCTGTTTTTTCATTTTATAAGTAGTCATTTTTTGATTCATCCATCAAGAAGTTAATATTTTTATGTTGTATGATTTTTATAAGTAGTCATTTTTTGATTCATCCATCAAGAAGTTAATATTCATCCATCAAGAAAATAAAATGTTGTTGCTTTCTCACATATATATATTGCACCTATGTTTTACTTGCATCATGGATCTGCCAAACACTATGAAGAATTATTAATAGATTCTGACGGTGTGTTTTGAGTATCAAAATGGTAAGGGTGCATATAATGGACCGTTGTGATAGGGCCCTTCCTCGGCCCCTGCGCATAGCAGAAACTTTAGTGCACGAGACTGTCCTTTTAAAAGCTTATTTTTCAGGTGATAAAAATGAGCAATAACACTGATAATGATGAGGAAATAAGTGACTGAAGTTATTGAAACTGAAGCACAAGCAAAGGAGAACACGAATGAAGTGAAGATGGTCAAATATTTTGTGCGAGTGTTGTGGATTTACAAGGGAGAAGATGGAGTCATTATATCGATAGTTAGGGAGAGAAATCAAGGGTAGTGGACTGACAGAGGTGTGAACAATGACGTTCTTCTCTAATGGTGTTACAAAATAATAACCAAGGTAAATTTAGAAAGTCAATTGTGAAAAATAAAATTTAGCATTTAAGGTATGATTAATTTTCTTTTGCAGTATTGTAAAACATATACCGACACATATTGGATTTAGACTTAGCAGAATGGAGGAAAGAACTTTGTTTATTATGCCAAGAATTGCGAAAAAAATGCATTAACAATTTTAATTTACTTTCTCTATATTAGGAGTTATAAAACTTACTTTGTAATGTATTTGTTAAGCTTAAAATTTTCTTTGTATTTATTTCTTCAATTGCGGCATAGGTTTGACGAAATTAAAACATGGAAGTGAAAATGCCATATTAAACATCGTTGTTGTAATAAATAATAAGATATATCTCAACTCAAACACACAATTTTAATTTTATAAAGTACACATTTTCATATAGACCATATGTTTTATGTATGACTTTATGTCTTTATTGTTACATACATGCATAAGAATTTATTAAATAATTTAATTTTAATTGAAATACCTGCGCATCACGCGGGTACGTATACTATTAATAATAATATTCATGGTTTAACCTAATCATTACTTGAAAATTTGAAATTATGTAATACACATAGGTATCGGATGTTCATAACCCTCCAGCACTAAATGATCATATAATACGATATCAAAGCTTAAAATTGTAGTATGGAATCATGGTTACAAGACCCAAAACATGAACAATTCATAAAACGACTGAGAATCATGAACTTGAACATGGAAATGTGTTAAGTATGAGGAAAATGACATGATTACATGGCTAAATTCATAAATTGAGGATTTAACATGAAATTCACTTAAATATGACATGGAAAACTGAAATTTAAAGCTTGAAGCAACCTAAATTTTCATGGGTTCATGCATAGACATGAATTCAGTTCAAATTACTAGGGACACGTGAATTTAACCCATCTTGAACATATGAAATTCCATAATAAAGGAAAAACCCCTTAATTTGATTAAAAAGATGTTTTTTGGGATCCATGGGTGAGAGGGACCCATGGATGAATACTAACATACCTTAATAGCTAGTTTCATGAGAATTTCTTGAACTTAGAGGCTTGAGCTCTTGATTTCTTAAGAAAGAGCATTGGTTTTGTTCTTGGGTGAAGAGGAGGATTTCTTGAGAGCAATTTTGATTGAAAGGGGCAAATAATGCCCTTTTGGAAGTCCCAAATCATCTTAAGGATGAATTGGGTCATGGAAAATGACTCAAATACCCCTTGGACACTTAGATCAAATAACTACGTGGGAGAAATCCACGTGACATGCCTCTCTCTCCATAGGAGAAATAAATGAACTGCATATCTTACTCCGGAGGCGAAAGCCACATGTCGCGTACCACTCCACCTTGAGAGAGAGCAATGCATCACGACCTTATCACGTTTCTCCTCTATTTCAGTCATCCAAACATGCCTTGATCCTAGTCTGAAAATCCCACGACTCTTCCAATATGTACTTTTAACCTCCCTAAACATGAATAAACTCGAAAACCATCATATATATATATTGAAGGCCAAAATAAAAATCCATAAAGTTTAGGGGTCTTGAAAATGATTAAGTCCTCAACACTTAGTGAAATGTTCAAGCCTTGGAACTCTTAACCATGCAACTAAGAGCTAAATCGAGCTTAGAATATTACAAGGTATTACGACATATCTCTCTTAGGAACATTCATCCTCGAATGAGACTGGTTAGACAGAGAATACTAAGGCAACTGAGGTCATATACTTAACATGCATGACTTGGAACATGATTACATTACTGAGTCTGAAGCATGATACATGAACTAAACTGATTTTGTAAATGCTTGCAATGACATGAGAATGGTTACATAGCTGAAATTGAGAACATAAAGGAGTCAATGTAAGGAAAATCGTTACCTCAAGCTCAATCTGAGTTTGTAGAGAAAATATAAGCGTACTTAGTTCGCATCTCTGCTTCTGCTTCCCAAGTAGCTCCCTCAATGGACTGACTCTACCAAATAACTTTAACCAAGGGAACTTTATTCCTTAGCCTACGAATCTGACGATCAAGTATCTCAACTGGGACTTCTTCGTAAGAAAGGCTATCCTGAATATCCGTACTTTCTAAAGGAACAACAACAGCTGAATCACCGATTTAATTCTTTAACAAAGAAACATAGAACACTAAGTGTAATGATGCCAAGTCTGCAGGCAACTCAAGCTCATAAGCTACCTTTCCAAAATGGTTCAAGAATCTATAAGGGCCAACATAGCGGGGACTGAGTTTCCTCTTCTTACCAAATCTCTTCACTCCCTTCATAGGCGAAATATTCAAATAGACTAAAGCACCAATCTCAAACTCAAGATCCCTTCTTCTCATGTTTGCATAAGATTTCTGACGGCTTTGGTCTAGCTTCAACCTCTCCCAAATCAACTAACTTTCTCCATTGCCTCAAACACTGAATCTGGACCCATCAAAGCAGCTTTACCCGCTTCAAACCATCCAATGGGAGATCTACATCTCCTTCCATAGAGATCCTCAAATCGAACCATCTGAATACTGGAGTTATAACTATTGTTATAGGCAAACTTAATCAAAGGCAAGTGGTCATCCTGATTTGAGGTGATTTTATACACTTTGGTATCATTATTCTAACTTATTTTGTCTTGTTTTGAGAGCAATTTGTATGCTTAACATGTTCATATTAATATAAATAAGCATTTAAGTGTCCAAGTATTTGATTATAATGTCCAATGTATTTTTCAAACAAGTTTGTGCTTAATTGAGTCATTTAGAGTTCAACTCAAAAAACTAGCTTTACTAGCTTGAGCTAGTTGTGTGTCTAGTTGGTCTCGGTGGATTCTAATGTGTTTAATCTGTTCCAAATATTGTAATGGTGTAATTATGAGTGAAATTACTTATTTGTAATGTGTAAAGCTTAAATTGATTAAGTCAAGAATCGAAATAATAAGTGAAAGATCATTGCAAATTTACCTTATCTTAGCTCATGTTTTGATTTGTTGTTGAGAATATTGTGTTGTTTTAATCTTGAATATGTGGTGTATGATATTGCAGGAGACTTAGTGAACTAAATAAGGTAATATATTGATGATAAAAAGGCTCGAAATTCATTTGAAATACACTACAAAAGGCATGGAAAAAAGAAGGGACGTTCAACCCTTAACTAAATTTTTAAACGCAAATTTCAGTGAGACGAAGCGAAGTCAACGCATCGCATCGATGTTCCAATGCGTTCAAAGATGCATCGCGTCACTCAAATAAAATGCTACGCCGATAAGGATTGGACCTGGTGGAAAAATTCATTAAAACACGTGCCAACTCTTAAATCCCTTTCACATTTTGATTCTAATATTATATTACACATATTTGGTCAAACTTGGAATAGGAGAAGGAGACACGTACAGCTGGTACAAATTTGGACATCACTTGGACATTATTACTATTTTTGGTCAAACTTGCATAACTGGGAACAAAATTGAAGTATATATATACACCTGGGAACACGCATGAACACGAAAAAAGGGGGGACACGGCTTTGGAGAAAAATACGGAGGCGGCTGCACGATTTAGTAGGTTTTAATTTTTTTTAGTTAGCCTTTAGTTTTTTATATCATGTATTCAATTAGTTGAATCGTGATTATGAATATTAGTGGCTAAAAATCTTCTTTTCGGGGTTAAAGCCAAGAACATAATTTTTATTATTTTTTATTAATATCGATTAATTTTGCTTATCATTGTTGGTTGTTTATTTATTCTTGTTTTGATTATTTTAAGGATTCACGACCTTTAGAATACATATATTGTCAACCTTTTGATCTCGGGAGAGAGAATAGGGAGATAAAAATGGGAATAAACAAAGTTTGATTTTTTATTCTTTTATAAAAAAAAGAATTAAACTTAGCGTTTAGGACGGGGATGTACTTAGATGCCTTACTTGATCAAACATAAGATGATAACTTTAATTCACTTAATTGGATTATTACATCCCCACTCAACGATGCAGTTGTAAGGTCCATATTAGGTAAAAGATTAGAGGTTGGGAAACCATGATCATGCAATTAACCCTACAAATCAACGACCAAGATAAGCAAATTAATGAATGAAATTCGATAACATAGTATGATTGTTCGAAGTGCTTTAACCTTGTGTTTTAATCCATTGATTGTCCCAAGAATTTTATTTTTATGCATTATTTATTTTATTTACAATTGTAAAACTCTATTTGCTACTCTCCTCAATTGGTTAAACTAGAATTAGATAGTCGGCAAACGCAAGTCCCTGAGAGATCGATACAAGGGCTTCCTTGAAGCCACTTTACTACTTGATAAGACCATGTACACTTGCGTGTGCGCTTGGGCGCTGTCAAGTTTTTGGCGCTGTTGTCGGGGACTTGTAACTAGGCAACTATCTTATTTTAGTTTAGCTATATTGAGTTGTAAATAGTTTTTGTTTAGTTTTTTTTTTCTTTATATCACACTTCTTGACATGACAGCTTGGGATAGATGGTTTTCAAGTGATGACGATTCTATATGGTGTATGGTTTGTGGTCAAAGGGGTCATGCTGAAGATATGTGTGTTGTCAACCCCGATTCAGTAATGTTTGTGGGATATGCTGAAAGGAAAAATTATATAAACTGCTACAATCAAACGGGGCTGAATCAGTCACAAATTCAATTATGGACCAACCAGCAACATTTCCAGCAGCAACAACCAAACATGCAGGCCACAACTCAAACGATCAATTTGGAAGAGTTGATGAAACAAATTTTAGCATCTCAGAATTAGTTGTTGGCATACATGAAGAACCAAAGGGAGGCTGCAGAACAAGTGATCCCCCAACAGTTGTAGAGGAAGTTGCTGACAATCCGAGGAAGTCTGAGTACTAGGAAACTGAAATTATTGAACAAGTTGAGGAGATACCACTGTCATCATGTCTACAGTGGCCAAGAGAAGAAAAATATGAGAAGGATATTAGCTAATTTGTGGTACAATTGCCACCATGTCTATAGTGGCTAAGCAAGGATAAATATGAGGAGGATATTAGCCAATGTGTGGAGCAAACACAAGAATCGCAGTCACTCAATTGTCATCTTTATCTTGAGACTGAAATTGAGAAGGTAAATAAAAGTGAGTGTGCAGTAGATTGTGTAAATTTTAAAGTAGGATTGATTTGGCCTCACTCGAAATATTTTTCTACATTATGTTTAAATGATATCTTATCTGTAGAATCATTTAAAATAGTGGAAGAGTGTGAAGAGGAGGAACAAGAATTCTATATTCTTGATTTTACATCGAAAAAGTAACATAAAAATAGACCTCACTTGAAGGTCAAGTGGTTTACCATGCATATTCTATTACTCGGTTCATTAAAATTTGTACGACCACCCTATGAGCGAAGCTAAAAGATGGTGCGATGTTGGGGATAAAATTTATATCTCAAGATGGAGGAAAAAGCATGATTAGGTCGTTCCGCGACACTAAATCAGGCACTTCTTCGGAGGTAACCCAAGCTAAGATATGTTTTCTTTTTAGTTTTTTAGTTTTTATTTCACGTATTTTTTGTTTTTGGTTGAGTCACAGGTTAATAGAAAGTCTGAGTACCATAAACTTGAGCTTGAAGTATGGAAAATATCAAGTGTGGGGTCCCATGGATCCCATTTATGTGTGAAGATGCTACTAGCAAGGCCTAGAGGCCTTAGGAAGTATTTCTATCTTTTTACTTTTAAATTCACTTTGGAAATAAAGTAGATTTTTAAGTGTGGGATGGAGAAATTCACAAATTTTGACTCAATTTAATATTTTTTTTAGGTAAGGAATAAGTGAGATATTCTTGATTGGGGCTATTTTTATTACATGATGCAAGTGGGTTTGTTTGTAAAAGCATGTTGATTATGTGAATTGCTACTTTTGAGACTCTTAGGCTCATGTTTATGACTCTTGCATTTGTTGGATTAATTTTGAATTTATGCTATTGTTGGTTGGGAGTCTATGATGATCCTATTGAGTTGAGCATGTGCCATGTGTGGTGTGAGATTTTTGTATATTCCTTGTTGCATGTGATGTCTAGAACTTACTCAGTGTGTGTGTGAAGGGAAATAAAGAGTGTCGATTTAGAAGATGATATAGACATTTCTTTGATAGCCTTGTTTTTACCTTCTTTTTGACCTACCCTTGTTCATTATCCTAATTAAACCCCATTGAACCTTTAGCTTTTTCTTTGACAACCTTATAAGTAGCCTAATCTCCATCTTTGATAGAACATAATTTGATCCACAAAGCTCCTAAGTGCTTTAATGAAAAAAATGATTGAGAAAGGAACTAGAGAAATTGAAGAAGAAAAATGTGAAATTGATGCCCCAAGGTAATAGTTATTGGTGTTTATAATTAATTTGTGGTGGATGGAAGTTATATAATTTATGCTAAAAATATTGCCATGATTGTGAAAAAAAGAAGAGAAAAATTGATTCTTGTGGTAGTAAACTATGTGTCCACCATAGATTTGTGAAAATGCTTAAAAGAGATGTGGCAAAATAAAGGTGATGGGTGGATAAAAAAATGGTGTAATTTAGTTGTGGATATTGGTTTTAATTGTAAAAAGTGATGTATTAAAGCGCTTAGAGAGGTTAGTCATTATTCCCAAATAGTTCTTACCCGTCTCTTAGCCTACATTACAACCCTGAAAAGTCATATTTGATCCTAAGTTCATCATTCTGAGATTAGTAGAGCATTACACTAAGGGAAAACCTATGGTTCATTGTGTGTAACTTGTGAATTCTTTTTTAGAGTGAGCGTAATTTGATTCTTGTACCCATTACGTTATAAATTGCAATATTGTGAGTAATTATGGGTAACTCTCTTATTGTCAGGGGTACATGTTTGATTAATGTGGGTGATTAGTATGATGTCCTTAATTGAATGATATGCATGAGTTCTCCAACTAGGTGAGTCAATTATTGAGGCTAGGATGTTTTGGAGTAGTGTTCATGAGCTTTCAATTGTGTAAATAATGTACTTTGTGTAGAAACTTACATTCTGTGTAGTCATTGTAGTACTAGCTTAAATGTCTTGCATTTAGTAGAAGTATAGCGTCACGTCAGATTTTTATGCTTAAAATGACGAGTTGTTCGAGGACGAACAAGAGTTTAAGTGTGGGGTGATGATCTGAGGTGATTTTATACACTTAGGTATAATTATTCTAGCTTATTTTGTCTTATTTTGAGAGCAATTCGTGTGCTTAACGTGTTCATATTGATATAAATAAGCATTTAAGTGTCCAAGTATGTGATTACAATATCCAATGCATTTTTCAAACAAGTTAGTGCTTAATTGAGTCATTTAGAGTTCAACCCGAAAAACTAGTTTTACTAGCTTAAGCTAGTTGTGTGTCTAATTGGTCTCGATGAATTTTTATGTGTTTAATTTGTTTCAAATATTATAATGGTGTAATTATGAGTGAAATTACTTGTTTGTAATGTGCAAAACTTAATTTGATTAAGTCAAGAGTCGAAATAATAAGTGGAAGATCATTGCAAATTTGTCTTATCTTAGCTCTTGTTTTGATTTGTTGTTGAGAATATTGTGTTATTTTAATCTTAAATATATTGTGTATGATATTGTAGGAGGCTTGATAAACTAAATATGATGATATATTGATTATAAAAATACTCAAAATTCATTAAAAATACACTATAAAAAACATAAAAAAAAAGAGACGTTCAACACTTAACTAAATTTTTTAACGTAAATTTCAGTGAAACGACGGAATGTGATGTTCCAACGCATTCAACGACGCGTGCGTCACTCAAATAAAATGCTACGCCGACAAGGATTAGACCTGGTGGATAAATTCATTAAAATACGTGCCAGCTCTTAAATCTCTTGCACATTTTGATTCTAATATATGTTATATTATACATATTTGGTCAAACTTGGAATAGGAGAAGGAGACGCGTATAGCTGGTACCAATTTGGACATTATTACTATTTTTGGTCAAACTTGGATCACTGGGAACAAAATTGAAGTATATATATACACCTGGGAACATGCATGAACACGAAAAAAGGGGGGACACGGCTTTGGAGAAAAATACGGAGGCGACTACACAGTTTATTAGGTTTAAATTTTTTTAGTTAGTCTTAAATTTTTCATATCATATATTCAGTTATTTGAATTCTGATTAGGGAAAAGACATCGTTTTCACCCCAAACTATATCCGAAAAGTCGAAGCTACACCTAAACTATACTAGTGACCTATTACACACCTAAACTATAAAAAAGTGAAACTATTTACACCCTTTCAGGCTACCACCACTTGCATGTGGTGTAGTGTTTTACACGCGCTGCCACGTCAGCACCACGTCAGTAAAAAGTATCACTTTTTTATAGTTAAAGTGTGTAATAGGTCACTTATATAATTTAGGTGTGAATTCGACTTTTCGACTATAGTTTGAGGTGGTAACGATGCCTTTTCCCTTAATGTTTTTAGCCGTTTACTTTTGTTATTTAATAGGCTGGACGCACCTAAAATAAGTGTAACACACGCGCCTTAGAATGGAGGTTGCGGAGAGGTAATAATGTCACTTTTATATAGTTAAGGTATGTAATAGGTCACTTATATAATTTAGGTGTGACTTAAACTTTTCTTATATAGTATGGGGTGAAAATGATGCATTTTTCCTTCTGATTATGAATATTAGTGGCTAAAAATCCTCCTTTGGGGGTTAAAGCCAAGAACATGATTACTATTGTTTTGGATTAATTTTGATTAATTTTGCTTATCATTGTTGGTTGTTTGTTTATTCTTGTTTTGATTATTTTAAGTATTTGCGACTCTTAGAATACATATATTGTCAATCTTTTGATCTCGGGAGAGGGAATAGGGAGATAGAACATGGGAATAAACAAAGTTTATTTTTTTTATTCTTTTCTAAAATAAAAAATTAAACTTAGCGTCTAGGACAAAGATATACTTAGATGTCTTACTTGATTCAAATGTAGGATGATAGCTTTAATTCACTTAATTGGATTATTACATTCCCGCTCAATGATGTAGTTGTAAGTTTCATATAAGGTAAAATATTAGAGGTTGGGAAACCATGATCATGCAATTAACCCTACGAATCAACGACCAAGATAAGCAAATTAACGAATGAAATTTGATAACATAGTATGATTGTTCGAAGTGCTTTAACCCTGAGTTTTAATCCATTGATTATCCCAAGACTTTTATTTTTACGCATTATTTATTTTATTTTTTATTTACAATTGTAAAACCCTATTTGCTACTCTCCTCAATGGGTTAAACTAGAATTAGATAGTCGGCAAACGTAAGTCCCTGAGAGATCGATACTTGGTCTTCCTTGAAGCCACTTTACTACTTGATAAGACCACGTACACTTGTGTGTGTACTTAGGTGCTGTCACATCCCAACTACCTTTAGAGTCAATAACACATGCCCTCAGCATGTCCTCTAAGGTCTTAATGATCCTCTCTACATGACCATCTGTCTAGGGATGAAAAGCTACACTGAGTTGAACTTGGGTGCCCAGACCCATCTGAAAAGCCTTTGAATGGTGAGGGGTAAACTGAGTACCTCTATCTGAAATGATAGACAATGGGATCCCATGCAACTTCACTATCTTCTTAATATAAAACCTAGCATAATCCTCAGTTGAGTATGAAGTATGAACTGGCAAAAAATGAGTTGATTTGGTCATTCTATCCACAATGACCCATATCGAATCATGTTGATGACGAGTACGAGGCAACCCTAACACAAAATCCATGTTCACCACTTCCCACCTCCAAGTGGGGATGTTGAACTCCTGCAATATACCACTAGGCCTTTGGTGCTCAACTTTAACATGCTGACAATTTGAACACTTAGCCACAAACTCTACAATATCCTTCTTCATACCATTCCACCAGTAGATTTATTGTAAATCACGGTACATATTAGTGGCTCATAGGTGGATAGAGTATCGCGCCCCATGCACTTCTACAAGTATTCATTGTCTCAAACTATCAACACACAGAACACATAACCTGCCCTGACCACGAAGCACACCATATCTCCCTTTGAAGAAAACCTCTACTTTCTGATCTTTAACTGCCTCTTCAACTTAACCAATCTAGATCCCTATCTTTCTTTTCTTTCACTTCAGCAACCAATGAGGATTTTGAACCATTCTTAACCCATATACTACCTTCATCTGAATCAACAACCTAACACCTAATCTAGAAAGTTGATGAACCTCACTAAATAACTTCTTTTTATCTCCCATAACACAAGCAACACTACTCATGGATAATCTGTTAAAGGCATTTACCGCTACATTGGCCTTGCTCAAATAATATAACACACTCATATCATAGTCTTTTAAAAACTCAATCCACCTTCTCTGATGAAGATTCAGATCTTTCTACGTGAACACGTACTATAAACTCTTATGGTCAGTGAACACATCAACATGAACCCCATAAAGATAATGCCTCTAAATTTTCAAGGCAAAAACAACAGTTACCAACTTAAGATCATGGGTAAGATAGTTCTTTTCATGGGGTTTAAGTTGTCTAGAGGCGTAGGCTATGGCCTTACCTCCCTGCATCATATCACAACTAAGACCAACTCAGGAAGTATCACAGTAAACTACAAATCCATCTGTGCCATCTGGCAGAGACAAAATTGGGGCAGAAGTGATTCGAGTCTTTAACTCCTAAAAACTCTTCTCGCAAGAATCTGACCACTAAAATTTGACCTTCTTCTGAGTCAATCGGTACATGAGGGATTCAAAAGAAGAAAAACCTTCAACAAATCACCTGTAATAGCCAACCAACCCAAGAAACTTCTGATATCTGATAGAAATATGGGTATCGGCTAGTTTATCATTGCTACGGTCTTTTGAGGGTTAACTCAAATGCCATTATCGAAAACTATATGGCCAAGAAAATCTACTTATTTTAGCCAAAATTCGCACTTACTAAACCTAGTGAATAACTGATGATCTCTAATGCTCTGCGACACAACCCTCAGATGATTTGCATGATCATTCTTATTACAGGAATAGACAAGAATACCATCAATGAAGAATATGAAGAACATGTACAAGTACTTCTTGAACACCCTATTCATCACGTCCATGAAAGTTACAGGGGAATTCGCTAGTCCAAAAGACATAACTAGGAATTCAAAGTGACCATATCGAGTTCTAAAGGCTATCTTTGGAAAGTCACATTCTCTTACAATGAGCTGATGATAGTCATATCTGAGTTCTATATTAGAGAAATAACTTGCACCCCGTAGTTGGTCGAACAAGTCATCAATTCTAGGAAGTGGATACTTATACTTGATTGTGACTTTGTTCTGCTGACGATAATCAATGCACATTCTAGAGAACCATCTTTCTTACACACGAACAAGACTGGAGCGCACCATGGAAAAATACTAGGCTTGATGAAACCCTTATCTAAGAGATCTTTTAACTATTCCTTTATTTCCTTAATCTTATCTGGAGCCATTCTATAGGGTGGAATAAAGATAGGTTGGGTATCTGGAAGGAGATCTATTCCGAAGTCAATTTCTCTTTTTAGAGGAACTCTGAGAAGACCTTCAAGGAATATCTGAAAATTCATTTAATGTTGGAACTGACCCAAGACTCGGGGTTTCTGAATTTGAGTCCTTGACTCGAACAATATAGTAAACACACCCCTTAGATATCATCTTTCTAGCTTTAAGATATGAAATAATCTGACCCCTAAGAACTGAAATACTACCCCTCCATTCAATGACTGGTTAATTGGGAAAATGAAATTGAATGACTCTATTTCTACAATCAATTGAGGCATGACATGAGTGGAGTCAATCCATGCCGATAATGATATCAAAATCTATCATCTCCAACTCTATGAGATCAACTGAGGTAACATTTTAGGATAGAGCGATAGGGTAATTTCTGTATACCCATATGGATACAATGGACTTACCCGCTGGGGAAGACACTGAGAAAGGATCTACTAATATTTCTAGATTGATACCAAAGTCTACATCTATGTAAGGAGTCATAAAGGAAAGTGAAACTCTGGGATCTAGCAATGTATAAACATGAATATGGAAGACTTATAACGTACCTATAACCACATTGAGAGAACTTTCTTGATCATGACGAGTATGGAGAGCATACATTCTAATCTGACATTGCCCATAGGGCGCACTGGACGTGGTATCCTGCTGAGTCGGGCGTCCTTCTAAAGTTGATGACAAATTAAACTGGCCCTATTCGCCCAAATCCTTTCCTTTTTGGTCAACCACTTGGCACTCTCGGATCTTATGGTCTGGCTTACCATATCCAAAACACATATCACTAACAGCCTTACACTTACCCTAATATTTCCTACTATATTTCCACCAAAGGATATTAGTGCAAACACTATTCATACTACCTTATGAATTAGATCCGGGCACTCTATCTCGACTATCTTGCCTAAACTTAGGCACTAGCACACTAGCTGAAGATGGAGCTGGGACTAAAAACTTCTGAAAGAACTGAGAATGGTTATCGCCTTCTGACCTTGGCTGAGAAAAGTTAAAACTACCTATTTTGGCTCTCTTATTCTCTATATACCTTTCCTTACACTTCTTCTCCTCAATCTTCTAAGCATGAACCATGAATCTAGACAGGTCCATCTCCTTAATAAACACGGTGGTCCTATACTTTAACTACGCTATCAGCTACACCAGATAAAAAATTACTCATTCTGGACCTATTGCCCGCCACTATAGTAAGAGCATACCTGGCTAATTGGGTGAACTTAGGTAAGTACTCTTTCACGCTCATATTACCCTGCTTCAAATTAATGAACTCCTAAACCTTAGATTCCCTCAAATCTAGGGGAAAGAACATATCTAAGAGAGTTGTGGCAAACTCCTCCCACTCTACCAGCCCTACATTTGAAACACCTAAGATCTTGGCCTTGCAATTTTTTTTAGTTTTTGAGTATACTGTCCAAGATACAGTTGAGCAACCCACTCGTACCCTTATGTATGAGTCATACCCACTCTTTTCTACCCCCGCGTACCTTCAGAATCCTAGATGGGTAGAATTCTATCCACTATACGAGTTAGGCTCCCCTCAATCATACCCTAAGGTATGAGTCATACCTAAGTAAGTCGTACGGTGTTTGACACTTGGTGTAGTATAGATTGTTTTAGTACGAGTGTTGTGTACAATTTAGGGCATGATGCATACCCTTTGGATATGACTCAAGGGTGTGAAGTCGTACCATGATCAGTGTAGATGACTTAGGTGGATCCTAGGGTGCGAGTTAGGGTACCACTTGAACCCTAGGGTATGGTTCCTTAAATGAGCCATACCCAAGGACGGGCTCATTTTTCAAATTTTAACTAAGGGCCCTATGGTCATTTCCTAACCCCAAAACCCTAAGTCCACTCATTATATAAGTGTATATGGCCTCCTAAAATACATTTTGAGTGTATTAAACATCCAAAAACACTGTCTCAAATATTTTGGAAGATTTAGAGGCTACGGTTTGAAGAGGGTTCATCTAGAGGCAATAGAGGTGTCAAGTTCTTCATTGGATCAAGTTGTATAAGACATATATCTCTCTCCATTGTTAAATAACTAAAAAACCATGTATTTCACACTTGGATTAGTAAGTGTACATGGTAATTTTAAAATCAAATGCAAAAGGGTTTTTGTTGTCAAATGATGAATAATGTTTGCTCTTGATTAGACTTGTGAATATATATGATATTGGTGGTGTTTTGCATATGTGGGTGTGTGTTGTATGTGGTTTAAAAATTTGGTCTTGATTAACCCTAATATTAATGAATTCTACCATGAACTTGTCCTTGATAAAGGTATGCACACAAAGTGTTTGTGAAAATGTCTAAATGAAATGTCTAGTCACATGTTAATGGTGTATTGAACTATAGTATTGGTCTAGTGAACATGAATGGGATATGATATTGTTATAATGATTGTGAATACTTGATAAATGTTTGGTAAAGGTATTGTTGGCGATGTTTTGAGTCATAATGAATATGAATGCTTGGTAAATGGTTGGTAAGAACCTTGGTATTCATATAATGAATTAATTTATGAATTTAGATGGCGTGATGGCCCAAAAAGTATGAATGGTTCATAAATTGTATTTTAATGATATTTTTAGCCATGTAATTTGTTAAATTATGACCATGTTGGTTGATGGCTAAGAAAGGGTTTAATTTCCCTAAACATGAACTTGAATTGCGTGTGGAACTAAAGTGTGAAGCTTAAATGAAACTTGAATGGTTTGTAAGGGTATTGATGACTATAAATTGGAATTGATTGATCATTCGAATTAATGCATTCACCTAATAAAGGGGATAATCAATGAATACTTCCATGAATACCTTATGGTCTCGTATGGTGTTGATGTGGATAAATGGTTCAAGCCCTTAAATGTGAAATGAATTGAATGGATGTTAATACATGAACTAAAAGGGGTTAAGAGTTCAAATGTCATCTAATAATGGCAATGAAATGACTAGTGGTTTGTGTTCCTAGTCTAATGAATAACATGTGGTTCGAGTCCCTCGCCTAATGAAATGACTAGTGGTTAGAGTCCCTAGTCCAATGAATGGTTTGTGGTTTAAGTCCCTTACTCAATGAAATGACTAGTGGTTTGAGTCCCTATTCCAGTGAGATGGCTTATGATTTGAGTCTCTCGCCCAATGAAATGACTAGTGGTTTGATTCCTTAGTCCAAGGAAATTACTTGTGGTTTGAGTCCCATGCCTAATGAGTCGATTGAATTGGCTAAATTTATTGAGTTGGTTTGAGGTTTGAATTCCCATGACTAATGTAACAGAGAAGTTTAAGGTTCTAGAATTGGTAAGGTGAACGGTTGAAAGTTGTTCACTCCATGTCTCATAAATGAATGCTTTAAGAATGATCGCTATGACTCTTTCCATGACTTGGTACGCTATTTATATAAACATGTGTATGTGTATCTTCATATATGCCTATGCTAATATAAATGTTATTTCATATGATGGTTTGACTTGGATTGAACTAATGCACTATTTTATCCTTATCCTTGAGATACATGCTAGCACTCCAACCGCTAACCGTTTTTAGATGCAATGTCCCCATGCGACATAGGTTCTAAAGCTTCTTCTTCTTTTCTACGCAGTGACCAAGTGTTCGGGCAGATCGTGTGTTGACATTGAAGTGGTGAGCTTCCATTCTCCAGAAGGCATACATTACATAGTATTTTACTTTATGTCATAAACTTGTTTTTTTTTACTTAGTGTTGGCTATTGTCGAGGGAATGTCCCGACATGTTTAGACATCGGATTTGTAGAGGATTTTGTGGATGACTATGGAGGTGGGTTTATTGGCTAGATTGTTTCCATTAATGAAATGCTAGATATTGTCTAATTATTGACTTTTAGCTTTATTTTCTGCTACTTTGATATTTTTTCATAGTTCATCCGATACTTATGAATTGAATAGATGGTTAGGTTGGGTTAACAGGTAATCTTCGGTCCAAGTTGGGCTTGACATGCCCACACGACATGGCCCGATTTCGGGGAGTGTCAACATCAACACCTCGGTCCTCCTTCTACTGCTTAAACCAAGGGTGAGCTACATCCTGCAACTAGTATGCAACCAACTTTGCACCCTCACTCGAAGTGACACCCATGATATCTGTCACTTTCTGCACCATGTCCAAAAACTCCAGTGGATCCTTCTCAAACTTGAATCCTAAAAATAGAGGGGGATTCATTCGAGTGAAATCCCAAATTTGAACTGCAACAGTATTTACCACTATATTGGCTAGGGCAATGTCTTGCTAGTTGTTCTAAGCAGTTACAGAATGGACTAAGGTAGTGAAATCTTACCTGAATTTGGCGTGAGAGACATGATCATTTAGGGTATATTCCTGAATAGGTTGGGGTGCAGATTGATCCCCGTTCCTTCTTCTGTTGTTTCTTCTAGGACACATTATCTGTAAACGGAATGAATGATGAGTTAGAAAGAGTAATTAAATAGAGCTCATGTTCTTTCTTATGACATGAACACTGAAAAAAGGGAGACTTTCCTAAAATGTCTCGTAGCCCCTTTCCCATAAGTGTGGCGTTCTTCACACCCATGCACAAGACTCTACTCAAAGCGGCTTGCAGACTCCCTTGGACACTTTAAAAACATTTGGCTCTAATACAAAGATTTGTCATGACCCGAGGGAACCCCTAGTCGCAACAATAGTCCTTACAGTGACAGGTGATCATAAGTCAACCCATGAGATGGTACCTTCTATGAGCACTAAATAAGTGATACTGAAATAGCATATGCGGAAGATAAGCAGATAAAATAATTAAAATATAAATACTGAATATATGTAAGCAACAAGTCTGGAATGTCTGTAACAACTGATAATACTGACAAACTAAATAACTATTTACTGACTGACAGTCTGACTATCTGAAAGCCTCTAAATATCGTGAGGAGCTGACGGGACAAACCCCCAACTAACTCTCACTGACTAAACATAAGAAAATACTTAAGTAAATGAGAAAACATATCATGTCCTTAATGAATAAGGACTCACCACTACTGCTACTGGGTAATGCTGAGTTGTCTAAGAACGGTTTGGAAATTGAGCGTCCAAACCTATGTTATAAGACAACATAGTGCACATAAAAGTATGCGGTCAGTACTTTGAATATACTGGTATGTGAGATAAGGACTGACTGAATTGCATGGGATATCGAATCATGAATGTATAAACATGTAATATCTGAGAATGCAAGACCAAGCATAAGCATGTTACTTAAATATCTAAAATCTGTGTAATTGAATAACTGATAAATCTGTGCACTTGGTCAAGCAAACCTGAGCTGAGATACATTGACATATAGGATGAAACTGTAGGAGGAATCATAGAACTGACATACCGTAATTTGAGCAAATATGGGTCTAAACTGTAATCCCAGTTGGAAGGGTGTCAGTAGATTTCCATGGGTACTAATACTGGTTGTGTGGATCTACTAATCTGATATCTCAAAGGACTAGAGATTCATTCCTAAACTGGCGGGTGACCCCTAAGAGAGTGTCAGTCCTAAATTGGCAAGTGACATCTCATAATCCTATGCTGGATATATAGTTCTGGAATTTAGGTTTGTTACTAAGGACCCAGTCCTAACTGGCGGGTGAGCCCCCATCCCTAGGTTCGATCGGTCCTAAATGCTACTCCCAACTGAACTGACACTGGCACTGAACATAACTAAGTTTAACTGAACATTATTTCTGATGGTGCTCATCATTATTATAGCATCTGAGTAAAATAATAATAATATCCATGGTTTAACTGAATTATTACTTAAAAATTTGAAATCATGTAAAACGCATAGGTATTGGGTGTTCATAACCCTCCAACACAAAATAATCATAAAATACGATATCAAAGCTTAAAATTGTAGTATGGAATCATGGTTCAACGACCCAAAACATGAACATTTCACCAAAAGAGTTAGAATCATGAACTTGAACATGAGAATGTCTTAAGTATGATGAAAACAACATGATTACATGGCTAAATTCAGAAATTGGGGATTTAACATGAAATTCACTTGAATATGACATAGGAAATTGAAATTTAAAGCGTGAAGCAACCTAAATTTTCATAGGATCATACATAGACATGAATTGAGTTCAAATTACTAAGGAACATATGAATTTAACCCATCTTGAACATATGAAATTCCATGGTAATGGGAAAACTCCTTAATTTGATTAAAAAGAAGGTTTTTGGGCTCCATGGGTGAGAGGGACCCATGGATGAATACCCGTATACCTTAATAGCTAGTTTCTTGAGAATTTCTTGAACTTAGAAGCTTAAACTCCTGATTTATTGAGAAAGAGCTTGGGTTTTGTTTTTGGGAGAAGAGGAGGGTTTCTTGAGAGAAATTTGGAGTGAAAGGAACAAATAATGCCCTTTTGGAAGTCCCAAATCATGTTTAGGACGAATTAGGTCGAGGGAAATGACTCAAATGCCCCATGGGCAATTTGATCAAATAACTGTGTGGGACAAAGCCACACGTTGCGCCTCTCTTTCCACGGGAGAAAGCAACGTGCCATGTAGCTTACTACGGGGGAGAAAGCCATGCATCACAGAACACTCCATCTTGGGAGAGAGCAATGCGTAGCAGCCTTATCACGTTGCTCCTCTGTTTTAACCATCCAAACATGCCCCGTTCCTCATCCAAAAATCTTGAAACTCTTCTGAGATGTACTTTTAACCTTCCTAAACATGAATCAACTCAAAAACCAACATCTCGGTGTTAGGAAGGCCAAAATAAAAATCTGTAAAGTTTAGGGGTTTTGAAAATGACTAAGTCCTCAACACTTAGTGAAATGTTCAAGCCTTGGACTCCCTAAGCATGCAACTAAGAGTTGAATTGATCTTAGAAGATTATGGGGTATTGTAGTATCAGAGCGCCACCTTACTAACCCTTACCTTGGACCTCAGTTTCAACTTTCTCCTCTCGGTATCTAGTTGATGTTATGTAAGTTAATCGTCTTAAGTAGATAATACATGTAAGCTTATTTCAACAAATAACCCCAAATCACTGTTATGATCTCCTTTTCCTAATCTCTACCTCCCTTTTGGGTTCAAAGTGAATACAGGCTAGATCCTATCATTTGAAACCATTAATAAAGCAATAAGTATGAAGAAAACCACAATGCATGCAGCAACAACTATCTAGACGAATTGAACATTTCCCCTACTTCATTATTTAACTAGGGTCCCCACCACCCTAGAAAAGGGAATTAGCTGCTCATTTTTGTAATATGATCAAAGGAATTTATTATTTAAGATATTCAAACAATATGACAATATTCAAAATAAAACCCAAAGTCTTTAACTGAATAAAAAAAATCAATTCAAAGCAATCTCAAGATCAAAATCAAATCTTGGAATCAAATTTATATTTGTAAGTATATAGAGTGTGTAAATCTAAAAAAAATGTCAAAAGAGTACATATAGGTTAAAATGAAATCCTAGGAAACAACTCCATCACAAAGAAGGAAAATCAAGGTCGGTGGTTACTTACTGGGCCATTATGGGCCATAGGTGGCACCTATAGTCCGTATATGGCCCACTTAGATGGCCCCCTTCCTCCAGAAGCTCCTGAACTCTTTGGACTAGGCATCTTTGCGACCTACTCTATCACCTATGGATTGTAGGTTGCATCTACGGACTGTAGATGCCTTACATAAGTGACAGGGTCTTCTTTTCTACACTTCTAAGCTTTTGGACTTGCAGTTTCTGACACCTACACTAGTATTTACACCCAGTAAGTGGTACCTACAGGCTTTAGGTTCCCCGGTAAGTAGCCCAAAAATTCAATTTTCATCTTTTTCTTTAGTTTAGCATCTAAAACCTGGTTTCCTGCAAAAAATAACACAAAACCCGTCATATCTAACAAAACAATCTAAGTAACTTCATATTTTCAGCATTTTAATCATCGAAAGTGCTATAAATCCATAGCACATCAACACCCTCAACTTGTAGCCTTTGAATGTCCTCAAGCAATACAATAAAAAAACGACACTTAACTAGGAGAACTCTAAGCTATCTAAGGCAGACAATCAACACTTTAACATCAAAAACATTACCCCCTCCTATTTCATCAATCCATAACTAAATGTGTGTATACATGAAGCACAACAATGTGACACAAGGAAATCAAGATATGGCATTCATTAGCAACAGACAAACATTCATATATATAAGTTACACTACCCTGATAAGTAAGCATCTAGCTATACGACCAATGTTCCCTCAGAACGTAGAAGTCCCATCACTCATATAAAATAATGCATGTCAATGCAGGGACGACCAAGAGAAACTCACACTCACAAGAGAAGTTCCACTAATGCGCATCAAATACCATAGTCTTTCCCTTATTTATTTACCTTAGTTTTAAGACAGTCAAGTTAGGATCACAATAGGACTTTATTAGGCTTGGGGGATGGTATAGTTCATATGGATTTATTTAGTGACTAAGCCTCCTTGACACCACACTTACTTTAGGGTCCACTCAACTAGTTCTCTTTTATTCCACCCTTATTTCTCCTTTTTTATTCTTTTATTGGACATTAAGGTTGGGTGTGGTTTCTTTTATTCTATTTTTTTTTCTCATTTTTCTTTTTTTTCTACCATATCCAGCCCTACTATCATTTTTCTTATGTTACCTTTCTTCATACCCACTTTACCTTAGCAACCCTATGATAACCACCCTCAACTGAGGCAATTTTTCTGAGTTGAGGTGCATAATGTCTAAGGAGGACCAGGGCCAAAACAAGTTCATTTTAACACAAATGGTAAGGTGAAAGGTGTAATAATAAATATAGGTTATAAGGCTAAAAAATTGGTATTAGGGAATACTTATTCAACTCAAAGAAGGTCATTTAAGCTAAAACTGGACTAGTATAAAAAATGGCCTATGATCCTTTCCTAATCGACTGTCCTACAATCCTATACAATAATAACCTGGCAAGTTCTGGATTTAACACACAAAGGAAATTAAGTAGTATCTCACACACACATAGCACAGGGTCACATCACAAGCTACTACCTATTCGGTTCATGCATAAGTTTACAATGATTATCATGTCCCTAATTCTAATACCATAACAAGATCCATAATGGTCACATGTATACATTCACAAGTTCTAAAAGAAATTTTTTTGAGGGGTATCATTTTTCTCAAAATTTAACAGTAAAAATATGTCAACTACCCTAGATACTCAAAAAATATCCTAATCACGCAAACGCACAACAAAATACAAAACAAAACACAGCATGACACTTAGACATGCCAATTCTACAACCATATCATGGACGATAGGAAAATATGCATGAAAACAAAAACCTACAATGGCTATGGTATACCCTACCCCTAACTAAAAGACTATGCATAGTCCCCAGTGTATGTAAGCAATGTAAAGCAAGGGACTGAGGACATACCTGAGATACACTAGGCTTACATGTCTTAACAACAAAAAATTAGCATATACCTTGGGTTTTTGATAACGCTCAACTTACACGTTAATTTGGATGCAAGGCGGTCGTTGTCAATATATTTTCCAAACTTTGGAGTTGGGGTCGAATCCACGAGGAACAATATGAGTGGTGATCAAATTAACTTGAAATGATAGTTACAAGTTAAATTCAAACAAATCGTACAAAAAGATAAAATGGGGGAGGTGAGTTCCTATACTAATGTTTCTTTTTGAGATTTTATTGTATAAATTTGGGGCTACGGATAATTAGAGTTGTACAATTATAAATGGATCTTGGGATTATGCATTACTAAGGGAGTGATGTGGGAGTTAGTCATCAACATCGATTTAGTAAGTTAAATATGGGTAGGTTTGGATATAAATTTTGATGCTAGTCTTTCAACCAAACATCAAACTTTCACCCATTTCTCCTTTTGAATATCCAATGGGTGTGTTCAACAATTAGAAACCACAACCTCAACCAAAGCATCCCTATTTCTAGGATGACACCTATGGCATAGTAAACCTCACTTTAACCCTTATTTCTAAGATAGTGAGAATTTAGCAAACTACGCATATAATTATCTATCATTGATTTGGTCTCCACATCTTTCTTTCGAGGATGATATAGATTACTAATCTTCACCTAAAACCCTTCTTTTGAAGATAGCCTTGAGTTTTCTAGAGTTCAGAGCTTTCACCCATCAAACCCATGTGGGTATTTAGAGCTTTCTCCCATCAAATCCCAACCAAACTAGCATAGCAATAATAGAATCCATAAACATGAGATACCAAATAGATAATAACCATAACAACCACACACACTTTAATCCTTATTCACACATAACCCCAAGAGGGAGATTTAGCTACACATAAGATAAATAAGCATAAATATACCCATAATATCCATTGAATTAATTTGGGTAGATCTAAGAAAATGTTACTTCAAACATGGCTCCTCCGTAATATCAACAATGGAAGTGAGAAAATCTTCCACTTGGAAAGTCTCTAATATATTCTTCACCCAAAATTTATACAATATTTTCTTCTCCAAAAATAGAGTCTATGATGATAGGCATATTTACACGCCTAAAGTACTATAATTTACCCATATTTTAGCTAAGTTTTGAGGACAAAATATATAATTCATGCACTTTTAGTCCTTTTTCCTGTAAGTGAGCTAACAAACGTGATTAGCAAGTTTTCAGGTATAAATGATAAAGATTTCAGCATTTTATGGATAACTTGACGCCCAAGGAAGCTTCACGAAAGAAGGAAAGGAGAGCTTGGACGCCTAGGGACTAAAAGTGACGCATGGAAAACCTGTCCCGGGCAAAAACAGCATTTCTAAAGACTTTGGGGATCAGCAGTAACTTAGTAGGATTAGGATAATGATGCAGTAACCTAGTAGGACTAGGATAAGTAATGCAGTAGCTTAGTAGGAATAGGATATGGGTGTTATAAATACCCTATTTTGCTGGAGATTTTTATTATTCCCATCCATCCACCATCCATCCATCCACCAAAACAATTCTCCACCACCCTCATCCCTATTCTATCCTTTCCCTTTTTCTTCATTAATTCATTGTTGACATTATTTTTCATATATTCGACTTTTAATTTTTACAACAAGAGAAAAACTATTTGCAAGGAATTCACGTGAGATTTTTATGATGATAATGTCTATTGTGTTTTCCGTTGCACTCATGCGTAGCTAAACTTCTCTGTTGGGGTTATGGAAGCCTTATGAGATACTATCTATTGCTATGATTTTGTGAATTCTTGACACGTATGCTGCTTATATCATTACTCTCTTCATCTTAATCTAAATTCTTGTGGTTGCAAACACATAGAATACGCCAGTATAGCATTAACTTGTTCGAAAGAAAAGTTATATGTCTGGAAAAGAGATAATGTCAAGGTAATAGGGCACCAACCCCTGTTAAAAAGTTAGTGCCGTAACTGGATTAACCTCTTGGAGAATTTGTACCGTTAGATACCCTTTAAGCTCGAAAGAGTTAAAGTGAAATAATCCTTGATGGTCGAAAGACGCCTGAATTTACCATAGAATACAATTCTCTATAAGCACATGCATGTCTGAATTCCGCATAACTCATAGCCAATAGAGACGTATAACTCATAAGGTGGATATAACCCCAACTCTTAATTCTCATTGGTTAAACATCTTACTAAACATTCTTTCTTTTTTACTTTGCTATTTTCCATTTTCACTTTGTTACATTATTGCACGTTACAATCCCCCCTTTTACGAAACTTTCACCAAAAGTCTATTAATCTTTGCTTACTTAGTGACCAAGTATTCTCTGTGGGATTCGACACCCAACCCAGTTGGGTTCTATATTTGACAACGACCGCTTACACTCTTATGAGAGCTGTAGTTTGAGCGTTATCAGTCTACCAAACCCTTAACTAAAATAAAGGAATATTGAGAAAGAAGAAGTGTGATGCAATGAATACTACATCAAATTAGGGCTTGAGTCTTTTTGTTCAAATTGGGATCAGCACATGCAATTACAATTTTGCCCTTGGGCTGACATTTCTGTCAAGCCGTGATTGCGTAAGTCTATGTACGACTGCAGCTACATGACCGTGATTGACTTTCGCGATCGTGGTTGATTGACCTTCTTGACTAACCATGACCACAACCCATGGACCGTGACCGCAGTAACCGAGGCTAGTTCACTGCAGGTCTTCAGCTATACTTTTTCTGCTCTCTTTTGATCATTTCAAGCTCCAATGGACATCCCTTTGTCTTTTCAACTCCTATACCTGCAATGAGTGGATATTAGTGCATTAAATCACAATTATGACTCATTTACTCATTTGAGACAAGGTAATATGCACAAAAAATAAGTGGGAATGAGTGGTAAAATCACCACTCATCAACACCCCCAACTTAAGACCTTGTTTGTCCTCAAGCAACACTACCTCTTTGCCACGAGCCACAATCATTTATGACAATATTTTATGCCTTAATTTCCATACTGACCTCAACTAGAGTTGCAACCACAAGTATCTCATCACACATGTGCTAGGCTAATTTCTCAACACCCCTCATTATAAAATATAATAATTTAGGTTGCATCATACTTTAAGGAGAAATCAAAGAACAAAAGCCAATACTCTAAAGCAGTTCACCTTTTAACTAACCATACTCCACTTGTCTCATTGTCGAGGAGGTGAAAAAAATCACTCACCTCAACTTGTTTGCATTTCCATCTCACAATAAAGAAAAGTTTCACACACCAAACTACCGATCAAGTAACAAGGAACCTTAAGTGCAAAATTCTTCCCTCACAAAAGAAATCTCAATGCAACAAGTGTCTGCCATAGGCTTGCCCTTATTTTCAATCACCACTATAAAGAAAGTAAATGGTTGGAGATCTTAAAGGACTTTCTAAGCTTGTAACATAGGTTAGAGTTAGGGTAGGATATCATTTAGCGAACTTGGTTACACCCTACCTTGAACATCTATATCACACTTTTACAACACTCCTCCTTTCTACAAAGGGTCGCTCTACTTTGTTTCTCTCTTTTATTATGCCTACTTTTTGCCTCGTTGTTCCCTATTTTCCTTTTACTTCTATTTTCTAGCATTTTTGTGCATGTCATCCTTTTGGTGAGTCCTTTTTTTTTCTAAACATTTGTTTCAACACTTAGGTACATTTGGCATTTTCACTAGTATTTCATGGTCCCAAACTTATTTTCGATGATTATTACCACCCCCAACCTAAGATTTTAGCCTAGCATTGCATTTTCAAGTTCAAGGAAGGTATGGTTCAAAGAGGGATAAAAAGAAAGGTTCACATCTTGTAATGATTTTTCCAAAGAAAGGTTTAAAGGCTCAAAGCGGGTACTAGGGATTACAATTATACATGGGTAGGCTTTTTAAGCTAGAGTGGGTACCGAAATCACAAAGAAGGCCTAAGATCATTTATCCAACCAAATACAATCAAAATTAGTTTTGAAAGACTAATGGGGCAAGTTCTAGATAACACAAGTATACAAGAGCTGAATTCAATATTCTCACCACACATGGAATGCCAAAATTTGTTAAGGGAGCTCAAAGGTCCCTCCCGATGGAAACAATTATGGAGCATTTATTACTATTCATAAGTAAAAAATTTGTGAAACCATAAAAAGAGAAAAGGATTTGTTACCAAATTGCTCATGTCCATGCCTTTGATTTTTCAAAACTTTTAGACAGAGGGGGTTTATTGATTTGCCATAGAACCATGCACAAATTGCTAACATATAGCAACTACTACAACCAAAGACTTAGTCTGACATCTTGGCTCAATCATAGGCGAGCTAACCATATGGCTACTCAGACTTTGCCAATGGTGTATAAAGTGATCCCAATTTATAAAACAAAAGGCTACAGGTGCTCAGACTTCCCTTGCATTCTCCGATATTCATGCTATAGGTACTCAGAATTCCCTTGCATTTATGCTTCAAACCTAAATATGGCACTTTATCTTGAGACCATAATCGCACAATCTATCATCAGGCAAAGCTAGTCAAGAATTAACAAAATCAAAATAAAAGTAAATCACAAGAATAATAAAGATACGAGATAAGTATGATAATCCATGAAATAAATAATATCCAAAGCATCATCCCAAAACAATAGCATAAAGGAAATAGTGTCTAGTATTAAGTCATCAAAACACCATGATTTGAGGGGCACCCCCAACTAGATAATATGCAGTGTCACCATTACATGCTTACTAAAGCAAGAGTAAGAAGTGTCTCCCTGAATCCGCCTCAAGATATTTTCTACCTATTTGAGTCTGTGCTGGCACCACCAGTCTTGTCAACTGGCCAATTAGCAGGGGCCTCATCTTCACTATCTAGCTTTAAAGAAGGCAATTTCTTATTTGGCTTGAGCACCTTAAAGATACCTTTTACTCTCTTCCACAGTTTCTTGAAGAATTTGTTTATATTTTTCTCTCTTTGTACCATCTTCTTATGTGATTGATTGAGGTCCCTATGTGCTCCTGCTAAGGCTGAGTACGTTCTCTATAGGCTGGCAATGGTGGCTCCCTATTTCTGTTGCTCCTTAATGTACTTCTCATAGTTAGATTGCATTAAATATGAATGTCGGGCTGCAGAGGGTTCTTTGGGAACCAGAGGTAATCTGGAAACTAACTCTCTAACCACCCTCATTTAAATTGAAAGATCATCGAGGGGATTTGCTGATGAGGGTCTGCATACTGCTAGGTCCTGTTGGGTTGCTTTGTCAGAATCTACCTTTATTTTCTTGCTTTGGCCTGGGGCACCATTTCCTATGAATTTGAGTGGACAAATGATGGAGCCCGATTGTACCCAAGTATCTATAACATACATGTAATACCCCATACTTTTCCTAGCTTGAAAAGTTTTCCAAGAATGTTAGAAGATTTCTTTGAAAGATGAATCCACTATTTTACACGTGGTGTTTTCAAGATTTTCACTTTTTATCATGTGGGTAATTGAATAAGATTTCCATCGGTACCAATTTTACCCAAATACCACACCCGGGTGAAGAGTTAGAGCTTTTTTAGTGAGACAGTGTATCACCTGAGCCTTCAGCGCGTCGCGGAGATAGCTCAAATGACAATTGTCAATTTCCAGTGTTTCTCCACGATAGTGGTGTGTCACTTCAAACTTACTGGTCGTAAACAAGGTGGTTGCGTGATAGCTCCGCATCGCGCCACCGTGCAATTTCCCATTTGTCACTTGGCACGATAGTGGCGCGTCGCGCCAAGGATGAAAATTGGAAAATTTTCTCAGAAATTAAAGATGCATCCAAGGGTTAAAAGGGTCAATTTCTCAACCCTATATAAACCCAATAACATGTGATTTAGTAATTCTTCACCCAAAATATACTAGTTTCTCTCAAGAACAAGCTAAGGTTTCTATTGGGAATTCAAATTCAAGAAGGTTTCACCGTCAATCCTCAAGAAATCATATCCCAGGTATGCGTAGTGTTCATTCATGAACTACTTTCATCCATGAATCCCAAGAATCTCTTTTCTAAGTTTAAGTTTATGGATTTCTTTATGAATTTCATGTTGGGTTTGTTTTGTTTATGTTGAGAAAGATCAATTGAATTCAAATCCATGTTAGGTGATCAATTTTATGTGGAATTGATTTATATAGATGTATATTCATGTGAACCTATGAATGAACCATAGGATGAGGAAATTAGAGAGGAATCATGATGATTAATTGTTGTATAATATTGTCTTCATGTGCTATGCCTACCATGTGTTTGATTAAATGCCTAGATGAAGGAACAATGTCCAACTAGTATGATATCATGAAATCCCCATGTATGTAAAAGTTTATGCATATCCAATGTTTGATGAAGTGCTTCAATATATAAATTATGAATTGTGTTGTTAGTCATGTGTTTATGTAAGTCATGCTATGTCAGTTTCTTTCCATCGAGTCCTGGGGGTACTTGTACCTGACAATTTAGCTGTGTGCCTAGAGCCATGTCAGGTTTTCACGATACTCTCAGTCAAGCTATGATCCATAGAACTCAGACAGTCATGTGACTCAGGAAAACCCAAAAACCTCAGTAATCTCAGTTGTTCAGTAATCTCAGTGATCTCAGTACTCAGTAATCTCAATAACCTCAGTATTCCCAATCAATCTCAGTAACTTCAGTATTATCAGTCAGTCCTCAGAACTCAGTACATTCCGTCAATCAACCAAACTCAGTAAATTCAGTTTAGTTTAGCTCCGCTAAACAATACCACTAGTATCAGTTTAGCTCTGTTAATCAGTTCAGTGTTATTCAGATGGGAGTAAAAATTAGCACCGAGTGAACCTAAGGATGGGAACTCACCTGTAATATGAGGGGTGATTATTAGAAACAATCCTTGCATTCCAGAACTATGTAGCTAGCATAGGTTGAGACATCATAGCTTTCTATATGAGGGTAGATGAGGTGGCTTAACCTATTATATGAGGGTTCCCACCATTCTCACTAGAGTTACCTATTATATAAGGGTTACTCACAGATTGTCCTTACAAGTGGTGCGGTATTGACACCCTTCCAATTAGGGTTACAGATTGGACCCCAACTCAGCCATAATGGCATATCAGGAGCATGTCAGTTAGATAACCACTTCCCACAGTTTTATGTTATAGAATCAGGACTATCATATACAGTCAATCAGTCCCAGTAATAGAACTCAGATAGTTCTTTAGATTTTAGGACTATCAGATACAATTAACTCAGATACAGAACAAAACTCAGATAATTCCATCAAATTCAGGACTGTCAAATACAGTCATTCATGCTATCAGTTATATCAGTTATCAGAACTTATGTCATCAGTATTCAGCTTCAGGACTATCAGATACAGTCAATTAGACCAGTTCTTCATAATCAGAACTGTCAGAAAATAGTTATTTCTTTATCTGTAATATGACATCAGTTCCTCAATACTCAACAGACTCAGTCATTTAGTATCCCAGTATTAGTACTTAGATATCAGTAAATCCATATTATCAAAATTCATGAGTTAGCGTTATCACGATCTCAGTTACAGTTGCGTATGTATGCATGTATTCTCACATTCATGTTAGTCAGTCAGTTAGTATTGTTCATGCATATGAACCTATTGCATTCAGCTTACCTCACTTACATACCAGTATATTCAAAGTACTGACGCATTTGCCCTATGGTGTCTTATACCATATGTTTAGAAGCATAAGCTCCAGAGAACCAGTAGCATCCCAGTTCAGTGATCAGAGTTAGTAGTGAGTTCCCATTCTTCAAGGACATGATAATTTTACTACTAATTTAGTTTTCAGTTTATTTCAGTAGTCGAAGTTAGTTGGGTAAATGTCCCATCAACTCCTTATTTAGACAGTTTAGAGGCTTTCAGACTATAGCATATTAGACAGTTATTTCAGATTTTCTTTGGTATTGTTATACTATTTTCAGACATTGTTTATTAGATGTTCATTCAGTTTTGAACCTTATGGCCATTCAGTTCATGTTTCCGCATTTTATGGTATATTATATAGTATATAGGTACAGATATCATTCATGGGTTAGCTTGTGGTCCTTCGGGGTCATAAGCACCGTGTAGCATTCCGGGTACCATATTTAGGGTGTTACAATACACCTCTACCTCTGCTCTTTTCCTGAGTTTAGTGATAAGAGAAGGCAAAAATAGGTTCATACCTCCATGGGTCTGGTGAAAGATCCATTCTGATAAGATAATCTCTCCTATAATAAGAGGCATGCCAAACAAGATGCAAGCCACTATTCGGGCTCTTAAGTCCATGACATTGGTCATAGGGGTACAGGGTGATACTCGACTGCATATAATGTTTAACCAAAGTCTGGCCTCTTCGTTGAAGTCCTTCATTAAATTTTCTTTCTTGGTGTTGGAACAAGAAACTTCTTTACTAGGGCATAAAATATTGGTCATCCATGATCCAGGCATATATTCCCTTGCATGAAACTGCCCCATGTCGATATTTGGGAGCCCACACACTGTATTCACCTGCTTTGCTCTGAAAGATACCTATTTAACTTGAATTATCATCATAGGGTTTATGGTAGGGACTACACTGAGGTTTGCATAGAACTCATGCACCTACATCTCATTGGCCTCATAGGTTCTGGGGAAAATCATATACACCCGATCGTAGTGAGTCTAGCGTAGAATTTTGGGAGCTTCTTTTCCACCTTATCCAGGCCGATGCCCCTCTGAAGGAGTAGCTTAGTCCTGTGTAAATCATCATAATAGATTTGGAAGCATTGTATGATCATGAATTTGGTGTTGTTAAAGTCATCCATCTTTGGGGCTAATGATCTGTGAGCAACGTAACTTAGACCAATATTAGTTTTCTCTTATAAAACACTTGCTAGGTCAAACAAATAAGCTCATGTGGTATTTCCATGAGGATTTCAAGGTAGAAAAAAAATGTGCAGGAATGTTCAAAGTCTTCCATAACATACCCTTAGGTATGGCGATCGCGGAGTGATAACCGCGATTGCGGTTAAGAAATCACTGTCATCGGGTCCGTGATTGCGATACGTGAGATAATGTTTTGAAAAACTCTGCGCAATACCTCAAACATGATTTCACCCTAAAATTTTGCTTCAAAAAAGCAGGATAACACTGTGAACAATGAATTATAAAACTAGCGTATGTGATCCCATCCCCAAACTTAAATAATTTGGACATGAATTTGTAAAGGCTTTCAAGTTCACACATGGTGCACACGCCCACTTATGTGGTTTAAACATTAATTCCTGGGTACTCATGACTTCCCCACACAATGTGTACACTATCAATAGTAGCGAACCACAGAGCAACAAAAATTTAGCATGAATGTGATAATGCACACATAAGTTTAGGGTCTATATGCAAATCACAAGATCAATTTATGCATTTTCATTCAAATCAATGGAATTTACACAACTTACCACATTATTAGATGTTATTATAATGATATGACCCTTGGTTATGCACTATAGTGCCAAAAAGTGAAGACAATTTTGAGTGAAAGTGAGGAAGGGGCGGCTGAAAAGTGAGCAGTTAGATGGTCATTTAAACTGATATGACCGCGATCGCAGTCTTAGTCATGTGATTGCAGTCATACGGCCACTGCAATCGCATTGACATAAGCTGTAGTCGTGGTAACTGAGACCGAAAATCTGATCCACTGTCTTTCCTGTTTAGTCCAAAATGCAAAACTCCCACTTTTCTTCTTCAAATTTGATCAAAATATCGGTGAGCACCATCGCCTCAAGGTTTATGCATGAATAATCAAAACAAAAAATTATTCTACCATGCATAATTAAAAGGATATGTGCCACTTTTCATGGCATGATGGGTTACCTCCTATCGAGCGCTTAGTTTAAAGTCATAGCAAGACGCCCCGTCCATTTCCTTTTGTTCTTCCACTTTTTGTGGTATAATGGGTTACCTCCTATCGAGTGCTTAGTTTAAAGTCTTAGAAAGATGCCCCATCCATTTCCATTTTTTGCTCCCTTTTGATCATTTCAAGCTCCAATCCACATCTTTTTTCTTTTACACTCCTATACCTGTAACGAGTGGATATTAGTGCATTAAATCATAATTATGACTCATTTACTCATTTGATACAAGGTAATGTGCACAAAAAATGAGTGTGAATGAGTGGTAAAATTAACCACTCATCAGTTTCCTTCCAAGTATCACCTAATATAATATTGCGGCATGACTTAGTTACCTCGGCTACTCTGACTTGGCCAAGGCTGACCTCATCAATTACCTTCCCCTCTTCAAGATTACCTAAATAGTGCTTCACACACTACCTATTAACTTTGAAGGGGGATTCAGCATCTCTATTCAGCTCTACAGCACCATAAGTGAATGCCCTAACCACAATGAATGGTCCAGAACAGCTAGACTTCAACTTGCAAGGAAACGAGTGAAGTCTTTAATTATACAACAAGACCAAATCACCAAGTTTAAACACCCTTTTCTCGATATTCCTATCATAATACACTTTTATTCTTTCTTTGTATGTAGAAGAGATCTCATAAGCATAGATCTAGATTCATCCAACTAATTCACCTTGCTCGGCCTCATTTTTGCTATATCATGCCACTAAAATTTTGGATTTTTTAATGCATATAATGCCTTATGCTCAAGTTTGACCCGAAAGTGACATTCCTTGCCGTATACAAGCTGATATGGAGAAGAACCTATGTGAGTCTTAAAATTTGTCCGGTAGTCCCACAAAGCATTATTTAACTTTTCTGACCAGTCAGTCCTGTTGGCATTCACAATCTTTGCCAATACAGGCTTGATCTCTCTATTGGAGACCTCAACCTACCTATTTTTCTGAAGATGATAAGGTGTTGCCACCCTATATCATACACCATATTTATAAAGCAGTGCCTTAAATAGATGGTTACAGAAGTGGGACCCACCATCACTGATAATCACATGTGGAGTACCAAATTGAGAAAATATATTTTTCTTCAAAAAGGAGGTGATATTTCTACATTCATTGTTTAGAAGTGCAACTGCCTCTACGTATATCGAGAAATATTTAACCACCCCTAAAATATAATTCATACCATAGGATCTCATGAATGTTCCCATGAAACCAATCCCCCATACATCAAATAGCTCCAACTCTAAGTTAGGTGCCATGGGGAGTTCATAGCGTCATCAAATATTGCCTTAACACTGACACTGGTCAAAGGCTTATGCAAAATTGTGAGCATCCATGTTTATTATAGGCCAATAAAACTCACACTGTAGAATTTTTTGGGTTTTGCGTGAAACACCTAGACTCAAACCATTGAAAAATAACTTTTTTATGCCTCTGAGTTGAGTACGACTAGAACCTTGATTCGTACCATTGGTCACGACTCGTACCCACTTTGCCCTCCTCTTTCGTACCTTGATCAGTCCATGAAGCTATCATATTTTTTCCTATATGACATGACCTCTCCTTGGTCATAATCAATGCATACGAGTCGTATACTACTCAACTGTATATAAGGGAACATCAAACCAAGTAGACTATTTTTGTCATGAGTGAACCTTATGAGTTAGCGGTGAGTCATACCCGTAGGATATGACTCAAGGGTTCCCACTCATACCCTTAAAAGTGTGTGTCACCTAGGAGAAGCCTAAGGTACGAGTTAGGGTACAACTCGTACCCTAGGGTACGATCACTAAGATAATCGTATAGGGGAGTCGTACCCCTGCACGAGCTCACTTTTCATCTTTTAACTAAGGACCTGTTGGTCATTTACCTTGCCTAAAATCCTAATACATCTCACTATATAAGGAATTTTAGCCTCCTAGGTCTTTATTCTACTAGACTCAAATACTCTTAAACACTCTAAAGGCTTCTTGAAGCAAAATTAGAAGCTAGGGTTTGGAGGGTGATCATCTAGTAGCAAGAGTGAGTCAAGATTCTTGGTGATTTAAGTTGTTTAAGTTATGTATCTTTTCCCATCTTAAATATCTCTAAACATATGTATTTCACACTTGGATTTGTAATTGTGCATGGTAATTTTGAAATCAAATGAAAATGGTTTTGTTGCCTAATGATGTATAATGTTAAATCTTTCTTAGACTTATTTATATATATGATATTGATGATGAATTGAACGTGTGGGTGATTTTTGTATGTGGATTAACATGAGGGTCTTGAGTAACCCTAATATTGATAATATATACCATGGAAATGGCCTTGTTGAAGGTATGCACCCAAAGAGTTTGTGAAAATATCTAAGTGAGTTGTCAAGTCATATAATGATAATGTATTGAACTAGGGAAATGGCCTAATGAACTTTAATGATAAATAATGTGTTAAAGTAATTATGAACCATGTGTGATTAAGTTGATAACCTTGGTTGTTGGCTAATGAAAGGGTAAAGTCCCTAGATATAAAGATAAACGTAAATTATGGGTTGAACCCAAGTGTAGTGAAAATGTGGAATAGAATTGTTGTAAGGGTAATGATGACCATAACCTTCATTTTATGTTGAATTAAGTGAAGTCATTGGCCTATTGATATGGTTGAGCAATAAAGGATCCCATAATGACTAGGTGGTCATGTATAGTGTTGAATTGGCTAAAATGGTTAAATCCTTAAATGTTGTATTGAACGTATATTGATGCATGGGCAATGGGTTAAGGTCCCAAATACCAACAGATGATAGTTATGATGGCTTAAGGTAAAAGTCCCTTGCCTTATGTGATGGCTTGAGGTTGAACTCCTTTGCCTTAAGTGATTTCTTGAGGTTGAAGTCTCTTAACTTATGAATGGATTGAGGTTGAAGTCCCTTGCCCAGTAATATTGCTCGAGGTTAAAGTCCCGTGCTTAAAGAGATCTCTTAAGGTCAAAGTACCTCACTGAAGGAAATGGCTTGTAGTTAAAGTCTGAGTGAGACATGAGGTTAGAGTCTCCCTTATCTAATGAACAGGTATGAGATTAGAGTCCCTTGCCTATATGATTGTGGGTGTGGTTAGAGTCCCTTGTTTGAATGAATGTGTAAGTGGTTGAAGTCCTACAGTAATAAATGAGTATGTATGGTTAAAGTCCCATGTCTAATGATACGTGAATGCGGTTAGAGTCCTTTGTCTATAGAGAATGTTTGAAGCTATAAGTGTGGGATGTTGTAGTCCTCCACTTCATGAATGATGAATAAGTGCTTGAAGCATGTTGATAAGACTTGTTCCTTGTTTGGCATGTAATGTACCGATATGTATGGATAAGTGTATGAATGTGTTAAAATGTGATATATTGACTTGTTATTGATTGATGATGTTATTTTATCACTTACCCTTGAGTTACATGCTAGTGTTCCAACCGCTATCTGTCTCCAGGCTCTATGTCCCCATGTGACATAGGGGCCAGAGCATCTTCTTCTTTTCTCGTATAGTGATTAGCTGATTGAAGCAATTCATGCATTCAATTGAAGTGGTGAGATTTCTTACTTTGAAATACATACAAATCTTTGTCTCTTATCTTTAGTCTTGGTCTCTTTAAGACTTAGTTTGGCTATTGTCAGGGGCGTGTCCCGACATATACATTTATTGACTTCGGTATTGTATAGAGGTATTGTGAACTTGGGTGCAAGTTTGTTATTATGAATCTAATGTTGACATAATATTATTTATGCAATCTTAACTTGTGAGTTGGAATTCCTTCGACTTCTATTGTATGATAAGATGTTTGGGTTGGGTTATTGGGGTGACCTTCAATTTATGTAGACTTGGGGTTCTAATATGGTATAGCCCAGGGTTCAGGTGATGTCAAGTTGGTATCATAGCCTAGGTTCATGGTCAGTTGGCTGTTCACAATGTCGTGTCAAGTAGATTTTCTTTTATGGTTGTGAAGCACACCACTTTTATAAAAGAGGGGCTATGAGACATCTTAGGAATGTTTCCCTTTCTTGTGTTTCAATCTCAAGATATAAAATCTAAGGTCTTTAATTTCCCTAATTCCATTTTCTATCTTTTAGATCAAGCCTCCAAGGAGATCTGAGCCTCAAGTAAACATTTCAGCCCCAATTGAGGGTCCTATGGATGAAGCTCGTCCAACCTCTGGAGTTCAAACCCGGGCTAGGGCTATGGCACCTGTCCATCCCTGTAGGGTTCTACCCACTAACCCTGCTTTTGGGAGTGACTCTCCTCCTCAGTCCCCTTAAGAGAATGCTTTTAATACAGTGTTCCATTGGTCCATAAACCTCTTGACTCAATTGGTGGCCTCTCAATTAGAGCGTGGTTATCTGGCTATCGTTTCTTCTTAGGCCATAAGAATTGGCCAAGTTATGAGGTTGTTCCCTTTTATGTTCACGGGTATGAAGGTTGAGAAAGATATACAAAGCTTTATCGATAAAATAGAAAATATTTTCCACATCATGCATGCTTCGGAAGTTGAGGGTGTTGAGCTTGCTTACCATCAATTGAAAGATGTAGTGCACCAATGGTATGAAGGGAAGGATTTATCTAGAGGTGTTGAATCTAGTCCAACTTCATAGGTGGATTTCTCCAAGGCTTTCTTAGACTGCTTCTTTTCTCAAGAATTGAGGAAAGCAAAGGAGGAAAAGTTTATGAACTTAAAGAAAGGAAGGATGTTCGGTCAAGATTATGACTTGAAATTCCATTAATTGTCAAGGTTTTCTCCCTAGATGGTTTCTAGCATAAGGGCTAGGGTGCGTAAGTTTTTTCTTGGGATTGTCCCGTGAGTTAGTTCCTGAGAGAAGGGCAGACTTGTTGATTGAGAACATGTATATTTATAGATTAATTATGTATATTCAACAAGTAGAGAATGAGAAAAAAATTGAGTCGATCTTATTGAAAGGAAAGGCAAGAAGTTTAGGCCTTCTGAGAAAGTTGTGGAGATGGTGGAAAGTGGCCACGAAAGAAATGGGGGAGTTTGGGTTTGTTCTTATTGACTAGTGTTCGCTCTTCTTACCTAAAGTTTTTGGGTAGTCATCAATCTTAGTTCAGTGGTGGATCCTAAGCACAAGGTGCCCAATTCCCGACTGGTGGTGCTCAGTCGGATCCACCCCACCCTCATTGTGAATTCTATGGTCAGAGTCATCGTGGTCAGTGTGAGAAGAGGAGAAACTAATGTTTTCATTATAGTTAGGCTGGGCACATACAGTGTGAGTGCCCCTCTCTAGCAGCTTCTTAGGCCAACAGGGCCCCTATTGCTACTTCACATCTTCCCACACCAAATGGTGCTATGTTTTTCTTTGCTTTTGTTTCTGGCACTAGTGTTGGCTGAAACCACTTGTATGCACTTGCTACTCGCAAGGATTTGGAGGCATCCCCTGATGTTATCATGGGAATGTTGAGACTTTTCTCCTGTGATGTTTATTATTTGCTTGATCCAGGGTCTACTCTTTCTTATATGACACCATATGTGGCTGTGCATCTTGATTATGATCCCTAGAGTCGATCGGTTCCTTTTTATGTTTCTACCCCGGCGTAAGACTTTGTGGTTGTTACAAGAGTCTATAGAGGATGTGTGATATTTGTCGGTGGTAGAGACACTCTTGTTGATTAGATAGAGTTATGCATGGTTGATTTTTATGTCATTTTGGGGATGGATTGATTTCACTATTGTGGCACTTTCTTAGATTGTTGGACCTATAAGGTCATGTTCAAATTTACTAATGAGCTGGTTATTGTATGGAAAGGTGGTTCTCTAGTTCCTAAGGGAAGATTCATTTCTTATCTAAAAGCTAAAAAGTTTATTGCAAAATGGTATTTGTATCATTTAGTCTGAGTTAAAGATTCTAACTCGGAAGAGCCTTTCCTAGAATCCGTTCCCATGGTGAATGAGTTTCTCGTGGTGTTCCTAATGATCTTGCTGGTGTTCTTTTGGATAGGGAAATTGATTATTTGATCAATCTTGTTTTGGATACTCATTCGATTTCCATCCCTCCTTATTGAATGGCTCCAGCAGAGCTAAAAATGCTTAAGTAGCAATTGAAAGACCTCTTAGATAAAGGTTTTATCTTCCCTAGCATATCTCTGAGGGGTGCTCCCATGTTGTTCGTGTGCAAGAAAGATGGTTACCTTCATATGTGTATTAATTATCATCAGTTGAATAAAGTGACCATAAAGAATAAGTATTCTCTCCCTAGCATTGATGATTTATTTGATTAACTTCAGGGTGTGAAGTGTTTATCTAAGATTGATCATAGATTGGGTTATCATCCGTTTGATATTAGGGTTGCGGATGTCCCTAAGACTGCCATTAAAACCCGGTATAGTCACTATGATATTCTTGTCGTGTCCTTTAGGTTGACTAATGCCCCGGTGGCATTCATGGATTTAATAAATAGGGTCTTTTATCCGTTCTTGGACTTGTTTGTCATTGTCTTCATAGATGATATCTTAGTGCATTCTAAGAGTGAGGAAGATCATGTAGATCACCTCTGTGTTGTGTTGCAAATTTGAAGAATCATCATTTGTATGCCAAGTTTTTGAAGTATGTGTGTTAGTTGAAAGCCATAGCTTTTCTTGGTCATGTCATCTCTAGTGAAGGAATTATGGTAGATCCCTAAAAGGTTGCAGCGGTTAAAAATAAGCCTAGACCTATGAATCCATTCGATATTCGGAGCTTCTTGGGTCTAGCTGGTTATTATAGAAGGTTTGTGATGAGTTTTTCCACAATAGGTACCCCGTTGTCTAAGTTGACCTAAAAAAAAGTCAAGTTCTTGTGGTCGGATGCGTGTGAAGGTAGTTTCGAGAAGTTGAAAGATAAATGACTTTGGCTCCAGTTTTGACCTTGACCGAGGGTAGTGATGGTTTTGCAGTATATTGCGATACTTTTCAATCTTGGTTGTGTGTTGATACAACATAGTAGGGTGGTTTCCTATGCTTCTAGGCAATCAAAATTTCATGAAAAGAACTACCCCACCCATGACTTAGAGTTATTAGTAGTGGTCTTTTCTTTGAAGATTTGGCGGCATTATCTTTATGGTGTTCATGTCGACATCTTTTTAGATCATAAGAGCCTTCAATATGTGTTTACTCAAAAAGAGTTGAATCTCCGACAAAGAAGGTGGCTTGAGCTATTGAAAGACTATGATATGAGTCTTCATTACCATACTAATAAGGCGAGTGTAGTAGCCGATGCTCTTAGTAGATTGTCTATGAGAAGTTTGGCCCATGTTGATGAGGATAAGCAGAAATTGGTAAGGGATGTTCACTGTTTTGCTAATCTTGGAGTTTGACTTGCAGACTCCGAGGGTGGTGGTGTGTTTGTGCATCCAATATCTCAATCGTCTCTTTGATGTTGAGATAAAGGAGAAGCAAGTATTGGACCCCGACTTGATTAAGATCAAGAGTAATGTGGTTCAGCACAAAGTTGTGGACTTTATGATTGGTGGTGATGGTATCTTGAGGTACCAAGGTAGGCTATGTGTTCCTGACGTCGATTGATTGAGGGAAAGGGTCATGGTCGAGGATCATGGAGCCCCTTATGTTATTCATCGTAGTTCCACAAAGATGTATCATGACATTAGAGAGCTCTATTAGTGGAGTAATATGAAATGAGATATAGCTAGCTACGTGGCCAAGTGTATGGTATGTCAACAAGTTAAAGTTGAGCTCATGAGGCCCGGTGGTTTACACCAAGAGATTGTCTTGCCCGAGTGGAAGTGGGAGGCGATTAATATGGATTTCATTACCAGTCTTCCTAGATCTTGGAATCAATGTGATTCTATTTGGTTCATTATTGATAGAATGATCAAGTCCGCCCATTTTTTGCCCGAGAGAACTAATTTCTCAGTGAAAGATTATGCTAAGTTGTATCTTGCGGAGATCATAAAGTTGTACAGTGCTCTGGTGTTTATTATCTTGGATCGTAGTTCTCCATTTTCATCCCACTTTTGGAAATCATTCCAAAGAGGATTGAGAACTAAGGTGTACCTTAGTACGACATTCTAACCGCAAGCTGATGGTCAAGCGTAGAGAACTATCCAAATATTGGAGAATATGTTGTGGGCTTGTATGATTGGTTATGGTGGAATTTGGTATGACCACTTGCCTTTGATTGAGTTTGCCTATAATAATAGTTACCTCTCTAGTATTGGCATAGTGCCTTTTGAAGCATTGTATGGTAGGAGATGTTGATCTCCTATTGGGTGGTACGAAGTTAGCGAGGGTAAGTTGCTTGGCCCCGATTTAGTTTACCAAGCCTTAGAGAAGGTGAAAGTGATTCATTATAGATTGAAAACCTCTTAAACTCACCAAAATTCTTATTTGGATGTGAGACGTAGGGACTTGGAATTTAATATGGGCGACTGAGTAATCTTAAAAGTATCTCCTATGAAGAGAGTGATGTAGTTTGGCAAAAAATGGAAGCTTAGTCCCTGGTATGTCGGTCCTTATTAGATTGTGAAGAGGGTTGTCAAGGTTACCTATGAGTTACAGTTTCCCTCTTGAATAGACTCCATTCACCCAATTTTCCATGTCTCTATGTTGCGGAAATGTGTGGGTGATCCTTCCATGGTTGTCCCCTCAGAAGATGTTGGTATCTTGGACTCTTTTTCCTATAAGTAGATCTCAGTGAGGATCTAGGATCAGCAAATTCACCAATTTTGAATGAAAGAAGTGGGTTTGGTGAAGGTTCTATGGAGGAACCAAAAGTCCGAGGAAGCTACTTGGGAGGTGGAAGAGGACATGAAGTCTAAGTACCCGTATTTATTTCCCATTCTGAAAGCTTGTAATGAAGATATATGTTAGATCTCCTTACTTAATTCATGTCTTTGGTAGACAATGGGTTGAAGTCCCCAAAGATTGAAATTGATTTATGCCTTGGGTTAAAGTCCCCAAGTTTGAATAGGTTGTCTTGTTAGACCATGAGTTCAAGTCCCTAATGCTTTGAAACTATGTGTGTCTTGTTCTGATGGGTTTAAGTCCCTAGTACCTTGAGTTGATTCATGTCTTGGATATGTGGTGGTATGAAGTCACCAATGCTTTGAGTTGCTTTAGTTCTTTGAAAGTCGAAGGGTTGAAGTCCCTAAGTTGTGAAATGAGTAAGTGCTTGATAAGTAGTGGGCTTGAGTTCCTTGACCAGTGAGATGAAATGGTTAATTAATAATGACCATGATATGTGTTATATTGTATCCTTGTTGTGTTCTTGTTTCTAACTTTTGTAAGGGTCGGTTTGATGCATGTTGATGCATTAACTTCTGTTTATAATTGACTTAACCCTCATTCGAGGATGAATGATCGAAGTGAGGAGAATTGAAACACCTAGACTTGAACCATTGAAAAACAACTTCATTTTTCTGCCTCTGAGTTGGGTACGACCAGAACCTTGAGTCATACCATTGGACATGACTCGTACCCACCTTTTCCTCCCCTTTCTCACCTTGATCAGTCCATGAGGGTATCATATTGTTTCCTATATGACATGACCTCCCCTTGGTTGTAACCAATGCATACAAGTCGTATACTACTCTACGGTATATTGGGGAACCTCAAACAAAGTGGACTATTTTTGTCACGAGTGAAGCTTACGACTTAGGGGTGATTCATACCATTAGGATACGACTCAAGGGTGCCCACCCGTGTCCTTAATAGTGTGTGTCACCTAGGAGAAGCCTAGGGTGAGAGTTACGTAACACTGGTACCCTAGGGTACAATCACTAAGGGAATCGTATAGGGGAGTCATACCCCTGTACGAGCTCACCTTTCAGATTTTAACTAAGGACCTTTTGGTCATTTCCCTTGGGTAAAACCCTAACCCCTCTCATAATAAAATATATTGTAGCCTCCTAAGTCCTTATTCTACAAGACTCAAACACTCCTAAACACTCTAAAGGCTTCTTGAAACAAGAATGGAGGTTAGGGTTTGGAGAGTGATCATCTAGTGGCAAGAGGGAGTCAACATTCTTAGTGATTAAAGTTTTTTAAGACATGTATCTCTTCCCCTCTTTAAATATCTCTAAACCCATGTATTTCACACTTGGATTAGTAAGTGTACATGGTGGTTTTGAAATCAAATAAAAAGGGGTTTGTTGCCTAATGATGTATGATGTTAAATCTTGCTTAGACTTATGTTTATATGTGATATTGATGATGAATTGAATGTGTGGGTGATTTTTGTATGTAGATTAACATGAGGGTCTTGAGTAACCCTAATATTGATAATATATACCATGGAAATGGCCTTGTTGAAGGTATGCACCCAAAGAGTTTGTGAAAATATCTAAGTGAGTTGTCAAGTCATATATTGATAATGTATTGAACTAGGGAAATGGCCTAATGAACTTTAATGATAAATAATGTGTTAAAGTAATTATGAACCATGTGTGATTAAATTGATAACCTTGGTTGTTGGCTAATAAAAGGGTAAAGTCCCTAGATATAAAGATAAACGTAAATTGTGGGTTGAACCCAAGTGTAGTGAAAATGTGGAATAGAATTGTTGTAAGGGTAATGATGACCATAACCTTCATTGTATGTTGAATTAAGTGAAGTCATTGGCCTATTGATATGGTTGAGCAATAAAGGATCCCATAATGACTAGGTGGTCATGTATAGTGTTGAATTGGCTAAAATAGTTAAAGACCTTAAATGTTGTATTGGATGTATGTTGAAGCATGGGCAAAGGGGTAAAGTCCCAAATGCCAACTAATTATAGTTTTTATGTCTTGAGGTCAAAGTCCGTTGTCTTATGCGATGGGTTATGGTTGAATTCCCTTTCCATATGTGATGGCTTGAGATTGAAGTCCCTTGGCTTATGAATGTCTTGAGGTTGAAGTCCCTTGCCTAATGATATTGCTCGAGGTTAAAGTCTCGTGCTTAAAAAGATATCTTGAGGTCAAAGTACCTTGCTGAAGGAAATGGCTTGTCGTTAAAGTCCAAGTGAACATGAGGTTAGACTCACTTGTCGAATAATGGGCAAGAGGTTGGAGTACCTTGCCTAGATGATTGTGGGTGTGGTTAGACTCCCTTGTTTGAATGAATGTGTAAGTGGTTAAATTCCTATAGTAATAAATGAGTATGTATGGTTAAAGTCCCATGTCTAATGATACGTGAATGCGGTTAGAGTCCTTTGCCTATAGAGAATGTTTGAAGCTATAATTGTGGGATGTTGTACTCCTCCACTTCATGAATGATGAATGAGTGCTTGAACCATGTTGATTAGACTTTTTCCTTGTTTGGTATGTAATGTACCGATATGTATGGATAAGTGTATGAATGTGTTAAAACGTGATATATTGACATGTTGTTGATTGATGATGTTATTTTATCACTTACCCTTGAGTTACATGCTAGCGTTCCAACCGCTAACCATCTCCAAGCGCTATGTACCCTCACTACATAGGGGATAGAGAATCTTCTTCTCTTCCCGTGCAGTGATTAGCCGATTGAAGTGGTTCGTGCATTGACTTGAAGTGGTGATCTTCCTTACTTCGGAAGACATGCACCTCTTGGTATCTTATATTTAGACTTGGTCTCTTTAAGACTTGGTTTTGCTATTGTCGGGGGCTTATCCCGACATATATATTTATTGACTTTGGTGTTATATAGAGGTATTAAGAACAACTATGAACTTGGGTGAGAGTTAGTAATTATGAATCTAGTGTTGACTTATGATATTATTTCCGCAATCTTAACTTGTGAGTTGGAATTCCTTCGAATTCTATTGAATGATGAGATGTTTGGGTCGGGTTCATATGGGCTTGGGGTGCCCATACGACATGGCCAGGGGTTCTGGTCGTGTCAGTGTGAGTACCACCATGATGACCCCCAATAGGTGATGAATGACAAGCCTCAAGAATGCTCATTATCTTCACCTTACACTACACATGATCACGCAAAAATTTGGAAAATGTATGGCTCATCCCATAAAAACTTACTCAACTCATGCATAAACCTCTTGCGCTGCTGGAAGGATAAGTCTTTTGGGTCAAGATCACATGCCAAATAGTTAGAAAAAATAGCAAAGTAGGGGATTATGTCTTGAGATGCTGCCAGAACCCGCTCATCTGGAAAAGTATCATCTATTTCAAGCCCATCCCCTACTTTCTACATTGCTTCTTCCCCAAGCCTAGGCAAGTGATCTGGAACTTGGTTTTAAGTTCCTTCCCGATCCTTCACCTCTTAGAAAAATTCTTGAAGCAAGAGAACCCAATGAATCAATCTCAATTTGGCATATTTTTTTGACATTAGATACCTCAAGTCTACATGTTCTGTGTGAACTATGACCTTGGTCCCAATCAAATAGTACAAGAATTTTTCGAAGGCAAACACCATCATAAGCAACTCTTTCTTAGTAACTGTAAAGTTCTTCTGTGTAGGGTTTTAATGCCTTACTGGCATAAAATATTAGATGAAGGATTTTCTCTCTTCTTTAGCCTCGGGCTTCACCTAAAGCCACTTCACTCTCATTACACATGACCTCAAACGGTCAAGACTAATTAGGGGATACAACGATAGGATCCAAAATCAACTGCTCCTTAAGGAACTTGAAGGCTTTCAGACATGCATCATCAAATACAAATGTCACCTATTTCTCTAAAAGCTTGTACAAAGGATTCACAATTTTAGAGAAGTCCTTGATGAACCTTCTATTAAAGCCTGCATGTCCCAAAAAGGTTGGTACACCTTTAACTAAGACTGGTGGTGAAAATTTTTCAATTACCTCAATCTTAGATTTGTCAACATTTTGTCAACTTTAATACCCTGTTTGGAGATCTTGTGCCCAAGAACAATACTTCCATTTACCATAAAATGGCATTTTTCCCAATTTAGCACCAAGTTTCACTCTTCACATCTCTGCAGTGCGCTGTCCAGATAGGCCAAACAATAATAAAAGGAGTCCCCAAGTAATAAAACTTCATCCATGAAAACCTCAATCGTGTCCTCTGCCATGTCAGAAAATATAGACATCATCCATCGATAAAAGGTAGCAAGAGCATTACATAAGCCAAATAGCATCCTTTTGAACGCAAAAGTCCCATAGGGGTATGTGAAAGTCATTTTTTATTGGTCCTTGGGAACAATAGTTATCTAATTTTATCCAGAGTATCCATCAAGAAAATAATATCATCCCTGTCCTGCTAGTTTATCAAGCATCTGATCCATGAAAGGCATGAGGAAGTGGTCCTTCTAGGTCTAAGTATTTAGCTTTCTATAATCATAGCAAACTCTACAACCGGTCACCGGTCTCATGGGCACAAGTTTATTATTCTCATTATGAACTACTATAATTCCACCCTTCTTTGGCATACATTGAACCAGGCTAACTTACTTGTTCTCTAGAATGGGGTAAACTACTACAGAATCTAACTACTTGATCTTTTCTTACTTCACAACGTCCTACCTATAAGTATTCAATCTACACTGATGCATAATGCTGGGAAAATATTCCAACTCAAGTTGTATTTTAAGTACAAATACTTGGTGGAATTCCCACAATATCTGCTATGGTCCAACCAATGGCTCTTTCAAACCTCTGCAATATGGATATTAATGTTTCCACCTATGGCTCTGCCAAATTTACAGCAATAATCACTGTTAAGGTATTGTTAGCCCCCAAGAATGCATACTACAAGCGAGATGGAAGGGCCTTTAAATCTAAAATCTGTGGCTCCTCAATGGATGGTTTCACCGGAGGTGTAGCTTTATTTTTTAAATCAAGATTCAACTTTTTCATAGTGTAATTGTAAGAACCTCTATCATGAAATGCTTTAACCATCTCATAATATTCTTTATTTTCATCACTCACAAAATTCATGATTATCGCTACTAACACTTCAACCCCAAGTCTCTCTTCAATGGACACAACCCCTACATTAATATAATCGTCAATAGTGTCTATCACCGACACTACCAGCATATCATCTAGCTGTTGCACTGATTGACACACATAAAATATCACTTGCTCATCATTTAGTCTAAATATCATCTTCTCCAACTACATATCAATCAATGCTCTACCTATGTCTCAGAAGGGTCTACCCAATAATAGGGGCTTGAAAGTCCACCTCACAATCAAGAATCATGAAATCAGTTGGGAACATGAAAAATTCCACCCTTACTACTACATCACATAGAACACCCATTGCTTTCTTCACAGATGAGTCAACTATCAATAGCTTCATTAGTGTAGGTTTGAGTGTCCTCATCCCCAACAACTTATATATAACCAGTGGTATTAAGTTGATGTCGGCTTCTAGGTCACACAAAACTTGTCTGATGTTGAAATGCCAAATAGAACATGGAATAGTGAAAGCTTTGAGGTCCTCCTTCTTCTTTATTAAGGGTAACGAAGTAATCGCACCATTATAGTGCAAATTATCATTGGGCATATCGACCCTACCCTTACGGTCATCATTCTCAGAATCACCATCAATGCCTATCAACTTCTCAGACTCTACCTCGAGTGTCTCATTAATCATAGCACTATAATTCCTTGACTCCCCAATAGTAGGCACAGGGGATCAATAGTAGTTACACCACTCCTAGTAGTAAAGGCTAAACAATAACTGATGTTTGGATTCTAAACCATGTTGCTTGGAAGGGTACCCAGCTGCCTTTGGTTTAATGTAGCAGACAGCTGCCCAAACTGTTGCTCTAACTGCTTGATTACATTCGCATAAGACTCAACCTTCTGGGCCAAACCTGAGATATTAGACTTAATCTCCTTAAGTAATGTTTTTTTATTTTCTTAACCCTTCACCAATTTCGACAACAACGCCCCCATTCTTGATTCAGTATCATAGTTGCCTGGTGAAATATACATGTCTCCCTTCTGTTTATAGTCATCCTTCCATCTCCAGTCACCATTATGATCCCTACTGTGATCTCAGTATCTATCTCCATAATAGTTCTAACCTTAGTTTCCTTTCCCTGTTGCTTTGAAACCCGCTAATTCGCGATAAAGATGCTTAACCTCCTCTTTCAAGTCAAACTTATATGCTGTAGAGGTTGAACCCTGTGAACCTACTGTATTTACCTTCTCAGTGTTCACTATTGTGAACTGCTTTGTCAGCAACCCAAAATCAGTTCTAAGCTATGCAATCTCTTGAATAATAGACTCATCACCTACTTTATGATCGTTGAAAACCCCAATGGCATAAGTTCCAGCACCCATCTTGCCTCCCAAGTATACCACCTTCGATTGGTGAGAGAGATCTGGTGTAGAACTTTAGATGTCACTTCCCAGCATAAATGCATGAAATCTCCTTAAATGATTGTATCTTCCATAGCTCAAAAGATGTTCAGGTCTCTATAAAATATCTCTAACAAGCTTGTCCCTGATATATGATGATTGGGTACCATGATAAACTTCTTCTTAAACTAGAACCAAGCCTCGTACATTAACTCAAAATGTAGCTATCTTTATATATCTCGACTTTTAACTACAAAATTCTTGTTGGAGGAAGGAAATAGTTTAAGAATTTCCTGCGTAACTCATTCTAAGTGCTAATCGATCCTCTAGGAAATTCCCCTACCACAAAGAAGGTTCTTCAGTCAATCAAAAGGGGAACAACCTCAATCTGAGTTCCTCTTAATCTACACTCAAAATAGTATAAGAAGTTCAGATCCCAAAAAAATTACCAAGATGCATGTGTGCATAGTTTGTAGGCAAGCTTTAAAACACACCTTTCAAGTTCAAGAGATGGATCATGGCATTAGAAATATCAAATTTCACATTAGGGGAAGTGTAGGAGGAATGATAGCTTCTATTTTTGCTAGCTCAATGTATCCCATATTGTATTTATCATTGATGAGTGGTGATTTTACCACTCAATCATATTCTGCATTCATGAAATTTACCATATTTTGGATGAATAAGCAAGACATAATTGAGATTAAATTCTCTAACATCCACATTTTGCAATCACAAAGGTGATAAGAGGGAAAGATATAGATTAGAGATGAAAGAGCTTAAAAGGAAGAAAGAAGTGTAGTTTGAAGACTAGGAGAATACATAGCCTCAGTTACCGCAATCACGATTTGAGGACCACGATCGTGGCTAGTCAAGCGGGTCAACTTACCGTAATCGTATAAGATCTTACCGCAATTATAGTAGTGTTCAAAATTTCACAGATACGATCGTGTTGCATTCTCTGCAATTATAGAGAAGCCTCTGTGATCGCAGCCTAGCGGGATTAATGAGCAAGGGAACTTTGGTCAAATTGCATAGTAGATCCAAATTTCCATATAAGACCCAAATCCTTTTTTTTGGACATCAAGAAAGGGAGAGAAAAGAACAATTAGAAAAACTAGTAGAACCCTAGATTTTGGGAAAAACACATCTTCTCTTTGTGTATTTAGAATTTTAAGAGAAAATTGGTGAACTTAATGTGTGAATTGAAGCATTTATTTAATCTACATTATTATGGATTCCATGAATGAATTATTTGGTATATTTCTTCTCTTTCACTTCATGATTAGCTAATTTCTCTAGTCTTGGGATTATGTTGAACTAAAGTCCTATTTGTGTATGGGTATTGATGGTTTTATAAATTTTGGGTTGTTAATTATGGATTCCACCATTTCTTGAGTTTAATAGTTGGAATTTTTAGGTGAAAACCCCAAATGTCCAAATGGGTTTGATGGGTGAAAACCCCAAACCCTTAAAAAGCCTTCATCATCCTTGAATTAGGGATGAGAGTGAACCTTTGGGAATGCTTAGCATCCTTGAAGAAGGTCTATAGGGGTCCAAGGCAATGGTGGACAATTGATCATATGGTTTACTTCTTTTTTCAATCTTAGACATAAGTGTAAATGAAGAGTGAGCCATGCTAAGGGCATCTTCCTAGAAACAGGGATGCCCAATTGAGGTTTTGGGTGATTGTTAAGGTCACACTCATTAGGTATTCAAAAGATCTAACGGATGAAATCTTTGAGGTTTTGTTGACAAACTAACCTCAAATACTTTCGACCTAGCCTATTTTGTATTCAACGACTAGATTTCATGTTAAACTATCATGATCCCACACATACCTTGCCTTTAGGTAGACATAATCCTAAGATCACCCTTAAAGTTGAATAATAATTAGATAGTGTTCTTGAAGCTTGTTATACAATTCAAGAGTGATACGTTTTTAACTCTAAACCAACCAATCCCCCAACTTTATCTTTTGTGTTTCATTTTGCTTACACTTTGAGTACCCTTTTAGTAATTAAAGCACCCATAGAATTTGATGTTTAAATTTCACTCCTTGTGGATTCAAACTCAACGCGAGTTGGGATATAAACAATAACCGACCTCTACTACTTTCGATGGTATAGGTGAGCACTATCAAAATGGTGCGGTTGTCGGGGAGTGGAATCTAGATTTCACTTCTGCAATGTGATTTTTACATGGGTGTATCCGTGGAGATTTTTATTTAATTACTTTTTTTTTATTTATGATTAGGTAATCATTATTCTTTCCATAGAATCATGATCCAAGAGGGCTCAAATTATCTTGGCACAGGAGAACATGAGAGTGTCATTCGCATTCCCTCTATCGAGAGAAGTGGAGTATTATATGTTACAAGTGCAATTCTACAATTGTATCATCTAAAGGGAATTTTGGGGGGTCAAACTCATGAGGACCAAAATTTACACTTGAATAACTTTATAGAAGTTTGCGCCCCTTTCAATATTGCCCACATTTCTTAAGAGTCCATTCGATTACGCCTTTTTGCATTTTCTTTAATGGGAAAGGCGGTATTATAGCTAAGATATTTACCCACCGCGTACATAACCTCATGGATGAGTCTTACTGAGACCTTATTAAATCAATACTTCCCACCTTCGAAGATGTTACAATTGCGGGATAAAATTTTTAATTTTCGCCAATTACATGAAGAACTGTGGTATGAAGCTTGGGGAGGATTCAAGGAGAAGCTATTGAAGTGTCTTAACCATAAGATGCCCGATAAAATTCTTTTCCATATTATATATATGTTTTTGGACAAACAAAGCAATGCCATAGTGGACAACATTTCTGGTGGATTATTCATTAAATCTCCATATAGAGTTGCATCAAAAGTTTTGGATCAAGTAGTAATTTTGTCTAAGGTTTGGGACATGAAAGATGATAAGGTGACTATGGGGTTTCACTCCTCATCCTTTGTGTGTAAAGAAAAATAAAATGAAGATGAGGATAAGGATGCGAGTATGGTAAAGATGATGTCATGCATTGATCTCTTAATTGAGCATATGTTGGGAGTCCTAATTGAAAGTGTAAATGTGTTAAGTGCAGGAGATGTTACACCATGTAAAAGTGTGGAGAAAGAGGTTCTTAATGACAAGCTAAGTGTGTTGCCTAAGTAGTTGGAGTTTTTCCTCCTTGCCTCTTAAAGGCAAGGCGGGAATCAAGGTCTAAACCATGAAGGAGGCATCAATGAAGAAACTTTGGCTCAAATCTTGAGTAGTGTTGAGAGGACCGATATTATGGTGAATAAAATACAAAGCTATTTCTCAACGCTTTACCAAATGGTTGTGTCCCACTCAACCTCCATTCAACAACTACAAGAAAAGGTGAATCAAATAATGAATTATCTCATGGAGAGGCAAAATGAAGAAATACCAAGTGGGGACGTAACAAATGCTATGATCACCTGGGATAGAAAAAGTATTAAAAATGATGTTGAGTTTTACAACTCCGGTGAAAAAGAAGATGATGAGCAAAAAAAGGCAAAGAGAAAAATGTCCAATGATAATGAGCCAAAGACAAGGGAGATTGTGGTTGGAAAATCAAAGGAAAATGATTGCAAAATTGTCTCTATTCCATCAAACACTACTCCTCTTCCTTTTGCTAAATGTTTAATTCTAATGGGAGAAAATTCAAACCTTAACAAGTTCTTTGATAGATTTAGCACCCTATCTATTAATATTCCTCTAATTAAGGCTTTGCAAGATATGCCAAGGCATGCTAAATTTGTGAAGGATTTGGTATCTAAGAAGTGGCTTGTGGGGGATGAAGAAATAGAAATAACACATCATTATAGTGCTATTATGTCAAGCCCATTTATGGAAAAAAGGAAAGACCTCGTGCGTTCACCATTCCATGCACCATTGGATTGTTCAAGTTTGCAAAGACATTATGTGACCTCGGAGCTAGTATAAATCTAATGCCTTATGAAATTTTCACAAGATCAGATTGAGGAAGCCAATACCTACCTCAATGAAACTTCTCATTGCCGATCAGACCATCAAAAACCCGATGGGAGTTTTTCATGATGTTCTAGTAAAAGTGGACCGGTTTGTCTTCCTGGCCGACTTTGTGATCTTAGATTGTGCAATGGATTTTGAAGTTCCTATTATTATTTGGAGACCATTATTGGCTACCAGGAAGGCTTTGGTGGATGTGGAGCCCGGTGAGATAAAGTTTTGATTGAATGATGAGGAGGTGTCCTTCAATAGATGTAAGTCCATGAAGCAACCGATGTACTTACAAGTCATCTTAGTGATTGATATTATTGATGGGGAGGTGAAAAATCATATCAAGGTGAACTTGTTGGATGACCCTTTGGCAGGGGTGCTATGGAATTGCGAAAGAGAGAAAGTGGAGGAATTGGATAAAGTGGTTGCATCCCTAATGGGACTTAGATCTTATACCAAGAACCCGATAAAGTTGGATCTTGATCTAAAAAATCGTGAGAACCCGCCCACAAGACCATCAATTCTTAATCCACCCAAGGTTTATTTGAAGACTTTCGACCCCATCTCAAATACATGTTCTTGGGAGAGGGAGAATCATTACCAATCATTATTCCAAATGACCTTGAACCCTCTCAAGTAGACGCATTAAAGTTGGTGGTGAAAAAGTCTATTTGAGCCATTGGATGGACAATCACGAACATTATAGGAATAGCACCCAAAAAATTTTCACACAAAATTAAACTTGAACAAAATCAAGTGCCAAATATGTAACACCAGAGGAGTCTAAACCAACCCGTGCAAGAGGTACTAAAGAAAAAAATCATCAAATGGCTTGACGCGGGGGTAATCTATCAAATATCGAATAGTATATGGGTGATCCCGGTACAATGTGTCCAAAAAAATTATGGCATCACAGTGGTTGAAAATAAAAAGAATGATATCATCCTCATTCGACCGGTCACCGTATGGCGGGTGTGCATGGATTATTGGAAGTTAAACTCGTAGATTGAGAAAGACCATTTTTCAATATCTTTCATGGACTAGATATTAGATAGATTAGCTGGGAAGGGATGGTATTTTCTCTTGGATGGTTACTTGGGGTACAATCAAATTTGTATCTCCCTAGAGGGCCAAGAAAAAATGACTTTTACTTGCCCATATGGGACGTTCATATTCAATCGAATGTCCTTTGGGTTATGCAATGCCCCAAAAACTTTCCAATGTTGTATGTTGTCAATATTTGAAGATATGGTCGAAGATTCAATGGAGGTCCTTATGGATAAATTTTTGGTGGTGTGGAGCACATTTGAATCATGTCTTCAAAATCTAAGCAAGGTGCTTGAAAGATGCGTGGAAACCAACCTTGTCCTAAATTGGGAAAATGTTATTTCATGGTCAAGAAAGTTATTGTATTTGGCTACAAGATATTGTGGAAAGGTATCAAGTCGATCAAGTCAAGGTAGAGGTGATTACCAAGCTACCACCCCTTTATCTATAAAGAGTGTTAGGATTTTTATTGGATATGTCAGGTTTTATCGACGTTTCCTCAAGGATTTATCCAAGATAGCTCACCCAATGTGCAAACTCATTGAGAAGGATACTAAATTCAAATTTGATGAGGCATGTTTAAGTCCTTTTATCGTATCAAGGAATTGTTGATTTCGTCCCCAATCATTGTGTCCTCAGATTGGTCATCTCCTTTTGAGGTAATATGTGATGCAAGTGGGATTGCGTTAGGTGCGGTGTTAGGTCAACACAAGGAAATACTCTTTCATCCTATCTATTATGAAAGAAAAACCTTGAATGATGCTCAACGTAGCTACACTGTTACAGAACAAGAGTTGTTGACAGCTGTTGATGTTGGGTATATTTATGTATTTTTGCTACTATTCTAGCCTATTTAGCCTTATTTTATGTTTGGTCATATTATTAATGTGTTTATAATGAGATAAATGTGCATATAAGTTTCCATGTATGTTTTTACAATGTTTAATTCTGTTTTCACATAAGTTTTGATTCAAATTGATCATTTGGAAGTCAACCGAGAAAACTATGTGACTAGCTTGAGCTAAGTATTTGTCTAGTCTATCATGTTGGGTTCTAATGTGTTTAATGAGTTCCTAAGATTTTTTTATGTATTTATATGTGAAAAAACTTGGATAGAATATTCAATGGTCAATTGGATCAGGACAAGAGTCAAAACAACAAGTTAAAGATCAAAGTGGATAAAGACTATGCTTAGGTCGTGTTTCTAGTTCACCGTCTTTGATGTTGTATTGTTTTAAGCTCTAAATTGTTGTTTTTAATGATATATGATGCTTTTTTAATGGATTATGATGATATATTAAGTATATAAAATCTTCAATTCATATGGGAACAACTTAAAAAGGCTTGGAATGGATCAACGAAAGCACAATACATAAATTGAGGCAATTTTGACACCTGAAATGTCTTGGGAACGTGTGGACTGTAGGATTAGACAATGGTCGCATGATACACACCAAAAGGTTCAGAAGAGGACCAAAACCCACCAGCGCATCACGGTCCTAATATCATTGAAGTAGGCATCGTGTCGCGGTAAAGAGCCAAATAACAATTATCCCAACTAGAATCTTTGCACGATTCCACTACTTCGCGGTCCTATGGGAATTAGCACATCACCAGGATGTAGTAAGAACCAAAATCGAGAAAAATGTGCCTTTCTGAACAAGTACAACATGGAAACCTAATCCCATTGGGTTTATGACTTGTCTACTATAAATATAACGTGTTAAATAACGTTTTAAGAATTTTGAAACCTCTTGGGAGTATTGGAGGGCTTATACAATTTCTCATTAGGTTTTTATTCTTTAATTTATCTTTCTTTATGGTTTTAATCATTCATACAATTATTTGGAGGTTGATTATGGCTATGAGTGGCTAAAAACTCCCTTTCCGGGGTTAAAACCAGGAACATGACTACAATTGTTTTGGATTAATTTTATTTAATTTGCTTATCATTATTGGTTGTTTGTTTATTCTTTATTTAACCATTTGATGGATTTATCACCCGAAAAATACATCTATTGTCATCCTTTTGATCTCAGGAGAGGGACGAGGGGAATAGAAAATGAGAATGAACAAAGTATGGTTTGTGTTCTTTTATGAAATAAAGAATTCTAATTAGTGTCTAGGACAAAGATGTACTTAGATGCCCTACTTGATTCACACGTAGGATGATGGATTAGAGAACTTAATTGGATTATTACATCCCCGCTTAATGATGTAGTTGTAATGTCCAAATTAGGTAAACGGTTAGAGGTCGGGAGACCATGATCATGCAATTAACCCTACGAATCAACAACCAAGATAAGCAAATAAATAAATGAAGTTCAATAACATAGTATGATTTTTCAAAGTACTTTAACCCTGGTCTTTTCTTTATTGATTGTTCCAAGATTTTTATTTAAACATTATTTATTTAATTTCAATTACAATTTTCAAACTCTCTTTTTGGTTATGCTTGCATCAATTGAATCTAAATTGTGAACTAGAATAAAATCGTTGTTGAAGCAAGTCCCTGTGGGAATGATACTTGTATTTCTTTAAGGCCACTTTACTAATTGATAGAACACATACACTTGTGTGTGTGCTTGGGCACTGTCAGGTATATATGTTTTTGAAAAATGTCATGCCTATTTGTTAGGAATGAAAGTATTAGTGCACATGGATCATGCCACACATAAGCACCTCATGGACAAGAAAGAAGCAAAACCACGCTTAATTAGATGGATTTTTCTCTTGCAAGAATTAAACTTTGAGGAGAAAGATCGAAAGGGGTGCGAAAACCAAGTGGACGACCATCTTTTGCGTCTTGAAGGTAATCATGAAAGGCATTAAAAAATTAAAATTGATGATGCTTTTCCCGATGAATTAGTTATGTCCATTGTAAGAAAAAATGCATCGTAGTATGTCGACTATGCAAACTATGTATCAAGTGGTGTACTTCCCAAGGGGATTAGCTACCAAAAAAAGAAACAGTTCTTATTTGATGCAAAGAGATATTTTTGGGATGATCCATTTCTATTTCAGAAGTGCACGGATGGTGTCATTAGGTGGTGCATTATAAAGGTCAAGATAAATGATATCCTTGAAGCTTGCCACTTCTCACCTTACGATGGTCACCATGGAGAGATCCATACTGCTACCAAAATCCCTCAAAGTGGGTATTATAGGCCCTCTATGTATAAGGATACCATTGAGTGGGTAAAATCTTATCACCAATGCCAAATTCAAGGTGGTATCTCAAGAAGATATGAAATTCCCCTCAAACCAAACCTCAAAGTAAAACTCTTTGATGTGTGAGGATTGACTTTATGGGTCCATTTGTGAGCTCATTTGGAAACAAGTACATATTGGTAGTGGTTGACTATGTTTCTAAGTGGGTGGAAGTTGTGACACTCCCTAACAATGAGAGAAAAAGTGTGAACTCCTTTTTGAAAAAGAGTATCTTCACAAGGTTTGGAACACCGCTTTCCATCATTAGTGATGGACGCTCACATTTTTGCAATCGGCTATTTGGGGCCCTTGTTGACAAGTATGGATTTAAGCACAAAGTAGCTACCCTATATCACCCCAAACGAGTGGTCAAGTTTAAGTTTCAAAATGATAAATCAAAGTAATACTCTAGAAAATGGTGAATATAGGTAGCACCAATTAGGCACGGCGGCTTGATGAGGCACTTTGGGCTTATAGAACGGCCTACAAAACACAAATTGGCATGTCACCTTACCAATTGGTGTTTGGGAAATAATGTCATTTGCCTGTAAATCTTGAGGATAAATCTTTGTGGGCTTTAAAGAGATTGAACATGAATTAGGGAGAATCCTCCGAGGCGAGAGTTACAAAACTTCACGAGTTGGAAGATTTCCGACTCAAGGCTTATGAGAGCTCTGCATTGTATAAGGAAAAAATGAATAAATGGCATGATGCTCGAATATTAAGATGGGATTCCATGTCAAAGAAAGTCTACTCCTTTATAAATTTTGTTTAAAACTTTTTGCGGGAAAGCTTTGTTCTAAATGGTCGGGACCATTTGTCATCTCCAACGCCTACCCTAGCGGTGCCATTGAATTGGAAGAACATAAGGGGAAGAAATTTGTGGTGAATGGTCAAAGGTGAAACACTACAATGTGAAAGGTCTTATGGTCACCAAAGTAGAAGTTTTTCATTTCAAAGATGCCATGTGGTGAAGAAGGAGTGTCGTGCTGCTACGTTAAAATAGGCGCTTGATGGGAGGCAACCCATCTTTCACTAATTTCCTTTTATTTTAATGTTTTGTAGGCATTTTTAACTCAAATAAATTTCCAAAAAATAGGGGGAAAATAGAGTTGTAGATGGTAGATATGCAGGAAATCAAAACAGAGCAAAAACAAAGGATTTTGGACTCGGTTAATACGATCGTGGTCTGTTGACCATGATCGTATGACCGTGATCTCAAATCCCCTATAGATATCACTGTATCTTAGGGAAAGTATGATTGTTGCTCAAGGAAGTGCCTTATATCCTTTATAATTCTTAATTTAGCTTTAGTGTGGGCACTTCAGGTCCCTCAATTGGGGGTGTGCGAAGGATCCTTTGGTTTTTTAATTTTTTTATGATCTTTTCCCTATGATATACTGAGTAAAGACACTCTTAAGGAGAAAGCATCACGATTGGGTTTTGAGCCTTGGATGTAGGGAAAGTCTGAGTACCCATGGCATCGAGGTTATAAATGCAAGGGAAGTCTAAGTACTTTTAGCATTGGGAATCTAGGATCGCATTATATACCAATGGCTAAGTTTAAATAGCCATATGGTTGCCCTTATAAAATCCAAATGTGAGACTAAGGCTTTGGTTTCTTCCATAAGTTAGCAAATTGTGTATGGTGCAAGCACAAAACAAAAAAAAACCTCCGTTTGAAAAAATTTCAAAAATAAAGGGCATGGACATGAGCAACCTTGTAATAAAACTACTTCTCTTTTTATGACTCCAAAATTTTTTGAGTTATGAATATCGATAGATACTTCTATTTTTTGTCTCTAGTGGGAGGGGAAAATAAGACACATTGGCGGGTTCACATACCATGTGCAGTGAGGTAATTATCTATATCTCTTGTGTACTTGTGTCCTCTAGAACTTTCCCCATTGGTCTTTCGAAACTAAATTTTGACTGTAGTTGGTTGGAGAAATAATCTTAGGCCATTGTTGTGACTTTTGGAAGCCCACCTTAGCCTAAAAAGCCTACTCTTGCATAAATGTTATCCCTAGTCATCCTCTTTAAGCCTTCGAACCTTTCTTTGGCAAACACATTGCAAGATATAAGCCTTTCAATTGTTATCCCTCTTTTGAACCCTACCCTCCTTGAACTTCAAAATGCAATTTGACCTAAAATCCTAAGTTGGGAGTGGTACAGATTGAAGGAAGCAACTTTGGGCCACAAAAGTGATAGTGAGTGCCTATTAAGCATTTAAACAAATGAAGAGAAAAAGAAATGACCCAACAAATGAAAGAATTGTATGAAATTTACGAGAAAAAAAAAAGAAATAGAAGAAAATGGGTGAAACAAGGAAATAAAAGTAGGCACATTTGAAAAAAAAACAAAGAGAAGTGTCCCATTATCAAAAGTGGAATAAATAGTGTGATGTAGACGTTCAAGGAAGGGTGTAGCCATGTTGTTCCAAAATGATATCCTGCCCTAACCTAAACCTATGTTACAAGCCCAAAAAGACCTTTTAGATCTCCAACCATTTTCTTTCATAATAGTGGCAATTGAAAATTGAGGCAAGTCTATGGTATGACACTTATTAGCATAGAGAATTCTTATGAGGGAGAGAGTTTTGTAATTACAATTCCTAGATGCATATTGGTAGATTGGTGTCTGAAATTTTCTTTCTTGTGAGGATACATGTGAATGTGTTGAAGTAAAGTGATTATGTCATTTTTCGAGAAAAGTGGCAAAAAGAGTATAGTGTGATTGAGGTCAAAAAATGAGTCACGCCTAGAGTAACGATGATTGTTGCATTGTTTCTCTTTAAAGTCTTTTTCATCCTTGATTATTGAGTTCTATGTCGAGAGGTTTTGGGGGAATAGATTTTCCCATGTTTGAAGAGCTACTTAACGTAATAACTAAGCTTAAATGTCATTGTGATCATAGGGTCATCTATTTTGGGCATAAATGTGCATTGTCTCATAATAAGAGGTAGTGTTACTTGAGGACAAGCAAAGTTTTAAGTTGGGGGTGTTGATGAGTGGTAATTTTACCACTCAATCTTACTCCGTATTCATGCACATTACCATGTTTTTGATGAATAAGCAAGACTTAATTGTGATTGAATGCACTAACATCCATAATTTGTAGGCATAAAGGTGATGAGAGTGAAAGATGTGGATTGGAGCTAAAAGAGCTTAGTAAGAGGAAAGAAGTGCAGTTTGAATACCAGGAGGAGACATAACCTCAGTTACCGTAACGTAGGAGTAGACATAGCCTCAGTTACTATGATCGCGGTTTGACGACCGCGATCATGAAAAATCGAGCAAGTCAACTTACCGTAATTTCATAAGATCTTACTGTAATCACAACAGTGTTCAACATAACATAGATACGACCACGGTCACGTTCTCCATAATAGCGGTGAAGCCTCTACAATCGCGGCCTAGCGGGATTAAAGAGTAAGGGCACTTTGGTCAAATAGCATAGCTGATCCAAATTTCAATATAAGAACCAAATCCCTTGTTTTGGATATCAAGGAAGGCAGAGAAAAGAAAAATTGGAAAAACTTGTAGAACCCTAGATTTTGGGGGAAACACATCTTCTCTTTGTGTATTTAGAACTTCAAGAGAGAATTGGTGAAATTGAAGAATTTCTTTAATCTACATTGTTATGGATTCCATGAATGAATTATTTGGTATATTTCTTTTCTTTCACTTCATTAGTAGATAATTCTCTAGTCTTGGGATTATGTTTAACTACTATGCTATTTGTGTGTAGGTGTTGATGGGTTTATATGAATATTAGTTGTTTATTATGCATTCCACTATTGCTTGAGTTTAATAGTTGGAATTTTTGGATGAAAACCATAAATGTCCAAATGGGTTTGATGGATGAAAACCCCAAACCCTTGAAAAGCTTTCATAATCCTTGAATGAGAGATGAGGGTAAACCTTTAGAACCCTTAGCATCCTTGAAGAAAGGCTATAGGGGATAAGGCAATGGTGGAAAATTGAGCATGTGGTTTACTTCCTTTTGCAATCTTAGACATAAGCGTAAATGAAGAGTGAGCCATGTTAAGGGAATCATCCTAGAAATAGGGTTACCTAATTGAGGTTTTGGGTGATTATTCAGGCCACGCTCGTTATGTGTTAGAAAGAGCCAACGGGTGAAATCTTTGAGGTTTGGTAGACAAACTAACCATAAAGACTTTTAACCTAGCCTATTTTGTATTCAACGACTAGATTTCATGTTAAACTCTCATAATACCACACACCTTTCCTTTAGGTAGACACAATCCCAAGATCTCCCTTAAAGTTGAATTCAGAGTAGAAAATGTTCTTGTAGCTTGTTATGCGATTCAAGAGTGATACATTTCCAACTCCAAACCACCCCTCTCCCTAACTTTATCTTATGTGTTGTATTTTGTTTACACCTTGGGCACCCTTTTAGAAATTAAAGAACCCATAGGATTTGAAGTTTAAATTTCACTCCTTGTGGATTCAACCTTAACATGAGTTGGGATATTGACAATGACCGTCCTCTACCACTTTTGATGGTATAGGTGAGCGTTATCAATCAGAGTATGGCTGAAAGTACTAGTATGCTGGGATCACTTGTGCTTGACCACCTCTAACTCTATCTCGATTATCATCTAGTGTTGCTCAAAAATCAATTGTCAGTCTTGACCTGGCTATCTCTGCCTGCTGAGCTAGATGGACATCCTCGTCCCTTCTATGGTAAGTAGCTACATCTCCCAACACTGCTCCATTTTTTTATCAGCAATGTTCTGAGGATCACTTATTCCAGGAGGAGGTACCATATTATGATCATCTTGAGCCCCTTTAAGATGTCTTGCATGTACTGGTTCCGTCATCATATGATTAGGTTGTAAGATTCACTCTGGGCTAGGATTCAGTAGGAGTAAGGGATTACCTTGACTTCCTGTGTTAGGCATACACCGGCGTACGCCCAATAATAATTATAATATAAATACCCAAAAACTTCAGCAACTTTAATCAATAACTCAACACCGTATTCCCTAAAAACATCACCAAAATTTTGATTAATGCCTAATCTACACTCCCAATAGAAGATAAAGTATTTGATTTCAAGTAAAGCAACCCAACTCAGATTGGGGCCATACCCACAGGGAATACATGAACTTGTCTATCTATTTTGTTGGAATCAATGGGAAGTACTGAAACTAAATAGGGGTTTATAGAACTAATCTCAAACAAGTAACCGAACTCAAAAGTTTTGGCTGTAAAAAGTCAAAAACTAATACTAGGATTGTGTTCCCCTTGACTTCTAACTCGGTAGGCTTCTCGTGCTCAATATTACTATCCAATTGTTGAACTTGTAGAGTTTGGTAAGGTAGGTATCACCAATCGCCTCTTAGCATCCTTTGGTGAATTCACTCATCTTTTCTCAGTCTCAGAGAGTTGCCTTACTAACCCTTACCTTGGACTTCATTTTCAACTATTTCCTCTTATTCACAAGTTGATTAGATCCAACTTAATGTTTTAAGCAGATTATGCAGGTAAGCTTATTTCGGGAACTAACACAAATAACTATTGTTATCTCCTTTTCCTAATCTCTACCTCCCTCTCAGGTTCATATTAAATACAGGATGGATCTTAATGTTTGCAACCATTAAGAATGCAATAAGTATAAAGAAAACCATATGCATTCAACAACAATTATCTAGATGGATTGAACACTTCCCCTACTTTTTTATTTACTCAGGGTTCCCATAACCCTAGATAAGGGAATTAGTTACTCATGATTTAAATATGATTAAGGAAATTCCTAATTAAAGACATTCAAACAATATTACAATATTCAACGAATAAAACCCAAAGTCTTTAACTAAATAAACAACCAAAATCGATACAAACCAATTCCAAGATCAAAATCGAATCATGGAATCAAATATTTGTTACTAAATATATATAGTGCATAAAACTAACAAAAAAATCAAAAAAGTATATATAGGTTACAAGGAAACACTAGGAAACAACTCCTGAATAAAGTAGGAAAACCAAGGTTGGTGGCCACTTATTAGGACACCTATGGGATGTAGTTGGCACCTACGGTCCGTATGTGGTCCACTTAGGTGGACGCCCTTCCTCCAGAAGCTCTTTAACTCCTTGGAATTAGCATATTTACAACCGAATCTATCACCTTCGGACTGTAGGTGGTACCTACGAACCGTAGGTTCCCTACATAAGTGATAGGGTCTTCTTTTCTGCACTTTTGAGCCTTTTCACTTTCATTTTCTGACATCTACTCTTGCACCTACGCCCATTACGTGGTAACTACGGGTCGTAGGTGCCCAGGTAAGTATCCCAAAACTTCAATTTTCATCCTTTTCTTTAGTTTAGCATCCAAAACCTAGTTTCCTATAAAACATAACATAAAACCCATCATATCTAACAAAACAACCTAAGTAACTTGCATATTTTCATCATTTTAAGCATCAAAAGTTCTATAAATCCATATCACATATGCACATAATGCTAATCATAATGTGATAAAGTAAATGAGGGATTATTTCAAAAGTGTTTGCATTTAAATTATCAATTCCAACTTTGGGTTGTCAAAATGAATGCTAGAGAGTCTAATCGATAGGCAAAAGCCATGGGGTTACACCCTCTTGAGAGTGATTATAAGCATGGATAAGTGAAAATACATCTAGATTCAATTGATAGGTATGACTAGGCTTGGTCTTTGGCATTTGAGGTAATCTTTTAATCTACCACCAAATTTCATATGGGTTTTTTTCAAACACCCATATTCATATAATACCAAGAAACTAATAACCTCAAATTAGTTAGTCTACTTGAACTAGCTTTTAAATGATATTTTGTCGGGTCCTTTTTAACTAATCTCCACTTTTGTCTTATCTTTCAAGCAAAACAAGAGATCTAAGAATGAATAGAGTTTGCAACATCAATCCTTAAGTTTAAAATTTTAATGACACTCCAGGTCATTTCCTATGTTTCCATACCTTTTCAATGATTAGAGCTTTCCTACAGCAACCCCAATATATTTATGACTCACTGGGAATGAAAATTTAGTCACTGGGTAGTGCATTTGGTGTTTAGGGATAACTCGTTGTTTTGGAACTTTCACTATTAAGTAAAGGGAGTTAGGCCTGAACATCATGTAAATGTCCTTATATGCAGATTTTTATAGTCCCATTAGCTCTGAAATATTGATTTTAGACTAGGGGGCCTTTGGTTTGGGTCCTAAGGCTTCCGAACTCATTTGGGCTATCATGTCAATTTTTCTTTTAATGGCACTTTAGGTGTGGGGTCTATGTTTAATTAAATGACCTCTGATGAAATTTCAAAGGTGCCATTGATTGTAGAATGTCAAATTTTGTAGGGTAGCATAGATCATTTGCATTAATGAGATTCTAAATGAATCTTAAAAGTCTGATAAAAAACTTGGCACTTAGCAAAATTTATTGGTGCAAGATTTTCTGGTGCAGGCCAAAAAAATGTACTTTGCATTCACGAGTCCTTGTCCATGTTTGTGAAGGCCAAGGTTATTGGTCATATCATTTATAAGCCAGACTTTTCATTCACAAGGACTTTTTTTTTACCGGCCCAGGCTTTCTCGTTTACAATTTTGGTGGACTAGGCCATGTTAAAAAAGGCTTAACTAGGTCAAAGGTTGTGTTCATAATGGGGGTTGTGCATTTTCAATGAAGGGGCCCTTGGAAGTATTAATTGATGTGGAACTCAAATTTTCCCTCTATTTTAAGTCCCAACTTCATGAGACCCTAGAGGAGCTAAGAAATTATATAGATCAATCTTTGGGTGTTGAGGGTGAGTTGGGAGAGTTGTCGTGGCCATTTTATTGTCGTTATTACCATGAGTTTCCATTTAATTTCTATATTAATTCCCCAATTAACTTTAAATCCCTGGAATAGTGATGGAGAAGATTTGGGACTTATTTGAGCTTAGAGTTCACCCAAATTTGGGGTAAATAATCCTTGAGCGATGAGGGATGCATTGGCAATTTCAATTTTTAGAATTCCACAAGTGAGCCCCATATGGGATTTTAGCTTAATTTTTTACCCAGAGCATTTATATGTAATACGGGTATCATTGTTCTCACCTTAATGCGTAGATAATTATTTTGATAGTGTGGAAGCATTCTGAGGTTTCTAAAAAGGTAAAAGCTCCAGAGTAGAGGACTTTCTCAAGCTTTTGATTGTATCCAGGTAGGCTAGGGTTATTTTCCACATGGATTGAGATTTATTATAGTATTAGTGTAGTATTATGTAAGCTATGGGTGTGTATTCACTATTTGGTTGGCAGTCAGTATTTTATTGGTTAAAGTTTATCAATTTGGGGGACCTTTTGGTAGAATTTGGCCCTATTTTCCCTCTTAATAGTTATAATGACACTTTAAGACTAGTTTTGGTTTTTGTGAGACCTTGGGTTGGAATTATATAGCTTTAGCCTACATTCGGGTAGGTGTTTACCATAGTATAGATTTTTGGGACTTGTAGTAGGCCCTGTCGGCCCTTCTTGTATGTCAAATGCCTAGATTAGCCCTTTATAGATATAAGAGGCCTTTATTTATCACTTCAGAATAAACCTTAAATCGAGGATGACTTAGATTATTTAATGCATTTCGGTTAGTTTTATTACTCAAATTAGAATGTAATTGACTTTTAAACATCATTCTTATACTTAATGCTTAGAAGTCGCTACTCTTATAGATTTCATAGTTTAATTTGGGGATTTAATATTAATTTGGACTTAAAGGAAGTTATAGCTTTGGGTGTCATTACTTTGAGACTTATTTTTTAGTTTTGGTTCAAGCCTGCTTGTTATGATCTATGCACAACACTATACTAAGATGATATTTTCTCTAGTTTTGGTTCAAGTCTAGCATTAACAGTTCAAAGGTATTCCAGGTATGTAATCACTTGTGAAATACTTTAAGTTTATGATTGTTGGTATTTCTTTTTTAATTGCATCCACCTAGCTTTTAGAGGCTCAGTTGTGTTATTCCTCCCTTATTTGGGCCCTTTGGCTTATGGGGTTCCAGTTAGGCTGTAGTTAGACTGTATTTAGTTTTGAGCTACTTATTCTATATATTTACCATATTCATTGATTTGGAGTTTGATTTTTACACATGCCCCCTTTATTTATGACTTTAGTTTACATTCTCGCATTTTATTATAGTTTTATTATAATTTAAATCAGCCAACGTATGATGTCTACCAAATAACCTTTGTTTTTGGTACTCATACTGCACTTCTACATCTTTATCTAATGTAGATCTGGGTATGATCTTATTGTTGCTGACGTTACTTTTAGACTTGCTTCTACTTTAAGTATAAGGTAACCTTTCAGAGCTAGAGTTAATCCTCTCTCATTCTACTGCTTTTGGATAGTCTATTTTCTTATTTTGGGACTACTTATATACTTTCTACTATATAGTACTCTTTTTTTTATTTAATGGCTCTTGTACCAACCTTAGTAGGTCATGTGATATTCTTTTCTGCATTTTTTTTTCCCTTAATTGTCTAGTACTATCGTGTTTATATATTTTATTGCTTAGTATTTCTCTTGCATGACTAAATTTTGTATTCCTTTACCTTCTGCTATTTAGCCCATGAATTGTTGTTCTAGGCTATGATTTGGATTACTTGTTGGTGGGATAAAGTAGCTTCCATCATGACTTTATAAAGTGGGACATGAAAAATTGGTATTAGAGCCTAGGTTCACTGGTATTGTTGGTACAAGAGCAAGTGACTAGTAGAGTCCTACACTTTGGTACGATAATGTTTGTATCCTATCTTCATGAGGCTATGGGATATTCTTAGGAAAATCTCACTTTTTTTATTATTATCATGTGTGGAGTCTATATTGGTTTCTAAACTCTTATTGTTTCACTCTTTTGGATATGGATAGGATATGGGCTACAACAGTCAAGATTGGAGATCCGAACATATAGCTAGGGTACCCATCAAAGGCTGAGGTCGATCCAGAGGTCGATTCATGGATATAACTGTAGCACCAACTAAGGATCAGTCCAGGGAGACTTTACCAGATCCTATTATTACTCCCAAGATAGAGGTAGCTCTAAAGGTTTAGTGACCCCAGCCACTAGTGGGTTAGGGGGAAACTCAGATCCAATGGAGATTTATATATTCTGCAGTTCTCAAAGATGCTTTAATTCAGTTATTCGGGTTAGTCAGTGGTACAACACCTGGTGGTGCTCAGTCAATAAACCAAACTGGTACTAATTCAGGAGAGCAACCTATAGGTGCGGCTCCCAAAAGTTGAGGTTTCTCCTGCATCAATATTTTTATAGCTAATAGTTTCTTAACCAGTTATGATTGTCGAACAGTAGAAGATGTTGGGACAATTTTTTAGATTACCACCACCTAGCTTTATAGAGGCCTAAGCAAAAATCTATTTGAGCTCCTAACTAGTTGTAAGGAGAGGCTTAGTAATTTGGGGATCATAATTAAATGGTGTGGACTACACCACATTTTAGATTGATAAAAAACTATGTTGGATAGGTTATGGGGATTCCAAGTTAGTTGGATCTCCCCCTATGACATGGACTTAATTCTCTAAGGCTTTCTTAGAGAAGTATATGCCTCATAGCCTGTGCAAGCACCTGAGGGATCAATTTACCATCTTGGAGCAGGGTTCTATGATGGTTGTTGAAATAAGGTGAGGTCCATGAGTTGGCCATACATTCTTCTATGATCTTACCTATTGAGTATAAGTGGACCCAATGTTTTTTTAGTAGACTGAGACTTTCTCTTCACATGGATACTGCGAGTCTAGTTATTATTGGAAGGTCATTCATGGATATTTCTAATTATGCTCAAACTATGAAGGACTCGTATCGCAAGGCCTAAAGGGGTGATAATAAAAGTCTACGTCAATACGACGATTATAGTGTGAGCCATAGCGGCTCACATTTAAGAGGCAGAGGCTTTTAGAGTAGGTACCTTCAGTGTCAGTCATATCAGTATCAAGGCTGGTCTAGTAGGCTCATTCAGGCAGCACTTCATATTATTGATATGATTCAGCCTAGTTATAGTGACTATAATGGTCAGAGTAATGGTTAGTCCCCAAGGGGTACACAGTCAAGGTCTTTAGCCCAAGGTTGCCATTCTGGGTCAGACGGACCTTCTAGATACAGAAGAGTTATTTAGGCATGTTATGATTATGTCCCCAACATGGTATTATTGAGCCTACAACATAGAGTTTTCAATCGACAAGATCAGTATCACCTCTAACCAGGGGTTTACCCAGTCCAAAGGCAGACGAGGTTATTTGTGTGTTGTACCTAGAAGGTGATGTGGTGTAGAAACACGACACTTTTGATGCTTAAAACCACAAATTTATGTGCGAACTTAGGGTATTTTGTTAGATATGATGCATTTTGGTGTGAATTGTAGGTAAAACAGGTCTACAATAGTATTTGAAAAAAAAAGAAAAAAAAAACCTAAAAAGATGAACTTCAATCAGTATACGAGTCAGCATCTGAGTCATAAGCATTAGATACGAATCATATATTGAATCATATGAGTAACAGAACCAAAATCCAACTCAAAAAGCCAAGCATGTAGAAGATACGACTCAAGCATCCAAGCCATAAAAAGGATACGAGTCGTATGCTGAAGTCGTGAGCATAACTGAATCTAAGATACTATCTAAGAGTTGAAGTGTCAAGTGTATATGAGTCAAAACACTAAGTACGACTCGTATAGAGATGTCTTATTGAATGTAAATCAGTGCACGAACCTATGTAAACAGGTTTACAACTCGTATAGAGATGTCATATACAAACCAGTGTTCAAGACTTGAAAAGACTAAAGTCTCAGGTGGATACGAGTTGAGGACAAGAGTCGTACACTCAGGTATGACTCATACTGAGATATTTTATGCTGAACAGAGAGTTGAAGGCTTCGGAAGATCAGACACAAGAACGGATACAATAGGGCAGGGTACAACTCGTAAACTAAGGATACGAGTGAAGACCGAGTCATTCCGACTGTCGACTTAACTTTGCCTTTACTATTTTAAATAGGATTTTTATGTTATTTTGAGATACTATAAATACCTTAGAATTTATCTTTTATTAGGTTACGCATTGCGATATTCTTTTATGCGCTATTACACACTATTACTCATTACTACATTATTTCTTGAGATTTTAGGGTTTTATTCAATTAAAGACTTTGGAGTTTATTTATCTTATTCTTGTGCAATTAATTTTATGTTTTCTTAATTTACAATCATGGTTTATTCCATAAACATAAGTGGCTAATCTCCTTAGCTAGGGTTGTGGGAACCAAGTGTGAGACTCAATTGTTATAGTGTGTCTGCATGCATCTTAATTCTTTTTTGAAATAATTAAACTCATAACAACTGCAAATGCTTGAGATTATATTTGCATCCATTCGATAACCAAGAAGCTTGCGATTAGGAAAAAAAGATTAAGATAGTGATTTGGGATGTGATAACCAAGCATTCCATCTTATCACTTGATCCTACCCCGATAATTATAACTGAGGTCGTAGCAAGGGGCAACAAGGCAACACCCTGATACGATAACCAAGTAAAAAGGGTGAAATTTATCTTTTAGCTTACCTGATAGTTGATAATACTTATCTTGTAGGCTTTGCATGCAGAACAACAGAATAATTGGGTTGATCACAAAAAATTTATGTAGCTGAGAAGCCAGGGGGACCACAGACCTAGCTTTTGTCTCATATTGATTTCAACTCAAAAGCACTCAAGAATTGGTTACTATTTACGATTGATAGCAAAACCCCCCATTTAATTTCCTGTACTTCTCATGGATTACATCAAGGCAAGTAACTTCTCACATTTTCCCAGCGGGATTACCCCAACCTCGTTGGGTTATTATATTTGCAATCGACCGCATTATACTTCTAGTTGAGGTGTAGTTTGTGGCGACATAGGCAGGTTGAAGGTGGAGTCTTCAGATACTATTATTACAGGTATGATTTTAGTATTTCATCATCCAACTATTGCTTAATTTGATCTGGAATCCACTTATTCAAATGTGTCTACTTATTATGCACTGAAGTTAGAGTTGTATTAGGAGCCTTATTATGTGTCATTGTATTTAACTACTCCCACAAGTGATTTTTTAGTAGTGGATTGGGTTTATATATAATGTGTGGTGATGTTCGAGTGTTTGATACTCATGATTACCATATTATGCTAGACATGGTAGATTTTAATGTGATTCTAAGAATAAATTGGTTATCTCCTACAATGTAATCTTATATTATTTTGTCAAGACTGTGACCTTAGCCATGCCTGGTATACCCTTGATTGTGTGGTAGAATTCTTTTATCCATGCATTGATTGTGATTTTTTTTTATGTTTGGGATAGGAGACTGGTATCCAGGAATTGTGAGTCTTTTCTTGCTTATGTCTATAATGTTAGTATAAAGAGTCCTTCTCCTGATAATGTCCCTATTGTTTGTGAGTTTTCTAATGTTTTCCCTACCAACCTACCTGGCCTTCCTACTAAGTGTGATATTGAGTTTGCTATTGACCTTGAGTCAAGCTCCCAACCTATTTCTATAGAAACATATTGTATGGCTCTTGATAAGCTTAAGGAGCTAAATTCTCAAATTCAAGATCTTATAGGTAAGGTTTTTATTAGGATGAATGTATAACCTTAGGGTGTTCCTATCTTGTCCATAAAGAAAAAGTATGGTTATATGCATTGACAATAAAGAACAAGTATCCCATGCTTCATATTGATGATTTATTTTATCAACTTCAGGAAGCGGTAGTGTTCTCTTAGATTCGATTGAGATTCAGTTACAATTAGTTGAGGATTCAAGCAGAGGACATCCCAACAACCTTCAAAACTAGTTAAGTCCATTATGAGTTCATGGTAATGTCTTTTGAGTTGACCAATTCCCAAAAATGTTCATGAACTCGATGAACTATATCTTTAGGCCTTATTTGGACTTTTTTATGATTGCTTTCGTCGATGGTATCCTTGTTTATTCGAGGATAGGTAGGAGTACAAACATCATTTGAGGATCGTACTTCACACTTAAAGAGATCATAGGATTTTTGCCAAATTCTCAAAGTGTGCATTTTGGCTAGAATTTGTGGCACTCTTAGGACACATAGTGGCTAAAAATAAGATTAGAATGGATCCTGTAAAGATTAAGGCTATTTGTGGTTGGGACAAACCCACATCTATGACTAAGGTTTGCATGTTTATTGCTTTGGAAAGCTCCTACAAGTGGTTCATAGAGAGATTTTCCACTATTTCAGCTCCTATGACTAGATTGGCCTAGAAAGAGGTTCTATTTCTATGGTTGATGAGTATGAGTTGAGCTTTCTGAAGCTCAAGGACTTTCTCACTTAAGCTCCTATATTGACTCTTCCACTTGAGGGCAAAGGATTTAATATTTATTATGATGTTTCTATTGTTGCCTTGGGGTGTGTTCTAATGCAATGGGGTTGAGTTATTGCATATGTACTAAGGCATCTAAAGGGGAACTAGCACGACTAATCCACTCATGATTTGGAGTTGGCAACGGTAATTTTTGTGCATGAGATTTAGAGGCAGAACTTGTAAGGTGTTCGATGCGAGATATTCATAGACCATTGTAGTATTTACTACATTATGACCTAGCGAGAGCTTAATTTAAACAACATAGGTAGATTAAGTTGTTGAAGGACTATGACAACTCATTTATAAACTATTCAATCAAGGTGAAAATGGTAGTGGATACCTTGAGCCAAAAGTTAGGAAGTATAGGTAGTTTAGCCTTCATTTCAATTTTAGAGTAACCATTATCTTTCAACATCCAATCCTTTGCCAACCTAATAATTTGGTTTGATATTTCAGAACTTAGGAAGATTCTTGATAGTGTTGAGGCTAGGTTAACATTCTTTAAGCATATTCACAGTCATCAGTTTGAGGATAGTAAACCTTTTGGTATTATGATCAGGTTCTGAGAGGTGAGTCCAAGAGGGATACCTTAGATTTGGAGGGCATTCTGAGAGCTTTTTTCTTCTTTTAGTTTTTCAATATTTGGCTCATTTGGAATATGGGCTTTGTCATTTGATTTATTGAGCCTTTTTCTATTTTTGCTCACTTATTCCTCAACCCCCCCTATTATTTGGTTTGTTGTCAAGATTCACAACATCATTATATAGAGTCCTACCACTCTTAGTGACAATTGCCATGATATGAGAATTATTATTTGGACTTGCCATGGTGTCACTAGGTAAACCACTCATTTAGCTTGTGTTTAGATGAGCCAAGATTTAGCCCAATTGTGTTTCAAGTTGTTTGATGGATGCCAAATGAGAGGACACCATTCGATTGAGTTGCAAAAAGTAGTTTTTAATATCCTTTAACATCTTGTAACTCCCCTCGACCTCCATAAAGATGCGGGCAAACACATTTTCTTTCTTTTAATATTTTGGGTCCACGATGGTATTCTCTTTATTTTATAGATATGAGAATTGTCAAACAGATTGCAAACATCTATAAAATTATTCAAGTGGATGTTTTCATCTTCATTAGCTTGATCTCCAAATAACCCTTTTATTTGGAGTAAGTAGAGAATCACACTTGTGATACGTGATACTCTATTACCTTCTAAAGGTGGAATTAAAATTGAATTTTCCCTTCTGACATCCCCTAGGTGATCTTCATCTTTAAGTTGTCTATCAAAGGTAGTGGTGTCATAACCATACTGACTCATTGTGTCGTGTTGACTTAGATTATTACCTAAACAAAACAAAAAAACAAATAAATAAAATTTTATACCATGGCTAATGAAAGAAACTTATAACACTACAATGAATGAATGCTACATTTCATTCCCCGACAATGGCACTATTTTGATAATGCTCAAGATATATATGGTTACTAGCAACATTATTTTTATACAACTTGGAATCGGGGTAGATTCCATAGGGAAGGAGATAGGTTCACCTTTGAATGTTGTAAGTGACTGTGTTTGCATGTAATACAAAAAATAATGTGATAACGTTGGATATTGGTTAAAAAGAGTTTGCATTCAAATTATTAATTTTGACATTGGGTTGTCAAAACGAATGCTGGAGAGTGTAATTGATAGGTAAAAGAACTTGGAGTTACGCCCTCTTGAGAGTGACTTTAAGCATGGGTAAGTGAAAATGCACCTGGATTTGATTGATAGTTCTGACTAGTCTTTGAAACACCCACATGTATACAAGACCAAGAAACCAATGACCTTAAATTAGTTAGTCTATTTCTATCACTAACTATTAAATGAAATTTTCTCGAGTCCTTATTAACTAAATCTCTCTACTCTTGTATTACCTTTAAAGCAGAACAAGATATCTAAGAATGAATAGAGTTTACGACCTCAACCCTTGAGTTGAAATATAGAGATTTAGCTAATATCGTGACATTCAACCAAATAAAAAGTAAATAATAACTACCCACACAATTAGCAACACTTAATAATGTAGAACCCCAAGCTTGGGAAATTAGCTACTCATAACAAGAGAAACAAGAAATATACCTATATTCTCATTCAAATCTACCATAGAATCCAAAATATTTCCAAATAAAATCCAAATGCCAAGCAAGAAATTAGCAATAAGTAACAAATATTCCAAAGGGTTTCAATTATAAGCTTTGGATTCAAGATATGAGAAAAGATAGGGTTCCAAGCAGTCAAAAAGGCTTAAATAGCTTCATCAGAAACAAGCTTCAAAATTACAGAATTGCCAACGCATCTAAATCAGCTGAGGAAAGTGTCATCACCAAACACATCGGTGATGAGCCATAGTGCCCTATAGCAGTTGAATTGACATTGAACTTAAGTTCCTGGATTGCGATATGTTACTTTTGGTAATTGTAACAACCCAGGACTACCCCCTAGTCATCACATAGTGCTTACAACCCCAAAGGACCACAAGATAACCCATGAATGATATCTACTGTGAGCACTGAATAATAATACTGTAATTAATGTGGAAAATAGGTTGAAATGCCATAACATTCAAAACATCTAAAATACTGATAATGAATAATAACATCTGAATCTGAAATAGTGTCTGAATCTAGTCTGAAAGCCTCTAACTAAAATTGTCTGAAAGTGGAGTTGATGGGACAATCCCCCAACTAACTCCATCCACTAAAACACTGCTAAGCTAAAGTAATGAAATAAAAGAATATTCTTAATAGATGAGGACTCACTGCTAAATCTGCTACTATTGGCTGAATCTATCTAAGCGCGTTCAAGAACCTGAGCGTCCGAACCTATAATATAAAACATCATAGCACAGAAAAGTATGTATCAGTACGTGGGAATGTACTGGTATTTTAGATGAGGTAATACCGAATGCAAGGGTTTATATGCATGAACGATAACTAACTAAATGATATGCAAGAGATGGATTAGAATACATGGAGGATCTGTAACTACTAAACATACTATGCATACTGTAACTAAGTATACCAGAACTGAGTCTGATAACTGATAACTTAATATACTGATAATCTGAGATCACTGATAATCTAAATAACTGATAACTTAGTGATTGTATCTGACAGTCCTGATTTTGTAGAACTAAACTGAGTTCTATTCTAAAGACTGAGACTGAAAGTGAAACTGTGGGAGGTAATCATCTAACTGGCATGCCCCAATTCGAACTAATAGGGTTCCAATCTGTAACCCTAATTGGAAGGGTATTAGTACCGTGCCACAGGTAAAGACAAGATGAAGAGTAACCTTTTACTGGAAGGTTCCCTAAATGAGAACGGTAGTACCCTCTACTGGCAGGTGGAGCAGATTTGATGTCTCAACCTACATTGGCTATGTAGTTCTAGAATGCAAGGATTTCTTCTAAGTATCACACCCTCTGCTGGCAGGTGATCCCCTATCCTTGGGTTCACTCGGTGCTGAATCCTACTCCCAACTGAAAGACACTGAACTGAGTATACTAAACTTGACTAGACTGATAGTGAGATTACTGAGTTTTCCTAAGTTCTGTAACTGACTGAGATCTACTGAATTCTGTAAGGGACTAAAAGTACTACTGATCATGACATGGCTGATACTATTTTGTAACCGACATTGGCTCTAAGTAACAGCTAAATTTTTGGGTATTAAATACCCCCAAGACTCGATAGCATGAAAAGTAAAGAAAAGCATAATCTTGAATAACGTAACAATGTTCACTTGTTCACAATTCATTCATAAAGACATTTCATCAAACACTTTTAATGCATTAACTTGTACATGAATGGGGAATACATGTTAGCATGCTATAATGGCATTGTTTCATTCTCATAGACAATTTATCAAACACATGGGAAGTATACTTGGTTCATTAAATCATAAACACTTAGGGTTAACATGGATACAACAATCAACTTGTAAATTCATGGATTATAACATGGGTATTACTCAATTAAACATACATGTTATACAACTTCATAGAATATACTATTAATGATGGATTGAAACTCAATAATTCTCAAAACATGAACACAATCCAATTTCATACATGTAAATCATAAATCATAATTCTTAAAGCTTTAAAAATGGATTCTTTGACTCCATGGGTGGAAGGGACCCATAGATAAACATCTAACATACCTTAATTCATGATATTTTTGGAGTTCTTAGAGAGATTCTTAGGATTGACCTTGATACTTGAGAGATAGGGTTTGCTTTCTTGAGAGAGAACTACCTTTTGATTTTGGGGAAAAGGGAATAATAAAGGGTTTTACACATTTTTAGGGCTGAAATTTCATATCTGGGCGGAGTAAAATCATGGGAAAAGACTATTTTAAACCTGGGCGCAACTTTAATTTTTCATAAAATTTTCCCGATCTGGACCCCTAGCGCGATGCGCCACTATCGCGCCAAGACACTGAAAAATAACAACTGGGAAATTAAATGGTGGAATGATGTGGTGGTATCGCGTTACCACTTTGTTTGCAAACTAGAAGTGAACCACGACACGGTAGAATCGCGTTGGTACACTGGAAATTGACAATTGTGAACTGGGTCTATGACACGGCGTGCCAATATCGCAGAGCAACACTGAAAATTGACAATTGCTATTCTAAAAAACTCTACGATGTGCTACTAGCCTAAATGACAATGTTTAAAGACTGAAACTTAAAATCGCCATAACTTCATACCCAGTTGTCGGATTTAGGTGTATTTTATATCGTTTAAAATCTAATTTAATTTCCTACGCAATGGAAGGCTCAAATCTGAAAATTACTGAGTATTTAGAAATTTTTATTTAGGATAACTCATTACTGAGGGTTAATCTAGGCTAGGAAAATATGGGGTATCTCCCTCTTGGAAACATCCGTCCTCGAATGTGGCTAATTAAGCTGGGAGAGTACGAATAGACTGAGTTTACGTACTGAAATAGACATGCACAACTGAAGAATAATTATGTGATGGGTATGATTGACTGAAATTACATCCTAAACATGCATATCTGATGCACGGGATACATGACTGAAAATACTAATAAGTTGAGTTTACATATTGAACATGCATGTCTGATGCATGAGTACATGTCTGAATGGATTAATGAATACGTGACTGAATATGCATGAGCGGGAACATGAGGACATGAGTAAGTCTAAATCATGACACATGAAATTGATTCCTTAGATACGTGTCATGAAAGGGGAATGGTCATACGGCTGAGATTGGGACTTGAGGGTCAACTATGAGTACCCACTACTCTGAATGGATTTGCTACGTGAAGAGAAAATAAAAGGTTTAGATCGTGATAGCTCGGGGATTATAGTGCATCTCCCCTTTAGGATACTATGTCCCTCGAGAATGCTGACTTGGTTGAGATACTAAGGAAAAGTATGAAATGATACACGGGGAACCTACGAACTAAATCGTGACTGAATATCTGGGATTTGAAACTGAGCATAACTATGTAAATGGAAGATATCTAACATACCAGTGACCACATCACGAGAACTTTCCTGGTATTTTCTGGACTGAAGTACGTAAAACCTGTTTAGGCGTTGCCCACTGGTGGCACTGGAAGCGGCAACTTGTTGATTCAGGTGACCTGACTGAGCTGAAGGATGACTATACTGACCCTGAGAACCTGACTGAGGACAATCTCTTACTCTGTGGCCTGGCTTGTCATACCCAAAACAAACATCACTGCCAGCTCTATACACACCCTTATGATTCTTACCACACTCTTCGCAAAATAGATTAGTACGGTTATTACTTACGTTATCCTGGGTCATCGGTACACTTGTTGAGGATGGAGCTTGAACTGAAGACTTTGGATGAAACTTGGAACGGTTACCCCCATATGACTTAGGCTGATTGAAATTAAAGCTACCTGTTCTCGCCCTCTTATTTTCCCTCTCCTTCTTTTTAATCTTATGCTCCTCAATCTATTGAGTATTGATCATAAGCCTATATATGTCTATCTCCTTAATCAACATTGTTGTCCTGCACTCCTTAACCACACTATCTGATACCCCGAATACGAACTTGCTCATTCTTGACCTATTGTCTGCTACTACATGGAGAGCATACCTGGATAACTAAGTATACTTGAGGGAATACTCTTTTACGCACATGCTACCTTGTCTAAGATTGATGAACTCTAACACTTTGGCTTCTCTCAGCTCTAAGGGAAAGAATCTATCTAGGAAGGCAGTAGTAAACTCTTCCCATTTTATGGGCTCTGCATTTATACCCCTATCTACCTTCCACTGCTTAAACCACATATGGGCTACATCTTGTAGCTAATAGGCTGCTAACTCAGCACTCTCAATGGAAGTCACTCCCATGATGTTTGTGACTTTCTAAACTTGATCGAGGAACTCCTGTGGATCCTCTTCATACTTAGATCCCGTAAAGGAAGGAGGATTCATTCGGGTGAAGTCTTGAATTTTGGTTACAGCAGTATTGGCCACTGGGTTGGCCGAAATAGCAGTTAGCTATCCATTCTGAGCTATGAATGAATTATCTCTAGTAGTGAATGCAGTTTTGAATTTTGCATGAGAAATAATTCATCCAGGGGATCTTCCTGAATGGGATGAGAGGCTGACTGGTTTCCGGTTCTTCTTTTGTTGGTCCTTTTAGAAGTCATGTTCTGTAAACGAAAGGAAGAAGAAGATTAGACTGAAAGATTAACTTGAGATCATTCTCACTTGCATGACATGAATAATGAAAGAAGGGAAACTTTTCCTAAAACATCTCGTAGCCTCCTATCCATAAGTGTGGTGCGCTACACACCCAAGCATAAGACTCTACGCGATGCAGCTTCTCAGACTTCCTAGGACTCTATTGAACCTTAGGATCTTATACCATGTTTGTAACGACCTGTGACTACCCCCTAGTTGTCATACGGTGCGTACGACCCCGAAGGACCACAAACTAACCTATGAATGATATCTGATGTGAGCACTACATAATAATACTGTAATTAATGTGGAAAACTGGTTGAAATTCCATAAGGTTCAAAACACCTGAAATACTGATGATGAATAATAACATCTGAATCTGAAATACTGTCTGAATCTAGTCTGAAAGCCTCTATCTGAAACTGTCTGAAAGTAGAGTTGATAGGAAAATCCCCCAACTAACTCCATCTACAAAAATACTGCTAAGCTGAAGTACTGAAATAAAAATATATCCTTAATAGATGAGGACTCACTACTAAATCTGCTACTGCTGGTGGAATCTGGCTAAGCGTGGTCAGGAACCTGAACGTCCAAACCTATGATATGAAATATCATAGCACAGAAAAGTATGCGTCAGTACGTGGTAATATACTGGTATGCTAGATAAGGTAATACTGAATGCAAGGGTTCATATGCATGAACAATAATTGACTAAATGATATGCAAGAGCTGGATTAGAATACATCGAGAATCTAAAACTACTGAACATACTGTGTGTACTGTAACTGAATCTGATAAATAATAACTGAATTTACTGATAATTTAATATCACTGATAATCTGAATTACTGATAACTGAGTGACTGTATCTAACAGTACTAATTTTATAAAACTGAACTAAGTTCTATTCTGAAGACTGAGACTAAAATTAAAACTGTGGTAGGTAATAATCTAACCGACATAACCCAATCTGAACTAATAAGGGTCCAATCTATAACCCCAATTGGAAGGGTGTCAGTACCGTTCCACGAGTAAAGACAAGTTGTAGAGTAACCCTTTACTGGAAGGTTCCCTATATGAGAACGGTGGTACCCTCTACTGGCAGGTTGAGCACCTCATCAACCCTCAACTGCCAGGTTTGATGTCTCAACCTACACTGTCTATGTAGTTCTGGAATACAAGAATTGCTTCTAAGAATCACACCCTCTACTGGAAGGTAAGCCCCAATCCTTGGATTCACTTGGTGATGAATCCTACTCCCAACTAAAAGACACTGAACTGAGCATATTGAACTGGACTGGACTGATACTGAGATTACTGAGTTTTCCTAAGTTTTGTAACTGACTGAGTTCTACTGAATTTTGTAAGGGACTGAGAGTACTACTAATCGTGACATGACTGATACTATTCTGTAACAGACAATGGCTCTAATTAACAACTAAATTATCGGGTATTAAATACCCCCAGGACTCGATAGCATAAAAAGTAAAGAAAAGCATAATCTTGAATAAAATAACAATGTTTAGTTGGTCACAATTCATTCATAGAAACATTTCATCATACACTTGTAATGCATTAACTTGTACATGAATGGGAAATACATGTTAGCATGCTATAATGGCATTATTTCATTTTCATTGACAATTAATCAAACACATGCGAAGCATACTTGGTTCATTAAATCATAAACACTTAGGGTTAACCTGGATACAACAATAAACTTGCAAAATCATGGATTATAACATGGGCATTACTCAATTAAACATACATGTTATACAACTTCATGGAATCTACTATTAATCATGGATTGAAACTCAATAAATTTAAAAACATGAACACAATCCAATTTCATACATATAAATCATAAATCATAATTCTTGAAGCTTTAAAAGTGGATTCTTTGACTCCATGGGTGGAAGGGACCTATAGATAAACATCTAACATACCTTAATTCGTGAGATTCTTGGAGTTCTTGGAGAGATTCTTGGAGTTCTTGGAGAGATTCTTGAGAGCTAGGGTTTGCTTTATTGAGAGAGAACTACCTTTTGATTTTCGGAAAAAGTGAATAATGAAGGGTTTTACACGTTTTTAGGGATTAAATCCCACATCTGGGTGGAATAAAATTATGGAAAAGAACTGGTTTAACCCTTAGCCCAACTTTAATTTTTCATGAAATTTTCCTGATCTAGACCCCTGGAGCGATGCGCCACTATCGCGCCAAGCCACTAGAAAATGACAACTGGGAAATCACATGGTGGCACTATGCGGTGGTATCACGTTTCCACTTTGTTTGCGAACTGAAAGTGCACTGCGGCGTGGTGGAATCACGTTGGTACACTAGTAATTAATAATTGTGAACTAGGTCTATGGTGCGATGCGCCAATATCACAGAGCAACACTGGAAATTGACAATTGCTATTCTAACATACTCCGTAATGTGCTACTGGCCTAAATGACGATGTTTAACGACTGAAACTTAAAATTTCCATAACTTCTTACCCGGTTGTCGGATTTAGGCAAATTTTATATCGTTGTAAACCTAATTGAATTTCCTACGCAATGGCAGGCAAAAATCTGACAATTACTAAGTATTTTAAAATTTTTATTTAGAATAACCCATGTACTGAGGGTTAATCTAGGCTAGGGAAATATAGGGTATTACAGTAATAGATATGGGTATTGCTGATCACATTGGCGATGCACCACATCAGTTCTTTCATCACCATTTGTAAAAATTTAAAATAGTCTAAACTATTGAAATTGGAGATTGAATGAACTACTATGCCTAGCACTTTGATGATGCATTGCTTGCCTTTGGTGATGGTCCTTTGCAATTTTAGCTCTAATCTTCATCTTTTTGCTCTTTCAACTAGTTCTTAGACTCAACCCTAAAATTAAACAAAATTGACATTAAAACTCATTCAAATTAGAATGGAAGACTTGATTTCTTACCATTTTTAAATCACTTTAGGCCAAATAAGTCACAAATTGTCGAGTCGTCAATACCCCCAATTTTGTAATGACCCTCTAGGTCACTATCTCGATTTTCATGCATTTATAGCTTCTTAATCATTCCCACAATGGCTACATGTCATTTATGACTTGCCAAAACTATCAGTTTGGCTATCGGATAATTCATTTGGATTTTAGGCTTATTTCCCTGTATTGGAGCTTTTATTATTTACGATTTGGTCTCAGACCAAAACCCCTAATATATTACCTCGGATGAGAATTTTGATAGTAGAATAAGCTCCAAAATATTAATTTTAGGATGGGGGAGCCTTGGTTTCGGGCTCGATGCTTTCAGACTCATTTTGGGCTATTGGGCGAATTGTATGAAAAATGAATCATAGGTGTGGGCCCCAAGTTTAGTTAAAATGATCTCGTATGAAAGTTTTATTAATTCCATTGGATCTAGAATGTTTTTTAAAATTAATTTTCACTATTGGTTCATGTTCATAAGGTTCTGGATGAGTTTTGAGGTCCAAAAACAACTTTTAGAAGTTGTTGGTGATAGTGTGGCCACTCAAGTGACTGTTGACCATTTTACTGGGACACTTAAGAGAACATTTGTCAACTTAAGTGACATTTTGACCCTTTGACCGGGTCGCTTAAGAGATCAAATTATCGCTTAAGAGACCATCGCTGAGTATAAGACCCAAATTTATATTTTTGACATTATGGGAGCTAGAAAGCTCTGATTTTGATGATTTTCGATGCATTTTTCTCAAAATATTATTTTCTATAAATTTAAAACTCTATTTTTTCCATTTCCCAAGAACTTCTATTTTATTTTGTATGATTTCAACCCAAATTGATAATCAAACCCCTATTTTCACCATTTTGGGGGCTTGGGAACTCGACTTTGGTGATTCCAAAGGAGTTTTGAGATTTTTTCCATGGGTAAGTTTCCTAATATTATAATTATAAATTTTACCTTGATTACATCTTTAAAATAACTTCAAATTCTTGATTTCAAAATGATTTTTGCGGATTTTTTGGTAAAGTTTAAAAATGGTTTTTCTTTGATTTGGACCTTGTTTTTATCTTGTTTTTGCTTGGGTTTTAAGCAGTAGAATCCTGTGATTATGTGAAACATATTTCTAATATATAATTATGGTTTTATCCCCTTTATTTTCAAATCAATTTTTTAGGCCCATTTTTAAATCCATCTTAAATATAGTGATATGGGTCTCGTTTTACTCCCAACGATGTGTAAATTACTATTTTGATATCATGATAAAATTTTGAGACTGTGGATCAAAGGCAAATAATTTGTGGCTGATTAAAGAATTGCAGTTTGGCATCGAGGTAGGCTTTTGTCGACTCTTCCTCATGAGATGGTGTAATATATATGTTGCATGTTTGATAAGGATGTTAGGATATGATTATTGGTAGAACATTGTGACTTAGACTAATTTATGAGTTTGGGGATAGAAGGGTGAATCAACCCTTAAGGTAAAATATTCTTTATGCTTTTAGGATCTTATTACCCTAGGTTGCTAGTATGTTTAGACGTAGTTGAGGTTAATACACCTTTAGTATAAGGTTTACTATTGTACTTAGTAGAATATGATGGTTTCCCAGATTATGATATGATTGTGTTGGTTATGTGTCATTGGGACCAAGACCGTGATTGTTATATTACTTAGATTCCAGGTGAGTGATTTACCCTAGTAAAAGGGTGTGGTTTAGTTTATTGATGTTTAGATGTTTATAATGGTATTGTTTGGATATTAGTGATGGCATGCATAGATTTAGTATATTTATTCTCACTTAATGGTATGATTCCAACTAAAAATATGGTTTTACTATTTTTTCCTAAAAAGGGACTTAATCTCACTTTTCACTTTTAAAAAAATATCTTTATATCGAGAATTATACCATATTAATGAATGATTTATGGTAATTTGAGAATAAAAATAAAGTTTTAGAGATTTGACCGAGATAGATTTCGATCCATGATTTTAGTACTACTATTTACCTTGGTAGAGAGAGATTTTGACCCATTCCACACTCTAATGATAATTTAGCGCCATATTATTTTCTTTGAGTAATGTAATTATAGATTTCCAGACTCTTTTAACATGGTTCAAGTCCGTGCATTTATACATATACATCTTTGGTATTGGACGAAGAAGATTGATGATGATAATGATTATTGGAAATCCTAGATCAGGACTAGGTTGGTGTATATGGGTACTCCTGAACCTCCTATGGGGCCCTTCATTTGTGGGTCATCATTCCAGAGAAGAGAGGTCGTCGTAGTTTCTACCTTTGTGAGCCATTGAGCTAAAGGAGACGTATACACTAGGTTACAATATGGTACTTAGTTCGGTTATAGTAGTATGGATTATATTTTCCATTCATCCTTGTATGCGCATTGCCTATCACCAGTATACACATATATCTATTAGCCTTATGGGGGGTTGCATAGGCATAGGTGATGAGTAATGCTTGCGGTGTATTGTGTGTTGATTGGACCTTCTGGGTTAAGGGGACCATTTTAGGTATTGTTTGTCCAGGCTAGCTTATTACTGTATTGTGTTATTATTATTGTTAGTTCGTGATAGGTTGATTACTAGACCGATACTGAGATTTGAGGTATGATTCTAATTTTTTTCTTTATGGTTTCTTTATTATGGATAATTATCTCATATGAAGAAATATGTATTTGAGATCCTTATTATATTAGCACTAGTTATTGTGATAGTTAGGAGGCCTTAAGGTACTAGTATGACTACTTTAGGTTGTACCTTTGGGTTAGACTTATCTCTATGTATACATTTATATATGTAGCTATGGTATTACCGTTTATCCTTTCCTTCCTTTATTCATGTTTTATATCCATTCGTTGGTCTTGTGTACTATTATATATCATTCATCTTCTCTTTATTTTTACATGGGCTAGTGATATATGGTATAGTGCTTAGGTTTCTGAGTATGGATAGAATAAGATAGTTTATCCTTATTGCCTCCTTAGATTTACTATGTAAGTTTCCTAGATATTTGAGAATATTTTACATTCTTGATTGCATGTTATGTATATTTGCATTATCTTTGGAGCTCAGTCGGCAGTTACTCACTTATTACCACGTGTTTGGTACTCATACTACACTTTTTCAGCCTTCAGATCATAGTACAGGTTCTCACCATTGTTGGGTGTGTCGTGCGAAGCTAATATGGTTTGGAAACATAGGTTGAGCTCCTAGAGTTTGGAGTTTTGCTATCCTCCCTCTTATGTACTAGACTAAACTTCATGTTGTATTCAGATATGGGTTGTGTCAGTATATTCTTTTAGTACTTTATGCTGTCATCTCATTAAATTAGAAGCTCTTGTACTGATTCCACCGGTTTGTGGGACTATCTTACGTATTTCAAACTTTTGTTATTTTTATTTCGCATTCTTCCTATATTTGTTTTGGTAGACCGTTACTAATATTTATAGACTATGGGTTGGTTTTCCTACTGGTGGGTTATAGTAAGTGTCATCATGATCTGAGAAATTAGGTCGGGACTAAATATTATCAGAGCCTAGGTTTATAGTTATGTTGGTACAAGAGCTTAGTGTTTAAATAGAGTCCTACTGATCAATGTGGAGACATTTGTAACCTATCTTCAGGAGGCTACAATTCATTCTTGGGAAATTTTATTCTTGACTCCTTGTCATGTTCGTATTTCTATGAGCCTCAAGTGCATTCCTTGACTCTATTCTATCCCAGATGGATAATAAGAGGTTTTCAATAGATGTGAATGGGACTTTGGCACGTATTTTTAGAGCTTCAGTGTAGTGTCGGACCAGGGATTCAGGGATGGATGTCAAAGATCTTCAGCGTCGGTCAGAGGATTTAGGGCTAGCCTAGGCTCTGGTAGAGTTCGCAACTGCTTCAACATTTTAAGATTTAGTATTCATGATTTTGAGGCTTTTTATGGATACCTCATAGCTAGGGGTGACGTCTGGTTCCTCGATCAGTTCTCACGCTAGAGTTGGGTTTATTGGTGTTCAATGGGGTTTCTAGATGGTTTTAGAGTATGAGATTTAGTTTATTGGGTGGGTTGAGCATATTCCTATGTTATACCCTTCAGAGCATTACATGGTGCATGGATTTATTAGAGAATTAGCATTTCTACTCCATTTGGCATTGAAGCATCTGATAGCAACCGGGTCTTTCGTCCCTTAGGTTGTTGTTCATACTAGGGCCACAGAGAGAGCATGTATTTAGACTTATGAAGGTGGGGGTAAGAGGCCATGCCATTAGTACAGTACTATTGGTATTCTACCCGAAAGTGAGAATCCTCTTGGTGGAGGTCATCTTTACCTATAGCCTATCAGTTTTATGTAGTTATTATTTAAAATTATGGGTGGCTCTCAAGTTAGTCGTGGTGATCATAGTGAGAAGGGTTTCATCCGACTGTACAAAGTATTTGATATGGGTCTTTAGGCCATGGAAGTTGTTTTGGATAAAGAGGGGCAGCATCTTGGAGTATTCCATGCACTTGTTTTGGTTGTGGCAAGATTAGACATTGGTCTAGAGATGTCACGACCCGAACTAGGGCCTGGCCGTGATGGACATCCCGAACCATGAAGGCTTGGGATGCCCTTCTCTATCTGATAATCATACACAACATTCATATAATAAAAGAAGATGCGGAAACATAATCTTCTACAGAAACATGGTCAATTCTGAATTCAACATAAGTATGGAAGTTGTAGATCAACTACATCTAAATAACATCTGACTCAGTCTGCGAAATCTCTACTATATGAAAATCTGACAACTGTCTGAAATCTGGGACAAGGCCCCCAGTAGACCAAAACTAAAATAAGTGACATAATCTGAAAAGACAGGCCTTCTGGAATAAAGAAGGCTCACCAACTAAACACTGCAACTCTGTCTGATAACAATCTACTACTTTTCTGGACCCCTAGACTGGGAGGCGGGGTCAATACAGATGTACTGGTACGCAAAGTAATCCAAAATAATATTTGTATATATACATAAAATAGTTGGAGAGCAATTTGTCAAAATGTCATACATGAAATAGTTCTAAAACGCATGGGCACCTTTCTGAAAAGTCATAAATCATTCTTGACAATACAGTTTCTAATCTTCGTATTAATTCTGAGTTAGGTGGAACTCCCCTACAATTCTGATATTCCACGGGCAGTATGGAATCCGCCATTGACTTGGCGGGAAAGCCCCCAACCCGAGTGTGCCACAAGGGTTGGAGTTTCTGATTCTGATACGCCACACAGCACTAGGCCAGCGTAATATAATATACCTAGATCGACAAATCACGGTTTTGGGAAATCAGTTGTCTGAACTCATGCCTTTTTCGCGGAACCACCTAAGCTCTCTTTATGCCTAATTTTATCCTGTTCTGAATCATGCATTATTCTAGTTTTCAACATCTGAAAATTCTGACTTTAAACAGGCATTCTATTCTTCTCTGAATTACCATGACATAATATGAATTGGTGTCGTCACACCAAGACTTGCAAGTCCTATTTCTGAGCCATAATGCATCATGCATAATTCTTTCATTAAAACATAGTTCAGACCACCCAAACATGCAAATAGTATAGGAGATTTCATGTTCCAAAAGCATAAGTCAAAAATATGCAAGAACTCTTCAAACATAAGGTGGTCATGTGCTTTTAGCAAAATCCATGCACTCTTTCATTATATGTATTTTCAACCTTTTTCAATACAAACAACCCTCTCTTTTGAATTCAACATTCATAACAAAATCATTCATAAATCAAAACACTTCGTAACATGCTTTTCAAGATGCATTTCAAAAACAATCCATATCATGTGAAGCATGGGAACAATCACACCAAGAGAGGGATTTAATGTGAGTCATGCTCTCAATTCGAATATTAACTTAAATCACATACTTATATATATATACATACAATTTCAAATCAATATGGGGAAGGTCAAAAGACCAAAACAATACCGTCAAGATTTCTAAAGCATAAATGTATTCATAAATCTGAAAATCCCTTTCTTAAAATTATGATTTCTATGCCCATGAGATTTTAGGAAAACCCCGCGTACCTCGATTTCGGAGAATAATGAATGATTCTTGAACCTTATGGATTGGGGATTCCAAATCTCTAATTATATTCAAGAACTCACGGTTGAATCTTGAATTATTTGAGATTCTTGTTTGAAACCCTAGAGAGCGTTCTTGATGAATTTTGGTGAAAGTGTATGTGTTTAGGTGTATTTGGGATTAAATCCCGTGTTTGGATGGGTTTAGGGCCATGGGAAATGTCTAATTTGACCTTGGAATTTAAAATCCGGGACTGGAACATCGTAAAATGCTTCACCGCAATGCGCTGGAAATCGCGGTGAGCTAGTGGAATTGAAAATTTTCAATTTAAGGCTCATGGCGACACGGTGGCCAGTCAATCGGGAACACTGACACTAAAAATGATCTAACTTCTTCACCGAGTGTCCGTTTTAGGCGAATTCAGTATCGATGGAAATATAATTTGAAGATCTTTCATTTGATATATATTATGACACCCATTTCATTATATACAAGGATCTATGGTCGATTGAAGTTGACTCAAGCTTCGACGCTCACTAAAACTCGAATGATAGGAAAGCTTTCAACTTGACCTTGAGTTAGGGGACCTTTATGATCTCAATTCATGCTCAAATAGGTTAACACACTACATACTTGATTTACATGGAAAATTTTCATAGGATTTATGGCTTTTGGATCATCTACACATAGAAATGACGGTTTTTATTCTAGCCCAAAACACAGAGCATTACAATATCTCCCCCTTGGGATCATTCGTCCCTGAATGATGGGTAGGAACGTTGAATCTTAAAGGTATGGAATAACATTGACCTAATGTGTATTCTAAGAAAGGATATAACTATTCTGAAACATTTAAACTTCTAGCATGAAACTTAATTCTGAGCTGACTTGACTTCACTTACTTCAAGGGGTTGATTCATGCTGAGAGTTTAAGATTCCCTTGAAGTGTTCATGATCAAATCATACATGTTGACTGAGAATTTATAACTTATGCGAGTACAAATCATGAGGCAACATCTCTAAGATCGTACCAGGTTACTGTACTGCCTGAGCTAAAATATTTGGAAACATTTGAAATTACGCTCTGCATTCTTATAAACCGAGTCATGACTAAGTAGCTGAATCTGAAATATGATGCTTTGACTGAACTAAATTCGCAACTTACATGGATGAAATAGATTATCTCTTGGGATGGTCATACGCTTGAGACTTCGGATAGTAGGACTGGGTGAAAAGGTGGAAAATCACAGTAACTTGTCTATCTGACTGTTAAAATGAAATACTAGCTATACAGAATGAATTATGCTGGACCCTCATACTTAACTAGAGTATCTCATTCAACACTCTTTCTAAAGAAGTCATAGTAGCGTTAGGAAGCAAAGAATCTTAGGAACTAGTTACACAAGACATACAACTAAGGAATCACAATAATTACACTACTCTATAGCATAGAATATAGATATATAACTTATAAACAAGGATAAAACTACAAGGCCTTAGGCAATGCAACTTCTTACTTTCAAGTTGAGAGCACTTCTCAAATACTCCATTAACTATATTATTCTCTTAAATACCATACTCGTTGATTCAAATTGTAATCCTCATATGGTCATTGATAAATCTTTCTACTAATGCCTAACGTAACATAAGTCTTCTCACCATGATCAAGCCTAACTTCAAAACATAAAATACAACATGTCACACCACGATAATGGTCCAAACCATATGATTCAATCTTCTATATATTATTTTTTTTTTATTAATTTTTTTTAGAGATCACACCCTAAGTATATCGTGCCTTACCACTTCAATGACTAACTCTGATCTCTTACTATGGATTCACTAGCGCATATTGCGTTCCTCCACTTAAATCTCAACATGTCATTCAAGCCTATCTTTATAACCACATATGAACTCCAAGGCAAACACCCATAAGGACATACTTCACATATTCTCTAATCCACTATCAATATAACTCCCGCGCGCTACCCCAAGAAGATACACACACAAATTTCCACTAACCATCACATATATCAAAGACTTGGCCCCAGATCTTACTTCACACTTATGGCCTTTTATAAAACAAGCATACTATGATCTTCCATTAACAAGAAACATTTACTTATCACCACTATCATCACATAAGGAGGATTCACTAAAAGGTTAGAACATAAGACCTTAAATCATGGGAGGATATTATACGAGACTTGACACTTAACTAAGGCCAAAGGATTAGAAAATCAACATCAGGGATTCATCAAAAAGATCTGAATTGGGGAATACATGACTATAAGCTGAATCTCATCAATCATAAAGAGTATAGAATGAATTATGGGAACTGAGTACACTATAAAGCATGAGTACATGAGTCATGAGCTGCATGACCTCAATTTGAAGTTCATAACATATGGAATGTGATTCCGACTACTGAATGAACTAGAACTCCTTATTTTAGGACTGGAAGAGAATGTGATTCTCTCTCATATACCTGAACATGAACTATGATAATGGAACTGGAATGTAAGGCATGATTAGGTATTGGATAACTGAAAAATACTGAGATAAGAATGGGTTGATCCTCACTCTCACTTCCTGATATTTTATATCATACTGATATCACTACTAGAATCTGAGAGCCTGTCTTGGTCACTTGTTCTATTATCTCCCCCTTAGCTTTGAGACATCATCTTAAGTTTGAGAGATCCCTTACTAGACTCTAAACTGAACTACACTCACTACACTTTGGGATCTGGAATACGACGATACACGTAATTAATAGAACTTAACCTGAATAACTACACCTGGAAGTGGAAAACCCACTACTAATACCACCTTCTGAGATACACTATATTATTCTATAGACCCAATAGTCATCATGTAATACTTGAACAATTACTAACTTCGAATCTTCATGAGTATTCCCATAGTTGGAGTGCACACCCTATAGCACTTCAACTCTTATTTCTGTCAGTTCAACCTTCAAAAATTCAAACTTATATTATAACACTTAACATGGATATCACCAAGCCTTTGATGAACCATACTACTTCCGTCATAGCATATCAATATCGCGACTCCAACTTATATCTCTCTACCATGAAAATTCAAGATCATATCAAAAGGCTCAACACTATCAATCAGAGCTCCTTCACTTGGATATTTAGAACACCACATACCATCTAGCAACTCAATGGTAATACTAGCCACTAACAACATGTAATTGCCTTAGAAAAATTACCGCAACCTCATATCACCTTGGGCATACTTCTACGTCATACATACAACATCATACTTCATTACGAATCAAACAAACTTAGGCTATAGCATACACTGTTTAAGACTATTAGATCACTTCCATAAAACTAGTATCATTAACCAAGAAATCATCACATCCTCCTTCATGGCCATCAACTATTCAAACATAATGTCTAGTGCTAAATATGATTTACAACCCAACCTTACACACAATTCTCACAAAACATTCATCCTTAATCTTAAGCCACTATTCTCACATCCACATCCTATATTAAATTCAAGCCAATAGTCTAGCATCAATCATCTACCATCAATGAAGAAGGCAACATAATATACTAGTCCATCAACTTGGGACATTCTATCCAAATACCTCAAAAATCTACTACATACCTTCTCACAAGTAGTACTAGTTTACAACTACCAACCAAAAAAAGGTCAGGGGGATAAAGTCACATAATACACATGGTCAACCTTAATATTATATTATAACCCCATACAATCCTATTACTTATGTGACTTTCTCACATCACACTTACTTACCCCAGCGGGCAGTTAGACTACCTTCAAATTCCACAAACAACCATGAGTCTATAACTATAACTTACTGGCTAATCTAGCAATTTTCATACTCCAGGAAACCAACAATTCACCTTGACTAATAACTCTTTCTTTACCTTCTACTAAACTAAAACATAAGGACGTATCACTTCATTACCAACTTAATCTCATGTAAAAAGATTCAACTATACATATATTCAATAAATCACCCTTACCACTTTTCTTGCCATTACGCCTCTAAACCCCTAGTTCCAACCAACACAAGAACAACAAGATGAACAACAAGTTGCTAGTGAATCGAAATAGGCCTCACACAGCTTCACTAGACTTTGTTTTTTGTGTTTTGAAAAGAAAATAAAATGAATAACAAAGCAACTATGCTAGTGAATCGAAAATGCCCCACAGACTACCATACAATCCACACATGCTACTAGCTACCATATTAGGCTATCACTATAAAGTGGTAAATCATCCTCAAACATCGGTTATTCAACTAAAATATTTATTTATGCACAAGTCACCCTCACTCTATCTTTTAACTTTGTGACTTCACATCACCAACTTCTTGGTCCAACATCACTACCAATAGGTCATGACACCGACACTTAACTTATACTACTAGTCGGGTGGAAATACAGTTCCAACATTCTGCTATACATCGTTCCCTCTTAAGCATGACATTTGCAATATAAATTCTGGAAAAAATGGAATACTCTTAATACTGTAGGACGAAAAGCACGATTTCATCAGAATCAAAGTTCACACTAAAATCAATACACTTTGAGGCACTAACGGACTCTTCTCAAGTCCTTGCACAAATTTTAAGCTCTTATGTGGCTCAACCAGAAAGGACCATGCCATTTAGACTGTAAACTTCTGCACTTGAATCACCCCAATAATGAGACATATCTGGGCACATCAAAGTAAGAAAAGAATTGGGATAGCTTTACTTTCGTATGGACGACACCATAGCATGAATTAAAGTATGGAAGAGGAACATTTTGTATCAACAGCACGAACTATAACATGAAGAAAGGGAAACATTCCTAAATGCCTAGTAGCCTCCTGCTTATAAGTGTGGCGCGCTACACACCCATAAATAAGACTCTACCTGACACGATTTTATAGACACCCTGGGACCATGAACCGTGCTTCGATACCAAGTTTGTCACGACCCGAACTAGGGCCTGGTCGTGACGAACATCCCGAACCTTGAAGGCCTGGGACGCCCTTCTCTATCTGGTAATCATGCACAACATTCATATAATAAAAGAAGATGTGAAAACATAATCTACTATGGAAACATGGTCAATTTTGAATTCAACATAAGTATGGAAGTTGTAGATCAACTACATCTAAATAACATCTGACTCAGTCTGCGAAATCTCTAATATATGAAAATCTGACAACTGTCTAAAATCTGGGATAAGGCCCCCAGTAGACCAAAACTAAAATAAGTGAAATAATCTAAAAAGATAGGTCTTCTGGAATAAAGAAGGCTCACCAACTGAACACTGCAACTCTATTTGATAACAATCTACTACTTTTCTGGACCCCTAGACTGAGCCTCAAAACTTAGAGGGAGGAGGGGGGCCAATACAGATGTACTGGTATGAAAAGTAATCCAAAATAAAATTTGTATATATACATAAAATAGTTGGAGAGCAATTTGTCAAAATGTCATACATGAAATAGTTCTAAAATACATGGGCACCTTTCTGAAAAGTCATAAATCATTCTTGACAATGTAGTTTCTAATCTTCGTATTAATTCTGAGTTAGGTGGCACTCCTCTATAATTTTGATATTCCACGGGCAGTATGGAATCTGCCATTGACTTGGTAGTGAAGCCCCCAACCCGAGTGTGCCGCAAGGGTTGGAGTTTCTGATTCTGATACGCCATATGGCACTAGGTAAGCGTAATATAATATACCCGAATCGGCAAATCACAATTTTGGGCAATGAGTTGTCTGAACTCATGCCTTTTTTGGGGAACCACCTAAGCTCTCTTTATGCCTAATTTTATCCTATTCTGAATCATCCATTATTCTAGTTTTCAACATCTGAAAATTCTGACTTTAAATATGAAATCTATTTTGTTCTGAATTACCATGGCATAATCTGAATTGGTGTCGTCACACCAAGACTTGAAAGTCCTATTTTTGAGCCATAATGCATCATGCATAATTCTTTCATTAAAACATAGTTCAGACCACCCAAACATGCATATAGTATAAGAGATTTCATGTTCCAAAAGCATAAATCAAAACTATGCAAGAACTCTTCAAACATAAGGTGGTCATGTGTTTTTGGCAAAATCCATGCACTCTTTCATTATATCAATTTTCAACCTTTTTCAATACAAACAACCCTCTCTTTTGAATTCAAGACTCATAACCAAATCATTCATAAATCAAGACACTTCGTAACATGCTTTTCAAGATGCATTTCAAAAATAATCCATATCATATGAAACATGGAAAAAATCACACCAAGAGAGGGATTTCATGCGAGTCATGCTCTCAATTCTAATATTAACTTAAATCACATACTTATATATATACAATTTCAAATCAATATGGGGAAGGTCAAAAGACCAAAACAATACCGTCATGATTTCTTAAGCATGAATGTATTCATAAATCTAAAAACCCTTTTTTTTAAAATCATGATTTCTATGTCCATGAGATTTTAGAAAAAACTCGAGTACCTCAATTTTGGAGAATAATGAATGATTCTTAAATCTTACGGATTGGGGATTCTAAATCTCTAATTATATTCAAAAACTCACGGTTGAATCATGAATTATTTAGGATTCTTATTTAAAACCCTAGAGAGCGTTCTTGATAAATTTTGGTGAAAGTGTATGTGCTTAGGTGTATTTGGGATTAAATCCCGTGTTTGGATGGGTTTAGGTTATGGGAAATGTCTAATTTGACTTTGGAATTTAAAATCCGGTACTAGAACATCGTAAAAGGATTCACCACAATGTGATGGAAATCGCAGTGAGATACTGGAATTGACAATTGTCAATTTAAGGCTCATCGCGATACGGTGGCCAGTCAATCGGGAATACTGACACTAAAAATAGTTTAACTTCTTCCTTGAGTGTCCGGTTTTAGGCGAATTTAGTATCGTTGGAAAGATAATTCGAATATATTTCATTTGATATATAGTAGGCCACCCAGTTCATTATATACATGGATCTATGGTCGATTGAAGTTGACTCAAGTTTTGACGCTCACTAAAACCCGAACGATAGGAAAGCTTTCAACTTGACCTTGAGTTACAGAACCTTTATGATCTCAATTCATGCTCAAATAGGTTACCACACTGCATACTTGATTAACATAGAAAATTTGCATAGGATTTATGTCTTTTGGATCATCTACGCATAGAAATGACAGTTTTTATTCTAGCTCGAAACACGGGGCATTACAACAGAGTGCCCCAGATGTGAGTTTATTTCTCAAATAAAATTAGCATGTATTTCCTACCAGCCTAGAGCTTCTAAGGTGTGTTATGATTTCAGGAAGGATGGTTATTTCAGTAGGGAGTGCACTCGACATTAGTTGGTCAACCAATTAGGGTCAAATTGTGTTTTTTACTAGGTTAGGACTTCAGGGGTTTGCTATGACTTTAAATAGATTGGTCACTGGTCCATAGAGTTTCCTCGATGTGGGATTATCAGTCCCTCAACTTATTTTGATTAGTCTAGTAGTGTTGTAGCACCTTCGTTTAGAGGCAGTGCGCTTAGTGTCATAGTTAGTGATTGGATGGTCAGACCAAGTTTGGACCCATTCAGATTCATTCTCTCATGGCCACATTAGGCATGTGACTTTGGGTTTCACCATGATAGGTGTGACTTTTTATTTTCTACCTTTACATTTTCATTTGAGTGTATTGGGGTCCTCGTATACATCAATAATTGTATGCCTTGGTAGTTTTATATTGATTCTTGTATACCTTGATATAGAATTCATGATTATATGAATACCTCCTTAGATGATTTCTTTTAGTAGTGTACAAAGTGGATCAGTGTGATATTTCCTTGGCAGTGTACTATTTAGGTTCGAGTCCTATTTATCATTGAATATTGGCTTTGTTATAGCCCTATAGCGGTACTTGTTATTGATTTTTATTTTGGTACCACCTATTCTTTATATTGTTGTTGTTATTGTTTGATATTTATCAATCCTTACTTGGTAGATGACTAGACTAGTAGTATCTAGTTAGAATTTCCCTTTTTCATGTTTCTTATTTATTGGGTTGTGCGGCTAGCTTAGTTGGATGCTTTCTCTCTTATAGCGAGGTGAGGTTTGTCACTTTCTTCTTTTATTGGTAAGGATAAACCAATTGTTGAATAGGCTATGGAAGTGAAGGTAAGTTGGTCTTCTGTGGTTCTATTATAGTTCTAGAGTTGGCGATTAGGTTGTGTTAGTCTATTTTTAAGGTTGATTAGTTTAGGTCTTGTCCTTTTGATTTGACTAGTTCATCGCTTGGTAGTGTTTGATATTAATGTTGAGAGGTTTTGTATTTGTCTTTAAGGTTTTTGGGGTTCGTCACTTAGTGAAGGTTTGTTCTTGGTATTGTTGTGGAGTTGCATACTTTGTTCTTGTCACATGTGGTTCTTGTTCTAGTTTATGATTTAGATAGTTAGAGATAGGTGATCTTTTCTGTGACCATTTCCTAAGTTGGTTAATTGAGTGTTCATTGCCTATATGGAGTATTAGATTGACCAATTTCAAGCTAAGGTTTCATTTCTCCTAGTCGCTAAGGTTTTGGCTATGACTTGTATAGTTTGCAGCCTTGGTGAGTTCTTGAGTATGTTTTGGTGATTCATGCCCTCCAGTAGATGCGGATTTGATTGCATATGTTTTTAGCCGGTAATTTACCCTCTATGGTGATTTTGTTCTTCGGTTATGTTTCAGTTTTGGTTATGGCATAATTCAGTAAGAATATATCTAATTTGGATACCAAGGTCGATTGAGTATTTGGCTTTATATAAAACTTATTATCTTATTTTTGGATTTAACATCTTGGAACAACGATTTAAAGGTTATGATGGATTAGAAGTATAGTTGCTTACCCATATTCAGGTTTTGTTTGGGTGGTTAAGATTGAGCTGGTCAGCTTTGGTGTTAAGAATTCAGCTTGGAGTTATAGAGATTAGGTACATCCTTCGTTTTCATATTTATCTCAATTGGGATTTCATCTATATGCTGTCTATATCTACCTCTTTTCTACCTTTTTGGTCTTCTTTAGTTTAGATAGATTATGGTTGATAGGTGTTTAGATGATAGTCCGTTGGCAGAGTATTGGTTCCTTCAACTTTGACCTCAGGTTTTAGCTTTTACTGGGATTTTGGATGATCTACTCAGTAGTAGTATGCTTGAGTTGGATTGAGCATGTCCTCATCCTTGGTTGATGAGACCTCCTAGAGAGGATCATTTTATGGTGAGTATTTATGCTTTGGACTCTTTGCTTTCAGTTTTGAGGGTCATCCAAACTTGTTGTAGCACTGGCATAGATTACAAACCTTGGTTGTCTCAATTTGTGTGTCTACGTAGAGCCTTATAGGCTTATTCACATATTTTCCATTATGGACTTCCAGTGGATTCGCTTTGATTCTTCGAGGTTAGTATGATGTAATTATGCGAACAAGAGTCGGGTGACTTTCTACATGGTTTAGAGTAGATAGTAAGTTTTGAAAGGCAAAAGAAGGTTATATTTGGATTTGTAGTTGGTTCCATGACTCATGCCTTGGTTTGTCTTTGGGTTTGATGAGTTTTCATTTGATTTTACTGGTATCGATATGGTATTAGTGTATCGTGATTGGGATTTGTATGCATCAGCCTTCCTCGGTTCAGTTGGAGTCCAATTGGTGGTTAAGGTTAAGATTTGGCTATTTGAGAGTGAAGTGTGAAAGTTGGTTGGAAAAGGGATACTTAGGATAAACATTCCTTTGGAAGTGTTTTCTCTTTTTGGAGGTTATCTGGAGAGTAGTGCTTGGAGCATGCTGGCCCACTACCTTTTTTCTTTGAGTTTTAATGCTTCTTCTATCCATTGGATATTCATGGATAAAAGTTCTCTTTGTAGTGGATATTGTAATGCCCCTCCAGGTTACTTCCTCAATTTGCATGCATTTCTGGTATTTTGAGTTATCCTACTGCGGCTATAGTTCATTTATGACTTGTCAAAACTGTCGTTTCAGTTATTAGTTAGTTCATTTGGATTTTAGGCTCATTTTCCTATTTTAGATTTTTCACTAACTAGGATTTGGTATCGGACCAAAACTTTTTATAGATGACCTCGAGTGAGAACTTCGATAGCACCATCAGCCCTGAAACATTGCTTTTAGGCTAAGGGGACCCTTGATTCAGGTCCCGAGGCATCCAAACTCATTTTGGGCTATTGGACGAATTATATCAAAAATGAAACTATAGGCATGGGCCCCAAATTTATTCTAATCAATCTTGGATAAAATTTTTGATGATTTCATTGGATCCGTAACATGTTTTACAATCAATTTGAACTATTGGTTCATGTTCATAGGGTTTCGGACGAGTTTCGAGGGTCATTTCAAAAGTTGGTGGTATTGGTGGGGCCGCTTAAGCGACCGTTGACCATTTGCAGGTCGCTTAAGCAAATATTTAGCTGTTTTAGTGATGTTTTGACCCCTTGACCAGGTGGCTTAATCGATCAAAGTGTCAGTTAAGTGACTATCGCTGAGTATAAGATCCAAATTCATATTTTTGATATTTTGGGAGCTAGGAAGCTCTGATTTTGACGATTTTTGTGTGTTTTTCTCATAGAATCATTGTCTATCAATTTTTGACTCTATTTTTTCCATTTCCCAAGAACTTTTATCTAATATTTCTTGGCTTTCCCCTAAGTTGAGAATCAAACCCTTATGTTCGCTATTTTGGGGCTTGGAACTCAGATTTGGGCAAATCCAAAGGAGTTTTCAAAATTTCTTCAATGGGTAAGTTTTATAATATTATAACTATTGTTTTCCCTCGATTTCATCTTTAAAACAACTTCAAATTCTTGATTTGAAAATGGGTTTTGCGGATTTTTGTCGGTAAAGCTTGAAAATAATTTTTCTTTGATTCAAACCTCGTTTTTATCTCATTTTCGCTTGGATTTTCTATTGTAAACTCCTATGAGTATAGAGAACATATTTCTAAATTAAAATTATGATTTACCCCTTTTATTTTTAACCAATTTTTTAGGTCCATTTTTAGACCTATCTTGATGTAGCAATATGGGTCTCGTTTTACTCTTAATGATGCGTGGATTACTATTTTCAAAGCCTGGCGACATTTTGAGATCATGGAGCAAAGGCAGAAAATTTATGGGTAATTCAAGAATTGCGGTTCGGCATCGAGGTAGGCTTCTATCTACTCTTCCTCTTGAGATGGTGTAATATATATGTTGCATGTTAGATAGGGATGTTAGGATGTGATTATGGGTAAAATACCGTTACCTAGCCTAATTTATGAGTTCAGGGATAGAAGGGTGAATCAACCCTTAAGGTAAAATATTTTCTATGCTTTTAGGATCCTATTACCCTAGGTTGCTAGTATGTTTAGAATAGTTGAGGTTAATAACCCTTTAGCATAAGGTTTACTACTTTACTAAGTGGAATAGGATGGTTTTTAGATTATGATATGATTGTGTCGGTTATGTATTATTAGGCCCAAGGCCATGATTGTGATGCTAGTTGGACTTCGGGAAAGTGATTTGCCCTTTTAAAAGGGTAAGGTCTAGTTTATTGATGTTTAGATGTTTATAATGGTATTGTTTGGATACTGGTGATGGAAGGCATAAATTTGATTCATGCTCACTTAATGGTACAATTCCAACTAAAAAATGATTTTACTACTTCTTTCCTAAAAAGGGGATTTAGTCCCACTTTTCACTTTTATAACAGGAATCGTACCACCTTAATGAATGATTTATGGGATTTTGAGACTGAAAATAATATTTTAGAGATTTGACCAAGATAAATTTTGATCCATGATTTGACTACAACTATTTACCATGATCGAGATATATTCCGATGCTTTCCACACATTTATGATGATTTAGCCCTGAAATTTCCCTCAGGCAATGGATTCACAGATTTGTAGACTCTTTTGTCACGGTTTGCGTTTGTGCATTTATACATATACATATCTGTTACTGGATAGAGAAAATTGATGATGATGGTGATGGTTATTTAAAATCCTGGATTGGGACCAAGTTGGCGTATACGTGTTCTCTCGAACCCCCTTGATGAGTGGTGATTTTATCACTCATTCGCACTCATTAATTGTGCACATTACATTGTTTTGAACGAATAAATCAGACAAATTTATGGTTAGATGCACTAATATCCACTCTTTACAGGCATTAAGTTGAGGGGATCAAAAGTTGTGGATTAGAGCATAAAATGGTCAAAAGGGAGCTAGAAATGTGCAGCTGAAGACTTGGAGCAGAAGAGCCTCATGTACCGTAGTCGAGGTCTGTCGACCGCGTTCGTGGCGGTCAAGAAAAAGTCTTCCAACTGCGGTCACTGAAGTTAATCATGGTCGCGTATTCACGATCGTAGCCAGACTTGCGCGGCCGCAGCCTAGCGGAGAAAATCAGCCCAAGGGAAAAACTATAATTACACGTGTTGATTCCAAATTGAACAAAATAACCCAAACCCTTGAAAGGAGACAATTCCATCTTCCCCTTTCCTCTAGGTTTTAGCTCTAGACTTCATAGCCTCTATTTTTTGAGAAGAAAATATTGTATAACATTTCGGTGAAGGATAATTAGAGACTTTCTAAGTGGAAGATTTACTCACTTCCATTGTTGGTATTTTGGGAGAGCCAAGTTTAAAGTAATATTTGCTTAGTTTTTCAACAAGTTATTTCAATGAAGATTATGGGTATATCTATGCTTATTTATCTTATGTGTAGTTAAATCTCCCTCTTGGGGTTATGTGTGAATAGGGGTTTAGGTGTGTGTGGTTTGTTATTGTTAGCATCTATTTGGTAGTTCATATTTATGGGTTTTATTATTTCTATGCTATTTTGGTTGGGATTTGATGGGTGAAAGCCCCAAATACCCACATGGGTTTGATGAGTGAAAGCTCCAAGCTCTAGAAAGTTCAAGGCCATCTTCGAAAGAAGGGTTTGGGGTGAACTTTAGGAATCCATATCATCCTTGAAAAAGGAATGTAAAGACCAAAGCAATGATAGACAATTTTATGTGTAGTTCGCTAAATTTTCACTATCTTAGACATATGGGTGAATGAGAGGTTGACTATGCCATGGGTATCATCCTACAAATAGGGATGCCTAGATTGAGGTTGTGGTTACCAATTGTTGAACACACCTATTAGGTATTCGAAAGAATCAATGGGTGAAAGTTTGGTGCTTTGTTGAAGGACTAGCATCAAAACCTATAACCAAGCCTACTCATATTTGATTTACCAAATTGATGTTGATGATTAACACCACATGTCACTCCCTTAGTAGTGCATAATCCCAAGATCTGTTCTTAATTGTTAAAACTCTAATTATTCGTAGCCTCGAATTTATACTAAAAAAAAACAAAAAGAAATACTAGTGCAGGATCCTTTTTCCCCATTTTATCTTTTTGTACCATTTGTTTGAATTTATCTTGTATCTAATATTTTGAATTAACTTGATCGCCACTCACATTGTTCCTCGTGGATTCGACCCTGACTCCAAAGTTGAGTAAATATATTGACAACGATCACCTTACACTTAAATTGACGTGTAAGTTGAGCATTATGGGCCCTTCAATTGTGGGTCATCCTGCTGGAGAAGTCATTGTAAGTCCTACCTTTGCAATCCTTTAAGCTAGAGGAGATGTAAACATTGGGTTACATTATGGTACTTCATTTGGTTATAGTAGTATGGATTAGACTTTGCATTCATCCTTGCATGCACATTGCCTATCACTAATATATGCCTAATCTATCAGCCTTATGGGGTATAAGTATAGGTAAAGAGTATTGCTTGCGTTCTGTTGTGTGTTAATTAGACCTTCCGAGTTATAGGGCATGCTTTTGGTATTTTTTATTTGGACTAGCCAGTTACTGTATTGTGTTATTGTTGTAGTTAGTTCGTGACAAGTTGATTATTGGCCCGGTGCTAAGATTCGAGGTATGATTCTAATTCCTTTCTTTACAGTTTCTTTATTATGGATAATTATCTCATGTTTATACGTATGGACTAAAAATCCTTATTATGTTAGTACTAGTTCTTACGATGATTAGGAGGTCTTAAGATGCTAGTATGACTACTTTAGGTTGTATATTTAGGTTAGCCTTTTCTATGTACACACATTTACATATGTAGCTATTTATTACTGTATATCCCTTCCTTCCTTCATTAATGTTGTATATCCATTTCTTGGCCTTGTAAATTATTATATATCCCACATTTGTTCTTTATTTTTATATGGGCCAGTGATATATAGTATAGTGCTTATGTTCCTGAGTATGGGTAGAATATGATATTCTCCTTATTGCCTCCTTAGATTTACTATGTTAGCTCCCTAGATATTTGAGCATAGTTCACATTCTTGCTTACAAGTTATGTATATTTTCTTTATCTTTGGAGCTCAATCGACAATTGCCTAATGAGTACTGATGAGTGGTGTTGATACCTAATTTTTGCTCTCTACGACTAAGTTTAATTTCTAGTTTCATCGATTTTAAAATAAAATTGCAACATTTATTTTACCCGGATAAAAATTTTCCAAAGTATTTATCAAGGTAATTTTGCTATTTTAAGGAGCGATTAAATATTTTTGTATTCAATTATATGAAATCATATAATTTTGTTACTTTAGTATTTATTTTACGGAATATCTGATTTTAATCAAGGTTTATCTTGAAAATTAATCCAAACAGTTAAAATCTAAACTTATATGTAATTAGTTCTTGAAAATAATTTATTTGGAAAAATACTTGTTTGATTTTATTGAATCAAGAAACTCAGGATTGAATTGGTTGTTGATTTATTTCAAATATTATTTTAATTTAGTCAATTTACTAAATTAGACCTTAATTGAAATCAATTCGGCCATAATTGCAATGCAATTGGTCTATTGAATTTTAATTAGGTAAAAATTTAAATACAATTATCTAAATCTTTATTTTCCTGGCTCTTTATTAAATAGACTAATCTACCCCTACCCTTTCTAATTTTAATAACAACACTCAATCCCAGGTACAACACAACTTCAGCACCAGCAGCCTAACATCGGCTGCACCGACCCGACCCGCAATAGCCCGACTCTCTTTCCCTTCTCTTCTATCAGAATATCGACAACAAACAATTGTTAGTATGTGAACAACTATTACAACAACATCGCAAACAAATTTGCCAACACCCCCCCCCCCCAATAGACCCGATTTCAAACCTGAAATCAATCCCAAACCACCTCTTTTCCCTCTCTTACTCCTCACATGATTAACACGCGATTTTGTACCATGAAGGGATGAGAATCTTCTAGAAAAGGTCGAGGTGGTTCCTAAATGATTGAATTCATACAAATTCGTGCATATTTGTGTGAATTTCATTGGTTGGGTGTATAATCCCTCTTTCCCTAATTTTTCTTGGCTCACCTATTTCAAATTTCTTGAAAAAAGTCCAAAATTAGTACAAGGTTGAAAAAAATTTTTGTTATCATCCGAAAATATCTGTTAAAAAAATTCCCAAATTACCCCTAAAGATCAAAAATCCGGCATCGGTGGAGCAAGAGTTCACTACCCATTTTGATCCCTATATTAAAGCTCTTTATTGAGCCAAAAGTTCAAGTGTAAAAGAGTTAAAAAAAAACGTGAGCAAGGAGTTGAAATTTTTTAGTAAAAAAAAATTCTCAATTAGTCAGAAGTCTAAAAGCTGCTTTCGGTGGTGGCAAATTCTGGCGAAGTTTAAGGTACCATTTTGTTTCCCTGAGAAAGGTTAGTCTTCGATTCTTCTTTCTTGTATTGTTGTGTTGTGATAGTTATAGCAGTAGTAATTTTTATTATTGCATTGTATGTTTAGAATTATTTGTTGTAGAGGCTATGAAGGCCATAGGTTTTTATTTCGATGAAAAATGTCGTTGTGCTATCTCTCCGCCAAATTTTATCTTTTTTCTCTTGTGGATATGTGTTAGCTCTTAGTCCTTCCTCAATATAAGTGATAGAGTGATAGTTGTAGAAAGTGTTTGAAAGTCATAAGTCTTCTTTGTTCAGCTCTTGGACTGAATATCTTGTTGGTTAGATCATTGTTTTGCCTCATGATTCTTGTTTTGGTTCTGAAGATTCACTATTTATCTTAATATGTGATTTCCTTTAGTGCCCCTTGTTGTGATTTTCTATTGAGGTTCAACGATTCCTGCTAAATCACTAACTTATGTATACGTGTTCTGCGTAGCTTTTTTATTCACTCTTTGACATAAGTGTTTCTGTTGGTCCTTTCTCATTTGTTGTTCTAGCTTAAGGGTGTGGCTTGTACTAGTTCTATCTACTATTTAAAAAAAAAAAAAAGCTTAATCCGTCTTGTCCAGCTTAGTTTCCTGCTTTTTTTAGCTTGAATACTAATTCTTCATCTTGGAAACTTTGAGTTTGATGCCTGTGTTCTATTTTAAATTCGTGTCTGTTAGGGGTTCTTGTTTGAGGCCTTCGGGAAAATGTATTGGCTTGTTGAAGAATGTTAGGTATTTAAGTATCTCTGTTGAAGTAGAATATCCTGATTTTTGTTGTCATTACGCTATGTGTAATTTGTGCTTAAGCTAAGGATTCCTAAGGATCTTTCTTGGTCGATAACATCAAGAAGTGAGGGGTGAAGTTATATTTATCTTACTCTTAAAAACAAAGTTAGGAGATGGAATAGATCGTCACAATTGTTTTCTTCTATCCTGAAGGGCCCACTGTCAGGGATCTCTTTTTTTTTAATATTTGAAAATATTTAAGTGTTTTCCCTAGCCTAATAACTATTTATTTTGTGGTCGGGTGCGATAGATATGTTATAATTGGTGTAGCTGTTGTTTTGTTTAGCTGAAAAGTTCAAAGTTGAAAGGAGAAGTTGTCTTTTTAAAACGGCTAGTTTTATATCTCTTTGTCTGATTCATGAGTGGAGTATTGAACAACTTACTTGCTCTCAGTGTGTACTATTACATCTCTTCTAGAAATTAGGTACATGCTCTATCTAGTTTCATTGCTTTCATCAAGTGCTCGGCTCTCATGTATGCTTAGAGTTATTTATTTTAAATCAAGCATGTTACTAGTATCGATTAGGCAAATTGCAGTGTAGACCTCTGTCTTCATTTTATGAATTAAGTGGTTTAGTTAAATGGGCCTGTTATCCCCCCAAATCTTATATGATACTCATTTTTTCCACTGATTGTTTTATCTGTTGAATCCAAGTGTTTTTTGCTTTGTTAGCAAAAATTATACGTTTTCATTTAACAGGTTAGGTCATAAGTTACCTCTTACTTTCCTTCTTTTCATTTTTCATTTTCTACGAAAGCGTTGGTGGTATTGTTCTTATTTTTGTTCATTTCTTTGCTATGACTTAGTCTTGAACTATCGTTTTGAAATTTTTCTTGAAACAGTAAAGGTTATAGTTTCCTACAAAGACTGTTTTAATCTTGAAATTTTAACGAGTTTGTGAAGTGCTTTCATGCATTTTTGGTATTAAACATTGTATTTCAAGTCAAGTACGAACATAAACGCCCAATTTCCTGTGAAGGTCGAATTGATTCGCAATTTTTTTTTGATGGCTTGAATGATGAATTGTTTAGTTAACTTCCATGTCTACTTTTATCTCTCGTTCCTTTCCCATATTTCTTCTTTTCAAGCTTTCTGAAAATGCCTTGTTAAGATATGAAATACTCTGAGTTAGTATTGCAGATTAGTAAGAAGATCAAATCTTGTTTTGATTACTTGAAATATGAAAGTCAATCCCATGTGTAGTGTGAATTTTTTCAAGATTATATATAGTTTGAATCAGTTGTGTTTTGTATTTATTTTTCGAATTAACTACTCTCATTTCGAATAAAATTCTAATCCTCCTCTTTTCTTTGGCATGAAAAATTTGTTCGGGGTTCGAGTGGGCTTTCCTTTTCTTTGCATTCATAATGGGACAATGGGGCCCATCTCTTCGAGTCAACTTCAAGCTAAGTCCAAAAGTTTGTCCTATGGAGTACCGGTATAAGGATATAGAAGAAGATAATGGGTCCAAGCCCATTGACATAGCTGCTAGGATTTGGAGACTTGAAAAGTCTCATTCTTCATTCTTTTATTTATTTAGTATTGCTTTACTTGTCTTTATTCATTTAGTTACTTATTTATTCATTCATTCAGGGCCTTGAAGCTAAAGTGGTAAACTAATACAGAGAAAGCAGATTTTGGGCCAAAGGGGTCCGAAAAGATAGTTTAGGACAGGTTATGGGCCAAAAGCCTAATATTTAGATTAGGACAGGTGAAAATGAGCTAAAAGCCCAAATGAATAGTTAAGGACAGAGGTAGTTGGGCCAAAAGCCCAATTATATTAGTACAGGGTCGATGGATTTGGGCTTACAAGCCTAACTTATAGTTCTCCCCTTTTCCCTTTATGTGTTATTTGATATTAGCTTTCTTAGAACTAGTTAAATTCCCCATTAAGTCGTCCAAAATTAATTTTGCACAAATTTTTCTCTTAATCATTTTTTTTATAAAATAATCCCTTTTTAAAGTTAGACAAAGATGTTGTTTTCAAATAGTCCGGATAACCGCAAGTTAATAGATACTCTTGGTGCCTTAACCACCTTCCAAGAGTATTAATAGGAACCACTCACTCGGAATTTCAAACTCAAATAATTTTTTCTATTTTGAATCATTTAAGTAATTTTCAAAGGTTTTTTCTTAATTTTTCTAAATAAATTAAGTGGCGACTCTATTCTTGAGTTTAAAAACTTTTTGAAAGCAAAAAACTCAAAAGTTATTTCTCTTCAAAACAAAAATAGCGACTCTGTTGGGGAGATTAACTAGGTTCTAACCAAATATTTGAATTGGCTTTGTTGACTAACTATTGTAATTTTTAAACTGCTTATGCTCTTATGTGTTTAAATTCTACGAAATTAAGCTATTATATTTCATGGCATAGTTTCCACTTGAAATATATAAATTGTTTGGGGTTTCGTTGATGTCCAGGGCCCTATTGTTCAATTCTAAAGTAAGTGTTGGGAATACGACGGTTTATTAGCATGTTAGGCATTTGATAAGTCATCACTTTAGTCATCACCCTTAACATAAGGTCATCTTCAGCTGACAATTCATCACCTAAGTTATCAGTAAGGTGATAAGTCATCACTTAAGTCATCCGCCTTAATAGAATGCAATTTTCAGCTTGATAACTCATCAGTGAAGTCGTCAACAACGTGATAACTTATCAACCAAGTTGTCACCTCTAGGAAGAATGTTATTTTTTCCATCTTTTTCTCCCAAGCAATCAACTATACATGATATTGTTGGTTTAGGAGCTCAAAGAAGGTCCTCCAAGTGTATTCTTGAATTGTTTGGTTTATCATGGCTCGGACCTCTTTGTGTTGGCCTCGAATGATGTGTTCAAAAATGTTCGTGGCCATTTGGCTTGCATCATCCTCCCCTTCTTGAAAAGGATTTGACCTTGAATCTATTCCTTGAAAAATCAAAGGAAGGACAAACAAACACAAAATCATCATGGAATGAGGGTTATGGTTAGCAAAACAAATCACATCATCATGCCAAGGTTGCACATACTTAAGATATATCCAAGTATCCTTCATGTTAAACATTAGAAGCTCGTTGAAAAATGCACAAAGAAGTTGATTATGAACATCATCAAGAGATAAGGAAACCACAAAGGTCTTAATGACATCAATTATTCCAAAAGGTAGAACTACTTATACCTTATGAGCCATAGGACACAATGGCTTCATTATCTCTTCAACAGACCACACGAAGGGTGGTGCCTAAATGGGTTCTAAAGTTCACAAGATCCATATAGTATTGTGACACAAACAAGTGGACAAACCAACAATTTTCCTACCTAGACATCAAAAAAATCCAAGACTAGCATGGATATCGTCATATGGAAAAAAGTAGTATAGAAAAGAATCAAGTGTAAAGGCATCATCCAAGGTGCTTGTAATACCCAAAAATCCAAATCAATATTAGAACTATGCTTCAAGATCATGCAAAATAAATTATATTGATTTGGTAGTTTTATGAGTGAGTTTGATGTATATTAAGGCCTCAAATAACTCCTAGTTATTAGACGAATCAAAATATCCCTTACCGATAGAGTTCTTGAGAAGGATGTTGCCATAGTCAACTTCAAATGAGCATATCTTTCATTTTAATAATAAAAAATTATCACATAACCCACCAACGGTTAGATAATTGAATTATATTTCCAACGATAGCAATTTTTCCTTCATCCAATATCCGAGTAAAACGTTATGCTTGTTTTACCAGAAAGCTGTCCGACTGTCGAAGTGCGGCGGCCAGGTTAACGGTCATTAAGTCAGGCTGTCAACTTCAGGAAGTGAGATCATTTTCTACCCATAAACTGACGTCTTGAGTGATGGTCAATCCCCAGAGTGATGGTCCATCACCCAAACCATCAACCAAGCCCGTTCAACGACGTAATGACATTTTTAATGAGGTTTTGGGGTCTTTTTCCACCCTTTTTAACCCCTAATTCCATCAACTTAAACAACATAACCCCTCATTCATCATTAAAATCAAAATTAGGGTTTTTTTCAAGATCATTCACCAAGAACAAGATTCAAACCCTTCTTCAAGAAACTAAGAAATTCTAGTTCTTCAAGTTCAAGAACCATCAAGAAAACATCAAGATTTGTGATTTCCAATCCAAGAACATTCAAGAAACGTTAATTCTCTTTCAAGATTAATTATTTAAGGTATGTTAAATGTTTATCCATGGATCCTTTTCACCCATGGATCCCAAGAACCTAACTTCAAATTCAAAGTTATGATATTTACAAGTTATTGTGATTTTAACCATGAGTCCCCTTGAATTTTGATTCTATAACATGTTTACATGAAATTATTGTTATTATTAATCCCAAACATTAGAATGGTGTTGTTCGCTGAATTAAACCCTAATTGGTGATTTTAGTAGAAAAATCATGCTATTACTATAAGTTTTAATACTATTCCCATACTTATATTAAACCATGAATTACAAGTGTTTGATGAAATGCCAACAAGAAGGAGTTTTGAATAAATGCTTACATATCATGTCCTCAAAGTTTTAGTACAATCCTTCTATTATTATTATCGAGTCCTGGGGGTTTGAATACCCAAAATTTAGTTGCTTACCTAGTTTTCAGTATTTATAGAATTGTTACAGAATTTAAATAGTTAAGCATAGTCAGCCAAATATTTTGGGTCTTTCAGTTGGGAGTAGGATTTAGCATCGAGCGAATGTAGGGATGACGGCTTCCCCGTCAGTTAGGCAGAGTCATTAGTAGCAGTCCTTGTATTCCAGAGCTATGTAGCCGGCGTAGGATATGAGGAGTCATCCGTCAATTTAGGCTTGATTTTGCCCAGGTGTCACCCATCAATTTAGGCTTGACATCCTAGTTTTTCAGTAGCTTAGTGGATCCACGCAGCCATGTGTTAGTACCCATGGCATGATATTGGCACCCTTCCAATTGGGGTCACAGGTTGGACCCTAATTTGCTCATTGGGGCATGTCGGTTAGATGATAGCTCCCATAGTCTCAGTCCAATATTCAGCTCAATAATTTGGTTTTAAGTTTGCTTGAACTTAGCATACAAATATAATTCATTCGTTTATCAGTATTCAGTAATTTAGTTTACTTATTATATTTAGAACATGTTTTATGCTTGGTTATGCATTCTCAGTCTTTACCGATTTTATGCATTCTATTTGGTACTTCATGTTATACATTCAATCAGTTATTACTTGTGCACATGAAACCATGTATATTAGCATAACCTCATTTAGCATACTAGTATATTCAAAGTACTGACTGCATACTCTTTTCTTATGCAGTGATGTTTAATATCATAGGTTCGGATGCTCAGTTCCCTAATCGCGCATAGGCATACCAAATTATCAGCTGTAGCAGTGGTGAGTCCTCATACTTTGAGGAAAGGGTTTATTTATCTCAGTTTACCTTATCAATTCAGTATTTTCTATTCAATTGGAGTTAGTTGGGGGTTTGTCCCATCAGCTCCACAGTCAGTCATTAGATGTTTTTCAGACTAGTATAAACAGTTAGTCTTTGGTCGTTATCATTAGTCATTTTATCAGTGTGGTCAGTATTATTTTATAGGCATTATCAGAACTATGTTTTAAAACCTTATGGCATTTTTTAGTTAAATTCCATATATGATCTTTTGATGTAGGTTATACTCAGTACTCTAAGGCAGGTACCACTATCATAGGTTAGTTTATGGTCACTTGTGACTGTAGGTACCGTGTGGCGTCCAGGGTGTACTCATGGGGCCTTACAAACTTGGTATCAGAGCCTAAGGTTTTAAAGTTTCCTAGGGAGTCTAAAAATCGTGTTAAGTAGAGTCTTGTGCATGGGTGTAAAGCCCACCACACTTATGGACAAGAGGCTACGAGACGTTTTAGGAAAAGTTTTCCTTCTTTCAGTGTTCATGTCGTGCAAAAGAGCATGAGCTTGATTTAAAATCTCTTCCTGACTCATCTATCCTTCCGTGTATAGAAAATACCTCCCAGAAAGAACAACAGAAGAAGAAATAGGAATCAGCCTGCACCTCCGCCTGTTCAGGAAGATCCCCTGAATGAGCATGTCTATCAAACTAAATTCAGAGTTGCCTTCTCAACTTTAGACTATTCAGTGTTTATTAGAACAATCTAAAGGTTGTTTTCCTATCTAGGCTTTTGATTTATACTCAGCAAAGTGAGAAGAGAGGGTAGAAAGAAAGAGAGAAAAAATAAGAGGGCCAGAACAAGTAATTTTAATCTAAGGTCAAGGGGTAGTAACCGCTCCTAATTCCGTCAAAAATTCTCAGCCCCAGCTTTGCCTTCAACTAGTGTTCCAGTGCCTAAGTTTAAGAATGATGGTCAAAATAAAGCACCAGGCTATAAGTCACAGGGTAGTGGAAAAGGTGTTCGTACTAATTTGGTTTGCGAAGAATATGGCAGGAATCATAAGAGTGTTCATAGAGCCGATAGTGATTTGTGTTTTGGGTGTGGAAAGACAGGCCCCAAAGTCAGAATTGCCCAATAAGTGGTCAGCAGGGAAAATCCAATCGTTCTCCAGTTCCATTCGATCTCCCGACTCAACAGAGCACCACTTTTAGTGCTACCAGTGGTCAACGTCAGAAAAGACTTTATGAACACCAGTCTCAACATGATCAGGAAAGTTCTCCTGATGTGGTTACGAGTATGTTACCGGCCTTTCATATTCTTATGTATGTTTTACTAGAACCAGAGCTTCACTTTCTCTTGTAACCCTCCTATATAGTGTCAACTTTGGTGTCAAACCTGAAACATTAGCAGATCCCTTCTCAATGTCTATCTCAGTGGGTAAATCTACCATTTACAGGTGATTATATAGAAATTGGTTGGTTACAGTATCCCAGAAAACCACTTCAGTTGATTTCAGAAATAGAGTCCTTCAATTTCAGTTTCTGGATGAACCAGTCATTTATTGGGGGGTAATACCTTAGTCTTAGGGGTCAGATGTGTTTTCAGAGCCCTTCTCAGAATCCTATAATAGTAGATGGCCTAGAATTAGAAGCATAAACCTAGAAGTTTAGTAGAAATAGAGTGGGGATAGTATTGTATGAATTTGGTGGATTACGTATCCATGGGGCTAATTGTATGAAAGGTAATCAGTAGGCTTGAAAAAGTGTATTCAAGATATTAAGCTGTGTATTATTGTATGGGTATGCTTATTCAGCATCCTTGAGTGCTAAGTTTGAATGGGGATATTGATGTAGTAATTGATGTTCTTACCAGCTTCGTTATAGACTATAAGATGTTGATGTCAGATGTTCAGGTGAAAAAGTAGCTCTCATGGTTTAGGGAGAAATATAAGTTTAGAGATATGACAATTGTAGGTTATGATAAAAGTAGTATGGTTATTAAAGATTTGAGGATATCCATGCTGTGTTAGAATCTAAGTTTGAATCTTTGAAGGTTGAGCTAATAGAAAGAGGATTTGAAAATTCTAAGTTAGTCAATTTTAAGTTGTTACATGATGATTATTGGGGATATAGAAAGCTATGAGTTGTATCTCAGAAGAAAGTACTAGTAGTAAGTCTTATATTATCGGGTATAGTCATTCAGGTGAGTTTACCAATTATGTGTATTATTACATCCCAGATTCTAGAGTAAGGTGGTGGCAGTTCAGTTTAGAAATATTGATTAAGTGGTTCCAAGACTTAGAATTGTGAATTTAAGCTAAGGGGGAGATGATGGAATAATTAACCAAGTTAGGCTCTCAGATTCTAGTAGTGATACTAGAGTGTTGTAGAACAACACTAGGGAAGAAGATATTGGACCCATGCTTATTTCAGTATTTGTACTTCAGTTATCACGATATCTACTCATGTCTTACATGTCAGCTCTATGACCATAGCTCATATTCATGCACTTTATAGAAAATCATGTACTCTCCCAGTACCTAGTATGAGGAGTCCTAGTTCACCCAACAGTATGAATCATGTTCCATGAATTCAAAAACTCCAGACTCAGGTCATGCAGTTCATGACTAGTGTATTCATGTTTTAAAGTATGCTCAGTTTCCATTACTCATGCTACACTCTTTATGATCAGCAAAATTCAGATTTGTGTCATGTATGTCCTCAGTTTAGACCTCTTTAAGGAATTCATTTCATTTATACTCTATTCCTCAGGCCACAGTTAAGTATCTAAGTTATGCATGGTATTTCTTCCATACTCTAGGATCTCATATTGTAACTTTTCATTGACCTTCCTTTATGAAATAATGGTGATGATGAGTAATTTGTTTAGATGTGGGAAAGTAAATGTTTCATGTTAAGGAAAGATTGTTGCGTTCTTGTTTTAGATGAGGCGGTAGTTATGAAGATAGTCTTGAATGTCATGTTGGTGTGTAAGTGGATAAATGCATTACGTGTTGGTGAATGGCTAGTAAAAGGTTGTATTTAGTTGTTGAAGGAGTAATCAGAAGTATTTAGGAGATGGGAAGTTATGAAAATGCATAGTGTATTGAATTTATGACTCAGACTAGTATTACAGTGTTATGTGTACATTGTATAGATTCGAGTAGGCTTGAACACAGCAGGAGAATTCAGTCCAGCTCAACCCTCAGTAGATATAGTTATCGTGCCTATGTGAATATTTTTAGTAGCCTCAAGTAAAGTACGGTGTTGAAGTAGAAAATATAGTTGAGGGAGTAGTTGAGAAGTGTGGCTAAGATTGTAAGTTAGTAGTTGCAGTACATAAAGCTTAGTAACTCTATCCTAGCTAATGTTCCGTAGGCCTGTGTTCCATATTACAGAATTTTAGCCATGGTGTGATTTCTTATTGAGATGTCTTATTCAGACCATGCCAAGATTCTCTGCTACCTAATATAATTAGAACTTTATGGAAAGAAAGTCAAAGAAATACTCTAGTTAAGTATAAGCTTTCAGTACGAGTTAGTTTGTATAGCCAGTAATTCGGTTTAGCAGTTAGGCAGACAAGTTCCTATGGTTTTCATCTCTCTTATTCAGGAGGAAATTCCTTCACAACCATGCAAGTCGTAACTTCAGTTCAGTTCATACATCAGGCATAAGTTTTAGATACCAGATATTCAGTCATGATTCTAGTGTATCATCTCAGTCTTTCCTCAGTATTTTAGCCATGTTAATGTCTTTCGGGGGACATAATATCCCAAGGGGAGATGTAATATAATCCCCTAAGCTTTCATGTCCTAAACCTTCTATCTATTTTTCACGTAACAAGATTCAGATTGAAGTAATGGGTAATAATAAGTTGACTCTCTCATTCCAATCTCAGCCTTATAACCATTCTCATGTCATTACATGTATTCAAAGAAATCAATTTAGTCCATGATATTCAGTTCATGTATTATGTTTCAGACCCAGTTATGTTCTCATGTTCCCAATCATGCATGTTCAGTATATGATCTCAGATTCTTCAGCTTTCTCAGCTAAACTAGCCTCATTTGAGGATGAATGTTTCCAAAGGGGAGATATAGTAATACCCCACAAATCCAAACCAATATTAGAACCATGATAAAGATATTGCAAAATAAATTATAGTTATTTGGTAGTTTTATAAGTGAGTTTTATGTATATTAAGGCCTCAAATAACTCCTTGTTATTAGACGAATCAAAATATCCCTTACCGATTAAGTTCTTGAGAAGGATGTTTCTATAGTCAACTTCAAATGAGCATATATTTTATTTTACTAATAATTTTTTAGATAATGACCCATCAATAATTAGATAATTGAATTATTTTTCCAACATACCAGTTTTCCCTTAATATGATATTGGGGTAAAATGTTATACCCATTTTACCAGAGAGTTGTCAACTACCAAAGTGTGATGGCCAGGTTGATGGATCGTCAAGCCAGGCCATCAACTTCAGGCAGTGATCTCATTTTCTAGATATAAACTGATCGATTGAGTGAAGGTCAGTCACTAGAGTGACGTTCCATCACCCAAACCGTCAACCAAGCCCGTACAACAACGTAATGAAATTTTTCATGAGATTTTTGGGTCTTTCCACCCTTTTTAACCCTTAATTACATCACAACATAACTCCTCATTCATCCTTAAAATCAAAATTAGGGTTTCTTTCAAGATCATTCCTCAAGAACAAGATTCAAACCCTTCTTAAAGAAACTAAGAAATTCAAGTTCAAGAACCATCAAGAAAACATCAAGATTTGTGTTTCCCAATCCAAAAACGTTCAAAAAATGTAAATTCTCTTTCAAGATTAATGCTTTAAGGTATGTTAAATATTCATCCATGGGTACTTTCCACCCATGGATCCCAAGAACCCAACTTCAAATTCAAACTTGTGATTTATACAAGTTATTGTGATTTTAACCATGAATCCCTATGAATTTTGGTTTTATACCATGTTTACATAAAATTGTTGTTGTTATTAATCCCCACACATTTGAATGGTGTTGTTCACTGAATTAAACCTTAATTGGTGATTTTAGTAGGGAAAACATGCTATTACTACAAGTTTTAAAACTACTCCCATACTTAGCTTAAACCATGAACTACAAGTGTTTGATGAAATGCCCACAAGAAAGAGTTTTTAATAAATGCTTACATATCATGTCCTTAAAGTTTAAGAACAATCTTTCTAGTATTGTTATCGAGTCCTGGGGGTTTGAATACCTAAAATTTAGTTTCTTACCTAGTTTTCAGTATTTATAGACTGGTTACAGATTAGTTATGAGCCATATTATTTCAGTCAGTATTTTAAATAGTTAAGCATAGTCAGTCCAATATTCTGGGTCTTTCAGTTAGGAGTAGGATTTAGCACCGAGCGAATGTAAGGATGACGGTTTTCCCATCAGTTAGGCAAAGTTGTTAGTAGCAGTCCTTGCATTCCAGAACTACGTAGCCAGCGTAGGATATGAGGAGTCACCCGTCAGTTTAGGCTTGACATCCTGGTTGTTCAGTAGATTAGTGGATCCACGCAGCCATGTGTTAGTACCTGTGGCACGGTATTGGCACCCTTCAAACTGGGGTCACACATTGGACCCCAATTTGCATATTGAGGCATGTCGGTTAGATGACAGCTCCCACAGTTTCAGTCTAATATTCAGCTCAGTAATTCAGTTTTAGTTTTACCTGACCATAGCATACAAATATAAGTCATTCATTTATCAGTATTTAATATTTTAGTTTACAGATTATATTCAGAACATGTTTTATGTTTGGTCATGCATTCTCAGTCTTTACATGTTTTAAGCATTCTATTCAGTACTTCATGCTATACATTCAGTCAGTTATTACTTGTGCACATGAGACCATGTGTATTAGCCTAACCTCATTTAGCATACCAGTACATTCAAAGTACTGATCATATACTCTTTTCTTGCATTATGATGTTTAATATCATAGGTTCGGATGCTTAGTCCCCTGATCACGCATAGACATACGAGATTATCAGTTGTAGCAATGTTGAGTCCTCATTCTTCAAGGACATGGTTTATTTTTCTCAGTTTACCTTATTATTTTAATATTTTCTATTCAGTTGGAGTTAGTTGGGGGTTTGTCCCATCATCTCCACAGTCAGTCATTAGAGGCTTTTTAGACTAGTACAAATAGTTAGTCAGTGTTTATGTTGTTATCATTAGTCATTTTATCAGTGTAGTCAGTATTTTTTTACAGACATTATCAAAACTGTGTTTTAAAATCTTATAGCATTTTTCAATTAAATCCCACATATGATCTTTTGATATCGGTTATACTCAGAGTTCAAGGCAGGTACCACTCTCATGGGTTAGCTTGTGGTCACTTGTGACAGTAGCCACCGTGTGGCATCCAGGGTGTACTCTCGAGGCTTTATAAACTTGGTATCAGAGCCTAAGTTTTTAAAGTATCCTAGGGAGTCTGCAATTCATGTTGAGTAGAGTCTTGTGCTTGGGTGTGAAGCCCCCCACACATATGGACAATTGTCTACAAGATATTTAGGAAAAGTTTCCCTTCTTTCAATGTTCATGTCGTACGAAAGAGCATGATCTCTATGTAAAATCTCTTCCTAACTCATCTATCCTTCCATGTAAAGAAAATGCCTCCCAAAAAGAACAACGAGAGAAGAAATGAGAATCAGCCTGCAACTCCGCCTGTTCAGGAAGATCCCCTGAATGAGCATGTCTCTCACACCAAATTCGGAGTTGCTTTCACTACCTAATCATATTCAGTAGTTGCTCAGAATAATCTGAAGGCTGTTTTCCAATCTAGGCTTTGATTCATGCTCAGCAGAGTGATGGGGAAGCATCAAAAGAAAGAAAGAAAGAATAAAAGGGCCAGAACCAATAGTTTTAAGCCAAGGTTAGGGGTAGTAACCGCTCCCAATTCTGTAAGAAATTCTCAGCCCCAGCCTCTCCTTCAGCCAGTGTGCCAATGCATAAGTTTAAGAATAAGGTCGAAATAGAGCACCAGGCTCTAAGGCATAGGGTAGTGGGGAGGGTGTTCATACTAATCCATTTTGTGAAGAATGTGGATGGAATCATAAAGGTGTGTGTAGAGCCGATAGTGATGTGCATTTTAGGTTAGGAAAGCTTGGCCACAGAGTCAGAGATTGCCCAACGAGTAGTCAGTAAGGCCAGTCCAACCGTCCTCTAGTTCCATCTGGTCACCCAACTCAGCAGGGCACCACTTATAGTTCCCCAGTGGTTAACGTCAGAAAAGACCTTATGAACTCCAGTCCCGACTTGATCAGGAAAGTTCTCCTAATGCGGTTATGGGTATGTTACAGGCCTTTCATATTCTTATGTATGTTTTACTAGACCCAGAGCTTCACTTTTTCTTGTAACCTCCTATATAGCTGTCAACTTCGGTATCCAACCTGAAATATTAGCAGAGCCCTTCTCAATGTCTACCTCAGTGGGTAAATCTATTATTTCCAGGTGATTATACAAAAAAATCCTGGTTACAGTATCCCACCAAACCACTTCAGTTGATTTCAGGAATAGAGTCCTTCAGTTTTAGTATCTCGATGAACCAGTCATTTAATGAAGGGGTAATACCTCAATGCATAGGGGTCAGATGTGTTTTCAGAGACCTTATCGAAATCCTATAATAGTAGATAGCCTAGAATTAGAAGCATGAACCTAGAGGTTTAGTACCAATATAGTGGGGATAGTATTGTCTGAATTTGGAGGATTACGTATCTATGGGGCTAGTTGTATGAAAGGTAAATTAGTAGGCTTAAAATAGTGTATGCAAGAATTTAAGCTAAGTATTATGGTGCGGGTGTGCTTATGTAGTATCCTTGAGTGCTAAGTTTGAATGGGGCTATTGATGTAGTAATTGATGTTCTTACCAGCTCCGTTATGGACTATAACATGTTGATGTCAGATGTTCAGGTGCAATAGTAGTTCTCATGGTTTAGGAAGAAATATTTGTTTATAGATATGATAATTATAGGTTATGATTAATATAGTATGGTTATTAAATATTTTGGGATATCCATATTATGTGCTAGAAGCTAAGTTTGAATCTTTGAAGGTTGACCTAATAGAAAGAGGAGTTGAAAATTCTAAGTTGGTCAATTTTAAGTTGTTACATGATGAATACTAGGGCTATAGAAAGCTAAGAGTTATATCTTAGAAGAAAGAATTAGCAGTAAGTCTTATATTATCGGGCATAGTCATTCATGGTGAGTTTACCAATTATGCGTATTATTACACCCCAGATTCTAGAGTAAGGTGGTGGTAGTTCAGTTTAGAAATGTTGATTAAGTGGATACAAGACTTAGAATGACAATTTTAAGCTAAGGGAGAGATGATAGAACAATTAACCAAGTTAGGCTCTCAAATTCTAGTAGTGATAGCAGAGTGTTTAGAACAATAGTAGGGAAGAAGATGCCCGACCCATACTTATTTTAGTATTTGTACTTTAGTTATCACGATATCTACTTATGCCTTACTTTTCATTTCTATGACCATAGCTCATATTCGTGCACTTTATAGAAAATCATGTACTCTCCCAGTCCCTGGTATGAGAAGTTCCAATTCACCCAGCAGTACGAATTATGTTCTATGAATTTAGAAACTCCAAACTCAGGTCATGTTGTTCATGACTCATGTATTCATGTTTTAGAGTGTACTCAGTTTCCATGACTCATTCTACACTCTTAATGATCAGCAAAATTCAGATTTGTGTCACATATGTCCTCGGTTTAGACCTCTTTAAGGAATTCATGTCATTTATACTCAATTCCTCAGGCTATAGTTAAGTGTCCAAGTTATGCATAGTATTTCTTTCATTCTTCAAGATCTCATGTTCTAACTTTTCAGTGGCCTTTCTTTATGAAATGATGGTGATGATGAGTAATTTTTTTAGATGTGAGAAAGTAATTATTTCAATTTAAGAAAAGAATGTTGCATGCTTGTTTTACATGAGGCGGTAGTTATGAACAAGATCCATCTTAAAGTAATGGGTACTCATATGTTGACTATCGTTCCAATCTCAGCCTTATAACCATTCTCATGCCATTGCTTGGATTCAAGGATATCAATTTAGTTCATGATATTCAGTTCTTGTATCACATTTCAGACCCAGTTATGTTCTCATATTCCCAATCATACATGTTCAATGTATGATCTCAGATTCTTAAATACTATCAGCTAAACCAGCCTCATTCGAGGATGAATGTTTCCAAGGGAGAGATATTGTAATAACCCAAAAATCCAAACCAATATTAAAACCATGCTTCAAGATCATGCCAAATAAATTATAGTGATTTGGTAGTTTTATGAGTGAGTTTTATGTATATTAAGGCCTCAAATAACTCCTAGTTATTAGATGAATCAAAATATCCCTTACCGATTGAGTTCTTCATAAGGTTGTTGCTATAGTCAACTTGAAATGAGCATATCATTCGTTTTACTAAGAATTTCCGATCTTATGACCCACCAACAAGTATTTAATTGAATTAGATTTCAAATTATAGCTATTTTTCCTTAATTTGATATCGGGGTAAAACATTATGCTCGTTTTACCAGAGAGTTGTCCGACTTCCGAAGTGCGACGGCCAGTTTAACGGACTGTCAAGACAGTGATGGACCGTCAAGACAGGTCATTACCTTCAGGCAGTGAGCTTATTTTTGGTCCATAAATTAACGGATTGACAGATGATTAGTCACGTGAGTGACGGTCCATCAACCAAGCCTGCGGTCCATCAACCAAGCCTGTTAAACAACGTAATGGCATTTTTAATGAGCTTTTTGGGTCTTTTTCCACCCTTTTTAATCCCTAATTCCATCACCTTAAACAATATAACTCCTCATTCATCCTTAAAATTAAAATCGGGGTTTCTTTCAAGATTATTCACCAAGAACAAGATTCAAACACTTCTTCAAGAAACTAAGAAATTCAAGTTCTTCAAGCTCAAGAACCATCTAGAAAACATCAATCTTTTTGTTTCCCAATCCAAGAAGGTTCAAGAAACATTAATTATCTTTTAAGATTAATGCTTTAAGGTATGTTAAATGTTCATCCATGGATCATTTCCACCCATGGAGCCGAAGAACCCAACTTTAAATTCAAAGTTTTGATTTTTACAAATTATTGTGATTTTAACCATGAACCCCCATGAATTTTTATTCTATTCCATGTTTACATGAAACTATAATTATTATTAATCCCCACACGTTTAAATGGTGTTGTTCTCTAAATTAAACCTTAATTGGTGATTTTAGTATGGAAATCATGCTATTACAACAAGTTTTAAAACTATTCCCATACTTAGCTTAAACCATGAATTACAAATGTTTGATGAAATGCCCACAAAAGGAGTTTTGAATAAATACTTACATATCATGTCCTCAAAGTTTTAGTAAAATCTTTCTATTATTGTTATCGAGTCCTGGGGGTTTGAATACCCAAAATTTTGCTACTTACCTAGTTTTCAGTATTTATAGAATGGTTACAAAATAGTTACGAGCCCTATCATTTCAGTCAATATTTTAAATAGTTAAGCATAGTCAGTCTAATATTTTGGGTCTTTCAGCTGGGAGTAGGATTTAACACTGAGCGAATATAGGGATGAAGGCTTCCCTGTCAGTTAGGTGGAGTCGTTAGTAGAAGTCCTTGCATTCCAGAACTACATAGCCAGCGTAGGATATTAGCAGTCACCCATCAGTTTAGGCTTGACATTTTAGTTGTTCAGTAGCTTAGTGGATCCACGCATCCATGTGTTCAGTGGCTTCGGAATATTCCTTGAAGTTTCATCAATTTTTAAGGTATGCTCCTGATTTAGTGGTTGACATGCGGGCAAGGATGAGGAAATTTACTTCTCGGTTGAATCAAGATTGGATTTTGGAAAGCAAGACTGCCTTGCTAATTAAAGATATAGATATCTCTAGGTTGACTATTCATATGTAGTAGGTAGAGAATAAGAAGAGGAACTAGGCAGAGTTTGGAGATAGGCAGAGTAAGTGGAATAGGTTTTTTGACTAGGGAGGTGCTCAGTCTCAGGGTGGTCGGGATGGTGGAAAATGGAAGAAAAAAAAGTGGGGGAGTTCTGGTTCCTACTCTTCTGCTAGTGATCCTTACCAGTCAAGCAGCAAGCATCATCAGGGTGGTGACAATTTTCGGGCGCAGGGTGCCCAATCTCATGCAAGCAGAGGTCAGTCAGTTTCTTTATGCCTTTTTTGTCGGTTTTGTGGTCATCCTCATCGGGGTTATTATGATGAAGGAAAGGACAAATTCTTCAAATATGGACAGGCAGGCCATTGGCTTCAGGATTTTTCAGTTAATAAGGTTGCTATGGGGGCGAATAAGATTCCTGTGGCTTCATCTTCTGGTCCTACACCTGGTAGTGTTGCATCTACTTCTGTTACTCTTCCTAGTTCTAGTGTTGGTCGAAATAGCTTGTATGCTTTGTCATCTCGATAGGAATCTAAGGCATCACCTAATGACGTTACAACTTTTCTCTTATGACGTGTATTGTTTTCTTGATTTGGGGTCCACTATTTCCTATGTGACTCCTTATGTTGTTGTATCTTTTGGTTTCAAACAAAAGTTATTTCGAATCCCTTTTTTGTTTCTACCCTAATAGGTAACTCAGTTATTGCTAAGAGAGTCTATATGGGGTGTGGTATCTGTTGGTGGAAATCAGACCTTGGTGGATCTATTTAAGTTGGACATGGTGGATTTTTATGTTATTCTGGGTATGGGTTGGTTGCACTCTTTTTACGCGTCCTTGGATTTTTAAACCCATAAAGTTATCTTTAGGTTCCCTGATGAACCGATTATAGAGTGAGAGGGTATTTCTTTAGCTCCTAGGGGGAGTTCTATTTGTTATCTTAGAGCTCGGAGGTTAATCTCTAAAGGTTGTCTTTATGACATGGTCTGGGTTAAAGATTCTAACTCGAAAGGTCCTTATGTCCAGTTAGTTCCAGCTGTTAATGAGTTTCTAGAGGTCTTTTCGGATGATCTTCCTGGTGTTCCTTCAAATAAGGAAATAGAGTTTGGTATTGATCTAATTCTGGGCACTCCTCTAATTTCTATTCCTCTATATAGAATGGCTCTGGATGAGTTAAGGGAACTCAAGGAGCAACTTAAGGATCTTCTGGATAAGGGGTTTATTCATCCTAGTGTATCTCCTTGGGGTGCACCGGTGTTTGTGTACAAGAAGGATGGTTCCCTTCAGTTGTGCATTGACTTTAGGTAGTTGAATAAGGTGACGGTCAAGAACAAGTATCCTCTTTAAGGATAAATGATCTATTTGACCAGTTGCAATGTGCCAAGTTCTTTTCTATGATAGATCTTCGGTCGGGGTACCATCAGCTAAAGAATAGAGAGATGGATGTCCCTAAGACGGCTTTTCATACTCCGTAGAGGCACTTTGAGTTTTTGGAAGTGTTATTTGGGTTGACTAATGCTCTCTCGGCACTTATGGATCTGATGAATAGGGTTTTTTGTTAGTGTTTGGATCTCTTCATTATTGTGTTCATTAATGACATTCAAGTTTATTCAAAGAGCAAGGTGGATCATGTTAATCACCTCCATGTGGTATTGTAGACCTTAAATGAACAACAATTGTATGTCAAGTTCTCCAAGTGTGAGTTTTGGTTGAATCCTGTAACTTTCTTGGGTCATGTTATTTCTAGTGAGGGGATCATGGTGGATCCACAGAAGGTTGTTGTGGTGAAGAGGTGGCCTAGACCCACAACTCCATCCGAAACTCGAAGCTTCTTGGGTTTAGTCGGGTATTATAGGAGGTTTATGGAAAGTTTTTCGTCGATAGATGCTCCTTTGACTAAGTTTACTCAGAAGAAGGTCAAGTTGTTTTGGTCAGATTCTTGTGAAGGGAGTTTCAAGAAGTTGAAGGATAAGTTAACTTCGGCTCCAATTCTGACTTTTGTTGAAGGCGGTGATGGGTTTGTGGTTGATTGTGATACATCTCGGGTAGGTCTTGGTTGTGTGTTGATGCAGCATGGTTTAGGTGATTGTCTATGCTTCTAGGCAGTTGAAGGTACATGAGAGGAATTATCCTACTCATGATTTAGAGTTGTTGGCGATTGTGTTTGCTTTGAAAATCTAGCAGCATTAGTTGTATGGTGTTCACGTGCATATCTTTTCTGATCATAAGAGTCTATAGTATGTGCTCACCCAGAAAGAGCTTAATCTCTGGCAGAGGAGATGGCTTGAGCTTCTGAAGGATTATGATATGAGTCTTCACTATCACCCAAGTAAGGCTAATGTGGTTGCTGATGCTCTTAGCAGGTTATACATGGGGAGTTTGGCTCATGTGGAGGAAGGAAAGCGGGAATTGGTGAAGGATATTCACCACCTGGCTAATCTTGGAGTTCGCCTCTTGGACTCCAAGGATGGTAGTGTGTTGGTGCAAGAAGTGGTTCAATCATCTCTTGGTACATAGATTAAAGAGATGCAAGTTCTAGATCCTATCTTGATAAAAATCAAGAGTGACGTTGGTGGTCAAAAGGTAGTGGTGTTTGAGATCAGTGGTGATGGTACTTTACGATACCAAGGGAGGTTGTATGTTCCTGATGCTGACGGATTGCGATAAAGGATTTTAGCTGAGGCGCATGAGTCACGTTATGTTGTTCATCCTAGCTCGACTAAGATGTATCATGATCTCAAGGAGATCTATTGGTGGAATAGCATGAAGAGTGATGTGGCTGATTTCGTGGCCAAGTTGATGGTGTGTCAACAGGTTAAGGTTGAGCACAAGAGGCCAAGAGGATTGTATCAAAAAATTGATTTGCCTGAATGGAAGTGGGAAGTGATCAATATGGACTTCCTTACCAGTCATCCTCGGTCATGGAATAAATATGATTTGATTTGGGTCATCGTGGATAGGATGACTAAGTCTGCGCACTTTTTGCCAATGCAGACTACCTTCTCGGACGAGGATTATCCTAAGTTGTATCTTCAGGAGTTTGTTAAACTACATGGGGTGCCTATTTTAATTATTTATGATCGTGGCACACAGTTTACATCTAACTTCTAGCAGTCTTTTCAGAGAGGGTTGGGGACCAAGATGAGTCTGAGTACTTCTTTCCATCCATAGATGGATGGGCAAGCGGAGAGAACCATTCAGACACTAGAGGATATGCTTCGGTCCTGTGTGATTGATTATGGTGGGAATGGGGTTGAGCATTGACAGCGCCCAAACGCACACACAAATGTATGTTGTCTTATCAAGTAATATAGTGGCCTTCAAGAAGCCAAGTATCGATCCCACTGAGACTTGATTCAACAACGGTTCAATTTCAGTTCACGGTTTAGATTAATTTAGTGCGAGCATAGCCAAAAAAAGAATTTGGAATTTGTAAATTGTAGAAAAGTAAACAATGCGGAAATTAAAGATCTTAAAAAAATCAATAGGAGAAAACCCAGAGTTGAAGCACTTTGAACAATCATACTACGTATTGAACTTCATTCGTTAACTTGCTTATCGTGGTTGTAGATTTTAGGGTTAATTGCATGATAATAGTTTTCCAACCTCTAATCCTTTACCTAAGTTGAACCTTACAACTACATCATTGAGAGGGGATGTAATGATCTAATTAGGTTATTTAAGCTATCATCCTACGTTGGAATCAAGTTCGGCTCCTATGTACATCCCTGTCCTCTAAGTGCTAAGTTTAATTCTTTATGTCATAAAAGAATAAAAACCCAAACTTTATCCATCTCCTTATTCTATGCCCTATTCCCTATCTCGAGATCAAAAGGTTGAAAATTGATATGTTCTAAGGGTCGTGAATCCTTAAAAAAAGTTAAATCAAAGATGAACACACAACCAATAATGATAAGCAAAGTTAAACGAATTCAATTCAAAACTAAAGTACTCATGTTATTGGCTTCAACCCTGGAAAAGGGCGTTTAGCCACGTATAGTCATAATCATAATCACAGGGTTGTAATTAACGATTAAAAACATGAATGAACTAAATAAAAACAATAAAAACCTAATTATGAAGTTGTATCAGCCCCTTGCTCTCCAAAATATGTCAAAAGATATGTAAAAACGTGATACAACATGTATTTATAGCATAAGGGTAAGCCAAGTCCGTGTAGAAGTCGAATTAGCTTGAAACGCCTAGGGGTGGAGTGCAGTGTGTGTCAAACCCGCTATTCATATGTAATAGGTCATGCGTCGCACCCTCTACTCCATAGGAATAGAGCATTCGACGCATGCTAATCACATGGTGATTCTGGAAGTTGTCCTCTGAATTTTGGTTAAGTGTTGGTCCTTCCTCCTGTCATCCCTTGTCTTGTGATGTCTTTCCAATGATTTTCAATCCTCTATATCATCCATATATCATCATATTAATCTCACAAAGGATCCTACAAGAATACACCACACGAATTAGAGGTACAAACAACGTTATATCCATAACAATGAATAAAAAACAAGAGCTTAGACTAGGCAAATTTCCATGATCTTCCACTCAATGTTTAGACTCTTTCCATGACTCAATTGAACTTTGTACACTTCTAAAAAGTTGTTACACATATAATAACATCATTAAAACCACAAGGAACACTTGAAACACCATAGAATCCAACAAGTTAGACTAGACAAGCAACTAGATCAAGCTGGTAACACTAGTTTCTCCTATTGAACTCTAATTGACTCTTTGAAGTACAAACTAGTTAGAAAACACTTGTACCCATTGAAAACACATGCTTTCCCACTTTGTTACACATTTATCTCATTATATACCAATATAACATAGAATCATCCTCAAAATAAGGCTAAAACGAGTAGAATAGTGACCCTAGAATGCATAAATACACCCAACATCACCACCCCACACTTAAAGCCTTGTTCGCCCTTGAAAAACTCTTAACTATAATCATCATCAACTAAGGAGACTCTACACTTATACTAAATGCAAGATACTCAATCTAGCACTAAAATGACTATAGAGAATGCAAGTTACTACGCTAAGCATGTTATTTACATAACTGAAAGCTCATGAATACTACTTCAAAACATCCTAGCCTCAAGAATTGACTTACCTTGTGGCAAACTCATGCATATTGCTAAATCAATTACATCATACAAATCACTCACATTCATCAAACATGTACCCCTCACAACAATAGAGTTACCCATAATCACTCACAATTAAGCAATTCATAATATGATGGGTACAAGAATCAAATTACGCTCACTATCACAAAGAATTCACAAGTTACAAACAATGAACCATAGGCTTTCCCTTAGTGTAATGTTCCACTAATATCAGAATGTAAAGATTAGGATCAATTAGGACTTTTCGGGGTTGTAATGTAGGCTAAGGGACGGGTAGGAAATATTTGGGAATAGTGACTAACCTCTCTAAGCTCTTTAATTCACTACGTTATACATTTAGAACCAATCTCCATCAACCAAATTACATTTTTTCATCTACCCATACCTTTTGTTTTTGCCCCATCTCTTTTAAGCATTTTCACAAACACTTAGAGGACACATAGTTTACTACCACATGAATCAATTTTTCTCTTTTTTCACAAATAAGGTAATTTTTCTAACATAATTTATGTCACATCCATCCACCACACATCAACTATTAACACCAATAACTATTACCTTGGGGCATCAATTTTACTTTTTCCCTCTTATTTCTCAAACTCTTTACTCAATTAATTTTTCATTAAAGCACTTAGGAGTTTTTTGGATAAAATTATGGTCTATAAAAGAAGTGATTAGGCTACTTAAGAGGTTGCCAAAGAAAAAGATACAAGATCAATGGGGGTTAACTAGGATAAAGCACAAGGGTAGGACAAATATAAGGTATAAAACAAGGCTATCAAAGAAATGCCTATATCATCTCCTAAACCCACATTCTTTATTTCGCTTCACACACACCAGGCAAGTTCTAGACATCACATGCAACAAGGAATATACTAAAATTTCACACACACATGGCACATGCGCAACTCAATAGGATCATCATAGACTCCCAACCAAACAATAGCATGAATTCAAAATTAAGCCAACAAGTACAAGAGTCATAAACATGATCCTAAGAGTCTCAAAAATAGTAATTCATTCAATCATCATACTTTTACAAGCAAACCCACTTGCATCATGTAATCAAAAATAGCACCTACAAGAATAGCTCACACAAAAAAATTTAAATTGAGCCAAAATTTGGAAATTTCCCCACCCCACACTTAAAAATCTACTTTGTCCCTAAAGTAAAATTAAAGGTAAGAGACAGAAATACTCCCTGAGGCCTCTAGGCCTAGCTATTAGCATCTTTTGTGTATCAAGGAGATCCTTGGGACCCTACACTCAGTTTTGGCCATGCTCCTTAGCTTAAGTTTATGGTACTCAGACTTTCCATTAACCTGTGACTCAACTAAAAACAAAAAAACTGTGTGAAATAAAAACTAAAAAGAAAACATACCTAATTAACTTGGGTTGCCTCCAAAGCAACACCTGATTTAGTGTCGCGGCACGACCTAACTCTACTCAACCATATTCCTTCACCCTTTTACTCCCTTTTGGGAGCCATTTTTTCATTCTTTTTGACCTCTTGAGTTTTCACTCTCAAGGACAATATCTCTTTTAACTTTAACCATCATTATATTGGGAAACAGCGGATTCAACTTAGGCTGCTCAATCAGGTAATCCAAAGAGGTATCTGGTGGATTAACCACCCCACACTTTTCCCCTTCAATAGCATTGATCACATACAAAACTTTAATATGGGAATTTAAGATGGGCTTTTTGCAAATATCAAATGCCACCTCTTCATCATCTTCCCTAATTTTGAGTGTGCCTTCTCTAACATCAATCAAGGCCCCTTCAGTTGCTAAGAATGGACTCTCCAAGATGATTGGTACCTGTTTATCAACCTCAAAATCAAGACTAAAAAAGTCAACAGTTATAATGAATTTACCAACCTTTATAAGGAAATCCCTTATTACTCCTTCTGGATATGTCATGGACCCGTCTGCTAGCTGCATAACCACAGTGGTCGATCTAGGCTTTCTCAAGCCCAATGTTTTAAATAGATAAAGGGGCATCACATTTATGCTTGCCCCTAAGTCACTCATTTGCATGGACCATTTTACTCCCAATTTGAATAGGGATAGCAAACTTCCTCGAATGTCTTAATTTCTTGGGGATTTTCTGTGTTATCATAGCGCTACACTCTCCAGTGAGTATTATTGCCCCCACATCCCTCAAGTACTTTGCGTACTTGGTCATACTCTGCAAAACATCTAAAAGAGGTAAATTAATATAAAGCTCTCTGAATGTGTCAAATAACTTTTTGAACATTGAATCCTCCTTCGCTTTAAATTACCTTTGAGGGAAGGGTAATATGGCAGTGTCATCTTCACTTCTGGTTCAATAACTTTTTCTTTTAAGTACTCAGACTTCCTTGATTTTTCAGCAACTTCTTTATTCACCTATTGGATCACCACATCAGCATCTACCTCCTTAGTTGCCTTTGGAGGTTCTCCTTGAAGCTCTTTACCACTCTTCAAGGTAATTCCCATAACCTTCTTAGGATTTTCTATATCTTCTGGTAAACCACCTTGTGGCCTAGTATTTAATGCTTGTTATAACTTCCCAATTTGCAACTCTATGCTTCTTTGAGCCGCTTGCAAATTTTTCAAGTTTGCAGCAAACTGTGTCTGATTAGCTAAGACTTGTTTCATCATCTCCTCCATATTGCTAGTTGACTGATTAGTTTGGGCCTATGGATGTGGAATTTGTTGTTCTTGTGTGTTCCAAGGCTGAGTCTACCACTTCATGTTGTAGGCATTACCATAATTTGGCCTTTGAGCATTGCCCACATACATCACTGATTCTGGATTAGAGGCACACATAGCCGCTAAATGGCCATTATTTCGACAGACCTCACACCAACCTGCAACCTATTGGATAGCATTACTTTGGTTTCAGGTTGTGTTACTCCCAATTTCATGTTGCTGAACTGAGTTTTGATCAAATTTTGTAATGCAGAAACCTGTGTTGATAAGGCTATGCATTGGTCTACCTCCAATACACCCGCAACTCTTTTCATGGCACTTCTTGAATCTGAATGCCATTCTAGATTTACTTGTGTTATGCGGTTCAACAATGTGTACAGCTCATCATAAGTCAATTCCAATGCTTGACCACCTATAACTGAATCTAGCAGAATCTTTGTATCGTGATAAAGAGCTTCTACAAAAGTATGAGCAAGTACCTCATTAGACTGTTGGTGATATGGACAATTCTGAAGTAAAGCCTTGAAGAGTTCCCAAGCATGGTATAGATTTTCACCAGGCTTCTATTTGAAGCTCACTATCTCACTGCGAAGTCTCGTAGTCTTGCCTGATGGAAAGAACCTGATGTGGAACTTTCTGGCTAAGTCATCCCATGATGTGATTGAATTGGCCGGCTCCACATTCAACCACCTTTTATCTACCCTCAAAAGTGAATGGGGAAATAATGTCAGCCTCACATAATCTGTACTCACCCCAGTCGGAATGAATGTATCAGTAAGCTCAATGAAAGTCTGTAAGTGGACTTGCGGATCCTCGTGTGAAATCCCTGCAAACTGTCCACTGCTGATGAGAAGCTACACCATATTGTGTTTTAACTCAAAATTTCCTCAGTTGCCGGTCTTTGAATCGAGGAAGTCAAGTACACCGAAAGTGGGACTGCCACTTCCCTAACTGTCCTTTGGGTTGCTTGGTATTCAGCCATTGGAATAGTATTCTCTTTTTATTCTTGGGTTTAAGGAATTCTGGGGAGAAGGATTACTTCTCTCTGTATTGGTGAAAGTCTTGCTCGGGTTCAGGGCTTGGTTCTACCAACTCCCGATCCCTTGCTAGCTTATCAACCAAAAAACCTATGTCTTGCAATAAAAAAAACAAGACCAAGTGTAAAAACACCAAAAATATCTAAAAGTAAAACTAAAATAAACAATTGGATAAATACAAGTCCCCGGCAATGGTGCCAAAAACTTGACAGCTCCCAAGCGCGCACGCAAGTGTACATGGTCTTATCAAGTAATATAGTTGCCTTCAAGAAGCCAAGTATCGATCCCATAGAGACTTGATTCAAGAACGATTCAATTTCAGTTCACAGTTTAGATCAATTTAGTGCAAGTGTAACCAAAACGAGAATTTGGAATTTGTAAATTGTAGAAAAGTAAACAATGCGGAAATTAAAGATCATAAAACAATCAATAGGAGAAAACCCAAGGTTGAAGAACTTTGAACAATCATACTACGTATTGAATTTCATTCATTAACTTTCTTATTGTGGTTGTAGATTAGTAGGGTTAATTGTATGATTATGGTTTCCCAACCACTAATCTTTTACCTAAGTTGAACCTTACAACTACATCGTTGAGCGGGGATGTAATGATCCAATTAGGTTATTTAAGATATCATCCTGCGTTTGAATCAAGTTCGGCTTCGAAGTACATCCCTGTCTTAGGTGCTAAGTTCAATTCTTTATTTCATAAAAGAATAAAAAACCAAACTTTGTCCATCTCCTTATTTTATCCCCTATTCCCTCTACCGAGATCAAAAGGTAAATAATAGATATATTCTAAGGGTCGTAAATCCTTAAAATAGTTAAATCAAAGATGAACACACAACCAATAATGATAAGGAAAGTTAAACGAATTCAATTCAAAACTAAAGTACTCATGTTCTTGGCTTCAACCCCGAAAAGGGGTATTTAGCCACGCATAGTCATAATCGTAATCACTAGGTTGTAATTAATGATTAAAAACATGAATGAAATAAATAAAAATAATAAAAACCTAATTATGAAGTTGTAGCAGCCCCTTGCTCTCCAAAATATGTCAAAAGATATGTAAAAATGTGATACAACATGTATTTATAGCATAAGGGTAAGCCAAGTCCGTGTAGAAGTCGAATTAGCTTTAAATGCCCAGGGGTGGAGCGGAGCGTGCATTGTACCCTCTATTCCTATGGAATGGGGCATAAGTCGCACCCTCTAATCCATAGTAATAGAGCATATGATGCATGCTAATCGCATGGTGCGCATGGTGCCTCTAGAGGTTGTCCTCCAAATTTTGGTTAAGTATTGGTCCTTTCTCCTTCCATCCCTTGTCTTGTGGTGTCTTTCCAATGATTTTCAAGCCTATATATCATCCATATATCATCATATTAAGCTCACAAAGGATCCTACAAGAATAAAACACATGAATTAGAGTTACAAACAACGCTATATCCATAATGATGAATCAAAACAAGAGCTTAGACTAGGCAAATTTCCATGATCTTCCACTCAATGTTTTGACTCTTTCCTTGAATCAATTGAACTTTGTACACTTCTAACAAGTTGTTACACATATAATAACATCATTAAAAACCACAAGGAATACTTGAAGCACCAAAGAATCCAATAAGTTAGACTAGACAAGCAACTAGCTCAAGCTAGTAACACTAGTTTCTCCAATTGAACTCTAATTGACTCTTTGAAGTACAAACTTGTTAGAAAACACTTGTAACCATTGAAAACACATGTTTTCATACTTTGTTACACAATTATCTCATTATCTACCAATATGGCATAGAATCATCCTTAAAACAAGGCTAAACCGACTAGAATAGTGACCCTAGAATCCATAAATACACCCAACATCAAGCATTTGCCTATGGTGGACTTTGCTTACAACAATAGCTATCATTAAATATTGGTATGTCCCTTTTTGAGGCATTGTACGGTAGGAGGTGTATTTCTTCTATTGGTTGGTTTGATCTTAGTGAGACAGACATATTTGATTCTTATTTGGTTTACCAGGCTATGAAGAAGGTGAAGGTGATTCGGGATAGGCTTAAGGCTGCCCAAAGTCACCAAAAGTCCTATTCAGATGTTAGGTGTAGAGACTTGGAATTTGAGGTTGGGGATAAGGTTTTCCTTAAGGTATCTCTCATGAAGGGAGTAATACGGTTTGGCAAGAAGGGGAAGCTCAGTCCTCGATATGTGGGTCCTTATGAGATTTTGCGGAGAGTTGGAATTTTACTTATGAGTTGGAGTTGCCTTCTAGCTTGACCTTGGTTCTCCGGTCTTTCATGTTTCCATGATGAGGAAGTGAATTGGTGATCTTTCTTCGGTTGTTCCTTTGGAAAGATTGGGTCTCATGGATTCTTTGCCTTATGAAAAGGTCCCGGTTGAGATCTTGGATAGGCAGGTTCATCGATTCCGTACCAAGGATGTGTCTTTGATTAAGGTTATTTGGCGGAACCATAAGGTAAAAGAAAATACATAGGAAGCGGAGGAGGACATGAAGTCCGAATATCCGCATTTATTTTCTGCTTCTGAAATTCATGCGGAAGGTATGTGTCTTCAACACATCTTTATTTTATGAGTTTGTTAAAGGAAAAATTAATATCTTTTCCTCTTTGTTATCAAACTTTTTTGAAGATTGGGAATATATATATTTGATAAAGCAAATGACTCGTGCGTGTGGTTACCCATACATTGTCCGTTATTTGGGGATGAATGTTACTAGTGGGGGAGACTATAACACCCTTGGGTTTTGACCCTAAGAAAATTTCCTGAAATTTTGGTCTCTGGACCCAATACGACTTGAGGGTATAAGCTGTATATTGTGGTACGAATGGTATGGTCCAGACGTATACTGACCAGTGTTGATTGGTGGGATGGATTTTGGTTAATAAAAAGGATACGACTTAGGGTTACGAGTTGCATTGGTGGTTAATCATTTGGTTCCTAAACTTAATCTTAGACTTAGTTACTTGGGTTGGATCTGAGTATGAGTGGATCACTGTGAACGTAAGCGAGGGTATGAGTCATACCATGGACTCATATGATAGACAATGTCCAATCCTCCTACTATTTTATTTTGCTAGGGATACGGGTCATAATTACGGATCGTATGCTATGGTCACGAATTGGTGGGATGAGTCGTATGCTAGACAGTGTTGGATCCAAGGGTTGAGGCCAGGATACGAGTAGAGGATATCAATTGTATTGGAGAGAACGACTCGTATGGGTCAATGTAACGCCCCGAAATCGGGTCTCGAGACGTCACACGGTGCTTAGGGTCATAAGTGACCACAAACTAACCCTTCTACTGGCATAACTCATAAGCAACTGAATAAAAATACAAATTCATACAAATCAGCAGAAATTAACTCTTTTCTGAATCTGATCGATACAAAAATGGAATTTTATAGGATTACAATTTTGCCTTTACAACCAAAATTAAAACAAAACATATCAACTTTTACTGACTGTCTATGAAGCCTCTACTAGTACTGACTGTAGGTAGCCGAGTCATGACTCCCAACTACTCCAACTCAATACGACTAAATAAAGAAAATACAACACTATAACTCTGCATAACTAACCCAAGCCCTTGAATCAAAAGGACTCATCACCTGCTGACTGGATACCACGAACTGACTGGATCCGAAGGTGCAACTATACCTTGTACCTACATTCCGAGAAAATGCAGCCCACATTCGAAGATGTGGGTCAGTACCATGGAAAGGAACCGAGTATATGGAGGTGTATGCAGTTGTATAAACATCATCATCATAAATATTTATAAGAAATATGCAGGATGTATGAAAGACTCACATAGCCCGAAGAAAATCATCATAATCATGAGAGGATGAAATAAGTATAATAACACATGTGAGTCATTATATAATTTGTCAATCACTTTCAATTCATCAAGAATATCAATTCTCATAATGTAAATATCATTTAAATCTTTCGAAAGAATAACTTTCACAATTCCACTTTCAAATCACTTCACCATTCACCATAGACACAAGGAAACACACACACACTGGGAGATCCTATAACCGACATAAACTATGTGAGCTACATGGAGTCCAACGTACAACCCACGTTAGGGAAAGTCGTCCTATCCTTGCCATCGGAGTAGAACTATCGATGTCAAATCCTTACAAACTAGTGATCACTATATAAATCAGCCTCAGGCTCACTCCTACGGGGGCACGTAGTTCTAGGGAAGTAAGATCGCTTTATACCTCCCACTCGGTGCTAAAGATTTCTCCCGAACTTAGCTCAGATCATTTCAAAGACAATCCACAACAAAACTATTTCAGTAATATATAAATATACATCGGGAGCCATCATGTTTCCCATCTATCAAAATCAACCACGTTGTGGATTTCTTTCACACTCGAGTTCAAAACAACTCCATTAAGACCAAAAGGTCAAATCATTCAAAATATCTCAAATATTCAACATCAACGTGTTTATAACACACTTTCTCAAAAAAAACACAATTTCCAATGGGGATTCACGACCCAAATATCAAAATCATGATAAATATCGTTCAAGATTCATGCTTTATATCACCACACATGTAAATTCATCTTTCAAAATCATAAACATCAAGATTTCATAATAATCATCATAAGATATGGGTTCATACTTCAAATTCATAAAAATCAAATAAAAATCATGCCTTTGTAAAGAAAATTACTTTTGGGCACAAGAACGAAAGAGAGTTCTTGTTGAAAACCCCCACATACCTTAAATGATGAACTTTAGATCGATACTCGTTTTTGAGATGTTAATCGTGTCTTTGAATGATGGTTCTTGGAGTTCTTGAACTAGGAACTTGGAATCTTGAATAAATTTGCAGAAATAAATGATGAACTTTGGAGGTTCTTGAACTAGCAACTTGGAATCTTGAATAAATTTGCAAAATTAATGGTGAACTTTGGAGGTTCTTGAAGTTGGATGTACGAGGTTAGGGTTTTCTTTTTTAGGGAATTTGATGAAATATAACATATAATGCTTCTAATAGGCTTTAATATAGGGTTTGAACGAATTTTGGGTGAGGGGGAATGACCAAAACGCCCCTAAAAATCAAATAATTCTCGAATTTGTCCTTTGGTGGACTGTTTTGATAGTCTGAAGTAGATCAACCATAACATTTTACTCCGATATCCAAATTAGATGAAACCAATTTCATTAGAAAGAGAACTCTCATATCTTTCCGTTGATATATAGTATCTCTCCCAGATCATTGTGTACGAGGAGTTATGATCGTTTGAAGTTGACCCAAAAATTCACTTTTGATAGGCTGAAGTAGATCGACCATAACTTTTTGTTCCGATAGACAAATTGGATGAAACCAATTTCATCGGAAAGAGGACTCGCAGAGCTTTCCGTTGATAGAGTAGATCACCCAGATCATTATGTACAAGGAGTTATGATCGTTTAAAATTGGAGAAAAAATACGCCAGGCCTCAGTACTTTTTTTCCTGCACGTTTTACTGTTCACTACTATTCACGATTCGATCGAAATATTCATAACTCGTCGCTCGGGTGTCCGTTTTGGATGATCCACATATCGTTGGAAAGCTTATTCGATACTCTACGCAATGGTGGATCATAATCTAAGACATTCCGCACAAAAAATTTATAATTCATTCTAGAAGATAGAACCCAACACGTTTTCGCACAAAATTTCAACGAAAAATTTCTCGAGGTATTACAGTCAATTGTACCCCTGTGACAGGATTTTGGTGCAACTTAAGTGGGGGTATTCTTGACATTTCCCCACTTATACTAATAAGGTCCCTTGACTTCTAACCTATGTGGGAGGTTATTTACACTATTATTCCATTCAATAACCCTTATAAACTTTTCTAAAACACTCCAGAATTCTCTCAAGAGCTTTTGGGCAAGGGAAGATAGGGTTTCAAGTAAAGGATCAATTTGGGACTTGTCTTGGTGATTTATTTTTATCATCATCTTGGTTTAAGGCATGTTCTCTTCCCTCATTGTTAATTCTAACTAAAGGCATGATTTTTATGAATGTTTTCACGATTTTATTCATGTGTGATTTTGTTTTTCAAATATGATTTGGGGATTTTGATATTAAATGGTTGGTTATGGTTTTCCATTGTCTTAGTTATGCTTTTATATGCATTAATGGTGGTTTGGATAATTGTATTGCATGGTAATGGCTTAATGGTAATTGGAATTGGTTTTGGTCATATTATGCCCCCAATGTGTTTGACAAAATGCTTATAAAGATATGTTCATTGCATTGACTACTTTTAATGGAACTCTTGCTTGTTTTAAAACTAGGTAAAGGAATTATGCATGGTTTAAATGGCTAATGGCTATGCTTGAGGGGAACATGGAATCTCTCAAGTGGCTTAACAGGGTAAAGGGAAGGGCACTTGAAAGTCCCCTTAAACCTATATATGGTTGGCTATGGATAATACTTACAAGTAAGGATTGGTATGACGATACCAATATTAATGGCCTTTGTTAATAAATGGCTAATAGTTTGGTTATTTGGAAATTGATTTTAATTGGGAAATAATGGTGGGAGGTGTATCTAAGTGTGGAAGGTGGAGGTCCCGGGGGGACCAAAATTGGAAACTCATATTTGTCGATATGAGGTTGGTCTTGGTGATCATGTACATGATGTCACACATTATTTTAGGGGATATACTAGTCATCCCAAGGGTTTCTTCCCTGGTCGTGCGGCTACACGCACCGGAGCTCTTTCAGCAGGGGATGATAAACCCATATAGCCCGTGGGTGGTTTAGGACGGCAAAGCTACACAGCACAGGTCAAGTTTATAAAGGCATGTTAAACCCGATCTATTTTCCCAGCATGGTTATATATATATATATATATATATATATATATACATATATATATGTGTATATATGTATATATATGTATGTATATATGTATGTATATATATATATATATGTATATATGTATATATGTATATATGTATGTATGTATATATGTATATATGTATGTGCATGTGCATGTGCATGTGGATGTGTGTGGATGTGTATATGTATGTGTATATATGTATATGTATATGTGTATATGTCTATGTATATATATATATATGTATATGCATATATATATATATATGTATATGTATATATATATATGTATATGTATATATATATATGTATATGTATATATATGTATATGTATATATATAGGTATTTATGGTTGTGTGCATATGAATGATTTTACTTGATTTTATAAAGGACATTATTTTATCCTTACCTTGAGATCATGCTTGCGGTCACTCGCGAACCCGTCTACTGGCGGTTGTATACCCACGCTATGCAGGAATCCGTCATTCTACTCTTCCTACATAGTTATTGACTTGGGGATCAATATTTGGACTGAAGTGGTAGGTTTCTATCCTTTTGAAAGGCTCCATTTCATGTTATGGATATTTCTAGACACTTTGATGTTATTTTGGATATTGATTTTGGCTATGGTTGGGGGCATGTCACAATTGGATTTCATTACTCTTTTGGTTAGAGGCTTTATGGTACTCTATTGGTGGGAATGAGTGGGGTCGATATAGGTGTCAACCTTATCATTGGTATTGGTATTGTGGCTTGCATCATCAGACATATTTCTCACTGTTCCATCATATTTCATTTTGGGATTAGTTATATTATGTTTTGAAACATCCTTGGTCATGGCCTGGTTTATGGCCCTTATTTTGGTATGGTTTGGTATGGTTGGATTATTGCTATGGGATGGTTGAACTCGATTGGTTCGGTCACGGTGGTGATCTTATCCCAGAGTCTTTATGTGAGCTATTACACTATCTTGTTACATGCTCAAAATTCAGCAAACTCAGGGCAGGCGGCTGGAGGTTGGGTTGGGTAATGGGGGTGGTCTCCAATCCTGGTCGGACTTCAGACCTATTACAATAAGGCCCCAGGGAGGGTCGTGTCACCATTGATTTTTTTTATTTTTTGAATCCAAGTGCTTTTTGCTTTGTTAGCAAAAATTATATGTTTTCATTTAACAGGTTAGGTCACAAGTTACCTCTTACTTTCCTTCTTTTCATTTTCTATTTTCTAGGAAAGTGTTAGTGGTCTTGTTCTTATTGTTATTCATTTCATTGCTACGACTTAGGCATGAACTATCGTTTTGAAATTTGTCTTGAAACAGCAAAGGTTCTAGTTTCCTAAAAAGACTATTTTGATCATAAAATTTTAACGATTTTGTGAGGTGCTTTCATGCAATTTTAGTATTAAACATTGTATTTCAAGTCAAGTACGAAGATAAATGCCCAAATTCCTGTGAAGGACGAATTGATTCAAAAAATTTGTTTTGATGGCTTGAATGATGAATTGTTTAGTTGACTTCTATGTCTAGTTTTATCTCTAGTTCCTTCCCTATATTTCTTCTTTTCAAGCTTTCTGAAAACGCCTTTTTAAGCTATGAAATACTCCGAGTTAGTATTACAGATTAGTAAGAAGATCAAATCTTGTTTTGATTACTTGAAATATGAAAGCCAATCCTATGTGTAGTATGAATTTGTTCAAGATAATATTTGGTTTGAATCAGTTGTGTTTTGTATTTATTTTTTGAATTAACTACTCTCATTTCGAATAAAATTCTAATCCTCCTCTTTTCTTTGGCATGAAAAATCTTTTTGGAATCCGAGTGGACTTTCTTTTTCTTTGCATTCATAATGGGCCAATGAGGTCCATCTCTTTGAGTCAGCTTCAAGCTAAGTCCAAAAGTTGGTCCTATGGCGTACCGGTATAAGGAGATAGAAGAAGATAATGAGTCCAAGCCTATTAACATATAGCTACTAGGATTTGGAGACTTGAAAAGTTTCATTCTTCATTCTTTTATTTATTTAGTATTGCTTTACTTGTCTTTATTCATTTAGTTACTTATTTATTCATTCTTTTGGGGCTTCAAAGCCAAAGTTGTAAATTAATATAAGTGAAGCAGATTTTGGGCCAAAGGGTCCAAAAAGATAGTTTAGGACAGGTTATAGGCCAAAAGCCCAATATTTAGATTAGGATAGGTGAAAATGTTCAAAAAGCCCAAATGAATAGTTTAGGACAGGGGCAACTGGGCCAAAAGCCCAATTATATTAGGACATGGTCGATGGATTTGAGCTTACGAGCCTACGTTTTATAGTTCTCCCCTTTCCCCTTTACGTATTATTTGATATTAACTTTCTTAGAACTAGTTAAATTCTCAACTAAGTCACCCAAAATTAATTTTGAGCAAATTCTTCTCTTAATCAATTTTTTTTATAGAATAATCCCTTTTTAAGTTAGTCAAAGATGTTGTTTTCAAATAGTCCGGATAATCGCATGTTAGCAGATACTCTTGGTGCCTTAATCACCTTCCAAGAGTATTAATAGGAACCACTTACCTAGAATTTCAAACTTAAATGATTTTTTTTGTTTTGAATCATTTACCTTCTTGTGTAGTGATGATTGAAAATAGGGGCAAGTCTATGGAATGAAACTTGTTTCATTGAGATTTCTTTTGTGAGGTGAGAATTTTGCACATAAAACTCCTTGTTACCTATTCAGTAGTTTGGTGTGTTAAACTTTTCTTTCTTGTGAGATAGGCATGCAAACAAGTTGAGGTGAGTGATTTTTATCATCTCCCAGATAATGAGGCAAGTGGAGTATGGTTTAGTTTTAGGCAAAAGGTGAGCCACTTCTAGAGTATTGGTCTTTGTTGCTTGATTGCTCTTTAAAGTCTTATGCATCCTTTGAGTATTGCATTTTATAAGGAAGGATGTTGTGAAAGTAGTCTAGCACATGTACAATGAGCTACTTGTGGTTGCGATCAAAATTGAAGTTGTTATGACCTTTAAGGCATAAAATTTGGGGATAAAACTTTGTCTCTTGGCGTAAAGTAGTGTTTATTGAGGACAAGAAAATGCTTTGAATTGGGGGTGTTGATGAGTGGTGATTTTACCACTCACTCGCACTCATTATTAGTGCATTACCTTATTTTGAATGATTAAACGAGACATATTCGTGGTTAGATGCACTCATATCCACTCTTTGCAAGCATATAGTTGAGAAAATCAAAAGATGTGGATTGAAGCATAAAAATGATCAGAATGGAGTAGGAAAAGTGCAGCTGAAAGCTTGGAGCAGAAAATGGCCTCAGGTACCGCGATCGCAGTAGTCAAGTAAAAGTCGTCCACCCGCAGTCGCGGATGAAAACCGCGATCACATAACTACGGTCGCAGCCAGGCTTGCGCGATCGCGGCTCAGCAAAAATGTTCAGACTAAGAGCAAAACTGTAATTGCACGTGTTGATCCCAATTTGAGCAAAAATACTCAAACCCTAATTCTATGTATCATTCATTGCATCACATCCATTCTTCCTCAATTTTCTAGGTTTTAGTTTGAGACTGTAGCCTCCATTTTCGGAGAAGAAAATATTATGTAAATTTTGGGTGAAGAATACATTGGAGACTTTCTAAGTGAAAGATTTGCTCACTTCCATTGTTGATATTATGGAAGAGTTAAGTTTTAAGTAACATTCGCTTAGATATTCTACAACTTTGATTCAATGGAGATTATGGGTATATATATGCTTATTTATCTTATGTGTAGCTAAATCTCCCTCTTGGGGTTATGTCTGAATAGGGGTTGGTAGTTCATGTTTATGGGTTCTATTATTGCTATGCTATTTTGGTTGGAATTTGATGGGTGAAAGCGCCAAATACCCACATGGGTTTGATGAGTGAAAGCTCCAAGCTCTAGAAAGTTCAATGTCATCTTTGAAAGAAGGGTTTGGGTAAACTTTAGGAATCCATATCATCCTCGAAAGAAGGATATGGGGACCAAAGCAATGATAGACAATTATGTGTATAGTTTGCTAAATTTTCACTATCTTAGACATAAGGATGAATGTGAGGTTAACTATGTCATAGGTGTCATCCTAGAAATAGGGATGCCTTGATTGAGGTTTTGGTTTCTAATTGTTGAACACACCTATTAGGAATTCAAAAGGATCGATGGGTGAAAGTTTGGTGTTTTGTTGAAAGACTAGCATCAAAATCTATAACCAAGCCTACCCATATTTGACTTACTAAAGCGATGTTGTTGACTAACTCCCACATGTCACTCCTTTAGTAATGCATAATCCCAAGATTTGTGCATAACTATTAAAACTCTATTTATTCATAGCCCCGAGTTTACACTAGAAAATATCAAAAAGAAATATTAATGTAGGAACTCACCTCCCCCATTTTATCTTTTTGCACCATTTGTTTGAATTTAACTTGTACCTATCATTTTGAATTGATTTAATCGTCACTCATATTATTCCTCGTGGATCCGACCCCGACTCCAAAGTTGGGTAAATATATTGACGACGGCCGCCTTGCACTTAAATTTACGTGTAAGTTGAGCGTTATCATCCAGTCCCATGCGCGAGGACGCTAAAGCGGACCCCTACTGCTAAAGAAGCTAAGTGTCCACTTTAGCGATAGTTTACGGTTAACTGGGTTTCGCAAAAGCCGCTGCACCAGACTTAAGCTGTATCAGCAACTTTGTTAGGTTCAAAAGTTATCGATCAACCACTTGGGATTCGTTCAGAATCCTGTGAAGGCAAACAAAATATGCTACTAGACTAAATTTGACGTTTCGAACTCAATGGCACATCATATTTTCGAAAAGAGATTGTTTTTACAAAATTAACCCCCGAGACCCAATTTCACTAATTTTTTAATCAAGGATCAAAATGCAATCCAAAATCCATAAAACTAAACCAACCATACTACCCAACCCAAAATCGATGCTTTGGATGTACAGGCGCAATCCGTTTTGCCATCTGACACACAAAACAACAAAGATTGATTGAAATCAACTATGAGGCCTTTCCCACCTCTAAAAACCACAAACTCACACAAATCATTTTGGGCCACATCGTAAATTATGCCATCCCCACACCCCAGAAACAACAAATAACAACCACAAAGAGGGGTAAATGGGTCAAAACACATAAAAAGGGAAAGGTTCATAGAATCAAGTCATTATGATATCCACCACTACGAATCTAGTTCGTTCTTAAACTAAAGAAAAGAGAATACCTGAATCAGCAAAAAGTTGAGGATAACTCCTATGCATGTCGGACTCAACCTCCCAAGTAGCCTTATTTACGAAATGGTGTCTCGATTGAACCTAAACCATCAGAATATCTCTAGAACGCAATCATCTAACATCTCAGGCTAAAATAGAGACTGACTCTTCAACAAAAGACAACCTATCATCTAATTGCACTATGTCCCAACAAATAACATGAAACCCATCCGGGATATAATGTCGTAGCATGTATACATCAAAAACTGGATGATTTGGGGGCAATTCTAACTCGTAAGCTACATCCCCAATAGTTTGAATGATCTCAAATGGCTCGACATACCTAGGTCTAAGCTAGCCCCTCTTCCCAAATCTCATCACCTTCATGGGCGACACACGAAGGAACACTCGAGCACCAATACTAAACTATAAGGCACGAAGTCTATGATTTGCATGCACTTCTGCCTATTCTGAGCCGCTTGAAGTCCTTCCTGAATGGCCCAAACTCTATCCAAATACTCGCAGAGCAAGTCCGTACCTCGAGGTCTAGTCTCTTTAAGTCTCAAATAAACCAATCGAAGAGCAACAACACCCACCATATAATGCCTCAAAAAGTGCAATCTCAATATTCGAATGGTAGCTATTATTATATGCAAATTCGGTCAAGGCTAAGGGTTTCTCCTACTGACCTATAAAGTCCATAACACAAGCGCAGAGCATATGCTCCAAAACCTAAATAGTCTGCTCTGACTGAACATCAGTTTGGGGTGAAAAGTTGTGCTAAGATGAATCTGAGAACCCAACTCCTCCTGAAAAGTCCCCCAATAATTAAAAGTGAAAACTGAACCTCTATCTGTGATAATAGACACTATTACACCATGGAGATGAACTATCTCACGAACATAGATACGGGCTAACCTCTCAGCATTGAAGAAAACCTAAATAGGGATGAAATGAGCAAATTTGGTCAATCGATCCACGATGACCCAAACGTTATAGAACCAAGAGGACTACGAGGCAACCCAGTCTCAAAGTTCATAGTGATTCATTCCCACTTTCACTCGAGAATGGGTAACCTCTGAAACAAACCACTAGGCCTCAAATGCTCAGCCTTCACCTGCTGATAACATATGCAACGAGCCACAAAATCCACCTCATCTTTTCTCATACCACCCCACCAATAGTGTTGTCTCAAATTATGATACATCTTGGTCACTCATGGATGAATGGAATATTAGAACAATGGGCCTCTTCCAAGATCAATCTCACCCAATCACCCATTCTCGACATACAAACTCAACCTCATTTCAAAATACCATCGAAATCAAGTAAGGCTTCCATAGCCTCGTCACTCAACACCTTATCCTGAATCTCTCTCAAGCCATCATCATCAAACTGATGACCCCAAATCTACTCCATCAAGAAAGATCTAGCCTCTACAAATACCAAAGCCCACCCAGTTGTCGAAGTATCAAGTCTAACCATCTGGTTAGCCGAAGACTGAATCTATAAGGCGAAAGGCCTCTCCTGGGTCAAATGATGTGCCAAGCTACCCATACTAGTCGTTTCCGGCTCAACGCATTTGCAACTACATTAGTTTTGCTTGGATAATGGAGAATAGTAAGATCATAATCCTTAAGCAACTAAAGCCAAGGATGATGCCTCATATTAAGATCTCGTTGGGTGAACAATTACTGAAGACTATGGTGATCCAAGAAGATCTCACAACGAATTCCATACAAACAGTGTCTCCACAACTTCAATGCAAACACAACTACGCATAACTCCAAATCATGGGTAGGGTAATTCTTCCTATGAGGCTTCAACTGACGAGAAGCATACGCAATTACCTTACCTTCTTACATCATCACAGCACCTAACCCAACACCAAAAGCATCACAGAAGATGGTAAAGCCCATGCACTCCTTGGGTAAAGTTAAGATAGGAGTTGATGCCAATAAATCCTTGATCTTCTAAAAGCTCGCCTCACAAGCATCAAACCACTGAAAAAAATCTTCTTTTAAGTCACTTAGGTCAATGGAGCCGTAATGTATGAAAAGCCCTCAATAAATAATCAATAGTAGCCTGCTAAACCAAAAAACCTCTAAATCTCGGTAGGAGAAGTTGGCCTATCCCATTCATGAACCGCCGTAATCTTGGTTGGATCGACCATGATACCATCCTTCGTCACAACATGACCCAAGAAAGAGACAGACTCCAGCCAAAACTCACATTTGGAGAACTTAGCATACAACTTCTCTTATCTCAACCTCTAAAGACCAATCCGCAAATGCTCCTCATGGTCGGCCTTTATGGCCCAAGAAAGAGACAGACTCCCACCAAAACTCACACTTGGAGAACTTAGCATACAACTTCTCCTCCCTCAACCTCTAAAGTACAATCTGCAAATGTCCTCGTGGTTAGTTTCACTCTTGGAGTAAACCAAAATATCATCTTTAAATACAATAACAAAAAAGTTGAGATACAATCGAAACACTTGATTCATCAACTCCGTGAATACAGTTGAGGCATTGGTCAACCTAAAGAACGTGACCAAGAAGAGTCCAAAAAGTTGTCTTTGGAATATCTGAAGCTCTAATCTTAGCTAGTGATACCCGAACCTCAAATCAATCTTCAAAAACATTGAAGCACCCTTAAGCTAATCAAATAAATCATCAATACAGGGAAGAGGATTCTTATTCTTAATTGTCACCCTAATCAACTGTGGATAATCAATACACGTGTGCATAGACCCATCTTTTTTGTTCACAAATAAGACAGAGGCACCCCAAGGTGATATACTAGGTCAAATAAATCCCTTATCCAATAATTCTTGTAACTGGTCCTTTAATTCCTTCAATTCCACTAGAGTCATCCTATAAGGAGGAATAGAAATGGGCTTGGTGCTCAGCATCAATCGCAAATTCAATATCATGATCCTGAGACATACCAGGCAAATTCATAGGAACAACCTCCATGAACTCACGAACAATACGGACAGAATTCAAAGAAGGCGGTAAAGCAACACTAGTTTCACTAATGACAAGTAAGACAAACATCATATCTCTACCATACGATAAGCACATAGAAAGGAGATAACTTTCTTAGGAATGTAATGAAGTGTACTCTTCCAATCTATCCTTGGCATACCCGGCGAAGCTAAAGTCGCGGTCTTAGCATAACAGTCTAAAATAGCATGATAGAGAGCTAACCAATCTATTCCCAAGATGACATCAAAATCTACCATATCTAGGATAATCAGTATACCCAAGTCTCACGCCCCACGAAGATTACAACACATGATCGGTGCACCCGATCCACCACTAAAGAGTTTTCTACAGATGTAGATACACGAATAGGCATGGCAAGAGGCTCACAGTAGAATCAAAACCAAAAGCAAAATATGCAGACACATAGAAGAAAGTCGACCCCGGATCAAATAACATAGATTCATATCTAAAGCAAACTGGGATGATACTTGTGATAAAGGTGGCGGAAGCCTCTGCCTCTGGTCTGGCAGGTATAGCATAGCACTGACCATGTTTGCTACTAGACTGAGTAACCCTGTGACCACCACTACATGTGCCACCACCTCTATCTCGTACATCTCTAGTAGTACCTCTACCACTCTGAGAGAACCCCCATTGTCGATATAGGAATAGGCCTGAAAACACAATGGGGAAATCCTTGGCTATATGGCCAAACTCATCACACGCAAAACAACCTTTGTGGCCCGACACAATATGAGGAGATATGGTTGATCTAGAATGACCACCCTGGGATGATGCCCGACAATTCATTACCACTAAACTTGAAGGTCTACCACCCGAGAACCTCTAAAATCTCTATCTCAATGGGTGTGACCACTGAACTCACCCCGATGGCGCACTGTCTTGGCGTCCCTTGAGTAGATCAAAGGATAGACTCAGTCATCTTCACATGATCCAGCACACTCTAAAATAATGCCCCTAACACTACCATCTAGGTAGTAGTCAACTGAAGTGTAGAATTCAATCCCTTCAAGAACTTCTGAATTCTCTCAGACTCGGTGGCAATACTGAAAGTAGAATATCTGGACAAGGCATAAAAATGTGCCTCATACTTAGCAATAGTCAAGGAGCCCTACTCCAAGTGATCAAAATCGTCTGTCATTTGATCCCTCAAACTAAAGGGCACAAACCCGTCCAAAACAGCCTCTGCAAACTAATCCCAAGTTTGCAAACTAATCCCAAGTTAACTCTGGCGAATCAAGGAGTCTGCAACTAACAAGTGACCTCCACCGATCTCTCAACTGATAAGTAGTGTAAGCAACTCTATATGACTCGAGCGATCCAAGGTTATGCAACTTCTCCTGGCAATCAGTCAAAAAACTGTAGGCATCCATGCCTACAGCACCACTAAACTTGGGTGGACCCAAGTAAGTAAATCTCTCAAAACTTTTCTGATTCTCAAAAGACATAACGATACCCGCAGCAATAGGAGGAATAGTAAATTTAGTAGGTTGTGATCATACTTGCGGAGGTAACATATATAAAGGCAGAACTTTTTAACTTGAAATACCATACTCGAATACTGGAACAAAAGAAGGAACATCACTCGGAGTCTCTAGAATACCCAAAGCAGATGTCAGTACTGATAGAGGAACCACACTCAGAACTGAAGGAACACTATAAGCAGACTCTGGCAGAGATGGAAGTACAACACTCAGAGCTGGAGGAATACCAGGTGTACTCAAAAGAACACTCTCCAAATGAGTCGACAAACGAACCAATAAACTCTCCAAGACCAGGGTAGTTGTACTTTGTGGAACTTGAGTGGGTCTCATATCTCCAGCATGCTCAACCTCAGGCTCAGGGAAGATCCCCCTAGTACTAACTCTGGAAGAGGCATATTCTCGTGCCCACACTCTACCTCAAGCGCATCCAGGACTCACAACTCATCCCCTAAGTTGGGCTCTCTCTTCGGATGCTAGCTCAGCATCCCTAGCCTTACGAGATCTAATCCTCATCATCTACATAGAAAAGAGTGATACATAGTTTAGAAAATAAGGTATAGAAGACCCATACGATAAGGTTCTTACACTTATGAGACCGATGAACCTGGATGCTCTGATACTAATTTGTCATGGCCCAAAAACTAAGATCATGATGGCACTTATCGAGGCTAAGCCTTGATAAATAAGTCAATCACCCAAACTGATAAGTAAGAAGAAACAATACAACAATTTTCAAGGCGAGACTTCTAGAGCGAAGTCAGACCAGACACGTACAATAATAACGAAAGTCTAAAAAATAAAGATATTATAATCATCCCAAAACCTGGTGTCATAGTATAAGAATAATCTAAATACAACTTAGAACTGGAAATACAACTGAATTTGAAAAACTATAAGTCTGTCTCCGAATACTAAATAAGGACATCAACTGGATAGGAAGAGGTCTGAGGTAGACTTTGAGGCATAGAGCGACCTATACCTCAAAAATGTTATTGATAAACTGCACGATCTCAGCTATCGCACGACGTACTCATACCTGGATCTGAACTGAACAGGCACGGTAAGGATGAGTACGATCCACTTATTCTCAGTAGGTATCATAGGCCAACTGAGCAAAGTAGAAACTAAGATACATAAATACATACTATGAGAATGTCACCTACAATTAGAAAATGTCCCAAACGGTAGGTCAGATTGTCTCCACTAACAGTTCTAAACATAGCACATAAATAAGAAAACAAATATACAAAGAAACAGAACGGGTATGCATCGAATAAAACACAAAAGAACATTGAAGATGTATAATGTATGAAATGCAATGATAATAATATCACAAAACCTCCGTATACTTACTGTGCCTCAACTCTTCCAGGTAGGACCCATGGAGAGTACGCAACCCATATACTCTCTCAATACTCAATCTTAATCTTAATCTCAATCTCAATCTTAATATCCATATCTCTTCTCCGACTGGTTGACTACGACAGAGGGTTTTGTAAAAGTGTCTAATTTCTGTCATAAATTGATGTTGCCTTAATAGTACCAATGTTTCGTGAATGTATATGTGATATGAGGATATAATGCTCACAACCAAACCAGTATAAAGATCTCAAATCCATTCAAAACATGCATACGGAGCTCAGAAGGCATCATGAATATCACATTAACCCCAACATGGGTATTTCTATCATGAAGAAAACAACCAATGCATATACAAGGCTAATAATATTAGATAAAACCCCCACACGGGCAACGCGCAGTAAATTTCATCTTAAGTCACCAACAACAACAATATAAGCTACCACACAGGCATAGAATAGTAATAATATCATTAAAATATGGCTTTCCTAATTATTACCCATACCCATAGCATGCTTATATATATATATATATATATATATATATATATATATATATATATTAACTACCTACCCCAGCCTAAAGAAAGTTGAGCCATAACCTACCTCGTCACGTCAAAATCCAAGCCTAAAGACCATCAACGCGAAGCTTTCCCCTTTTGAACGCCCTCTGAATGAACTAAAACATACAAATATAGAATCTATACGTTATAAAAAGCCAGCGATATTCACATTGTCTACTTTATAGCGGGTTAAAACGAACCCCTAAAATGAATTTTTGAAATAAAAGGGTAATACCAAAAATTTTGTTTAGAAAAACTTTACCCATGATTAAAGGAAGTCATGGGAGAAAACCCAAGTGAAAATAGGTTTAAAACGAGGTTCTAATCAAAGAGTTTTCTTCTTAGGCCTTCCAGGCCAAAAATCCCCAAATTTTTATTCGAAATCAAGAGTTAAAAAGAGTTTTAAACGACATAATTGGAGTAAAATAGTTGAATAGTGATTTAAAGCTTCCCCAAGCTTGAAAAAGGAAGAAATCATCCAAAAATCTCTCAACTCAAAGCTCAAAGGCTAAAAGAATGAAGGAAAAATCGTGAAAATAATAACTCGAAGCTCAAAGTCTAAAAAATAAAAGAAAAATAGTGAAAATAGATTTTATACCCACCCAGCTATGACTGCTTAAGCAGTCCAGCCCCACGTTTGAGGCTGCTAAAGCGGTCCCCTACTGCTAAAGTGGTCAAGTGTCCGCTTTAGTAGTAGTTGATGGTCAACAAGTTCCGCTAAAGCGGTACATGGATCGCTAAAGCACTAAAGCGGTTGTACCAGTCTTCAGTTGTATCAGCAACTTTTCTAAGTTGCAAAGTTGTCGATCAACCCTTCAGGATTTGTTCGAAATTCCGTGAAGACAAACGAAATAAGCTACTAGACAAAATTCAACGTTCGAACTCAATGGCGACATTAGATTTTTAAAAATAGATTGGTTTCACAAAATTAACCTCTGAAACCCAATTTTAGTAATTTTCGAGTCAAGGGTCGAAATGAGATCCGAAAGCCATAAAACTGAATCAACCACGCTTCCAGCCTAAATCGATGTTTTGAATCTTCTAGCACAGTCCACTTTGCCATCCGACACACAGAACAACGAATATTGATTGAAGTCAACTATGAAGCCTTTCCAACCTCTAAAACCCACAAATTTACACAAATCATTTCGAACCGCATCGAGAACCATGTCAACCATCCCCACACCCCAGAAATAACACATAGCAACCATAAGGAGGGGTAAATAGATCAAAACACATAAAAAGGGGAAGATTCACAAAATCGTCACTACATATTAATTACTTTTTAATGAGTGCACGTGTTAGAACTCATCTTAATTCTTTACTTGCTGGACCAAAGAGGTAGAAAATAGGAAATGGGACTAACAATGAAGATTTGAAGCTATCACCCCCATCTAATAGCTTGACCTTCTGAAAATAGCTAAACTGGAATCAAAGGTAAGGATCAATAACGTAAACACCCATAGACAGACCAAGTTGCGTGGTGATATCATCTATCTAGGGCACCAACCATTTAGGTGAACTAATTTACCAATTTTACATGCTAAGCATCAAAATAAATCACTAGTAAACATGATGTTGGATTACTGATTTTTTTTCTCATCCTACAGAGCAGTTGTCTTAAACACGGATGGTCAAACAGTGTATTTTTTCATAAAGAGGCATTCCAAGTCAAAATATTGATATAGATGGCCTTTTTGGATCTGGATGGAATAAGTCTTTATTCAAATGATATGCTAAATAACACGAACTCACTTTAATACTTGCTACTCTTGAAAAGAGCTCATCAAGTAGAGAAAGATGTGCCTACAATAAAACTACTAGACCAACCAGTAAAGCTAACAAAAAGTGGGGTATGAAAACTGAACTAGATCATACTTGTATAATTTATTAAAGAAAAATTCTCCAATTATTATTGTCAATGAATATTTTACTTTTAGAATTTCATGTTCACTCTTCACAAAATGACTTCTATTTGTTTCCATTCGGTGACAGGTTAAATTCCCATTCTGTTATATCACACAATTAAGCAGCCGAGCTACTTAATATCTGATTGTTAGAATGAACGCCACTGCAATTTTCATCTCAAAAAAGAGGTTAATTATTAATGACCATAATTTCAAGCACGAAAGCAAGTGCAGCTTTACTTCTAAAATAAGTAAAAAATTCAATTTGCAGAAATACTAAAAGGAAAAACAATTTGCAGAAATACTAAAACAGGGAAAGGAGAGCTCAATTTGCAAAAATGCAGCACCATCTTTGAACTGGACCTCATATCAAGCAATGGAATTTCGTTCACGTACATGTGTTAATCACATCTTCCAACTCCATAGACAAGTAGCATAAGATGCTAAAGGTACATAGAAGCATAGAAGTCTTATCTAAATAGTATTCAAAGATTTCAACAAGCTGACACCAGGGCAAATGCTTGCACAGGCTCCCATTATCCTGCATGGAGTTCGCTAGATTCTTGATAGTGCAACAAATAATTTCTAACCGCACCAAAATAAGATTACTGGAAATATTGAGTAGATTGATTACTTACGTAAACCTGATATCAAATACCTGCACACTAAACATCCATATTTGATATAACCCTTAATGTTCCTATGGCTGTTTTTCTTTTCTTTGAGGTCGAGATCTTCTCGATCCCTCTGGACTTCCATCCCATGTCTCCGTAAACAAGTCCTTGCACTTTTCTAGTAAGCGATCCTTCTGATCAATAAAGCCTAGCACCTTATATGTATCAGCTACTTTCTGCACGATTGACTTGTCAGGAAGTTTCCAATCAAATGCTTCTAAGCCCTTTAATAGCTTAATAAGATCCTCAAGCATGTGATTACGGTAATCTACAGAAATCATAAGACTACACAACCGCCAGGGCACAGAATGCAGATCGGAACCGATTTTCTTATTCCAAAACTCATGTGCCTTCTTTGCCCTGTGATCCATATCCGATGATTTAAGTAACTGCTCATACGTCCCCATTGTATTTCCCTGACCTTTGCTTAATATCCACTTAATGACCTAAACAATTCTATGCCACTGTTGCTCTTTCTCTAGATTGAGCAACACCTGCTTTAGGGATCTAATAGGGAAATTCTGCTCCCATGCAACCCAAGCATCAAGTGCACCATATACAGCTTCCTTACTATCCTTTAGATCAAGAAGTGCATTTACAAGAAAGCTAATCTTGTCCTTCCTCGAGATATTTTCTCCTACTTGGGGTTTGTGTTCGCCTCCAATGAGTTTTTTTGCAAAGGAAGAGGGAGATTTATAGCCAACTTGATCACTAGAGGACCCTATTGTCTCTGCATCACCCCTTTTGGGGATTGAATGCCGCACATCTGTACTGTAACTGTGGGTGAGAATGGAAGTTCTATTCACTGTAAGTTGACTAATTTATCTAGACAGCCTTGTAATTATTGTTAATTTGGACATCATATGTAGCCTGGCATTCAAGTAAAAACAACAAGGTATCAATGCATGAATTATCATAGCAGAAATTTTCTAGACATAATCTGCATTGCCAGTTGCCACGACAGTAAAGCACACCAGTTATTTTAAAAGTCAGTAAGCTCCAACACTTGAGAATGCATAAAATAACAAAATAAATTGTATAGCAGTTAGAAATAACTAGACTCATAGGCAAACAGCATAGTGCAATCATAAGTCCTTTGTAGAAAAAGTTGGACATTGATCCATTTAGAAGAAATTCGCCAAACTACAACTGGGGTAATGGTTCTTTTTGAAGTGCCAGTACATTATGAACCCATGGCTTGGGACCTTGCAAGTTATGGCCAGCAGTTAAGGGGGGGACTCAGGGGAATTCCATCAACATGGAATAAGACCATGTGGTAGAAGGGCCCCTAAGAGACCAAGTGACATTTATGTTAGCATGTTACTCAAGTATCTTGATTCAATTCATTTCAGCCTAATTACATTTTGGATTAATTAGACATAACCCATTTATTTGAACTTATTAAACTTGAATAGAGAATCCCATTTAACACCTATATATCGTAAAACTTTATCGATGTCTATTTGGAATCTGAAAATGTTAAAAAATCTATAAATAAAAGACTCACTTGGCATATAGTTTCGTACATTACATGATACCCACATGTTCCATATTAGTATATCTTGTGCATCTCCTTGTCAACAAATCAAGAGAAAGCAACAAAATTATCTAACGCGAATGTTCAAATATTTTGGCTGCAAAAGGAGAGTTCATATCGAAGTGCCCAGTTTGAGTTAACTGATAAAGTTCTTTTAAGTTTAGAAGTTGGGCCTCCAAAATATACATGTGTGATCCGCAATTTTTCTCTAAACCCATCTATGATGACACAAAAGTCAGCAAGATCTAATCTAACGACCTAGAAATGGCCAGCATCAATGTTGCAAACAACGGCTAGTAAATCTGATTGCTACATAGGACAAAATGGAGAAAACAAAAGCAATATCTTGTGCAAGTGATGTCAGACTATTAGGAAATGGGAAATTCATACTTTGATATGTCATATAAAGTATGTTAATTAGTTGGGGTAATTGAGTATGAATACTAAATTTTGTACTCTGTAGTAATAGAACTGATTTTGCAGTTGGGTGGGCGGTAGAGTGGATTAACTGACACTCAACCTTCTTTCCATAAGAACAAGTGCTGTTATTTTGTGCTTTATCAACATTGGCTAGACACTATAGGTCCTTGAAATATGTTTTGATATCTCTGCGGGCTATTAATCTCTGTTTCTGCATATTCAAGTAAATTTCTCAATATGGAATATTAGTCATTTGGCTCTATTGTTAAGAGTTATATGACATTCAACTCAAGCTAGAGAAGAAAGTTCCTGTGAATTATTTCAATAGGTCTAGTACTATACTTTTGATCCTTGAGAATGCATATGATATGATATCCACCTTTAAATTCTGGGGATAACCAAGCAAAAATTTTGATTTGGAACATACCAATGACTTTGGTTGGTACCAACAATTAGTCTCTGTGTGTATGAACATTAGAATGTTAGAATTATTTATTTAATGTGGACTTAACATCAATTTTTTATTAAGTTAAAGTAAAACAGACTGATGTTATTAGTTGGTGAACAAGACACAGGCCGTGTATTCATGCGGATTCCATATGGGCTTGTATCCGTTTCTTGTTATTGGTGTGGGCTGACAATAGTGTAGGCCTGTAACAGACCTGTAAGCCCATAATGAGGGTGCACTAGGTTATGGCTTTTAAGCTTATAAATATAAGGCTAGGTCCCCTCTCCTGGCTTTAACATAAGACGTATTCTCATAAGCTGTCAGCCGTCATAAGCAAAGGAGAGGAAGACTCAACATTGTTCGTCTTCGGTTACGTGATACAATGGAGGACAGAGGTACGCACCTTTCCTCTCGTATATTCCACAACTTTATAGGTGTTCTTGATTTATGTGAATCTGTGGTGTGTTTCTCTATTGATTTAACACTTGGTATCAAATCTTTCACATAGATCTTGAACCCTATTACTCAGTTCATGAGAAAAATAATTAAAATTAATGATTGTGATGCACTTCATCTTAAACCTAAATCTGAAACGATTTTCCTTTTCCTTTTGGTTGCTAAATTCGTTCTGATTGCTACTCACTACTTTATTCCATATTAAAAAGGGTGTACATATGATTAAGAGTCGGTCGATAGCCAAATCAATTGGATTTGGGAAAGCGGATGAAACCAAATCAATTGGATTTGGTTTTTAGAAGTTGTGGCATATTTTTCGGGTTCTAGGGGTTATTGTTGTGGGTAATGGAACAGTTGTTTCCGTTCGATGTGAAACTTAATCAACGAAGTGCTGTTAGTTTAAAAGAAAATTTTCCGGAGCTGTAATTGCAAAAAAATGATTGTCTTCATTGACAAAGTTTTCCACTGCTTTATACCTTATAAAAAGTAAATAAATATGTTTTAAAGTATATTGGTAGTATTTGCAAATTAAAATTATTTCAGAATTTTTTCACTATCTTGAAAGGCGAAACCGTACTTTAAAAGACATGATGAAAAGTATGATGAGTAGATCTAACTTATTGAGTTCTCTGGAGTGAAGCTATTACAACATCCATGTACATTCTTAATTGTGTACCTTCCAAGTCAGTCCCTAAAACCCCTTTTGAGTTGTGGGGCAATAGAAAACCCAGTTTAGAGTTTGGAGATGTCCTGCGAAGGTAAAGATATATAAAACTGAACCTAGAGCCTCGTGTTGTTTTTTCATTGGTTATCCAGCTCATTCTAAACGATACAGGTTCTACTGTCCTATAAGGGGAACCAGAATAGTTGAATCTTAAAATACAAAATTTCTTGTATGTGGGACTATCCTAAACTCCGTGGGTATAAATTTATCGATTAAACAAGCATTTAAGGTATTTAATTTCGTACATGAGATGATTTTTGGAATTGTTGAAGAGCATGCACTGTAAGCCCCATTTTATGATGAAATCTTATATAAACTATGAGGTTGTTTTTCCTAAACTTGAATTATTTTCATGTGTACATGTGTTATTAGTTTGAAAAGTTATATGAGAGCATGATTTGCGTGATTGCCTCTCTTGTTATGAAACCCATTCTCCTAACAATGTTATGGATTATTATTGTTTTATGAACGAATGAGGGATTTTTCTTGATTTACAAATATTCATGTTTCCTAATAAAGAATTTGCATGTGTAATGAAAGAGATGACCACCGTATGATAAAGTATTGAAAAGGGAGTATTGTGCATAAGTTTTCATGTGTTTTGAAACAAAAACTCCCTTATTATGGGTGGTCAGTAATATGCTTTTGAATAAAAAAGGATATGGATATGATGTGGTATGAAATGAATGACTTGGAAGTCTGGGTATGAAATGAACGACTTGAACTTGGAGGGTAGCATGAAACTAAGCATTCATTGAACAAAGTGTTTGATATGAAAGATCTAGGAGAGGCATCATATCATTTATTCTGCGCATTTGGGGTTTTCATAAAAGGCCTATATTGGTCGTATTTTGAAAAGATTTCGGATGAAAAATTGAAAGATCGAAGATGTCCCTGTGGTGATAGGTGATAAGTTAATCTTATATTTGTGTCCCAAAAATGATCTTGAGAAAGATTCTATGAAAGATGTACCTTATCCAAGTGTTTTTCCGCTGCATTTCTTGTTTATAGAGCGTTAATTTTATTTATTTATTGATATTGACTGAAGTAAAGTCTGCTAAACTAAAGGCTTCTTAAGAATGTGTTCTGGCGGCTATGTTTTTAAAGATTCATTCATTTAGTTAGTTTCATATGCTTAGATTAAATAATATAAAAAGCTATTTATTTTATTAAATTTAAAAAAAAATTAAGCTATTTTTTATAAAAGATGTCGAATTGTTATTTATTTATTTATTTATTATATTTGAATTTGGTTTCATTTGAATTGTAACTAAATCAGATTTATAATATTTTTAATTATGTGGTTACTTACTGTGTCACATGAACAAATTAAGCAATGGCTTGTTGAATCCCTAAGATTGAATTTGTTTTGAAAATTAGGGTAAATAGTGTTCACCAAAGTGACCTATTTGCTTTGTTTTATGAGACTTCTTTAATCCATTTCGAGGAATATCACTAAGTTAGAACACACAATGATCTTCCCAAAGGAGATTTATTGTGTGTTTTAAATTAATATTGTGATGAGCCCTATTATGTGAAAATATTTTGATTTTAGTAAATTTATCTGCCCAAAGGGGATAGGTTTCTAATATTGAAAATATTTTCTTGCCCTGTCCAAAAGGGGGCTACTTGTTGATGTTGCGTGACTCATCGTTGTGATAAGATTATTATTCTTATGCCTTGCTATTTTGATAAATTCGTTCATGTTATTTTGTGAAAAGTTATCATTTATTTGAATAATAACAATGCTGAAGTTGTGGTTCTGTCGGGCTCTAACTTCAAGCGGTGGAAAGAACTTGAATTTGTTTTGGGCATGGCTGACATAGATCAAGCCTTGCGTGTGGATGAACCTCCAGCTCTCACTGATTCTAGTACAGCTGCTGAAAAAGAATTTTATGCTAAGTGGGAGAGATTTAATAGTCTATGCATTCTTTCCTTTAGGAGGTCAATTGTTGAGCACCTCAAAAGTGACTTGCCTGAAATCTACCCCGACAACTCAAGGTGCCGTCGCTTGCTAGCTCAAATGTTGTGACTCGATGTTATTGAATTCCCTCTTTGTATTGAAGCAATAATAGATCATCATACTGCTTCTGCTTAACCAATGTTACAAGCGATGACTCGAACGTATTAAGTACTACCACGCCACCATCTCCGGAATGCATAAGACGGACTCCAAGGCTGGTTAATCTATGAACATCCCTGGCCACTTTACACTGAACAGGTGAAAAATGTACTAGACTAGCCATAGATAGTCGACTAAGAACATTAGCTACAATGTTACCTTTGCCCGGATGATAGAGAATATTGACATCATAATCCTTCAGTAACTCTAGCCACCTCCTCTGCCTCAAGTTCAGCTCTTTTTGCTTGAATAGACATTGAACACTCTTCTAATCAGTAAGGATATCAACATGCACTCCATATAAATAATGGCAACATATTCTAAGTGCGAATACCACTGTTCCAAGCTAAGTCATGAGTGGGATAATTCTGCTCATGCTTCTTCAATTGTCGAGAAGCATATGTTATAACTCTTCCATGCTGCATTAGGACGAAACCCAAGCCAACACCTGAAGCATCACATTACACCACATATCCTTTTATGCCCTCTAGTAAGGCTAATATTGGCGTTGTAATCAATCTATGTTTCAACTCTTGGAAACTTCTTTCACAAGCATCTGACCAATGGTACTTAACCGTTTTCTGCGTCAATTTAGTCAATAGGGCAGAAATAGAGGAAAAGCCCTCCATAAATCTCCTATAGTAACCGAACAGCTCCAAGAAACTATAGTGATCACTTGGCTAATACATACAAGTACAACTATGATTTATTATTTACTTTTATTCATAACTTGTAATATACATAACATGTCGCCTAAGAACTTCTAAGTAAAGAGATTTACGATAATATGAAATTTTGTGAAGACTTGACATAAGGAGAGCAAGATAGATACTTATAAGCTTAATGGTAGAACGAGGAGATGATGTGTACGACAATCTAAAGATTCTATCATCGTATTTCATGCAAATTATATTAACATTGATAAGAAGAAGCACATGACGTAGGTTGGTGCCTCAGTGGTGAGAGAAGGTTTAGCTTTACATACCTTTAGTGCTTTATTAACAAGGATAGTATTTCGAGCCTCAAACAATTCAACTCGCGATAGTGTAGCCTTTATCCTTCCAACCACCCATTCAAGATATATGATAACCAATCTACTAAATTCAAGGATAACATAAATGTCCATCATTGACCCGTAGGTGCATTTAACAATTTATTCCAATAAACTTCGATTATGTCCGAAATCAATCGAATTCCTTAACAAGTGTCCAGAATGAATTCTAACTTTTCCAACTTATACAATTCAATATCAAGCCCTCCCAATTAGTAGGAATTCCTAAAACTACACCTTTATCAAATTTCATCTCTTTTCCTTCTTTTTTTCATGAATCCTAGTTACAAAATCCATTTCGAAAAGTAGTGCAAAAATTCAAATTAGATATCCCTAAATACAACAACATACCCAGTATATTCCTACCAAGTGGGGGCCTTGGGGAGGGTAAGTACATGCAGTCCATACCCACTACCTCAGAAATGAGATAGAGAGGTTATTTCCGATAACCCCTGGCTCAAAATAAAACAATCTAGACAAGAAATAGTCAAAGGACAAAATACCATAGAAATAAACATATTCAATGATACCATATGCAAGATACACCAATTAGTACAACAAAAGATACAATATCCTAAACTCATACTAACCTTCTACCCTAATCCGCCTCCTCCACAACTTCCTATCTAGGGTCATGTCCTCAATAAGTTGGAGTTGCTCCATGTCCTGCCTAATCACCTTCCTCAATATTTCTTTGGTCTACCTCTACCTCGCCTGAACCCATCCCTATCCAACCTCTCACATCTCTGCACTGGGGCATCCACGCACCTCCTCATCACATGACCAAATCATCTAAACCTCGTTTCCCTCATCTTGGCTTCCGTCAATACCACCCCCACCTTATCTCGAATAATCTCATTTCTAATCCTATCTTTCCTAGTACACCCACACATCCACTGAAGCATTCTCATCTCTGTCACATTCATCTTCTGGATGTGGGCCTTCTTAACAGGACAACACTTCGCCCCATACAACAATGTCGGTCTAACCACTACTCTGTAGAACTTTCCTAAGTTTAGAAGATACATTTTTGTCACATAAGATTCCGGAGGCGAGCCTCCATTTCATCCAACCTACCCCAATCCGATGAATGACATCTTCGTCAATCTCTCCATTATCCTGAATCATAGACCCTAGATACTTAAAACTATCTCGCTTATTGATCGAATGAGTATAAAGCTTAACAACCACATCAAACTCATGAGACACCTCGCTGAACTTACAATCTAAATACTAGTCTATAATTAAATTCAAAAAGAAAGCGATAGAGATTTTAACTCTTGAAATTCAATTCCAACTTAAGATTATTGAAGTTACTTCTCAAAGATTATTTCATAATTATCATAAGAAATAGATTTTAATAGATCATCTCAAATGGAAAGTGATGGGGAGACTTGGGAACATTTGGCACAAAAAAATAAAGTTGAGCCATTTAGAGCTCCATCAGTCGGACCTCAAGGATTGCTCCTGGACACATACTTGTTTGTGCTACAGAAAACTATTGAGCAACGCCACAGTCGCTGTCAGATAAAATTGTGGATATTACATACTTGTAGTTTGAATGTTCAAAATCAAAAGGAGGAATTTGGAGTTGCTCGAAGTGCTAAGGGCTGACATCGGAGCAAAAATTTCTATTGTAAATATTGTTGAAATGAGTATTACTTCTATGATCAAGAATCTTGCTCAATTGCTTTGGTGCAGCATTGAAGCTAACAAGAGCTATCCATATGGCCAAGTTTATAAAGTGTTATCTCTTTCGTTTTGTCTGAATGGTAGTGAAGCTTATGATTGATGGAAGGAAGAGGATGGTTAATTTCTTCCATCATTGTGTCGTCCTTAAAATTGAATTCTGGAACTCCCAAGTCAAGCTTTCTTACTGGAAGGTGAAATTGCATGTGCTAAAGCAAGTTATGGAATATTTGCAGCAGTAGTAATTTACTATAAGGACGCACTTAGCTACACCTTAGAGCTAATTACTGGTCAAAGGCCTGAAGCATTTGACAAGGAAACTGGTTCCTCCTCAAGAAAAGCTGCAGCACTCTTGCATAGCCTTTTGAGGCTTCTAAACCATGGAGCATTCCATAATTGTCAAAAAGAATCACTGGAGCATTGCAGCAAAATATCACTGGCCTCATCCATTTCTATCTTCACATTTTCAGTGTGGAAGACAAGGTTGTTATAAGGGGAAAGGAGTAACGATTTAGGGGTATGTAGTTAATTTTTAATTTACTAGTTAATCCTTAGCTTTTAGTCTTTGATGTCTAGTTAACCCAGAATAGACCCAAATGGCTACTAGCTAATTGGTGACCATATGTTAATTTTTATTTGGGTTGTAGGTTTGATGTCATAGTAGGGACAGCTGTCTAACAACAACAACAATGAACCCAGTATATTCCCACATAGTGGGGTCTAGGGAGGGTAAAATGTACGCAGTCCTTACCACTACCTCCGAAGAAGTAGAGAGGTGGTTTCTGATAGACCCCCGGCTCAGAATAAAAGAACAACAAACATAGTCGTAATAAAACATGAAACAAGATGAAATAACAGAGATACGACACCCACAAAATAATACTATACACTAGCAACCCAAAGGCACACACCTTCCCCCAACCCTCCTAACTAGAAGTTGCAACCTATATACAAAGCCCTAAGACTATTAGCCAAGCTACACCAATGCACTCCTAACTACTGACTATGACTCACCCATACGCACTAGCTCTTTACCCTAATTTGCATCCTCCATACCTTAATATCTAGGGTCATGTCCTCTTTAAGTTGTAATTGCTCCATGTCATGTCTAATCACTTCTCTCCAGTATTTATTCGGCCTACCTCTACCTCACCTGATACCATCCACGGCCAACCTCTCACACCTACGACTGGGGCATCAGTGCCCCTCCTCATCACACACTAAACCATCTCAACTTCACTTCCGACATCTTGTCCTCCACTGACGCCACTCCTACCTTCTATCGAATAGTCTTCTTCCTAACCTTGTCACCCATAGTAAGTCTACACATCCAATGCAACATCCTCATTTCCGCCACCTTCAACTTTTGGATGTGAGAGTTCTTGACTGGCCAACACTCCACTCCATATAGCATGGCCGGACGAAGTGCAACTCTATAGAATTTTCCTTTAAGCTTGGGAGGCACCTTGTTATCATACAAAACTCTCGAGGTGAACCTCCATTTCATCCATCCTACCACAATACTGTGAGAGACATCCTCGTCAATCTCTCTATTTCCATGAATCATAGACCCAAGATAATTAAAACTATCCCTCTTACAAATAACCTGGGAATCCATCTTCACGACCACCTCGTCCTCCTGCCTCGAGTCATTAAACTTGCATTCTAAGTACTCCGTCTTGGTTCTACTCAACCTGAACTCTTTAGACTCTAGGGTTTGTCTCAAAACCTCCAATTTATCATTAGCACCCCACCCCCACCCCTCCATGTCTCATCAATCAACACTACTTTATCCACAAATAGCATACACCAAGACACCTCTCTTTGGATACGTCGCGTCAATGCATCCATCACCAAGGCGAATAAAAATAGGCTAAGAGTTGATCCCTGGTGCAACCCTATCAAGACAGGGAAATGCCCTGAATCTCCTCCCACCATCCTCACCCGAGTCTTTGCTCCATCATACATGTCCTTAAATGATCTGATGTACGCCACCGAGACCCTTCTCGCCTCCAAGCATCTCCAAAGAACCTCTCTAGGCACTGTTGTACGCCTTTTGCAAGTCGATGAACACCATATATAAGTCCCTCTTCCTCTCCCTATACTGCTCCACCAGTCTCCACACAAGGTGAATTGTCTGTGCCGTCGAGCGACCAGACATAAATCCAAATTAATTCTCAAAAATAGACACAACCCAAATCTAGTAAATAATTATTCATAGTAAATAATAGTGAACAATGTATGAGAAAGGACATAGTTTAAGGTGAGGTTCCATGGTGTATGTTATTTCCAGATGACATAATCTTGATTCACGAGACTTACAACAGAGATAACGATAAGCGAGAGGTTTCGAGACGGACCCTAGAATCTTAAAAGTTCGGATTGAGCAAGACCAAGACGTATGTTGTGTATACTCTTCAAAAAAGTCATCGGGGGTGTGTCGAATCCTTCAAAAATAGTGTTTTTCGGAGGATCTGACATGAGCGCGGCCTCAATTTGGAAGAGTACGAGCAACTTAGACCAAGACGGTACTTTGAGTGCAAATTCAGTGACGTAAAGCATGAGGTGGATGTATAAGTAAGACTTCATGTACAAGTCATCCAAAAGAGAGGAAGTTTCAAGTTCTTGGGTCTATAATCCAAGGTAATTAGGAGATTGATGAGGATATCACTCACCGTATTGGTGCAAGGTAGATGAAATGGAGGCTCGCATCTGAAGACTTGTGTGATAATAAGGTGCCACCAAAACTTAAAGGCAAGTTCTACAGAGTGGTAATTCAACCAACTATGTTGTATCGGACGAAGTATTAACTAGTCAAAAATTCTCATATTCAGAAGTTGAAAGTTGCAGAAATAAGGATGATGTGATGGATATATGGCAATACTAGGAGAGATAGGATTAGAAATGAGGATATTTGGGACAATATGGGAGTGACTTTGGTGGAGGACAAGATATGGGAAGTGAGATTGAGATGGTTCGGGTATGTGAAGAGAAGATGTCTAATGCCCCAGTGTGAAAGTCTGAGATGATGGCTAAGGATAGTTTCAGTATAGGTAGAGGTAGGCCGAAGAAGTTTTGAGAAAGGTGATTCGACAAGACGTGGCATAATTTTAGATTACTAAGGGCATGATCGTAGATAGAAAGTTGTGGAGGACGGATTAGGGTAGAAAGTTAGTATGTAGCAACGCATTGTCTTGTTATCCGTCCATGCTAGTAGTTATAGTATTGCTCCGGTAGTTTCTTTTCCTTCGATTTCTATTATTATTTGTTGTTGCTTGTACTTTGACCATCATATTATTTTGTTGTAGTTTCTTTTTGGTTACATGTGTTGTTTTTGTACTTCTGTTACTTCTTTTTTGGACTACTTTGGAAGATTTTTCTCAAATTGAGGGTCTATTGGAGACAGCCTCTCTACCACTAAGGCAGGAGTAAGGTCTGCATACATTCTACCTTCCCCAAACCCCACTGCGTGGGATTATATTTGGTTACCTGTTGCAGTGTATGAGAAAGGAACAAGCTGAATGAGAATATCTTTCTTCCTGCCTCTCTCTTTCTTCCTATCTCGCTCTTTTCTTCCTTCTTTGTTCCGATTTGTCCATTGTTGAGCTCACCAGAACTCTTCCTATTGTTGCACATTCTTTTGTTGATAAGGTAAAAGTTATCTTAGGCATCAGTCATTTAACCTATATATTCCAGATTCATAAACAGTCAAACAAAATGTATATGAAACAAGATAGCAGTCACACAATGTATTCAACCTCTTGGCAGCTCTCCAAACACAAAATTCGAACACCAAAGACAGTCACATATTTCTTTTAGATGACAGTCATTCAATACAATGCCAAAGGACTGCTTATCTCAGTTGTGGAAAATTTTCAGCTTGAGCGAGCTGAAAAGGCACTCTAAGACGTACCCAAAAGCACCCCACACTTGCTTATAATCAGCTCCCAATGTCTGCTGTTTACTCAGACTTCACCAACGACTGAGCTTATCACTCAAGCAATTCGTCGAACATCTCATATGCATAATACAGTTAACGTATCACAAGCAATATGAGCAGGTGCCGACCCGCGCAATTACGTGGGAATTACAGTGCAACGACGAAAATATGGAAACTCAAACCACAATATTATGTATTAATTGCAAAATACTTTCAATTTACAGGGGTTAGTGGAGTTGGGAAACAGGGGCTGCGTCACAAGGTAGAGTGCAAGAGAGAAAACAACAAGGAGATGAATGAAAAAGTACCTGGTGATCGCCGGTAGTGGACTGAAGTAACTGGAGGTATTGCGTGCGGTGGTGTTTGTCTATGGAGAAGGGTCTGACACTCTGAGTGCAAAGGAAAAAGGAAAAACAGAGACGGAGTTCCCGGGTTTTCACCTCCGCTTGGCAGGGGTACCTTGAGAATTTTTGTATTTCTCTAGTTTAAATTTACTAATCTATATTTATAATTTATATCTACAACTAGAATATATGCTAGTATGTTTAGCCCGTGCTAAGTTCGGGCCCAAACTACATTAATATTTATATTTGTAATTAACTTTTTGTTTTTTCTTTTTATTTGTTTTGTACCATTATATTAGTTAATGGTCGTTAAATTATATATTTGTTTTAATTTTTGTCCTATTTTCTTAATTCGTTAAAAAAAAATCTCTTTTCTTTCTTAGGTTAATTTCAACTTTCCATATGATATGTTTAAGACAACAAGATCAATAAATATTTTGATCCTTTCTACATATTTTAAGTTTAAGACCATAAAATTCAAAAATATTCATTACTTTTTTCTTTAACTGTGTTAAGTCAAGACCAAACAAATAAATTAAAACGGATGGAGAAAAAGCTTTTATAAGGTAAAAATAATAAAAAAATTTATGGTATATTTTAGTCTTTCGTTTAATTTCAAACAAATGAACACACAAAAATGCAAACACCAAAAAAAAAATCTCCTTTTTATTTCACTGAAAGTTTTTGAATGAAAGTTTTTAACAATCTAAATTGATTTTTTACTTATGTATAATTAATTTCATTATTTTTTCTCAATTAAACTTTACATTGGCTAATTCATTTTTTTTTTAAATATACAATATTTGATTAATATAAAAATATTTTATGCTACAAACAATTGTATAATTTATGATAAATCAAATTATTAAATGTCAAACTAGATAAAATACTTTTTGTAGATGTTTCTTCAATGAGTCCTTACAAGTTTATTACAGCTTCACAAATTTCTTGTGAGGATTAAGAATTTTTTTAATTAAATTACTTTTATCCCACATAAAAGACGACAATACAATTTTGAATTAATTTTAAATTTAGTTGGATAAATAGATATTTTATAGTGTCACTATCACTTCTTTATGACTCATCATTTTGTATAGCATTTTAAATGCCTATATAATTGTTCAAATTTACTAAAATTGATGAGATCTTAAAAGGTCATTAAAACTTAATTAAGGATAAAATAGACAAAATACAATCATGTGAGGAGTACCAAAATAAGATGTTCTCCCTTATATATAGTCTAGTTTTATAAGGCTCGTGCTAAGCCCATACCCAAACTCAAGTAATTTGATATTTTATGAATATTATGATTTAATATATATATATATATAGAGAGAGAGAGAGAGAGAGTCACGCACGGCGCAATGTTGATCCTTAAAAAATTTACGTTATGTATAATTCTATCATTTAGTTAAAACCTGTATTTATTTGGTTGATACATTCTAAGTTAGGCATATATTATTATATTTAGATTGATGAAATTTGTATAACAATATTTTAAGTTGTTAAAAATTTTGTGGCATTGATAGTCAATTATATTTTTTAAATAATTTATCTTTTTAATTACTATGATTTATAATATTTTTTTCTTCTGTTCTACTAATTAGAAGTGACATAGTAAAATTATTATAACAAATACTTATGAATTTTTTTTAAGTGGTCTCATATAAGATGTCAAGTTAATTTAAAACATCAAAAAATAATTTATATTTTTAAAGTGGTCATGCATAAGACGTCAAGTTAATTTAAAGCATCAAAAAATAATTTATTATTTTATGTTTATTTTATTTTTTTTATTAAATATTATTAATTTTTTAATACTTAAATGACATAAAAATATCAAAAAAAGAATTTATTGATTATCAGAACAATACTCGATATGATAGAAATAAAATATAACCTCATACAATAACTAATTTTAACCCCCTCTTTTTTCCCTCTTCTTCATCCCCATGGTAGTTGCACAAAACTCTTTCTTATGGAAAGTAAATTATTAAAGACTAATACTAAGAAAGAAAAAAAAAATAATGAATTATTCATGCAATAGAAAAAAGTTCTCCACGGTCTCCGCGGTCAAAATATATTTTTTCCTTAAACTACTCTAAAAAAAGTTCATATAAAATATTAATTTTTTTACGGTTATTTTCATTTACAAAAATTAATTATATGATTAATTTTGATTAAAAATTAACAAAAGATAGTCAAATTAAAGCTTTTTGGTCTTGTGAGTAGCAAAGGAAAAAATTAAAGCTTTCTGGTCTTGTACTTCGTAAAGCATGAAGTACAAGTAATTTAATAATTAAAATAATTAAAGGATATTTGACATTTATAGTTTGCAATTGACTTGATTAAATAATATATAAGTATGAGAAACAAAACATTATAATGGAAGATTTTGAAAATTATTTGTCTATTAGTTAAACAATATGGAAATTTGAATCGTTCAATTGATTAACTACCTAAACTCCACTTTGTTGATAAATATTTAATTCTTTGATTTGTAATCTCCTCCCTAATTTCCCTTGTCCTATTCCCAATATTTTTTTAAAATAGTTAATTAAATAATTGAAATTACAAGAAAAACTTTAAGCATAGCTTCTCATACTATGACACATGCACCAAGTGTAAAGGCTCATATAGCAAGAAAGAATACAAAGTAACTTCATCTATATCAATCACATGTCACAATATTATAGGATTAAGAAATTAATTAAATTACTATAAAAGATAAAATCATGACATAAAAGTAATTAATTGAAAGATTAAATTAAGTTGAAAACTTTTGTGAGGACTACCTAAGTCCTTGGATTGTCCCTTATATATAATAGTAAAGTAAAGTAATTTATAATTTATAATTTATATCTATCCAAAATCTATATCTATAATTTACCTATTTTATATCTATATCTATATATATAATTTATATCTATATCTATAATCTATAATCTATAATATATTAAAAGTGTGAAGGGTCTTAGAATTGTTGTTTGAAATTTTTGTCCTTCACTAAAAGTCTTTGCTTTAGATAAAATCGTCTTTTCACTATTTTTTCTAATATTTAAGAGTTGAAAATTAATTAAATATAGAGAAAATGGTCTATTACCCCCCCCCAACCTTTAGTCGAAATTTCAACTACACACTCAATCTTTAAAGGAGACTTATTACCCCCCTAAACTTTTTTTTTACCGAATTTATTACCCCCTAGTTGCTGACGTGTCAATGGACGTGACTACACTGTCCATCGGCGCGTCAGTTGACTCTTTTCACTTTAAATTTTTTATTTTTTAGTTTCCACATCATTATTTTTAATAATATAATAAATATTAAATTATATTATATATTATTCAGTTCTCTCTTTTCTTTCTAATTAAGAATTTCTAATTTCTCCACTTTATTAAAGTGTGTGTCCCAACAGTCTAAACTCATCTTCTTCGATGAGACTTTTTAGCCATTATAAAGCAAGTGTAAAATACTTAACCTTCCCGTTTTACTTCTACTTATCCAAGATCATCAAAAAAATTAAAATCGATATTGTCCATTATTTCTGACTTCAAGGTCGTCGTACATTTTAAAATGGGTATTGTTCATTATTTTCGACTTCAAGGTCGTCGAAAATTTTAAAATTTTCTACTGTTTCTAACTTTAAAGCCATCAAAAATTTTAAATTCGATATTATTCATTGTTCTCGGCTTCAAGGTCGTTGTTTTTGAATTTAAGATCGTCGAAAATTTAATAATTAATATGGTCATTGTTTCCCACTTCAAGGTTGTCAAAAAATTTCAAATTCGATGTTGTTTATTATTTTCGACTTCAAGATCGTTGAAAATTTCAATTTCGGTATTGTTCATTATTTTCCACCATCCCGCCGTCGTCGCCACTACCGAAGTCACCATGAAATTTCAGAATTCCTCCTTAACTCTTGAATTGTGATTCTTCAATTTGTATATACAATTATGACATTTTGAAAATCAAATTCTTTGTTAAAATTCCAAAATGACAATAAATTTCTCCACCATCTCCCTCGTCGTTCCTACCACCTGCGATAATTGTAGTGTCGATGAATGGTGGTTTCTCCACCAAATCTTACTGGTTCCATTTCAAGATCAAGAATATTCCAACCCCTTTTAAGATTTACTGCTAATATACCTAACTAGCCTAATGATTAAAGAATATAACACCTTTAGAATCTGAAAACAAGAAAAAGACTCAACCTTTTCAAGAATCCAAAATTTACATAAAGAGTGTCACCAAAACTAATTGTCTTTTTCAAACTAAAGCTTTTTCAAGAATCCAAAATCTGCATAAAGGGTGTCACCAAAACTTATTATTTTTTTCAAACTAAAGCTTTTTCAAGAATCCAAAGATAGTAAAAGGGTAATCTTGAAACTTTCTTTTTCTACCCAATTTTGGATCAAATTTGAACAAAAATTGAAAAAGAAACTTGTGTTATGTAAAGCAAAAGACACGAACTTATAACAACAATAAGATGATGCTTGAAAAGCCACAACCAAAAGTTTAGATTAGAACAAAAATCTTTAAAAGAAAAGAGATGAAATCTTGGTTTAGAGATAAGAGAGAGAGTAGAGAGGAAGATGGAAAGGTTTAAAGAGAAGAGAGAGGAGAGAGGAAGATAAAAAGGTTTAAAGAGAAGAGAGAGGAGAGAGGAGAGAGGAAGATTAAAATGAAAGGATGAAAAAGTTTTTTCTTTTGTTTAGAAATGAAGAATATTAGTGTGGGTCCAAGCGCGTGGAATGCACCGATCTGTTATTACTTGGTTTATGTTGACACGTCAGCAACTAGGGGGTAATAAATTCGGTAAATAAAAGTTTAGGGGGGTAATAGGTCACCTTTAAAGGTTGAGTGTGTAGTTGGGATTTTGACTAAAGGTTGGGGGGGGGGGGTAATAGACCATTTTCTCTTAAATATATTTATGGTAAGACCTTTCCTAAGTCTTCAGAATAAATGACAACTAATTTTTTTTATTAATTTAAGAATTCTAAATCAACTTAATTTGATTTTAAAAGAATTTGAAAAATCTAGAAACAAATATCAAAGCGTTAGAATAAGAAAAATTTAAGAACTACCAAATTTTTAAAAGTTTTAAGTACGTAATAAGAATGCAATCAATGATTTTGTAAAAATTTAACTTTAAAAATAAGAAAAGATTTTAAATATAGAAAAATATAATCGTACCACAAATATGGATCAAATTAATGTGTCTCTCTTAGCCTCTAACATCAAGAGAAAGAGGTATTACATGAAAAACACAAAAGTGATCCATCAACCACTTGAAACTTCTGGTGGTAATATATATATACGCTTAAACTAAAATATATGTTTATGTTTACATTATTATATTGAAGTGTGAAAGATCTTTGAAAAGTGATTTAAATTTTGTACACTTCAATAAAAATCTATACAGTAGATAAATTTTTTTAATTTTAAATAATCAAATATTACACGTGCAAGGCACGTGTAATTAAACTAGTCTATATAATAAGTGTGAAGGACTTTAGAAATATTACTTGAACTTTTTATCCTTCGTTGAAAGACTTCAAAATAGACAAAATTTTCTTTTCACTTTTTTCCTCCAATTAATAAATATATGAAAAAAAATCAAAAATAACTTATCTATCCAAAACTGAATTTCTAGATTTATGGTAAGGTTTTGTTGGTATATATGAAAAATCTGTACATTGCTTTTCTAAAAAAAATAAAGGGGTTTGTCCTATGTTTATTGTAGTTTTATGGGAAAAGAACAATTAAAAATATGAATATATGAAAAATCCTATTAAAATATTAATTAGTGTCCTTTTTGGTTTATTAATTAGTGTCCTTTTTACTTATGAATCCTCTACTACTCTAAAAAGTCTTATAATTTCATATTCTTGTTCATTATGTTGCTCAGTTTTGCTGCGATTTGTTTGGAAAAAGTCATCATTTCCACCCTAAACTATACCCGAAAAGTCGAAGTCACACCTAAACTATTGAGACGGCCTATTACACACTTATACTATTTAAAAGTGAATTTATTTACACCCTAGAAGCTGATGTGGCAACAAACTAAAAAGAAAAAGAAATCAGGTGCGTTTTTTCTTTTGAAATACAGCCACGTGGACTTTTTTACTAATAAAAAAAACTTAAAGAAGTTGCAAGGTAAAGTTCTTCTTCTAGAAAACAAGAAAATTAATTTAAGCTCAATACTTGAAATTTTATCTCTTTATTGTTTAATAGATATTGTAGGAAGTATTAGTTGCAGATCTTCCATGAACATTGCTTATTTATATTGGAATAAAATCAAAACAGAAAAGGAAAAAAAAAGAAAAGAAAAAATGCATAACCTCATCTCCGCCAGTGACAACCTTTCTTGTTCTTCTTTTTTTTTTTTTTTTTTTCATGTTGTCCCTTTTCTCTTCTCCATTTTTCTTATCACAGTCATTTTACTTCATTAGATCTATTTTTCTCACTAATTGAGTGCTTATTCTTCACTATTTAGTGGTGAAGTTGGTGATTGATGAAAAAATGAATAGTGGGTATGTTTTTATTTTTGATGATTGAAAATGATAATGTTGTGATTTTGATGGTGAATGCAAAAATTTATGGTGATTGTTGTTGTAAATTTCGATAATAACAATGGTGGTGGATCTTGTGAAGAAAATTAATATGCGACTTTTGATCTCGATTTTTTATGATTCATCTTAAATTTCTCTTGTAAAGATTTAAACTTTTTTAGCATTATTATAGTGAAAATGGGAGTTGTTAAGTAAATTTGTGTGTTTTTGATAGTGATGAAACAAAAATAAATAATTTATTAACAAAAGAAGAAAAATAAATATGAACAAGTTGTCTCCCATGAAAGATTTACAATTATGGTAAAAATAAAAATCTAGTAAAAACGTTGTTACGGGTTTTAATAGTAAGAATATTTGGGTGTAACTTTGAATTTAATGGTATTTTGTGAAAATAATTGTGATGGAAATGTGGGTGATAGTAGCTTCAATGGTGGTTCTTCAATGGTGAATTGATGATGTATAGTGAGGAAGAAGCAATAATAATGACATGGAATTTATTTATTGTAATTTTCACATAATATCTGACGTTGCAGTGACATATTGATGACGTGTGATGAGTGCAGAACACCTCCCAACATGAGACTGGTTGTATGCGTGTTAGGGTGTAAAAAAATTCACTTTTAAATAGTTTAGGTGTGTATTAGGTCACTTCAATAGTTTAAGTGTGTCTTCGACTTTTCAGGTATAGTGTAGGGTGGAAATGATGACTTTTCCCCAATTTGTTTTGGTTTCAGCTTTGTTTCTACTTCTTCAATCGGTTTTCAGCTATCCGATGGATGTTAATATATGTTCAATTAGAAGGAACTTCTATATCTATTCTTTTGTATGTCAGTGGTTCGTTAGAAAACCTTATACGTAAAGTAGAAAAGTCTATATGTTCAAGTAAACGGATGTTCATAGATTTATTATTTTTTATGATTTGTAACATTTATTATGAGTTGGATATCGCAATGCCTTCAGATGATTTGAATACACAAACAAAGCTAAATATTGAACTAGAGAAGGCGTCCAAGACTATATTGGATAGGGTCAAATCTGACCAATAAAGATTATTTTTGTCAATGGATCTAGAGAAACCAAAAAAAAAAATCCTATATCGTGTATCATTTGCAAATACAAAAGTTACACAATTGACACAACTAAAAAAGGAAACAATGGTACAACAGAGTAGTGTGATAAACACACAAGAAACTATTACCTCATATGTCACTGTGCATTTACCACATATTTCTTATATATAAACTCCTATTTAGGCACTTTATTTACTTACTCGATAACAACATCCACCCTAAAAAAGGTGTCAAGATCACACTACTTGATACTTTTAGAAAAAAGATTAGATGATGGAGATAGAAAAAAATTTAATCCATGAAATTAAGGAACTCGTTGAAGTTCCTCTCTTTCAAGTCCCTGAATGTTATGTGATCCCTCCGAAAGAAAGTGCAACTTCATACAGGGCTAATGAATGAAATGTTAATATATGAGCATGCGGGAGGGTGCATTAAAGGTTATAAGCAAAGGTGTCTACTTCTATAAAAAGTCTCATAATTTCATATCCGTGTTCAGTCTGTTGCTTAGTTTTGTTGCAATTTGTTTTGGTCTCAGCTTTGTCTCCGTTTCTTCATTCGATTTTCAGTTCTCCGATGGATGTTAATATATGTTCAATTAGAAGAAACTTCTATATCTCTTATTTTGTATGTTAGTGGATCGTTAGAAAAGTTTATACGTAAAGTAGAAAAATCTATATGTTCAAGTAGACAAATGTTAATAAATTTACTATTATTTAAGATTTCTAATATTTATTATGAGCTGGATATCGCAATGTCTTTATAGGATTTGAATACACAAACAAACCTAAATCTTGAACAAGAGAAAACATCTAAGACTATATTGGATAGGGTCGGTCTGAGCAATGAGGATTATTTTTGTCAATGAACCTAGAGAAATCGGAAAAACATTCTTATATCGTGCATTACTTGCAATTACCAAAGTTACACAATCGATACAACTGAAAAGGAAAAAAAAGGTACAACAGAGAGTAGTGTGATAGACACACAATAAACTATTACCTCATATGTCACTCATACCTTATATATCCATTTACCATATATTTCTTATATATAAGCTTCTATTTAGGCACTTAATTTACTTCCTCAATAACAACATCCACCCTCATAAAGGTGTCAGAGTTGCACTTCATGTTACTTTTGACAAACAGATTAGACGATGGAGATAGAAAGGAATTTAATTCAAGAAATTAAGAAACTCATTGAAGTTCCGCTCTTTCAAGTTCCAAACTGTTATGTTTACATGATCCCTCCGAAGGAAAGTGCATCTTCATACATGGCCGATGACTGAAATGTTAATATATGAGCATGCAGGAGGGTACATTAAAGGTTATAAACAAGGGTAAAGAGTGCATCATCAAACTAAAAGATGAGGAAACATGTGACTTGTATGCTCGGGAGTTTCTTAGAGATGGGGAGCCTATAACTGATAGCAATAGATACTTTGTTCTTTAGATTGAAGAGAACATTGAAGGATGATTTAGACATGCTTTAATTGGTATTGGATTTCAATAAATACCCAAACCTTATGACTTCCAAGTTGCTCTTCACGACCATCATAAATACTTGAATAAGAAGAAAAATCTAGAAAAGATGAAGCGACAATACCAAAAATCTTCATCAGTTGACTACAGTTTGAAAGAGGGTGAAACCCTGAAATTTTAAATAAAAAATAAAACTAGTAACACTATAAGTTCCAAGTTTTTTTTAGTAGGGGTTAGATCGCTGGAGAAAAAGGACAACTCATTTTATTCAAGCCACCACCACCTCCTACTGTGCCACTTTCACTTGTTGATATTATTGCTAGGTCTCCCTCAATATCACCGTTTAAATTGAGTTTGAGCAATCTGCTGAAATCACGAACTCAGTGACAATGAAAGAGCAACTAAATAATTAGCAACATAAATTCACAAGTGTACAATCAGGCAAACCAAAACAAACAAAACTGCTTACTACTTCTTCGCTAGAGATCGCACAAGCTAAACTAATCACTATTAGGTGGCAAAAATAAATAAAAGTTTAATCAGCTAATTGAGAAGCAAATGGATAAAAATCCCTCCTAAAATAATAAAACAGACAATCAAAATGATAACTTTCTATTGACTATATAAGTGAGACAAATTGAAAAAAAAAAGTAAAGTTAAATGTCAAGTAGATTCTTCCTAACCTGACAGAACCGACTTCTGAACTTGATTATTAGTTTTTAAAAAATAAAAAAATAGATACTCCAATTATTTCAAACTGATAGATTAATATGACGATATCTCACAAATCACAGAATAGCATAAATATCAGATAGAATTATCACACATAGGGTACTCAATACACTAAAAATAAAACCCCTAAGATGGTTGCTATGATGGAGAATTCATGTCTAAAAGTAAATAGATAAAAAATCAAAATCCTAAAAATGGATGCAAAGATTTTCTCAATTGGGGCAAAAATAAGGATGCTATTAGCTTAAATACACATTAGTCACTAAACACCAAATTGAAATTAAGAGATTTCAAAGCTACCGACTTCTAAATCTGGTTATTGTTTTAATTTTCTAATAAAAATAAATTTCACATCATTTCAAAATAAGTAGATCCGTAAAATAAAGATAGAAAAATAAAATTCTAAAAGTGCATACGACGATTATCCCAACTTCGAATAAAATAAGGTTACTGTCAGTTTAACACATCTTACTCACTCACCCACAAATTGAAATTAGTAGATTTCAAAGTTAACTACTTTATTGGGAACAAGAACCTAGGTCGTCTGAGCTTCAACTCCATTGCTATGGATAAACACACATCAAATTGCAGAACATAGTTCTTCGTCGTGGAAATAACAATGTTAATTAAAGAGGAACTCCACCAAAGAGCACGTTCCCTTGAGAGATCGCCATGGCTATGGATCCGCCTTATTAAAGATGTGGTTCCACGGTGAAGAACCGTGTTCTGCAACTCCATCAAAGATTTGTTTAGATGAAGCTCACTGAGTGTTTGGATAAGATTATAAGTTGGTCAAAATGCTTAAAAGCCACTTTTTACTTTTAAGAGTGCTTGACAAATTTAAAAGTTGCTTAAAAAAAGTCAATTTTGACCTTTTAAAAGCCAAAAGCTAGAAGTTATCCATTTCCTACCTTTTTTTAGCTTATAATCCATTCAAAGTTGACCAAGTAAAAGATATTTGTGTCCCTTTATAATTCTTATTCCAAAATTACCCTCTTGTAATCCTAAAACACACTTCTCTTTCACTACAACATACTTTTTTTTGTATTAATTAAACATTTTTACTTTTTATATTTATGTCGAACTTAACTCTAGTCATATTAGTACCTCTTTTGTATGAAACTTCTAATTTATGAAATATGATTTTTATGTATTATTCTCATTCTTTAATATATTTTTTTTAAATTTGGACAATTATTATTGTACAACATATGAATTTATCTAAGAAAAAAACAACTCACCAACCAAGATACATGGAGAACACTCACCGAAGATATACAACTTCATGAACAATTAGTGAACGATTCATGTATATTTGATAACGCAACATTCGTATTCAACAATGTTTTAATAGTGATATAGTCATTACTCAATCAACGAGTAATATATTTTTCAATTAAGAGTCATTTTAGCAAACAAATAGTATTATTTGTGACCAACTATTTATCTATTAATGTAATTATAATGATTATTAACATATATATTTTGTTTGATGATTTAAACTCTTTTAACCAAGAAAAAATATTTTTTTAGCGCACAAATTTAATAGTCATTAATGAAAATATTCTCTTTCTCTCTCTCTCTCTCTCTCTCTATATATATATATATATATATATATATATATATTGAAACCAAATTTAAAAAATATATATTAATTCTAATTTGAATCATTTTAGAAATAAAAATTAATAATAATCAACTCTACATACTGTTCACAACTTTAAGGGTATTTAAGACATTTTGACCAGAAAAAGTGCTTAACAACACTTGTTTACCAAACACATCAACATCTTTTTTTTTTTCAGTTTCAGCACTTTTATCCAAACACGTAACTGCTTATTTTTAAAATAAGTTTCAGCACTTTCAAAAGCACTTTTTAAAAGCCACTTTTTTCAGCCTATCCAAATAAGCTCGAAGACAACTCGAAGTTTCCTAATTGATATAGTACGTTCTTCTAAGACTTTTGTCTCCTAGGTTATTTGCTTTAGCTTTTCTAATTTATTAATTTATATTTTGTTCTTTTTTTGGTGTAAATATAATTTGTATTTTTATTATAATATATATTTGTTATAGTCTAACTTAGTGGTTTAAAAATATAGTATTTTCTATCGCGTTCAACTCAAAAAGTACATTTACCATAAAATTTTAAAATTGTAATTGATTGGGAAACACCAAAAAATTTATTTTCATTCCATATTACGCATAAAAATTCAAATAAAAGTAAACGATCAATTTAATATATTACTAGTTTTTTCATAATTTCTCTTTAGTATCGTCTTTAAGAAAATCTTTGTTCGGTGTGTTGTTTCGCCCCTAGAAACATGGTGAGTTTAGTCGTATTCTACATGTATATCAATATTTGAACTAACTAAATAGGCGTAGATCACGTGAACATCATTAAAACTATCGTATTTTCATATCATAAGCGATTTTGATTCATTGAAAATACTACCGTTGTCTTAAACGTGTTTTCAAATTTATTTTAGATATGAAACAAAAACACTTAAAAGTGAAAAAAATCAGTAGAATTTGTGACTCTGGTTGTCATTAATTCAAACCATCTCAACTTATAAGAAAGAACTATATAGTATAAATTTTACAGGGAATATATATGGGCTACAACTAATTTAGCTCCTTAATTATTACTCTAACAGTAATTAATCATGTTCCTCTTTAATTAAATATACTTTTTTATTTTTAAAATTTTATGTTATATCTTTTCAACAATGATTAAATACTATTCAGAGTGTCTATACTCTGATTGTAAAATTTAGACCACTCTCTACTTATACAAAAAGACTAAATAATATAAATTTAAAACGAGTAATATATTTTTGTAAGCAAACTGAGCCGACATACATCTAATTTAGCTCCTTAATTATTAGTGTGACAGCGATTTATCATGTTCCTCCTAATTTACTAGTTTTTTTATCTTCAAAATTTTATGTTATATTTTTATTTTTCTTGTAATTAATAAAATAACATTAACACAGTAATTTATTTTCTTATATATATTTATTTTTAATTAATGTTTGATACACGTACAATGCACGTATCCTAAATTAGCTATATTAAAAGTGTGAAAAACCGTAAAAATGTTGTTTAAAGTCTCCTTTTTAGAAAAAAATCATCTTTTTATTTTTTTTCTTATTATTTTTATAATATTAAATATTGACTATAATAAAAATCTTTTCCAACTAAAATAGGCTTGGTCCTTAAAAAATAAAATCCAAAAATACCTTTTTCACCGTCTAAACATATTGGCAAAATAACCTTTCCAAATTAAAATAGGTTTGATCTAAAAAATGGGGAAATTTTTTTTTCTGACTTTTTTCAACTTCTATAAAAATCATGTTAATTTCATAATGTTCTTCATCGAGTTATGCTCTAAAGAATCAAACAGTGGATTTATTTCTTACTGCTCATCCGACTCAATCTATCCGGAGATTTTTGCTTTAGAAGCATACAAGGTATGGTATTTTTGTTACACCTATTTTACAAGTTATTGCATCATCATTACCCATGGAAGTCTTGTTTTTCCTATATTTTTAGTTATTTTACCTTTTTAGTGCTGACTTTTCTACTATTTAGGATCCGTAATTGCTTGACTCAATTGTACGCTAAAGACATTACACCTGATGATAAAGAGGAACTTGATGAAGCTTTACAAAGGGAGGTAAATGTTGGTGTGCACTGAAGATCTAGGATTTTGATGAAGCTTTACAGAGGGAAGTAAATATTGGTGTGCATGAATGCTAATAATTTAAAATGGAGTAAATATTTTCCTTTCTTAATTTTTTTTATTTCAGTGTCATTGATTTGTTTGTTCCATACAATGTAGAAATTTTTTCTAGATTATCTTCTTTTTCATTTTTTAGATTATCTTCATTCTCAGTTGAATATATTTTCTCTGTTATTTTTTAACTATCATAATTTCCTTTTTAAGAGTCAAATAATATAAATGAAGTTAGGAATTGAAGGTTATGAGTTTGGTGTTCTATTATTATGAGATTTTATAGTTTATATATATATTTATATATATATTTATATATCTATATCTATATATATATCTATATATATATATATATATATATATATATATATTCTATAACTATAATTACCCTTTCGGCCATTTTCCATGAGCTTCTCCATAGCTTCCCTAAGTTATTTATGACTTGCTAGGATCGACGGTTCTATTACCGGGTAGTTCGTTTGATTTTAGAACCAATTCTATATTTAGAAGTCTTTGTTGGTTCCAAATAGCCACCTTGGTTGCACTCTTGTTATGCATCCTTGGATTTTCGGACCCGTAGGGTTATCTTTAGGTTCACTGGTGAGCCGGTTATAGAATGAGAGTGTGGTTCTTTAGCTCCTAGGGGGAGATTTATTTCTTATCTTAGAGCTCAGAGGTTAAGAGAGAAAACTTCAGTAAAATGATATCAGATGGAAATTCTTACTGCACCAGCAGATCTAGAATATCAATTTTAGGCTAAGTAGACCTTTGGTTCGGGTCCCAATGTACTCAAGCTCATTTTGACCTATCAATAGAAAAGTTGAAAATTTGAATGTTTAGGTGTGAGACCTACATTTGGTTGAAACGACCCCGAATTGAAAATTTGAGTTCTCCAACGCGTCTGAAATGTTGAATTTAGTGTGGTTACATATTTTGTTAGCAAAAATTGGACTCCGGATGCATCCCGAGCCATTAGCCAAAACTTGGAATCAAAGTCCAAGTTTCAACTGTAATCTGGTGCAGCCAAGACCGCTATAGTGGAGGCCTTAACGCGATCGTGAATGTCACAAACGTGATCCGTGTGTCATGATCATGAGGACCGAGGGCCTGGGCTGGTTCTTTAGATAGCCATTTTAGCCGAGAATTGGTCATTTGCTTCCTCCCTTGAGAGCTTAAAACCCTAATATGGTGTGCTAATCACAAATTGATCATAGTGGGTGACTTAAAAGATTAATTGTCATCTTATTTCACAATTATCTTCAAATTTAAGGTAAGAATCCCTTAAATTCATGCTTGAATTTCCTAGTTTTGACCAAAACCCCCAATTTATCTTAGGTCTTGATTTTATCCTAAAGTATGCTTAATTTTCACCCATTTCTTGATGATTATGATTCCTTGTTCATGTGTTAATATTGGGTTGGTCTCGAAAACTCATTTTTCAAATGTGGGACCCACTTGTGGTTTTGGTATTTTTTTTGAACTTGCAACACAATAGTGCAATATGGGTATTGATAGACTCCTGATTGTACTACTCCTCTTGGAGTTCCACCGGTCCCTACCAGCTCTCTTTGGGCTTCACGAGCCGATGATGCTCATACCCCACCACCCCAAGGAGATATTTCCAATGTCGAGTTCCATCGGTCTATGCATCTGCTGGCTCAGTTAGTAACTTCTCAGTCTCGGCAGCCTAATTGTATTGGTTCTATCGCTCCATCTTTTGAGGCCTCTAGGGTGGGCCTGTTCATGAGGCTGAATCCCCCGACCTTTACTGGCTCTAAGGCTGAGAAGGATCCTCAAGGGTTTGTTGATGAGATGATGAAAATATTCAGGGTAATGCATATTTCTTACTTAAAGGGTGTGGAGTTCGCCGCATATTAGTTGAAAGATATTCAGGGTAATCCATGTTTCTAACTCGAAGGGCGTGGAGTTTGCCATATATCAGTTGAAGGATGTGGAATATCAGTTGTATGAGGAGTGGGAATAGCTGAGAGAAGATGGTACAGAGCCAACTATGTGGGATGACTTTGTTGGTACTTTTCTAGATTACTTCTTTCCTCAAGAGTTGAGGAAGGCAAAAGCTGATGAGTTTGTGAATTTGAAATAGGGCAAGATGAGTGTGAAAAAGTATGCCCTAAAATTTCATCAGCTGTCTTGTTATACTCCTAAGCTAATGTCTACCATGAAGGCTAGGATGAGAAAGTTTGCTTCGGGCATAACTCGAGACTTGGTATTAGAGTGCAAGGCCGCAATGCTGAATAATGACATGGGTATCTCTAGGCTGGTGGTATACATGTAACTAGTGGAGAATGAGAAAATGAAGCAAAATAAAATAAGGGAAAGACAGAGTAAGAAATTCAGGTATTCTGGGCTGGGTAAAGGCTAACAAAATAGTGGTAAAGATGGCAGACCGTGGTCTAAAAAGAAGTGGGGAAACTTTGGTTCTTATTCTACGACTAGTTCTCTAAATCCAAAGCTATATGGTGATCGTCGCTTTCAGACAAATAGTGGTTTCAAGGAACAAGGTGCCCAATCTCAATCCAGTGGAGCTCAGTCTGCTCCATCATATCCTTCTTACAGATTTTGTGGGCAGGTGCATTGTGTAATGTGTGATAAAGAGAGTAAATGGTGCTTTAGGTATGGTCATCTTGGTCACATAAAGTAGGATTTCCCTTCAAAAGTTGCTTCTGAAGCTAATAAGATTTCGGTTACTTCTTTTTCAGCTCCTGCGCCAAAGGGTGCTACTTATAGTATCAATACTGGCCAAAATTATCTTTATGCTCTTACTACTTATCAAGAATCTGAGGCATCTCCTAGTATTGTCACTGATATGTTACAGCTCTTCTATCATGATGTGTATTGCTTACTTGATCCGAGGTCTACTCTTTTTTACGTAACCCCTTATCTGGCTATTCATTTTGGTTTCAAACCTGAATGTATTCCTAATCCCTTTTTCGTGTCTACTCTAGTGGGTAACTTTATTATGCCTAAAAATGTCTATAAGGGTTGTGTGGTATCTATCTATGGTAGGGAGATATTGATGGGTTTGATAGAGCTGGATATGTTAAACTTTGATGTTATTTTGGGAATGGACTGGCTCCATTCATTCTTTGTATCTCTTGATTGTATGACCTAAAAGGTGAGTCTCCAATTTCCGAATGAGCCAGTGATGGAGTGGGAAGGTAGTTCCTTAGTACCTAACGGTAGGTTTATTTCATATCTTATATCCCAAAAATTGATTTCCAAGGGGTATCTATATCATCTAATTTGGGTTAAGGATTCAAATTTTGAGAGCCCCTCTTTGCAATCTGTCCCTGTGGTCAATGAGTTCCCCAAAGTATTTCTTAATGATCTTTTTGGTATCCCTTCTGATAAGGAGATAGACTTTGGGATTGATCTGGATACCCGTCCTATCTCTATCCCTCCTTATAAAATAGCTCTGACTAAGTTGAAAGAACTTAAGGATCAGTTAAAAGATCTTCTTGATAAGGGTTTTATTCATCCTAGTATTTCTCCTTGGGGTGATACTGAGCTATTCATGCGTAAGAAGGATGGTTCCCTTCGGATGTGTATAGACTATCGATAGTGAATAAGGTGACGATGAAGAATAAGTGTCCTCTTTCTAGGGTTGGTAACCTGTTTGACCAGCTTCAGGGTGCTAAGTACATTTCTAAGATTGATCTTTGGTCGGGGTATCATCAGTTGAAGATTAAGGAGGTGGATATCCCTAAGACTTCTTTCCATACCCGATATGGCCACTATGATTTCTTAGTCATGTCTTTTGGATTTACTAATGCCCCGACAGAATTTATGGATCTTATGAATTGGGTATTTTGTTCCAATTCACACTTGGAGTATACCAAAATATCATTAATAAACACAAGTGTGACATTGTGAACTTAGCATCATTGTGTTTATTAATGACATTTTGGTATACTCCAAGTGTGAGAAGGAACATGTCTATCACCTCTGTATAGTAAGAATCAACATTTGTATGCTAAGTTCTCAAAGTGTGAGTTCTGGTTAAATGTTGTTGCTTTTTTGGGTCATGTTGTTTCCAATGAGGGGATCATGGTAGATCCATCGAAAGTTGAGACGGTTAAAAAGTACCCTAGACCCACGACTCCAATTGATATTTAGAGCTTTTTTGGGTTTAGCTGGGTATTATAGGAGGTTTATGGAGAGTTTTTCTTCGATTGTTGTCCCATTGACTAAGTTGACTCAAAAGAAGGTAAAGTTCGTATGGTCCGATCCTTGTGAGGGTAGCTTTGAGAAGTTGATGGATAAGTTGACTTCATCTCTGATTTTGACCCTACCCAAGGGTACTGATGGTTTCATTGTCTATTATGATGCATCCCATGTGGGACTAGGGTGTGTTTTGATGCAGTATGATAGGGTTATGCGTAAGCTTCTAGGCAGTTTAAGGTGTATTAAAAGAACTATCTAACTCATGATTTGGAATTGTTGGTTGTGGGTTGTGCTTTGAAAGTTTGGCGCCATTACTTGTATAGAGTTTATGTCGACATATATTCAGACGATAAGAGCTTGTAGTATGTGTTCACCCAGGAGAAGCTCAGCCTCAGGCAAATGAGATGGCTTGAGTTACTCAAGAATTATGACATGAGTCTTCATTATCACCCATGTAAAGCTAACGTGGTTGCTGATACTCTTACAAGGTTATTTATAGGTAGATTATTGTATGTGGAGGAAGAAAAATGAGGTTTGGTGAAGGACATTCACAATTTAGATAATCTTGGAGTTTATTTTTTGGACTCTAATGATGCAGGTATGATCGTTCAAGATATGGTAAAGTCATCTCTGGGTGCTGAGGTGAAGGAGAAATGGGCTTTGGATCCTATCTTGATGCATATTAAGGATGATGTGGGTCACCAGAAAGTCATAGTTTTTAAGATTGGTGGTGATGGTATCTTGAGGTACTAAGGTAGATTATGCATTCTTGATATTGATAGACAGCAAGAGAGAATCTTGGCTGAGGCTCACGAGTCGAGGTACACGATTCATCCTGGTTTGATAAAGATGTACCATGATTTGAAAGAGATTTATTAGTGGAATAACATGAAGAGGGATTTGGCCAATTTTGTAACCAAGTGTATAGTTTTCCAGCAAGTGAAGGTGTAATACTTGAAGCCTGGTGGTCTATCTCAAGAGATTGAGATGCCCGTGTGAAAGTGGCAAGTGATTAATATGGACTTTGTTACTGGTCTTCCGCTATCTCAAAGTTAGTTTTATTTGATTTGGGTCATCGTTGATAGGATGACTAATCTGCTCACTTTTTGCCAGTGAGGACTAATTTTTTGGTAAAGGATTATGTTAAGCTTTTCATTTAGGAGATCATCAAGTTGCATGGTGTGCCTGTTTCTTTTATTTCTGATCAAGGTACGCAGTTCTCATTGCACTTTTACCATTCTTTCCAAAAAGGTTTAGGAACTAAGGTGAACCTTATCACCACTTTTCACCCTCAGATGGATGAACAAACGAAGAGGACTATTCAGATTTTGGAAGATATGTTAAGGGCATGTGTGATTGATTTTGGTGGTAGTTGATTGGATTATTTGCCTCTCATAGAGTTTGCGTATAATAACAACAATCACTCAAACATTCAGATGGCCCTATTCGAGGCTTTGTATGGTAGGTGGTGCAGGTCTTAATTGGGTGGTTCGAAGTTAGTGAGACTCGATTATTTGGCCCTGATTTGGTTCACCAAGCTATGGAAAAGGTGAAGGTGATTCGGGATAGGCTTAAGACCGCTCAAAGTCGCCAAAACTCCTATGCAGATATGAGGCAAAGGGAGTTGGAATTTGATATTAGTGATTGAGTATTCTTAAAAGTGTCTTCCATGAAAAAAGTGATAAGGTTTTGAAGGAAGAAGGAGCTCAATCTCTGCTGTGTTGGCACGTGCTTGATTTTGAGGAGAGTGGGCAAGGTGGCTTATGAGTCAGAGTTGACTTCGAGTTTGGTTTCTATCCATTTAGTGTTTCATATTTTGATGTTGAAGAAGTGCGTGGGTGATCCATCCTTGGTTGTTTCCTTGGAGAGTGTTGGTGTTTTGGATTTCTTGTCATATGAGGAAGTCCCAGTTGAGATTTTGGATAGGCAAGTCCGTCATTTAACAACTACGAATATGGATTTGGTGAAGGTTCTATGGTGGAACCATAAGGTTGAAGAACTATTTAGGCAGCTGAAGAAGACATAAAGTCCAAATATCCATTCTTGTTTCCTGATTTGGATGATCGTGTTTAAGGTATGTGTTTTTCATAATATCTTATTTTTTTGTTAAAGGAAATTATGGGTATGTTCTGTGTTAAATCATGCTGATGAATACCTTGCTTTATCATTTGAGGACGAATGATCCTGGGGGAAGGGGGATGTAATACCCTGGATTTTGGTCCTTGAAAAATCCCTGAGTTTTAAGCTCACTACCCTGACCACAACTTGTCCATACGAGTCGTAATGTGTCTATATGAGTCGTAAGGTACCAAATCATAAGGTGACCAGTGTTATTACCCAACTATTATGTCTTGAGTATGACTAGGACTTTACGAGTCGTAGGGTGACTTGATGAATCGTGTGATGTGAGTCGTAGGGTCAACAGTGTGGGTACCCAATGGCACTGCCTTGACTGCAACTCGTGGTGACGAGTCGTAATGTGTCGTAATGAGTCATCATGAGACCCATAACGACTGGGCGACTAAATTGTAGCATTTTAAGTAAGGACATTCTTGTTAATTCCCTCTTTCCCCACTTAGAGCCCATGACCATAAAACACCTTTGGGTCATTATTTTTATCATTTAACGAATCAAAACACTCTCTTTACTCTCTGAAATTCCTAAGTCAAATAACACATAAGGTTTCTCAAGGTTGATTGTCTACAGCTTCTAAGGGCGAATTCTCTCCATAATTGTGATGCTTTTAGGCATGCGGCTCTACCCTTAAACATGTCTTACTTAAAGCATGAAAAATATCTAATGGTTTATGTGGATTTGAACATGGGTTGAGGGTTCTGGAATGAATATTTTTTAAATTAAAATCCCATGATTTTATATGCATTGTTCATGCTCTATTTATGGTTTTAAACTCACAGGGTGCAGGGGTATGGGGAATAAATTAGGGGGTTGTGGTTTTCCCTAATTTTGTGAATCTTAATAATTGAATTGGTATAGACTCAATCCAATATTGTGAAATTGGCTTTAAATTTGAGTATACAAATATTGAAAATACTTTTGGAACCATTGTATGGCATAAAGGGCATTTGAAATATGAATTGATTTTATTGAACCTTGGGAATTGTGGGATTCCCCGTATGCATGAGTAATTGAACCTCGAGGGGTCATGAATTCCCCTGTATGAATAGTTAATTGATATGGCATGGCAATGTTAGCTTGCAAGTGAAATTGGTATGACGATACCAATGAGGTGCATTAATAAATTGGTTCAATGAATGGGAATGTGTGAAAGGTGTTTTAATTTAGCTTAAAGAGGATAGTGTAGCTGGGCCGTGAAAGTAGAGGTCTCAAGGGACTAATACTGAAAACCACATTTGTCGGTGCAGGGGTCAAAATAATGGGTGGTTCGAGTCCTTCTTATTAAATGACTGAGTGGTTCCCTCCTTATTAAATGACTAAGTGGTTCAAGTCCTCCATGTTAAATGACTGGGTGGTTCGAGTCCCCCATGTTAAATGACTGGGTTCTTAAGTCACCCTTTATTTATAATCGAGAGGTTTGAGTCCCTTATGGTATATATATACATATGATTATTCTCTGGTTTGTTTGGCTACACATACTGGGGCCCTTTTAGCGGGGGAGAGCTGAGCCTATATAGACCGTGGGTGCCTGTTTATAAGGGTTGAGCTACACAGTCTAGGATAATATTTTAAAGTTCATGCTAAGCCTTGTTCCAACTCCTGGCATGTTATATATATATATATGTATATGCATATGACTATGTGCATTGACATTGAATGATTTTGAGTTGTTGATCATGGCTCTATTTCATTCCCTTATCTATTTTGGTCCGTCTAGAGGCTTTGTGGATTGGGAGTTGGTATTATGGATTTTTAGCACATTCTTATTGTTGCTTATTCTGTCTTATTATAAATTCAAAATTCATCTACTGCTAGCTGTATTGTGTTCTGTATGACTAGCCAAAAGAGGGATGGTCTCTGGTCCACGACGGACTTGGGATACCTATCACGACCAGGCCCTGGTTCGGGTCATGACAACTATTCTCTCTCAAGAAATTCTACGAAGCTAAATATTATTTTCTTGAATTTGAAGGGGTTAAGCACAAGTTTATCAAGAAATTATGTGAGGCGGAGCATTGCCCTTGGAAAGTTAATTGGGTTAAGCACAACTCTCTCTCTCTCTCTCGAGAAATTATCCGAATCTAAGCATTGTTTTTTCCAATTTAATGGGGTTAAGGACGACTCTATAAAGAAACTGTCTGAGGTAGAGCATTGTCCTTAGAAAGTGAAACACCCTAGGTGTTGATCTATGAGGAAATTTAAAATTTTATCCTCACTGTCTTGACTATGACTTACCCTACAATTCATAGGGAGTCATGATGAATTGTTGGACCCAAATCGTAGCCTGACCAGTGCATGTGGATAAATCTTCTGCTCTGAGTACGAGTGGCTTACTACGAGTTATGAGGACTCATGATAGGTTATTGTGTGCCAGTCGTAGGATGTCTAGTGTATACCCTAATGGTTTCTGTGTTGACTACGACTAAACTTACGAGTCATAGTGATCTATTACTAGCCATGGCATATGAGTCATAAGGTCAATAATGTATGTGTTCCTGGTGACGCTATCTTGACAACGACTCTTAGAGACGAGTCATAATGACTAGTGGAGATGAGTCGTAATGACTTGTGATGAGTCATTATGAGACTCGTAACAACTAACGGTTTATTTCCCAGCTTTTAATGGGGGTATTATAGATATTTCCCTCTTATCCCAATAATAGCCCACGACCTATAAACATACTTGGGGCCCTATTTTCATCGATAACACACTCTAAACATTCTTTCTTCTCTCTTAAGTCTCTTAAGCATCCATACCTAGGGTTTCCAACAAGAGGATCAATGAGAGCTTTAAGGGTAGAATTCTCTCCATAATATTAGGTATTTCAGACATGTTACTCTTCCCCAAATTGTTATTTCGTTAAAAACATGTGTTTAAAAGTACTATTTATATGGTTTTGATGTTGGGTTTTAAAAATGAGTTGAAGGTTTTAAACGATTGTTATTTATGTGATGTTTTATGTTTGTATATACATTGGTCAAGTTTAAATAGTGGTTTTGAAACCAATTTGATGCATAGGTATGGTGAATAAACTAGGGGATTGTGAATTCCCTAAATTTTGCAAATATTACAGTTGAATTGGTAATGACCTCAACCCTACATTGTGAAATTGGTTTTGAATACGAAAAGTATGCACATTGAACTACTCTTGAACTATTGCATAATGTGAAAAGTCAATGAAGTATAATGATTTTGAATTGAACCTTGTGGGGTTGTGTAATTCCCCAAGCTAATGTATTATTAAACCAAAAGGGATGTGATTTTCCCCTAAATTATGATAATTGGTTTGGCATGATGATGTTACCTTGCAAGTGTAGTTGATATGACGATACCAATAATGTATGACTAAATGTGTATCATAGTTCAATGAATAGGAATATGTGTTAAATGTTTTAATTTGGATTTAATGAGGGTTGTGTAGATAAGTCATGAAAGTGGAGGTCTTGAGGGACCAAGAATAGAAATCATGGTTGCCGATGAAGGGGTCTATATGATCGGGTGGTTCGAGTCACCCTTGTTATTATCACATGATTAGGAGGTTTGATTCCCCCATATTATATCACATAATTAGGTGCTTAAGTAATCGTGATTTGTCGTGAGGTTCGAAATCCCCATGGTGCATATATATTTTATTTGGTTCGTGCAGCTACACGCATTGGGGCCCTTCCATCTAGGGTAGAGCTGGGCCCATATAGCCCGCGGGTGCCTTCTTATGTTAACGGTTGAGCTACACAATCCAGGCTAAAGTTTTAAAGTTCATGCTAAGCCTGGTTCCCTATGCCGACATATTATTTATATATATATATTATGATGTGGTTCCTATGGTATTTAGAATGGTTAGACGTGACATTATTTTGTCCCCTATCCCTAAGTTTTATGCTAGTGTTCACCCCACTAACCATCTCTTGGTGTTGTATCCCTATGTGATGCAGGCACTGGAGATACTTCTACTTTTTCTACACCGAGATTGGTGGATCGGCTTGGTTCATCAGTTCATTGTGGCGAAGTGGTGAACTTCTATTCTCCAAAATACTTAGATATTTTATTAGTTCTTTTCATAGAATAGAATTGACAGTTACTTTATCATTAACATTGTTAGGGTTGGGGGCATGTCCCAATACTTTATTGATTTCAGTTTTGTTTTGAAGGCTCTTTGGATTACTATGGACTTGGGTGGTGATGGTTGTTGGTCATTTTTGGTTGAATTACCATTTATAGACATGTATTAAATTTCTTTGAGCTTATCTTATGCTATCTTGTTGTATGTTCGGAATTCAGCCACTATAGGTAGTGTGTGGTGTTTTAGTTAGGTACAGGGGATGGTCTCCAGTCCACGGTAGACTTGAGATTCCCATCACGGCCAAGCCCTGGTTTAGAGCATGACAAAGTTGGTATCAAAGCCTAGGTTTGGTGTCATTGGGTGTCCACAAAGCCATGTCAAATAGAGTCTCTTTTATGGGTGTGTAGTGCGCCACACTTATAAGGGAGAGGCTACGAGGCATTTAGGAATGTTTCCCTTTCTTGTTATTCTATTTCTAGCTATAGAGTCTAAGATCTTGAAATATCCTCTAATCCTTATATGTTAGATTTTCAGATCATTCCTCCTAAAAGATTTGATGCTCGTGAAAAATCTTCTGTCCCGTCTGAGGATAATATGGATGAAGTTTGTCCTACTCAAGGAGCTTAGACCCGGTCTAGGGTTGCTCTTTCTGGATGTACTAGTGGAGTTCTACCAGTTCCCTCTGGCCCTCCTCGGGCGCCTTAAGCTGGCGTATCTAATGCTGAGTTTCGCTAGTCAATCCATTTGCTTTCCCAGCTGGTGGCCTCTCAGACTAAGTTTGTTGCTTCTACTACTCCATCCTATGAGGTCACTAAAGTTGGTCAATTTATGAGGTTGAGTCCTCCTACTTTCACTAGTTCAAGGTTGAGAAAGATCTTCAAAATTTTATTGATGAGATGGAAAAGATTTTCCTTGTGATGCATGCTACTGATGTGGAGGGTGTGGAGTTTGTTGCCTATTAGTTGAAGGCTGTGACGTACAGTGGTATGAGGAATGGGACCAGTCTAGGGGTGATAATGCTGAGTCCTCTTTGTGGGATAACTTCTCTGGTGCTTTTCTTGATCACTTCTTTCCTCAGGAGTTGAGAGAGGCGAAGGCTGAGGAAATTGTAAATTTCAAGCAAGGTAGGATGGCAGTAAAAGAGTATGCCTTAAAGTTTCACTAGCTATTATGATATGCTTCGAAATAAGTGTCTAGAATGAGGGCTACAATGAGGAAGTTTGCTTCTGGGTTATCCCATGATTTGACCTTGGAAAGCAAGGCCGCCTTGTTGAACGAGGATATGGATATCTCTAGGCTTGTAGTATATATGCATTAAGTCAAAGAGAAAAATATGTGTATTAATTATCAATAATTAAATAAGGAGATGGTTAAGAATAAGTATCCTCTTCCTAGAATAAATGACTTGTTTGATCAGTTGCAAGGTGCCAAATTCTTTTCAAAGAGAGATCTTTGGTCTGGGTATCATCAACTTAAGATTAGGGAGGTGGATATCCCTAATATGGCATTCCATACCTGGTATGGGAACTTTGAGTTCTTGGTTATGTCATTTGGTTTGACCAATGCCCCGGTGGCATTCATGGATTTGATTAATAGGATATTTGTCAGTTTCTGGATTTGTTTGTCATTGTATTCATTGATGACATTTTGGTGTACTCTAAGAGTGAGGTGAATCATGCCAATCACCTCCGTGTGGTGTTGCATACTTTGAAATATAAGCAATTGTGTGCTAAATTCTCAAAATGTAAATTCTTGTTGAACGCTATCACTTTTTTAGGTCATATTATTTCTAGTGAGAGGATCATGGTGGATCCACAAAAGGTGTCAGTGGTTAAGAAGTGACCTAGACCCATGACTCCAATCGATATTCAGAGCTTCTTGGGTTTGGCCGGGTACTATAGGAGGTTTGTGGAGAGTTGTTTTTACGATAGTTTCCCCATTGACTAAGTTGACTCAGAAGAAGGTAAAGTTCTTATTGTATGATGCTTATGAGGGTATTTTTGAGAAGCTGAAGGATCAACTAACTTTGGCTCCAGTTTTGACCTTGCCTTAGGGCAATGAGGGGTTGGTGGTTTACTGTGATGCATCCTGGGTGGGACTTGGCTATATTTTGATGCAACATGGTAAGGTGATTGCCTATGCTTCTAGGAAGTTTAAGGTGCATGAGAGGAATTATCCAACTCATGATCTGGAATTGTTAGCTGTGGTATTTTCATTGAAAATTTGGCAGCACTATTTGTATGGAGTGCACGTGACATCTTCTTGGATCATAAAAGTCTGCAATATGTGTTCACTCAGAAAGAGCTTAACCTCAGGTAGATGAGATGGCTTGAGATTCTAAAGGACTATGACATGAGTCTTCACTACCATCCAAGTAAGGCTAATAATATTGTTGATGCTCTTAGCAGGCTGTCCATGGGGAGTTTAGCTTATGTGGATAAGGAGAGGCAGGAGTTGGTGAAGGCTAATCTTGGAGTTCGCCTTTGGGACTTCGAGAATGGTGGTGTGTTGGTAGAGCAAGTGTTTCAGTCGTCTCTTGGTTTAGAGATCTAGGATAAGTAAATGCTAGATCCTATCTTGATAAAAATCAAGGGTGATGCAGGTGGGCAAAAGATAATAGTATTTGAGATCAGTGGTGATGGTACCTTGTGGTACCAAGAGAGGTTGTATTCCTGACGTCAATGGTTTGCGAGAAAGGGTATTGGCCAAGGCGCATAAATCGCGCTATGTTGTTCATCTCGGTTCTATAAAAATGTATCATGATCTCAAGGAGATGTATTGGTGGAATGGTATGAAGAAAGATTTGGCTGATTTTGTGGAAAATGTTTGGTGTGTTTACAAGTGAAAGTTGAGCACATGAGGCCTGGAGGCTTGTATTAGTAAATTGAATTGTCTGAATGGCAATGGGAAATGATCAATATGGATTTTGTTATCGGTCTTGGAACCAATTTGATTCAGTTTGGGTCATCATAGATAGGATGACAAAGTTGGCTCACTTCATGCCAGTGAGGAATAACTTTTTGGCTGAGGATTATGTGATGTTGTATCTTTATGAGATTGTGAAGCTGCATGGGGTACCTATTTTGATTATCTCTGATCATAGTACGCAGTTTTTTTCTCACTTCTGGTAGTCGTTTCAGAAGAGTCGGATATTTCGATTAGTCTGAGTACTATTTTTCACCTACAGACGGATGGGCAAGCAGAAAAGACTATTTTGACATTGAAAGATATGCGTAATGCATGTGTGAATGAATATGGTGGTAATTTGGTTTAGCATCTACCTCTTGTAGAGTTTGCTTACAGCAATAGATAGCATTCTAGCATTGGGATGGCCTCTTTCGAGGCATTGTATGGTAGAAGGTATAGATATCCTATTGAGTGGTTTGAGCTTGGTGAGGCAGATATGTTTGGCTTGGATTTTATTTATCAGGCTATAGAATAGATAAAGGTTATTCAGGATAGGCTTAAGGCTACCTAATGTCTCCAAAAGTCCTATGCGGATGTAAGGCATAGGTACTTGGAGTTTGAGGTTGGAGATACGGTGTTCCAAAAGGTGTCTCCCATGAAGGGAGTAATGTGGTTTGGGATAAAAGGAAAGCTCGATACCTAGTATATTGGTCCTTACGTGGTTTTGAGAAGGGTTGGAAATATTGCATATGAATTGGAGTTGCCTTCTAGTTTGAGCTCCATTCATTCGGTATTCCATGTCTCTATGTTGAGAAAGTGCATAGGTGATCCTTCATCAGTTGTTCCTTTGGAATAATTGGGTATCTCGAATTCTCTGTCTTATAAAGAGATCCCGGTTGATATTTTCGATCGGCACGTTCGTCGGTTGCGGACCAAGTATGTAGCTTCGGTTAAGGTTCTATGGCAGAACCACAAGGTGGAAGAAGCTACTTAGGAAACGCAAGAGGACATGAATTCTAAGTATCCACATTTGTTTTCTGCTCTGGATATTCGTGCGGAAGGTATGTGTTCTTGATCACATCTTTGTTTTCTAAATTGGTTAAAAGAAGGTTTATTTCCTTGTATCTTTGTTTTTTATCTTAGTAAAAGGTTGGAATGATTATGTTTGGGTGTAATTCGTTCTTGTACTACCTTGTCCATCATTCGGGGATGAATTATCCTAGTAAGGGAGACTAAAACACCCTGGGTTTTTACCCTAAGAAAATTTCTCAGGTTTATGCTTGTAGGCATCATACGATTTGAGGTACTAGTAGTATGATGTGGTACCGTTTAGTGGTTCATAGTCATATGGTGACCAGTATGGGTTGGATCGTTTCTGTCCAAGGTACAGTTGGAACATACAAGTAGTATGTTAGTGTACGAATGGTAAGGTATCAATCGTATGTTGCCCTAAGTTTAGTCTAGGCGATTCTATTCTGCCTAGGGTACAATTTCATAGTACTAGTCATATGGTTGGGTACGGTTTGGCTTGGGAGGTCGTATGTTGGACAACGTTGGGGTCCATGGGGAGGCCTAGGGTACAAGTTAAGGGTACCACTTATACCATAGGGTACGGTTGGGGTGGGGTAGCCATACCATCCTGCGGAAATTTTAAGCAGTTTAAGTTTGGGGTAATCTGGGCATTTCCCCTCTTAACCTCTTAAGGTCCCACGACTTATAACACTCTTGGGACATCATTTAACCTATTTTCAATCACTCAAACTCTCTTAAAACACTCTCAAATTCTTTCAAGGCTCTTGGGTCAAGGAAGGCTAGGGTTTTATTAATAGGTTCACTTTGGGGCTTACAAGGGTGATTTCTCTCCATCATCATCTTAATCTAAGGCATGCTACTCCTCCCTCATTTTTAGTTTCAACTAAAGACATGTTTTATGAATTATTTTCATGACATAAATATTGTATGGTTTTGGGTTTTCAAATACATATTGGGGGTTTTCGTTACAATGGTTGGTTATAGTTTTCCCATGTCTTTTACTTATGATTTTCATATTATTATGGTGGTTTAAACATTTGGTTGCATAGGAATGGTTAATTGGTACTTGATTTTGGCTTTGGAAACACTATGCACCCAACTTGTTTGATAAAATGCCTATGAGAATGCTTTTGGTTAAATTGTTGGACTTTCATTGAACTATGCATGGTATTACTTGGTAATGGAACCCTAAATGGTTTAGATAGTTTGAAATGGTTAAACGGTAAGGTCTTGGTGGTTATGGTTGGTATAGTTGAAAGCCTTGTGGGGTTGAAGGGAATCTCCCAAGCAAACATACTAACGATCACTTGTGGGGTACATGGGATTCCCCCAAGTCAACTTAATAATGTAATTTATGGGTACTTGGGAATCTCTTCTTCTTAAAAAGGATGGCTAAGGACATTGCTTGCAAGCTATAGTCGGTATGGCGATTCCACTACTTTTAGCCTTGGTAAATAATAAATGGAATGGTGGTTTGGTTGTATGGTAATGGCTTTAATTGGGCAATAATGGCGGGGTGTGATAGCTAACTGTGAAGGTTTTAGTCCAATGGACGGACACTGGAAACTCATGTTTGCCGACATGAGGATTGGGCAAGGCGACTATATATGATACTTATGGGGTACGCGGGAATACCCTAAGTACACTTATACCTATGTATCATGGAGAGCGAAGGGTACTCGGGAATCCCCTACTCCTATGGTATCTCCGGTTCATGGAGCTACATGCATTAGGGCCTGTTTAGGAGGTTACCCCGGACCCATATAGCCCATGGTTGCTTCTAGGATGGTTAAGCTACACATACCCAAGTTAGTGATTTTAAAGGTATTGTATACCTGATTCCCTTTTCCAGCATGATTATATATATGTGTGTATGGTTGTGAATGCATATGGTTGATTTACTTGGTTTTAAAGTTTGACATTATTTTATCCTTATCCTGAGTGCATGCTAGAGTTCACCCGCTAACCCGTCTTCGGATGCTATATCCACACGATGCTGGACTCCTGCTTAGTGATCGAATTCGAGATTAGCTCAGTTGATTAAAGTAGTGAGATTCCATATTTCGAAAGGCTCCATTTCATGTCATGGATATTTTTACATATTCTGGTAATAATATAGACTATGGTTGGGGGTATGTCCAGATTGAATATTGTTTTACTTTAGGATAGAGGCTTTGTGGGACTACTTTAGGTTGGTACGGGCGATGTCGGTAGTGGTGTCAGCCTTGGCATTGGTGTTGATATTATGGCTAATACCGTTTGACTGTATTTATGATTATTCCATCCTATTATGTTATGGACTCGTACTTGGTTATTGTTTTGGTTTTGGTATGGTTATTCGTTGGGTATTGGATGGTTGGACTTGCTTGGGTTGGTCATAGTTATGAACCTATCCAGAGTCTGAAATTGTAAAAAATGCTATCTTGCTATATGTTCAAAATTCATCCGACTCAGGGTATGTATTTGGAGGTTGGGTTGCGTAACGGGGGTGGTCCCCGATCCTGGTTGGACTTAGGATTTCCATTATGACAAGGCTCCAGTTCAGGTCGTGTCACTCTAGTTGAGCATATAAAAAGTATGTCTTTAGGAATAAATTATAACCAGAAGTGTTTGAAATCTGTCTGTGAAGACTATGGTCCAATTAACCGTTTTGGATCTCTTATGCATAGCTTAGGTCCTATTTTGGTTCAACAGATTGTCTAAGAGTTTGTTGTTAACTTGAGGATTGCTGCTTGGGGGATGGGAAAATTATATGCTAAGTGTTTCTTTTTCGAATTTTAAACCCTCAATTTCTCACTCATTTTTTGTTTTATTTTTTTAATTCAATTTTAAAAAAAAATTCATGATTGTTTTAAAGTTTCTTTCACTGCTTATCAAAGTCACGATTCAGCCCAGTTTTCCACAATTTGAACTGGATATGACACTCTTATTGTAAACTATACAAAAAAACATCTCCTAACCTATAGTTGGTGGGACAATAAAAGGAATTACGAGGTATAATTCTGATATTTTAACTAAGCCGCTGCGTTCCCGGGAGTACCACTTACCAATGTTTTTAAAAATGAAGATTATGTGTATCTGTACGTAAATATTCTTATGTGTTTATATTCTAAAACTTAAAATTTTTAATTGTCTTTAAATAATTGTAATATCACGATTTTATAACTTAATACGGACCTCAAATTCTTCGTGGCATCATCCTACAAAGCAATAAATATTTTATTTTTTCTAAAGAAAAAAAATTCTCTTGATTTCATTTAAATCTTGAAAATTTTTACTCTTTTAAAATAAGTTATTTACTGTGCTATTTTTGTTTCTTATTTGTTTAGGGCAGTTTAGTTTAATTCCAGTTATCAATTAGCCCATTTGCATACATTTTCATCTCAATTATCTCTTCTCGCTTATCTAATATCCTTCGTGTTTTTATTTCATGTCCATGTCCATGTCCTTACTTTAATTAATAAGTTTGCATTTTTAACTACTTTGCCACCTAGATGTCTATTAATCAAATTTATACCTATTTTCTGCATTGTTTACAATAATAACATCATACTTAATTGTTTAATTTGGATCTTTATTAATTTAGAAAACAAATGAGTTCATATGTCAAGCCTTTCTAACTTATTTTAATTAATAAATAAGTCCACATGCTTAATTACTATATTTTATTGTTAAACTTTATAATTGATTGATTCACTTTTTCAAAACAAAGATTTATACTTTTATTACATAGTCATTTTAGTTTCTCATCAAATCAATATACCTTTTTTCAGCATAAAATCCCCCACATAACATATGAATTCGGCCATGACCCACATTTGTTGACCTCGAAAGGTGCCTACCACCTTCCTTTCGAGGTAACTTAAATCCTTACCTAATTTTTGATGACATAAACTAATTAAATAATTCTTAATTAGCCTAGAATAATGCCCTAACACACGTCAATTTGTTAGGTGGCGACTCTTCTCTTTAAAACACCCTAGAAAGAGTTGTCACGTCAAATTTTGCTTTTTACGAGAAAAATGAGGCGCGACATGCATGAATGCTAATACTTTGAAATCGACTAAAAAATTTTCTTTCTTAATGTTTTCCGTTCAGTGTCATTGATTTGTTTGTTTCCATACAATGTAGAGTAATTTATTTTTCTAGATTATCTTCTTTTTTATTTATTTTCTTTTTTAGATTACCTTCATTCTCGGTTGAATATATTTTCTTTGTTATTTTGTAATTGTCATAATTTCCTTTTTAAGAGTAAAATAATATAAGCGAAGTTAGTAGTTGAAGTTTATGAGCTTGGTATTCTGTTGCTATGAAATTTTATAATTTATTCTATAACTTTTTAAGACAACCATAAAATTTAACTAAACACTATTTAATTCGATTGAACATGTAAACAACACTCTAGATTCATGTTTAAAAATATGTCATTTTATCCTTGTGAAGTTAATGAATGTGCAAGATGACAATGAGAGACTTTTTGCCATAGCAAGGTACATTCATATCAGTTGTGAATATTTTTGTAGCTTCATTCATAGACAAAATCTATCAAAGTTAATTTGAAAAAGAAACAATTCTTTTAATTTATCATACGTATAAAGTAGCTTTTAATAGGGAGTGCTTTATCCTCATACTGGAATTTTCTCAGGCCTTGTCCACCCAATATAACTATCAAACATCGGGTGAAAACCCATAAATAAGAAATTAGGTATAGGAGTTGAACTTAGTGCAATTTTCAAATTTTTTATATTCATTTATTTATTTATTTTTAAAAAATAAGAGTCACCAAAAAAAATTATATACAAGAAAATATACATGAGGACATATATTGCATCATCATAACCCATGGAAGTCTTATTTTCCCTATTTTTTTTTAGTTATTTTACTTTTTTAGTATTGACTTTTCTACTGTATAAGATTTGCAATTGCTTGGCTCAGTTGTATGCTAAAGACATTACACCTGATGACAAATATGAACCTGATGAAGCTTTACACAGGAAGATAAATATCGGTGTGCACTGAAGATCTAGGAGCTTGATGAAGCTTTTCAGAGGGAGGTAAATATAGGTGAGCATGAATGCTAATAATTTGAAATCGGGTAAAAGTTTTTCTTTCTAAATGTTTTTCATTCAGTGTCATTGATTTGTTTTTTCCATACAATGTAGAGTAATTTATTTTTTTAGATTAACTTATTTTTTTTAGATTACCTTCATTCTCGATTGAATATATTTTCTCCATTATTTTTAATTATCATAATTTCCTTTATAAGATTCAAATAATATAAACGAAGCTAGGAGTTGAAGTTTATGAGTTTGGTATTCTATTGTTATGTGATTCTATTGTTTATATATATATTCTATAACTTTTTAAACAAACATAAAATTTAACTAAAGACTATTTAATTCAATTGATGTGTAGACAACACTCTATATTCATGTTTCAAAATATGCCGTTTTATCCTTGTGAAGTTAATGAATGTGCAAGAGGACAATGGAAGACTCTTTGTCATAGCAAGGTACATTCATATCAGTAGTGAATATTTTTGTAGATCCATTCATATACAAAATCTATCAAAGTTAATTTGATAAAAATAATTCTTTTACTTTGTAATACGTATAAAGTAGATTTTAATAGGGAGTGCTTTATCCTCATAGTCAATTTTCTCATCCATGTTCGCCCAATATAAGTATTAAACATCGGGTGAAAACCCAAAAATAAAAAATCAGGTATAGGAGTTGGACTTAGTGCAATTTTTTAAATTTTTTATATTCATTTATTTAATTTTTTAAAATAAGAGTCACCAAAAAAATAATAGACAAGAAAATATACGTGACAATAGATCTTTGCTAAGATATATGAGAAGTATTATATGGTGTGAAATTTTCTATTTCGAGATACCGAACGAATAAACTAAAATCAATGTCATTTGGGTGACAACATGCGATGATTCAAATGTTCAGAGATTGCAAAAGGATATTGCTAGAGCAGTAGGTTTATATTTTGTTGATGAATATGATGAAATGACAAGAGCAACTCAGTTACTTGAAGTATTAATTTAAAGAAGTAGATTTCTTTTAATTATAGGTGATTTGTGGGAAGCATTTCCTTTGGAGGTTATAGGAATCTTGTCCCTGGGTTATGGACATGACTGCAAATTGATAATAACCATTAGATCCATGATGGTTTTTTATGGCATGGAAACAATGAGAGAGATCAAAGTTAGTCTTTTTTCTAAGAAAGAAATGTGTAACCTCTTTTAACAAAAGGTCAGTGATGAGGTGCTAGCATCTTCAAGTTTACAAGTTGTTGTAAAGGATGTAGTGAAAGAGTGTGGAGGTCTCCCATTAGCTGTTGTAACAATTGGTTGGTCTTTAATAATGATAAAATGATCTAAGGCAATGTAAAAATACATTAAGCCAGCTTAAAGTTACAACAGGAAGAATAAAAGCCATAGAGAATCGAGTCTTTACACATCTAAGACTTAGTTATGAGAGATTGAAGAATAATGTGTTTTCCTTATTGTGCATTGTACCTAGAGGATCATTATATTGATACCAATGAACTGATTAAATACAAGGCATGAGAACACATGCTGGATAATCTAGGGTATGGAGAATCCCAGATGTTGGAGGAAATATGATATTAGATGAATCGAAAAATATGTGTCTGCTAGAGGTTGGATGTCAAGAAGGTAGTTTGAAAGAATATGTCAAGATGCATGACCTTATTAGGGATATCATAATAGCTATTACAAGAGTAAGTTCACTACTTATGATTTGAGCAGGACATGAGATTCGTCTTCCACCAGTTGAGAGTGAATGGTTCATAGGCCTTGAAAGAATCTCATTGATGAGAAATGATTTGAGATCTTTGAGTTTTGAACTGAGATTTCCTCAACTAAATACCTTGGTATTGCTGTATAATTCATTGTTCAAGGGCATACTTTCTTATTTTACTAACCATCTATAAAATCTCAAAGTTCTGGCCTTATCTTACATAAGCATCGCTAGGTTGCCTAATTCACTTTCTAATCTGGAAAACCTCTGTATTTTTCTTCTACGTAGTTTTTGAAACTTACGTTATGTACCAATAATGGAAAGGATCAAGGAGATGAGAGTTTTAGATCTCTATTCTGTATCAATTAAGTTCTCATCTGTATCAATTACGTGTGCACAACTAGAAAAGGAAATATTACTTAATTTGAAGCATTTGGATCTCTCCTACACTACTGTTTATGAATTTGATATTCAAATTTTAGGGACATATAGACTTTTGGAGAATATATTAACTATTGGTCTATGTACCTTATGCTTGGACTGAGTTGTTGTAAGCTGAATTTTTGGTAAGACTACACCAAAAACATGAAAAAAAAAAGTCATAGGTAAAAACAAATGCTAAGCTGCATGGACTCTTCAAAAAAATAATTTCTTTTAAAGAATTGTGATAAAAGTATATCTCAAAAAATATTTAAGAGTTTTTGACATTTACATATTTAAGAAAATATGGTGATTTTGATTCTGAATAAAATCAATGAAATTATAATAATTTTTATAAATATTTTTAAAATATACTCTTTAAATTTAAAAATTAAATGTATGTTTAGGATCATTCATTATTGTTCCATCTAATAAGAATTGTGTACTGGTTATGAAAAATTTCTTTGTAGGGAGTACCGCCCCTGAATGGGCTCTACTCGATGCAAATTACAAATTCGGATTAGTTAGACTTCAATGTGGTTTTGGACACTAAATGAAAAATAAAAAAAAGAAATAAATTGTGTAGGCTTACAACAATATTCAGGATTTGCAAACATTCATGATATTCAACTTAATAATATTAATGTGAGACACATGTGCAAAACAGGTGCCCTAAACTAGTTTCTACATATATGTGCGTTGTACAAATGTCTTTTATCTATTATATATATATTTCATCAATAATGATATACATAAATTATATATCGTACGCATAGTATACTGTGTATTAAATGTTCTGAACTTGTTAATTTTAGAAAGCCCCAACTGCAATTTATTTAATTACAACCTTTTTATGTGGTACTAGGGAAGGGTCTACAATAAACCACAAATATCGATTATAGACCACATTAGCATATGCTAGACCACCCCTAACGTACTATCCGGGACTATCCTCTAGTCATAACACGGTTCCTAGAGTTATAAGTGACCTCAAACTAATTCATGGTCTAGCATGACATCGAGAATAAAAATATAAACTGAAAAGTACTGAGCGAATGATAAACTAAAGTGGTAGACAACAATAAAACTCAATAAAAAACTGAATAGTCAAAACTGACACTGTCTTACATAATTAATAAGCTGAAAGTCTAATTGTATGTCTGAAAGCCTCTAAATAGATGAGTTGTTGGGATAATCCCCCAACTAACTCTAATTGTCTAAAACTGAAATAAAACATAATAAGATACTGGAAGCTAGTCCTCAGATGATGAGGACTCACCAACTCTACTGTTGATACGGTAGGAGATCATACTGTGTGCGATTTGGATATTGAACGTCAAGACTTATATTATAAGAGAATATAACACAAATAAAGGTATGTGATTAGTACTTTGAATATATGAAGTATGTAAAATAGGAAATAACTGACACAGGTTGAACATAATCCATGTAACATGATAAACTGATGCAATACCGAAAAATAAACATATGTTGTTATATGTTGAATAATTGAATACGAGGTCATGCAACTATTTGAATCTGATTTATGGACTGTGGAAGCTATCACTGAACGACATAACCCAATCTGAGCCAATTGGGGTCCAACTTATAACCCCAGCTGGAAGAGTGTTTAGTACCTTTCTAAGGGTACGAACATCGACTGACGTGAATCTGCTAAACTGATGCCCATAAAGACTAAGGTATCAAGCCTGGTCTGAAGGGTGACCTTTTAGAACCTACGGTGGTGCTTAGTTCTAGGACTTAGGGACTTCTACTAAAGGTATCAGCCTAATTGACGGGTGAGCCTTCATCACTGTGTTCGCTCGATGCTAAGCACTACTCCCAACTATATAATAACTAATAACTGTATAGTTCATTAACTAAATAATTGACAAGTCCATATTACTGATATCTGTGACTGAATAGTAGACACTTCATCTGAAAAACTTACTACATCAAAGTAAACATAAAGCGCTGAATACTCATAACTATATACATAAAATCCTAGGTCATCGGGAGTTCATAATCCACTATCTTTGGAGAATGCAATTATTATAACAATTTTCATAAACTGAATAAATTAAGAAATTTCATAACTCAAGTTCAACAATCAAGGATTTCACAATTTAATGAGAGTTCATAATTATGAACCTGTAATAGTATTGAAATTTAAGGTAAAACATGGGTTTATAATTTAATATTATCGAGGAACTGGTATATCAAGAAATTCACAACATTTATGAGCCCTAGGTTCTGAGGAAAGAATTAAACTGAGGACTTGAGTTAACCTTGGGACTCAATGAGTAAAAGAAAACCCATTTATGAAATTTCATGTACCTGGAGACAAAAATCTTGAAGAAATATTTGAACTTGGGGTTTGAAGTTGAAGGACCCTAATTCTTCCTTAGGAAAAGTAAATTGCCTCTTTCTTTGTGTTGTTGTTAAGTACGATTGTGTTAGGAGGAATGAGGGACTTAGGGTAATATTAGGCGTAATATTCCTCTTTGAATCATCTTAAACGAAGTAACTTTTATGTTAAAAGAGTGAGAAAATACCAAAACAATCCTTTTAAAATTATGTGGAAAGTTGTTGGACTCCGTCCCAATGACTCCCGTGATGGCCCGTAGGCATGGCCATGGGTAGCGGTTGTGCCTTCATTTGGGAATTATTTTTTATTTCCTTCAGCAGTGGACATGATCCATCCCATGGAGCATGGAACCTTCCTAAGACACGACAGGTCTCCTAAGGGCACGTCCTGACAACCTGACAATGCTTCAGTAAAATCGCCATAACTTTTAAATTTGATGTTTAATTAAGGCAAAACTGAACGTGATGAAAATATAATTCAAATATCTATTATTTGTTGGTATTGATCACAAAAATTAGAATATAGGATTTATGCTAGTTTGAAGCTTAGTATAGTAAGATTCTTCACAAGAAATCAATCGGTAAGAGATGTTTTGACTTGGCTATGAGCTAGGAGTTACTTGTGGCCTTAATACATGTCTAAATCACTTATCATATTATCAAAATATAAAGTTTAATTCTACATGTACTTGAATCATAGTTCTTAAATATTTGGGGTGTTACACGTACATGATAAACCATTTGTTTGATCTGTACTCATGTTGTAATAGTCAAAAAGTACAAGTCTCCAATGGTCATCTTTTTATAACCCCTACTATATAAATGAATGAGACCTCTTTGACCTCCTCTATATTCTCTTATTCATTCATTTCTCTTTTTGTTTCAACACAAACAATGTCTCAGTCATTTCAAATATTTAAATATATTTATATTTGTCACTGTGGTATTCCTGTTATCTTGAAGACACCGTGAATCGAAAAAAATCCAGGTTGGAAATTCTATAACTGTTCAGTTGAAAAAATTTGTTTTTTAAAAAAATTATACATTATTTTTGCGCATTAAGCAATAAAATTCTCTAATTTATCGTTGTTATTTTAGGATAATGGTGGATGCTCTTATTTAAGTGGATTTCTCCCACTTTGAGGAATCAAAATTTTAAGGTTTTGCAAATATTGAAATGTTGCAAAAGCTTCGAGAATCTGAAGAAAATAAGGATCTATTTATGATATTATTTAGAGAATCGAAACACAATATAGATCACTTAAAAGGAATGTTCAAAGACATTGAAATAGAGAGGGATCAACTTAAGTAGAAGTTAATTGTTGCTGAACAAAAGAAAATGATCTAAAAGTTATGTTGTATGATTTACTATTATTATTGACATTTTGGAAGGGTGTAACGGGGATTTAGTGCAATTCAATACATGCTTTACCTTTACATTATGTACTCTTTACCTTTTATTCATCGACTACTCTTGTCTTATTATATATGCTTTACCTTTTATTCATCGACTACTCTACACTTATATTATATATGCTTCACCTTTTATTCAGTGTCTTTAATCAATGAAGACTGCCATCTATAAATATTGACATTGATTATATAAACTGTAAAACATTTATAATAAACACACCAAAAAATTTCATAAAGAAATCTTTTATATTTACCCATTCAAAGAAAAAAACAACTTAAATTGTTTTTCTCAACCATTCCCTAATAAAAACTTCAAATATCAACCCTAACCTCATAAACAATACGCCAAATAAAAAGATTTTTGTCTCAGGCCAACCAAATAAATATATCACATCCGAATAAAACTTATAAATTATTTTCAACTTCCTCAACTGTCTTGTCTCCCACAAGGACGTTGTTGATATCATCAACAATGTTATAAAGAACTTTATTTGTATTCACTTCTTCATCTCATTTCTTATGTTTCTCTTCTAGTACCATTTTTTCTTGTTCTTTTTCTTCTTTCGCATTCTCCGCTTCTAGTGCATTTTTTTTTCTTTCTTGTTCTTATTCTTTTTCATCTTCATCTTCTGGTGTCTTTTTCTCTTCATTTTCTTGTTCTTATTTATATTCTTCTTCTAATGGTGCCTTAGTTTGTTCTTCTTTTTTCCTCTCTTATTTTATTGCTAGTGCCTTCTTTCTTTCTTCTTCTTTCTCTACTTCTATTGCTGATGCTTTCTTTCCTTCTTCGCCTTTATTTTCTTCCTTTGATATTGTCTTTTCTTTCAATTTCTCTATAGTATTTTCATTTTTTTCCCTCTCCTGCTTTCTTTCCATTTTCTTTTTTGTTTTCTTCTTCTTTTTTGCCTTTCTCCTAGTTGTCCTTCTATACATCAATTGGTTCATCGAGGAACATCACCTCATTAGTATTGATGGAGGCCTCTTCAAGAGTTGCTACCTTAATGAGCACTTTTTTATACTGCCTTGATTGCTGACAACCCTCACTGATGAATGCTCACTAAAAAGCTATACACCTGTATTTTCAAGTATTTAAGGTCTATAATAAACTATTGTATCTGCCATAAAACCTGGCATAGATTCTATTATAATAAAAAAAGATTATATAAAATATATAACTTTTGTGATAAACAGAGAAGCTATTACCTTGATTTTCTTCTTCTCTTTTTCTGTCCTCCTTAATCTCTTTTTTCTGATGAAGGAAATCATATTCTTCATTTCCTTCTCTGATTTAAACACATGCTCTTTCAGATTTTTGGCTACCGATCTCTTCCCTACTACTCTTCATCTGCTTGTCCCTACACAATGACATGTCATGACACAACCCATCCTTGAGATCCACTGATGAGGTGATCATAGTACACCATGCAAATAGGCCTTCAAGCCATCGATGAATTGGCCATTCACCTCATTCATGAATACTTCAAATTTCATCATGTATTATTGCTTCATTTTACTGGCCATTGGAATGAGGTAAGAATGCACTCTCTAGACAAATAGGCAAATGTAATTAATAAGAAACTCATTATTGTTCATAGATAAATTAAAAATAATTTCATATCTTTGTGCTCCATTTATTTATATATGGATCACCTTCGATCAGTTTATCATATTTTGAGGTGTGCTATCTGAGTAACTGGGGAATGGGTAGCAAGCCTTCACTTGGTTTTCTATTTTCGCCGTCAATCTTGGAAACTGCTTTATATATCCAAATCTATGCTTAAAAAGAAAGATAAATAAGTCATTCAGTCTATAATATACATCATAAATGAATGTCAGAGTAGAATAAACTAATTTAAGGGTTGATCATCAATACAAGGAATGCCTTGGGAATCCTAGAGCACATACGATGCAACGTTCTTCTCTACATATATTTTATTATTCTTGATGAAGTCTATACTCTTCTTTAGATAGTATAGAGTCAATATGAAGGACTCCTTACCCCAAGGGTGCCTCTTAAATAAGCTCAGGCTATCCACCATCTTTAGCATATCTACGTCCATAGATTTTGGCCCATCTCGTGCAAGAATTATGTAGTGCACGAACCAAACCAAGTAGCATTTGAACTTGTCTTCCTTTTCCATCCTCCCACCTCTAACAAGCTCCATCATTCTTTTCCAAAATTACTCTTCTTTCTCGCAACCCTTTTGAAATAGCTTCACTGATCTTAGGCATATTTATATGTTCAAGTGACAATTATTACCCATATATGTACTTTTTCTATTGCCTAAAGATGGAAAAATGTCTTGTGTTTGAGTCAAATTTGTATTCTCGAGCTAATGGATATGATTAGTGTTGTAGGCCTCGAATGTGATGAAAATAAACTTTGGTAGGATGAAAGTTGATGGCAATTTCTAGTGAACAGACACGATATTGGCATGCCACGCCACTTATCCTCTACAATAAGGGTGTGGAATGGAGGTGGCATAAAAGTGAATTGGCACATTCCAGTACGCTTCCGCGATACTGGCGTGCCATACCACTTATCCTCTGCGATAAGGGTATGGCACGTTGAGGTGTTACAAATGTGCAGATCAACCCTAATATTAAAGTAACACTTGTGATATTAGAGTACTATCTTTGGTATACGAAATAGAAAGGAAAACACGTACGACGATTTTCTTAGGGTTATTTTTATCATTCAACTTTCTACTTTGAATTTAGTATGATATTTATATTCTGTGGATGTTGATTTCAAACATGAGTGGCTAAATTCACTTATTCTGGGGTTAAGGTCGAATGCATGATTGTAGTTTGATATTCTTAAAGTTGGTTAACATTGATTTATCGCATGGGTTGTTCTTATTCTCTTGATTTTCCTATTTTAATGATGGGCCATCATTGAAATACATGTTTAACTCTCTTATGAACCCAAAAAGAAGAACATTAGGATAGATCGAAGGTTTTAAGGAGCAAATTCTTGTTCTTCTACATAACGAAGGACTTGGAGTAGCGTCTAGGATAGAAATATACCTAGATCACCTTGTTTGGTTCAATTGTAGGAAGATAACTTAAAGCATCTAAAATGAACCATCACATCCCTGCTCAACGATGTAGTTGTGATGTCCTTTTAGGTACAAGATTAAGTCTCAAAAGACTATAATCATAATATTAACCCTGTGAATCAACAACCCGATAACCAACACGACCAATAATAAGGATAGCAAATTACATGATTGCAAAGAGTGCCTTAGCTTTGGAATTTTCTCTCGTATTGTTTACATCTTTGCTTATTTTTCCATTGTTACTTTTATAATTCGCTTATTAATTATTTAGTTACTAAACTGAAACAAACATTTTGATATTTCCAAACACTTGAATATAATATTGTCAGAATTAAAATTAAGTGAATTTCTAAACAAGCAGTTCCTGTGAGTTCGACGTCCGATTCATTTATGTCACTATATTACTTGTTTGATAATGTACACTTGCGTGTACGGTAGGCCGCAACAAGTTTTTGATGCTATTTCCGAGGACTCAAGTAATTAGTAATTCTTTAAATTTTTACTTTTAATAATAAGATTTGAGTTTTAACAACTTGATCTTAGCGGCTGACTTTTGCAGGTAACTTGACGTATTGGACTGGCAATGGAAAGAGAATTGGTTGAGCTGTATTTAGAACCGGAGCGAGTGTTTCATCAATGAAGGAGAAAAGCTACAATCCAATATCTAATTCAAAAATTAACTATGGAAGATCCGAGAGAAATTTCTCCTGCTAATGCACTAGCGGCTAGGCCCCTCCGTGAAGTGGAAATCCCACTCACGAATAATGCTACTAATAGCATCCGCAAACCAAATGCAGGTGGTCATTTTGAAATAAAACAAAACACAGTGCAACTCTCGCGAACGAGTAGGAAATTCATAGGTTTATCTTATAAAGAACCACAACAACATATAATGAACTTTCTTTAGATCAACGATACTTACATTCTGACTGGGGTATCTATTAATTATGTCAGACTGACTCTTTTCCCCTTCTCTCTATTGGGGGAAGCAAAGAGGTAACTAAAGAAAGAACCACTGAACTCCATCACTTCCTGGGATGACTTGGCTCACAAATTTCTTATTCAGTTTTTCTTTCTGGAAAGACCGCAAGGTTGAGAAGTAGAATTCTGAGTTTCAGGTAGAGAGATGGAGAGAATTTGTACCAAGATTGGGAAAGATTTAAGTCTATACTCTGAGATTATCCTCACCATCACCAGACCAACGATGTGTTGGTGCACACTTTTATTGAGGGTCTCAATACAAATACTAAGATTCTCCTGGATTCAGCTGCAGGTGGACATGCTTGAAAAGACTTATGATGTATCGTGCACATTGCTGAATCAGATTTCACAGGGGAATCCCGAGTGGAATACAGACATAATGAGAATCACTCTAAAAAAGGTTGCAGGGGTTCTAGAGGTCTACCACTTGATGGATATAGCAACATAGATTGCTTCGTTACAAAACTAGATAACTACGCAGTTCAGCAATATGAATCTGGGAATCACACCAGCAACAACAAATACATCATATCAGGCTCAGACTTGGTGTGAGGTTTGCGGTAATAGTGACTATGCAGTAGTTTCTTATGCAGCCAATCCAAATTCTATTAATTATATGGGTAATGCACTTCACCAGGGGAACCAGAACTATGAAAATACTTACAATGCTAACTGGCGAAATCATCCTAACTTCTCATGGGGTAAAAATTAGGGACAAAATGCAAATCAATATCGTCGTCCAGGAATTCAAAATTATCAGCAACATGCTCTAGTAAATCAAGCTACTATTTAGTCAAGTAATATTGGAGAGACGCTAAACATATTATGGCTACTCAATAATAGTTGAAAGTAGATATGAAAAACTAACAGATGGCTATGAAAACCATAAAGGTTCAGATAGGTCAGCTTGCAGGGGCATAAAATACTAGAACTTAGGGAGGTCTACCTAGTGATACTGATATAAATCTAAAACAAGTGAATACAGTATCTAATCAGAGTGGGCTAAAACTGAAGGAGTTAGAATCTAAGTAGGTGGCTCACAAAGCTGTTGATGGAGATAAAGAAAAGGATGAAGATAAAAATATGAATGGCAAGGTGAAGAACACTGAAACCAAGGTGGAAAGTACAAATCCACCTACGCCATTCCTATAAAGGCTAAGAAGCAGAAGGAGGAAACTTGTTATCAGAAATTTATTGATTTTTTGAAACAGGTTCACATAAATCTTCCACTTGTAGATATGATGTAGGGTTTTCCAAAGTATGCTAAGTACATCAAAGATATTATGGAAAATAAGAATCGACTGACTGAGTATACCACAGTTGCACTTACTGAGAAGTGCACATCAAGAATCCAGAATAGGTTGCCCACAAAACTTAAAGATCCAGGTAGTTTCACTATTCAGATCACTATTAGGCAATCTTTTTTTGCAAAAGGCTTATGTGACCTTAGGGAGAGTATAAACCTCATGCCTACATCATTTTTTAAGAATATGGGTCTAGGCAGCCCGAGACTTACCACAGTGGTTATATAGATAGCGGACCATTCACTTGCCAAAAGAGATGCGACTATTAAAGATGTGCTAGTTCAAGTGGGTTCGCTCATATTTTTGATTAATTTTATTATTTTGGATTTTGATGTTGATCTGGAAGTCCCATTTATTTTGGGACGTCCCTTCTTAGCTATAAAAAGGGCTTTGATTGATGTGGTTGCTGGGTAATTGAGAGTGAGAGCTCACGATAAGGTCTAGGTATCTAACGTATATAAGGCAATGAAACTGCTAGCAATATATGAAGAATTGTCTTCCATTCCGTCATAGACCTTGAGTCTGAATGCCATCTTATTACATCCAAGGACCCACTGGAGTGAGCATTAGTAGGATATGATATTTTTGGTGATGTTAAAGTATTTAAAAAGGTTCAGATCCTGGAAGTCGCAAGTGTTATTACCAAAAAAACAATTTAAGCCTTTGAATAGACCTCTTGGCCCCTCTCCTAGGGCATATATTGAGGAGGCACTAAAGTTAGATCTTAAGGATCTACCACATCATCTTAAATATGCTTTCCTTAGTGATGATGACACTTTACCCATAGTTCTCTTTACAGGTTTTGTCTGATGTATATGTAAAAGAGGCATTGGCAATGCTTAAAAGAAAAAAATAAGGCAATCAAATAGCACATGTCAGATATCCAAGGAACTAATCTTCTTTTTACATGCATAATATATTTATGAAAGAAGATCACAAGCTGAGTGTGAAACATTAGTGAAGATTAAATTATGTGATGAATGAGGTAGTCAGAAAGAAAGTGATTAAGTGGCTCGATGCAGGGATAGTTTATCCCATCTCAGATAGCAAATGGGCCAGTCTTGTGAAGTATGTCCCAAAGAAGAGAGAGATGACAATTGTGATAAACAATAATAATGAGTCGATCCTAACTCATACTGTGATGGGTGGAGGATCTTTATGGATTATAGGAAGCTCAATGAGGCCACCCGAAAAGATCACTATTCCATCCTGTTTATTGACCAAATATTTAACAGACTTGCTGGGCAAGAATACTATTTCTTCCTTGATGGCTATTCTGGCTATAATCAGATAGCCATAGAGATAAAAGACCAGGAGAATACAACTTTCACCTTTTTATATAGAACTTATGCTTTCAGACGTATGCCATTTGGATTGTGTAACACACCTACAACTTTCCAAAGGTGTATGATGGCTAACTTCTATGACACGGTGGAGGATTTTCTCGAGGTATTTATGGATGATTTTTCTGTATTTGGTAAATCATTTTATATATGTTTGTAGAATTTAAACAGGGTTTTATGAAATACCCTGGGTTTTGGTGCTTGAAGATTTCCTAAGGTTTGAGCTCACTATCCTAGTAATGACTCACCATACGAGTCGTCTGGTATGGGTAAGGGTAAGGTGTCCCTAGTCCTAGGGAGTCTAGTGGATGGTAGTTAGTATTCTATTAAAGTAACAACTTAGTGGTACGATTATTGGTGGTGGTGACAGGTCGTTAGGATGGTACCTTAATCAAAACAGTTGTTGTAATGCCCCGAGTCTGGTACCCCGAATGCTACACGATGCTAACAATCCCGAAGGACCACTAGCTAACCCATGACTGGTACCTGCCGTAATAACTATATAATGATACTGAAATATGCAAAATTATGGGCTAAAATTCCATAAGGTTCAAAACTAAAACATAACTGATAATACGGTATAACAATACCAAAACTTAAATAACAATCTGAACATGCTATAGTATGAACATCTAGTCTAAAAGCCTCTAAATTGTCTGAATAAGGAGTTAATGGGACATATCACCAACTAACTCCGTCTACTAAAAACTGAACTGAAATAATGAAATAATCATGTTATTCTCGAATGATGAGGACTTACTGCAATCTACTGCAACTGGCTGAATCTGAACTACTAAGGATGCTCTGGAGCTCGTATGTATGAACCTATGGTATAAAGCTCCATAGAATAAAAGAAAAGTATGTGTCAGTACGTGTGAATGTACTGGTACGCAAAGTGAGGTAAGGCTAAATGCAAGGGTTCATATGCGTGAACTATATCTGACTGAGTATCATGAGAATAATTGAATGAGAATACATGCATAACTGTATAGACTGTAACTAAATCATGAGAATTTTGAATACTGAGTTTTACTAATAACACAGATTACTAATAACTGATATAACTGATACTAGGTGACTGTATCTGACAGTACTGATTCTGATGGAACTAGCTGAGTTCCATACTGAACTGAGTGACTGTATGTAACAGTCCTAAAATCTATAGAACTATCTGAGTTCTATTACTGAGACTGAGACTGACTATGAGAGGTAGTCATCTAACCGATATGCCCCAAATAAATCAATATAACTAAGTTGGGGTCCAATCTGTAACCCCAATTCAGAGGGTGTCAATACCATGCCATTGGTAAAAATAAGCTGTGAGTGACCCTTATCTAGCAGTATCCCTAAAGGAGAATGGTGGGACCCTCAACTGGCAGTGTTAATCCACCTTATCAACCCTCAACTATCAGTGTTGATGTCTCAACCTATCTTGGCTACATAGTTATGGAATGCAAGAATTTGCTTCTAAGGGTCACACCCTTTACTATCAGTGTATGCCCTCATCCTTGGGTTCACTCGGTGATGAATCCTACTCCCAACTGAATAGACACTAAACTAATTATACTGAGATGAACTGGACTGAGTTCACTGAGTTTTATGGACTGACGAAATATTACTAAATTCTGTTAACTGACTGAGTTCATGAGATTACTGAGTTTTCCTAAGTCATGTAACTGACTGAATTCTACTGAGTTTTGAAACTGATTGAAAATACTACTGATCATGGCGTGGCTGAGATTATCTTGAAACAGACACTGGCTCTAGGCACACAGCTAAATTTTTGGGTATTGAATACCCCCAGGACTCGATAGCATGAAAATAAATAGGACATGACGCTTCTTGAGCTCATAACAATTGTTAACAATTCATAATACAACCATTGAGGGATTTCATGATGCACTTAATACTCATAGTCTTGTAAATGAATATGAATACATTCCAACATATCATAAGTTCATAATTTAGTGTCATGAACACTTCATCAATTCATCACAAGACATAACATTAGCATGGGAGTAATTTTGAACATGTAGTTATAGCCTAAGTTCTTCATGTAGATCAATAAGGGTTCATAAAACACAATTCTACTCACTTAGGCATTTTATCATACACATGGAATGCATATACTTAGGCTTAGGCATGAATATTAAAAAATTACATCATGGCTAAATTAATCAACCCAATTTCATGAAATTCAATCCACATGGTAACACAACATCATGAAAATACACTAAAGATTCCAACTTGGGAATCATACAACACATCAACATGATCATAATCAATCCACAACATGAATATCAAAATTTAAAATTTAAAATTGGATTCTTGGAATCCAAGGATGAAAGGGATCCTTGGATGAACACTTTACATACCTTAGAACGTAAAACCTTAAGGGTTCTTAAAGGAATTCTTGAGCCTTGTTCTTGAATTTTGAAACTAGGGTTTCTTGCTTTTGAGAGAGAATGATGAATTTTAGGGAAACTTGTGTGAATAATGAAATATTTAGGTCATTTAGGGATTAATATTGTGTTTGGGGATGACCTGGTTCATGGTAAAGTGACCTATTTACCCTTAAAGATGCGGTTATTTAATGACTGAAAACTAGGCATCGATGCGATTGGCGTCACAGCGCGTCGATGCCATCGACGCAATACCCGATACATCGCACCATGATCGCACTAAGCCTCAGTATTTTTGACTCTGGCAACCTATAACAATGTTAACCAACATGATTGGTGATGCGGCGCACCAAGATCACGTTGGTCCACTATTTTGAGACACCAAACGTGGTCTAAATGAGTTCCAAAAAATCTGAAACTTATCCGAAAACACCTAATGACTTCCTAATTATGAATCAACAGAAATATAAACTATTAAAGGACATTAAGGTCGTGAAATAAGATTTCCAACCTTCGAAGGCCAAAAATAAACTAAGTCTGGAAACTTAGCTAGAATTTTCTAAGTCTGGGACCCCTTGACAAGCTTAAAGGACTGGATTAAGCTTAGGAATTTTGCGGGGTCTTATAATATCTCCCTCTTAGGAACATTCATCCTTGAATAAGACTGACAAAGATGGGAGAAATGATAAGCTGAAGTACATACTGAACATGAACAACTGAAACATGAATACATGATTAACATTACAGATATTCATACTGAGCATGCATATCTGATGCATGATTTTATGACTGAGCTGATATATGAATGCATGACTGAGAGTACTGATAAACTGATCACACATATCTGATGCATGAATACATGACTGAATTGACTCATGAACATGCGACTGGACATGTAATGGTAAAATATCAAGTTTGAAATAAAAACTGAGAATGGAACTGAATACCAAGTTTGTAACTGAAATTTGAACATGAAACTGAATAAGCTTAAGAAAAACTATTACCTTGGGTTGAATCTAAGTTTGTAGAGAAGAGGTGAGGATACTTGTTCTGCATGTCTGCTTCTGTTTCCCAAGTAGCTCCCTCAACAGACTGATTCAACTAAAGAACTTTGACTAGAGGAACTTCTTTGTTCCTCAGTCTACGAGTCTGATAGTCAAGAATTTCGACTGGAATTTCCTCATATGAGAGACTGTTCTGAATATCTATGCCCTCATTAGGGACTATGAATGCTAGGTCACCTATTCACTTCTTAAGTAAGGAGACGTGAAAGACTGGATGAATTGAAGCTAGATCTGAAGGCAATTCAAGCTCATAAGCTACCTTGCCAAAATGACTGAGAATTTTGAAGGGACCGACATACCGGGGACTGAGCTTTCCTTTCTTTCCAAACCTCTTCACTCCCTTCATGGGAGAGATTTTCAAGTATACATAATTACCAATATCACACTCGAGATACTTTCTGCACACATCTGCGTACGATTTCTATAGGATCTAAGCTGTCTTGAGCCTTTCTCAGATTAACTGAACTTTCTCTAAGGTATCGAAGACCAAGTCAAGCCCTACTACTATGGCCTCACCTACTTCAAACCAACCAATTGGAGTTCTGCATCTCCTACTATAGAGAGCTTCGAATGGAGCCATTTGGATACTAGCATGATAGTTGTTGTTGTATGTAAACTCAATCAAAGGTAAGTGGTCATCTCAAATACCTTTGAAATCAATTGCACACGCCCTTAGTATATCTTTCAAGGTCTAAATAGTCCTTTCTGTTGACCATCTATCTGAGAATAAAAGGTTGTACTGAGATGAACTCGGGTACCAAGACCTTTTTAGAATGCCTTTCAGAAATAAGAGGTGAACTCAGAACCTCTATCTAAAACAATAGATAATAGAACATCGTGTAATCTGACCAACTCCCTGATATAGATTTTAGCATAATCCTTGGCTGAATAAGAGGTATGAACTGGAAGGAAATAAGCTGACTTGGTCATTCTTTCTACAATGACCCAGACTGAATTGTGCTGAAGACGAGTATGAGGCAAACCTATCACAAAGTCTATGTTTACTTCTTCCCACTTCCAAGTAGGAATACTAAACTCTTGCATGGACCCACTAGGCTTCTGATGCTCAATCTTAACCTAGTGACATGTAGATCACTTAGCCATAAATTCTGCAATACCTATTTTCATCCCATTCTACCTATAGATCTCCCGCAAATCATGGTACATCTTAATGTCCCCTGGATAAATCGAGTAACGCGCACCATGCACTTCTATAAGAATTTGCTGCCTTAAGTCATCTACACCTGGAACACAGAGACGAACCTAACAATGCAAAACACCATCTCCTCCTTGGAAAAAAACCTCTACTTTCTGATCTCTGACTGATTCTTTCAACTTGACTAGACTGGGATCTCTATCTTGTTTTCCCTTAATTTCGGAAACTAGAGATGATTCTGAACTGGTCTGAACCCATATACTACCTTCTGTTGAGTCGACTAAGTGGATACCTAGTCTGGCAAGCTGATGAACTTCTTGAGCTAATTTCTTCTTACTTTCCTCAACATGAGCAACACTACCCATACACAATTTACTGAGAGCATTAGCCACTACATTGGCCTTGCCCGGATGATAAAGAACACTCATGTCATAATCTTTCAAGAGCTCTAACCACTTTCTCTAATGGAGGTTAAGATCTTTCTGAGAGAATACGTACTAAAGGGTTTTTTGATCTGTGAACACATCTACATGCTCGCCATATAAGTAATGCCTCCAAATTTTTAAGGCAAAAACTATGGTTGCTAACTCAAGATCATGAGTCAGATAATTCTTTTTATGGGGTTTAAGCTGCCTAGAGGCGTAGGCTATGACCTTACCATTCTACATCAGGACACAACACAAACCTACTCTGGATGCATCACAGTACACTACGAACCCATCTGAACCGTCTGGAAGAGCCAAAATTAGAGTTGAGGTGAGTCGAGTCTTCAATACCTGAAAACTCTTTTAGCAAGGATCTGACCACTGAAACTTGGCTTTTTTCTGAGTCAATCTAGACATAGGGGATTCAATAGAAGAAAATCGTTTAACAAACCATCTGTAATAGCTAGTCAAACCCAAGAAACTCCTGATATCTAATGGACAGACAGGGCGAGGCCAGTTTCTTACTGCTTCGGTCTTTTGAGGATCAACTCTAATACCATCACCAAAAATGATATGACCAAGAAATGCTTCTGACCTTAGCCAAAATTTGAACTTACTAAATTTGGAAAATAATTGATGATTCCTGAGAGTCTGCAATACTATTCTGAGATGGTCTGCATGATCACGTTCACTACGGGAATAGACAATAATGTCATCTATAAAGACTATGATGAACATATCCAAGTACTACTTGAACACACGGTTCATCAAGTCTATGAAAGCGGCTGGGGCATTGGTAAGACCAAAGTATATGACTAAGAATTCAAAGTGACCATACTGAGTTTAGAAGGTTGTTTTCAGAATGTCACCTTCTCTGATTCTGAGCTGATGATAGCCTGATCTGAGGTCTATCTTAGAGAAGTAACTGGCACCTTGAAGTTGGTCAAATAAGTCATCGATTCTAGGAAGTGGATACTTGTTCTTGATCATAACTTTATTTAGCTAACGGTAGTCTATACATATTCTGAGAGAACCATTTTTCTTGCACATGAATAAGACCGATGCACCCCACGAGGACACACTAGGTCTGATGAATTCCTTATCTAGGAGATCCTTCAATTGTTCTTTCAATTCTGTGAGTTTTACTGGTGCCATTCTGTATGGCAGAAAACATATAGGCTGAGCATCTAGAAGAAGGTTGATGCCGAAGTCTATTTCCCTTTCGAGAGAAATTCTTGGAAGATCTTCAGGAAAGATATCTGAATATTCATTCACTACTGGGACTGATTCAAGACTGGGAGTTTTGGAGCAAGATTCCTTAACTCAAACAAGATGATAGGCGCATCCCTTAGATATTATTTTCCTTGCCCATAGGTAGGAAGCAAGTTGACCCCTAAAGGCTGAAGTACTACCCCTCTACTCTAAGATGGGTTCATTTGAAAACTAAAACTGGACAATTATGTTTCTGTAGTCGACTGTGACATAGCAGGAATGAAGCCAATCCATGACGAGAATGACATCAAAATCAGTCATCTATAATTCAAATAAGTTTGCTGAAGTGACTTTTGGAGATATCATAATCAGAAAATTCCTGTATACCTGCCGGACTATGATAGTTTTACCCACTAGGGTAGAGACTGAGATAAGATCTACTAGAATTTTATGACTGTCTCCGAAATCGACTGCTATATAAGGAGTACAAAAGATGAAGAAGCTCCTGGATCTAGCAAAGCGTAAACATGTATATGAAAGATCTGTAATGTACCAGTGACCATATCAGGAGAATTTTCCTGACCTTATCGGGACTGAAAAACATATAGTCTATTTGGGTGTTGTCCACTGGTGGCGCTGGAAGTGGCACCATACTGGTTCGGGCGACCGGAATGGGATGAGGAACGGTTATATTGACTCTGAAAACCTGACAGGGGATAATCTTTGACTCTATGGCCTGTCTTGCCACATCCGAAACAAGAATTGCTTTCAGCTCTGCAAGTACCCTGGTGGTTCTTGCCATAAGTCTGACAAAAAAGATGAGTATGGGCATTGCTAGCACTGCCTTGAGACTTAGAGCTTGGCGCCCTATCTTTGTTACCATTCCTGAACTTAGGAACTGGAGCACTAGCTGAGGAAGGAGCTGGAACGGATGACTTTGGGCAAAATTGAGAATGATTTCCACCCTCCGACTTAGGCTGACTGAAATTGAAGCTACCTATTCTAGCTCTCTTATTCTGCATTTTCCTCTCCTTAATCTTTTTCTCCTCTATCTGTTGAGCATGGATCATAAGCCTGGCTATGTCCATCTCACTAATCAATATGGCGGTCCTGCACTCCTTGACCACAATATCATTCACCTAAAAAACAAACTTACTCTTCTTAGCCCCGTTATCTGCCACCACATGAGGAGCATACCTGGCTAATTGAGTAAACTTAAGAGAATACTCTTTCACTGTCATGTTGTCCTTCCTGAGGTTGATAATCTTTTACACCTTAGCTTTTCTCAGCTCTAGGGGAAAAAATCTATCTATGAAGGTAGTGGCAAACTCATCCCACTCAATGGACCCTACATCTTCGGCCCTCTTTGCTTTCCACTATTTGAACCAAGTTTGATCCACATCCTACAACTGATATGCAGCTATCTCCGCACTCTCACTAGCAGTAACCCCCATGATATCTGTAACCTTCTGGACCCGATCAAGGAATTCCTGAGGGTTCTCATCTGACTTAGACCCAAAAAATGATGGAGGATTCATTTGGGTGAAGTCCCGAATCCTAGTTGCAGCAATGTCAACCACTGGGTTGGTCGGAACGACAGCTGGATGTTCATTCTGAGCACAACTGAATTAGTAAAGAGTAGTGAATGCAGCTTTGAACTCTGCATGAGAAATATGTTCGTCCAGGGGATCTGCCTAAACGGGCTGAAGAGCTGACTGATTTCCATTTTTCCTCTCATTAGTCCTTTTGGGAGGGATGTTCTGTAAGCGAAAGGAAGGAATGGATTAGACTGAGAGTTAAATTTGAGCTCATGCTCACTTGCACGACATGAATACTAAAAGAAGGGAAACTGTTCCTAAAACATCTCATAGCCTCCTGTAGATAAATGTGGCATGCTATACACCCATGCACAAGACTCTACTAGATACGACTTTCAGACTTCCTAGGACTCTATTAAACCTTAGGCTCTGATACCAAGTTTGTAATGCCCTGATTCTGGTACCCCGAATGCTACACAGTGCTAACAATACTTAAGGACCACTAGCTAACCCATGATTGGTACCTACAACAATAACTATATAATGATACTAAAATATGCAAAATTATGGGCTGAAATACCATAAGGTTCAAAACTAAAACATAACTGATAATGTGGTATAACAAAACTAAAACTGAAATAACTGTCTGAACATGCTATAGTCTAAACTTCTAGTCTGAAAGCCTCTAAACTATCTGAATAAGGAGTTGATGGGACATATCTTCAACTAAATTTGTCTACTGGAAACTGAATTAAAATAATAAAATAATCATGCTATCCTCGAATGATGAGGACTCATTACAATCTACTGCTGCTGGCTGAATCTGAACTGCTAAGGATGCTCTGGAGCTCGTACGTCTGAACCTATGGTATAAAATACCATAGCGCAAAAGAAAAGTATCTGTCTGTACGTGTGAATGTACTGGTATGCAAAGTGAGGTAAGGCTGAATGAAAGGGTTCATATGCATGAACTATATCTGACTGAGTATTATGAGAATAACTGAATGAGAATACATGCATGACTGTATAGACTGTAACTGAAATCATGAGAATTCTAAATACTGAGTTTTACTAATAACATGGATTACTGATAACTGATATAACTGATACTGGGTGACTGTATCTGACAGTCCTGATTCTAATGAAACTAGATGAGTTCCATACTGAACTAAGTGACTGTATCTGACAGTCCTGAAATCTATAGAACTATCTGAGTTCTATTACTGAGACTGAGACTGAGACTGAGACTGTGGGAGGTAGTTATCAAACCAATATTCCCTAAATAAAGCAATATAGCTGAGTTGGGGTCCAATCTATCACCCCAATTAGAAGGGTGTCAATACCGCACCACAGGTAAAGATAAGTTGTGAGTGACCCTTATCTGGAAGTGTCCCCAAAGAAGAACGGTGGGACCCTCAATTGACAGTGTTAATCACCCTCATCAACCCTCAACTATCAGTGCCTCATCAACCCTCAACTATCAGTGTTGATGTCTCAACCTATGCTGGCTACATAGTTTTGGAATGCAAGGATTTGCTTCTAAAGGTCACACCCTCTACTGTCAGTATGTTCCCTTATCCTTGGGTTCGCACGGTGCTGAATCTTACTCCCAACTAAATAGACACTAAACTAATTATACTGAGATGAACTGGACTAAGTTCACTGAGTTTCGTGGATTGACGGAGTATTACTGAATTCTATTAATTGACTGAGTTTATAAGATTACTGAATTTTCCTGAGTCATGTAACTGACTGAATTCTATTAAGTTCTAAAACTGACTGAAAATACTACTGATCATGGCGTGACTGAGATTATCTTGAAACAAACACTGGATCTAGGCACACAGCTTAATTATCAGGTATTGAATACCCCCATGACTCAATAGCATGAAAATAAACAGTACATGACACTTCTTGAGCTCATAACAATTGTTAACAATTCATAATATAACCATTGAGTGATTTCATTATGCACTTGATACTCATAGTCTTGTACATGAATAGAAATACATTCCAACATATCATAAGTTCATAATCTAGTCTCATGAACAGTCCATCAATTCATCACAAGACATAACATTAGCATGGGAGTTATTTTGAACATATAGTTATAGCCTAAGTTCATCATGTAGATCAATAAGGGTTCATAAAATACAATTCTACTCACTTAGGTATTTTATCATACACATGGAATGCATATACTTAGGCTTAGGCATAAACATTAAATAATTATATCATGGCTACATTAATCAACCCAATTTTATGAAATTCAATCCACATGCTAACACAACATCATAAAAACACACTAAAGATTCCAACTTAGGAATCATACAACACATCAACATGATCATAATCAATCCACAATATGAATATCAAAATTTATAATTTAAAATTGGATTCTTGGAATCCAAGGATGAAAGGGATCCTTTGATGAACACTTTACATACCTTAGAACGTAAATCCTTAAGGGTTCTTGAAGGAATTCTAGAGCCTTATTCTTGAATTTTGAAACTAGGGTTTCTTGCTTTTGAGCGAGAATGATGAATTTTGGGGAAACTTATGTGAATAATAAAATATTTAGGTCATTTAGGGATCAATTTTGTGTTTGGGGCTGACCTGGTTCGTGGGAAAATGACATATTAACCCGTAAAGACGCGGTCATTTAATGACTGAAAACTGGGCAACGACGTGATTGGCGATGCGGCGCGTCAATGGCATCGTCACAATACCCGACACGTCGTGCCATGATAATGATAAGCCTCAGTAGTTTTGACTCTAGCAACCTGCAACAATGTTAACCAATGCAATAGGCGATGCGGCACGCCAAGATCACGTTGGTCCACTATTTTGAGACACCAAACGTGGTCTAAACGAGTTCCCAAAAATCCAAAACTTGTCCGGGAACACCTAATGACCTTCCTAATCATGAATTAATAATAATATAAACTATTAAAGGACATTAAGGTCATTAAATGAGATTTCCAACCTTCAAAGGCCAAAAATAAACTAAGTCTGGAAACTTAGCTAGAAATTTCTAAGTCTGTGACCCCTTGACAAGCTTAAAAGATTGGATTAAGCTTAGGAATTTTGTAGGGTCTTACAATTGCTTAGTGACTTGAATTGGGTCTCAATATGAGTGTATCACTAAAAGCCGTTAGGATAGGTTATGGATGGTAAGGTTGAGTTGTATGTTGTCCAGTGTACAATCCCTTTAGGTTCTGTCTGGTATACGACTAGACCATACGAGTCATATAGTATGATAACAAGTGGATCCATAGGGTCATATAGTGGACAGTGTATGGGTGTCCAGCTCACTATATTGGTAATGACTCAAGGGTACGAGTCGTATGGTGTGGTCACGAGTCACGGGGGTCGACTCATAACCGCCTATGACATTTTTACAGTTTTAAGTTGGGGCATTTTGGACATTTCTCATTTTAACTCCCTTTGAGGCCACGACTTAAAACACCCTTTGGGACTTCATCAACTAATTTTCCCAATAAAGCACTCTTAAAAATCTATTTCAAACTCCCTTTCAAGCAAAAGGCTAAGATTTCATCAAGATAATTAATTAAGGCTTTCAAGGGTGGTGTCTCTCCGTACTTCTTGGTGACTAAGGCATGTGACAGTTCCCTTATTTTTATTTCACTAAAGGCATATTTTTTAATGTATGGTTTTCATGGTATTGTTATGGTTTGGAAATAAAGGTTGGGGTTTTGGATGTTCATGGTTGATTAATGTTCCTCATGACTTAATTATGGTTTTTCATGCTTTTAATTATGGTTTTACACATGTGGGTTCATGTGGATGGTAATTTAATTAAGGGGTCATGGTTGAGCCCAAAATTTGATGATTATGGCTTTGATAATGGCATTCCTTCAACCTGTTTGTGAAATTATCATTGAGAATGATTTTGTCACATAGTTTGACTATTTTTAAAATCCTTGCATTGGATAATGGTTAAAGAAACATGGATTGGTTTTAGTTATTTTCATATGGTTTTGGAAAGGCCTTGGAAGCCATGGTTTGATTATAAATAGTTTTGATAATTGAAAATGATGAAGTCTAATTTGGTTTAATGGTTTATATGGTATAAGGTAATAGACTTGCAAGCTCTAATTTTGGTACGACGATACCAATGGTTAATGCCTAATTAAAAGACTCTTGGTAAATGGTTAGGAATCTGTAAATAATTTAATATGGACTTAAAGAGGGTTGAGTAGCAAAGCCATGGAAGGTAGGGGTCCCAGGGGAACCGTCACTGGAAACTCATGTTTGTCAATGTGAGGGTTGTCTTGGTAACCGTGTGCATGATGTAATACTTATATTTTAGGAGATGTACTATTCATCCTAGGTTTCTTTCTCCGGCCGTGCGGCTAACATGCACCAGGCCCTTTCAGCAGGTGAAGCTGAACCCATATAGTCGTGGGTGGGTTTAGGACGACCAAGCTACACAACCCAAGTTAATATTTTAAATGCATGCCAAACCTTATTCTTTATCCTGTCATGATATATATATATGTTGCATATGGTTATTTGATTTGGTTTTAAATAATGGTATTATTTTACCTTTATCCCTGAGTTACATGCTAGCGTTCACTATGCTAACTGTCTTCGGGTACTGTATCCCCACGCGATGCAGGAACTGGCCATACTACTATTCCCCTGCTTAGTGACTTGGATTGGGGGACAACTTTGAGTCAGATTAAAGTAGTAAGCTTCCATACTCCAAAAAAACTCCATTTTATGCTATGGACTTCGTTTTATTATTTTTATTTCTTTAGATATGGTTTTGGAAATGGTCGGGGGCATGTCCTGATCGTATGTTCTTGGATTCTGATTAGAGGCTTTGTCAGACTGCTATGGTCATAGGTGGTGTCGGTATTGGCATTAGGGTTGGCACCGGTTGGATATTTGGTTGAGTTTGTTGGATTATGATTATATACTTATTTAATGTCTTTGAATTATTATTATTTTACCATGTTATATGTTTGGAATTTATCCGACATGGGGTGCAGGGAGATTATGGTTAGGTATTGGGGGGTCTTCAGTCCTAGTTAGACTTGAGATGCCCTACACGACTAGGCCTTAGTTTGAGTCATGTCATCTTGGCTTGGTGTGAGAAAACTAACTTGGTATTGAATTAGGAGAAATGCCATGTTTTGATCACTAAAGGTATCGTCCTTGGTCATAAGGTATCACAAAGAGGACTAGAGGTGGATAGAGCCAAAGTGGAGGTTATTGAGAAGTTAACATATCCCGTGTCAGTAAAAGGTGTGGGAAGTTTTCTTAGACATGCGAGGTTTTACGAGAGGTTTATCAAAGATTTTTTAAAGATAGAAAGTCCCATGTGCAAGCTGTTGGATATAAAGGTAAAATTCAAATTTGGGGTTGACTGTCAAATAGAATTTGAGAACTTGAAGAGAAGATTGACAGAGGCACCCATATTGATTGCTCCTGACTGGGGACTACCATTCGAGCTAATATGTGATGCAAGCGATGTGGCTGTAGGAGCTGCATTGGGGCAGCATAAGGAAAGGTATTTCATTCTATCTAATATTCTAGTAAAACCTTGGATGTGGCCCAAATCAATTATGCAGTCAAGGAGAAAGAGATGTTGGCCTTTATCTATGCATTTGACAAATTCAGAGCGTATTTGGTGGGCACAAAAGTGATTTTTCACATAGATCATGCTTCCATTCAATATATATTCAACAAGAAAGATGTGAAGCCGAGATTAATTAGATGGATTCTTCTACTAAAAGAATTTTATTGGGAGGTACGTGATAGAAAAAGGACTGAAAATCAAGTGGATGACCACTTATCGAGGCTAGAAAGTCAAGATAATGTTGTTGATGATGCCATATGTATTTGGGAAGAGTTCTCGGATGAAAAATTGATAAAACTAAGAAAAGCAGAACTTCCATGGTATGTTGATATAGTGAACTTACTGGTTAGTCGTATATATCCTCTAGAAGCCACTAGTCAACAAAAGAAGAAACTATTTTATGAATCTTTCTCATACATGTAGGATGAGCCTTATTTGTTCAATCAGGAGGTTGATTAGGTAGTGAGAAGGTGTTTTCCAGAATCTAAGTCCAAACAAGTGTCAGAGAGCTGTCATTCATCACCGTATGGAGGTCATTATGGAGGTGAACGAACAATAGGCAAGGTATTACAATCAATTTTTTTTGGCCCACATTATTCAAAGATGTTGTTGCTTATGTAAGAGAATGTGATCAATGCCAGAGAATGGGCACTATCTTAAGGTTCCATGAAATTTCCCTGAATAATACTTGAAGTGGAGATTTTTGATGTATGTGGGACATATTTTTTGGGCCTATTTCCACCATCGTATGGTAATGTGTATATTTTGGTGGTTGTAGTTTATGTGTCCAAGTGGGTAGAGGCTGCATCTCTCTCCACTAATGATGCAAGAGTGGTGATGAAATTTTTCAAAAAGAATATATTCTCTCATTTTAGCACATCTAGAGCAATCATTAGTGATGGAGGAACTCATTTTGTGAACTATTGGTTTAAAAACCTGCTAGAAAAATATAGGGTCAGACACAAGGTGGCCACAACATATCACCCACAAATGAGTGAACAAGTAGAGGTATCTAATAGGGAAATCAAACAGATTTTTTTTACAGAAAATAGTCAATGGTCAGCGTAAGGATTGGTCGGTAAAGCTAGATGATGCATTATGGGCATTCAGATAGCCTATAAAATGCCTATTGAGACCTCTCCTTATCGTTTGGTTTATAGGAAGGTTTGTCACTTACCTATGGAGCTCGAGCATTAGGCTTATTAGGCAGTTAAGGAGTTGAATCTTGATTTGGATATTTTAGGAAAGAAGAGGATGCTACAGTTGTGTGAGCTTGATGAATACCGCTTACATGCTTATGAAAATACAAAATTGTACAAGGATAAGACCAAAAAATGGAATGATAAGCAGATCCTGACACGGGTCTTTGAGCCTAGCTAGAAAGTTTTGCTATTCAATTCCAGGATAAAGTTATTTTCAGGTAAATTAAGGTCCAAGTAGTCTGGGCCATTTGAAGTGGTAAGAATGACCCCTCACGGGGCTATTGAGCTTTGACAAGAGGACAAGAGCACTACATTTCTGGTAAATAGACAAAGGGTCAAGCCTTATTGGGCAAAACATATGGATAGGCATAAGAGATATATCACATTTGAAGAGGAGTGATGTTGAGCTTGGTCATGACACGACACTAAATAAGGCATGCGTGAGAGGAAACCCATAAATGTATCTGTTGACACCCAATTTTGACCTCCCGATACTACATTTAGGCTGCTATTTTAACAAAATCGTTAATTTTTAAACATTAGTATTTTTGCATATTTTTCTTGCATCAAACAGATTTCCGACATATCGCATTCATAATTTAGAAAAATGCATAAATTATTTTAGCATTATTTTTATAATTTTTAAAATTAAATACAATATTTTACATAATTTTATTAATTAAATAATTTTTTCACGTAATTGTGCACACTCACGATTTTTTTTTTCGCAGACACATTGTCTAATTCCCAATTATTTAATACCATTTATCTAAGTATTTTTGTTTATTTACTAACATTATTATTATATATATATTATTATTTATTATTATAGTTTATTTACTTATTATTTAATTATTATTATTATTATTCAATTCAATTATTATTTATTATATATTATTAGTTAGTATTTAATCATTATTATTATTATTTACTACTACTATTATTTAAATAACGGCCTAAATTAAATCACTTTGTCTAATTCATTCATCTGTTAGCCATTTTTTTTACCCAATCTTACCTAATTTATCGTAATTCTAGCCACTGTTATCAATTTTAGCCTAATCTTGTTTGATCCATTACAATTATAGCCCTTTTTATTACAACCATAGCCAACATGATGTCCAATTTAAAATCTTCCAGGTTTAAATCTCAGCCGTCGATACAAAACGAATCCAACAGCTGGGATTAAATCTTTCTTTTCTTTCCTTTTATACACATAAACCCTAATTTCCTACCCCTAATTTTCATCTGCCTCCCTCCCCTCTAACTTTTCTCTCTCTCTCCTAAAGACCTCCATCCTTCAACATCCATGGCCGCCGGCGATGGCGCCGTCGTTGTCTCACTACCGGCGAGCCTCGCTTATCTCCTCCTCCACTCTATCTCTCGCCTTAAAAGGAGGCAGCCATGACTGCCGAGCCCTCACGCCGCCGACCTCACCTCCACCGCCCCTTTTCTTTTCTCCCTCCCCTCCGGTGAATCACGACCAATAACCATCAGCGGCCAGCGCCGCTCCGATCAAACACCAGCGTCACTATCACCACCACACAGCTGCCCCAAAACTCCATCATCACCATGCCAAATGCCGACCAGCGTCGTCGTTGCTCCATTCCAAACGCCGATAACCCCCCTCCATGCGAACAGCGCCACCAGTGTCGACAACAAGCACCCCCATCATCGCCAGCGCCGCCTTAGCCCTTTTTCCCGTGTCTCTGGCGAACATCGCCGCGAATCAGACCCCCCTTCGTCCTCCACGCGTCAACAACAACCCCACCGGATCAGCTAGCTGCGAGCTCGTATGATTTGAGGGCCTCATTAGGTCCCTTTCTCGGGAACTCAATTATTTTACGGTTTGATTCCTCAACACCTTGATTGCAAGGTTGTTTTCTCAATTTTAATTTATTCTTTGTATCCTATTGATATAAATTGCCCAAGATCTAAAGTTTGTCTGAATTTGAATATTGTTTTAATCCGCTTAGTTACATGTTTAACTAGAGTGTTACTAATTTCTGCTTGTCCTTGAAAAGTCTATGTTTGGGATTAAGTTTCTTTAATTGATACTGACTGAAGGATGAATCCCCGTTTGTCTTGGCTAAAAATAGCGGTGCTAAATTGATTTTAGTAATTGATCTATCCTGATTTCTAGTAATTTATCAATCAATTTTAATGATAATACGTGTTACTGTCATTATCTCCTAAATCAGTAGCTTTTCATCTATTTATGGTAAATTGGATTTTGTTGATCTCTGCTTACCCAACTTAAGGGAATAAATTATTTGTTGATTTTACTGAATACATTCTCTCCTTTATTTTTGGGACTGATTTGGAAGTGATTAACTGATTTATTGGCCCCTTAATTGATTTCGATCTTAAAATATTTCTTTTTCTTTTACTTGTTACCCTATTCTCCTTAATTAATTGGGACTGATTTTTACATATCATTTTTCCTTTTTCTGAGTGCCTGATTGAGCCTTAACCTTTTAATCCCTTTTACTATATAAGCCCCTCTCACAATCTCACATGAGATTCACAAATTCATCACCTCTCAATTTCTCAATTCTCAATTCTCAATTCACAACTCTCAAGTTCTATTACAATCTACTACTACTATTTCAAACAAAGTACTAGTTACTTTAAGGCAATTAATTACTCTAAAGGTGCTTTGGTATTTCCTTCAAGATTATTGAAAGCATCTCGCATACTCTATTGTTACGTGGGTTTGGCCATTTTTGCTCTTATTCTTTTACTGCTGCTCACTGGTGAGTCCCTAAATCGATGCAATATTTTTAAACTATGTGTGTTGACTATATCATGCCACGAAAACTAGTAAGCATGTCTATAGGAAATAATTGTGTCGTGCTTGTATGCTATATGTTTGTATATCTTGTGCTTGTCATGCTATTTCGTTGTGTTTAGCAGGTTTCAAAATGGAAGAGTCGCCAGAGTAGATATCATTATCTTGTATTAGTCAGTATCATTAGTTTTAGTATAATTTTCTTTTCTTACTTTTATTATGTGATGTTTAATATTTGTAAAGACACTTTTATTATTGTAATAAATAACTTTCGAGGGTTGCTTTTGGGGGGCAGGGATTACGTGCTCTATGAACGGAGTGGTAGGCACAATTTAGGTTTTTTATGTGTCATATATGCTAAATGAAACACTTAGGCAAAACGCGACTTAAAATCTATTAACGTACTTACTTGGCCACCTAAAAATCCCGCTTTAGGAATTTTAATTCATTTCGATATATTGAATTAAGTTTTGGCAGCACGAAAATCGATGAATACTGTTTACCACGTATTTTTATTTCATCACATTCTAGATATTCATATTCATTCTCACATATTAACATGTTAAAATAGACATCAATACATCTTAGCATATTTGACATCCAACGTATTGCTAAATTATTTGACATCAAGCATATTAGTAGATTATTTGATATCAAGCATGTCACCGTAATAGTGTACTTGGTAACATGTTAAACATAAGTATTAGGCATGTTCATCATATATTTGATCAATTTTTCAGTATGTATAATTAGTTTTTCAGCATGTCTAATTAATTCTTTCACATGATTAATCAATGTTCAGCATGTTTAATTAATTTTACAACATGTCTAATTAATTCTTTCACATGATTAATCAACGTTCAACATGTTTAATAAACTTTTCAGCATGATTAATCAATTTTTAGCATGTTTAATTAACTGGTTAGCATGTTTGATTATAACTCAGCATGTCCAGTAACATCTTCAGCATGTTTAAATATAATATCAGCATGACTAAATGTTAGTTTTTTAAGTCATCTTTAGTATGATTGATACACTTTCAGCATGTCACTATGAATACAACTGTTGTTATATAAAATACATACTTTTGAGCACTTTTTGATATGTTTAAACACTAAAATAAGTATATTATGGCATTCTTAACATCTTAATGTCTTTTAATATTCTTGTTGATTTCCTATGTTCTCATTTATATTTTACAACACTTAATTCACAAGCACATTTTTTGACATATTTACCACACTTTTGACACCTCTCACAAACACACATAATGATGTTACATTCACGAATCACAGTCGTCATTTATCACTACTTGTTGAACATTTAGACACCATGCCTATAGGTTAATGATAATATAATTTGCTTGTCCTTGCGTATCATCACACAAATTAACATTAACTAATCAATAGGCTAACTTGGGATTATTACGTGCTACTTGTTGTCCAATATGTTCGCGCTTCGAGTCCTAGGCAACATAGCTTTCTTTTAGTCTAGAACACAAATCTAAAATATCAAAGTCCAATGCCTCTTGGACGATAATCGGGACGTTAAATATTACTAAAAATGTTAGTTTTATCCTTGTCATAGAACGCCCTTAGACTTGACATCCAGCCTAGGTGGGGTGGTACAGATAGCCCTTTTCAGAAATGATGATCCCAACAAAATATTAACGGCGAGGCTAATGACATTATTACTTGTCTAAGAGTTTAGCCTTTGGGTCGGATGATGATTAACAAGTTGGGTTTCTGATCTGAATAAAACCAAAACATCTCTTTGTTTGACTCAGACGATTTCTTTTAGTCTTTTTATTTATTTTACATGTTATTTAGGGTAGCTAGTTTATTATAAAACAGTCCTCTTTTTATTATAAATTATGTCATTTCTTTCTCCTCGCTTATCTTATTTCTATGTTTTTTTATTTATTTTATCACCTAGATAATCGATAATTAGCTTTAACGAATGATATGTGCTTGCTTATTAATTATCTTATCGCTTAGCTAAACAGTAAATTAATAATAAAAGAAGAGACCTTTATTTGATCATATAGAATCCCCATGTAAAGTATGAATTCAGCCAGGAACCACCTTTGTGGACCTCGAAAGGTGCCTAACACCTTCCTTTTGAGGTAATTTGAATCCTTACCCGGACTCTGGTGAACTAAGACTAAATAACAAAAAAATAGGTTCATAATATCCTGGACCGGTGCCCTAACGCATCTTAATACGTTAGGTGGCGACTCTCACTCCCTTCCTTTCAACGTATCCCAAGAGTTTGTCAAGTCAAATCCTGTCTTCTGCGAGAAAAATGGGCCGCAACAGTAACTTAATAGCGTAGTTTGTCCTTTTATTTGACAAAAAAAGAGAAAAAGAAATCAAAAAAGACAAAAATATATGTCGAGCCATTACCAAAACTAAGGCACTAGGTGGGAGGCAACCCGCCCTTTTCTTATGTGTTTTGTTGTTTATGATGAGACTGCAGGGGTGAGATACCTAGTAGCATGGAGAAGGAATCAAAGTGAGTAAGATGTTGTTTTCGGGAGGCCACAAGATATGAAAATGCTTATTGAGTTAATGAAAAATAAAGGCAAGAAAAAAGGGATCCAAAATTCCCCAAAGTGGCAAAACAGTGGACCTCCATGATAGGAGCGTGCCACGGACCCTATCCTCTGCAATAACACCGTGGCACGAGATAAAATTTGCAAAGGTCATTCTAGTGAGCCTCCACGATTTTAATGTGCCACGCCGCTTACCCTCCACGATAAGAGCCTGGCACGGAGGGAGTTAATTTTTTGGAAAAATTAAATAAAAACTCGGGTTTGACCCAAATTTACTCTTCCTAACCCGAAATACCCTTTTAAAAATACCCAAAATCCCCAAAATTTTCCCATATTCCCTTTGCCCTAGCATGCTACTCTCTCTAAAATTACCTCTTCCCCAAGCGCGTTACGCCTAAGACCCTTAACAAAGTGTTTCTCTCTTCTCTGAAATTTCCAATCAGGTAAGTGCTCAAGTTTCTATATTTCGTTACTTGAATGTTGTGGTTGAAACACACGAATTAGGTCATACACTTACAACCACCGTACGAATACTTAGTATATTTTTTGTTGTTTAATATGTGGGGTGAGATTTTTGGTGATTGAATTATAGGTTCACTTCATATATCACGGTTTTGTTTAATGTGTTAATTAGAATTGTGGATTCGTATTTAAGCTATTGAACGGTCTGTTGCGAATGTCATATGGATTTCATCTATTTGTCTTGATTGTGGTTGATATGTGAAATTAAGCATTATTAAGTTGGCAAGTGAATTGACTTATGAGTCAGAATATGATTTAAAATTTTGCTTGGTAAGAATACTTTGATGTATGTAGGTGAAAATTGGGTTGTGTTAATAGGGGAAATTTGGTTTTCACTTGTTGAGAATTAAAATAGGGCATATGGTGTTTTTTGTAAGAGTTTGTGTATATATGAATTGCAATTACCTCTTTGGAATCTGGGGATTGTGTTGCTTGTACATAAGAGGAGGTCTTGGTCTTCTTGTAATGATCTTTCGGGGCATGTTCACCATACATGTATGTTCTATGACTCAAGGTCACATAGGTATTGAAAAATAGAGTTTTGAAGAATTAATGCATTATGAATGTTGTGCTGAGTTATCGTTTGAGAATGTGGCTGAAATTTTTGTCCTCTATGAGTCTTGGTTGCACATATGCTTGCACCGAAGTCACATTGTTGTTGTATGCTAAACTAAAGACCATAATGGTCTGGTATGCTTTGATCTTTTGTGACTACTTTATGTGCAAAGTGTGGTGCGTGCTTGGAGTCTGAGTAAAGCAATGCCACCACTGGAGTATGAATCTTGGGATCAATAATTCCACACCCAAGCTAGTGAATTGTTTGCTTAGGTGCTGTGACAATGAGGTTGTATTGTGGAATAGGGGAATTCTGAGTACCCTAGTTTCTAAGTTTACACACCTATGTTAGAAACTTTGTGTGGGGTGGCCTCTAAGTCCTCCCATACTTGGTGGTTGCTAGCCTAAATGGGTGCTCTTTTGACTTGTTTGTTACGTATTATGGTTGACAGGTATTATGGCAAGCAGACCTCAAAAAGGGAAAGATATTGTGGGGCCTTTGAACCATCAAAGAAGAGAGTTCGTCGACCAGGCCTGTCCCACGTGGCCTACATGTAGGTACGGGACTAGGTGGGTTGAAGAATCCGAGAAGAAGTACCAAACACATTGAGTCAAAGTATACTCGAACGAGTTTATCAACCGGGAAAGCTTGCAGAGGGAGTTCCCTAGTATGGTTCAAAAACTGGTGGAGCTGTATAAGAACTTTATTTTCGAGCAGCCCACTGAGTGCAACTTGCATTTAATTAGGGATTATTATGCTAACTAGGACCCCAGATATCCTAATTTCGAAATAAAGATTCACGGGCAGGTAGTGACTTTCACTACATATGATGTGAATGCCATTTTAGGCACTCCTAAGGCGGACTCACTTTAGATGAGACAACTGAATATCATTCCACCCTATGTCGCTATCAGACAACTCTTATATGGAAATAGATCGACGGCTACATGGATTTGCCACTGAGAGAGAGGCCACTACATGACATTTTCTTATGCTCAGATGAACAGAGAGGCAAGAACGTGGTTGAATATCATCTGTCACTGCCTCATTACTAGAAAGCACATGATAGAAGTTACTCGAGATAGAGTGTGTTTGACTTATGCTTTGATGAAGGAGGGCTTCATAATAAATATGGGTCTAGTGATTATCTCAGCAATGAAGAAGTCTCACTACTATCAAGGACATCAGTATAGTTTTGGTGGGCTACTGACTTAGTTTCTGAGGGGTCATGATGTAGAGGAAGAGGCCATGGATTATAGACCAACATTGGACACGCGCTCGGTGGACGCGACCAACATAGACTGGTACTGATACCTCCTAAGCATCATACTCGGGATGATGAGATCACCGCTTGTATGTATGGATTGCAAATGCTTCAGTTATAAATGGAGGCCAGAGCATCTACTAGAGAAAAGATACGTGTTGTGGAGCTTGACTATCCACTTAGTCACCATGCTAGGAATCTCTTGAGGATAGGCCAGAATTCATAGAGCCAGTGGATGACGATGTTCCTACTGATGAGGAGAGACAGCTGGGGTATTCAGACATTGAGTCCGAAAATGATGATAATGTGGACCCAGACTTGGGTGGGGAGGCCTATGGTCCAGATGTTAGTGATAAAATAGATGAGGCATGACCAGGGAGTGTTTATATACCACCTCCTAACTTTGTTTTAATTTGCAAGCACTGGGGATAATGTTGTATTTTAAGTGTAGGGTGGTGGTTCTCATTCCTCTCATTTCTCTTTTATCTATTCTGGCTGTTTTATCATTATGGATGTTGTTATGTTGGATATTATTATTATTGCTGATTTGGGGTAAGATAGAAATTCTACTATATTCAGTCTGTAATAGTTAGTAATTATTCTGATTTCGAAATTCATAGTTAGTAGTAGATTCTTTATTTTAATATTCCAAGCTTCAGAATTTTAGTTGCTTAGTTACTTTCTTGTCGATTTTAGGAGTAAAATTTTTTGCTTTTAGGATGCATTCCAATAACTCATCATAGTTAGGTACCTTTCTCGATAATGGATGGATGACGACCGTCTTAAGAGAAATTAGTCTTAGAGAGTGAATAGGTGAGATAACCCGATCACTAATCTAATGCGAGGTACTTTGTGTTGGGCCATATGACCACGTGACGTGAGAAATATTTTTCTAGGAAGATGCATGTCAAACTAAAGAGGGGTGCTATTTTTGAGACGCCTAAGCTCAATTATGTGACTCTTGGTTAGTGTTGGCTTAATTTTGAATTTGTGCAACTACTGGGTCAAGAATCTATAGGGATCCTACTTGAATCTATCATGCACCAGGTGTGAGTGAGGTTCTCTATTTATTTCATATGCATAGTTATGTCTAGAACTTGCCCGGTGTGTTTACAAAGTGAAATAAAGTGTATTGAATTTAGGAGATGATATAGGCAGTTCATTGATAGCCATTTTTTTATACCTCTTTTACCTACTCTTTTGCATACTCCTAGTTAGCCCTATTGAGTCTTTAGCTTATTTTTTTTGGCAGCCTCATATGTAGACTGTACTCTTTCTTTATTTGACCTTAATATGATCCAAAGCTCCAGAGCACTTTAGTGAAAATTAATCTAGTTAAGGAGTTGAAAGATAAGTAAGAAAAAAGTGAAAGTGAAGACCCCAAAATATAGCTATTAGTGTTAAGAATTGATGTGTACTGAGGTCGGGATTTATATAATGAAAAAGAATAAAGATTGCTCAAGAGAATCGAATAATGTGTTGAATAGAATACTCCCTTCCATAATGTATATGAATTAGCTTAATAAGATGGGTAAAAACAAAAGATGTATGTAAAGATAGGTGAGGTGAAAAAATGATTGTTAATAGAGTAATCTTAGTGATTATGTGATGTATTAAAGTGCTTAGGGAAGTTAGTATTTTTATCTAAATAGTTCCTACCCACCCCTTAGCCTACATTACAACCTTTAAAGACCTATTTGATCCTAAATCTTAATAGTCTAATATTAGTGGCGTACTACACTAGCCTATGGTTCATCATATATCATATGTGAATTCTTTAGGAAAGTGAGTGAAAATTGTTCTTTTTCTTATGTACCCATTCTTATGATATATTGAATTATGATGAGTGAATATGGGTAAAGGTCTTGTTGTAAGGGTACATATGGAGGATGGTTAGGTGACCTGTATGATTGCTTGGTTGAATAATGTGTATAAGTTTGCCAATGTATTAGAGTTCATTTTTTAGGTTAAGAAGTCTAAAAATAGTAATCTAGTATTTTAAATTGTGATATGACATGTTGTTGATGCAAATTTATAAGTCATGTGTAGCCCGTGTGTGCTCAACAAAAGTGTCTCGCTAAGATAGTGATATGAATCCTAAGTGTGTGAGAATAAATGCATAGGCTTGTTCGTGGGAGAACAAGACTCTAAGTGTGGGGTGGTGATCTTGGGCGTATTTATTCGTCCAAAAGCTAATTATTACCCATATATGTACTTGTTCTATGAGCAAAAGATGGCCAAATGTCTTGTGTTTGAGTCAAATTTATATTCTCGAGCTTAATGGATATGATTAATGTTGCAGGGATCAAATGTGATCAAAATAAACATTGATGGGATAAAAGTTGATGGTAATTTCCAGTGAATAGGCGCGATATTGGCGTGCCACACCATTTATCCTCCACTATAAAGGCGCAGCATGGAGGTAGCATAAAAGTGAATTGTCACATTCCAACATGCTTTTGAAATACTGGTGTGCCACGCCACTTATCCTCCGCGATAAGGGCGTGGCACGTTGAGGTGTTACAAATGTACAAATAAGCCCTACTATAAAAAGAACACTTGTGATATTAGAGTACTATAGTTGGCATACGGAATAGGAAGGAAAAACACGTACGAGGGTTTTGTTAGGGTTCTTTTTATCATTCAACTTTCTACTTTGAATTTAGTATGATTATTTATATTCCATGGAAGTTGATTTCGAACATGAGTGGCTAAATTCCCTTGTTCTGGGGTTAAGGCCAAACACATGATTGTAGTTTGATATTCTTAGAGTTCGTTAGCGTTGGTTTATTACATGGGTTGTTCTTGTTCTCTTACTTTTACTATTTTAATGATTGGCCACCATTGAAATACATGTTTAATTCTCTTGTGAACCCGAAAAGAGGAACATTAGGATAGATTGAAGAGTTTAAGGAGAAAGTTCTTATTCTTCTACATAACGAAGGATTTGAAGTAGCGTCTAGGATAGAAATATACCTAGATCACCTTGTTTGGTTCAAATGAAGGAAGATAACTTAAAACATCTAAAATGGACCATCGCATCCCCGCTCAATGATGCGGTTATGAAGTCCTTTTAGGTAGAAGTTTAAAGTCTCGAAAGACCATAATCGTATTTTAACCCTATGAATCAACAACCCGATAACCAACATGACCAATAATAAGGATAACAAATTATATGATTGCAGAGAGTGCCTTAACCCTGGAATTTTCTCTCGTGTTGTTTACATCTTTGCTTATTTTGCCATTGTTACATTTTATTATTCGCTTATTAATTATTTAGTTACTAAACTGTCAAAAACATTTTGATATTCCAGAACACTTCAATATAATATTATTAGAATTAAAATTAAGTGAATTTCTAAACAAGTAGTTCCTGTAGGTTCAACATCTAATTCATTTGAGTCACTATATTACTTGTCCGATAACATACACTTGCATGTGTGGTAGACCTCAACATTCACCGTCCTTCATGTATTTGAAATAATTTGAATACTGAGGATATCACCCATAATTTCACTCATGTGGTTACCAAAAACTCCTTCAGGTGAAAACATGTTGGCTTATCATTGATGCAAAACCACATTTCATGCAGCATGTCCTCCTTCTTAACTTGACGAACAAGGGTACAGTGGACAAGTTGTCAATTGAACTTCAAATATTCTGTCAAGTCTCGTAAGAAGCCAAAACAGGATTCCTTGAACCTTAGACTTGAGACACTGAACAATCACGACTTGTTTAAAATTATAAAAAAAAAATCAATAGAGACCTAACAAATATTTTAGCCAAAAAGGATCCAACATCTTTTATGACTGTGACGAGATTATACCTCTCATCGAAAATAACCCTTGCACAGTATGGCATGATTAATACTTCTTCATCTTATTTCTCTATCCTACACTCAATTTCCTAATCTTCTCTAATAGAAGCTTGAACTCCTTCATCACTACAATTCGTATTCTCCGACTCATCGACTATTTTTTTTTTTCTAAAGCCCTTTCATCTTCTTCAACTTTACGTTTATTACCATTGCTAATAATTGCACCCCTACACCTAACCATTTTTTATGATCTACATATAAAAAATAATTGAACAATCAACTGTCATGTCAAAAAAGTACCTAATCTACCTGACAGTTTATTAATAGAACAACAACACAAACAAATGAATGTAGAATCAAACAAAGAAAAAAACCTTATCTAAAACACCATTACAGTCAAGAACAATTGAAAATCAAATTCAGAAATTAAATAAATACCTAATCAACTGAACGGTCTATTAAAAGAACAACAATAATGTATGAATCAAACCACAAGAACATGAATCTAAAACACTATTACATTAAAGAAAAGTTGAAAAAATAAATCAGATTTCAAGACACAATAATTGATGAAAATAAAAAAAAACATCCAACATGAAATCGACAAAAATAATCAAAACCCAACAACAACCCATCAATAATCAAACGAATTAACTTTAAAACAAAGATTTTCAGTAAAATCAAATCCCATTTTTCAAAAAAATTTAAATTTATTTTGTCCAAAACCAATTCAATCAACACAAATTAAAAATATAAAAATGTAAAAAATTTCATCAATAAGGAGCACAAATTAGTCGAGAGATCGAGAGAACTTACCTGAATTGAAAAATGAATGACCTTCGAGCTTTGGAGAAGATAAAATTTTAAAAAATCGAGTTTTAGAGAAGAGAAAGCGAGAAAGATGAAGAGGTGAAGAGAGAGAAAATTAATTGAAGGGTATTTTAAGGAAAAGTGATGGTGAAAAGTATTTAAAAGATATCTTTGGAGTGCCAACAATTTTTTAAAGTTTACAAATGGACCCGTGCCAAGTTTCTTTTCTCTTTTCTCTTTTCAAATCCTAAAAATAAACTAAAAATAAAACTGGTGGACACTTTCTCAATTAAGCTTTGAAAGTGTCTCTTTTCCCAAATCTTCTCACCATTCAATTTCTCTTTTCTTCATTTTCTTAAAATTGATGTGACATTCGATTTAATTATTTTATTTTGCTACTTTTAATTAAAGTAGACAAGAGTATTCACTAAAAAAAATAAAAATAGTATTTCGTCAGTTTCAATTTAGTGTTAAAACGCTAGATTAAGCACATAATGAAATAAATTTTGTGATTTTAACCTAAAAATTATATAAAGCATTAAAATCTCCTTTTAAATTTAAGTTTAATTCATGACCACCACTTAAGCTTACCAAGATATTTAATTTCATTAATTCTTTAACTAAACTTTGTTTTAGTCGAACACTACAACTTCCAATAAAGTGTCTCAATTCAACAGTTTCAGTTTAATTTAATTATTTTATTTATATTATTTTATTCGTATTAGGTAGTTAAGTCAACTACATAAAACATACCATCTCCTTTAATTCTATGCATTCGCTTCAATAAGTCGTAAGATCTATGTGATTTTCTACTTGAGGTTGATGTGTATAGTAAAAGCAAATGGCATAGTTTATGTGATTAGCGTAACTATCTGATAGATGAATGAAAACACGTTCCACAAAAGATTTTTTTCAAAATTAGAATGAAAATGTCTAATTGAAGCGCTTCATTTGAAGATGAGGTTAAGCCTAAATTTTAATATGTTATACATGTCAGGTTGGCGGGCACTTGTGTCTGAGATTTAGTACGTGGACAAAAATTATCCCCTAAAGATCATGACTGGTGGGCGATAATAACATTGTTATGTTTGACTATGAACATAAAGTTTATGAAAACTTAAATTTTTCAATATAGTATGTTCATGAAATTTATTAATATCTCAAAAAGAGAATTTACATAAAACGAAATTCTTTCCTCTTCTTATTTGAGACAAAAAAAAAATAGTATTATGAATTAATTGGTGATTTGAAAAACACAAACAAACTACTATAACAAATAAAATTTCGATTTGATTAATTTTAAAAAGTAGTGATATAATGATGATACAATCACATGTAGCAGCTGACAATTGCTAAACTTTGATAGAAACATGTGATGGGCAGAGGATATGCCAGTAATTATATCAAATTTGTATGTTTTTTTTTCGTCAATTGAATATTCTGTATGCACATTGTTTACTTGTTTTAACTTGATCCCTTTGTTATTGGATGATAGTGCCGTTGGTCATCCTAATGTTGGCTCTTCTATATAACAGAAATTAGGGGTATATTTAATCCTTCTCATAAAATTTAGGGATATATTTAATCATTCTCACACGTAAATATATTTGACTTTCTTGATTCTACAATTATTTTAGATTTTAAAAACCTCCTTATAAATCAATTTGCTTAATATTATTTGAGTTTTTGGTTGTTATTTCATTTTCTTAATATTCTTATTCAGTGAAGAAATATATGAAATGACAAAATAAAGTATGAACGAATAAAATAAAAAAAAATAGCCTTAATCAATTATATAGTGATTAGGAACCAATATTCAAACATAATTTTTTATTTACCAAAAATAGTTATAAAAATATAATAGAATTAGTTTGATTTTGGAGAAAAGAAATAGAATTTGTTTGATTGTAATAAGAAAAAAATAAAACATCATACAAAGTCATCGTTTACACCCTAAACTATATTCGAGAAGTCGATTGCACACTCAAACTGTTATGACGACCTCTCACACACCTATACTACTTAAAAATAAATTTATTTTCACCCCAAAAGTTGATGTGCAAAATTTTTTTTTTTAAAAATAGCGTGTGTAGGAGTAATTTAAAAAAAAAAAAGGATTACAAAACCGTCCATCCTCCATGGGCAGCCCTAAGACACTTCCTTATTTCTTCTTCTTGATATTTTCATCTTTTCTTTTTCATTTTTTTCTTCTTGACATTCTCATTTTCTCTTCTTCCTTTTCGTTCTTCTATTCAAAACCACCTCATTTTATTTACTAATCGCTTACATATTCTTCACCATTCTACTCCTTGAGCTTGAACGAAATTTCTAATGGTGATTATATTTAATGGTGGGTGATAAAATTGATGGTCATGTATCATTTATTTTTTATAATTGACAATAAAACTAGTGCAATTTTGGTGGTGAATGATGAAATTTGTGGTTGAGATTGAGCTTAAGCCTTATGGTGGCAACGAAGGTAGATATGGTGGAGGATGATTTGATCTTGAGATGAGTTCCTTAATAGTTTAATTAAATATTGATTGAAGAATTTTCAGTGCAAGAAAGTCTTGGATTGAAGTTTTAAACCAAAAAAAGGGAAAAGATGAGGAAAAGGGTCTACTTTTTGGTAAACTCTGATGGTGAATTTTATTGAATATGTGGTGATTCTTTGTAATTTTCTTATGGTGTAAATGTCAATTGGATGATTCCAATCGTGAATTTAGTTATGGATAGTGAACCTATGGTGGTGGATATATGAATTTGATGATGACGACGACGACGCTGACGTGGTTTGATGGAGGTTTGGTGATGTTTTAGTAAAGAAGATGAAATTAGTGACATGAAATTTTTTTAAATAAAATCTGATGAAAAATCTGATGTGGCAGTGATGTGGTGCGAGCGTACATCACTTCCCATCATGTGACTGGTTTTAGGCGTGCAAGGGTGGACAAAAATTTATTTTTATATAGTTGATGTGTGTATTAGGTTACTTTAATAGTTTATGTGTGTCTTTGACTTTTCAAATATAGTTTAGAGAGAAAACAACGTCTTTTTCCTATTCCTTTTTGTATGATAACTCACTATTTCCAATTTTATCCTTTTCTTATGACTTCCTATTGAAACTAATATAAATAATTAAGGTCATAAAATTGGTCAATATTTGAGGGATACTATGATCGTTCAATATTTAGCAAAAATTATTTGTGCTTTTATAATAGGCAAATTTGTATAATTAAATTGTATCAACTTAAACTATTCTACTATATATTTGACAATTATTATGTAAAAAGTAATATAAATTACAATATTAACAACTTAAAATATTAAAAAAAAACATAAAAAAATTGACTAATTCTCAAAATTCTATCTATGTCATATTAACAACTTAAAATGTTCTTATATAAATTTCATTGATTTAAATAAAATAATGTATTCATATCTAAGAATTTATAACTAAACAAATATAGGCTCTAATTAGACACTTAGATTATGCCTATCTTAAAATTTTTGAGTATCAACATTGGGCCATGCATAACACGGACAATAGCCAACTAGTTGTTTTACAAGCAAGAAATTGAAAAAAGAACCAAAATTATAATTGAATATTAATGTCATAAAATGATGTATAAAGTCATTTAACGAAAAACATTTGTAAAAATAATCTATGTTAAGTATGAAAAAATTTACATTGATATATGTATAATTTCAATAATGTTTCATAAATGATGCACAAAAAGATAAGATGAGACAAAAATATTATGATAAGGAATTTAAATCTAAAGAGTTTAATTTTAATCGCATATATATGATGAAAAAATTGAGAATATATTCTTTAAAATGTTAAATAATAAAATGACTTATTGAAAACTATTTTTTCAAATTTTCTTCTCCAGTTAAAATGATCAAATTTTCTTCAATATTATGACAAGGAATTTAAATAAAACTCTTTTATAGGTCATTTATCGTAAAAGACAATTAGAGATGAACTAAACTACTAAAAAGAAGACTTAAGTCATCGATAGGTCCTTAAACTTGTTTTGAAGTTCACTTGGACCACTCAACTAAGATTGGTACCTATTGAACACCTATACTATGTAGAAAATTGTTCCTATTAGACACTCTTTGTCAATCACCAAAAAATAAAAAGTGGGTGTAAGTCACTCGCCGTGACATGACAAAATTGTCTAATTGAAAAAAATAACACGTGGCATTAAAGACCCAAATAATTATTAAAAAGTAATTATAATTTATCTAAAAAAAAAAACCTAAACACCCTGCCCTCTTCCCCCCCCCCCCCCCCCCGGCCTAATCTTCTTCATCTTGTTTCCATTTTTACTGTTGTCCTTGTTCTTACTGTTGTTCTTGGAACAAGATGCAAGTTTGCCGGAAATTAACACTTTGATTTTTTTACTTGGGGTTCTTGGAAATTTGGTTCTTGGTGAAGTTGATTTTTTTTTTTTGAAATTTAGCAGCAACAATATACTCCCTCAGATCTAATTTTCGATGAATCTCACCAGAAAACACATCACATCAGAAAATTCTTTCGAGTAACCACCAACGAGCTCTAACCCAGCTCACAAACTTTGACTCACGTTAAATCAAATTATTTCCGACAAAATTCTATCCACAAAATGTCATCGCCACCACCACTAATTTTGACAATTTCAGTCAGCCAACCAAACAATAATAATACGAATGCACACCTTAGAAAAACTAAAAAAAGTAAAATTGCTAAGAATTTTTTTTTGTAAAAAAGATAACAGAACGGATGAAGATGGAAAGGAAAAGGGAAGAGGTGTTATTTCTTTTCTTTCTTCCTTTTTTTTTTAAATTAAGAGAATATTTTTTTAAAAAATTATATTAAAAAATAAATTTAAGTGTAAATTTTTTAATAAAAATTAAAATAAAATATGATTTGGTATCCAATTCACGCGCCTAATAAAGGTGTCAGACATCTCCCTTGCCCTATCAGCATTTTATGCTTGATAGGTATACATTTTGATAAGGTATCAATAGGTTCAAGTCTGAGTTGAGGGGTTCAAGTGAAATTTCGAAACAAGTTTAGGATCCTATCGATGAATTAAGCCTAAAAACAAAGAGTCACATAATTAAAATGCTTGCGTCAGCATCCATCTTATTCATATCACCCCATTCATTTAAGATGAGAAACAAAAAAGTTACTATGATTATTTTTTTAAAAAAGATTGCTAAAAAAATAAGATAGTAGGCCCTTATGTTTTGACACATCCTCTAGCTTTTTTTTAAATATTAAAAATATATATATTTAAAAATTCTTTAATTCATAAAGAGAATGCTTAATTTTTAGGCCGAACAAAATTTACTTTACAACTGTGATTCACTTTCATGGTCGCATCTTTGGATCACAGGTTCATTTAGAGTTTAGGTCCTTCTTCGTTAAGTTCAGGTCGTCAGTTGAATTTGTGACCCTCTTTTGTTTTGACTTCTGACGTAAAATCCTGATTGACATTCTCTCTTATTATCTGCGATTTATTTTTGTGATCTGTCATTTATTTGCAATTGAAATGCGGCCATAAAATTATCAAAAATTAAAAATTTGGTGTGTTTTTCGTCTTTTGACTATTTAGACATTAAAAACCTACAAAGCAGTAAGCTGACATAAAAACACAAGAAAATATAGCGAAACAAGTTTAAGAACAATTAAAACATCATGTAAAGGATTATAAAATATATGCTAAATTCTAGTCACATCAGTTAGTCACTATATGGCCAAATAACTCTTACCCGTCCCTTAACCGACATTATGACACATGAAATCCTAATTGATTTTATGTGTTGAATGCTTTTGTTAATAGAGTATGATACTAAGAGTAAGTTTATGGCATGTCATATGTGCAAGAGAGTTTCTTTATAAGAGTGAATGAAATTTTTCATGTATGCCCCAAAAAGTGCATTGTTCCTATGAATTGGAATAGGGCATCTCTCGTGAGTAGTGAAGGCATATGAATGGGAAGAATTAGTGAACTGGTTTGTCATGAACTGAGTCTACAACCTAACTGTGAGCCATATCTAATTGCTCATTAATGGTCCACTCGACCCTTGGCATAGCATATCTAAAATGAATATGATAAACAAACTAATGCGGAAACACATATAATTATAGTAGGATAGAAGAAAAATAATAAACTTTTTATTAAGAAATAATCAATATAAATAAAAAAACGACAGCTGTTAAACATTGTCTATCTAATGAAGCCTCTATTACTAACATAAAAACTAACCGGGACAAGGCCCCATAACCTTTACTGAATCAAATCCTAAAAGAAATAATTGAAGGAAAACTAAAGACTCTCCAAGCCTCCAGAATAATAGGACCACTCACCAATCGGTTGGATATCAGGTACTATCAAATTTCTAATAATAAACATTAAGCTTGAGAACCTGGACCTACATCACATGAAAAATACAAAGCAAAACAAAGTCAATACATGAGAATGTATTGGCACACAAGTATATACATATGTATATACATTATATTAATTAACTGAGAATGAAAACATATAAAGAATAGCTTAAACAATTTTAAAATATGAGAAGTGAAATCATGAGTAATAAAATAAAGCATGTATGAAGTAGTTCATAAGTATACATAAGTAGTAGTTCATAAATCATGCAATCTAGGAAGTTTTTCATAATTGAAAAACACCATGCGAGATCATGATGCCCAACGTCTTGCACTCATATAAGAAAAGTTACTCTAACTGGCCAATGTATAGAACCATGCACATAAGGATCCTATAATCATTCCTCAAAGGAAAAACCTATGGTGCCAATGTAGTTATGAAACTTGAGTTATCTAAAGTACTATGATATGTAGGTTACAGAAGTATAGTATGAGTACCAATATATGGTACTCAATAGTCATCGATCGACTGAGCTCCAAAAATAATATAAGCATAAATAACATCAAAGCAAGAATATAAACTACAAACAACTATACAAGGAACTAAACATAATAATGCTAATGGAGAAATAAGCATAAACTAGCCTATTCTAACATTGTTCAGGAACTAAAATGTAATACCATATATCACTAGCCAATACACAAATAAAGAGTGAAAAAAATAATATAGTAGTAGTAGTACAAGGTCAAAGGATACATATATAATATGAATAGACAAGGAAAAAGTGTGATATACAGTTGATAATAACCTAATAGAGCCATTCTAAATCTTGAGGAACCCTTGTAACGTTGAAAAGTTAATACTAGCATAATTAGGGTCTCTAATAGAAGGATGGATAAACATGAGATAGTATAACAATAACAATCCTTACTATGAGAAAGAAAAAGAACTAAAAATGTACCGACAATTTTGAGTACCAGTCCATAACCATCCTGCCATAAACTAACGACAATAACCAATAATAAAGTAATTGGCTAGTTTGAACAAACAATAACCTAACCGGGCCTCCATAAGCCCAGAAGATGTAAGAAAGCACTCAACAAACAACAATCATATCTTATACCTATACAACCTCCCATAAGGCCAATAGATATAAGAACTAAATAATTACACTGGTGATAGGCAATTCATATGAGTTAATGAATGAATGCAACATAAATCGATAATTCCATATCCAAATCTGAGTGCCATAATGTATAAAGTGTATACACCTCCTCCAGCTCAATAGCTCGTAAAGGAAGGACCTACGACGACCATTTTGCTCCAACACTATGGCTCACGGATGAAGGGACTCATAGGTGACTTGAGATATTTTTATACAATGTCTGGTCCCAAACTACCCTGTCCTAAACTAGGACTTTCAATAACAATCATAACCAATATACTATGTCCAGTACCATATATATATATATAAAATAAGTGCTCAAACTTGAACTAGGACTAAAAGAGTGTAAATCTATAAATCCATTGTTCTATATCAAGTTTGGAACTAAATTAATATAATAGCATAGAAAGGGTAAAAATCTTCATCGACCGAAGTAAATAGTAGTGATAAAAGAGTAGATCAATAGTGGGTTGGAATCATCCTCGATCTAATTTCTAAAATAGCACATTTAGTTCCAAAAGCTCATAAATCATTAAATAATGTGGTATGAACATGGTTGAATGGTTAAAGCGCTCAACTCATAATTGGCGAATTTGTAGGTTCAATTTCTACTGAATGCACACCAATAGGACCCTCCAATAATTCTATTAGAATTGGATCTATGTCAATGGAATTGCATTTTCATCATAAATGAATCCATTTGAAAAGTATAAAGTGAGAATAAATACCTTTTTAGAAAATAATAGTAAAATCAAGTATTTGGTTGGAATTGTACCACGAAGTGATCATAAATATGCCTAAGAGTATGCATCCCATCACCAGTATCCAAAAAATACAACCATAAGTGTCTAAGCATCTATAAACTAGAATCACATCTTTTAAAGGATAAAATACTCACCTGGTGTCCAACTGGTATCGTGACCATTAGCTCGGGACCAACAATACATAACTAAAATGATAGAACCATAACCCAGTAAACTACTGTCCAAATCACTAAGTCAAATGATAGGTCCTATACTAAAGGATCCTTAACCTTTATCTATGGTTAACATGTTAATAATCAAAGAGAGTAGGGTTCTATGGCCATAATAGATATCATATACTAAGGTTTGGGTCACATTTCTATCCCAAATTTTCTAAATGCATTAATTCATGATACACTAGTAAAAAATATATCCTATAATCCCTACCTAGAATGTAATCTATACATAACACCATCTCATAGAGAAAAGTACATTGAAACCTACCTCGATGTCAACCCCAAACTTAAATCTCCCACAAAACGCTCATCCTTGCTTCATAATCCCAGAAATAATGTCACACTATCAAAATAATAATCTACATATTATTATGGGTAAAACGACACTCATATTGTAATATAAAACTCTGGGCCCAAAATTGGGTCATTAATAAGTCGTGGGGCTCGCTAGTGGAATCCCAAAATTGAATCCATCACTAGATCCCTCGAATAAGAAGGAATGTATGCTCAAAGGTTAAGCAAAAATAGAGTACAAATTGAGGTCAAATTAACCTTGAGATATTGCAAAAAAAAACAAGAGAGAAAACAAGAACCAAACAGAGACTTGGACCAAAAACTTATGAAGAAATCATTGGAAAATGATCATCTCAATGTCCTCTATACATTTCCAACTCTAATTGATCAATTCTAATACCTTCTTGATCTTCTAGGGATAAAAATACTGAAATGTGACCTATAAAATAAGAGAAAATTGGGGGAAACAACAATATATAGGACCAGGGGTAACTCATCGTGATCGTGAAGACCCCTAGCGGTAATCGTAACATGCTAAAGAATTATTCATTGATAATGCAAAGAATATGTCATGAGCATGAAGGCTTAGAAAGATAAATAATTGTGAATGCAATGGGAGGTATCACGCACATCAAAAGAGATAGAAATAAGGTCGGCTCAACCCTTCCTCAAGAATTCAAGAGGGAAAGCTCATAATTACACCAGTCAAAAGGTTGACCCTTCATGAATGTGGCCCCAATCTCACGAATACGATAGGCAATAGTTGGTTGCACTAGATACAACTACATCAGATTTCCTTAAGTCCTAACAAATTTCGATCGAGTGTTGGGGACTCATTCAGAACCCTATGAGCACAAATGAACTATGCTACCATACTAAATTTGACATTCCAGACTCAACGAAACCATAAAAACTTTTATCCAATATCACTTCTATTAAATATGGGCCCATACCTATAGTTTTATTTTCACCAGATCTACCTAATAGCTAAAAATAAGTTTGAAAGCCTGGGGACCCAGACCAATGATCCCCCTAGCCTAAAATCAATGTTCCAGAGATCATAGTGTTGTCGAAATTCTCGTCTAAGATCGTTTACTAGGATTTTTAGTTTGATACCAATTTTTTAAGAGTGAAAACTCCAAAATAAGAAACTAAACCTAACACCCAGATGAACTATCTGATAACCGAACCAGCAGTTTTAAGAAGTCATAAATAACATGTAGCCACTATAGGGAGACTCAAAATGCCGAAAATGTATGAAAATTGATAAAATAACTTGGAGAGTCATTACAATATCCACTACTAAAAGGACTTTCATTTGCGAAAGTCAATGTATAAAAAGAACCCAAAAGATTAAAGTACGGGTACTAGGCCCATATGTACCGAACATGACACCCTAAATAACATCTAAGAAAAAATAATTTCAAGGGATTTTGCAAAAGGTATCCCTTTTTCACCAACTTTCTTACTTCACTTTTAAATAACCAAAAATTTAACTGCATCAACCAACTGGCCTGTAACTGAATCAAGGGCTACTAATGCATACAATATAACCATAATACACTAATATCACACGTATACAAACATAAAAAAGTGAAAATACAATTGAACTAAAGAACACCTAAGGAATGAACCATGCAACCAACTCTAAATTCCAAAATCCAATATCCTTTTGTTATTCCAAACCTGCTATCAACTCTGTTATGTACAAAATATCCTTCAAGACCTATATGTGCAACTATACCACACTCACCTCAAAAATTGAAGTTGATCTACTAAAAACTCATATGGCAAGCATAAGAATAAGACTATAAGGTGCTATATGGACACACAAATAGAGATGATCAAAGCCTGTGATCTCTAGCCAAAGCTTTAACTGGTCCTGATGACCATAAAAAACAATGATCAAGAATCCTAAGCATAATATCTCAAAGTTAAACGATCCACTTCTGGATGTCCTACCAACTGTGGGTGAAACCATGATAAGTCCAACTTGAGTACACTCCTTCTACTGACAAGCAATCCAAAATTATGACAAAAATTGAGAATCAAGGTCAAGAGCAATAGAAACCAATACTGTGTGTGAATGGACTATCCCTCAAGCATTTATCAAAGATAACCTATCTGATCTGAAGATAACCAAATTAGTAGGTAAAGAGTAGGATTAGTTAGACTATAAATGAATTCTCAATTGAAATAAATTTGGAAATAGGGTTTCAGTCAAGTTACGCAATCCATAACTGTAATCTTCAAACCAAAGTTGAATTGCTCTCAACTATCTGAACAATCATGTTAACGAGTAAGCATCCATATGCCAAAATATATCATAAACTTTAAGTTTCCATTCTAAGAAGTCAAAACACAAAATTGAAGCCCACGAGTCTTCACTACTATCAAATACTTAAATCAATCTCACTATAAAAATCAAGCATCTACATAACAATCCCTGTAATGGTTGAAACAAAGATGTAGCTGAAGAATAAAATCATAACTATAGAAAACTACCGACTGAGGATACATGAAATCAAATTCATAATCGATGAATGGCATAATTCATCAAGAAATAACAAATAACTCACCAAGGTTGCTGATCTTAGGTGGATATATGCACCTAAGTGTCATAATCTATATGCGTTTAGCCTAGTTTTTAGGGCTTTTTGTGTGTGTAATGAGTTGTTAATGGTATGACATACCATATATGTGTTAATTAGTTGTTTATGGTGTTTAAGGTGTGTTTAAAACAAGTTTAGAATCATATTGGTCACATAGATTTTAGATGAGAAAACTAGTATTACTAGCTTGAGTTATGTGTTGTTCTGGTGTATCTCGATGGATTCTATTGTGTTGTATTCACTAATTCTTGTTGTTTGATGTTATAGGATACCATAAGAGATGTTAATATCAATTTTTAGGAGAATAATAAGGTCAAATGATGTTATAAAGACACCCATAAAGTGAGGAAAGCAAAGGAAAAAGGAAGAAGTAAACAATGGTGAAATTTGGAATTTTTAAGGCCATGGGATTGCCATGCCTTTTAACCTCTGAGATAAGGGAGTTCCATACACGAAGACACAAAATAAAAATTCCAAACCAGTGTGCACCCACATTAAGGGTGTAGCACTTCCTAAACACACCATAACATGGGTGTGCCATGCCCAAGGATACAAAATGACCTACTTTTCTCTTAATATAAATAGGACACTTGGGTTTTATTGTCCATACCTTGGATGAATTTTGGGGATTGAAAACACATAAGGAAGGTAAAAATTAGGGTTCTTTATCTTTTCTTTAGTTTACTTTTTATTTTTATACATGAATTTCAATCTTGTGATTCGTTATAAGACCATGAGTAGCTAAACACTCTCGTTCTAGTGTTGAGGCCAAGAACATGAAGACTATTACTTTTAATTAAGTTCATTTAAGTTGATTATCATTTTTGGTTGTTCATATATCCTTATTATTACTATTTAGTGGATTCGTGACCTTAGGATAAGCCTATATTTCTATTGTGAGCCTAGAAAGAGAAACAATATATTAGATCGTGGGATATATGGTATGAGTTCTTATACTTTGAATAAGATAAAATTAAGATTAGCAGTTAGGATAGGAATATACATAATTTTCCCTATTTGGTTCATATAATGGATGAAATACAAATACATTTAACTTATTTCTCGCTAGGTCTAAGTTAGATAGACGATTCGAGGCTCAGAAGACCATAATCATGATATCATCCCCGTGAATCAACCACCAAAATAATTAACTAAACCAATGAGATTTTATATCTAAGTAGGATTTTCCATAGTTCCTTGGCCTAGGATTTCCCACCATTACTGTCTCCAACACTTAATAATTTTGAATTATTTACTGTTACTTTTAAGTTTTCAAATCTAAAGCTCTTTGGTTACAATTAGCACTTGTTTAATCTGTTTAGTAATACTAGAATTAGATTATTGATGAGCACAAGTCCCTAGAGGATAGATACTTAGCTTTTAAAGGCTACTTTACTACTTAGGTGATCATTTACACTTGTGTGTATGCTAGGACGCAACAGGATTTTGGCATCGTTGTCAGGGACTTGAAAATTGGCAACTATCTTATTTTTAATTTTGCTATTTTGTCTCATAAGTGCTAACAACTTGATCTTAGCTTCTAAATTTGTAGGTAAATGTTTGAGACTTAAGTAAGATGGCAAGGAAAAGGGATTTGGTTAATTTATATCCTAAACCTGAGTGATGCTTACATCAGCTAAGGAGAAAAACAATACTTCTCTATCGCATACTGCAAGTTTCAAAGGAAGAAGCTTTTTTGCAGACATGGCTGAGGATCAACCATCCCATAGGACATTATGCAAAGTGTCCATACCGATCATAACCAATTTTACCTCCACCATTCGTAGATTAAAATCTGGAGATAGATTTAAGCTCAAATAGAATTTGGTGGAATTATTGCACAGTAGTAGACAATTCATAAGCCTGTCATGTGAGGATCCATAGGTCCATCTATAGAACTTTTTGGAGATCAATGACATCTTCATTCCTACTGGAGTCTTCATAGACTAAGTGAGGTGCATTCTCTTCCCTTTATCACTTTTGGGGGAAGCGATAAAATGGTTGAAGTCAGAACCTTCAAACTCCATCACTATATGGGATAACCTAGCAAAGAAGTTCCTCAATTGCTTCTTCCCATTTAGAAAGACTACAAGGTTACAGAGTGAGATTCTAAGTTTTAAGCAGATGCCGAACATGAACTTATATCATACATGAGATAGATTTAAATCTCTTCTCAGGGACTGCCTACACCATCAATAGACAAATAAGGTATATGTTCATACTTTTGTTGAAGCGCTAGACCACACAATAAAATTTTTGTTAGATTAAGATGTAGGTGGTCAAGCTTTAGAGAAACTTATGATGAGTTGTATACTTTGTTAAACTGAATGTAAGGTAATCCCAAATGGCAGGAGGATGTGTCCATAACAACAGTAAAGAAGCCTGGCAGGATAATTGTGGTGGATAGAACACAACTTTTGCCACTAAATTGTTAGCCTTGAAAAATCAAACGATGACACAGTTCAGCAAGTTAGGTGTGAGCTAACCTCAGGCACAAGTAAATATAGTCAAGCGACCGCAGCTTGGTGTGATAATTTTTGGTATTAGTGGTTACTCTACAGAGTTATGTAGAGCAAATCCAAAATCGGTGAACATTGTATGTAATGTACAGAAGGGTAATCTTAATTAAGGTAATGTCTACAAGCACAAGTGGCAAAGATAGCCTAACTACTCATAGGGAAATAATAGGGCTTAGACTCAATAATTTCAGTAGAAGAAGAATATAAACGCCAGTAATATTGAAGAAACATTGAAAAAATCCTAGAAAATCAAGAACAGATGGCTGCAGAGATTAAAAATTAGCAACTTACTCAGAAAAATTTGGAAACATGGTTGGGGCAGTAAGCTCAGGACCAAAATCCAGACCTCAAGGGATTTTTACCAAGTGACATAGAGAATCCAAAACAGGTAGTGGAAATCACCTTGAGGAGTGGAAGAGAATTAATTGAAAGACCTCCAAAAAGAATAGGAGGTATAGACAGAGTTAGTCCCAAAGCAGGCAGAGGAGAAGCAAGTTGTAGCCAAAGATGCTAAAAATTCGGGAAAGTCTTAGTACCCAAAAATTAAGGCAGTTGAGCGTGTACAAGAGATACCCCCACCACCATTACCTCAAAGGATTAAAAATGATAAGGAGGTGAAACACCCCAAATTTTTGGCCCTTGAGCTTGAGCACACTGCCTTGGATATGACTCACCCTACGAGTCATAGGGTCACGTGATAAGTAAGTTGACTAAGTCGTAGGGACAACAGTAGGTGGGGGTTCTAGATGCTATTTTGGTTATGACTCATGGTGACGAGTCATAAGGTTTGGGTACGAGTCAATGAGTGACTCGTAGGGCGGCACTTTTTCAGCTTTTTAACTGAGGGCACTTTGGATATTTTCCACTTTAACCCTTGCGACCCAATAACTTAAAACCATTTTTGGGACTTCATTAGCCCACTATTCTCTATTAAATACTCCCAAATACTCTCTAAAATTCTCCATTCAAGTTAAAGCTAGGGTTCCAAGAGAGGTGGTTATCTTAGGTTCTAAAGGTGCTTTCTTCTTTAAATTTCTTGGTATTTGAGGCATGTTAATCTTACCCTATACTTGTATTTTATTAATGCCATGATTTGTATAAGATTTATATGGTTTTGATATTAGGTTTTGAACTAAGGGTTAAGGGTTTTGAATATAAATTGTTTAAATGTTTCATCTATGATATTTATGATTTTTTTTGCTTAAACTGATGGTTGGTAAATTATTTAGGGCGTATGGGAATGGTGGATGGATTTGTTTACAATGGAATCCCTAAATTGGTAAATCATGGAAATAATGGTATAAAGGAATCCCCAAATTCATTGGTTTGGTATGGAAATTGGTAACAACCTCAACCCACTTGCATAATTGATTTTACAATATGCATTATCACTTGGTTTGATTTATTTCTTGACATAATACATGGCTTAATTGGTTATTTGGAAGATAATGGTCTTGAAAACCTTGCGGGGTACACGAGAATCCCATAAGTGATTTTTATAATGGATTCTGCGGGTACACAGGAATCCCTAAGTGTTGGCTTAACAACATTGCTTACAAGTTATAGTCGGTAAGACAATACCACTTAATAATTCCTTAATAATTGACTCCTAGAATTGGTGGTTAGGTTATCGTTAAATGTTTTAAATTGGGAAATAATGGAGGTTGTGTTAGCTAGCCGTGAAGGTGTGAGTCAGAAGGACAAATCTTGGAAACTCATGTTTGCTCACATGAGGGTTGGTCTTGATGACCAAGCACTTATGGGGTATAAAAGAATCCCCCAAGTGCACATACATATATATGTATCATAGAGGGTGAAAGGTATAATAGAATCCCTGTTCATTTATGATATCTCCAGTTTGTGCGGCTAACACACACTAGGGCCTGTCCAGGGGGTAACACTGAACCCATATAGCTCATAGGTAGATTTATGATGGTAACGCTTCACAACCCAGGTTAAGATTTTCTTTAAAATTCATGCTAAGCATTGCTCCCGACCCCAGCATGTGTATATATTTATGTATATGTATATGTACATCATAAGATATTATGTATTGGATGTTGTACTGGTCTGAACAGTTATCATGGCATTATTTTATTCCTCTATCCCTGAGTTATATGCTAGCGCTCCAACTATTAATCGTCTTTGGATGTTGTATCCCTACGTGATGCAGGAACTAGTCATACTTCTACATATCTTGCTCATTGACTTTGTAAGATCCCACAAAATTCCTAAGCTTAATTCCGTCCTTTAAGCCTGTCAAGGGGGTCCCAAACTTAGAAAATTCTAGCTTGGTTTCCAGACTTAATTTATTTTTGGCCTTCAAAAGTTGGCAATCTTATTTTGCGATCTTAATTTCCTTTAATGGTCGGTATTCATGCTAATTCATGATCAGGGAGGTCAATAGGTGTTCCCAGACAAGTTTCGGATTTTTTAGACCTTGTTTAGACCACGGTTGGTGTCCCAAAATAGTGGACCAATGCGATCTTGGCATGCCACATCACCTATCACATTAGTTAACATTGTTGTAGGTTGCTAGAGCCAAAAGTACTGAGGCTTGAGGCGATCACGGTGTGACGCATCGAGTAGCGGATCGGTGCCATTGACGTGCCGCGTCACTCAACACGTCGGTGTCCAGTTTTAGTCATTAAATGACTGCATCCTTAAGGGTAATTAGGTTATTTTCCTCGACCTTCAACCCTTATAAACATGAAATTTAGCCCTCTTTTGGCTAATACATTCCTTATTCCATAATTGCTCAAGAACAAGAAACCTTAGGTGATCAATTTCAAGACAAGGATTCAAGCTTTCCTTCATCAATCTTTAAGAAATCACCCACCTAGGTATGTAAAGTGTTCATCAAAGGATCTCTTTCATCCTTGGAGTTCAAAAAACCATTTTTTTAAAGCTTAAATAATGATGTTCATGTTGTGGATTGAAATTGTATCCATGTTGTTGATTTGTATGGTTTCCATAATGGAATCATTATGTATTCCTTGATATTATGTTATCATGTGGATTGAATTTCATGAAATTGAGTTGATTAAAGTAGCCAAGATGTAATTGTTTAGTGTTCATGCCCAAGCTTAAGTATATGCATCCCATGTGTTTGATAAAATGCCTAAGTGAGTAGAATTGTGTTTTATGACCCTTTGTTGATGTAAATGATGATCTCAGGCTACAACTAGATGTTTAAAATGACTCCTATGCTATATCTATGCCTTATAGTTGTTTGATGGAATGCTCATGAGACTAGAATTGTGAAATTATGATATGTTTGAATGGATTCCTATCCATGTACAAGATTATGAATATCAAGTGCTTTATGAAATCCCCCAATGATTGTATTATGAATTATGGCCTATGGTTATGTATTAAAAGAAGCATCATGTCCTTTTAGTTTCATGTTATCGAGTCCTGGGGGTACTTGCACCCGATAATTAAGATGTGTGCCTAGAGCCAGCTCTCAGTCAAGCCATGATCCTTAGAATTCAGTCAGTCACATGACTCCGGAAAACTCAGTAAATTCAGTATCAGTCCAGTCCTTCACAGTACTCAGTAATCTCAGTCAGTTATCAGATCTCAGTAGTATTCTGTTAGTCAATGGAACTCAGTGAAATCAATCCAGTTCATCCAGTAACATGATCATTGATAGCTCAGCCAAGCCTAGTATGAACTAGGAAATCAATTCAGTGTCTATTCAGTTGGGAGTAGGATTCAGCACTAAGTGAACCCAGGGATGAGGGATCACCTGTCAGCCAGTAGAGAGTGTGATCCTTAGGAGCAATCCTTGTATTCCAAAACTACGTATCCAACATAGTTTGAGATGTACCCCTACGATCTAGGGATTATACATCTCATTTGAGTTTTCCTACTAGGAGAGGTTGACGGAAGAGCTCCCTGATAGAGTGGGTTAACTCACAGCTTGTCTTTACTTATAGCACGGTACTGACACCCTTCCAGCTGGAGTTATAGGTTGGACCCCATCAGTTCAGATTTGGGGCATGTCAGTTAGATGATTACTTCCCACAGTCTCAGTCTTAGTCTCAAGAAAAGAACTCAGATAGTTCTTCAGATTCAGGACTGTCAGATACAGTCACTCAGTTCAGTACAGAACTCAGCTAGTTCCATCAGAATCAGGACTATTAGACACAGTCACTCAGTTAATAGTATATCAGTTATACAAAACTTATGTTATCAGTATTTATAGTCAGTAGTCATTATTATCCCAATCTCATTTACAGTTACGTATTCATGCATGTATTCTCACATTCATGTTATTTAGTCAGTTAGTATTGTACATGCATATGAACCCCATGCATTCAGCCTACCTCACTTTGCATACTAGTACATTCAAATATACTGAAGCATACTTTTATTTTGTTCTATGGTGTTTTATACCATATGTTCGTACGCTCAAGTTCTCGATCGTACTTAGCTTCACATTTAGTCAGCAGTAGTAGATTTACAGTGATTCCTCATCATTTGAGGATAGTATGATTATTTCATTACTTGATTATTTTAGTTTTAGTAGATGGAGTTAGTTGGGGACATGTTCCATCAACTCCACCATTTTCAGAAAGTTTAGAGTCTTTCAGACTAGCATGTTTAGACAGTTTATTTCAATTTTGGCATTGATATACCGTATTTCCAGATGTTATGTTTTTATCAGATATTTGAACCTTATGGCCTTTCAAACCTTTTATTCTGCATTTATAAAGTATATTATTCAGTGCTCAATTACAGATATCATTCATGGGTTGGCTTGTGTTTTCTTGGGATTGCTAGCACCGTATAACATTATGGATATCAAATTTAGGGCGTTACAAACTTGGTATTAGAGCCTAAGTTTCAATAGAGTCCTAGGAAGTCTGAAAAATTATATCTAGTAGATTCTTGTACATGGGTATGTTGCGCGCCATATTTATGTACAGGAGGCTATAAGATGTTTTAGGAACAGTTTCCCTTCTTTCAGTATTCATGTCATACCAGTGAACATGAGCCAAAATTTAACTCTCAGTGTAATCCATTTCTCTTTTTTCATTTACAGAACATGCCTCCCAAAAGAAGAAACGAAAATCAGTCAGCCCCTCAGCACGTTCAGACAGATCCCCTGGACGAGCATGTCTCCCATGCAAAATTCAGGACTGCATTTACTACTCTAGCCAAGTCAGTCACAACTCAGAATAAACGGCCAGCTGCTGTTCCGGCTAACTCAGTGGACAATACTGCTGCATCCAGGATTTGAGACTTCACCCGAATGAATCCTCTCCTATTCTCAGGTTCTAAATCCGAAGAGAATCCACAAAAGTTTCTCCACCAAGTTCAGAAAGTCACAGATATCATGGGAGTGACTTACAGTGAAGTGACTTACATTGAGAGTGCTGAGTTAGCCACTTATCATCTACAAGATGTAGCTCATACGTGGTTTAACAAGGGGAAAATAGACAGGGGTACAGATGCAGAGCCCATAGAGTAGGAAGAGTTTGTTACTGCCTTCATAGACCGATTATTTTCTCTAGAGCAGTAAGAAGCCAAAGTGTTAGAGTTCATCAATATCAGACAAGGTATCATGATCGTAAAAGAATACTCCCTTAAGTTTACTCAGTTAGCTAGGTATGCTCCCTATGTAGTAGCAGACAGTAGATCCAGAATGAGCAAGTTTGTGTCTGGGGTATCAAGTAGAGTGGTTAAGGAGTTCAGGACTGTGATGATGATTAAGGAGATGGACATATATATGCTTATGGTCCATTCTCAACTAATTGAATAGTAGAATCTTAAGAAGAAAGAGGGAGAGAATAAGAGAGCCAAAATGGGTAGCTATAGTTTTTTTTCAGTCAGGGTCGCAGAGAGGTAATCGTTCTCATCATAGTCATAAGTTTTTAGTCCCAGTTCCATCCTTAGATAGTGAACTAGTACCCAAGTTTAGAAATGACCGTAGGGATAGGTCACCAGGCTCCAAAGCCCAGGGTAGTGAGAGCAGGAGTTTTACTAATCCATTTTGCGAAGAGTGTGGTAAGTATCATAAAGGGGTGTGTAAAGCTGGCAGTGATGTGTGTTTTGGATGTGGTGAGTCAGGTCAAAAAGTCCGAGACTGTCCTAAACCCAGCCCTGGAAGTTAGCACGATCGTCCTTCAGCCAAGTCTGATCACCCGAATCAGCCAGGTGCAAATTCCAGCGCTATCAGTGGGCAACACCCAAACAGACTCTATGATCTTCAGTCCTGATAGAATTAGGAAAATCTTCCTGATGCAGCCACTGGTATCTTACCGATCCCTCATTTACATGTTCACGTTTTTTTAAATTCAGGAGCTTCTTTTTCTTTTGTAACTCTTTACATAGCAGTCAACTTTAAGGTCAGACCAAATGTTAACAGGACCTTTCTCAGTCATCACCCATTAGGTCAGCCCATCATAGCCCGTCAGGTATACAGGGACTGTCCGGTTATGATATCTCAGAAAGTCAGGCCTTCAGGTTTCAGTAGTAATACGAGTATGTGTAAGAAATCCATAAGGGAAGATGATTCTCGACCCAATCCTACCTCAGTGCAAAGTTTTATACTTCAACCATTATGATACTTACGCATAGTTTTCTTCTGCGCTATGGTATTTTATACCATAGGTTCGGACGCTCAAGTTCCCAATCACACTTAGCTTAAGATTCAGCCAGAAGTAGTAGATTTGCAGTGAGTCCTCATCATTCGAGGATAGAATGATTATTTCATTACTTCATTATTTCAGTTTAAGTAGATGGAGTTAGTTGGGGACATGTCCCATCAACTCCACAGTTTTCAGATAGTTTAGAGGCTTTTAGACTAGCCTGTTCAAATAGTTTATTTCAGTTTTGGTATTGATATATCGTATTTTTAGATGTTATGTTTTATCAGATATTTGAACCTTATGTCCTTTCAGCCCTTTTATTCCATATTTATATAGTATATTATGCAGTGCTCAGTTACAGATATTAGTCATGGGTTAACTTGTGGTCCTTCGGGATTTCTAGCACTGTGTAGCATTTTGGGTATCAGATTCGGGGCATTACAAACTTGGAGTTGATGGGACATATTCCCAACTAACTTCGAACTACTGAAATAATAAAGTAATAAAATAATCATGCTATCCTCGAATGATAAGGACTCACTGCTAGTCTGGCTGCTGAACGGCTGATCTACTAAGGATGCTCGAGAGCTCGTGCTTCTAAACCTATGGTATAAAATACCCTAGAGCAAATGCGTTAGTACGATTGAATGTACTGGTATGAAAGTAAGGTAAGCTGAATACAAAGGTCCATATGCATGAACAATAATAACTGACTAATGACATAAATATGAATGCGTGAGAAATATATGCATGAATATATAGACTGGAACTGGGGTAGTGACAATACTGAATACTGATGTACTGACATCAGAGTTTACTAATACTGGGATACTGAATAACTGAGTTTATTGATGATATTAATTATGGAGTTTACTAGTAATTAATATCTGAGGTTACTGGTACTATATTACTGATAACTGAGTATACTAATAATAAAAAACTATCTGAGTTCTTTACTGGACTAGGTGACTGTATCTGACAGTCCTGAATCTGAAGAACTATCTGAGTTCTAGACTGAACTGGATGACTGTATCTAACAGTCCTGATTCTAATGGAACTAGATAAGTTTCGTACTGAGCTAAGTGACTGTATCTGACAGTTCTGATATCTGTAGAACTGAACTGAGTTATATTACTGAGACTGAATCTAAAACTGAGACAGTGGGAGTCAATCATCTAACCGGCATACCCTAAATCTGAACTGGTGGGGTCCAACCTATAACCCCAGCTGGAAGGGTGTCAGTACCGTGCCACGGGTAAAGAAAAGCTATGAGTAAACTCTCTCTGACAGGGAGCTCTTCCGTCAACCCCTCCTGTAAGGAAAACTAAAAGAAGATTTATTGTCCCTAGACTCGTAGGGGTACATCTTAACCTACGCTGGCTATGTAATTCTGGAATGCAGGGATTTCTACTAAGGATCACGCCCTCTACTGTCTAACAGGTGAGCCCTCATCCCTAGGTTCACTCGGTGCTGAATCCTACTCCCAACTGAATAGACACTGAATTGGTTTTCCTAGTTCACACTAGGCATGACTGAGCTGTAACTGATGGTATAGTTTTTACTGACTGAATTGAGTTCATTGAGTTCCGTTGAATGAGGAATACTACTAAATTCTGTGAACTGACAGAATGCTACTGAGTTATGCTAGCTGACTGAGTTACTGAGGTCTGAACTGAAAACTATTGAGATCTGATAACTGACTGAGATTATAGAGATTATTGAGATCACTGAGATTACTAGACTGATACTGAATTTACTGAATTTTCCTGAGTCATATGACTGACTAAGTTCTACTGATCATGAATTGACTGTGAGTATCGTGAAAACTGATACTGGCTCTAGGCACACAACTAAATTTTCAGGTATTAAATACCCCCAGGACTCAATAGCATGAAACTGACAATACATGACACTTCTTGACACATAATCATAGTCAACAATTCATAGTACAATTATTGGAAATATTCATGAAGTATTTGACATTCATAATCTTGTACATGGATAGGAATGCAGTCAATCACATTCATAGTTTCACAATTCTAGTCTCATGAGCATTCCACCAAACAACTGCAAGGCATAGATTTAACATAGAAGTTATTTTGAACATAAGAGTGAAACATGGATTCATCATTTAGGTTCTATTGAGTCATAATGCATGATTCTTGTTCTTTTAGACATTTTATCAAACACCTAGTATGCATAACTTAGGGCATAGGAATGATCATCAAATTACAAAACAACTCAATTGATAGGTTTTCAAGCCACATACTAACATAGAGTCATGAAAACACATTAAAGATTCCAACTTGGGATTCATACACAACATCAACATGATCATAATAAATCCACAACATAAACATCACAATTTATAATTTAAAAATTGGATTCTTGGGCTTCATGGGTGAAAGGAATCCATGAATGAACACTTGACATACCTTAGTTCTTGATTCTACGAAGATTGACGGTGGAATTCCCTTGAATTTGGATCCCCAATTGAAAACCCTAACTTTTTCTTGAGAGAATTTTGAGAGAAGTGGCTATATTATGGTTGAAATGGGGCTTAATCCCATGTTTTAGACTTATATATGGGTGGGAAATTAACCCTTTTGCCCCTCAAAGATGCGGACATTTAATGACTAAAAATTAGGCATCGATGCTATTAGCGACGCGGTGCGTCATGGCATCGACGGGATAGTTGATGCGTCATGCCATCATCGCGTCGAGCCTCAGTACTTTGACCCTGACAACCCGCAACAATATCAAGCAACGCAATTGGCGATGCAATGCACCAAGATCACGTTGGTCCACTATTTTGGGATTTCGAACGTGGTCTAAATGAGTTTCGAAAACTTTGAAACTTGTTTGGGAACACCTATTCACCTTCCTGGTCATGAATTAGCAAGAATACGGACCATTAAAGGACATTAAAGTCATGAAATGAGACTGCGGACTTTCAAAGGCTAAAATAAACTAATTCTGGAAACTTAGCTAGAACCTTCTAAGTATGGGACCCCCTTAACAAGCATAAATGGACTGAATTAAGCTTAGAATTTTGCGGGGTCTTATAATATATCTCCCATAGAAACATTCTTCCTTAAATGAGACTGACTGATATGGGGAAAATGATAAACTAAAGTACATGCTGAACATGAACAACTGAAATATGAGTACATGACTGACATTACTGATTTGTTGAGATTTGTTCTGAGCATGCATATTTGAAGTATGATTTCATGACTGGTATGACTGATAAGCTGAATATGTTATACTGAACATGCATATCTGTTGCATGAATACATGACTGATCTGACACATGAATGCATGACTGAATATGCAATGGTAATTGATACAAAGTTTATCATAGAAATCTGAGCATGAAACTGGATAAGTTCAAGGGAGACTGTTTCCTTACACTGAAAATGCTAATGAGCCTGAAATTAATTACAAGATATGCATGACCAAAAACACATAAACGTAACTGAGTTTGGAATGTGATACATGAGCTAGATATCGTGATTTGAATTGAGTACCTTGAATACATGGCTTACGGCTGAGATCAGAGTTTGAGGGTCAACTCATGAGTACCTCTTACCCCAAACTAGATTCGTTACAAAAATAGAGAGCATCACATTTATTTCATGAATGTTCGGGGAATTATAGGGTATCTCCCTCTTGGGGCACTATGTCCCTTGAAAATATACTGGGCTGACTTTGCTGAGCTATGACGAAAGTTGTGGCGATACACGAGACACCTTTTATCTGAATATCTGAGATCTAAAACTAAGACATGATATCTGAACTGGGCTAAACACGCAACAACCTGGTTAGTCCATCTTAGAATGATCACATTCATGAGACTCTGGGTAGTGCGACTAAATGGAAAGATGGGAAACCATACCATCTAAACTTATCTGGATGGCTGCTAAACTGAATTACTGGTTGCTTAACTAACTCATACTGAAACTTCTACTCGACTGAAGCATTCCTATGACACTCTTTCTGTAGAGTTCTAGTGACTGAAGGGAGAAAGTGAATCTTGGCCTGATCTGAGCAAGACATCAGAATAGGAGAACGCAACATGGCTGGGATTCTTATATTAGGAGATAAGGCCTATGAAACATCATCTAAGATAAAGTGACTAAGCCTTATGCACTGCAACTGAGACTACTAAAAAGATTTATATGGGTGTGAGCATGAATGCATAAATATACTAACTTATCTGATTAACTGAATGACTGATAGCTGACTACTGGATCTGTAAGGCTGAACTGTACTTAGCCTGAAAGGATAGACTTAGACTATAAAGTATTATACATAAAAGGTAATGATTGACTGGGTAACATAAGGTAACTGAGCATGAATGAGTGAAAAACTGTATTACCTTAAGAACACAAGACCAAGCATCCAACATGATTTGGAAACATTTTGTAAACTGAGGTACTAAAATACCAATGACTGAATAACTGATGGCCATATTCTATGGTCAGGTAATCCTGAAAGTGAACTAAGTTTATGATATGACTGGACTAGGACTGGGACTGAGATTGTAGCTATGATGGTAATTGAGACTATAACCGTAACTAAGACTGTAACTAGGACTGAATTCTAGTTCCTAATAATTGAGGGTTAGACTGGTACTGAAGTACTGAATCTTGATGGCTAAATAACTGATAACTGAAGGCCATGGTTCTGTAGGAATATCTGAGTCCTTTACTGAATACTGATGACTGGATGATGCTATAAATGAGGGCTCAGGGATGGAACATCAACACCACAGATTCATCAAGGGATCTAAACTGTGGATATATATGACATATTCTAAATTTTTAACTGTTCATTAGGAGCGTAGCATGAGTCATGTGGGATGAACATACTATAAAACATGATGCGAGTGCATGAGTCATGAGCTGCATGACCTGAGTTTGGAGTTTCTGTGTTCATGGGACATGATTTGTAACACTGAGTGAACTGGGATTCCTCATACTAGGAACTTAAAATGCCCACGATTCTATAAAATGTGTGAATATATGTTGGGTTCACAGAATTGTGACGTGATGCATGTGTAAGTATCGTGATGGTTGAAGTACAAAACTTTGCATTGGGATAGGAATGGGTCGGGAATCATCTTTCCTTACTGATTTCCTACCCATACTGGTATTACTACTAGAACCTGAAGGCCTAGTTTTCTGAGGTACTATAACCGAACAGTTCCTATATACCTGTCGAGCTATGATAGACTGACCCGCTGGGTGAAGACTGAGAAAGGTCCTGTTAATATATGGTCTGACCATAAAGTTGACTGGTGTGTAAAGAGTTATAAAAGAAAAAAAATCTCCTGAATCTGAAGAAGTATAAATATGTAAATAAGAGATCTGTATCATACCAGTGGTTGCATTAGGAGGACTTTCCTGATCCTGTCGGGACTGAAGTGCATAGAGTCTATTTGGCGTTGCCTACTGATAGCGCTGGAATTGGCACCCTGCTGATTTGGGTGATCGTACTGAGCTAAAGAACGATCGTGCTAACTTTGTGGACCGGGTTTAGGATAGTCACGGACCTTATGACCTGACTCGCCACATCTGAAACACACATTACTGCCCGCTCTACATACACCCTTATGATACTTACCATATTCTTTGCAAAGCGGATGAGTGCAAATAATGCTTGCACTACCCTGGGTTTTAGAGCCTGGCGCCCCATCCCTACAATTATTTCTGAACTTTAGTACTGGTGCACTTGCTGAAGAGGGAACTGGAACTGAAAGTTTCTGACTATACTGAGAACGGTTGCCACCCTGCGACCCTGGTTGAGAAAAACTATAACTACCTGTTCTGTCTCTCTTATTCTCTCTTTCCTTCTTCTTAAGTTTCTTCTCTTCAATCTTTTGAGCATGGACCATAAATCTAGATATGTCCATCTCCTTAATCAACATCACAATCCTACATTCCTTAACCACTCTACCTGAAACTCCAGACACAAACTTGCTTATTCTAGATCTACTGTCTGCTACTGTATGGGGAGCATACCTGGATAACAGGGTGAACTTGAGGGAGTATTCTTTCACACTCATGCTACCTTGTATGAGATTGATGAACTCTAACACTTTGGCTTCTTTCTGCTATAAGGGAAAAAATCTATTTAGGAAGGTCGTAGCAAACTCTTCCCATTCTATGGGCCCTGTATCTGTACCTCTGTCTACCTTTCACTGTTTAAACCATGTATAGGATACATCATGTAGATGATAGGTGGCTAACTCATCACTCTCACTGAAAGTCACTCCCATGATTCTGTGACTTTCTGAACTTGATCGAGGAACTCCTGTGGAACCTCTTCAGACTTAGAACCGGAGAATAGGGGAGGATTCATTCGGGTGAAGTCCTGAATCCTGGTTGTAGCTAAATTGGCCACTGGGTTGGATGGAATAACAGTTGGCCATTCATTCTATGTTGTGACTGGATTGACTAGAGTAGTGAATGCAGTCCTGAATTTTGCATGACAAACATGTTCATCTAGGGGATATTCTTAAACGGGCTGAGGTGTTGACTGATTACCGGTTCTCCTTTAACTAGCCCTTTTGGGAGGCATGTTCTATAAATGAAAGGAAGATCGAATTAGACTGGGAGTTAAATTTGAGGTCATGCTCACTGGCACGACATGAATACTGAAAGAAGAAAATTGTTCCTAAAACATCCCATAGCCTCCTGTCCATAAGTGTGGTGCAAAATACACCCATTCACAAGACTCTACTTGATGCAGATTTTTAGACTTCCTAGGACACTATTGAACCTTAGGCTTTGATACCAAGTTTATAACGCTCCGAATCTAGTACCCGGAATGCTACACGGTGCTCATGACCCCAAAGGACCATAAGCTAATCCATGACTGATATCTGTAATTGAGCAATGAATAATATACTGTAAATATGTGGAATATAAGCTATAAGTCCATAAGGTTCAAAACTAAACTAACACCTAATATAAAACAATGTCTGTAATGGGGTATAACAATATCCAAAACTAAAATAAACTGTCTGAAACATGCTGCAGTTTGAAAGCCTCTAAGACTGACTAAAAATTATGGAGTTGATGGGACATGTTCCCAACTAACTCTGAACTACTAAAATAATAATGTAATAAAATAATCATGCTATCCTTGAATAATAAGGACTCACTTCTAGTCTAGCTGCTGAACGTCTGATCTACTAAGGATGCTTGGGAGCTAGTGCTTCTAAACCTAAGGTATAGAACACCATAGTACAAATGCATCAGTATGATTGAATGCACTGGTATGCAAGTGAGGTAAGCTGAATGCAAGGATCCATATGCATGAATAATAATAACTAACTAATGACATGAACATAAACGCATGAGAAATACATGCATGAATACATAGACTGGAACTGGGGTCGTGACAATACTGAATACTGATGTACTAACATCTGAGTTTACTAATACAGGGATACTGAATAACTGAGTCTATTGATGATATTAATTACGGAGTTTACTGGTAATAAATATCTGAGGTTACTGGTACTATATTACTGATAACTGATAACTGTGTATACTGATAATAAAAAAAACTATCTGAGTTCTTTACTGGACTAGGTGACTGTATCTGACAGTCCTAAATCTGAAGAACTATCTGAGTTCTAGACTGAACTAGATGACTGTATCTAACAGTCCTGATTCTGATGGAACTAATTGAGTTTCGTACTGAGGTAAGTGACAGTATCTGACAGTCCTGATATCTGTAGAGCTGAACTGAGTTCTATTACTGAGACTGAATCTAAAACTGAGACTGTGGAAGACCATCATCAAATTGACATGCCCCGAATCTGAACTGGTAGGGTCTAACCTGTAACCCCAGCTAAAAAGGTGTCAGTACCATGCCACGGGTAAATACAAATTGTGAGTAAACCCTCTCTGACATGGAGATCTTCCGTCAACCTCTCCTATAAGGAAAACTCAAAGGAGATGTATAGTCTCTAGACTCGTAGGGATACATCTCAACCTACGATGGCTACGTAGTTCTGGAATGCAGGGATTTCTATTCAGGATTATACCCTCTACTAGATAATAGGTGAGCCCTCATCCCTGGGTTCACTCAGTGCTAAATCCTACTCCCAACTGAATAGACACTGAGCTAGTTTTCCTAGTTTACACTAGGCATGACTGAGTTGTTACTGATGGTACAGTTTTTACTAACTAAACTGAGTTCACTGAGTTTTGTTGAATAATGGAATACTATTGAATTCTGTCAACTGACAGAATGCTACTGAGTTCTGCTAGCTGACTGAGTTATTGAGGTATGAACTGACTACTACTGAGATCTGATAACTAACTGAGATTACTGAGATTACTGGACTGATACTAAATTTATTGAATTTTCCTGAGTCACATGACTGGCTGAGTTCTACTGATCATGGCTTGAATGTCAGTATCATGAAAACTGACACTGTCTCTAGGCACACAACTAAATTGTCGGGTATTAAATACACCCAGGACTTGATAGCATGAAACTGACAAGACATGACACTTTCTGACACATAACCATAGTCAACAATTCATAGTACAATCATTGGAAATTTTCATGAAGTATTTGACATTCATAATCTTGTACATGGATAGGAATGCATTCAATCACATTCATAGTTTCACAATTCTAGTCTCATGAGCATTCCACCAAACAACTACAAGGCATAGATTTAACATGAATGTCATTTTGAACATAAGGTTGAAACATGGTTCATCATTTAGGTTCTATTGAGTCATAAGGCATGATTCTTGTTCTTTTAGACATAGTATGCATAACTTAGGGAATAGGCATATTCATCAAATTAATACATCATAATTCCACAAAACAACTCAATTGATAGGTTTTCAAGCCACATAATAACATAGAGTCATGAAAACACATTAAAGATTCCAACTTGGGATTCATACACAACATGATCATAATAAATCCATAACATAAACATCACAATTTATAATTTAAAAATTAGATTCTTGGGCTTCATGGATGAAAGGAATCCTTGTATAAATACTTGACATACCTTAGTTCTTAATTCTACGAAGATTGATGGTAGAATTCCCTTGAATTTGGATCCCCAATTGAAAATCCTAACTTGTTCTTGAGAGGATTTTGAGAGAAGTGGCTATATTATGGTTAAAATGGGGCTTAAACCCATGTTTTAGACTTATATAGGGGTGGGAAATTGAGCCTTTTGCCCCTCAAAGATGCGGACATTTAATGACTAAAAACTGGGTATCGACGCTATTAGCAACGCGGCGCGTCATGGCATCGACGCGATAGTTGATGCGTCATGCCATCATCGCATCGAGCCTCAGTACTTTGACCCTGGGAACTTGCAATAATATCAACCAACGCGATTGGTGATGCGGCGCGCCAAGATCGCATTGGTCCACTATTTTAGGATTCCAAACGTGGTCTAAACGAGTTCTGAAATATCCAAAACTTGTATGGGAACACCTATTGACCTTCCTGGTCATGAATTAGCAAGAATACGGACCATTAAAGGACATTAAAGTCACAAAATAAGACTGCAAACTTTCGAAGGCTAAAGTAAACTAAGTCTAGAAACTTAGCTAGAACCTTCTAAAATGGGACCCCCTTAACAAACATAAATAGACTGAATTAAGCTTAGGATTTTGTGGGGTCTTACAATAGTTTGTCACAAGCCAAACCAGGGCCCTCGCCGTGATAAGCATCCTGAACTATGAAGGCCCGAGAGCCCTTGTAACTTGTAATCACATACACCATTCATATACAAAAACAGAAGTGCAGAAAATACAAAAAAAATGGAATCATGGTCATAAATCTAAAATATGTTCAACAATATGAAAATAGGTTTTTCGACATAAAAGCAACTTTTTTTTCTGTCTACGAAATCTCTACTACATAAGACATCAAAACTTTTCTGAATCTGGGACAAGGCCCTCACTAGGCCAAAACCATAATAAATGATAAATAACTGAAAGAAAATAGGCCTTCTGAAATATAGAAGGCTCACCAACTGTACTCTTCACTCCTGCCTGACGTAATCTAATACTTATCAGGACCCCTAGACTGAGCCTCAGAACCTGGAAGGTAAGGGGTCAATACATATGTACTGGTACGCAGAGAAATCCAAAATAATGTGTTTATATATATAAAATAAGTGAGAGTAAATCACAAATCATCATGCATGATATAGTTCAAAACACTTGGGCACTTATTGAATAATCATAAAACATTCATGTCAGTATAATTCAATTCTTTGTATTACTTCTGAGTTAGGTGGCACTCCCCTACAAGTCTGATATTCCGTCATTGACACAACGGGGAAGTCCCCAACCCAAATTTACCGCAAGGGTTGGAGTTTCTGAGTCTGATACTCCATAGGGAACTAGGCCAACATAGAATAATATACCCGTATCGAAAAAACACGATTTTGGGCAATGAGTTGTCTGAATTCGTGCCTCCTTCGGGGAAACACCTAACATCTTTTTATGCCCTATTTTAGCCTTTTCTGAACATGTATTATTCTAAATTCAAAATCATAAAAGTAAGATAGAAATCTAATTTCTATAGTAGTCTGTGTCTGTTAGGGCATTGTCTAATTTGGTATCGTCATACCAAAACTTGCAGGTCGAATAATTATGTCATAATGTGCCATATCTGATCATTTCATTCTAAACAATGTTCAGGCCACTTGAACATACATATAGTATAAGAAAATTCATATCTCAAATCATAATTCTAAATCATGCAAAGGCTTTCCATTCATTCAATAATTAAAATAAGTGGTGGCCAATTTCTCAAAAACACTCTTGAAGTTTCTTCATTTATCAATCTCAACATTTTAAATCATAATAATATTCCTCTCTCCAATTCTTAATCATCATAAAATTCACATAAGATAATTAGCATCTTGATTCCTTTCTTAAAACCATGAAATGTAAAGATTCATAACTTGTAAATCAAGTAACGAAGTAATAGGACAGGAGGAGATTCGATATTTCATGCTCCCAATTCACAATTCAAACTTTCAATGGAAACATACATATATACTAATCAAATCACTTTCAAGGGAAGTCCTAAAGACCAAAATAATATTCTCAAGGATTCTAAAACACGATTATAATTGTAAATCCAAAACCCTTTTCGTAAAATCATGATTTCAAAACCTTTTGCATTATTAAAAGAATTTGCTATGCTCATGTAGTTTTTAGGAAAACCCCACGTACCTTATCTTGTTTAGGAAGAAGAGTGGATTTCGAATTTCACCTTAGTTCTTGAAACTATTGACTTGCAAGGATGAGCTCTTGACCTTAAAAGAAGAGGCTAGGGTTTTTAATTGATGTTAAGAGAGTTATTTTTCATGAAACCAACCTAAAGTGCTGATATGATCTTTTAATCTCGTGTTTGGGGCATACTAGAATAAGGAAAAATGACCCAATTTCCATTAAAAATATTGATTTTAAAAGCTGAAACAACTGGGCATCGACGCGATTGGCGACGCGTCGTGCCCTAATCGCGCCAAGCCTCAGTACTTTTGCCTGGCAATTCTTGCACAAAAATTGGCGAATGCAATGGGTGATGCGGCGCGCTAAGATCACATTGGTCCACTATTTTGGGACACCAAACAAGGTCTAAACGCAACTCAAAAAATCTGAAACTTGTCCAGGAACACCTGTTGACCTCCCGGATCATGAACTAGCTAACATATCAACTATTGAGGTTCGGTAAGGTCAAGAATAATATCATCAACAATTAAGATCTCAAAATTACTAAGTCCATTTTGACACTTAGAGTATTTTCAAGATGTTAGCCTCTTAAACATGGCTCTAGGTGACATCAAGTCGAACAAAACTATGGGGCATTACATTATCCCCCCTTGGGATCATTCATCCCCTAATGATGACTTAGAACATAGGTAAGAACAATTTCAACATACCAAGGAAAATAAAGAAGGAGGGATATGGAGAGAAATTGAATAGTACCTTCTATGACATCACCCATTGACTCAAAGAGGTTTGGATACCTAGCTCGCATGTCATCTTCTGATTCCTAAGTAGCTTCCTTAACTTTTTGATTCTTCCACAGTATCTTAACCGAGACTATTTCCTTGTTTCTCAACTTTATAACTTGGCAATCAAAGATTTCAATAGGTTGTTCTTCTTAAGACAAGGAGTCTATCACCTTGATATCCTCTACAGGAAACACTAGGGAATGGTCTCCAATACATTTCTTCAACGTGGATATGTGGAACACCGAGTAAATAGAACCCAGATTTGCAGGCAACCCTAACTCATATGCAACCCCACCTATCCTTCTAAAAATCTGGTATGGCCCTATATAGTGAGTACTCAACTTCCCTTTCTTCCCAAAATGCATAACTCCCTTCATAGGAGAGACTTTAAGAAACACCCAACCACTAACCTCAAATTCTATCTCCCTTCTTCTAACATCAGTATAGGACTTCTGTCGACTCTGAGCTATTTTAAGTCGTTCTCTAATGATTTTTACTTTCTCCATTGCCTGATGAACAAGATCAGGCCCAAACAACCATATTTTACCTACTTCAAACCACCCTATTAGAAAGCTACATCTTCTTCCATACAATGCCTCAAAAGGAGCCATCTTAATACTGGCATAGTAGCTATGATTATATGCAAACTATATCAATGGCAAGTGATCTACCCAACTATCTTTGAAGTTAATTACACAGGCCCTCAATATATCCTCAAGGGTCTGAATGGTTCGTTCGGTTTGCCCATCGGTCTGAAGGTAGAAAGCAGTACTCAGGTTCACTTGGGTACCTAAACCCCTCTGAAAGGATTTCCAAAACTGCGAAGAGAATTACGTACCTCAGCCAGATATGATGGATACAGGTGCCATATGCAAATGAACTACTTCTGTAATGAACAACTTAGCATAATCATCTCCTAAATAGTTAGTCCTGACAGGCAGAAAATGAGCTGACTTGGTCAGCCGATCCACAATTACCCAAATATAATCATACTAATTTTGGGACCTCGGAAGTCCCATAATGAAATCCATATTTATCATCTCCCACTTCCATAAAGGCAAAGCTATCTCTTGGGAAGTACCACCTGGCCTTAAATGTTCCACTTTAACTTGTTGATAATTCAAACACTTGGAAACAAAGTCAGCCATATCACATTTTATATTAATCCACCAATATATAGCTTCTAGATCATGATACATTTTTGTAGAGCCTGGGTGAACAGCATACCTCGAATTGTGATCTTCGTTAAGGATTGTTTTCTGCAAACCATCTACATCTGGCACACATAATCTACCCTGATATCTCAGACTCCCATCACCACCAATTTCAAAAGACATCACCTTCTGCTGCCCTACATCTTTCTTAATTTACATCAAAATGGGATCTTCGGCCTGTTTCTCTTTAACTTCTGCACAAAGGGAAGATTTAGCTATCTCATGAACAACTACTCTTCCATCCACGGAATCCAAAAGTCGCACCCCTATATTTGAAAGTGATGAATATCCTTCACTATCTCCCTCTCCCCTTTCTCAACATAAGAAAGGCTGCCTATAGATAATCTGCTGAGGGTATCAACTACCACATTTACCTTTCTTGTATGATAGTGCAAGCTCATGTCATAATCCTTCAAAAGTTCCAACCAACATCTCTGTCGGAGATTTAATTATTTCTATGATAAAACATCCTGTAAACTCTTTTGGTCAGTAAATATATCAACATGTACCCCGTAAAGATAATGTCGCTAGATTTTAAGTGCAAACACCATAGCCGCTAACTCCAAGTCATGGGTGGGGTAATTTCGCTCATGCACCTTCAACTGCCTAGATGCATAAGCCACCACCTTACCATGTTGCATAAGTACACACCCAAGTCCTACTCGGGATGCATCACTGTACACAATAAAACCCTCTATACCTTCTATAAGAGTCAAAATAGGTTCAGTAGTCAAATTGTCTTTCAACCTCTCAAAACTATTCTCACAGAAGTCAGACCACACAAACTTTACCTTTTTCTGTGTCAACTTAGTAAGTGGAGTAGCTATGGAAGAAAAAATCTCTACGAACCTTCTGTAATACCCTGCCAAACCCAAGAATCTCTAAATGTCAATTGGAGTCATGGGTCTGGGCTATTTTCTCACTGCCTCAACCTTTTGGGGATTACCCTTAATCCCGTCGCTAGACACAATATGCCCCAAGAAAGCAATAGCCTCAGTTACAACGTTAGTTCAGTAATTAATATTTAGTAAAGGACTCAGATAGTCCTACAGGACCATGGCTTTCAGTTATCAGTTACTTAGCCATCAGAATTTTGTACTTCAGTACCAGTCTAAACCTTGGTTATCAGAAACTATCATTCAGTTTTAGTTATAATCTTAGTTATGATTACAGTCTCAATTACCATCTTAGCTACAATCTCAGTCCCCATCCTTGCCCAGTAATCAGTTCAGTAACTCAGTTTAGTTTTAAGATTTCTCGACCATAGCATATGGCCATCAATTACTTAGTTATTAGTATTTTAGTACCCCAGTTTTTAGAATGTATCCAAAATATGTTAGACGCCTAATTTTTCATTCTTAAGGTAATACAGTTTTCACTCACTCATGCTTAGTTACCTCATATTATCCAGTCAGTCATTACCTTCTATGCATTATGCTCTATTGTTTCAGTCCAGTTGTTTAGACTAAGTTCAGTTAAGTTTTGCAGACCCAGTATTCAGTTATCAGTCCTTCAGTTAATCAGATGAGCAATATATTTAAGCAGTCGTGATCAATACCCGTGTAAATGTTTTTGGTGGTCTCAAATGACGTGTTATACTAAAATGGAGAGCGTAGTTGAAAGAGTGTCGAGAAGTACTTCAGTTAAGTATAAGTTTTTAGTATGAGTTAGTTTAAGAAGCTAGTAATTCAGTTTAGTAGTCAGGAGAACGAGTTTGGATGGTGTGGTTTCCCTTCGTTCCATCTAGTCACACTATCTGGAGTCCCATGAATGTGATCATTCTAAGATAGACCAACTAGGTAGTTGCGTGCTCATCTTAGTTTATGTATCACGTCTTAGTTTCAAATCCCAGATATTCAGTCATAATTCAGTTCATATGTGCCTTATGCATCGCCCTAGTTTTCCTTAGTATCTCAGCAAAATCAGTATTCTTTGAGGGACCTAGTGTCCCAAGAGGGAGATACACTATAATCCCTCAAACTTTCATGACATAAAAATGCCACTCTCTCTCCTCGGAATAATATAGTTAGAAGTAAGGGGTACTCATAAGTTGACTCTCAAACTTCGACCTCAACCGCAAGCCATGTATTCAAGGTGCTCAGCTAAGATCATGATATTTAGTTTATATACCATATTTCAGGCTCAGATATGTTCCCATGTTCCCATACATGCATGCCCAGTAAGTAATCTTGGGTTCATCAGTATTTTTAGTTTAAGGTAACAGTCTTCCATGAATTCACTCAGTTTCATGTTTAGATTCCATTACAAACTTGGTATTCAGTTTCATGCTCAGATTCCCATTATAAATTTGGTATCAATTACCATTACATATTCAGTCATATGTTCATGTGTCAGTTCAGTCATGTATTCACGCATCAGATATGCATGCTCAGCTTGATAAAATCAGCTTACCAGTAATCCCAGTCATGCATTCATTGAGTCAGCTATTCATGCATCAGATATGCATGTTCAGTATAATACATTCAGCTTATCAGTCATGTCAGTCATGTACTCATATTTCAGTTGTTCATGTTCAGTATGTACTTCAGCTTATCATTTCTCCCATCTCAGTTAGTCCCATTTAAGGATGAATATTCCCAAGGGGGAGATATTGTAAGATCCCGCAAAATTCCTAAGATTAATTCAGTCCTTTAACCTTGTCAAGGGGATCCCAGACTTAGAAAATTCTAGCTAAGTTTCCAGACTTAGTTTATTTTTGGCCTTCAAAAGATGGCAATCTCATTTCTCAACCTTAATATCCTTTAATGGTCGGTATTCTTGCTAATTCATGATCAGAGAGGTCAATAGGTGTTCCCGAATAAGTTCTAGATTTTTTAGACCATGTTTGGTGTCCCAAAATAGTGGACCAACGCAATTTTGGAGTGTCGCGTTGCCTATCCATTGGTTAACATTACTGTAGGTTGCCGGAGCTAAAAGTACTGAGTCTTGGCACGATCATGGCATGACACATCGAGTATTGCATTGGTGCCATTAATGCGCCGCGTCACTCAACACGTCGGTGCCCGGTTTTAGCCATTAAATGACTGCATCCTTAAGGGTAATTAGGTCATTTTCCTTGACCTTCAGCCCTTATAAACACGAAATTTAGCCCTCTTTTGGCTGAATACATTCCTTATTCCACAATTTCTCAAGAACAAGAAACCATAGGTGATCAATTTCAAGACAAGAATTCAAGCTTTCCTCTATCAATGTTCAAGAAATCATCCACCTAGGTATGTAAAGTGTTCATCCAAGGATCCCTTTCATCCTTAGAGTTTGATAACGCTCAAACTACAGCTCTCGTAAGAGTGTAAGCGGTCGTTGTCAAATATAGAACCCAACTGGGTTGGGTGTCGAATCCCACAGAGAATACTTGGTCACTAAGTAAGCAAAGATTAATAGACTTTTGGTGAAAGTTTCGTAAAAGAAGGGATTGTAACGTGCAATAATGTAACAAAGTGAAAACAAAAAATAGCAAAGTAAAAAGAAAGAATGTTTAGTAAGATGTTTAACCAATGAGAATTGAGAGTTGGGGTTATATCCACCTTATGAGTTATACGTCTCTATTGGCTATGAGTTATGCGGAATTCAGACATGCATGTGCTTATAGAGAATTGTATTCTATGGTAAATTCAGGCGTCTTTCGACCATCAAGGATTATTTCACTTTAACTCTTTCGATCTTAAAGCGTATCTAACGGTACAAATTCTCCAAGAGGTTAATACAGTTACGGTACTAACTTTTTAACAGGGGTTGGTGCCCTATTACCTTGACATTATCTCTTTTCCAGACATATAACTTTTCTTTCGAACAAGTTAATGCTATACTGGCGTATTCTATGTGTTTGCAACCACAAGAATTTAGATTAAAATAAAGAGAGTAATGATATAAGCAGCATACGTGTCAAGAATTCACAAAATCATAGCAATAGATAGTATCTCATAAGGCTTCCATAACCCCAACAGAGAAGTTTAGCTACGCATGAGTGCAACGGAAAACACAATAGACATTATCATCATAAAAATCTCACGTGAATTCCTTGCAAATAGCTTTTCTCTTTTTGTAAAAATTAAAAGTCGAATATATGAAAAATAATGTCAACAATGAATTAATAAAGAAAAAGGGGAAGGATAGAATAGGGATGAGGGTGGTGGAGAATTGTTTTGATGGATGGATGGATGGTGGATGGATGGGAATAATAAAAATCTCCAGCAAAATAGGGTATTTATAACACCCATATCCTATTCTTACTAAGCTACTGTATTACTTATCCTAGTCCTACTAGGTTACTGCATCATTATCCTAATCCTACTAAGTTACTGCTGATCCCCAAAGTCTTTAGAAATGCTGTTTTTGCCCGGGACAGGTTTTCCATGCGTCACTTTTAGTCCCTAGGCGTCCAAGCTCTCCTTTCCTTCTTTCGTGAAGCTTCCTTGGGCGTCAAGTTATCCATAAAATGCTGAAATCTTCATCATTTATACCTGAAAACTTGCTAATCACATTTGTTAGCTCACTTACAGGAAAAAGGACTAAAAGTGCATGAATTATATATTTTGTCCTCAAAACTTAGATAAAATATGGGTAAATTATAGTACTTTAGGCGTGTAAATACGCCTATCATCAACACCCCACACTTAAAGCTTTGTTCGTCCTCAAACAAAATATCATGTCCATTTAAACATCTACTTAGGGTTTCACAGTAACAACACAAAATATTCGTCAAGACAGGCACGACAATCAGTAACAAAGAGTAGTTTTCTAATCACTTCTAGAAACAATTCAGCCTCTAACATAGACTCGTGATGATGGTTAATTCATATCCAAAAGTTAAGGCACAAAGAATCATATACGACTTACCCAAAACTCATCAACCATGTGTGTCTCACAATATGTCACCCATAATTACTCACAAGTATTTCATTTTTCAAAACATGGGTATAATATTATCCTTGCTCTCACTCTCACAAAGAATTCATATGTTTGCAACTGATGACCATAGGCTTTCCCTTAATGTAATGCTCCACTAAATATCAGAATGCAAAGCTTAGGATCAAATAGGTCTTTACAGGTTGTAATGTAGGCTAAGGGACGGGTAGGACTATTTTGGCCAGAAATAGTGACTAAGTTCCTAAGCGCTTTAATACATCACATTATGCCATTAACACTCTCTTTTAATCAACCCTGCTACCTTTCTTTCATCTATCACCCCTTTTCACCTATTTTGCCATTCAAGCATAATTATCTTTTTATTTAATCATAAACACAATTTATCTTTTTGTTTTTTCTATTTCTTTTTCTTTTCTCTTTTTTTTTTATAACACACCTCCATGATAGCCACTCTTTTTCATAACAAATTCAAGTACCAATACACTCTAAGGCATCACTCTCACCCAATTTCCTCTTATTTTGTCACATGACTTCACAATTTAAAGCACTTAGGAATTTGGATCAAATTATGGTCTTGAAAAAAATGGATTAGGCTTACATATAAGGTTGTCAAAGAAAATGGCTTAAAGGCTCAAAAGGGTTGACTAGGATAATGTCCACGGGTAGGTAAAAGGAAGGTAAACAAATACAGGTTGCCAAAGAAATGCCTAAATCATCTCCTAAACTTGCACTCTTTATTTCGCTTTACACACACACCAGGAAAGTTCTAGCATCAGTCACAACCAAGAATATACTATATCCTCACACACACAAGGCACATGGTCAACTTTATTGGGAGTATTATAGACTCTAGACCCTAACAGATGAATGAATTAAACCATACAATTATCACACAGTGAGTCACACTTAGAGCCTAAATGTCTCAATAGTAATGATTCTAGCACAAACTCTTGTCATAACACCATGCCGCCTATCAGAACAATTTCATGCATCAAAATCTAAAAAAAATCTACGACTAATTAAAACAAACAAAAAAATTATGACAATAAATGTAGGTAAAGAAGTACAGCATACGAATACCAGCACCCCACACTTAGACCGGACACACTGCCCTCAGTGGAAAATAAATACGAAAAACCTGATTAGTCGGACTCCTCTTCTATGTCTGGGGTCATTCCCCCTGCGTCGGAATCATCATCAGAGTCGTCATCCTCAGAGTTTCCTCAAATTGTACCCACTTGATCCAAAAGTGCATTGAGGTATTTGTAGTGAGGAGGATTCATCTTGCTCTTTTCTTCCCCTTTTCTAGCCTTTCTGTGAGGTGGTTGCTTTGTCTTTTCCTTGGCGTGCTTTTGGTGCCATTGTACCTAAGATTAAAATGATAGTCATGTTAGCTTCATCTCGGTAGATACAGTCAACAAAAAAAAATAGTAGTGGCACCACCCCACACTTAATTTGTTGGCACAAACTAATTAAGTGAACATTGTCGATTACTCAGACTTCATCGATATACGTTTAGGCGTTATGTTCCAACAATATGTTCAGCACAGTCATACTTTCATGTCGTCTTAACTATCCTTTCCAACTCTATTTCATGTAATCTTGATCATACTTTCATGTTTGGATTAATGCACTTTTTGAACAAGACTACTACATAGAGATCGTATCAAGTTATGGCATAGAAATACTCACAACATCTCATGCTTGTATTCAATCATGATCTTTATCTCGATGAACGAGTCATTTAAACATTCAAGCATTCAATTTTGAAGATTATGCCATTAACTTCACCATGTCGACTCCGCAAAAGTATGACAGTGTATAACAATCAAATACAAGTCGGAACAAAATCAAGAACACCCACACGTATTCTTTCACTCAACGAGATGTATCACAACAAATCAACCACATTCAAATCACCAATACTACTTCAAGATTTAACAATTAATTATAAGCATAGTAGTGTAGTACTTACGACATATAAAAGAAGAACAAATAAGTACTTACTTGGTTGATGGCCTCGGAAGACGGTCTTGCAAAGTAACAGAGCAAAAGGAAAATTTTTGAGAGATTTTGGAGAGGTAGGCGGCGCCTAGGGTGATGTTGCAATGTATTTTTGTTCTAAGACTAAGGTTCTATTTATAGGACAAGCTTGGGTCGGGTTTTGACCCATTTGGAATCGGATTTGGAGACCAAAAGTGACCATAGGCGGCGCCTAATGCTTTGCCTATGCTTGGTATAGGCGGCGCCTATGCTATGGCATTGTTAAGCATAGGCGGCGCCTATGCTATGGCATTGTTAGGCATATGCGACGCCTATGCCATGGCATACTAGATTCAGAGACAGAATGCTTTTGCATAGGCGGCGCCTATGCTATGGCATTGTTGAGCATAGGCGGCGCCTATGCTATGGCACTCTAGAATCTGAGAGCTTAGGCCATAGCATAGGCCATGCCTTGTTCGTGGCCTAGATTTACATAGGACTTGCCTTTTTCTTTGCCTATATTTTCATAGGCAATGCCTAACCCATAGCCTTTTGCTTCTTCATTCCTAACTTACCACCTTCAACATGAAATACTTCCAAATCAAAATTTGAAACCAATCTCCTCCTTTATACCTCTTGCACCTACACTTACTCAAAAACAACAAAAACGATTAGAACGATGGGTTGCCTCCCACCAAGTGCCTTAGTTTTGGTCGTGGCTCGATAAAATCTTAAGAAAACAAAACAATTAAAAACGATGGGTTGCCTCCCACCAAGCGCTTGATTTATTGTCGCGGCATGACATAGCTATCTCGATTACTTAGACTTCATCGAGATAGATGGGGCATCGTTTTTTGAATGGATTCAGACGACGCTGATGCTTACTTGTAGGCATACAATCTTCTTCGATATGACTCTTGTGCATACATATCCCAGGAGGGATACCAATTATATCATCAATAGTCCAACCCATAGCTCTCTTGTATCTCTTCAGAGCAGAGATGAGAGCCTCTACGTGCTGTTCACTTAAATCATCCGCCACACTCACCGGAAGTGTATTTTCACTTCCCAAGAAAGCATACCTTAGATAATTGGGGAGCTCTTTTGATTCTAGCACTGGGGGCTCTTCAATGGAAGTCTTCACTGTTGGTGACGGTTGATTCTTAAGATCAAGGTCTGGCTGCTTAGGAGTATGAGAATAGGACCCTATTTCTGTTAGAGCACACATAGTTTCTTTATAATCTTCATCGTCCTCATGCTCAACATTCAGCAGCGCAGCAGACAATAGCTCAACAGTAAGCTGTTTCTCTACAGATAATGCTTTCTTATCCTCATAATGAACATCAGCTACGGAGAACACATTCATATCGCTGGGCTGCTTCATTGCTTTGCATATATCAAAGCGGAACACTTCGTCATTCTACCGAAATAAAAGCTCATTAGCTCTTATGTCAATAAGCATACTTCCTATTGCAAGGAAAGGACGCCCCAAGATTATGGGAACTTCAGAATCCACCTCGCAATCCAAAATCACAAAGTCTGCAGGAAAAATGAAGGTAGACACCTTCACCAACACATTATTCAAGATACCCACAGGTCGTTTTACCAACCTATCTGCCATCACGAGCCGCATATTAGTTGGTGTAGGGTCACCCAACCCCAACTTTCTGTAGACGGATAGTGGCATCAAATTGATGCTAACTCCCAAATCGCACAATGCCTTAGCAAAATTCATAGATCCAACCGTGCAAGGAATAGTGAAAGCACCAGGGTCTGCCTTCTTCTGTACTAAGGACCTTGTGGCAATTGCACTGCAATGATGAATATTATCTGCCGGCTCATAGCTTACTGCCCGCTTCTTTGTTAAAAGTTCCTTCATGAATTTAGCATATCCGGGCATCTGCTCTAGCGCTTCCACCAAAGGAACATTAATAGTCAGTTGCTTCAACATAGTCATGAATTTACTGAACCTGGTATCATCAGCTTTCTTCTTCAGTCTCTGAGGAAAAGGTGGTGGTGGAAGGGGAATAGTTTTCTCCACCACTTTCTTTGTACCTTGCTTCCAACTATTAATTTTTTTAGGCTGCAAACGTCTAGGGGTGACGTCATGAACATACTCTTCAGCTTCTTCGGCCTCTTCACATTCTGCATCAATAACATTATCCGTTATATTATCAACCACCTGCTTGTCCTTGGATGGATTTTCCAACACTTTACCACTCCGGGTCGTAATAGCCATTCATGATCCGTCGTTCCTTGGGTTTTGCACCATATCGTTGGTAGTGTTCCAACCTTTCTTTGGTTGAATGTCGCAGATAATTGATTCAATTATTGCTCCAGCTATTTTATTGAAGTGGAATGCGAGTCAACCAATTGCTTCATTGAGGACAGATCATTTATTACCTCAGTTACTCCTGTGCTGGTTGCCTCTACTCCTTTCAGCAGCTTAGCCATCATATCTTCTATGGACATATTTCCAGAACCAGATGCAGCGGCTTCACGTCTTCCAGGAGGAACATACAAACCACTCCTATCGGTCTTATTCTTCCAACCATATTGATCGCGGTCCTTGTATCCAGATTTATCATAATAGTTCCGACCTTGGTTTCCTTAGGCATTGCCTCGGAAACCCCTCTGATTATTCAAGTAGTTCGCTTCTTCCTCATAGTTGGATTCATTTCTTCCCAGTGATACGACGGCCTTAACCTTTTCGGTCTTCCCTGATAATACGTGTTTGGTAAGAAGATCCATCTTTGTTTTCATGTGAGCCATATCTTGGTCACGTTCCTCTTGTCTACACCTCTTCTCTGCAGTCAAGCCAATAGATACGGTAGAGCTTTCTACCTCAGAATCCCTGGTATGCCAAGCTTTACTCTGCTTTGTCATACGATCTAGCATATCACTTGCCTCAAGAAAAGTAAGGTCCATGAATGACCCACCTGCAGCATTATCAACCACTGGCTTAGTCACTGAGTTCAAAGCCCTGTATAATATCTCCATCAAGTGGATGTTGGTCATCTAATGATTTGGGAACCGCATAAGCTTCTTCTTGAATCTCTCCCATGTTTCGTGGAGAGCTTCAGTTGGAAGCTGTCGGAAGTTGCTGATCTCATATCTCAACTGTGCTCTCTTGGATGGCGGAAAAAATCTTTCTAGGAAAGCATCTTTCAATTGCCTCCAATTGGTGATAGAATCAGGAGTTAGCCCATTCAACCATAGAGTTGCCTCCCCAGATAGAGACAATGGAAATAAGCGCAGCCGAATTGCATTCTGTCCAACACCTGGATTGTCGAATGACTTGCATATAGAGATGAAGTTGATCAGATGCATATTCGGATCATCGCCTGCAAGTCCACCAAATAATCCCTTGAGCTGCAATAGTTGAATCATGGTGCTGGTGATATTGAACTTTGCTCCAGGTGCCAAGGGCGGAGGAATAATAGCTCCTGTAGCACCATCTCCATCCAGATCGTCATCATCATCACCAAAAGGAGCCTGCACAGCTTGGCGGTCAGGTCTCATTCTAGCTTGACGATCTCTCCTATGCATAGGTGCCACCACTTCATCAGTACGCCTAGGATTCAGTAGCTCCTCATCACCCAGGTCCTCATCATCAGGATTTGTTGCACGACCTGGGTTATCAATATTCTGTTGATGCACTTGAGCAGCTGCCAGTGCAGCTAGTCTAGCCTACTCCTGTTGAGTTGCCCTTCTGTCAATGTCACGTTGTGCATCCATTCTGCCAATAAGTTGCGGTTCAGGGTTTATGGGTAATAATGGTTGACCAGAACTTCGAGTATTTGGCATGCACTGAACAAAACCTGCAGAAAACAAAAACAACAACTAAAAGTAATGTACGAGAATCTTTGACCAAAGGGTCTAGTAACTATCACAAACTTAGTTGACAACCGTATTCCCCGGCAACGGCGCCAATTTTTGATAACGCTCAAACTACAGCTCTCGTAAGAGTGTAAGCGGTCGTTGTCAAATATAGAACCCAACTGGTTTGGGTGTCGAATCCCACAGAGAATACTTGGTCACTAAGTAAGCAAAGATTAATAGACTTTTGGTGAAAGTTTCGTAAACGGGGGGATTGTAACGTGCAATAATGTAACAAAGTGAAAACGGAAAATAGCAAAGTAAAAAGAAAGAATGTTTAGTAAGATGTTTAACCAATGAGAATTGAGAGTTGGGGTTATATCCACCTTATGAGTTATACGTCTCTATTGGCTATGAGTTATGCGGAATTCAGACATGCATGTGCTTATAGAGAATTATATTCTATGGTAAATTCAGGCGTCTTTTGACCATCAAGGATTATTTCACTTTAACTCTTTCGAGCTTAAAGCGTATCTAACGGTACAAATTCTCCAAGAGGTTAATACAATTACGGTACTAACTTTTTAATAGGGGTTGGTGCCCTATTACCTTGACATTATCTCTTTTCCAGACATATAACTTTTCTTTCGAACAAGTTAATGCTATACTGGCGTATTCTATGTGTTTGCAACCACAAGAATTTAGATTAAGATGAAGAGAGTAATGATATAAGCAGCATATGTGTCAAGAATTCACAAAATCATAGCAATAGATAGTATCTCATAAGGCTTCCATAACCCCAACAGAGAAGTTTAGCTACGCATGAGTGCAACGGAAAACACAATAGACATTATCATCATAAAAATCTCATGTGAATTCCTTGCAAATAGCTTTTCTCTTTTTATAAAAATTAAAAGTCGAATATATGAAAAATAATGTCAACAATGAATTAATGAAGAAAAAAGGGAAGGATAGAATAGGGATGAGGGTGGTGGAGAATTGTTTTGATGGATGGATGGATGGTGGATGGATGGGAATAATAAAAATCTCCAGCAAAATAGGGTATTTATAACACCCATATCCTATTCCTACTAAGCTACTGCATTACTTATCCTAGTCCTACTAGGTTACTGCATCATTATCCTAATCCTACTAAGTTACTGTTGATCCCCAAAGTCTTTAGAAATGCTGTTTTTGCCCGGGACAGGTTTTCCATACGTCACTTTTAGTCCCTAGGCGTCCAAGCTCTCCTTTCCTTCTTTCGTGAAGCTTCCTTGGGCGTCAAGTTATCCATAAAATGCTGAAATCTTCATCATTTATACCTGAAAACTTGCTAATCATGTTTGTTAGCTCACTTACAGGAAAAAGGACTAAAAGTGCATGAATTATATATTTTGTCCTCAAAACTTAGCTAAAATATGGGTAAATTATAGTACTTTAGGCGTGTAAATACGCCTATCATCAGAGTTCAAGAAACCATTTTTTTAAAGCTTAAATAATAATGTTCATGTTGGGGATTGAAATTGTATCCATGTTGTTGATTTGTATGGTTTCCATGATGGAATCATTATGTATTCCTTGATATTACGTTATCATGTGGATTGAATTTCATGAAATTGAGTTGATTAAAGTAGCCAAGATGCAATTGTTTAGTGTTCATGCCCAAGCCTAAGTATATGCATCCCACGTGTTTGATAAAATGCCTAAGTGAGTAGAATTATGTTTTATGACCCTTTTTTGATGTTAATGATGATCTTAGGCTACAACTAGATGTTCAAAATGACTCCCATGCTAAATCTATGTCTTATAGTTGTTTGATGGAATGCTCATAAGACTAGAATTGTTAAATTATGATATGTTTGAATGCATTCCTATCCATGTACAATATTATGAATATTAAGTGCTTCATGAAATCCCCCCAATGATTGTATTATGAATTATGGCCTATGGTTAAGTATTCAAAGAAGAGTCATGTCTTGTTAGTTTTATGCTATCAAGTCCTAAGGGTACTTGTACCCAATAATTTAGCTATGTACCTAGAGACAACGTCAGATTTTCAATATACTCTCAGTCAAGCCATGATCCTTAGAATTCAGTCAGTCACATGACTCAGGAAAACTCAGTAAATTTAGTATCAATCCAGTCCTTCATAGTACTCAGTCATCTCAGTAATCTCAGTCAGTTATCAGATCTCATTAGTATTCCATCATTCAACGGAACTTAGTGAAATCAGTCTAGTTCAGTTAGTAACACTATCAGTGACAGCTCAGTCAATCCTAGTATGAACTAGGAAATTAGTTTAGTGTCTATTCAGTTGGGAGTAGGATTCAACACCGAGTGAACCCAGGGATGAGGGATCACCTATCAGCCAGTAGAGAGTGATCCTTAGAAGCAATCCTTGCATTTCAGAACTACGTAGCCAGCGTAGGTTGAGATGTACCCCTACGAGTCTAGAGATTATACATCTCATTTGAGTTTTCCTACTAGGAGGGGTTAAAGGAAGAGCTCCCTGTTAGAGTTGGTTAACTCACAGCTTGTCTTTACTCGTGGCACGGTACTGACACCCTTCCAGATGGGGTTATAGGTTGGACCCCACCAGTTCAATAATTACTTTCCACAGTCTCAGTCTGTCTCAAAAAAAGAACTCAGATAGTTCTTAAGATTCAAGACTATCAGATACAGTCTCTCAATTCAGTACAGAACTCAGCTAGTTCCATCAGAATCAGGACTATCAGACAAATTCACTCAGTTAATAGTATATTAGTTATACAAAACTTATGTTATCAGTATTCAGACTCAGTAGTATTATCCCGATCTCATTTATAGATATGTATTCATGCATGTATTCTCACGTTCATATTATTCAATCAGTTAGTATTGTATATGTATATAAACCCCATGATTCAGCCTACCTCACTTTGCATACCAGTACATTCAAACATACTGACATGTATTTTTCTTATGTGCTATGGTGTTTTATACCATAGGTTCAGACGCTCAAGTTCCCAATCTCACTTAGCTTCAGATTTAGTCAACAGAAGTAGATTTGTAGTGAGTCCTCATCATTTGAGGATAGCATAATTATTTCATTACTTAATTATTTCAGTTTTAGTAGACGAAGTTAATTGGGGACATATTCCATCAACTCCATAGTTTTCAGATAGTTTAGAAGCTTTTAGACTAGTATGTTCTAACAGTTTATTTCAGAGACTAGTATGTTCAAACAGTTTATTTCAGTTTTGGTATTGATATATCGTATTTCTAGATGTTATGTTTTTATTAGATATTTGAAACTTATGGCCTTTTAGCCCTTTTATTTCACATTTATACAGTATTTTATGCAGTGCTCAGTTACAGATATTAGTCATGAGTTAGCTTGTGGTCCTTCGAGATTGCTAGCACCGTGTAGCTTTCTGGGTATCAGATTCGGGGCGTTAGAGACTTAGATTTGGGATTAGCTAGTGAGTCAGATTGAAGTGGTGAGCTTCCATACTCTTGAAGACCCATTTCATAATTTTGGTTTCCCTTACATTTTTGCCTATTCCCTTGGATTTGGTTTTGGCTATTGTCAGGGGTTTGTCCTGATATTTTGTTAATATTTAGTTTTGGTTCATTATTTAGAAGGCTTTGTTTGGACTACTGTGGTTATTAGGAAGTGTCAGTCAATCGTTTGGCCGATCGTCGGTGGTAGGTTATGGACATGCATTAAAACTTTCTTAAACTATCACATGCTATATTGTTATATGTTTGGAATTCATCCGACTTTGGGGTGTGTTATGTTTGAGTTGGTTAGGTGCAGGGTGTGATCTCTGATCTATGCGATACTTGAGATACCCAACATGGTTAGGCCCTGGTTTGGGTCATTTCTGAAGGATGCATGTTTTAATTTCTTTGACACGTTTAGAGTTTTTCACATTAACCTCCCGTCGTTATATGTTTTGCAAGGTATGCCTAAGTATGCTAAGTACTTGAAGCATGTGGTGAACATAATACAAAGTTGGGTGATATTAAGATGGGGTCCCTAATGAATGAATGCAGTTCTGTAGTTATGAGCAAGATGTTAAAAAAGCTTAAGGACCCAGGGAGTTTCACCCTGCCCATACAAATTGGTGAAAGTGATGTGGTATACTCTTTGAGTGACTTAGGGAAAGCATAAATTTGATGTCCCTATCTGTGTTCAGTACTCCTAGATAGGAAAGCTGAGGCTATGTTCTGTGGTGATCCATATGGTGGATAAAACAAGAGTGATTCCCAAAGAAATCATAGAAAACATTCTTATTAAGGCCGGTAAGTTCATTATTCTTGCTAATTTTATTGTTCTTGATTTTGATGTAGATGACTGGGCACCGATTGTACTGGGGAAACCATTGCTTGCTATGGGAAAAATACTATTTGATTTTAAGGAGGGCACTCTAACAATGAGACTGAATGATAAAGAGGTGGTCTTCAAAGTATATACACCACTAAATCCACCTTCACACTATAAGGATTTATGTATGATCACAACAATGGAAGTGGATAAATATGGGGTGGTGGAGTGCAAACCACCATTGACTTCTTTAGACTTTCTCATAGAGTTTCCCAAGACACCGCTTAAGCCCGTAGTTGAGAAACTGAAAGCGGAGCATGAAAAGATAGTGCTGAAAAAGATGCAGACCTTGAGAGTAAGCATTTTTAAAGGTCAAAAATAGTGAGAAGATTTCCTTTGAGTAGGAGGAAAATATTAAAGAAATATGGTTAGATTGGTGATGTGGGTCATGCCACGACACTAAATCAAGCGTTGCTTGGGAGGCAACCCAAGTCAAGGTAGGTATTTTTTTGTATTTTAGTTTTTATATAACTTTTTTTGAGTCACAGGTTAAAGGAAAGTCATAGTACGGGAGACCTAATATACAGAGCATAGCAAAGACTGGGTGTGGATTCTCGAACCCTCTTAATGATGAAGATGCTACTATCTAGGCCTATAGGCCTCACTGAGTATTTCTATCCTATAGGTCTATAGGCCTCAGTGAGTATTTCTATCCTTTCTTTTAATTTTTACTTTGGGGAAAAAATGTGATTTTAAGTGTGGCATGGGAGATCTTCCGATTATTTAGGATGAAGTGCTGCTATGGGATTTCCATTCTAGTTATTTCCTAGTTTTTGACTAAATTTTAAAAAATTACAAAAAAAATTCTCTTTGTTTCTTTTTTTAATATGAGTGTCAGTTTAGTAGGGTTATACTTCACTCACCCCATGATTTTTATTTTTATTTTTTTACGGGGGCATCCTTTGAACCCAACATCTCTTTTTTATTTTTAGAAGTAAATTTTAACATTTACGTGTTAAGAATAAGTGAGATGTTCTTGCTAAGTGCTATCTATAATTACATGAGGGGTTTTAAATGTAAAAGCATGTTAAATACCTATTTTTTAGACACTTGGGCTTATTTTTATGACTCTTGTGCTAGCTTAATCTAAAGTCTTACTATTTTTTGGTTTAGAGTCTATCATGATGCTACTTGATTTGAGCATGTGACGTGTGATATGAGTTCTATTATTGTATTCCTTGTTGCATATTAATGTCTAAAACTTTCCTGGTGTGTGTGCAAAGCAAATAAAAGAATGTTGGGTTTAGGAGATGATATAGAAGTTTCTTTAATAGTCATGTTTCATACCCCTTTTGTATACCCTTGTTGCATGATCTTAGTTAGCCTCATTGAGGCTTTAGTCTATTCACTAGTAGCCTCATATGTAGCCTATTCCCCTTCTTTGATTGACCATAATTTGATCCAAAGCTCCTAAGTGCCTTCGTTGAAAATTTAATATGGTTAAGGAGTGTCACTTAAGAAGGGAAGAAGTGAAAAGTGAAGCCCCAAAAATAGTAGCTATTGGTGTGTGAAAAGTTTTTGTTATGGTTGGGAGTGATGTAATGAAAATCGAAAAATTGATCAAAAATGAACCATGAATTGATTAAGAATACTCCTTTCATTCTGTAGGTGAGCTAGCTTAAAGAGATGGGGAAAAACAAAAGAGAAACAGGAAGATAGAAGTGGTGATAACTTGGTTGATTAGAGAGGAATTAAATGACAAGAGTGATGTATTAAAGCGCTTAGGGAAGATAATCAGTATTACTCACTAGAATAATTCTTATCCGTCCCTTAGCCTATATTACAACCTGTGAAGTCCTATTTGATCTTGATCCTGGATGTTTTGATATGAGTGGAGTACTATACTAAGGCGATACTTATGGTTCATCTTATGTGGTATGTGAATTCTTTGTGAGAGTGAGTGAAATTTGATTCTCATACCCATTCTTGTGATGAATTGCATCTCTGTGAGTGAATATGGGTAACTATCTTGTGGTGAGGGTGCATGTTTGATGATATCCAAGTGAATTGTATGATCGCTTTGATTGAGTAGTATGCATGCGGTTTCCAACTTTGTGGAGTCAATTCTTGAGTTAGTGTTCATGAGTTTTCAAATGTATATGGCATGCTTAATGTAGAACTTTTAGTTCATGTAGTCATTATAGTGCTAGCTTGAGTGACTTTATTATAGTAGTGATATTGGAGTCTTTCTTAGATGGTGCTTAATGTAAAGAGTTATTCGAGGATGAATAAGGCTTTACCTATGGGGTGGTGTTCTTAGGTGGATTTATACACCTAAGTGTCATAATCTACATGTGTTTAGCCTAGTTTTGAGGACTTTATGTGTGCATAATGAGTTGTTAATGGTTTAATTAAGCATATATATGTTAAAGTAATTGATTACGGTGTTTAAGGTGTGTTTAAAACAAGTTTAGAATCATATTGGTCACAAAGAGTTTAGACGAGAAAGCAAGTGTTACTAGCTTGAGTTATCTATTGTTCTAGTGTATCTTGATGGATTCTATTGTGTTGTATGAACTAATTCATGGTGTTTGATGTTATAGGAGCCATATGAGATGTTAAGATCAATGTCAGGAGCATAAAAGTTCAAATGATGTTGGAAAAGACCCACGAAGTGAAGAAAGCAAAGGCAAAACAAAGGAGTAAACGATGACAAAATCTAGAATTTTTTAGGCCATGGGCGTGCCACACCCCAAGACATAAAATAAAAATGCCAAACCATTGTGCATCCACATTAAGGGCGTGACACTCCCTAAACGTGCCACAAAATGGGCATGCAATGCCAAACAAAATGGCCAACTTTTCTCTTAATATAAATAGGACACTTGGATTTTACTGCACACACCTTGGATGACTTTTGGGGTTTGAAAACACACTAGGAAGGCTAAAATTAGGATTCTTTATCTTTTATTTAGTTTACTTTTTGTTTTTATACTGAATATAAATCTTGTGATTAGTTGTAAGACTTTGAGTGGCTAAACACCTTCGTTCTAGGGTTGAGGCCAAGAACATAAAGTTATTGCTTTCAGTTGAGTTAGTTTAAGTTGATTATCATGTTTTGTTGTTCATATTTACTTGTTATTACTATTCTACGGATTCACGACTCTTAGGATAAACCTATATTTCTATTGTGAGCCTAGAAGGAGGAACAATATATTAGATCGTGGGATATAGAAGGTGGGTTCTTATACATTGAATAAATTAAAGTTAAGATTCGTGGTTAGGATAGGAATATACCTTATTTGCCCTGCTTAATTAATATATAGGATGAAATTCAAATACATTTAACTTAGTTCTCGCATCCCCGCTCAATAGTGTAGTTATGGGGCTAAGTTTGATAGGCGATTAGAGACTCAAAAGACCATAATCAAGTTATCAACCCTGTGAATCAACAACTAAGATAATTAACTAAACCAACAAAATTTTATAGATAAGTAGGATTTTCGTAGTGCCTTGACCCTAGATTTCTCCCCGTTCCTGCTTCTAACACTTTATAATTCCAAATTGTTTACGGTTACTTTTAAGTTTTCAAATCTAAAACTCTTTTGGTTATAATTAGCACTTGTTTAATCTCTTTAGCAATGCTAGAATTATATTTTTTGAGCACAAGTCCCCGTGGGATCATACTTGGCTTTTAAAGGCCACTTTACTACTTAGGTAACCATGTACACTTGCGTATGCGCTAGGACGCAACAACTGCAAACAGTACTAGTGATAGGCAAATCTCGAGCAACTCAGAGAATTACAATTTTATCCTGAATCTGGTCAATCTAATACTCAATGTACGGTAACAAATACCAATAAGCACATATCACTAAGAAGAAACACTCCATGAAATCATAATATGTTGAACGCCTACCTAAATGAGAATAACCCTAACTCACCTGAACCATAGACCACTTTATAGCAAGAATAGATATCCAACTCATCACCATTACAAATATCGATACTATCACCAGGAGACAAACCCAACAAATCAAAAAAGCAAGCCTTAGACTTTTCAACATCTGCTACGGGCAGTAAAACTGAAATGTCAACCCTAGAACCACAACAAAACAATGGAAGGCCAACCTATCTTCGCTCTCTTTTAATCACTGATCTAACCTCACTAATAGAGAAGGAAAACAACCAACTTCACCTCACCAAAAGTGAGCAAAACAACAAATAGAGTTAGCCGTCTAAGCTAACGAATAAGAATTACGATGAATGAGATTCTAACTAGATAACCTTAATGTAGTCATCTATCAAGTAAGAGTTGATAAACACTACAATAATAACAATAGCAATATCAACATAATGTTCATGAGGCACCAAAAATGAAAAAAACATAGCCAATACCACTCTAAGGTCATAAAAAGGCTATAATGCCAAAGAAAAAGAACTTTAACCTAAATTCTACACCCCAAGGAAATACTACACTGATTTACTCTATCTACTACTAAAAAATCCATCTACAGAGGTAGTCATATATGCATGAAATCTATACGAAGGTATATAATAACCAATATGGTACTATCAAGGCATATAGTCATCGATGAGTGTGAAAAAACCAACTCAACTCAAATAAAAAGTAAAAGATAGTAAGTCAAATTGCACCTATATCGATGAAGTCATTGTCTAGATGTGCCAAAAGAAGTAAAAATTTGAGCATGTTTAAATTCTGATTAAGTACCCAAATCACCAACTACGCACTAAGTGTACTACCTATAATTAAAGGTGTGATAAATCTATGAGACTAATTTGGATGAACTGAATGATTAGTATTCCCATACCGGGGACACTCTCTGGACTAGTGATCGATCTCTTTGCAGTCATAACAAACCCTAAAGCTCTTACCTAGTGAGAAACATGAGTTGTTCCCAACTGGCTGACTAAATGATGCTTGGGACACTCTCTACTAAAGTGACCATCCTCCCCCCAATCATAACATACCTTAGGAGCTCTAGGCTGGCGAGGAATGTATTTTGACCCTATATGAACAATCAAATCACACATATGTCACTCCCTAGATGAATGAAAAAACTCTACACAGTCAAAATAAACCTCTCAAACTCCCTGATGCATTGTACCCGCTGATCTAGAATGGTTGTCATGTCCTAAAGATCTATATCAAATATTTTTGCATTGTCTGACACTCTAACAACTATGACCACCATGGCTGATTTGAAAGTTGCTTATAGCTTGAGATACTACCTATACAAAACTAATAGGCTGCAAGTGATGTTGATCCCTGTTGGGAGGGTCCCTACTTCTAGATGGAACATAACTACCAATAAAATGCCACTAAAATATTGACATGTCCTCTTACCGTCATCTTCACATGTATCAATACATTCCCTCTTAGTAGCCATCACATAATCAATAACCTAAAAAAAAGTAGACCCATCTGCTATCAAAAGAAGTGGTAAAGCCAATCCTCTGATAAGTCTTTACACCATCTCATGCTCTATAGAATATTACACAGATGTCTAACTAGCCCACTTGATAAACCTAATCTCATACTCCAAAACTGATAAGGAACCTTGCTGAATATCAAAAAACCCAACTCTGGCTTGAGAGCCACTCGATGTGTCAAGCACCAACACTGGCTATGATATTTCCACAAATAAACTCAGAACCCCTAACTCTAAATCCTAAAAAGCTGAGGTGGCACAAACTCTGTCATTTCCTGTACTTGCTCCAAACCCTCTGGATGATGCTGAAGATCTTTGACATTAATCTTTAACTCCCTAGTCTGACTTTGAGCTGCAACTCTGGTAACTCTTGTAGAAGACCCATCTGTATCTATAGAAAACCTCATGCTATGTATTTGGGGAGAGAATGGAACCAAAGAAAGTACTAGAGGATCATAGAAATATGGACACATGACAAAAAGTCAAGAAGAGAATTTTCTAAGGATGCCCTGTAGCCTCTCGAGGATAGAATACAAACATCTCTGTATCGATCCACGAGACTCTACTAGACACTTAGCTCGTGTACCAACACATCAAAAACCTAGCTATGATATCAATTTATCACAAACCAATTTCTCAGGGTATGATGGCACCTACTATAACCCACCAGTAGGTAAGCCAACTTGAAATCTAGAAAAGCTAGTAACAGACTATCAAGAGAAATAGAGAAAGCAAAAATGAATTTAAATAAAAGACTAATATAGAAGGAAATCCCAAGACCTAGTGAATTCAAAGTGCAAACTGAAATATAGAATAAATGTACAAGTACTAACCATCTCTAAAATACAAAATAGAGATATATCTAATTAATATGATATAGAGCAGAATACTTTGAACATTTGGAGCTCACCCTAAATCTCTGATCCATAGATGCTCCGCATAATGCTGCGACAAAGGAAACAACTCTTACTATGATCTGCAGGCTGCAAAAGTATAGTATGAGTACCAACACATGGTACTCAGTAGGCGTCGGCCGACTAAGCTCCAAAGATAATTTAAGCATAAATAACATGTAAAGTAGGAATATAAACTACATGCAACTATCCAAGGAACTAAACATAATAATTTTAATGGAGCAATAAGGATAAAGTATCCTATTCTAAAATTTGTTCAAGAACTAAAGTGTAACACCTTATATCACTAGACAATATACAAATGAAGAGAGAAAGAAGAATATATAGTAGTAGTACAAGGCCAAATAATACGTAGACAATGTAAATATCCATGGAAAGAGAGAGATATACATTAATACCATATATATATATACATATATAAAGGACTAACTCAAAGGTAATAACCAAAGGGAGCCAACCTAACATCTAGAGGAACCCTAGCCACATAGGAAAGCTAATACTAGCATAATCAAGGTCTCTAATCAAAAAATGACTAAACATAAGATAATATAACAATAACATACCTTACTATGCAAAATAAAAGAAACCAAAATGTATCAAAAATTTTGGGTGCCACTCCATCACCATCCTTTCACGAACTAACCACAATAACCAATAATAAAGTAACTAGCTAGTCCAAACAAATAATAACCTTATCGGGCCCTCATAAGCTCGAAAGGTTCAAGAAAGCACTCAGTAAACAATAATCATAGCTTATACCTATATAACCCCCCATAAGGTCGATAGATATAAGCACCAAACAATTATACTGGTGATAGACAATGTATATAAATGAAGGAATACAATATAAATCAATAATCCCATATCCAAATCTGAGTGCCATAATGTACCAAGTGTATACACCTCCTCCGGCTCAGTATCTCACAGAGAAAAGACCTACGGTGACCATCCTTTTTTGGCACTATAGCTCACAGATGAAAGAACCCATAATTGACTCGTGATATCCGTATACACTGCATGGTCACTAACAAGGACTACCAATAATGATCATAATCGATCTACTCAGTCTAGTACCAAGTATATATATATATATACACACACACACACAATAAGAGCTCAGTCTTGAAAGGAGACTAAGAGAGTGTAAATCCATTGCCCTAGATTAAGTTCGAGAGTAAATTGGCATAATAGCATAGAAAGGACTGTCTCGACTGAAGTAAATAGTAGTGGTAAAAGAGTGAACTAATAATGGACCAAAATCATTCTCAGTCTAATTTCCATAATAACACATTTAGTTCCAAAAGCCCATAAATCATTAAATAAGGTGGTAAGATTCCCGTCGTAAAAGAATTTATTTTAAAAGTGAGAAGAGAAAATAAATCTCTTTTTAAAAAATAGTAGTAAAATAAAGGATTTGGTTGGACTCATACAAATAAGTGATCATAAATACGTATAAGAGTGTGCATGCCATCACTAGTGTCCAAATAATACAACCATAAGTGCTTAATCATCGACAAACTAGAATCACTTTATTTCAGGGATAAAATACCCACCTGGAGTCCTAATTGTATCATAACCATGAACTCAAGCCCAATTATACATAACTAGAATGATAGAATCATAACTCGAGAAACTACTGCCCAAATCCCTAAGTAAATTTATAGGTCCTATACTAAAGGATCCTTAATCTCTATCTATGATTACCATGCCAATAATCAAATATTGTACGGTTCTAGTGCCATAAAAGATATCCTATGCTAAGGTTTGGGTCAAATTTCTATCCCAAATTCCCTAGATTGGTTAAGCCATGATATACTAGTCATAAATATATCCTATAATCCCTACTTAGCATGCAATCTAAGCATAACACCATCTCCTAGAGAAAAGTAGATTGAAGCTTACCTCAATGTGAAATCCCAAACTTTAATCTCTCATGAACTGCTCGTCCTTGTTTTACAATCCCAAAAATGATGTTATATTATATAAGTAAAACGACGGTCATATTGCAATATATAACTCTAAGCCCAAACCAAAGTCAATAATGGTTCCACAGAGCCTACTAATGAAATCCAAAAATTGAAAATGTCACGAAGTCTATGGAAGGACAAAAATATGTGCTAAAAAGTTAGCACAAATGGAGTACAAATTGGGGCTCAAATCAGCCCCGAGAGATGGCAAAAATAAGAGAGAAAAATAAGAATTAAATGGAGGATTTAGGCCAAAAAATTATGAATAAATTAATTAAAAATGATCATCTTAAAGTCCCCTACATATTCACAACTCCAATTGATCGATTCCCATACTTTCTTTAGATTTGAAGGCTAAAAATAGTGGAATGGGACTTAAAAAATGAGATAAAATCAGGGGAGATAGCAATATATAGGCCCAAGGGTTACTCATCACGATTGCGAAGACCCCTGGACATGATCACGACGTGCATAATAATTTTTCATTGCAAACACGAGGAACATGTCGCGAACAAGAAAGCTTATCAAGATAAACTATCGCGAACATGATGGGAGTGTCGCGAACATAAAGAGAAAGAGGAATTAGATAACCCTTCACAATGCATCCCCAACCTCACAAACGTGATGGGAAATGGTTGGCTACACCAAAGGCATCTACACCAGATTTCTTCAAGTCCTAATAAACTTCAACCGGGTCCTCAAGATTCATTTGGAATCCTATGTGCGCAAATAAACTATGCTACCATACCAAATATAACATTCCAGACTTAGCAGAACCACCAAAACTTATATCTGAGATCATTTTAATTAAATATGGTCCCCACTCCTATAGTTCTATTTTCACCAAATCTACCCAATAGCCCAAAATAAGTTTAGAAACCTTGGGACCCAAAAAAGGGAGTCCCTAGCCTAAAATCAACATTCTAGAGCTAATAGCACTATTGGAATTCTTATCTAAGGCTATTTATTATGAGTGTTAATTCGAGACCAATTCCTTAATAACAAAAACTCCAAAACCTAAAAATAAGCCTAAAACCCAAATGAATTGTCTGATAACCAAACCGAAAGTTTTGACAAGTCATAAATGACTTGTTGCCATTTTTAGAAGACTTGAAATGTTGAAAATGCTAAGAAATTGAGAAAATGATCTAGAGGGTCATCATCTAGAACGTTTTCATAAGACAAGTTATCCTTAAGCTCCCAACATTCTTTGCAAGTACAACAAGTTAAGGATTATTAATGAACTTCTTCACATAAAAATATGAAACACTAGATTCATGGATGTTAACTCTGGAGGTTACTCTAACTCATAAGATACTCTTCTCATCCTTTTCACATTTTGATAAGGATCAATATACTAGGCACTAAGTTTTACTTTTTTACCAAAATGCATAACACCTTTCATGGGTAAAACCTTCAATAAAACCCAATCATTAACCTCAAACTCTAACTTTCTCCTCCTTATATTTGAATAAGATGTTTGTTGACTTTGTGTAGTTTTTAACCATCTTTGAATCACTTTAACCTTCTTCATAACCTCATGTGGCCAAGACTAGACCTATCAGTGCAGCCTCACCATTCTTAAACTAACCAATAGGGTATATGCATCTCCTTTCATAAAAAGCCTCAAACATGATCATACCAAATACCCTAAAACTAAATTATATGCTCTCAATATATCTATAAAAGTTTGAATAGTATGTTCAACTTGATCATCGGTCTATGGATGAAAAGTGGTGTTGATATTCGACCTTACACCCAAATTTTTCTTAAAAAGAATGCCAAAAGTGAGTTGTAAAGTGTGCAACCTTATCTGAAATAATAGATGACAAAATCCCAAGAGGTCTGACTATCTTGTTGATGTATAACCTATTAGAATTATTGGCGGTATTTGATGTCTTGATGGGTAAAAAATGGATTGATTTTATTACTTGATCAGCAAACACCCAAATCTAATCATACAGACATCATGTTCATGGAAAACTATATTAAAGTTCATATTGAGCATCTCCCACTTCCAAGTAGGAAGACATATGTCTTGAGATAATCCACTAGGCCTTTGATGTTCAACCTTAACCTACTGACAATTCAGATAGTTAGCCACAAAATCTGTAATGTCTTTCTTCATAGCCTTCCACCAATAAACCACTCTTAAATCATAATACATCATAGTAGAAACTAGATGAGTGGAGTATCTAAAACTTGTTTCTCGACCATAATCCGCTCTTTTAACATATCAATGTATAGAATGCATAACCTACCTTGGTACCAAAGAACACCATATCCCCCTTGGGGGAAAACCAATATACACTTCTTAAGGACTGCCTCCTTTAATTAGAGAAATATAATATCTTTACCTTGTTTTTATTTCACCTCCATTACTATTAAAGACTCGAAACCATCTTGAAGTAGCACACCATCATTATCTGAATTTGTAAGACGAACTCTCATTTGTGTAAATATGTAAACATCCATTGGAAGCTTATTCTTACCTTTTTCTACATGATCAACACTCCTTATAGATAACCTACCAAGAGCATGAGGAATAGTATTTACCTTACCAGGGTGGTAAAGGAAACTCATATCATTATCCTTAAAAAGTTTTAACGATCTCCTCTGTAGAATATTCAACTCTTTCTGAATAAACACATATTACAAGATCTTATAAGCCAGGAAAATATCAATATGCGTACCATAGAGATAGTGACATCAAATTTTCAAAGAAAATATAGTAGTCGCTAATTCAAGGTCATGGGTGGAGTAATTTCTATCATGAATTTTAAGTTGATTAGAAGAATAATCACTAACCTTACCATTCTTAATCAATACACAACCCAAAAACAACTCTGAAAGCATCATAATAAACCATAAAACTATTTGTACCTACTGGAAATGTCAAAACTAGAGTTAAAGTCAATCTAAGTTTTAATTCTTGAAAAATTTTCTCACGAGCATTGAACCACTGAAATTTTATTGTTCTCTAAGTTAACTTGGTCAATAGAGCATAAATAGATGATCCCTCTACGAACCTCTTATAGTAACCAGCTAAACCCAAGAAACTCTTGATGTCTGATGTAGATGTAGGTCTAGGACAACTCTTAACTACTTTAGTTTTCTTAGAATTAACTAAAATACCCTCAATAGAAATATCATGCCCAAGTAAATCTATGGACTTTAAGCAAAACTCACATTTCAAAAACTTCTCATATAACTATTATCTTTGAGAGCCCGAAGAACAATTTTGAGGTGATCGGCATACTCTTTCTCACTAGGGGAACATGTCAGAATATCATCTATAGACATGACTATGAACATATTAAGATACAGTTAGAACACCCTAATATGAGGTCCATAAATATTGTGGGATCATTGGTTAGGCCAAAAGGCATGATAATAAACTCATAGTGACCATACCGAGTATGAAAAGTCATTCACTAATGCGCAATATATTCATCCCCATACATACAAACATGACATTCAAGTCTATATTCATGATAACACATGAACTTCTAGGAAACAACCCATCAAAGCATCTTTTACGTATTCTCTAATTCTTTTATCATTAACAGCTTCCATGCTCTATTCTTAAGAAAATTACAAACAAAATTTCAACTAACCATGACATATATCAAAAACTTGGCCTCAATCTTACTTCACACTTATAATCTTATATCAAACAAACATACAATAATCTTTCCCCAACATGAAATATTTACTCTCTCCCATCTAAACAACTTTTCATCACCACTACCATTTCATAAGGAGAGGTCATTGAAAGGTTAGAACATGAGCACCTATAGCATGAAAGAATACTATGCATAACATGACACTTAACTGAGGCCTGAGGAATAAAGTATCAATATCATGTATTTATACTAAGGGTATACATGACATAAATAGGATTTTGCTGATCATTAGGAGTGTAGCATGAGTACTTGGAACTAAACATACTGTAAAACATGAGTAATGAGCCAAGAGTTGTATGACCTGAGTTTGAAGTTCATAAATTCATGGAATATGATTCGTACTATTGAGTGAACTGGAACTCCTCATGCTAGAAACTAGAAGCATATATGATTTTATGGAAAGTGCATGAATTTGAGCTATAATCATGGAACTGACATATAAGGCATGAGTAGATATCGTGATAACTGAAGTACAAATACTGAAATAAGAATGGGTCGGGCATTTTCCTCCCTAGTGTTGTTTTACAACACACTGGTATCAATACTAGAATCTGAGTTACTTGTCCTATCATCTCCCTCTTAGCTTTAATCTATCATTCTAATTCTACGAGACCCTATTAAACTCTGACTGAACTACAACCACTTTACTATAGAGTCTGGGGTAATACACATAGATGATAAACTCACCCTGAAAGACTACACTTGACAATGTAAAACCCACTGCTAATACATTCTTCTGAGATAGAACTCTTAACTTTCTATAGCCCCAATAGTCTTCACAATAACTTAATCACTTACTAAGTTGGAATTTTCAGAAGGATCACCATACCATGAGTTCACATAATCTAGAATTTTAACTCTTCCTTATATTAGCTTAATCTTTAAAGATTCAAACTTAGATTCTAACACTTAACATGGATATCCCCAAACCTTCAATAACCCATACTAACTTCCTTCATAGCCTACTAAAATCACATCTAAACCATGAGAATTACCATTACACCAACATACCTAACATCAATAACATATAATTTTGAATCAACAAACTTAAATTCTTGCATACACTATTTTAAGCCTATTGATTTATCCTTCATACAACTAGATCCTTGAATACATAGTCTACTAAATCTAGAAAAACACTATCCCCACCTTATTATTACTAAACTTCTGGGATTATGCTTTCTAACTCTAGGTCATATGCTATCAAAGGATTCTAAGAAGGGATCTGAAAGCACATCTGACTTTGGCTTAGTGCACGATTTTCATAAACATGAATGATTTCATTCAGACTTCGGAACTTAAAAGCACTAATGGGATACTTTTGAGCCTACGTGAAATCCTATAACTGTCTTTGGGGACTTCCTAAGAAAGCTCTATCGGTAAGGAATTAAGATTGACTATTTTTATTGCCTCAAGAATAAGGCAGAGTTGGCACGAAGGAATTAATGTGAGAATCTATAATCTCCTTAGAGAACACTTCTACTGGATGATCTGATACACGAAAGAAGGGAAATATTTCTTAAATACCCTATAGCCTCTCGAAGAAAAGTACAAACGTCTTTGTACCATTTCGCAAGACTCTACTAGACACGACTTCATAGACACCCTAGGACACTTGAACTCTATGCTCTGATACCAAGTTTTTCACGACCAGAGACTACCCCTAGTCGTAACACGGTGCTAGGAACCACAAGTGATCCCAAGCTAACCCATGAACTGGCATACTGTAAAGCAACTGATTTATAATATATTAAATAACTGGTTCTACTATACGGAAATATAATCATGACAAAATCTGGGAAGAATTATATACTGATATAATTTACAATCTGATAAAACTGAAGAGAGAACTAAAATTACATGACTGAATCTGACTGACATCTATGAAGCCTCTACTATACTGACTACAGATAGCTGTGACACGCCTTCAACTACCACTAATCAATACGTATGGAAAAATTAAAAATAAAGTACATGATCCCCAACTGTCTGAACCTGGTGTAAGAGCTACATATGAAACCTACATTATGAAGGATGTAGCCATAAATGCATATTTGTGGTCAGTACATTAGAATGTATTGAGTATATGGAGACATGCACTGAATCATGGAAATATTTTAAATGTTCTGTAAAACTGAGGATATAAGTTATTTACTGAAATTATGCTTTTGGAACATGACTATACGTGAAAACTATAAATCATAGAGAATTTAACTCATGATCTGAAAATAATTTGGTATGCTAGGAGGAAGTAGAAATATAAATATTATAAGTCATTCTTTTTTGGGGTTGAATATGTTGTAGAAGTTGTACTGAGGATGACGTATGAATACTGGGTCTGAAACTATGTGGTGGAAACAGGCATAACTCAAGTATCTGAAAATACAAATATACTAAGCATGAAAGCATAAGCATACAAAACCGAACAAACATATACTAAGTTGATCTGATTAACTGAATGGATGATACCTGAATATTGAGTAATGGATGTCTGAATACTAAATAACCGGTAACTGGATACTGATTAGCTGATATATGTATACTTTTTAACTGATAACTAAATACTGATCATGAAAAACTGAACTGTACGTGGTCTGAATAACTGGACTGAAATTATGGGGTACTGAGCATATGAGATAGAGACTAACTGAACAAAATAACACAACTGAGCATAAATGCATGACGACTGTAATATCTTAGAATGCAAGACTAAGTGTATATTTGTTATGTTACTGAGATAATATGTAATCTGAAAGACTAAAATCTGTATAACTGAGTATCTAAAAGTCTGTACACTTAGTCAAGCAAACTTGAACTGATAATACACTAAATATTCTACTGAGACTGTGGGAGGTATTATCTAACCCACATGCCCCAATCTGAGCTAATTGGGGTCCAACTTGTAACCCCAGTTAGAATGGTGTCAGTACCGTGCCATGGGTACTAATGTTGGCTGTGTGGATCCACTAATCTAGTGAACTGAAGGACCAGTGTGTTAAGCCTAAACTAATGGGAGGCCCCTGGGAGAAAGTCAAGCCTAAACTGACGGATGACTCCTCAGAGAAAGTCAAGCCTATACTTACGGATGACTCCGCATATCCTATACTGGCTATGCAGTTCTAGAATATAGGGACTGCTACTAATGACTCTCCCTAACTAATAGTAAAGTTGTTATCTCTGCACTCGCTCGATGCTAAATCCTACTCCCAACTGAACTGACACTGATTACTAATTGTTCTAAGTTTAACTAAATAACTGACCATAAATAACTGACTGAATAATACTGCTCATGGTCTACCAAAATTCATTCTGAAGATACTGAAATTACATAAACCATTAGGTATTGGATGTTCATAACCCACCAGCACTGAATGGAAATAACAATGATGACATATAAAACTTTAAAAACTATAGTAGGAGATCATTGCTCTAAACCCAACATTTAGACATTTCATCAAACACATAAGAGTCATAAACTTGAACATGGGAATATGATATACATGTGAAAACAACATGATTGCATGACTAAATTCATAAATTGGGGATTTAATATGAAATCAATGGAATAGGACATGAAAACTTGCAACTCAAAGCATGAATAGATTAATTCACTTGGAAACACTTGTAGACATGGAAAATTTTATAATTCGATATTATAACATTAAATTCAATTGGATACATCATGGGAATCAAAACTTAAAGCATGATATAACCTAACTTTTCATTAAAACATCCTTGGACATGAATTTAGTCAAATTACTAAGGAAATCATGATTTATATTCATCTTGAACATATGATACTTCATAAACAAAAGGGAAAATTCATATTTTTAATTAAAGAAAAGCTTTTTGGGCTCCATGGGTGAAAGGGACCAATGAATGAAAACCCCACATACCTTAAACCATTAAATTGAAAGAGGAACACCAATCTTGATGTTTTCTTAAAGGTTATTGAATTTGGGAACTTGAATTTTTGATTTCTTGGGGAGAAAGGAATTGAATTTGTTCTTGGGAAAGGGGGAGGGTTTTCTTGAGAGAAAAGTTGGAGAAGAAGGCCAGTAATGACCTAAAATATGCCCCAAATTGTGTTATGAATAATTGGGTTGGGGGGAAAGGACTTAATTGCCCGTCAGGAAATTAATTTCGCAACTAAACCACAGTTTAATGTGTCACCGTGATGTGGTCTTATCGCGATAGCTTACTGATTCGGACAAAAATGATCATAACTTTTCCCTTGGGTATCGAATTAAGACGAAATTGGTACCGTTGGAAAGATAATTCAATTTTCTACAAATTGGTGGGTCTTGAGATAAAAAATTCCATATATTTCAAAAGTTATACACGTTCAAAGTTGACTTATGTAGGATCGAACACCAAATTTTAGATGAATCAAAGGCTCTTAACTCAACTTTGTTCTAAGTGATTCCTATAAATATTTTTCACCTAATAAGCACTTCACACACTAGGATAAAGATCATGACACATGCATTCAAATTATAAATCAAGAATTAGGTACAACACCCTCACCGCAATGCGGTATATTTGCCAATGGCAATAGCACTGTGATGCAACACTATCGCAATAACTTGCTGGATTCATGATCCAAACATGATCCAATCCTCATTCAAAAAATCCAAAACTTCTCTGAGACATAGTTCTTATAGCCCTAAATGTGAATTAACTCAAAAACTAATGTCTCAGGGTTGGGAAGGTCAAAATGAAAATCCTTAAAGTTTAGGGGTCTTGAAAATGGCTAAGTCCTCAACACTTAGTGAAAATTTCAAGCCTTAGGTCTCTTAAGCATGCAACTAAGAGTTGAATCAAGCTAAGATTAGCAGGGAGTATTACAAGTGGTGACCATTTTTAACTGGAGGTAATCAATGTACATTATTAGGGAACTATATTTCTTACATACAAAGAGAAGTGGACAACCCTATGAAGATACAAGGTTTAATGAAACTCATAACTACGAGATATTTTAACTATCCTTTTAACTATTTTAGTTCAGATAGAGCCACTCTATATGGTATAATAGAGATAGGATATATGTCAGGAAGAACATCTATCACAAAATTGTAACACCCCGTATGTTTCTAAGCTAGAAATCGAACCTTCGTTCTTATGTGTGTAAACTCTAGTTCCATGATTCATACTTTAATCCATATTTCATGATCATTAACCTAGTGTGAATAGAGTTTATTAGGTAGGAAAGATGTTCATAGAGTCACTTAGAGCAACGTGAGCTAAGAGCCTTTGATTTGATCAAATTTTGGTGTTTGATTCCACAAGAGACAAATTTGAATGAGTATAACTTTATTTACATATGTAATTTTCCATATTAAGACCCACAAAATTATAGATAATCAAATTAGCTTTCCAACAATACCAATTTTTCCTTAATTCGATACCCGAGCAAAAAGTTATGGTCACACAAAGGGGTGTGCGCCACCTAAAAATCACCTCAGGCTACTGGAATGGGTGTGCGATTGGCTAGGCGTCACCCAACCAAGGGATAGGATATTATCCATGCATCACCTAGGATAGTTCTAGGTTATTGGCAAGGCATCGTCTACCTTGGCTTGGGCGATTGACTGGGCGTTGCCTAGGTCATTACCCAGTGCCATAACACTCTGTTTTGACTTAAATCAAGGGTGTTGAAGTCATTTCAGACCCCTAAACCATCCCTAATTACTTTCAAACGTTTTGATGATGTATTAAACACATTAAATTAATTCTCTTAACCCCAAGAAATCAGTAAACAAATCAAAAACCCTCCTCCATTCCCAAGAACAAAAATCCAAGTGTCGTCTCTCAAGAATCAAGAAGTTAAGTTCCAAATTCAAAGTTCTCTCCAAAGATTCTTTTAATCAAGGTATGTGGGGTTATGAACAAGGGTATCCTTTAACCCTTATGCTCAAGTTGCATGATTTTAATACTTAATTTACTTGTTTTGAATTAGGGTTCATACCCAAATTTCTACATTCTTGAAGCATACGATTATCATGAGATTTAAAGCTTTGAGTATAACAAGAATTGCTTATGTTTATGTTTTAACTTATAAGATTTATATTATGAATGTAATTGCACTATCTTGATTTGATATTATTGATGTATTTCAAGATTTTTAGTGAGCATGAAGTGTTGTTATGAATTACTATAATTTTTAAGCATGAATTTTAAGCCCTAAGTTTAAGTGTTGAGATTTCAAGAGAATTATATTCTTAAGTTCTTCTTTGATAAGTTTATACCAAGATATACAGAAAAAAGTGATCTTTTGATCCTAAGCTAAGATATGAAATCCACATTTGTTCATTCTGAGTTTGAATTAAAGCAAAGAGAAGCATAACTAGTTTTCATTCTATAAAATCTTATGTTATTTTAAGGTGGATTTCCTAAAGTATGAGCATATAAGTAATAAGGGAGTAGTATTTAGCACCGAGTTGGGTATGAGTACAAGGTCGCATGCCCTATAACTATGAGCCAACGTAGGTTAAGCTTATTCCCAATATGGATGAAGTTAAAGATAGTTATCACTTAAGTTAAGGTTCTATTCTGATGGCAAGGATAGAATAGATCTCCCCAACATAGGTAAGATATTGGATTCCATGTTAGCTCACATGATTTATGTCAGTTAGAAGAACCTCCCTAAGAAATAATAAAAGTAAAGCTTTTAGAACTAAGTGTTATGGCTCACAAAGTTATTCAGTATGCTTTATTATTCATGATTTATGAGTTATCATCTATCAGTTTTATTCAAGCCCAAGGTAAGTCATTTACACTTAGCATGTATTCTTTGAAAGATGATATGAACATTGAGTTATTGTTTTACTTATGCATTCACCCCCACATTCTCAGTACATTTTAAAAGTACTGATCCACATAAATGTCTATGTGCTATATTATCTTATAATGTAGGTCCTGGTCCTCAGTTCTAGCAGCGTGATTGACTACGAGTATCTCTACCTACGTCCCAACATTTGGTAAGTCCTCATAGTTCAAGGACCCATGTATTCAGTCTCTGATATTGATGAAGTATTATAGTTATTTGATTTCTGTCAAGTTTGAGTCTGTTGGGGCTTGTCCCAGTTGCTCTCTAGTTAGAAGTTAAGGCTTGTCAAACTGTTTTATGTTTTAGATTCTAAAGTATTTATTTTCAAGATTTCCAAGATTAAGACTTTCAATTAAGATATTAATTCAGTTTTAGCTAAGATTTTGCATATCAAGTTTACCTTTATTATGAGTTCTAAGTTTAGAAGGCTTAAAGGGTTAGCTTGGGACTACTCGTAGTCTTGAGCACCGTATGACATCCATGATGTACTCTCGAGGCGTTACAAAAATTTATCTCTCTATCGGGAGATACTCTGAGAAGATCATCGAGAAATAACTTAGGAAACTCATTAACTACTAGAACTGACTGAAAAGAATGGGTCTCAATACTGGAATCACTAACCCAATCTAAAGGATGGATACAACCCTTAAAAATCAATTTTCTTACTTTGAGATGAGAGATAAAATGACCCTTTGGCACGACTAAACTATCCTTCCATTCTAAGATAGGTTTATTTGGAAATGGAAATTTCACAATTCAGGTTCTATAATCAACTGAAGCATAACATGAGTATAAGCAGTCCATACCTAGGATGACATCAAAATCTACCACATCTAACTCTACTAAATTAGTTATGGTATCTCTATGAAGAATGGACATGTAGTAATTTCTACAAATTAGTTTATCTAAAATAGACTCACAAACTAGAGTGGGGATTAAAAAAGTGCTATAAGCATTGTATATGACTAATTTTGAACTTCACAACAACATAAGGAGTCAAAAAGAAATTGTGACTCCCGAAACTAATAAAGCATAACATCAAAAGATAAAACATTCAGCATATCGATAATTACATGGGGAACTTTCTTGATCTTGATGGGTGGATAAAGAGTAAAGTGGTTGAAACTACTACTAAAACCTAAATCATTACCTTTCTAAGTATCATGACCTATCAAAGCTGATGGAGTAATTTAGGCTCTATTGCCCACTATTTTTCTATCTAGCAGAAGGAAAATCACTCAAAATATAACCCTATTATATTCAAATAAAATAAACATTCCTACAATAGAGACACTTACCCAGATGGTACTTCCCACACTTATTGTGTAAGGATGTGAAGGTCCTCTTGCAATATTGCCCTAAGTCTAAAGACCTAAAGTTCTGAACCTATGATCATTACAGAACTTGGAAGATAAAGTATTACCTAAAGGTGTAACTGATCTAAAAAATCATTTCGAAAGAAAGACTGATCTCCATTTTTGGTCCTTTGCTGATGGTAATCATGATTGGTTATCTTGACCTTATTACTCTGATACTTTTCTCTCTTTTATTTAACTTTATCCTCCTTAACCTACTGAATGTGGATTATAAACTGAGCTATGTCCATGTCTCTAATAAAAATATCATGTTACCCTCTTTGTTGGAAAGTTTCGACAACCCTAAAACAAATAAACATATCTGACTTATCATATCAGACACCATACTTAGAGTATAGAAAGATAGTTAGGTGAACTTGAGACCTTACACCGTCGCACTTATGGAACCATGTTCCAAATTTAAGTACTCTTTAAATTTAGCCTCCCCTAACTCTCGAAAGAAAGAAACAATCCAAAAGAAGCATCCTCAAACTCAAACTAATCAGTCAGTACCACAACATCGCCTCTGATTTCTTCACATAGCTTATACCATATCCCTGCAACATCATTCAACTAATAAGAAACAAGCTCAACTTTTTCTATTTCTGAAGCATGTATAACCCTAAAGAATCTTCTAAGCCTCATCAATGAAATATTATAGATCCTAACTAAGATTTAAACTTGAGAACTTTGGAAGATACATTCGAAGAAATTCATAGAGTTTAACAGGAACCTAAGAACTAGTATTGGTTGGGACTAGATTATTGGCTTGGTTAGCCACTATGTGAGTCAACATTCGAATAGAAAAAGAATTGATACCCTTTTGTGTAACAAATGGCATAAGTGGAGTCTGATCACCAACATTCTGATCGAAGGAATAAGCTTTAATCTAGGTAAACTCTATAGCATAAAATTAATCATAAAAGAAGGTAAATATTCCAATATTTCTAATAGCTTCCTAATTATAAGTGTGACGCGCTTCATAACCATAAGTAGGAATCTACTAGATGCAGCTTCACAAACATCCTGCGATACTTAAACCTATTTTTATAACACAAAGTTTGCCACGACACAAGTCTACACCCTAGTCGTGAGAAAAATCTAGTTACTAACTAGTAATTTAGTGGGACCATTGTAACGCCCCGATTCCCAAGAACCGGAATGCCACATGGTGCTTATGATTACGAAGGACCACAAGCTAACCATTTTCTGATATCTGTACCTATTCATTGCATAATATAATAAAATACATGCGTAAACTTGCCATAAGGTTCAAATATCTAAAAATATGCAACACTGGAAACCACACACTAATACATCTGTCTGAAAAGCCTGTAACTCCATCTACTAAAATCAACAAAACACTGAAATAGAATATCCTCGGATGATGAGGACTCACTGCTGCACCCACTGCTACAAGATCTGATAGCTAAATATACTCTGGATCACGCTCTTCTGAACCTATGGTGTAACATAAGAGAAAGCACCATAGCGCAAATGCGTCAGTACAAAAATGTACCGAGTATGCAAGGATAGGGTAAGGTTAAATATATAAAGCTTATGCATAAACATAATCATCTGTACCACACGCCTTCGCGGGAGTAAACATGTATAAAAATTATGTAGTATTTAAACATGAACATGTATGATCAATAATGCATGTATAAATGCATAACGTATAACCGAAATCATGACAATATGTGACACCAACCACCATGACCTTAATACCATACTTTTATCATCGATAACCGAATTTGTACACACAAGTCTTTATGATAATCTGAGAAACTGATACCGATATTTGAGATCAAGTCCACTGACCCTGAAACACTGAATAACTAAATATGAGATCAACCCTCATCTAGCAGGAAGTCTCAATTCTCACTGATACGGATTAAATACATTCGAGAGCTACCCTCATCTAGCAAAAAGTCTCTCCATAATGATAATAAATAAGTTCGAGAGTGATTTCCAAGATTACTGAGTTTTCCCCAAGTTTTGAAACTAATCGGGAGTTCATTGTTCATCGCTCGATTGAGATTACCATGAAACTGACTCGGTATTTCAATAAACATGACTCTTATGGACATGAGAGTTTCCTATAACCGACTACCCCACATGATCCACGTGGAATACCAACGTTTGCCCTCCTAGGGAGAGCACTCCCATTGGCGGGAGTGCTGTAATCTTGCCAGGGAGTACAACCTTAAAGCATTCATAATCACAATTCGGCTCTCTGGCCAACAATATCATCATCAAACAACCCTACAGTGGCATATAGGTTTGGGGAAATACCAAATTTCCCTCTCGGTGCTAAGTACTACTCCCCGAAAAGCTCAGAACGCGTTAGGGATTCCACTTCAAAACATCTCAAGGGTCAACAATGATGACCAAAATCATGTATCTTTCTCAAATTATTAAATAATCATTTAAGGATCCCTAACTCGACTCAAATCAAGAATATTTTCCAACATCGAAACGTATCACCTTTTTTAAATCACCACAACTTCAATAACACCAAAACAATGCCAAGGCTCATCATAGCCCTCCAACTTCAACGTCAACAACTTCAATGTCAACACGCCTCAATTCACAATCCAACTCACATTTTAAAGACAATTGAAACAATAATCAATAGGGACATAAGGTTTTCAATACCACTTATCACATCATAACGTGGAAATAATGGAATACTTGTATAATTCAAGGTTTAACAATTCAAATCATCATATATTCAAAATCAAAGAATTTTGGACATAAATCCATTTCAAAATCATATATGTATCGAATATCATAATTTCATACCTCATTAATAACTTTATCCAATGTAAAATCATCTTTCCAAATCATGATACAACTTTATTCGCATAATTATTTCAACAAACACATAGCATGGAAATCATGTTGGACATAAGCATCGAACATCGACTAGTCATTTAGGACCTATTATATTGTAAAAACATAATCTCTAGTCTCTTAGGCATTTTCACAAACACCTTGCATGCATCTCTTAAGCATAGGTGGATTCGTCTAGTTTACAATTATTCAACTGCCCAATTCACATATTTATACACCACATACCACCATAATGTCACACAACCATACCAAGATTCCATCCACCCTTTACATGCTTAGATTTATGTACCATAGGGATTTCATGACAACATCTCGTAATGATACAACCTCATTCACATCGACATTTTGACGAACACATAACATACATAGCTTAGCACATAATTGGGAATTTCATACTTAACATGTCAACGTGGCACCAAATCATATCACAATATTAATATTCTACTCTCCTAACATTTCCTTAGGTTTCCACACTACACCACAATGTCTTACAAGTCATTTCCTTAAATACTTACTACTACTTCTATTAGCCCTTACATGACTAGGTTCATAAACCATAGGAGTTTCACGACATCTTATATTAATACCACCTCAATTCACATAAATACCTCGACAAGACTCATAACATGTATAACATAATCTCCCAATACTTACTACTACCAAAAATCATAACTCTATTAACCAATTCTCCACACGTGGATACATCATGGTATAAACATAGTACACACACATGGAAAACACAATTACCTTAATATCACTCATTTTGGCGTCACAACAATTCGTTACTTTAATCAACATAACCACATAATTTCAACATACTTTTGAAAAGACTCTATAATCATGTTACAAGGTCATCAAGTATCTCTAAAACATCTCTTCGGGCGTTTAAGAATTACATCTAAGTCAAATAATTAATTCATTCTTACTTAGACATTTTCACAATCACCTTGCATGTATTCTTTTAAAGCTTAGATCAAATATTGAATTTCATATCGCATAACACCAACAATTCACACCACTTTCATCCATTATACACAATCATGTTCCAATCACTCAACCATACCATACACCTCAATTTCTATTTACATCTCATCACAACAATTCAACTCAATCCAATACATAAAAATCACACCTATCACATTAGTATTTATAACATCATCTTTATAACCATACCAAAGTATCAACATCAATTTGATATGACACATATCATGAAAATCATAAACATATGTATATATATTTTTGAAAATAGGATACTTAGGCTTTATGGACGCAAGGAATCCATAAATGAACACTTGAATACCTTAGATTTCATTGCCGAAGAGATTGACGGAAGCAATTCGCGAAGGGAAGCCTTAAATTGATTTTCCCCCAATTGGAACCCTAACCCTAACTCCTTTTCTTCTATATATATATATGCATATATTTTGAGAGAGAGATATAAAAGAAATAAGAGAAAATGAATGACAATTCTCAGCTCAAAGGGGGTATATATAGAGGGTTACAATAATGGGAAATGACCAAAATACCTTTAAAAATCAATCAATGTCAAATCTGCCCTTCAGTGATCTATCCGATAGGCTGAAGTAAATTGGCCATAACTTTTTACTCCAATGTCCAAATTGGATAAAACCAATTTCATTAGAAAGAGGACTCTCAGAGATTTCCATTGATATATAGTATCTCACCCAGATCATTATGTACAAGAAGGTATGGTCGTTTGAAGTTGACCTAAAAATTCACTTTTAATAGGCTGAACTAGATTGACCATAACTTTTTGCTCCGATAGACAAATTGGATGAAACCAAGTTCTTTGGAAAGAGGACTCACAGAGATTTCCGTTGATATATAGTAGATCATTATGTACAAGGAGTTATGATCATTTAAAGTTAGAGAAAAAATACGCCTGGCCTCAGTACTTTTTCCTGAATGTTTTACTGTTCATCACTATTCACCGTTCGATCGGAATGTTCGTATCTCATCGCTCGGGTGTCCGTTTTGGGTGATCCACATATCATTGGAAAGCTTATTCGATGATCTACGAAATGGTGGGTTGAAATTCAAGAAATGACACACAGAAAAATTATAAATCATTCTCAAAGATAGGATAGCGACACGTTTACGCACAAAATTTCAATGAAAATTTTTTTTGGGGTATTACATCATCTCCCCCTTGGAAACATTCATCCTCGAATGTCGCTTGATAGGATAAGAGTACTAATCGACTGAACTTACTTAAGGAACATGAACATCTGAAACTTATCTATACGACTGGAACTACTGATAAACTGGGTGCTTACACCGAACATGTACGCCTGATGCGTGGAATACACACTGAATCAACGAATAATTAAGTTGGATTCTTATGGTAAGTATGCATATCTGATGCATAGATATAAGACTGAATATACTGACAAGCTGACTTCTCAGGAGGAATATGCATACCTAATACAGAAGTATGTAAATGAGATACTTTCATGAATACATGACTGTCAAACTGAGTCTTTCACTACTATCAATGCATACTTCATGCATGAACACATAACCGAATACACTGACCAACTGAGCTCTTTCTACTACCATGGAATATACGGATCTAATGCATAACCGTTTCACTGTACTGCCTTCTGAGTCACACAACTGGATTTCTTAATCACTTGAACTTCTCACAATATGCATGTGTTTCTGATGCATGAGAACATAGTTAAACAGATGTATGAACATGTACTTGAATATGTAATGACAACTGATGTAATACTTATGATAAAAATCTGAATATGCAACTGTATGGGGTATCTCCCCCTTGGGACACCACGTTCCTTCACAACTACTTTACAACTGTATCGAAGTGGCGTACAGGGCACCTATGAAGTAAATTATATGCATGATACACAATGCAAGAACTGAGTTATATTCACAACCACTAGGATATTCCACTTCAGAATAATGACATGCTTGGAATTTCCAATAACAGGATTAGAAGAAAAGATGAGAAAACAATTCATGCAGGTCTAACTTTATCACTTCCTCTATCACCTTCTCTTACCATTTAGTCATCGCCATACACTTGTGAACACTTGACTAAACCCCGAACTGAACGGAAATCAATTTACTCTTGAGTCTGGGGCACAACGATACACATAAGTGATAACTTAACTCATCCCGAAGAACTGCTCCTGAAAGCATAAATTCAATACCAATGCTACTTCTTGGAATACAATTCTTATCTTTCCTTAGTCTCTACAATCATCATCATATACATACACTCTTTTCAACACCTACTTGTCTCACTAAACACATTATCTGCTTCGATTTCTTCATAGGCTACTAATACCACATTCACATCTTAATACTTAGTTTGGAATCCACAAACTTACATTCTTCAAAGATTCATGCTTAGCTTCTAAAACATAACATGAATATCCACAAATCTTTAGTAAACATACTATTCTTATTCTAGCCTTCAAATATCACATCTCTTAAACTTATACTTCTCCACACCATGAGAATCGCAGCTATATCTCTATCAATCAACACATATAATTCCCAACTTCCACACTTAGATTCTTACATATATAATTTCAAGCCTATTCATTTACCATATAAACAGCTAACCCCATAAGGCATACTCTGCTCACTTTAGAGAACACTATCCCGAAACTATCTGCAGGGACCGTCAGAGAAAGTTATATCTGAAAGACTTTGGCTTCACTACTTCTGTTACCTTAAGAGTAAGGTAAATCTGACATAAGTAGATCATTACAAGAGTCTACATAACTCTCTTGGAAAATCTTGCTATAGCACGATCTAGATCATGAAAGAACGAAAACTCTTCTAAACACCCATAGCCTCTCGTACATGAATGTGGCGCGCAACACACTCTTGTATAAGACTCTACTAGATGCGGCTTTTCAGACTCTCTAGGACACTGTTGAACCTTAGACTCTGATACCAAGATTGTAATGCCTCGATTCTCGAGAACCGAAATGCCACACGGTGCTTATGATCACGAAGGACCACAAGCTAACCCTTTTCTGATATCTGTACCAGTTCACTGCATAATATAATAAAATACATGCGTAAACTTACCATAAGGTTCAAACATCTAAAAATATGCAACACTGGAAACCACACACTAATACATCTGTCTGAAAAGCCTCTAACTGTCTAAACTGTGGAGTTAAAGGGACAATCCCCCAACTAACTCCATCTACTAAAATCAACAAAACACTGAAATGGAATATCCTCGGATAATGAGGACTCACTGTTGCACCCACTGCTACAAGATCTAATAGCTAAATATACTCTGGATCACGCTCTTCAGAACCTATGGTGTAACATAAGAGAAAGTACCATAGCGTAAATGCGTCAGTACAAAAATGTACCGAGTATGCAAGGATAGGGTAAGGTTAAATATATAAAGCTTATGCATGAACATAACAATCTGTACCACATTCCTTTGCAGGAGTAAACATGTATAGAAATTATGCAGTATTTAAACATGAACATGTCTGATCAATAATGCATGCATAAATGCATAACGTATAACCGAAATCATGCTAATATGTGACACCGACCACCATGACCTTAATACCATACTTCTATCATTGATAACCGAACTCGTACACACAAGTCTTTATGATAATCTGAGAAACAGATACCGATATTTGAGATCGAGTCCACTGACCCTGAAACACTGAATAACTAAATCTGAGATCAACCCTCATCTAGCAGGAAGTCTCAATTCTTACTGATACGGATTAAATACATTCGAGAGCTACCCTCATCTAGCAGGAAGTCTCTCCATAATGATAATAAATAAGTTCGAGAGTGATTTCCGAGATTACTGAGTTTTCCCCAAGTTTTGAAACTAATCGGGAGTTCATTGTTCATCGCTCGATTGAGATTACCGTGAAACTGACTCGGTATTTCAATAAACATGACTCTTATGGACAGGAGAGTTTCCTATAACCGACAACCCCACATGATCCACGTGGAATACCAACGTTTGCCCTCCTAGGGAGAGCACTCCCATTAGCGGGAGTGTTGTAATCTTGCCAGGAGTACAACCTTAAAGCTTTCATAATCACAATTCGGCTCTCTGGCCAATAATATCATCATCAAACAACCCTACGGTGGCACATAGGTTTGGGGAAATACCAAATTTCCCTCTCGGTGCTAAGTATTACTCCCCGACAAGCTCAGAACGCGTTAGGAATTCCACTTCAAAATATCTCAAGGGTCAATAATGATGACCAAAATCATGTATCTTTCTCAAATTATTAAATAATCATTTGTGGATCCCTAACCCGACTCAAATCAAGAATATTTTCCAACATCTAGACGTATCACCTTTTTTTAAACCATCACAACATCAATAACACCAAAACAATGCCAAGGCTCATCATAGCCCTCAAACTTCAACGTCAACAACTTCAACGTCAACACGCCTCAATTCACAATCCAACTCACATTTTAAAGACACTTGAAATAATAATCATTAGGGACATAAGGTTTTCAATACCACTTATCACATCATAACATGGAAATAATGGAATACTTGTATAATTCAAGGCTTAACAATTCAAATCATCATATATTCAAAATCAAGGAATTTTGGACATAAATCCATTTCAAAATCATATATGTATCGAATATCATAATTTCATACCTCATTAATAACTTTATCCAATGTAAAATCATCTTTCCAATTCATGATACAACTTTATTCGCATAATTATTTCAACAAACACATAGCATGGAAATCACGTTGGACATAAATATCGAACATCAACTAGTCATTTAGGACCTATTATATTGTAAAAACATAATCTCTAGTCTCTTAGGCATTTTCACAAACACCTTGCATGCATCTCTTAAGCATAGGTAGATTCGTCTAGTTTACAATTATTCAACTACCCAATTCACATATTTATACACCAACATACCACCATAATGTCACACAACCATACCAAGATTCCATCCACCCTTTACATACTTAGATTTATGTACCATAGGGATTTCATGACAATATCTCGTAATGTGATAACGCCCAAACTACAGCTCTCGTTAGAAAGTGTAAGCGGTCGCTGTCAAATATAGAACCCAACTGGGTTGGGTGTCGAATCCCACTGGAAATACTTGGGCACTAAGTGTTGCAATTGTTAGTAGACTGTTGGTCGAAAATTCCATGGAAAAGGGGGGTTTTTCTTTAGGCGTGAATTAATAATATCAAAGTAACGAATGAATGATTTGTTTAGTAAAGGTTAATCACAGAGAATAATAAGTTAGGGTTATGTCCACCTTGTAGTTTCTACTTCTCTATTAACTATGAGTAACGCGGAATTTAGACATGCATGCACTTATAGAGAATCGTATTCTAATTCTAAATCCAAGTGCTTCCCAACCATCAAGGATTTACTTCACTTTAGCTCTCCCGAGCCTAAAGTTTATAACAAATGGTACACATTCTCCAAGAAGTTAATCCAGTTAAGGCATTAACGTGTAAATAGAGGTTAGAAGCCCTATTTTCTTGTCACACTCTCTTTTCCAAACATGTAACTTTTCTCTCAAACAAGTTAATGCTATAATGGCGTATTCTCTATGTTTGCAACCATGAGAATTTAATTAAAATGAAGAGAGTAATGATATAAGTAGCATTCACATCAAGAATTCACAAACTCATAGCAACAAATAGTATCTTACAAGGTTTCCATAACCCTAACAGAGAAGTTTAGCTACTCATGGATACGACGGAAATCAAAGAAGACATCATCATCATACCAAAGTTAGAATAATCTCACGATGGGGATGAATTTGGCGTCAAACAAGAGGTTGATGTTTTTCTTCCCTTTAGCCGTTCGTGTAGCCTTAGCATTTTTCTCTCCCTTAGACTTACAGAATCTATAATCTGAATAATGACTAATGATCGAATGAATGAATCCAAGAATGCTGAAAAATTCAGCAAATAGGGTTTTTATAACATCCTTGTCCTACTAAGTTACTGCTGCATCCCTAAGTATTTAGAAATACTGATTTTGCCCGGGACAAGTTCTCCATGCATCACATTCAGTCCACAAGCTTCCAAAAGCTGCCTTCCCTCTTATGTGAAGTTTCCCTTTGCTGCCCATAGGTCCACAAAGTGCTGAAATCTTCATCATTAATACCTGAAAAATATGCTAATCACATAGGTTAGCTCACTTAAAGGAAAATGGACTAAAAGTGCAGGAATTATATATTTTATCCTCCAAACTTAGCTAAAATATGGGTAAATTATGGTTCTTAGGGGTATAAATATGCCCAACATCACCACCCCACACTTAAAGCTTTGTTCGTCCTCGAACAAAATATTACGTCCATGCAAACACCTAACTAGAATTTCACAATCGCAACACAAAATGTTCAACAAGTCATGTGCAGCAATTATTAACAGAGAGTAGGTTTCTTGATCACTACTAGAAACAATTCCATCTCCAACATAGACTCGTGAGGATGGGTAATTCGTAGCTACAAGTTAAGCCACAAAGAATCATATAACACTACCCAAAAATCATCAACCATGTGTGTCTCACACAAGATATTACCCATGATCACTCACAGTTTTGCAATTTTCGAAACATGGGTATAAGACTCTCCTTGTTCTCACTTCTCACAAAGAATTCTTATGTTGCAACTGATGACCATAGGCTTGCCCTTAGTGTAATGCTCTACTAATATCGGAATGCTAAGTTTAGGATCAAATAGGTCTTTACAGGTTGTAATGTAGGCTAAGGGACAGGTAGGACTATTTTGGCCAGAAATAGTGACTATGTTCCCTAAGCGCTTTAATACACTACAATATGTCATTTACACTATCTTTTAACAACCACTCTACCTCTCTTTCATCTACCAACCCCTTTTCACCCATTTTGTTATTCAATCATAAACACAACTATCTTTTTGTTTTTCTAAATTTTTTATTTTATTTTATATTTTTTTGTTTTTCTTTTTTTTTTCTTTTTTTTATATTAAGCAAGCATCCCTATAATAGCCACTCTTTTTCACAACAATTTCAAGTATCAATACACCCTGAGGCATCACTTTCACCATTCTCCTTTTATTTTTCCACATGATTCTACAATTTTAAAGCGCTTAGGAGTTTGGATCAAATTATGGTCTTGAAAAAAAATGGATTAGGCTACATATGAGGCTGCCAAAGAAAATAGCTAAAGGCTCAAAGGGGGTTCATTAGGATAATGTAGAAAGGTAGGTAAAAAGAAGGTAAACAATTACAGGCTGCCAAAGAAATGCCTAAATCATCTCCTAAACTCACACTCTTTATTTCGCTTTACACACACACCAGGCAAGTTCTAGCATCAGTCACAACACAGAATATACTATGACCTCACACACACAAGGCACATGGTCAACTTTATTGGGAGCAGTATAGACTCTTGACCCAACAAATGAATGAATTGAACCACACAATTATCACACAGTGAGTCACACTTAGAGCCTAAATGTCTCAATAGTAATGATTTAGCACAAACTATTGTTATAATACCATGCCGTCTATCAGAACAATTTCATGCAAAATCTAAAAAAAATTGAAAATTTAACTAACTAATTATGACTAATTAACAAAAACAAGAATAAATGTAGGCAAAGAAGTACCATACAGCATACAAATACCAGCACCCCACACTTAGACTGGACACACTTCCCTCAGTGGAAAATAAATAAGGAGAACCTGATTAGTCGGACTCTTCCTCTATGTCTGGGGTCATACCCCCTGCGTCGGAATCATCATCAGAGTCGTCATCATCAGAGTTGTCCTCCACGTCTGACTCTGGCAGTCGGCGATTGTTGTCAGTCGGCACGTCATCATCGAGAGGTTCCTCAAAATGTACCCCTACTCCACACATAGCCCGCGTATGCTCATTCATCGGGTAGTCATAATCCAACTGCTGAAGCTCTGCATCAGTCGGAACCCGAACCCCACTCATCATGGTAAACCGAGTCATGCCATATAGATGGCGAAAGAAACTTTCATCCCGAGCATGTCTTTCTGAAGTGGTAAGGTTGATGCCATGACCAGTTTCAGGCTCTTTAACTTTCGTAAGATCAACCTTCTTCGGGTTGTGTGGAAGCTTATGATCTGCAGGTTCCTCTTCAATGTGCTCCTTCCTTAAGATCGCAGTCAACAAATTGTCAAAGCTGAAATGGGACCTTTTGTGCAGCCTAGCCTTACGCATTGACGATCGTATAACCGCACCAATGTTGATGGGAATATTATTCATCAGAGCGTACACCAAACATACTTTATCACGTGTGATCTTTGTGTACTGTGTCCCAGGAATCAGGAAAGAGTTGACTATCCTCAACCATATACGAGCTTTTCTATTCAAGGAAGCATACGGGAAGGTATTGTGCTGACCGTTATCCTTGTGATGACTCCACCGGGCCATGGACCTTGTTCCGGACAGTGTGTGTCTGATTTTCCTGTAGGGAGGTCTGTGATAAATCTCCTTGAGAGGTAATGGATCCACAGATGGAAGACCCAGAAAAGAGTTGAAAAACTCCGCATTCAGTTGCAAGACTTGGCCCCGAATCTTCACTTCACTTCCAGTAGTCTTTGGGGACCAATTGGCATAGAACTCTCGCGTTAGATCAAGATTGCATTCCCCCATATCTCGGAAAATGAAATCAAGATTTAGTGCTATGATTTTCGCCAAAATGTGGGGCTCTCTCTTTGCTAGATTCTCCTTCTGCATCAAATCCACGTGAACATATTTTTTCACTTTGTTGTTCTTGTACCACTCATTTCCTTCCTCCTCTAGGACCCACTTTATCCCAAAAGTGCGTCGAGGTATTTGTAGAGAGGAGGACTCATCTTAATCTTTTCTTCCCCTATTTTGACCTTTCTGCGAGGTGGACACTTTTTCTTTTCCTTGTCGTCCTTTCGGTGCCATTCTACCTGAGATCATAATAGAGTCATGTTAGCTTCATCTCAGAAGATTCAATCGAAAGACAAACAGTAATGGCACCACCCCACAATTAATTTGTTTGCCATGATTAATTAAGTGAGTGATGTCGATAACTCAGACTTCATCGACATACATTTAGGCGATATGTTCCAACAATATATTTAGCACAGTCATATTCTCATGTAATCTTGACTATCCTTTCCAACGTTATTTCATTGGATTAACTCACTTTTTGAACAAGACTACCACATAGAGATTGTATCAAGTTAATGCATAGAAATAATCACCATGTCTCATGCTTGTGCTCAATCATGATCTTTATCTCGACGAACGAGTCATTCAAACATTCAAGCTTTCAACTTACAAGATTATGTATTAACTTCACAATTTTGACTTCATAAAACTATGACAGCGTATAACAATCAAATACAAGTCGGAACAAAGTCAAGAACACCCACACATATTCTTTCACTCAACTAGATGTATCATAACAAACCAACCACATTCTAATCACCACACCACTTCAAAATCTAATAAATCATTATAAACGTAGCATTTCAACAACTACGGAATATAAAAGAATAACTTACATGATGATGGATTCGGAAGATGAGCTTGCAAGATTAGATGAGCAAAAAGAAAAATTTTGAGAGAATGGGGAAGCTTGGGTGGCGCCTATATGGAGCAAAAAATTGCATTTTGTTCTAAGGGTGAAGATCTATTTATAGCCTAAGCCATGGGTCGGGTTTGATCCATGTAAAATTGGGTTAGGAGATAAAAAGGTATATGTAGGCGGCGCCTAATGCTTTGCCTATGCTTAGCATAGGCGGCGCCTTTGTCAATGCCTAGTTCGACATAGGCGGCGCCTTTGTCAATGCCTTGTTGGGCATAGGCGGCGCCTTTGCCAATGCCTTGTTGAGGCAGTAAGCATAGGCAATGGTATAGGCCTTGCCTTGTCCATTGCCTAGATTTGCATAGGCCTTGCCTTGTCCATTGCCTAGATTAGTATAGGCATTGCCTTGTCTATTGCCTAGATTAGCATTGGCAATGCCTAGCTGATAGCATTTGCTCCATCATTCCTACTTTACCACCTTTAGCATGGCTCACTTTCAACTCAAAATTTAGGACCAATCTCCTTCTTTATACATCTTTCACCTACACTTAATCAAAAATAACAAAAAATGATTAGACGCATGGGTTGCCTCCCACCAAGCGCCTTAGTTTTGGTCGTGGCTCGACTCTTCTTTTCGGATTTTTATTTAACAAAAACAAACTCCTAGTAAAATAAAACTATTAAAAACCATGGGTTGCCTCCCATGTAGCGCTTGATTTATTGTCGCAGCACGACATAGTTATCTCGATTACTTTAGACTTCATCGAGATAGACGATGGCTATACATTTTATCGAGTCAAGTGGACCAATATATGGCTTCACTCGTTGGCCATTCACCTTAAAGACACCACCATCATTGTTTTCTAACTCTAATACTCCAGACGAGTAGACTTGGCTAATTTTAAATGGACCAAACCATCTAGACTTCAACTTACCTGGAAATAGCTTCAGTCTGGAGTTGAAAAGAAGTACCAAATCACCCTTCTATAAGTTTCGTTGGATAATCCTCCGATCATGATACTTTTTCATCCGTTCCTTGTAGAGGTCTGCTCTTTCATACGCGTGTAGATGGAATTCATCCATCTCATTCAGCTGTTCCAATCTCAGATTAATAGCATCATCCCAATTCAGGTTAAGCCGCTTCAACGCCCACAGCGCTTTATGTTCGAGCTCGATTGGCAAGTGACAAGCCTTCCCATAAACTAGTTGGTAAGGTGAAATACCAATTGGTGTCTTGAACGCAGTCCTATAAGCCCATAAGGCATCATCCAGCTTTCAGGACCAATCCTTTCTACTAGCATTTACAGTGTTAGCAAGGATCATCTTGATCTCCCGATTAGAAACCTCTACCTGCCCACTAGTTTGTGGGTGGTAAGGTGTAGCTACCTTATGTTGCTTGACCCCATATTTCACCAACACGGCTCTGAACAGCTTGTTGCAAAAGTGTGATCCTCCATCTCTTATGATGGTATGCGGTACCCCAAAACGAGAGAAGATATTTCTCTTTAAGAATGCTACAACATGCTAACCTTCATTATCAGCCAGCGCTACCGCTTCGACCCATTTGGATACATAATCCACAGCAACTAGAATATATTTCATCCCAAATGAATTCACAAATGGGCCCATGAAATCAATACCCCATACATCAAATAGCTCCACTTCAAGAATTTTAGACATGGGCATCTCATGGTGCTTTGAAATCGCGCCTTGCCTCTGACACTGATCATATCTTCTCACAAAATCATAGGCATCCTTGAATAATGAAGGCCAATAATAGCCGCTTTGTAATACCTTTCTGGCTGTCCGATCACCTGCATGGTGACCCCCAACTTGGGAAGCATGACTTGCTTCCAAGATGCTAGGCACCTCCACATCAGAGATGCATCGCCTAATAACACCATCAACACATCGTCGAAAAAGATACGGTTCATCCCAGAAGTAGTGTTTCACATCATGCATGAACTTTCTCTTTTGATGAAATGAGAGATTCTCAGGCATCACTTTACTTACCACGTAGTTCGCAAAGTATGCATACCACAGTAAGTCTTCCACCATAGTGGCTAGGATCTCTTCATCGGGAAATGCATCATTAATCTCAAGGTCGGTTTGCGCTATGTGCTCACTCTCAATCCTAGATAGATGATCAGCTACTTGGTTTTCGCAACCTTTTCTATCCTTTACCTCGAAATCAAATTCTTGAAGCAATAACACCCACCGAATTAGCCTCAGATTAGCATCCTTCTTTGCCATTAAATATCTCAGAGCCGCATGATCTTTATGAACCACCACTTTGGTTCCCAACAAGTAAGCACGGAACTTTTCAAAAGCATAAACAACTGCTAGAAGCTCTTGTTCTGTGACGGTATAGTTCTTCTGGGATCCATTCAAGGCCTTGCTCGCATAGTATATTGGATGAAATAGCCTTTCTCTTTTCTGACCAAGTACAGCACCCAAAGCTACCCCACTTGCATCACACATCACTTCAAACGGTAAAGACCAATTGGGTGCTACAATAATAGGAGTTTCAACTAGCTTCCCTTTGAGGCATTCAAATGCCTTCAAGCAATCTTCACCGAAGTCAAACTTTGCATCTTTCTCCAAAAGTTTGCATAATGGACTAGCAATCTTGGAGAAGTCTTTAATAAACCTCCGATAAAAACCTGCATGACCGAGGAAACTACGAACTCCATTTATAAAAATTGGAGGTGGTAGTTTCTCGATAACTTCAATCTTGGCTCGATCCACCTCAATTCCTCTTTCAGAGACTTTATGCCCAAGAACAATGCCTTCCTTCACCATAAAATGGCACTTCTCCCAGTTTAGCACCAAGTTGAATTCAACACATCTCTACAACGCCATACTCAGATTTGCCAAGCATGATTCAAACGACTCACCTACTACTGAAAAATTATCCATGAACACCTCCAAGGTGTCTTCAACCATATCAGAAAAATGGACATCATACAACGCTAAAAAGTGGCTGGTGCGTTACATAACCCAAATGGCATACGTTTGAAAGCAAACATACCATACGGGTATGTAAAAGTTGTCTTCTCTTGATCTTCAGGAGCAATGCAGATCTGATTATAGCCGGAATAACCATCTAAGAAACAAAACCATCCCTTCCCTGCCAATCGATCAAGCATTTGGTCCATGAATGGCATTGGGAAGTGATCCTTTAGCGTCCACGAATTCAGCTTCTGGTATTCCATGCACACTCTCCACCCTGTGACAGGTCTGAGTGGAATTAGTTCATTCTTTTCATTTGAGACTACCGTCATGCCCCCTTTCTTGGGCACACATTGTACCGAACTCACCCATTTACTGTCAGAGATTGGATACACCACCCCAGCATCTAACCACTTAATAATTTCTTTCTTCACCACCTCTTGCATAGGTGGATTCAAATGACGTTGATGCTCAATTGTGGGCACGTAATCTTCTTCGAGCTGAATCTTGTGCATACATATCCCAGGAGGGATACCAATGATATCAGCAATAGTCCAACCAATGGCTCTCTTGTATTTTTTTAGAACAGAGATTAGAGACGCTACTTGTTGTTCACCTAAATCAGCCGCAGCAATAACCGGAAGTGTATCACCACTTCCCAAAAATGCATACTTCAGGTGGCTGGGCAGCTCTTTCAATTCTAGCACTGGTGGTTCTTCAATGGATGGTTTTGCTGGTGGTGAAGGTCGGTTCTTAAGATCAAGGTGCAACTTCTTAGGAGCATGAGAATATGACCCTATTCCTGTTAGAGCACAAATAGTTTCTTCATACTCTTCAACATCCTCATGCTCAAAATTTATAAGCACAGCAGCCAATGGATCAACAATAAGCTGTTTCTCTACAGATAATTCTTTCTCATCTTCATAATAAACATCAGCTACAGAGAACACATTCATATCTTTGGGCTGCTTCATTGATTTGCATACATCAAAACGGACCACTTCATCATTCATCCGAAATAAAAGCTCATTAGCTCTTAAATCAATAAGCACACTTCCTATCGCAAGGAAAGGACGCCCCAAGATTATGGGAACTTCAGAATCCACCTCACAATCCAAAATAACAAAGTCTGCAGGAAAAATAAAGGTGGAAACCTTCACTAATACATCATATAAGATACCAACAGGTCATTTTACCGACCTATCTTCCATCACGATCCGCATATTGGTTGGTGTAGGATCACCCAACCCCAACTTTCTGTTAATAAATAGAGGCATCAAATTGATGCTAGCTCCTAAATCGCACAATGCCTTAGCAAAATCCAAAGATCCAACCGTGCAAGGAATAGTGAAATCACCAGGATCTTCCTTCTTCTGAACTAACGATCTTGTAGCGATTGCACTGTAATGATGAACATTATCTGCCAGCTCATAGCTTGCTGCCCGCTTCTTTGTCAAAAGGTCCTTCATGAATTTAGCGTACCCAGGCATCTATTCCAGCGCCTCCACCAAAGGAACATTAATAGTCAGTTGCTTCAACATAGTCATGAATTTACTGAACCTGGTGTCATCAGCTTTCTTCTTCAGTCTCTGAGGAAAAGGTAGTGGTGGAAGGGGAATAGTTTTCTCCACCACTTCCTTTTTATCTTGCTTCAGATTATCAACCTTTTCAGGTTGGTGACGTCTAAGTGTAGTGTCATGAACGTTCTGACTTTCAGCTTCTACAGAATCATCACAATCTGCTTCAATCACATTCTTTTCTGTATTATCAACCACTTGCTTGCCTTTGGATGGATTTTTCAACACCTTACCACTCCTGGTAGTAATAGCCATACATGATCCATCATTTCTTGGATTTTGCACGGTGTCGCTAGGTAGGGTGCCAGCTTTTCTTTGATTGAGTGTCGCTGATAGTTGACTCAATTGTTGTTCCAACTGTTTTATTGAAGTGGAATGCGAATCAACCAATTAATTTATTGAGGACAAATTATTTTTTACCTCCGTTACTCCCGTGTTGGTTGCCTCCACTCCTTTCAATAGCTTAGTGATCATATCTTCCATGGACATCTTCCCAGAGCCAGATGTCGCGGCCTCACGATTTCCAGGAGGAACATACAAACCACTCCTGTCAGTCTTATTCTTGAATCTGTATTTATCATAATAGTTCTGACCTTGGTTTCCTTGGGCATTGCCTCGGAAACCCCCCTAATTATTCAAATAATTTGCTTCTTCCTCCGAATCGGATTCATCTCTTCTCTGTGATACAACGGCCATAACCTTTTCGGTCTTCCCTGATAATAAATGCTTGGTAAGAAGATCCATCTGCATTTTCATGGGAGCCATATCCTGGTGACGTTCCTCTTCTCTTCGTCTTTGTTCTGCTGTCAAGCCAATAGATACAGTAGAGCTTGCTACCTCAGAATCCCTGGTATGTCAAGCTCTACTCTGCTTTGCCATACGATCTAGCATATCACTTGCCTCAATAAAAGTAAGGGGAATAGTTTTCTCCACCACTTCCTTTTTATCTTGCTTCAGATTATCAACCTTTTCAGGTTGGTGACGTCTAAGTGTAGTGTCATGAACGTTCTGACTTTCAGCTTCTACAAAATCATCACAATCTTCTTCAATCACATTCTTTTCTGTATTATCAACCACCTGCTTGCCTTTGGATGGATTTTTCAACACCTTACCACTCCTGGTAGTAATAGCCATACATGATCCATTATTCCTTGGATTTTGCACGGTGTCGCTAGGTAGGGTGCCAGCTTTTCTTTGATTGAGTGCCGCTGATAGTTGACTCAATTGTTGTTCCAACTGTTTTATTGAAGTGGAATGTGAATCAACTAATTAATTTATTGAGGACAAATTATTTTTTACCTCTGTTACTCCCGTGTTGGTTGCCTCCACTCCTTTCAACATCTTAGCGATCATATCTTTCATGGACATCTTCCCAGAGCCAGATGTCGCGGCCTCACGATTTCCAGAAGGAACATACAAACCACTCCTGTCAGTCTTATTCTTGAATCCGTATTTATCATAATAGTTCCGACCTTGGTTTCCTAGGGCATTGCCTCGGAAACCCCCTTAATTATTCAAATAATTTGCTTCTTCCTCCGAATCGGATTCATCTCTTCTCTGTGATACAACGGCCATAACTTTTTCGGTCTTCCCTGATAATAAATGCTTGGTAAGAAGATCCATCTGCATTTTCATTTGAGCCATATCCTGGTCATGTTCCTCTTCTCTTCGCCTTTGTTCTGCTGTCAAGCCAATAGATACAGTAGAGCTTGCTACCTCAGAATCCCTGGTATGCCAAGCTCTACTCTGCTTTGTCATACGATCTAGCATATCACTTGCCTCAATAAAAGTAAGGTCCATGAATGACCCACCTGCAGCATTATCAACCACTGGCTTAGTCACCGAATTCAAAGACCTGTATAATATCTCCATCAAGTGCATATTGGTTATCTGATGGTTTGGGCACCGCATAAGCTTCTTCTTGAATCTCTCCCATGTTTCGTGGAGAGCTTCAATTGGAAGCTGTCGAAAATTGCTGATCTCATCTCTTAATTGTGCTCTTTTGGATGATGGAAAGAATCTTTCTAGGAAAGAGTCTTTCAGTTGCCTCCAATTAGTAATAGAATCAGGAGTTAGCCCGTTCAACCATAGAGTTGCCTCTCCAGATAGAGACAATGGAAATAAGCACAGTCGAATTGCATTCTGTCCAACTCCTGGATTGTCAAATGACTTGCATGTTGAGATAAAGTTGATCAGATGCATATTCGGATCATCACCTGCAAGTTCACCAAATAACCCTTTGAGTTGTAATAGCTGGATCATGGTGCTAGTGATATTGAACTTGGCTCCGGGTGCCAAAGGCGGAGGAATAATAGCCCCTGTGGCACCAGCCCCATCCAGATCGTCATCATCATTATCAAAAGGAGCCTGCACAGCTCTGCGTGCAGGTCTCATTCTAGCTTGACAATCTCTCCTGTTCACAGGTTCTGCCACCTCATCTGCACGTCGTGGATTAAGTAACTCATCATCACCCAGGTCCTCATCATCAGGATTTGTTGCCCGACCTGGGTTATCAATATTCTGTTGATGCACTTGAGCAGCTGCCAATGCAGCTAACCTAGCCTGCTCCTGTTGAGCAGCCCTTCTTTCAAAGTCACGTTGTGCATCCATTCTGCCAATAAGTTGTGGTTCAGGATTTATGGGTAATAATGGCTGACCAGATCTTGGTGTATTTGGCATGCACTCTACCAAACCTGAACAAAACAAAAACAACAAACAAGAAATAAAATTCGAGAATCTTTGACCAAAGGGTCTAGTAACTATCAGAAACTTAGTTGACAACCGTATTCCCCGGCAACGGCGCCAAAATTTGATAACGCCCAAACTACATCTCTCGTTAGAAAGTGTAAGCGGTCGTTGTCAAATATAGAACCCAACTGGGTTGGGTGTCGAATCCCACAGGGAATACTTGGTCACTAAGTGATGCAATTGTTAGTAGACTGTTGGTCGAAAATTCCATGGAAAAGGGGGGGTTTGCTTTAGGCGTGAATTAATAATATCAAAGTAACGAATGAATGATTTGTTTAGTAAAGGTTAATCACAGAGAATAATAAGTTAGGGTTATGTCCACCTTGTAGTTTCTACTTCTCTATTAACTATGAGTAACGCGGAATTTAGACATGCATGCACTTATAGAGAATCGTATTCTAATTCTAAATCCAAGTGTTTCCCAACCATCAAGGATTTACTTCACTTTACCTCTCCCGAGCCTAAAGTGTATAATAAATGGTACACATTCTTCAAGAAGTTAATCCGGTTAAGGCATTAACATGTAAATAGAGGTTAGAAGCCCTATTTTCTTGTCACACTCTCTTTTCCAAACATGTAACTTTTCTCTCGAACAAGTTAATGCTATAATGGCGTATTCTCTATGTTTGAAACCATGAGAATTTAATTAAAATGAAGAGAGTAATGATATAAGTACCATACACATCAAGAATTCACAAACTCATAGCAACAAATAGTATCTTACAAGGTTTCCATAACCCTAACAGAGAAGTTTAGCTACTCATGGATACGACGGAAATCAAATAAGACATCATCATCATACCAAAGCTAGAATAATCTCACGATGGGGATGAGTTTGGCGTCAAACAAGAGGTTGACGTTTTTCTTCCCTTTAGCTGTTCGTGTAGCCTTAGCTTTTTTCTCTCCCTTAGACTTACAGAATCTATAAACTGAATAATGACTAATGATAGAATGAATGAATCCAAGAATGCTGAAAAATTCAGCAAATAGGGTTTTTATAACATCCTTGTCCTACTAAGTTACTGCTGCATCCCTAAGTATTTAGAAATACTGATTTTGCCCGGGACAAGTTCTCCATGCATCACATTCAGTCCACAAGCTTCCAAAATTTGCCTTCCCTCTTATGTGAAGTTTCCCTTTGCTGCCCAAAGGTCCACAAAGTGCTGAAATCTTCATCATTAATACCTGAAAAACATGCTAATCACATAGGTTAGCTCACTTAAAGGAAAATGGACTAAAAGTGCAGGAATTATATATTTTATCCTCCAAACTTAGCTAAAATATGGGTAAATTATGGTTCTTAGGGGTATAAATACGCCCAACATCATAATGATACAACCTCATTCACATCGACATTTCGACGAACACATAACATACATAGCTTAGCACATAATTGGGAATTTCATACTTAACATGTCAACGTGGCACCAAATCATATCACAATATTAATATTCTACTCTCCTAACATTTCCTTAGGTTTCCACACTACACCACAATGTCTTACAAGTCATTTCCTTAAATACTTACTACACCTTCTATTGGCCCTTACATGACTAGGTTCATAAACCATAGGAGTTTCACGACATCTTATATTAATACAACCTCAATTCACATAAATACCTCGACAAGACTCATAACATGTATAACATAATCTCCCAATACTTACTACTACCAAGAATCATAACTCTATTAACCAATTCTCCACACGTGGATACATCATGGTATAAACATAGTACACACACATGGAAAACACAATTACCTCAATCTCACTCATCTTGGCATCACAACAATTCACTACTTTAATCAACATAACCACATAATTTCAACATACTTTTGAAAAGACTCTATAATCATGTTACAAGGTCATCAAGTATCTCTAAAACATCTCTTCGGGCGTTTAAGAATTACATCTAAGTCAAATAATTAATTCATTCTTATTTAAACATTTTCACAATCACCTTGCATGCATTCTTTTAAAGATTAGATCAAATATTGAATTTCATATCGCATAACACCAACAATTCACACCACTTTCATCCATTATACACAATCATGTTCCAATCACTCAACCATACCATACACCTCAATTTCTATTTACATCTCATCACAACAATTCAACTCAATCCAATACCTAAAAATCACACCTATCACATTAGTATTTATAACATCATCTTTATAACCATACCAAAGTATCAACATCAATTTGATATGACACATATCATGAAAATCATAAACATATGTATTTATATTTTTTCAAAAATAGGATACTTAGGCTTTATGGACGGAAGAAATCCATAAATAAACACTTGCATATCTTAGATTTCATAGCCGAAGAGATTGACGGAAGCAATTCGTGAAGCGAAGCCTTGAATCTATTTTCCCCCAATTGGAACCCTAACCCTAACTCCTTTTCTTCTCTCTCTATATATATGCATATATTTTGAGAGACAGATATAAGAGAAATAAGAGAAAATGAATGAAAATTTTCATCTCAAAGGGGGTATATATAGAGGGTTACAATAATGGGAAATGACCAAAATACCTTTAAAAATCAATCAATGTCAAATCTGCCCTTCAGTGATCTATCCGATAGTCTGAAGTAAATTGGTCATAACCTTTTACTCAGATGTTCAAATTAGATGAAACAAATTTCATTAGAAAGAGAACTCTCAGAGATTTCCGTTGATATATAGTAACTCACCCAGATTATTATGTACAAGGAGTTATGTTCATTTGAAGTTGACCCAAAAATTTACTTTTGTTAGGCTGAACTAGATTGACCATAACTTTTTGCTCCGATAGACAAATTAGATGAAACCAAGTTCATTGGAAAGAGGACTCGCATAGATTTTCGTTGATATATAGTAGATCACCCAGATCATTATGTACAAGGAGTTATGATTGTTTAAAGTTGGAGAAAAAATACGCCTGACCTCAGTACTTTTTCCTGCACATTTTACTGTTCATCACTATTCACCATTCAATCGGAATGTTCGTAACTCATCCCTCGGGTGTCCGTTTTGGGTGATCCACATATCTTTGGAAATATTATTCGATACTCTATGAAATGGTGGGTCGAAATCCAAGAAATGACACACAGAAAAATTATAAATCATTCTCGAAGATAGGATCCCAACACATTTACACACAAAATTTCAACGAAAAATTTTCCGGGGTATTACAACCATAGGCATAACATAACTATAATAAATATGATAAATAAACTAATATGGAAAATTATATAACGATAATGGGCTAGAAGATAAAGAATAAACCTTTTTTATTAAGATATAATAAAAAAAATGAAAGACCAACAATTATTAAATATTGCTTGTCTTGTGAAACCTCTACTACTAATATAAATGTTAACCTGTACAATGACCCATAACCTTTAGTGAATCAAAATTTAATCATGAGTAGCATTTTTATAAGCAAATATTTTAATTTTACACTTCCTTTTCAAAAACCCATTACGGGGGTCCGTTTTGACCTCGACTCAAAAATAGTCAATATGGGTATCATTGGATTTTTTTTAATATGTGGATTCTATATTTGTATGTTTTAGCTGATTTCAAGTAGTTTGAGAGGGAAAACTCCACTTTAAAGGGTTTTAGGCCTGAGTTTTGTCGTCACGGGGTAGGTTATGGCTTAACTGTCTTCAGACTAGGCTGGATAGTTAATATATATGTAAAACCATACTATGGGTATGACTAATAATCATATAAACCATATTTCAATGATATTGTTTTTATTGTGTGCATGTATGGAGGCTTATATTGTTGTTATTAGTGGCTTGAGATGATATTTACTGTGTGATACTCGTGTGGAGACCTTATTTGATATTATTAGCCTTGTGTATGTAAATGGTTGTCTTTTTCATGATAAAAATACTCAAGTTGGGGTTAATGTGATATTAATGATGTTCTCTTATATTTTTACTTCAATGGTACATTACTTATAGAAAATCATGGCTTGTTGACATATTGAGTGGATTTTAAGCTCACCTGTACATATATTGAATGGATTTGAGATCTTCATACTAGTTTGGTTATGAGAGTTGCATCCTCATATCATACATACATTTATGAAATATTGGTACCATTGTGGAAATACTAATTTTGATAAAAATAAGACAGTTTTACAAAACCCTATGATGTAGCCCATGAGTCAAAGAGGAGTTATGGATATTGAGATTTCGATTAATATTGAGAAAGTATATGGGTTGCGAACTCTCCATGGTCATACCTAGAAGTGCTGAGGCTCGATAGGTATATATGGAGGTTATACGATAATATTAGTCATATCACATCATCATTATCATCATCATTGCATTACATACATTATGCATCTTTAGTGTTATGTTTTTATGCTTATTCGATACATATCTACTCTGCTTTTTTTATATACGTACCTTTTTTTTTATGTGTTATATTTAGAACTATGAGTGGAGATGGCATGAGCTACCATTTGGATATTTTTTATCGCAAGTGATGTGCTCAGAGTATGTATTTATATATCTTATTTTCTACTTTACTCAGTTGGCCTATGGTACCTATTAAGTACAATTATACCATACTCATCCCTATTGTTCCTTTTCAAAGTATATTTAGGTATGAGTATGCCTCACAGCAGTTGAGATCATGCAGTTGATCATTGATACTTTGAGGTATTGGATGCTCTATGCCTTCAGAGTCGACCATAGACCTCTTTCTATCTAGATGATGTCTTTATTTTGTATCCAAGTACAGACTTGTACTTCTTGAATTTTGGTTGTATTTTCTAGTTTTGAGTTTTATATAGATTGTTCTTACACTATGACACTAGTTTTTGGGATAGTTTATGGTCTAACTTTGCTCTAGAAGTCTCACCTTGGGAATTGAGTTATGTCTTCTTTTTAGTTATCAGTGTAGGTGATTGGCTTGCTTGTAAAGGCTTAGTCATGATAAGTACCATCATGATCTTAGTTTTTGGATCGTGACAAATTGGTATCAGAGGAACCAGGTTTATTGGTCTTATTAGTATAAGAATAGGGTGTCTGGTAAAGTCTCATAAATCAGTATGTAGGTGTCTATATCTATCTTTGAGAGGCTATAAGATATCTTTAGAAAACTCCTTTATTTTGTTCTTTATCATGAGGATTTTTCCATGCCCTATCTGTTAAAGTGTATTTCACTCTTTTTTTCATAGATGGTGAGGACTAGATATCATGAGGCTAGGAGTACTGATATAGAATCCAAAGAGGGATCCCAGCCTAGAGGATGAGTCATGAGTCGTAGATGGTCTTGAGGTAAAGGACAGGCACAAATATCAGCCCTTTCTAGAGGTAGTACTAGGCGGATCTCCCCTGAGCCCAAGGTTGAGCATGCTAGAGATATAATGCTTACTCAATTTCCACAAAGTATTTCTAACCCGATCTTGCAGGGGTTATCGATTTGTTTGATGACTTGTTTGGAGGTTGTTTCTTTGAGTGCGCCTTGTATTCCTCTAGCTCCAAGTGTTATTTCTCCATTTTTGCCATAGACTACTTATGGTGTTCCTCTAGTTTTGAGTGTGGTTCCTTCATTGGTACCGACATCTACTTATAGAATTTCATAGACTATTATTCTTTCTTCGATGCCAGTACCCAATTATGGTATTCTAAGTTTAGGAGTTCAACCTTTATTTATGTTTCCCCCTCAAGTGGGATCACAGCCGGCCAAATTCAATATTCTTCAAATTACTTCGGGTCCTGTTATGTATTCTAAGGATCAAAAGAGTTTTTAAGAGATTTACTCACTTGAGTCTGCCCAAGATTAGTCGTTTTATAGGTGTAAATACCTATAAGTTCTTAATTGACTATCGAGAGAAGTTGTATAACCTTCGATCCCTTGAGCCGCATGGAGTTTCTTACAATAACTATCAACTGAGAGATGTAACTAGGTTTTGGTAGAGGTAACTTATTAGTTGCATACCCCTTGGTTTACCAAAGGGGACTTGGTATCATTTGCTAAGGCCTTTTTGGACTAGTTTGTGCCTTGTAGTTTGAGGTATCAGATGAGAAATGAGTTTGACCACTTAGATCAGGGCTCCATGACTGTCACCAAGTATAAGGCATGTTTCTATGCCTTGTCCAGATATTTTATTGCCAATATTGCCACTGAGTTTGAGAAGATTTAGAAGTTCGTAAAGGGACTGAATACTGTAGTTTTGTTGGCTACTGCCTAAATGGTGGTGTCAGGGGAAACATTTCAAACTATAATGGATTATATGAAGATGACTAAGGTTATTCTTTGATCTACTCAGGGGGCGCCAATAGGTGCACCATCAGGGTGAGTTTTATGGTCACACCCCTTGAGGTAGAGATTTTAGAGGTTCTCGTAGGTACCATGTTAAATCAGTTCAAGTAGTTTTATAGGGTTCAGGTAGTAGGTCATCAATTTTAGTTGCTATGGGTGGTTGAGCTTCATCTCAAGATGGTCATTCTAGCTCAATCATACCTCCTTAAATTGAGTCAAACTGTTGAGGTTGCTTTTTATGTGATGAGTTTGGCCATTTGGCTAAGGATTTCCCTCATCGTATTTTCAAGGCTACTCTTATATTAACAATCAAAGGTGACTCTGAGGTTGGTAGAGATACTATTAGAGGTTCGCGAGGTAGAGAAAGTGGTTCCCGTAGTGGTGGTTGTGAGGCTACTCCGTCCGATAGTAAATGGGGACAGTGTAATGCCATACCCTCCAAACTTAAGGCAGAGGCTTCCAATGCTATTATCAAAGATATTGTCCTGATTTGTTTCAAATCTATATTTGTGTTATTTGATCTGTGGTTGACTTTCTCCTATATGTCTACATATTTTGCTTCTAGTTTTGATTCTACTGTGAGCCTCTTGCCATGCTTATTAGTGTCTTACCCCCATAGGAGATATTTTAGTGGTGGATTGGGTGCACCGATCTTGTGTTATGACCTTCATAAGGTATGATACTTAGCTAAATCTGACTATCCTAGAGATGGTAGATTTTTATATCATCTTGGGTATGTACTGGTTAGCTCCCTATCATATTATTCTAGACTGTTATGCTAAAATCATGACTTTAGCTTCATCGGGTGTACCAAGGATAGCTTGGAAGTGTACGTTTCATTCAGGTCAGAGGAGAATTATATCTTTTTTGTGCTCATCATTTAGTAGAAAGGGGATATTCATCTTATTTGGCCAATATTTGTGATACTAGTGTTGCTTTATTTCCTTCTTTGGATTTTGTCCGTGAGTTCATGGATATTTGTCCTATGGATTTGCCTGATATGCCTCTGGATTATGATATTGATTTTACTATTGATGTTGAGTCAGGCTCCAAGCCTATTTCTATTCCTCCTTATAGGATGTCCCCAACAGAGTTTAAGGAATTAAAGAACCAATTACAGGAATTAGACAAGGGATTTATCTGACCTAGTGTATCACCTTGGAGTGCTACTATCATATTTGTAAAGAAAAAGGATGGTCTATGTGTATGTGTATTGATTATTGATAGTTGAACAAGGTGATGGTTAAGAATAAGAATGTTCTTCCTCATATTAATGATTTAATTGATCATCTTTAGGATTCTTCAGTGTTTTCAAAGATTAATTTGATGTTCGGATATCAGCAGTTGGGGATTAGATCTATAGATATTTTAAAGATAGTTTTCAGACTCAATACGGTTATTATAAGTTATTGGTCATGATTTTTGTGTTGACCAATTCCTCGATCACGTTCATAGAGTTGATAAACTGGGTGTTTGACTCTTTTGTCATTATATTTATAGATATATCTTGGTTTACTCCAAGAGAGAGATCGACCATGAAGAGCGTTTACAAATTTTATTTCAGAGGTTGAGAGATGAAAAGTTATTTCTAAATTCTTTAAGTGCAAGTTTTGGTTGGAGTCTTTATTTTTCTTGGGTCATGTCGTGACCACGGATGTTATCATGGTAGATCCGCCCAATATTGCTCGATTCATGATCAAACTAGGCTTACTTCTTCTATCGAGATTTGGAGTTTTGTTTGTTTAGCAGGCTATTATCGGAGCTTTCTTGAGTGCTTTTCCTTCTATTATAGCTCCTTTGACCAAATTAACGTAGAAGAAGATTTCTTTTTGTGGTTGGATGCTTGTAAGGAGAGCTTTCAAAAGCTTGAGGATTTATTGACACCAGCTCTTATCTTGACATTATCCAAGGAAAGTGTAGATTTTACTATCTTTTATGATACTTATGGTGTTGGGTTAGGTGTCGTGTTGATGTAAGAGGGTAAGGTTATTGTGTATGCTACTCCTTAGTTAAAGTCTCATGAAAAGAATTAACTTACCCATGATTTGAAGTTGTGCACTGTTGTGTTTACCTTGAAGTTGTAGAGACACTATTTGTATGGACTCCATTGTGAGATCTTCTTGAATCACAGTAGTCTTCAGTATTTCTTCACCTAATGAGATCTTACTATGAGGCAGCAATATTGGCTTAATTTCCTTAAGAATTGTGATCATACTATTCTCTATCATTCGGGTAAGGCTAATATAGTTGTGGATGCCTTGAGAAAAAAGTCGACTAGTATGGTTAGATTGGTGCATCTTTCGACCCAAGAGAAGCCTTTGGCCTTAGAGGTTCAGTCTTTAGCTAACCAGATGGTTAGGCTTGATATTTCAACACCTGGGTGTGTTTTAGCCTTTATGGATGCTAGATCTTCCATGATGGAGCTAATTTAGGCTCATCAATTTGATGATGTTGGTTTGAGAGTGATTTGAGATAAAGTGTTGAGTGGCAAGACTAAGGAAGCCTCACTTGACTCTTATGGTGTTTTGAGGATTAGAGGCCGAGTTTGTGTATCGAGAATGGGTGATTGGATGAGGTTGATCTTGGAGGAGGCCAATTGTTCTATGTATTCCATTTATTCGGGAGAGACCATGATGTATCATGATTTGAACAACACTACATGTTGGGTGGTATAAGGAAAGACATAGTATATTTTGTGGCTCGGTGCCTATATTTTCAGCAAGTTAAGGTCGGGCATTTGAGGCCTGGTGGTTTGCTTCATAGATTACCATTCTCAAGCGGAAGTGGGAATGGATCACTATGAACTTTGTGACTGGGTTTCCTCATACTTCTCATGGTTCTGACAGTGTTTGGGTCATTGTGGATCAATTAACCAAATCTTTTAATTTTATCCCTATTCAGGTTTTCTTCAGTGTTGAGAGGTTGGCCCATATCTATATTTGGGAGATAGTTTATCTCCATAGTGTACTATTATCTATTATCTCTGATAGAGGGTCAGTTTTACTTCTCACTTTTGGAAGGTATTTTAGGAAGAGTTGGTTACCTATGTCGATCTTAGCACAACTTTTCACCCTAAGAATGACAGTCAGTTAGAGTGGATTATTCATGTTCTTGAGGATATGCTCCATACTTATGTTTCGGACTTTAGAGGTCAATGGGAACAATAGTATTTCTTTGTAGAGTTTATGTATAATAATATCTGCCATTCTAGGATTGATATAGCACCTTTTGAGGCTTTATATAGTAGACGGCATCGCTCTTCGATTGGTTTGTTTGAGATTTATGAGATTAGACCTCGAGGTATGGACTTTCTTTGCGATTCTTTGGATAGATTTTGGGTTATTCAAGATTGAATTCAAATGGCTCAGAGTAGGCAAAAGTGCTATGTGGATTGTAAACTTTATGCCTTGAGGTTCGGTGTTGGTAATCTAGCCTTTCTTTGTCTGTCACCCAAGAAGGGCGTGATGAGATTTGGGAAGAGGGGAAAGTCTATCGGGCCATTTAAAATTTTTTGAGCTATTAGGGATGTAGCTTACAAGTTAGGATTACCACCGGATTTTTCAGCCATTCATTTAGCTTTTCATATGTCCATGCTACGGCATCATATTTTGAATGAGTCTTATGTTATTCATTGGAACACAGTGCAATTATATGAGAGGTTGTCTTTTGTTGAGGATCCAGTCTCTATTGTAACCTGGGATGTTTGACGATTGAGTTCTAGATATATTCCTGATGATTAAGGTTCAGTGGATACATTATTCCATAGATGAGGCTACTTGGGAGGTCGAGTCTGATATGCATAGTAGTTATCCCTAGCTTTTTGCCGATTTGATATTTTCTTTGTCTTCAGTTCGAGGAAAAACTAGATTCTTAGTGGTGGATATTGTAATGACTTGATTCTATGAACTTTTTCTTTTAATGTGTTTTGAGCATTTTAGCCCTCCCCATGGTTCTTTTATATTATTTATGGGGTGTGGGGATGGTTGGTACGGTTCCTGATGTGATTTGAAACTATTATGCTAGTTTATGGTTTTTAGAGGTTGGAAAGGCCTTATGGTTGACTTCAGTCAACATTATTGTTCAGTGTGTCGGAAGGAAAAATGGACTACGCCAGCAAATCTATACGTTGATTTTGGGTTGGTAGCATGGTTGGTTAAATTTTATGACTTTTGAATCTCATTTCAACCCTTGATTTGGAAATTTGTGAAATTAGATTTCGAGGGGTAATTTCGTGAAAATAACCTCTTTTCAAAAATATGATGCTGACAATGATACTGGACCATCGAATTTAGTATAGTAACATATTATGTTTGCCTCCGCAGGATTCCAAAAAAACCTTAAGGGGTGGATCAACAACTTTACAACTTAGCAAAGCTGTTGATCCAAGTGAATATTGGTGCATCCGCTTTAGCGGCCAAAGTACCGCAAAAGTAGTGGCCACTTTAGCAGTCATGCATCGATTTTATGGAGGGTCTGATGATAGTCAATTACTGCTAAAGCGAACATTGACCCTTTTAGCAATCACCATTTTAGTGATAGGGGACCGCTTTAGTAGCCCAATGCAATTGGGTTGGACCGCTAAAGCGCTCAACCCGCGCTGAAGCGATGACCTCTTTAGAGGTCATTTGACCACGTTAGCAGTCATTTGAGAGGATATAAAAATCTATCTTATCAATTTTTCTTTCGTCTTTGAGACTTTGAGCTTCGGGTTTAGAGAGTTTGGATGATTCTTCCATTCCCGATATTGGGAAAGCTCCAAATCACTATTTCAATTATTTTACTTTAATTATTGTTGTCTAAAACTTACTAAATTATGATTTCAAAATTGGAATTTGAGGATTTTGGACTAAAAGGCCTAAAAAGAGATTTTTCATCGATTTAAACCCCATTTTAAACTCATTTTCACTTCGGTTTTCTCCTATGACTTTCTTTAATCATAGGTAAGCTTTTTATAAACAAAAATTCTGGCTTTACACTTTCTTTTAAAAAACTTGTTTTGGGTGTCCATTTTGACCCTGACTCAAAAATAGGCAATATGAATATCGTTCGCTTTTTTTTAACACATGGTTCTCTATTTGTATGTTATAGTTGCTTTTGAGACTGTTCAAAAGGGAAAAACTCCACATTAATGGCCTTTAAGCTTGGATTTTATTGTCACGAGGTAGGTTATGGCCGAACTTTCTTCAAACTAGGATGGGTAGTTAATATATATGTAAAAAAATGTTATGTCTATGAGTAATAATCATAGAAACCATATTTCAATGATATTGTTATTATTGTGTGCCCATGTGGGGGCTTATATTATTGGTGGTGGTAGCTTGAGATGATATTACTGCGTGTTGCTTGTGTGGGGGCTTTATCTGATATTATTGGCCTTGTGTATGTAATTAGTTGCCTTCTTCATGATAGAAACATTCAAGCTGGAGTTAATGTGATATTAATGATGTCTTCTTATATTTTTACTTTAATGGTACATTGCTTATATGAAATCATGGCTTGTTGACATATTGAGTGGATTCTGAGCTCATGTGTACATGTATTGAATGGATTCGAGTTCTTCATACTGGTTTGGTGGTTAGAATTACATTTGAATGTCATACATACATTCATGAGATATTGGTACCATTGTGGAAACACTAATTTTGATAGAAATGAGACACTTTTACAAAATCCATTATTAAAGCCCACGAGTCGGAGAAGGGGTATGAATATTGAAATTTGGATTGAGTATTGAGAAAATATATGTATTGTGAACCCCCTATGAGTCCTACCTAAAAGTGATGAGGCTCGGTAGGTGTATACGGAGGTTATGCGATAACCCCAGTCAAATCACATCATTATTATCGTCATCATTGCATTTCATACATTATGAATCTTTATTGTTGTGCTTTTGTTCTTAATTCGATGCATATCTACTCTGTTTCTTTTACGTACATGTCTTTTCATTTTTGTGTTATATTTAGAACTATTAGTGAAGGCGATGTAAGCTATTGTTTGGGACATTTTTTAATTATAGGTGACATGCTCATAGTATGTATTTATGTATCTTATTTTCTACTTTGCTCAATCGGCCTATGATACCTACTAAGTTCAAGTGGACAATACTCATTCCTACTATGCCCTTTCGATGTATATTCAAATAGGAGTGTATCGAGCTGCAGCTGAGATCATGTGGTTTATCATTGATACTTAGAGGTATTGTTCTACGTCTTTAGAGTCGACCTTAGACCTCCTCCTATCCAGATTATGTCTTTATTTAGTATTTTGAGACAGACTTGTAGTTCTTGATTTTCAGTTGTATTTTCTAGTTTTGGGTTGTATGTAGATTGTTCTTACACTTTGACACCAAGTTTTAGTATGGTTTATGATATCCTTATTTATTCAGACTTTTTCTATTATTGCACATGTATGATCTGACTTTGCTCTAGAAATCTCAACTTGGAATTGAGTTATATTTTCTTCTTACTTATCATTTTGGGAGATTGACCTACTAGTCAAGGCTTAGCCATGATTACTGCCATTATGACCTTAGTTTTTAGATCATGACACTCTAAGCCTCCAGAATGATAGGAGCACTCATCAATCAACTAGATATCATGTGTTATCAAATGTCTAGCAGCAAACCTTAAGCTCAAGAACTTAGATATATAACATATGAAAAATGTAATGCAAAGAACAGTCAATGCATAGAAATATATTGTTACACAAGTGTGTGTGTCTCTCTCTCTGTGTATATGTATCATATTGAAGAATAGAGCATGAAAATATATAGAGAGTAGCTTAAACAGTTTAAAACTTGAGAAGTGAAATCATGAGTGATGAGAGATGTATGAAGTAGTTCATAAGTATATATAAGTAGTAGTTCATAAATCATGTAATTTAAAGAGTTTCTCATAACTGACAAACATCGTGCAAGCTCATGATCTCAGACGTTTTCCACCCACACTATAAAAGTTATTCTAACTGGCCAAGGTAAATAACTATACACATGAAGATCCTATAATCATGACTCAAGGGCAAAACTTATAGTGGCAATATAGTTATGAACATTGGGTTATCTGAACCTTTACTCGCTCACTGCGAAGTAATTCTCCTATACATACTAGTGTTCGATATAATATCATGTGACATATCTGGATGTTAAACTGTTCATAGATCATAATGGACATATCTAGATATCATACTTGTTTATAAATCTTACTGTTGTGAGCCTAAGTTCTTTGTCATGTCATAAATCATATGTTGAAAATCATGCATTAAAAACATATCTCATTGATATAGAGTTCAAATTTCATAAAAGAACCTTAAAACATGAATATTTATGTATAAATCATAGTTTACGTAGAAATCATAATAAATCATTAGTCATGAGAAACCTTGTTCATAAAAATCAAGAAAAATAAGTAATGAATCAATCTTTAGTAAATCGGTCATAAGCCCAAGTTTTGAATCATAATATGAAATATCTTAAAAGTACTTGAGAGTGAGAATGAAAGTAATCCATTACTGAAAACTCGTGTACCTTAACAAAGACAAACACTTGACGAACAAAACTTGAAGACTAAACTTTATTTGGAACCTTAACTTGATTGATCTTGTTTATACTTGTTATGGACTTATTCTAGACTTGATCTTAAGAGTTTAACGTGAGAATAGGCTTTAGGTTCTTATATATATAGGCTTTGGTGACCAAATCATCATGAGAAAGGGTTAAAATACAAGAAAAAGATCAATTTACCCTTAATAAGATATTGCTGAATTTTATGGTATAGGATACCATGACTCAACCTATGAGGGTGAGTCATGGTCCAAGGTACAATTCATACCACCACGCATATCCACTGAATGATTTTCCAAGTCTCTGATCTTTTCCAATATGGGTCATAGTACGACTCATACTTCGAAAGTACCACTCATACATGAAATCATGGTTTTGAGGGACATGTTAAGCTTCTGAACTTACTCAATACGATTTGATGTACGACTCATGCTGTAAGACCCCGCAAAATTCTAAGCTTAACTCATCCCGTTAAATCTTGATAAGGGGTCCTCGACTTAGAAAAGTTCAGCTAAAAATTAGAACAAGTTGATGTAAAAATAGTGGCTCACCGCGATTAGGTCGTGTCGATGTGAGTATCGCGATGAGCCCTCCATCGCATCGCGCTGAAGGCCATTTTAGGATTCGTCAAATTTAAGTAGCTCACCATGATTTACCCACATCGCGGTGAGGCTCAAATCGACAATTGTCACGAACCAGTGAGTCACCGTGATTCCACCACGCCGCGATGGATATAGCGATGACCCAGTCACCGCATCCCGGTGAGGCTTTAATCTGCATTCTAGTTATAGGATTTTAAATCCCAAAGGGAAACTTAGACTTTTACCATGACTTAGATCAGCCTTAAACACGAAATTAATTCCTTAATGACCTAATTATATCATTATTCACTCAATTTTTCCCCAATTACGCCATTCTCTCTCAAAAGAAAGAAACCCTAGTTTCAAAATTCAAGAACAAGGCTCAAGAATTACTCCAAGAACCTTCAAGGATTAACACTCTAAGGTATGTTAGATGTTCATCTATGGGTTCTTTTCACCCATAGAGTCCACGAATCCATTTTTAAGCTACAAGATTGTTGAATTATGAACTTCCATGTTTGAATTAAATTGAATGTATGTTCATGTTGTTGTTTGGTTTTAGTCCATGATTGAATTACAAGTTTTTATGGAATTAGTCATCATATATGTTTAATTACATGACCATTATGCTAAACCCTTTAATTTGCAAGTTCATTTATGTAGCGATGATCATCATATGTATTATTTATTGTATAGTCTCAAGCATACCCTCCATATGTTTGATAAAATTCCTATGTGGGTGAAATAGTTCCATTATAACATGATAACATGTAATCCCCATTCAGGTTCAAGTAAATCCATTACAAGTGTTTGATGAAAAGCCTTAGCAAGTGAATAACGAAAATATGGCCAATGTTGTGCTTTCAAGATTTATGCTATGATTTACTCTTTACGCTATCGAGTCCTGGGGGTATTGAATACCCGACAATTTAGTTGTATACCTAGAGCCAGTGTTAGTTATAGAATAGTCTCAGTCATGTAATGATCAGTAGTATTCTCAGTCAGATACAAAACTCAGGGAAACTCAGTAAACTCAGCATAAGTCTCGTTCAATATTTAGTTCAGTCCTCAAAAAACTCAGTTAGTTAACTGAATTCAGTAGTATTCCATCAGTCAATGGAACCTAGCAAACTTAGTTCAGTTCAGCTAAATAGTACGATCAGTAACAGTTCAGTCAAGCCTAGTATGAACTAGGAGATCAGTTCAGTGTCTATTCAGCTGGGAGTTGGATTCAGCACCGAGCGAACCCAGGGATAGGGGCATTCCTACCAGCAGAGGGTTTGACCCTTAGTAGAAATCCCTGTGTTACAGAACTACATAGCCAGCGTAGGTTGAGATATCTTTCTGCCATATGTTATAAGGGTTGATACATCTCATCTGAGTTTTCCTGCTAGTGAGGGTTGACGAAAGGGCTTTCTATCAGAGAGGGTTAACTCACAACTTGTCTTTACCCGTGGAACAGTACTGACACCCTTCCAACTGGGGGTACAGGTTGGACCCCAAATCTAATCAGAAAGGGGCATGTCGATTAGATGATTACCTCTCATAGTCTCAGTTTCAGATTTAGTCTCAGTATAGAATGCAGTCCAGTTCTATAGATTCAGAACTATCAGACACAGTCACTCAGCTCAGTATGAAACTCAGTAGAGTTACCCAAAATTGAGACTGTCAGATACAGTCACTCAGTTATCAGTAGTACAGTATCAATATACTAACATATCAGTTATTCACTATTCAGGCTTAGTATTCAGTATTATCACGATCTCAGTTACAGTTCATGTATTCATGCATGTACTCTAATTTAGTTATACTCATGTCATTCAGTCAGTATTGTTCATGCATACGAACTCATGCATCACAGCCTACCTCACTTAGTATACCAGTACATTCAAAGTACTAACGCATAATTTTCTCTTGTGCTATGATGCCTTATATCATAGGTTCATATGCACGGGCTCCCGATCATACTTAGCAGATCAGATTTTCCACAGTCAGAGTTAGCGGTGAGTTCTTATAGTTGAAGGAAATGATCATTCTTTCATTATTTCAGTTCATTTCAGTACTTGTAGTTAGTTGGGGACATATCCCATCAACTCCATGTTTTCAGATAGTTTAGAGGCTTTTCAGACTAGATTATTTTCAGATAGTTTTTTTAGTATTCAGATTTTAGATTACAGTATTCATTTTAGATTTGAACCTTATGGAAGTTTTCCCCGCATTTATCTTAGTTTTATTACTATTACAGTATTACTACTATCCAATGCTCATAGTAGGTACCAGTCATGAGTTATCTTGTAGTCCTTCGGGATTATAAGCATCGTGTAACGTCCGGTGTACAGACTCGGGGCGTTACACTTACCATGAGTTGCAGTGACTTGGGATATTTAGATAACATACCTCGAGTCATGATATGACTCGTGGTCCTATTGTACGACTCATACAATGAGTCATACTAGTCTAAGACTTCAAGTCTCGGACCTTGGATATTTGTACTGAATATTGAGCATGGGTCCAAAATACGAGGTGTTACATGTTTGATGTCTTTCCTTTATGACTTATTTTTTTTGTACTTAATTATGTTTTTGATTTAGTTCTAGAGGCTATATCATTATTAAAAAAGTTGCATTATCTTAATTTTGATGGTGTACATGTAAATTAAGCGTGTCGATATATGTTTAAATGATCACTGTGACCTGGACTTGAATATACCTTTTTGAATTGGCATATTTATATGGGTACTGTGTCGTAGGTATTTGTGTTTATTTGTTTGTTCGCGGAAGAGCAAAGATTTAAGTTTAGGATGGTATTGTATTGTTAAGTGTACTTATACATCTATTGACCATGTTTACCCATATTTATGGTTTTTTATAAGATTAAATACGCAAATACACTAGGATATATTTTTTTGTCATTATAAAGCCTATCAGTGTGCTATATTAAATTGTAGATGAATATCCAAGGAGAATAACTGAGGATCAAAAAGAGCAGAAGCTTAGTAAAGAAAAGTCCAAAGCAAGGTAGAAGCTCACAATGGAGTTACCTACGTAAACTAGGCAGAAAAAAAACAACCAAATTATGGCTAAATCTATAACACACTAGAGGTTGGTAGATCAATGGCCATGGTGAGGTCTATGCTCGCTATAAATCTCACTATGCAAGAGAGTAGTGCACTTGATGTTGGATTTTCCTAAATATGAAAAACATACCAGACCTTGCATAGAAAAGTTCAACGCGAGGTTTGCCTTGAGCCTCGCGGAGTGAAGTATCTGCTTTAGATGGTTTATTTCTAAGTCTCACCTGATTTTAGATGGTCTTTTTAGGATTTTTACAAATATTATAAATAAAATCTTTGATCATTTGTAGAGGGGGTCATTTTTAACGTAGCACACAGGATAACTACTCTTTCTAGGGTTAACTCTTATACCTTCATTTTTTGATCTTTTCATGGATAGATTACAAACAAGTATGTGTAATTGAGTTATGAGTGGACAAACACCATTATTCTAGGGATATGATTAGTATGATTGTTGAAGTTATGAAACTGAGTTGAATTGCATAATTATTGTATGAATTGTTTGTTTGATCTTGCTCTTACTACTTTATTACTTTTCCATCAATAGAATAAATCCATATATTGAACAGAACTGATGAGAGAAAAAATGAAATAATATGTGGATCAAAAGGAGTAGGATTTTAACTCTAGACACCGAGGAGCGAATTTGCGTCTATAATATAAATATACCTAGTACACCCTACTTGGTTTAATACTAAAAATTATATTAGTATATGCGTGATTATCATGATCATAAAACATAGGCATGAGATTCTCACATATAGCTGATTGGGGGTCTGAAAGGATTATAGTCATAATATTACCCCATAAATCAATAACTCAATATTATTGCAAGATGATGAAAATAAATCTGCAATATGATTACTAGCAATATAGTAACTCTAAAATTTGTCTCTCGTTATAACAAAAACTCTCAAATTTCTTAAATCTTGTTATTTAATTAGTTAAGCATTTAAATTAAAAGTAATTCACAAAAATTAACTTTTTTTCAAAGAACTAGTTAATTTCATTGTAATAGTTTATACTAAATATTTATCAACCATAAGTCTCCATGGATTCAACATTTAATTATTTATTATAATTATATTACTAAAACAATCACGTACACTTATGTATGCAATAAGAATGAATAAGCTCCATAGTAATCCTCTTTATCATAGGGGTGTTGTCCCTTCCCATGGTCCCCGATTCTTTGGTGAATGAGGGTCCTAGTAAAATCATCACTCAGAGTTAGTTCAACCATTAAAATTTTCCTTGTAAAATTAGATAGTGTCATCAAACCTTCTGATGTGGGTGTATTTATGCACATTAGTATCGTTATCCTAGATTATTTAGCCTTGTTTTGAGAATAATTCGTGTGCTTTATGTGTTGAAGATGATATAAATAATCATCTAAGTGTTAAAGTATGTGATAAGATTGTTTAGATGTGTTTTCAAACAAGTTTAGACTTAAATTGGTCACGTAGAGTCTAGATAAAACTAGTGGTATAGCTAGAGCTAGGTGTCGATCTATTTAATCTCGGTGGATTCTAATGTGTTTAATGATTTCCTTATTATTTGAATGTTTAAATATATGGAAAAAAAACTTGTTTAAAGTGTGCATTGTTCAATTAAAATTAGACAAAAGTCAACAATACATAATAGCGTAAAGTGGTCGAGACTAGTGCTTAGATTGAGCTTTTAGTTCGTCGTTCTTTTTATTTTGATGTGTTGAACTCTAATGCTTGGTGTTTTATTTTATAGGATGCTTGTAGGTTTGATTTTGATGATATATTGATGGGATATAATCTGGAAAACTAAGGCAAAGAAACACCACAAGGCAAGAGAAGAAGCGGAACAACACTTAGCCAAATATTGGATGAATTGGCACAAAATAGTGGCTGCCAACGATATGGGAGTGTCTCCCCCTCTACTGAAGTACAATGAAGAATGATCAACACCCTATATTTTGGTGCAATGATGACCATGACACATGCGGCAGACCAGTGCAATGATGCCTACGATGCACGCTCAATTCCTCCCAAGGCAAACTTCTCTCCACTATAAATACATGTGTACACTTTGGCAAAAAGATGGCTGGAAATCTTGGAGCAATTGTGGAGGCTGTTAAACACTTTATTTAGTGTTTTAATTCTTTAACTTTAGATTTTAATAGATTTGATTATGTCTTCAATTAGTTGGATCATAATTATGTCTATTAATGGCCAAACACCCCTTTTCCGGGGTTAGAGCCAAGAACATGACTACTATCATTTTGAATTGAGTTATTTGATTTGCTTATCATCTTTGATTGTTTGTTTATACTTATTTTAATTATTTTAAGGAGTATCTAACCTTACAATACACATATTATCGACCTTTTGATCTCGGGGGGGGGGGAGAATAGGAAGATAAAATGTAGGGATAAACAAAGTGAGGTTTTTATTCTTTTATGAAATAAGGAATTTGAATTAGCAACTAGTACTGAGATGAACCTAGAAGACTTGCTTGATTCATATGTAGGATGATAGCTTTAAGAAATTAATTGAATTATTATATCCCCGCTCAATGATTTAGTTGTAATGTCTAAGTTAGGTAAACGATTAGAGGTCGAGAGACCATGATCATGCGATAAACCCTAATAATAAACAACCAAGATAAGTGATTTAGTGAATGAAGTTCTTTAGATTAATGTGATTGTTCGAAGTGCTTTAACCCGGGGCTTTACTCTATTTATTATCTCAAGTCTTTTATTTTACCCATTGTTTACTTTACGTTTAGTTTTACAAATCTCAAAACTCTTTATGGTTCTTTGCATCAAGTTAATATTAATAAATGAACTAAAATTTGATAGTTGTTGGAACAAGTCTCTGTGGGGTCGATACTTGGCTTTCTTTAAGGTCTCTATATTACTTGGTAAACCATGTACACTTGTGTGTGCACTTGGGCGATATTAAGTTTTTGGTGCCGTTGTCGGGGACTTGTAATTTGGAAATTGTTTTATTTTTAGTTTTACTTTTTTAGATTTCTTTGATGCTTTATGCTTTGTCTTGGTTTTGTATTTACAGGAAATAGGTTTTAAGGCTAGTAAGCTGGCAAGGGATTGGGAGTTAGTTGAACCAAGCCCTGGACCCAAGCACCACTTCCATCAACGCAGGAGAGAAGTAATCCTTCTCCCTTGTATTCCTCAAATAGAAGAATACCAACACAATCCTAATCTCATGGCTGAAGAACAACCATCTCGCAGGATAGTTAGAGAAGTGGCAATCCTACTTCCGATAAATTTGACCTCCTCTTTTAAAAAATCAGTTGTTGGAGGTAATTTTGAGCTCAAACAGAATATGGTGCAGCTTCCGATTGGCAGTGGACATTTTATCAGGCTTTTGCATGAAGATCCACAAGTTTACTTGCGGAACTTTTTGGAGATCACTTATATATTTATCCCTACGAGTGTGTCAACTGACTATGTGAGGCTGACATTATTCCCTTTTTCAGTGTTGGGGGAAGCAAAGAAGTGGTTGAATGTTGAGCTGGTAAATTCAATAACTACCTAGGATGACTTAGCTCAGAGATTCCTCATCCGATTTTTCTCGTTTGGCAACACTGCAAGACTTCGTAGTGAGATTGTATGCTTTAAGCAGAATCCAAACAAAAATTTATATCATGCTTGGGAGCGTTTCAAGGCTCTTCTATGGGCTGTCCACACCATCAACAGTCCGATGAGATATTAGCTCATACTTTTGTTGAGACACTTGATCATAACACAAAGATTTTTCTAGATTCAGCTGTTGATAGTAAAGTTTTGGAGATGACGTACGATAAGTTGTATACTTTATTGAATTGTATTGCACAAAAAAATCTAGAGTGGCATTCAAACTCAAGGAGTGCTACTAAAAGGGTTACAGGTATTTTGGAAGTGGATCAGTTTACCACAATATCTGCTCAGATTATCGTATTACAAAATCAATTGACTATACAGCTCAGCAACATAAAATTAAGGGTTGCACAGCCTGCATCTATAGTTAATGCAATCCAATAATCTACAAGTTGGTGTGAGGTTTGTGGTAACAGTGGGCATTAAGCGGTTATGTGTGCTATAAATCTTGAGACTGTGATGTATGTGGGCAATGTTTAGAGGCCAAATTATGGTACTGCCTACAATCAAAAGTGGTAGACTCAACCACTAAATACCTCATGGAACAACCAGCAGTAGTTTCAGCAACCACATATAGAAGGAAATTAGGCCATAAGCAATATGGAAGAGATGCTGAAACAACTTATAGTTGGTTAAGCACAGTTGGCAGCAAATATGAAAAGTCAACATAAAGAGATGAAAATCAAACAAGCAGCCACAAGGAGATTAGAGTTACAGATAGGTCAGCTTTAGAAGACACAAAATACTAGGCCATAAGGTAGGTTTTTCAAGTGATACTGAAAAGCCTAAACAAATCATGGCAATCACTTTGAGGGGTGGTAAAAAGATGAGTGAAGAACCTCCAAAGGTATCTAAGGAGGTAGATGTATAGAAAGCTCTTAAATAGGTAAATGACCAAGTTACTAAAAATTTGAGAAAGTCTGAGTACTGGAAAATAAAAGTCGCTGAAAAGGCAAAGAAGATACCACCACTGCCTTTCCCACAGAAACATATAAAGGCAAAGCAGGATGCGTCTTTCAAGAAGTTCTTTGAAACATTCAGAGAGCTGCACATTAACTTACCTCTTTTAGATATTTTGCAAAGAATGCCCAAGTACACTAAGTACTTAAGGGATGTGGTTTCTAACAAAGTTAAGTTGCAGGATGTGGAGGCGGTAACACTCACTGAGGAGTGTAGCTTTGTAATGACTCAAAAGATGCCCAAAAATCTTAAGGACCTTGGGAAGTTCACTCTTCTCATTTAGATTGGCAACAGTAAGGTGGTTCAGGAACTTAGTAACTTAGGGGCAAGTATCAACTTGATGCCCCTATCTTTGTTTAACACATTGGTCTTGGGAAAGCCTAGACCGAGCTTTGTGCTACTGCAGCTGGCAAACGGGACCATAGCCTATCTTGAAGGAGTAATAAAGGATGTTCTCATAAAGGTTGATAAATTTATTATTCTTACTAACTTTATTATTTTAGATTTTCAGAAAGATAAAAAAAGTACCAATCATATTAGGACGTCCATTCTTAGCGATGGGAGGAGCTTTGATTGATGTGAGAGAGAGTACGCTCACAATGAGGTTGGAGGATGATGAGATGGTTTTCAAAGTGTACAAACCGCTTAACACACTATCCCATTACAAAGACTTGTGAATGATTACCTGTGATTGAAAAAGATAAGTGTGGGGTGGTGGAGCCTGTTCTACAAAAGACCTCTTCGTACTTTATCATTGAGTAACCTAAGACACAACCACCTAAGACCGATATGATGCAGCTTGATGGGCTCGAAAAGGATATTGTTGAGAAAGCTATTAACCTTGAGAGTTCACACTCAAGAGGTCAGTATCAAATAAGAAGATGGCCTCCAAGTGTGAGGAAAAGGATGAAGGAATTTGGTTAAGTTGAGTTGGGTTGTGCCGCGATACTAAATCAAGCGATACTTGGGAGGCAACCCAAGTTAAGTAGGTATGTTTTATTTTTACTTTTTTTAGTTTTTACTTCACGTAGTTTTTATTTTTGTTGAATCACAAGTTGATGGAAGTCTGAGTACAAGAAAACCTGAGCTAAGGAGCATGGTAAATACTGTGCATGGGGTCCCCGGATTGCCTTTGATGCAAAAAGATGCTACTAGCTAGGCCTAGAGGCCTCAGGGAGTATTTTTATCCCAACTTTTAAGTATACTTTGGGTACAAAATAGATTTTAAAGTGTGGGGTAGGGAAGTTCCCAGTTTTTAGGGTAAATTTAAAAAATTTTGTGTCAGGAATAAGAGTGAGATATTCTTGTTGGTTTTATATATGACTGCATGGTGCAAGTATTTTATTTGTAAAAGCATGTTGATTATGTGAATTACTACTTTTTAGACTCCTAGGCTCACAATTATGACTCTTGTACTTGATGGCTTAAAGTTGAATTTATGTTATTATTTAGTTGAGAGTCTATGATGATCCTACTTGAAGTTAAGCATGTGTCATATATGATGTGAGGTATTTGTATATTGCTTGTTGCATGTGATGTCTAGAACTTTTCTGGTGTGCGTGCTAAGCGAAATAAAGTGTGTTGTTTTAGGAGATGATATAGGCAATTCTTTAATAGCCTTGTTTTATACCTTCTTTTTTAGCTACCTTTGTGCATAATCCTAGTAAGCCCTGTTGATCCTTTAGCTTTTTTTTAGCAGCCTCATGTATAGCTTAATCCTTTCTTTGATAGACCTTAATTTGATCCAAAGCTCCTAAGCACTTTAGTGTAAAATTAATTGAGTAAGCAGTGTGAAAGTAAAGAAAAAAAGGTGAAATTGAAGCCCCAAGGTGATAGTTATTTGTGTTCTTAAAAAATTGATATGTGGTGGTTGGGAGTGAATGAGAAAATTTATGCTAAAAAAATACCCATTTGTAGCCCCGGTGTGTTACAATGAACCTATTTTGGCCCTGGTCCTCCTTGGACATCGTGCACCTCAATTAAGGCAAATCGGTTAAGTTGAGGGTGGCTATCATAGGAGTGCATAACATAAATTGAGTGCGAAGAAGGGTAAAATTAAATGATATGTACAAAGCACATTCCCACCATAGGGTATGTAAATAAGCTTAATGAGATAGGGAAAAATAGAAGATGTGGTAGATGAAAGTGGTGTATAGGGGTTGTTAGAAATTAGTCTCAATTGTCAAAAGTAATGTATTAAAGCACTTAGGAAAGATAGTCACTATTCTTGTCCAAAATAGTTCCTACCCGTCCCTTAGCTTATATTACAACCATTAAAGACCTATTTAATCTTAAAAGTTAACATTCTGATATTAGTGGAGTACTACACTAAGGGCAAGCCTATGGTTCATTATGTGTAACTTGTGAATTCCTTATGAGAGTGAGCGTAACTTTATTCTTATACCCATTCTGTCATAAACTGCATTTATAAGAGTGATTATGGGTAACTTTTTTGTTGTGAGGGAACATGTTTAATGAATGTGTGTGATTTGTATGATGTCCTTGATTTAACAATATTCATGAGTGTGCCAACTAGATGAGTCAATTCTTGAGGCTACGATGTTTTCGAGTAGTATTCTTAAACTGTCAATTATGTACATTACATGCTTAACGTAGTAACTTGCATTATGTGTAGTCATTATAGTACTAGATTGAGTGTCTTGCATGTAGTAAAAGTGTAGAGTCTCCTCGTCTTATGATGCCTAGAGTAAAGAGTTATTCGAGGACGAACAAGGCTTTAAGTGTGGGGTGGTAATGTTGGGTGTATTTATGCACTTTAGTATCATTATGCTAGCTTATTTAGCCTTGTTTTGAAGATAATTCATGTGTTTTATGTGCTGAAGATGATATAAATAATCATCTAAGTGTTCAAGTGTTTGATTAGATTGTTTAGAAGTGTTTTCAAACAAGTTTGGACTTAAATCGATCAAGTAGAGTCTAGACGAGAAAATTAGTGTTACTAGCTTGAACTAGGTGTAGTTCTAGTTAGTCTCGGTGGATTCTAATGTGTTTAATGAGTTCACTATGGTTTTAATGTGTAACTATATGGGGAAAAACTTGTTTAAAGTGTGCAACGTTCAATTAAATGAGGCAAGAGTCAACAATACATAATAGCATAAAGTGGTCGAGACTAGTGCTTAGATTGAGCTTTGTGTTCGTCGTTCTTGTCATTTTGATGTGTTGAACTCTAATGTTTGGTGTTTGATGTTATAGGATGATTGGAGGGTTGATTTTTATGATATATTGATGGGATACAATCTGGAAAACTAAGGCAAAGCAACACCACAAGGCAAGAGGAGAAGCGGAACAACACTTAGCCAAATATTGGATGAATTGGCACAACACAATGGATGCCCGCGATATGGGCCCTTTGCCCCCTCTACTGAAGTGCAATGAATCATGTGAATCACCCTCCATTTTGGTGCAATGATGCCCGCGACATGTGCTGCAGTCTGGTGCAATGATGCTTGCGATGCATGCTCAATTCCACCCAAGGCAAACTTCCCTTCACTACAAATACATGTGTACACTGTGGCAAAAAGATGGTTGGATTTCTTGGAGCAATTGAGGAGGTTATTAAACACTTTATCTAGGATTTTTATTCTTTAACTTTAGCTTTTTAATAGATTTGATTATGTCTTCAATTAGTTTGATCATGATTATGTCTATTAGTGGCTAGATGTCTTTTTTTCCGGGTTAGAGCCAAGAACATGACTACTATCATTTTGAATTGAGTTTGTTAATTTGCTTATCATCTTTTTTTGTTTGTTTATCCTTGTTTTAATTATTTTAAGGAGTATCTAACCTTAGAATACACATATTATCGACCTTTTGATTTCGGGAGGGGAAATAGAAAAATAGAACGTGGGGATAAACAAAGTGAGGTTCTTATTCTTTTATGAAATAAGGAATTTGAATTAGGATCTAGGACATGAATGTACCTAGAAGCCTTGATTGATTCACATGTAGGATAATAACTTTAAGAACTTAATTGGATTATAACATCCCCTCTCAATGATGTAGTTATAATGTCCAAGTTAGGTAAACGATTAGAGGTTGGAAAACCATGATCATGCGAATAACCCTAAGAATCAACAACCAAGATAAGCAATTTCACGAATGAATTTATTTAGCATAATGTGATTTTTCAAAGTTCTTTAACCCTAGGTTTAACTCAATTGATTGTCTCAAGTCTTTTATTTTGTGTATTGTTTACTTTACGTTTAGTTTTACAAATTTCAAAACTCTTTTTGGTTACTTCGCATCAAGTTAATCTTAATAAGTGAACTAGAATTTGATGGTTGTTGGAATAAGTATCTGTGGGATCGATACTTGGCTTTCTTTAAGTCCACTATATTACTTGGTAGACTACGTACACTTGCGTGTGAGCTTGGGCATTGTCTCCTTCCATGGTCATCAACTTATTTTTGGTTAGCTGAGTGTTTCCCTCAATGTGAGATATGACAACAAGGTCTCTTACAAAATAGATTAAAGCAAGTTAGGAAAGGGTAAATAATGGTCAAAATAATACTGAAATTGTCTCATTCCCACGGTTGGTGCCAAATTATTTACATTTAAGTTAGTAAGTAATCAAAATTCTGATGGAATATAAATTAGGGATAGGAACTTCCTCCACCCGTATATTCGTGTAATTCAATCTCATTTAAAAAGCTTGATGTCTATATTTCAATAACTAAACAGGAAGTGGTTTAAGAAGTTGGAGGACGATCCATATCTAAATGTAGAGTTGTTAATATGGTGTAGGCCTCATGGGCCAGTCATGCCCATATCGTAATTTAATAGAGTTGGACTATGATTTTGGAGATCTTTTAAGAATGAGGCTTTTTAATTCAAGCCAAGTGAGCTCGCTGGCCCGTAAAGCTTGAACAAAGTGGGTTGCACCGGCTCATACATAAGGCAAATAAAAAATTAATTTAAAAATTAATATAAAAATAGAGTACTAAAAATAACAAGAAGAGTCCAAACTTAAAGTTATCTTAAATCATCATTTTAATTAATGGAATATTATTATTTTTAAAGTGTTTGATTGTGATCAATTAAAACAAATTAGATTAATATTTTTATTTAATTAGTTATAATATTACTCATTAACTGTTTAATTTTCTTATTAATATCTTGATTGATTCGAGTGGTATCATGTCAAAAAGAGTTTAGCCAAAATCTTATGTCCAACTATATTGCTTTCTTATATTGTTGCACCCGAGATATTTATTTAGAAGGGCAATGATTTCAAATTGAAACCATACCACCAAATCTTACTTGAAGCTTAACTTAATTTATTATTAGGATTATTAATTTATAAATATATTTTTAAAAAAAGTGATTTCGTGTGATGCGGTCCGTAGCTCACACAGAAATGTATTAGGCTTGCTAAATGATGAGCCAGCCCGATTTGACCCCTCAAATTCTAAAATTAATGTGGGTTAAGGCGCTCAGATTAACAGTCCACATTGTTTTTGTTTTGGATAAAATTGTGTGATTGCTGAAGAGTCATATTTTTCAAAAATGGTTACTCTTGAGCTTAGATTGACTCATGTCGGGTGCTTCCAACCTTGTGATCAGATCAACAAGTCTCATAGGTTCGAATCGTCTGAAAATGTATATAGTTATATCGGACAAGCTTATATGATGTTGATATCGTCTTAGTTGTGTCACGTATGATCTCTTTTCAATATCCACATGTTACCTCATAATACATCCACCTGTCAAGTCCAAGTTTTGACTCGTACCCCAATTATAATTAAGACCTTAGTGTAATTAATTCAATATCAATTATTAATTATAAATAAGAGAGAATAATAAATTTTGGTATTCTTCACAAGGCTACTTTAGTAATTTCAAATAATTCATTAATCCACTAAAATTATGACATGTAATTAATCTAGATAAAATTACTTTATTTCTTTGTTGGTCAAATGAAACTTTGTATGTGGAGTGCCATAATATAAGAAATCATTATTGAGTTTTCTCTTGAACTTTTAATTGTTTAACTAATTTTTCTTTTTTTTAAAATAAAAAATAGAAAGAAAATTATAAAGTGGAAAATTAAACATTCACCAATAAAGCGAGAGCTAGGTTGACAATCAACTGAATCATTTAAATTATCTTGTTGTTTTACTAATCAGTGAATCTTTTAGCTAATTATATAAGATTATATTTATTTATGATAAACTGAGCATGATTCTTAATATTTTTCAATTACTTTTATAAATTGAATATAAAAAATTTATGGATAATTTTATCTTGCTTTTAAAATTATTTATAAAATATTGAAATTTGAAATTATTGATGGAGTTAAAAATGAAGGTAGTTGTATCAATTAAGATCATATTATTTTTAAAATATTTTTTTGATTACTTGAGAATTAATATTCTTAGGAATTAATCTAAATATAAAGAACTAATAGATTTTTTAGGGTCATTTTAATGAAACTAGTTTTTTTCCTTAATTTAAAGTAAAACTAAGTTTAAATTACTAAATTAACTAATTTAAATTATTGCCACATAAAATTATGAATAAAATTAAGACTTAAAAAATATCTGAAAATATATATTTCTATTTATAGCTATAGAATATATATTCATAAATTCATAAAAATTTTATTTTATTTTCAATTTATGATCTTTGCGAGTTGTGATTATTTTATATATTTAATCATATTATTATATAAGATATTAAATTACTTAAAAATTATTCCACGCTTAGTCCGGACCTTATAAAACTATTAATTATAAATGATGTGTTCCTATCAAGAACGAACTTGGAGAAAAAATTTCCTTTTAAAGAAAAAAAATGTCTTTCCTTTTACCTAAATTCCAAAAAAAGTTCTCCACCTAGATTCCAAATAGAAAATGATTAATTTATACATTTTTTTAGAACACCTGTCAACTCCTGAGCTAAGCTTGCTGCCACTTTTCTTACCTTCTTCCTTCTACGCTGCACATCTGGAGTTGCACAAAAATTGTCACCCAAATAACCCAAGTGAAGAAACCCCAAGTGAAAGTAATTGACATTGTAGAAATTTCTACCAACATCAAGTAACTCATCATTCCCATGGAAGAAAAAGATGAGCTTGAAGAGAAGGCAAAGGAGGAAGAATATGTTGATGACAATAAAGATAAACTGAAGAACAATTTAGCCATGCAAAACACATCAAGTTGGTTCTCAAAAATGATATTTTTACAAGCAGAGATCAGCACTACTATCTTAGTTTCTCTAGTTTCACCCATTTTCTACATCCTCTCTTTTGCTAATTCTGACTACAACTTTCTCCCTCCTGAAGAAAAAATTGAAAAGAAAGTCACTGTAGTTGTAAATGTTGTAGCTACAGTCCCTTCACATCTAGTTGATGGAGGTACCCTGCTTCTAAAGAAATTTAGGGTTGGAATTCTTAGGGCTGCTTATGTTTGTATGATTTTGACAACGTTGTTGATTGTGTCTAGGATTTTGGGATTTAGGTTAGTGAGGATGTGGATGGAAGAGCCTGTGGTTTTGAGAGAGGAGTTGTGTTTTTATTATGCAGATGTTCATCCAAAGGTTGTATTTTCTTTCTTTTGAAGAATGGAAGGTTATAATCATAATGATCATAGTAATATTGGCGTGTCTGTTGGGCATACAATATATGTTTCTTTGTTTCTACTGATGCCTGAATCTGATTTTAACAGAGACATTGGTGTTTTTCAGGTACACATTACATTTCTATTCACTGGTGACCTTCTTCTTGATGGTTATACCCCCATTCAGTTTGTTACTAACATAATACAAACTTTATATTATCATCAATAGCCTCGGTCCCTCGGGGGAAAATTTATAGATAAAAGTGCGGTACGTAAATCTATGGTCCTTCTGTAAAATTAAATATTTATGTATATATTTCTAGAATTGGTTCAATATTATATGCTGGAACCTATCTTATAAGAAGGCTAAATGATGTACTTGGTTAAATGTTGTGTTATTTAGAGGACTAGATATAAATTCCCATTTAATACAATTTTTCCTTCTTTTTTTGTGGTGCACCCATGTTTTAAATCTTAGATTCGCATCTGTTTATAGCCTAGAAAGAAGTAAGTGTACCTACTTTACTAGTATATATAAAGGGATCGCACCAATGGTTACTGAGAAAAGGTGATATTCAAAATCCATAAATGTTGAAATGATTCATGAATGATGGGTTTTGATATTGGGAAGATATTAGGGATCACTCTTGTAGTTTAGGAACTTCTACTGATCGATAAAAATGGTAACCTATTATACTACAGTAATAGAGTATCGGTGTACATAGTATTAAAGTCCCAATAGTTATGGCCAGGGTACTTCAACTAAATTCTCAAGAAAGATTTAAGTTATACTTCTAATTAAGAGAACGTATCGAGGTCATATCCCCTTTTTTTCTCTATAGGCTGCTCCAAATCTGTATTCTCATTACATTCAGAAGTGGACCCACATGTATCTGTAGGGGTGCACGTGCACCCATTAACATTGAAAAAAATTATGTGTATATACCTTTAGAAATTGGGATATAGTTAATAGTAGTTTAGGAACTTTCTACTGATCGATAAAAATGGTAACCTATTATACTACAGTAATAGAGTATCAGTGTACATAGTATTAAAGTCCCGGTAGTTATGGCCAGGGTACTTCAACTAAATTCTCAAGAAAGATTTAAGTTTTTCTTCTAATTAAGAGCACGTATCGAGGTAATATACTCGTGTTATAGCCTCTTTTTTTCTCTATAGGCTGCTCCAAATCTGTATTCTCATTACATTCAAAGGTGGACCCACATGTATCAGTGGGGGTGCACGTGCACCCGTTAACATTGAAAAAAATTATGTGTATATACCTTCAGAAATTGGGATATAGTTTATAGTGTACCCTAAGATGAATGGTAGTTCACCTAGGTACACTGGTTGAAGCCATCGCTTCCATCCACACGAGCAGGGATCGATCCCTAAGTCGTTGGATTGGGGATTCGAACCTGTAACCATCCCGTAAAATGAGTAATCCTTGACCATTAAGCTACTGCAACTAATTATTCAATAATTTTAAAAGTAAGCTACATATTATAAGAAAGTAAAGCTATTAGCTTAGAACTCATATTTGTTCCATATATTTATTTTTTCAGTATTGTTCATGTCTTTGGCGACCAATTGAATATGATAATATCCCTTAATCGACACTGAAATTTTTTCTAACGTCTTAAGATAATATTGTGCACCACATTATTATCAAAAGAAATAAGCATAAAAAAGCTTCACGGTCTATTGTGTTTAAGCACAAAGTACAAATAAAGTGTGAGATTTAACAAAAAAAGGCATAAAGAGAGAAAAAAAATAAATATATGTCTTTTCCAAGACTAATAATATAAGCATGAATGACAAATATATGAATAAAAAAATTAATTTTTTTTATAAAGCGAAACAGTCCGTCTCTTTAGAAAGCCTTATTGACAAGGGAAAGTATGTATTAGAAATTAGAACCTAAGCTTCACATTAAGTGAGGCAAGCGTTCAACACATTTTGAGTCTTGCTTTGAGGCTTATGCGTGCCTTTGACAACACCGGTGCACCCACAGACTTTAAATTCTGAGTTTGCCTCTTGTTACATTAGATGTTTTCCTATTCTTGTTTCTATATCTATTTGGCCAATAATAGGAAAATGGAAAGAAGGAAAAAAGTTAACATTACTTTAGGTATTCATAACCTCTTTTATCAGTTGGTTGCAAAATCATTATCAAAAGAGGGGTTGGTAATGGCAAGGTCAAGTCATCCGTGTATATTGCGATTCAGAAGCCTGCCAATCCGTCTAATGCAAAAAATTATGATGAGTGTGCCCCTAATACTTAAACTTACAGCTGAAACGCAGAGGATTATCATTCCAATATTAAAGCACACAGAAAGTCTTCTAAGAACAGAAGCAATCAGAATAACTATGATGCCTCGAGTTGGAACTTTGGCATTGCCTCAACTTTATCAGTCAGAAATCATATTGCAATCTCAGTCTCCTTAGTATAAAAACTTGGTTTACAAGTGGAAATGGACATTTTCTATCTGGACCTCGATGTATTTGTATGTCACTATGCTCCTAATTCTTCTCAACTGGTGCAGACCTCTCATCTTTCCAGGGATAGCGACAAGCTTTATGACTACCGCTGATGTGGATTTAATAGTAGAAGCACCCGAAGAACCACAAGAGAAGGCTCGAGAAAAGAGTAATGTGTCTGTGTCGGTCAAAAGATAGCACCAGAGTAGAAGAAAGAGGAAGGTGATGCTTCAACGAAGTGTGTCATGGGAGCTCGTGGATTATTCTGCATCAAGCATTTCCATAACTAGGGAAGACATAGCTGATTCAAGTGACTGAAGTGTTTTTCTATAGGTTTAGTGACAAAACAGTATTGTTTCAGTAGTTAGAAGCGTGCGCTTTCCTATGTCTAGCATAAATTTTTGGATCTTGTTCTTTGAGAAACCAAATCACAAAAGTCGAGATTTTCTGTAGATAGAGAAGTTTACGATGTCGACTTTGTACACAGTTGGGTGTATGTAGTGGAAATAGTTAAACGGTAAGGTTTCCAAAACTCTTGCAATTTACATGAGGTAAAACCATATACCCTTTGTCCCAAGTATACGACTTGGTTCGGATTTTGAAATATGACTTAGCTCAGATTTCGAAAGTCATTTTTTATTTGGATTTTGGAAGTCAATTTTTATTTTGACCGTGAATTCGGAAATACAAATTTCTTTCTCAATGGTGCTCATGTCCAGTTAAGTTAGCAAAAGAAATACCATAACATGAAAGATCTAAAAACTTGTTTTATCAAATTAAAGTGTGCTGGCTAAACTTAATTCATATTTGCAGCTGATCGTTGCTGCACGTAAGAGGGGATGGCTGCAGTAAGTGTTGGTTAATACTAAAGGAAAGTTCACCTTTGTTGTTGATCGTTGCTGCACACGGAAAAAAACAACAGATTAAGTGATTTGATCTTCATAGAGTTAAAATTAGCATCCAACCTAAGAGGAGTTGTATTTTAGTTATGCAGATGTTCATCCAAAAGCTGTATTTTCCTTTGTTGGAAGAATGGAAGGTTATAATCATAATGATCATAATAATATTGATCTGCCTGTGGGCCTACAATGTATGTTTCTTTGTTTCTACTGATGCCTTAACCTGATTTAAATGAAGAGATTGGTGTTTTTCCAGTTACATGACATTTGTATTCACTAGTCACCTTCTTCTTGAAGTTGATACCCCCATTCAGTTTGCAAATAATATAATACAAACTTGATATTATTCATCAATATTATTTTGCAGCAATTACTGTCCTGTTACATTTACCAAAAAATTATTATCCTGTTAGTATACGGTATTTCTTGTGTACTTCTATTACTCCTATTATGGACTGCTTTGGACTTTTTTTTCATTGAACCGAGGATCTATTTATAACCACTCAATTTTTGGTAATTTATGTGTAATATTTAATTTTGTATGATTTGACAATTTTACCCCTCCTCGTGATTGCTTTGTGGTATTTCTGGGGTGTAGGGATGATTGGCATGGTTCTCGGTGCAATTCGGAGTAATTTATGTGATATTATGTTTTTGGTGGCTTGAGAAGTCTTATAGTTGACTTCGATAAATATTTATTGTTCAGTGCATAGGATGGCAAAACGGACTGCGTCACCAGATCCGGACGTTTATTTTATGGTGGTAACATGGTTGGTACAGTTTTATGGCTTATATATCTCATTTCAACCCTTGATTCAAAAAATTATGAAATTGGGTTTTGAGGGTCAACTTTGTGAAAATGATGCTTTTTCGAAATTCTAATATCGCCATTGAGTCTGTAGTATCAAATTTGATAGGGTAGCATAGTTTATTTGCATTCACGAGATTTCGAATGAATCCCGAGGAGTAAGCTGAGACTTGGAGAATTCCAAGTCTCCAGTTGGTGTTGGTACAACCGCGATCACGGTTGGCCGGTCGCATTCGCGACTGATTGATTAGACCTAAGTATTACAAATACAACATCTTGGTTGTGATTGCGAGTCCCCCGAGCGCGATAACAGGATCGCGTATGTGATACCTGTCATCAGACCAGGTACCGTGAACGCGATTCGGTGATCGCGATCACGATGCCGGGTCATATATATACCCATGTTTCTCTATTTTCACCATTTTTTAGACTTGGAGCTCATGGTTTCGTGATTTTAAGCAATTTCTTCCACTTTTAATCTTGAGCAAGCTCCTTAACACCTATTTCAACTATTTTCTCCAAATTTCATCATATAATTCTAGTTTAAACGCGGATTAAAAGATAGAAATTGGGGATTTTGGCCCGTAAGGTCTAGAAATTGTAATTATCCAATTTAAATCTCAATTTAAATCTCAATTTTAGCTCATTTTTGCTTGAGTGAGTTTTTAATCCTATAATTATCACTTTTCTTTTGATTTCACCTTCAAAACAACTTTGATTCTTGATTTTAAAATAATTTTTGAGGATTTTTGTCAGTAAAGCGTACACATGATTTTTCTTTAATTTGGACCTCATTTTTACTTGTTTTTGCTTGGGTTTTTAACTGCAAAATCCTAAAAATCTGGGGAACATGTTTCAAAAATAAAATTATAATTTTACCCTTCTTTTTTGAAAATTCATTTCAGGGATCCATTTTGACCCCAACACAAAAATAGCAATATGGGTATAGTTGGCTTTTTTTTATGTGTATATTCTAGATTTCTTTATTTTTGTTGATTTTGAGTCTGTTCGTGGGAGTGAGTCTTCAGATTGAAGGCTTGCGGACCAGTTTTTGGCATGTGGGGTAGGTTATGGATTAATTTTCTTTAGACTGACCTGGGCAGCTAATGTTGATACAAAATCATGTTAAGGGTGTGAGAACTAATCATCAAAATGGTTATCTTTGTTGGGTTACGCCCGTATGGAGGCTTATATGTTGATGTTATTCAGTGATTTTGGGACATTAATTGCTATGTGTGACCGTGTGGGATCTTATATGGTATATTTGGCCATGCGTATGTGAAATTAGTTGTACCTTGTTGATGAAAAATCCTAATGTAGTGGCAATGATGACTTCTCTAATGTATTTCATTCTATTAGCATATGTATTATGTTGGATGGTTGATAAATTAGTGGATTTTGGCTCACTTGGTTGGTATATTAGTTGGATATGGACTTTTTCATTCTTGATTGTTTATGAGCATCACATCCTCATATCATACTCATTCATAAAACATTGGTACCACAGTGGAAATACTAGAAATACTAGAAATACTGGAAACACTAGCTTTTTTGACAAAAATATAACATCTTAAAAATCCTCCATCGAAGGATGTGTCAGAAAGGAGATATAGATATTAGTTGTATATAGATTAACAAACCCCAATGGGTCCTAACGTTGGGAAGCTTTAGCTCCATTGGTGTATACGGAGGTTGTGTGACAACCTCGTGCATCACATTGTTATCATCATCTTCATCATCATCATCTTCATTGCATTTATATATTATGCTTATGTTGTAGTGGTATTTTTGTATTGACTTAACATTATACCTTTTGTCATGTTGCTTTATCTCTCTTGATGTATACCTGTCTATGTGTATTTTTGCCTTCGTATTTGTATGTATAATATATGTGTACTTGTACTCTTTTCTCTTATTTGCTATGGTGTATGTGATAATTATAAGACTGTTAGTAGAGACGTTGGGGGCTACCATTTGGAAAATTTTCTGATTTCACGTGATGTGCCCTTAGTGTGTATTTTGTAAGCTTTATTTTCTACTTTGCTCATTCGGTCTATGGTACTGACTAAGTACAAGTGGACCAAACTCACCCCTATTACGCTCTTTCGGTGCAGATTCAGGTTCGAGTGTACCTCACAACAGTTGAATTGGGCAATATTTGGAGCTTTTTGAGTAGCAATTGATTTCATGCATTCGGAGTTGACTACTACCTTTCCTTATTTAGACTATATCTTTATTTTTATTTAGAGACAGAGGTGTTCTTGTTCTGGACACCTTATGTATTATTGATCTCGAGTTGTACTAGTTAGCTTTAATACTGTGACACTAGGCTTTGGGATTTCGTTTGGTATCATTGATTATGTATTCCTGTTTTTACTATATATACATGTGGTTCGACTCTGTTCTAGGAGGCTTGCCTTGGGTTTTGGTTTTATCTTTCATTTCATATCAACTTGGGTGATAGACTTAGTTGTCAAGACTTACCGCGACAAGTGCCATCATGACCCTTGGTTTTTGAGTCATGACAAATTAGTATCAGAGTAGTCAGGTTCATTAGACTCAATGGTGTAAGAAGGGAATATCTAATAGAGTCGTGTAGATCGGTACGTAGACATCCGTATTTATCTTCAAGAGGCTATAGGATGTCTTTAGGAAATTTCCCTCGTTTTAGTTCCATATCGTGCAGATTTCCTTCATACCTTGGTTATATCTCACTCTTTTCTGTGCAGATGGTGATGACTAGATCTCATGAGGTTAGAGATGTGGAGCCTTCATCTAAGAAGAGAACCCAGTCTAGAGGGTGAGTTGCGAGTTATTGATGGACTCGAGGTAGTGGAAGAGCATGTGGATCTGACCCTCTATTAGTAGTTCTAGGGTACTTTTCCCTAAGCCTTGGGTAGATCATGTTGGAGTTATGGGTCCTACTTCGATTCTATCAAGTTTTTCTACCCCGATCTTGGCGCTCAGTCCGCTCCATCATATCTTTCTTGAAGATTCTACGGGTAGGTGCACTATGGGTTTTGTAAAGAAGGGAGGAATATGTGTTTTAATGTGGTCAGATTGGTCACTTGCAGAGGGATTGTCCTTCTAAGGTTGCTTTAAGGGAAAATAAGATTAATGTTGCCACTTCATCAGCTCCTACATCAAAGGGTGCCGCTTCTGTTTCTAGTACTGGCACTTGGTAAGATTGTTTATTGCCACTTCATCACCCCAATATCTTTATCATTTGGTCCCCCGATGTCATCACTAGTATGTTACGGCTTTTTTCTCATGATGTGTATTGCCTACTTGATCCAGGGTCTACTCTTTCTTATGTGACCCTATTTATGGTTGTGCATTTTGGTTTTAGTCCCGAGTTTATCCCTGATCCTTTTTCTATTTCAACTCCAGTGGGTGACTCTGTGGTTGCTTAAAGAGTCTGTAGGGGTTGTGTGGTATCTGTTGGTGGTAGAGAAACTCTGGTAGATATAATAAAGTTATACATGGTTGATTTTGATATCATATTGGGCATGTATTGGTTGCATTTATGCTATGCCTCCTTAGATTGTCGAATTCGTGGGGCCATGTGTAAATTCCTTAATGAGCTGGTCATTGAGTAGGAAGGGGTTTTTTTGATGCCTAAAGGAAGATTCATATCATATCTTAGAGCTCGAAAGTTGATTTCCAAGGGATGTCTATCATTTGGTCCGAGTTAAGGATTCTAACTCGGAGGGTCCTTCATTGAAATATACTCCCGTGGTTAACAAATCTCTGAGGTTTTTCCTGATGATCTTCTTGGTATTTTTCCTGATAGGGAGATTGATTTTGGGATTGACCTTGTTCCAGACACTCTTCCTATCTCTATCCCTATACCTCCCTATAGAATAGCTCCGACTGAGTTGAGCAGTTGAAAGACCTCATTGACAAGGGTTTTATCCATCCTTATGTGTCATCGTGGGGTGCTCCTATTTTGTTCGTATATAATAAAGATGGTTCAATTAGAATGTGCATCAATTACCGTCAGTTGAATAAGGTTTCGGTGAAGAATAAGTATCATATTCCCCATATTGACTATTTGTTCTACCAACTTCAGGATGCTAGATGTTTCTTTAAGATTGATCTTAGGTCGGGTTATCATCAGCTAAAGATTAGGGAGGTGGATATCCCTAAGACGGCCTTCCAAACCCAGTATGGTCATTATAAATTCTTAGTCATGTCTTTTGGTTTGACTAATTCCCCAACGGCATTCATGGATTTGATGAATAGGGTCTCTTATCAGTTTTTGGATTTATTTGTTATCATGCTTATAGATGATATTCTGGTGTATTCCTAGAGTAAGGCGGATCATGCCAATCACCTCCGTATCGTGTTACAAAAGCTCAACATTGTATGCTAATTTTTTGAAGTATGAATTCTGGTTGAAGGTTGTTACTTTTCTAGGTCATGTCATTTCTAGTGAAGGGATCATGGTGGATTCGCAGAAAGTTGTAGTGGTTAAGAAGTGGCCTAGGCCCACGACTCCAACCAATATTCGAAGTTTCTTGGGTTTAGCTAGATACTATTAGGGATTTATGGATATTTTCTCGACTATAGCCTCCTCATTGACTAAGTTTACCCAGAGAAAGGTGAAGTTCTTGTGGTTTGATGCTTGTAAGGGTAGTTTTGAGAAGCTGAAAGCTAAGATGACATCAGCTCCAATTTTAACTATGCCCAAGGGTATTGATGGTTTTGTTGTCTATTGTGATGCATCCTGTGTAGGACTTGGTTGTCTGTTGATATAGTGTGGCAGGGTGGTGGCCTATTCTTCTAGGCAGTTGAAAGTTCATGAGAAGAATTATCTGATTCATGACTTGGAGTTGTTGGATGTAGTGTTCGTATTGAAGATTTGGCATAACTATTTGTATGGAGTCCATATAGATATATTTTCTGATCATAAGAGTCTGTAATATGTGTTCACCCAGAAAGAGTTGAATCTCAAGCAGAGGAGGTAGCTTGAGTTGCTGAAAGACTACGACATAAGTCTCCACTATCACCCAGGTAAATCTAATGTGGTTGTTGATGCTCTTAGCAGGTTATCCATGGGGAGTCTAGCTCATGTGCATGAGGATAAGCAGGAGTTAGTAAAAGATATTCACAAAGAGAAGCAAGTACTGGATCCTATCTTAATGAAAATTAAAGTAGATATGGGTCAAGAAAAGGTTGTAGCTTTTGAGATCGGTAGTGATGGTATCTTATGATACCAAGGCAGATTATGTGTTCCCGATATATATGGGTTGAGAGAGAGGATCTTAGTTGAGGCTCATGAGTCACATTATGTCATTCATCCTGATTTGATGAAGATGTATCATGATCTTAAGGAGATTTATTGGTGGAACAATATAAAGCGAGATGTGGCCAGTTTGTGGCTAAATACATAGTGTGTCAACTAGTGAAGATTGAGCACTTGAGGCCCGATGGGTTGACTCAATAGATCAAACTGCTGGTGCAAAAATGGGAGATAATTAATATAAATTTCATCACCGGTCTTCCTCGATCTCAAAATTAGGTTGATTTGGTTTGGGTCATCGTGGATAGGATGACTAAGTCTACTCACTTTTTGCTAGTGAGGAGTAATTATTCGGCAGAGTATTATGCAAAGTTATTACTCCAAAAGATTATGGAGTTGCATGGGGTACATGTTTTTATCATGTCAGATCGCGGTACTTAGTTCTCATTGCATATTTAGCATTTATTTCAGAGAGATATGGGAAATAATGTAAGCCTTAGTACTGCTTTCCACCAGTAGTCAGATGGGCAAGAAAAAAGGACTCTTCAAATATTGGAAACTATGTTTCGAGCTTCCGTGATTGACTATGATGCTAGTTGGGTTGATCATTTTCCTCTTTTAGAGTTTGCGTATAATAATAGCTACCACTCTAGTATAGGGATGGCTTCGTTTGAGGTATTACATAGTAGGAGGTGTAGGTCTCTTATTGGGTGGTTTGAGGTTGGTGAGGCAAAGATGTTTGGCCCAGATTTGGTTCACCAAGCGATGGAGAAGGTGAAGGTGATTCGGGATAGACTTAAAGTTGTCCAAAGTTGCTAAAACTCCTATGTAGATGTGAGGTGTAAGGAGTTAAAGTTTGAGGTTAGCGATTAGGTGTTCTTGAAGGTATCTTCCACAAAGGGAGTAATGCAGTTTGGGAAGAAGAGGAAGCTCAGTCCCCGATATGTCGGCCCATACTTGTTCTTGAAAAGGGTTGGTAATGTTGCATATGATTTGAAGTTGCCTCCTAGATTTAGATCCATCCATCCGGTGTTTTATGTTTCGATGTTGAGAAAATTTATAGGTGATTTTTTGATAGTTATTTCTTTGGAAGAGGAGAGTATTTTAGATTCCTTATCGTATGAGGAAGTCCTTGTTGAAATATTGAATCAGCAAGTTCATCGATTGTGGATGAAGGACGTAGCTTCAATAAAGGTTATATGGAGGAACCACAAGGTTGAAGAGGCTATTTAGGAAGCCGGAGAGGACATGAAGTCTAAGTATCCATTCCTATTTTTATTTCGGATAATTGTACGTAAGGTATGTGTTATTCTTAAATCTTTATTTAAGAAAAGAGTGATTTCCTAGGCATCTTTGTTTTCTGAGTTTGTTAAAGGTAAGAGTAGAGGCATATGGAGTCAAATTATGCAAGCAATTGCCTTGTCCTACCATTCAAGGACAAATGATCTAAGTGGAGGAGAATTAAAACACCCCGGATTTTGGCCCTTGAAAATTTCAAAGATTTAAGCTCACTGTCCCGGGTACGACTGGACCCCATGAGTCGTAGGGTGTCTTAACGAGTCATTGGGATGAGTTAGAACCAAACTAGTAAGTTTGTGTCTTGATTCTTCTCTAAGTACGAATGGCTCACTAAGAGTCTTAATAAGATGTTACGAGTTGTTAGGTGTAATCGTAGGGTGTCTAGTGTATGTCCTAATTTAAGTTATGTGTTGACTACAATTGGACCCTACGATTCATAGGGTCCCATTACAAGTGGTGACATTAAGTCGTAAGGATAATAGTGTAGGGTGCCTTGGTGGTACTGTCTTGGTTACGACTCGTGGTGACAAGTCATAAGGTGTGGTTACGAGTCAAGGTGTTGACTCGCAATCAAAGGCGACACTTTTCAGCTTTTTAAGTTGAGGGTATTTTAGACATTTCCCCTCTTAATCAAATAGAACTCATGACTTATAACCTCTTTTAGGGTGTTATTATCTCCCAGAAACATCCAAGTAACTCCTCAAATACTCCCAAATCCTCAAGGTCAAGAACCCTTAGATTTTTCAAAAGATTGATCAATTAGGGCACTCAAGGGTGATTTCTCTCCATACATCTTACTATTACAGGCATGTTACTCTTCCCTCATTGTTAATTTTCTAAAAGCAGGTGATTTAAAGTATTGTTCATGATATTATTGTGATGGTTTTGAAACAAAGGTTGGGGTTTTTTTGAATGTTTATGAACTAAATAAAGTTTCCCATGATTTATTCGTAATTTCCATGCTTTAAATATGGTTTTGAACTTGTGGGTGCATGGGTATAGTGAATGAACTAGAGAATTGTGATTTTCCCAAACTTGTGGTTTTTGAAGTGGTAATAACCCCGACCCCATAATGTGAAATTTGTTTTTAGTTATGAGAACTATGGGAATTTGTAAAGATGAATTTTTCTTGAACTATTGCATGATATAAAAAGGTATTTGAAATACAATGGTATGATTTAATGAACAAAGGGAGTCAGTGTTCACCGATGTGTATTAATGAACTAAGGGGTTTGTTCTCCCTATGTTAATGGGAAATTATTTTGGCATGATGTGTTACCTTGCAAGTGTTGTTGGTATGACGATACCAACAGTGTATGCCTTAACTTGGAATATATTTAAATGAATGGAAATGTGTGATACATGTTTTAATTAGGCTATAATAAGGGTTGTGTAGTTGAATCATAAAAGTAGAGGTCTGAATGACCGATACTAAAAACCGCATTTACTGACGCAGGGGTCAAAGAGATCAGGGAGGTTCGAGTCCTCCTTATTATTATTTTATGATTAGAAAGGTTTGAGTCCCCCATAAATCATTATCTGATTAGCTGCATAAGTCACCTTGGTATATGTTGGGAGGTTCGAGTCCCCCATGTGCCTATATATATGAGATTATTCTCCGGTTTGTGCGGCTACACATACTAGGGCACGACCAGGGGGTAAGAGTTGGGGCCCATATAGCTCGTGGGTACTATTATATGATGGTTGAGCTACACAATCTAGGCTAAGGTATTGTAAAGCATCTTAAGCCTTGTTCCTTTTCCCAGTATGTGATATATATAAATGTGTATGTGTGTGCTCTTATGCATTTGATTATGTGTATTAATTTTGAATGATTTTAAATTGTTGATCATATTATTATGTTATACTTATCCTCGAGTTTCATGCTAGCGTTCATCCTGTTAACCGTCATCGGACGTTGTATCCCTATGCGATGCAGGAACTGGTCATACTTCTACTCCTCCTGCTCAGTGCCTTAGATTCGTGATCATCTGTAAGTCAGATTGAAGTAGTGATCTTTCATTCTTCGGAAGACACCATTTCATGATTATGATTTCCTTTACATTTTGACTATTTCGTTGGATTTAGTTTTTGGCTATTGTCCGGGGCATGTCCCAAGTCTTTATTGATATTCAGTTTTGGATCATAGTTTAGAAGGCTCTATTTTAACCACTGTGGCTATTAGGCGGTATCGGTCGGTTGATTATTCGGTCGTCACTGGTTGGTTATGGACATACATTTAAACCTTTTTAGACTATTGTACGTTATCTTGTTATATGCTTAAAATTTAGCCGACCTTGGGGTGTGGTGCATTTGGTTTTTTTAGGTGTAGGGGGTGATCTCCGATTCACGTGGGACTTGAGATACCCGTCACGTCCAGGTCCTGGTTTGGGTCATGACAGGATTTGCCCGGTATGCCTCCAGATCATGATATTGACCTTGCCATTGATGTTAAGTCGAGCACCAAGCCCATTTTTATTCCTTCTTATAGGAAGGCCCCAGCTGAGTTGAAGGAATTAAAGGATCATTTGCAGATGTTGTTGGATAAGGGATTTATCTGACCTAATGTATCGCCTTGGGGTGCACCTGTCTTACTTGTGAAGAAAAAAATGGGTCTATGCTTATGTGTATTGATTATCGACAGTTGAATAAGGTGATGATCAAGAATAACTATTCTCTTCCTTGTGTTGGTGATTTATTGGATTAGTTTCAGGGTGTTTTTATGTTTTCAAAGATTGATTTGACATTCAGGTATCACCAGTTGAGGATTAGAGCTTTCGATATTTAGAAGACAGCTTTTAAGACTCGATATGGTCATTATGAGTTCTTGTTCATGTCCTTTGGATTGACCAATGCCCCAGCTGTGTTCATGGAGTAGATAAATTGGGTATTTCATCCATATCTCAACTCCTTTTGTTATTGTATTTTTAGATGATATCTTGTTTCACTCCAAGAGTGAGGCTTATCATGAGCAGTATTTGCAGATTGTGCTTTAGAGACTGAGGGATGAGAAATTGTATGCTAAGTTTTTCAAGTGTGAGTTTTGGTTGAAGTCTGTCTCTTTCTTGGATCATGTGGTGACTAAGGAAGGTATTATGGTTGATTCGGCAAAGATTGCAGTAGGTCATGGTTGGGCTAGACCTACTTCGCCCATCAAGATTTGGAGTTTTGTTGGATTGGCAGGTTATTATCGATATTTTGTTGAGAGTTTCTCATCTATTGTATCTTCATTGACCAAGTTGACTCAAAAGATGATTTCACTTTAGTGGTCTGATGCTTGTGAGGCGAGTTTTCAAAAGCTCAAGAATTTATTGACGTCATCTCCTATCTTAACTTTGTAAGATTTTCTCAAATCATCTTAGCCTTCAATATTCTTTACCAAGTGAGATCTTTATATGAGACAGTGTCGTCGGATTGAGTTGCTTAAGGATTGTGACTTGACTATTCTCTATCATCTGGGCAAAGCTAATATAGTTGCAGACACCTTAAGTTGGAAGTCAACTAGCAAGGGTAGCTTGGTGCATCTTTTGACTCAAGAGAGGCCTTTAGCCTTAGAGGTTCAGTCTTTAGCTAACTAGATGGTTAGGCTTGATTTTTGACCCATGGGAGTGTCCTAGTATGCATAGAGGCTAGGTCTTTATTGATAGAGCAGATTCGAGTTCATCGGTTTGGTGATATTAGATTGAGACTTATTCGGGATAAGGTGATGAGTGGTAGGACTTAGGAATCCTCACTTGATTTAGATGGTGTTTTAAGTATTAGGGGCCGAGTTTGTGTATCAAAAGTGGGTGATTGGATTAGATTGATTTTGGAGGAGGCTCGGTGTTCTAGGTATTCCATTCATCCAGAAAGGACTAAGATCTATAGTGATTTAAGGCAACATTACTGGTGGGGTGGTATGAGAAAGGATGTAGTAGATTTTGTAGCTCGTTGTATGTGTTTCCAGCAAGTAAAGTCCAAGCATTTGAGGCATGGTGGTTTGCTTTAGAGGTTACCCATTCCCAAGTGGAAATGGGAACAGATCACTATGGACTTTGTGATTGGGTTGTCCCATGCCTCTCATAGTTTTGATAGTGTTTGGGTCATTGTGGATCAATTGACCAAATCTGCTTATTTTATTCTGGTTCAGGTCTCTTTCAGTGCTAAAAGGTTGGTCTGTATCTATATTCATGAGATTGTGTGTCTACATGGTGTGCCAGTGTCTATTATCTCTGATCGAGGTTCAGTGTTCACATCTCACTTTTGGAAGACCTTTCAGGATGAGTTAGATACTTAGGTTGATCTTAGTATAACATTTCACCCCAGGCTGATGGGCAGTCAGAAAGGACTATTCAGGTTTTGGAGGAAATGCTCCGCGCTTGTGTGATGGACTTTGGTGGTCTGCGGGAGCAGCATCTAGCTTTGGTGGTGTTTGCATATAATAATAGCTACCATTCCAATATTGATATGGCTCCTTTTGAGGCTTTTTATGGTAGGTGTTGTCTCTCTCCAGTTTGTTAGTTTGAGATTTTAGAGATGAGACCTTGAGGTATGGACTTACTTCGTGAGTCCTTGGATAGGGTTTAGATCATTAAGGATATACTTCAAGCGGCTCAGAATAGGTAGAAGTGTTATGCGGATCATAGACTTTGTGCCTTGAGATTTGGTGTTGGTGATCGTGTTTTCCTTCGAGTTTCACCCATGAAAGGTTAGATTAGGTTTGGTAAGAGGGGCAAGCTTAGCCTCAAGTATATTTTCCCATTTGAAATTCTTCAGGCTGTCGGTGATGTGGCTTACGAGTTACTTTACCCCCAGATTTATCAGTTGTTCATCTAGTTTTTCTCGTTTTCATGCTATGCCATTACATTTTGGATTAGTCTCATGTCATTTGTTGGGATTCAGTTCAGTTAGATAAGAGCTTGTCTTTTATTGAGGATCCTGTCTCCATCTTGGCTAGGGATGTTAGGTGGTTGCGTTCTAGAGATATTCCAGTAGTTAAGGTCCAGTGGAGACATCGACCAGTAGATGAGGCTACTTAGGAGGTCGAGTCTGATATATGTAGTTCTTATCCCCCGACTCTTTGTTAATTCAGGTATTTTTCCTTGTCTTTAGTTTGAGGACTAACTAGATTTTTAGTAGTGGATGATATAATGACTCAATTTTTGGTGATTTATGTGAAATATTTGATTTTATATAATTTGACTATTTTACCCTCCTCGTGGTTGCTTTGTGGTATTTCTAGGGTGTGAAGATGATTGACATGGTTCTCAATGCATTTCAGTGTGTGTGATATTGTGGATTTTGGTAGCTTGAGAAGCCTTATAGTTGACTTCGGTCAACATTTAATGTTTGGTGCATCGAATGGAAAAAGAATTATGTCGGCAAATTCGGAATGTTGATTTTAGGGTGGTAACATGGTTGGTATGGTTTTATGGCTAATATATCTCATTTCGACCCTCAATTCAAAAAGTTATGAAATTGGATTTTGAGGATCAACTTAGTGAAAATGATGTTTTTTCAAAATTCTGATATTACCATTGCGTCCGAAGCGTTGAATTTGATAGGGTAGCATAGTTTGTTTGCATTCACGGAATTTTGGATGAATCCCTAGGGGTTTATGGAGACTTGGAGAATTCTAAGTATCCAGCTAGTACTGGTGCACCCACTATCGCAGTTAGCCAGTCGCATTAGCGACTCGGCTGGTCAGTCCCAAGTATCGCAAATGCGACGTCTTGGTAGCGATTGTGAGTCTCACAAATGCAATGACAGGATTATTTATGTGATACCTCTCATCAAACCAGGTACTGTAAAAACCACCCAGTGATTGTGATCGCGATGCCTGGATCATATATATACCCATATTTCACCATTTTTGAGACTTGGAGCTTAGTTTTCGTGATTTTGAGAAATTTCATCCACTTTAAGATTGGATAAGCTCCATAACACCTATTTCAATTATTATTTTTTCAAATTTCATCATATAATTCTTGTTTAAAGGCGGATTAAAGGGTAGAAATTGGAGATTTTGGCCCGTAAGACCTAATAATTGTAATTCTCTAATTTAAACTCCGATTTTAATTCGTTTTCACTTGGGTGTGTTTCTAATCCTATAATTATCCTTTTTCTTTCGTTTCACCTTCAAAACAACTTTAATTCCTGATTCTAAAATAAATTTTGAGGATTTTTGCTGATAAAGCTTAAACATGGTTTTCCTTCAATTTGGACCTCATTTTTAACTCATTTCTTGTGTTATTAGATGTAGACTCCTAAAAATATGGGGAAGATGTTTCAAAAATAAAATTACGATTTTTTCTTTCTTTTTTGAAAACCTATTTTGGGGGTTTGTTTTGACCCCAACACAAAAATAGGTAATATGGATATCGTTGACTTTCTTTTGATGCGTAGATTCTATATTTCTCTGTTTTAGTTGATTCTAAGTCCGTTCATGAGAGTGAGGCTTCAGATTAAAGTCTTCCAAACCAGGTTTTGATATTTGAGGTAGATTATGGCTTAACTTTCTTCAAACTAGTCTAGGTAGCTAATGTTGATACAAAATCATGTTAAGGGTGTGGAAACTAATCATGAAAGTGGATATATTTATTGTGTTGCGCTAGTGTAGGGGCTTATATGTTGATGTTATTCGGTGTTTTGGGGACATTAACTGCTATGTGTGACCGTGTGGGTCCTCTATGATATATTTGGCCATGCGTATGTGAAATTAGTTGTACTTTGTTCATGTAAAATCCAAATATGGTATGAATGGTCACTTCTCTAATGTATTCCATTCTATTGGCATATGTATTATGTTGGATTCATGGATGGTTCGATAAATGAGTAGATTTTGGCTCACTTGGTTTGTATATTAATTGGATATGGACTTTCTCATTACAGATTGGTTATGAGCATTATATCCTCATATCATACTAACTCATGAAACATTGGTACCACAGTGGAAATACTGAAAATACTGGAAACACTGACTTTTTTCTGACAGAAAATGTGACATCTTAAAAACGCTCTATCGTAGGATGTGTCAGAGAGGAGATATGGATATTGGTTGTATAAGGGTTGACCCCTCATGGTTCGTACGTTGGTATCACATCATCATTATTATCCTCATCATCTTCTTTGCATTTTAGCTTATGTTGTGGTCGTAATTCTGTCTTGACTTTACATTGTGCCATTAGTTGTGTTGCTTTATCTCTCTTAATGTATACATGTATATGTGTATTTCTTCCTTAGTATTTGTATATGTAATATCTGTATACTTGTTCTACTTTCTCTCATTTACTATGGTGTATGTGATTATTATAGAACCGTTAATGGAGATAGTGTGGGCTACCATTTGGGACATTTTATGATTGCAGGTGACATGTCGTTAGAGTGTATTTTATATGCTTTATTTTCTACTTTGCTCAGTCGGTATATGGTACCTATTAAATGCAAGTGGACTGTACTCACCCCTACTATGCTCTTTCGATGCAGATCCAGGTTCGAGTGTGCCTCACAGTGGTTGATTCAAGCGATATTTTGAGTTTTTTTATGTAGCGATTGATTTAATGTGTCCTAAGTTGACTACTGCATTTTCTTATTTAGACTATGTCTTTATTTGTAGTCAGAGACAGAGTTGTTCCAATTTTGAACACCTTATGTATTGTTGATCTCGAGTTGTACTAGTTAGTTATTACACTATGATACCAGGTTTTAGGATTTGGTTTGGTATCATTGATTATGTATTCTCATCTATTCTATATATGTGTGTGGTTCGACTCCGTTCTAGGAGGCTTGCCTTGGGTTTTGGTATTATCTTTCATTTCATATCAGTTTAGGTGATAGGCTTACTTGTCAAGGCTTGCTGCGGCAAGTGTCATCATGACCCTTAGTTTTGGGTCATGACAAATTGTTATCAAAGTAGCCAGGTTCATTGGTCTTAACGGTGTAAGAATGGGATGTCTAATATAGTCTCACGGATTGTTACATAGACGTCTGCATTTATATTCGAGATGCCATAAGATGTCTTTAGGAAATTTTCCTTGTTTTTGTTCCTTATATTGTGGATTTTCTTCATACCTTGTGTTCTAAGTCATATCTCACTCTTTTCTACGAAGATGGTGATGACTAGATCTCGTGATGTTAGAGATAAGGAGACTTCATCTGAGGAGATAACCCAGTCTAGAGGACGAGTTGTGATTTGTGGACGGACTCGAGATAGTGGATGGGCACGTAGATATGCCCCATCTATGAGTAGTGTTAGGGAACTTTCCCCTGACCCTCGGGTATAGCATGTTGGAGATATAGGGCCTACTTTGGTTCCATCATATCTTCTACCCCAGTCTAGGAGAGATTGTTGGTTTCTTGTTAACCCATTTGGAGAGTGATCCTTTGGGTGCTCCTGTATCACGACCCAATTTATGAGTCATGATGGCACCTGCTAAACCCCACCAGTAGGTAAGCCGAATAGTAACTCGGAGCTAATAGCAATGGGTTAACTTAGTGGAAATGCCCCAAAAAGGGCGAAATAAACAATAAAGATAGAAATAACCAAAGCAATAAAGTTGTCTAAAAGATAGTCATAACATATAAAACCATCCCACGACCTGGTAGAGCCCGTACAAAAGCTACTACGAATACAACCCAAGTCTAAATCAGTCAATACAATCATGTCTCAAAACTAAAGACTAGACAAAGATAGATACGAGGAAATGGGGAAACTCTGACTCCAAGTGCTCACCTTATCTTCGGAATCCAACACAGCACGATCCTCAAATCAACGACGGCAACAAGTACTCAGATCTGCATTGAAAAGGTACAGAAGTGTAGTATGAGTACAAAAATCGTGGGATACTCATTAGGCATCATTGGCCGATTGAGGTAAATCGTGATATAAATACAATAAAATGCAAGACAACATAACTAATTCGAGATAGAGGCAAACCTAAATCAACTTCAATATCATTGTACAAATGAGTAGGTAACCGGAAAAATAACATAGTATAAAGGATCAAACACATGCAATTATAACTACAAAATTGGCCCTCATAAGCCAATAAGTGTGGAAAAGTAAATAACCCAATGCAAGCCCCGCATAATCCTGGAGAGTACACTCAAAGATAATATAACCCAAACCACCATAATTTACCAACTCCAAAGGTACAAAAAAAATTTATCCATATCATGCCACATTACAATAATTCCCACTTTCGGACTTGAAACTGATACATTTATCATCAATATCCTACTCCATATCCAGACTCGAATATAACCAATATCATAAGCATCAATATTGCTAATGTCATACTACCACTATCATGATTAATATCATAAAAGTTCCCAGACTCAAACTGATAATTATATAATCAATATCGTAATAATCTTCCGGACTTAAACCAGGTATATATGTCATCAATATCATTATCCATATTCGGACTCGAATCAGTAATTATATAATCAATATCATAATTATCTTATGGACTTGAGCCGGGTATATATGTCATCAATATCATTTTTAATATCCAAACTCGAACCAGTAATTATATAATCAATATCATAATAATCTTTCGAACTTGAACTGGGTATATATGTCATTAATATCATTATCAATATCCAAACTCGAAAAGGTATAAATTCATCAATAGCGTAATCAAATAGTATTATCGCTCAATATCAACCCAGCATAACCATCAAGTCTTACCGTACTTAGAATCAACTCCCAATGCCCAACCATCATGACCATTGGGCATCTAGTCTCATCAAGAAACATAATAAGCATATCAAGATATATAACAAACATATAAGGATTTAACAAAATTAGTTCAAGTCTTGGACTAAGACGGGTCCAAGCCCACTTCTAAACCTCAACATCCCTTATCAAGCAAACTCTACCCTGGATTAGGCTAACGTATTTAAATTCAGTTTTAACTATCAAACAATCCTTAAATAGACCTAATATATAAATTCTTCTAATGATCTGAGCAACTAAGCTACAACACTTAAAATTATGGTTCTGAACGGCCTAGAAGGTCCAACTAGCCCAAGTATAGAAAATTTGGTCACCAACACCTAAAACTCATTCCTAATCTAACATAATATCATAAACATACTATGACATAGCTCAATCTACGAAGGGAGAAACCTATCCTACCTAGACGCCAAAGAGATCTCAAAGAATCAGCTAAATCACTAATTTTTGCTTTTGAGAAGCTTCCACAAGGTGACAAACTATCAAAATCACAATCAACTCATCAACACGAGAATAATTATACCCATATTAAACCATTGTGCTTTGGGTCCAAAAATACTCAAAAATCCCATGTGGATCCCATTTATAGAAATTATATTTCTGAAGCCAACCCAAAGTTCCCTCATGCTCAAGGAGTAATTACCCTCAAAATGGGTGAAATCAGAGCTACATTAGTGCTAAAATTAAGCTACGGAGGTTTAGGGATTTTACGGAATAAAAGGGGAAATCAATCATAAAAATTGAGGAATCCTACCTCAAATTCAAAGAAGAATTGCATAATAATCATTACCAAATCACCCACAAGCTCTAATACCAAGATAATCCACTCTTTAGGATTTTAGTATCAGGAGAATAGATAAAGAATGGGCAAAAACGGTGAAAATATGGTACTCATACCCTTACCAGATATTTAGGAGTCGTTATCATGACTTGACCCTCGCAATCATGGTATTCATTTCCTACCAAGGTGAGTCACTCTCATGGCATACCTCTTAGAGATCACGATATTTATGCCCTACCATAGGTATCGCGATCTCGACCCATAGCTCGCTATTAACGACAGCACCAGCACAGTTGATACTTGGAAATCTTTGCAAAATGATGTTCCAACATTTGATGGAAAAAAATTTCACCTCTTATGAGAGATAATTATTTGTTGAAACATCTTGGATTTTGATCCTTAGAAAATTTCCTGGAATTTTCATTCTCTGGACCTATTACAACTCATGGGTATGAGTCGTATATTGGGGTACGAGTGGTATGGCCCTGTCGTATGCTGACCAGTATTAGTTGGTGGGATGGTTTTGGTAACTAGAATGGGTACGACTTTGGGGTATGAGTCTAAAGGCTTGGTACGAGTCATACTAGGGACTCGTATGGTGGGGCAGTGTTTGATCCTCATGGTATTTCATTCTTCCAGGTATACGGGTTATAGATATGGATCATATGTTGTGGTTACAACTTGGTTAGATAATTTGTACACTGGAAAGTTTTTGATCTAAGGGTTGAGGCTTGGATACGAGTGGTGGGCACCGATTGTATTAGGAAGGTACGACTCGTATGGGTCAGTCATATTTTTATGATGGGATTTTTTTGCAACTTAAGTGGGATATTCTGGACATTTCCCTACTTACCCTAATTAGTACCCATGACTTCTAATACACTTAGGAGGTTATTTATCCTATTATTCTATTCATTAATACTTAGAAACTATTCCAAAACACTCCATAATTCTCTCAAGAGCTTTTGGGGCAAGAAGGCTAGGGAAAATCTTGAAGATTGCTTTGGGGATTATTTTGGTGATTTCTTTCCATTAATTCTTTGGTATAAGGCATGATTCTCTTCCCTCATTGTAATTTCAACTAAAGACATGGCTTATATGATTGATTTTATGGTTTTACTATTTCATGATTATGGTTTTCAACTATTATTTGGGGGTTTTGATACTAAATGCTTGGTTATGGTTTCCTATGGTTTTAATTATGCTTTTATATACATTAATGGTGGATTTGGATAATTGGATTGCATGGTAATGGTTTAATGATCTTTGGAATTGGTTTTGGTTATATTATGCCCCCAATGTGTTTGATAAAATGCTTATAAAGATATGTTCATTGCATTGACTTCTTTTAATGGAACTCTTGCATGTTTTAACTTAGTAAATGAATTATGCTTGGTTTAAATAGTTTGAAAAGGCTAAAAGCTAAATGGTTATGCTTGTATATGGAAGGTCACTTGAAAGTCCCCTTAACATAAATGGTTTGGTTATGAATATTACTTGTAAGTAAGGGGTGGTATGACGAAATCACCAATGTTGGCCTTAGTTAATAAAACTAATAAATGGATTGGTTGGTCATTTGCAAATGGTTTTAATTAGGCATTAATGGAAGGATATATAGCAAAGCCATAGAAGGTGGCGGTCCCCGGGGGACCAAAACTAGAAACTCGTAGTTGCCGAAATGATGATTGGTCTTAGTGGATCGTGTGCATGACGTCAAAATATTGGGAGATATACTAGTCATCCCATGGGATACTTCCCTGGTCGTGCGACTACACGTACTGGGGACCTTTCAGCAGGGGGAGATAAACCCATATAGTCCATGGGTGATTTAGGATGGCCAAGCTACATAGCCCAGGTAAAGGTTTTAAATACATGCCAAACCCGTATTCCCTTTCCCGATACTTATATATGAATGGTTGTATGCATTATGACTGATTTTACTTGGTTTTATAACTTGCATTATTTTACCCTTATCTTGAGATTCATGCTAGCAGTCACTCACTAACCCATCTACTAGCGGTTGTATACCCACGCTATGCAGGAACCAGTCATTCAACTCCTCCTACATAGTGATTGACTCAGAGACAACATTTGGACTGAAGTGGTGAGCTTTCATCCGTTCAGAAGGCATCATTTCATGTTATAGATATTGTTAGATGTTTTGATTTTATTTTGGATATTGGTTTTGGCCATAGTTAGGGGCATGTCCCGATCGGATTTATTAACTCTTTTGGATAGAGGCTTTGTGGTACTTCTGGAGGTTGGAATGGGTAGGATCAGTATTAGTGTCGACCTTGGCATTGGAATAGGCTGGTGGGCTGACACCACATCATAGGATTTCTCACTGTTTCATCGCATTACATTCTAGGATTGATTATTATATTATATTTTGTCATTCTTTTTTGTTAAGGCCTAGTTTATGGCTTATGGTTTGGTTGGTATAGTTAAGCGGTGGGTGTGGTGTGGGTGGACTTAATTGGATTGATCATGGTTGTGACCCCATCCCAGAGTTTTCATGAGAGCATTTATGCTATCTTGTTATATGCTCGAAATTCAGCCCATCTAAGGCTGGATTTAGGTGGTTGGGCTGGGAAACAGGGGCGGTCCCCGATCTTGGTTGGACTTGGGATGCCCATTACGACAAGGCTCGGGGTCGGGTCGTGTCAAGTTGGTATCATAGCCTAGGTTCATAATCAATTGGGAAGTCGACAAAGTCATGTTGAGTAGAGTCTCTTTTAGGGGTGTGAAGCACACCACACTCATAAGAGAGTAGGTTGCAAGACATTTAGGAATGTTTCACTTTCTTGGTATTCTATCTTTAAGCTTGAGTTCTTAATCTTGGAATCTTCTGTAATCCTTGTTTTCTCATCTTTCAGATCATGCCTCCTAGATCTAGAACATAAGGAAATTTTTTCGTCCTATCTGGGGATAATACTGAAGGTGTATGTCCTACATCTGGAGTACATCTTCGATCTTATGGTACTACTCCTGATGGTGCTGGAGTTTCTCCTATTCCATCTAGTTATCCTTAGGTCCCTCAGGGCAACATGATGAATGCAGAATTTCATCAATCTATTTATATTATTGCCCAACTGGTTGCTGCTCAGACTGAACGGGGTGTGGCTGGTGCTTTATCGGCTGAGCCCATAAGGGTTGGTCAATTTATGAAGATGGGTCCTCCTACTTTTACCAGAGTAAAGGTGTAGGAGGATCCACAGGGCTTCTTAGATGAGATAGAAAAGATCTTTCAGGTGATGCAGGCTACTAATGTAGAGGGGGTTAACCTTGAAACTTATTTGCTCAAGGATTTTTCTTATCAGTGGTATGAGGAGTATGATAGGGATAGATGTGATATAGAAGAAAAAAAATTGTGGGAGGCCTTTTCTAATACCTTCTTGGATCAGTTCTTTTCTCAAGAGTCAAAGAAAGCTAAGATGGAGGAGTTTGTAAACCTCAGGTAGGAGAGGATATCAGTAAAGAAATATGCTTTAAAGTTCCATCAGCTATCAAGGTATTCTCCTGACTTGGTGGATGATATGAGGTCGAGAATAAGAAAGTTCATTTCTGGGTAGAATAGAGATTTGATTCTGGATAGCAAGACTGGATTGTTGATTAAAGATATGGACATCTCGAGGTTGACTGTTCATATGCAGCAGGTTGAGAATAAGAAAGGGAGGCAGGAAGAATTTAGTGATAGGCAAGAAAAGAGAAGCAGGTTTTTTTATCAGAGAGGTGCTCAATCTCAGAGTGGTAAAGATGGTGGCAAGTGGCAGAAAAAGAAGTGGGGGAGTTCTGGATCCTTTTCTGCTAGTGCTCCTTACCAATCGGGAGATAGACGTCATCAAGGTGGTGATAATTCTCGAGTACAGGTTGCTCAATCTCAGGTGAGCAGAGGTCAGTCAGTTTCTTCGGGTCCTTTTTTGATATTATGGTCGTCCCCATCGGGGCTGTTGTGAATGAGGGAGGGGCAAATGCTTCAAGTGTGTCTAGGTAGGCCATCGGCTCAAGGATTGTCTGGTTAATAAGGTTAATACGGGGGAAAATAAAATTCCTATGGCTTTATCTTCTGCTCCTACACCTGGTGGTATGGTATCTTCTTCTTTTACTGCTCCTGGTTCTAGTATTGGTCGTAATAAGTTGTATGTTTTGGCATCCAGATAGGAATCTGAGGCATCACCTGATGTCGTTACTGGTACGTTACATCTTTTCTCTCATGACGTATATTATTTTCTTGATCTGAGATCCACTCTTTCTTATGTAACTCTATATATAGATGTATCTTTTGGTTTCGATCCAAAATTTATTTCGAATCCTTTTTCTATTTCTATCCTAATAGGTGACTCGATTATTTCTAAGAGAGTCTATAGGGGGGTGGTATCCGTTGGTGGCAAGCAGACCTTGCTGGATCTGTTTGAGTTAGATAGGGTAGATTTTGATGTCATTCTGGGAATCAACTGGTTACACTCTTATTACACGTCCTTAGATTATCGGACCCGTAAGTTTATCTTTAGGTTCCCTAGTAAACCAGTTATAGAATGGAAGGGTGTTTCTTTATCTCCTAGGGGGAGGTTTATTTCTTATCTTAGATCTCGGAGGTTAATCTCCAAGGGTTATCTTTATCACTTGGTTTGGGTTTAAGATTCTAGCTCAGAAGGTCCTTCTTTATCTTCGGTCCTTGTGGTTAATGAGTTTTCTGAGGTCTTCTCAGATGATCTTCTTGGTGTTCCTCCGAATAGAGAAATAGAGTTTGGTATTGATTTGCTTCTGGACACTAATCCAATTTCTATTCCTCTCTTGATAAAAATCAATAGAGACATTGGTAGGTAAAAGGTAGTGGTGTTTGAGATCAGTGTTGATGGTACATTATGATACCAAAGATGGTTGTATGTTCCTGATATCGATGGGTTGAAGAAAAGGGTTTTGTCTAAGGCACATAAGTCACGATATGTTATTCATCCCACCTCGACTAAGATGTATCATGATCTCAAAAAGATCTATTAGTGGATTGCCATGAAGAGAAATATGGCAGATTTTATGGCCAAGTGTATGGTGTGTCAATAGGTTAAGGTTGAGAACATGAGGCCGGAAGGGTTGTATCAAGAAATTGATTTGCCCAAATAGAAGTGGGAAGTGATCAATATGGACTTCGTCATCGGTCTTTCTCAATCTCAAAATTAGTATAATTTGATTTGGGTCATCGTGGATAGGATGACTAAGTCTGCTCACTTCTTGCCAGTGTGGACTAACTTTTAGGCAGAGGATTATGCGAAGCTATATCATCATTAGATTGTGAAGCTGCATAGAGTGCCAGTTTCAATTATTTCTGATCGTGCGGTGGTTTTTCCAGAAAGGGTTGGGGACTAAAATTAGTCTGAGTACTATTTTTCATCCGCAATCGAATAGGCAAGTGGAGAGAACTATTCATACATTGGAAGATATGCTTTGGGCCTGTGTAATTAACTATGGTGGCAATTGGGTTGAGCATCTAACTTTGATGGAGTTTTCTTACTACAATGGCGATCATTTGGTTATTGGTATGGCTATTTTTGAGGCATTGTATAGTAAGAGGTGTAGATATCCTATTAGTTGGTTTGATCTTGGAAAGGCGGACATGTTTGGCCCAGATTTGGTTTATCAAGAGATGGAAAAGGTCAAGGTGATTCGGGATAGGGTTAAAGCTCTCCAAAGTCGCCAAAAGTCCTATGTGGATGTTAGGCATAGTGACTTGGAGTTTGAAGTCGGGGATAGGTTATTCCTCAAGGTGTCTCCCGTGAAGGGAGTGGTACAGTTTGGCAAAAAGGGAAAACTCAGTCCTTGGTATGTTGGTCCTTACGTGATTTTGCGGAGAGTTGGTAATATTTCTTATGAGTTGAAGTTTCCATCTAGCTTAAGTTTGGTTCATCCGGTCTTTCATGTTTATATGTTGAGGAAGTGCATTAGTGATCCTTCTTTGGTTGTTCCTTTGAAAGGATTGGCTATTTCAGATTCTCCGTCATATGAAGAGGTCTCGATTAAAATATTAGATAAGCAAGTTTGTCGGTTGCGGTGCAAGGATTTGGTGTTGGTTAAGGTTCTGTGGTGGAACCATAAGGTGGAAGAAGATACTTAGGAAGTGGAAGAGGATATTAAGTCCAAGTATCCGCATTTATTTTCTGCTCCTGGGATTCGTGTGGAAGGTATGTGTCTTCAACACGTCGTTATTTTCTAATTTTGTTAAAGAAAATATTAACATCTTTGCCTATTTGTTTTCAAACTTTGTTAAAGCATGTTTGATAATGCAAATGATTTGGTGTGGGGTTACCCCTACCTTGTCCGTCATTTGGGGATGAATGTTCCTAGTGGGGGAGACTAAAACATACTGGGTTTTGATCCTTAGAAAATTTCTTGGAATTTCTATTCTCCACACCCAATACGACTCATGGGTATGAGTCGTATATTGGGGTACGACTGGTATGGTCCTGTCGTATGCTGACCAATGTTAGTTGGTGGATGGTTTTGGACACTAGAATGGGTATGACTTAGGGGTATGAGTCTAAAGGCTTGGTACGAGTAATACCAGGGACTCGTATGGTAGGGCAGTGTTTGATCCTCATGGTATTTCATTCTGCCAGGGATACAGGTTATGGATACGGATCATATGTTGTGGTTACATCTTGGTTAGATGATTTGTATACTGGACAGTTTTTTATCCAAGGATTGAGGCTTGGATACGAGTGGTGGGTACCGATCGTATTGGGAGGGTACGACTCATATGGGTCAGTTATATTTTTGTGACGGGATTTTTGTGCAACTTAAGTAGTGATATTCTTGACATTTCCCTACTTACCCTAATTAGGACCCATGACTTCTAATATACTTAGAAGGTTATTTACCCTATTATTCTATTCATTAACACTTTGAAACTATCCCAAAACACACTATAATTCTCCCAAGAGCTTTTGGGGAAAGAAGGCTAGGGTTTCATCTTGAGGACTGCTTTGGGGCTTGTCTTGGTGATTTCTTTCCATAAATTATTTGGTATAACGCATGATTATCTTCCCTCATTGTAATTCCAACTAAAGGCATGGTTTATATGATTGATTTCATGGTTTTACTACTTCATGATTATGGTTTTCAATTATTATTTGGAGGTTTTGATATTAAATGCTTGATTATGGTTTCCTATGGTGTTAATTATGCTTTTATATGCATTAATAGTGGATTTGGACAATTGGATTGCATGGTAATGGTTTAATGATCCTTGGAATTGGTTTTGGTTATATTATGCCCCCGATGTGTTTGATAAAATACTTACAAAGATATGTTTATTACATTGACTTCTTTAAATGGAACTCTTGCATGTTTTAAACTTGGTAAAGGAATTATGCATGGTTTAAATAGTTTGAAAAGGCTAAAGGCTAAATGGTTATACTTGTAGGGAATATAAAAGTCTCCCAAGTGGTTTAATATGGTATATAGAAGGGCACTTGAAAGTTCCCTTAACCTAAATTGTTTGGGTATGCCTATTACTTGAAAGTAAGGGGTGGTATGACGGTACCACTAATATTGGCATTGGTTAATAAAAATGGTAAATGGATTAGTTGGTCATTTAGAAATGGTTTTAATTGGGCATTAATGGCAGGAAGTGTAGCAAATACGTTGAAGGAGGCAGTCCCAGGGGGACCAAAACTGAAAACTCATATTTGTCGATATGAGTATTAGTCTTAGTGGACCGTGTGCATGATGTCACACTATTGGGGGATGTACTATTCATCCCATGGGATACTTCCCTGGTCATGCAGCTACACGCACTGGGGCCCTTTCAGCAGGGGGAGCTGAACCCATATAGCCCGTTGGTGGATTAGGACGACTAAGCTACACAGCCTAGGTAAAGGTTTTAAATGCATACTAAACCTAGATCCCCTTTCCCGACACTTATATTTGTATGGTTGTATGCATTATGGATGGTTTTATTTGGTTTTATAACTTGCATTATTTTATCCTTATCCTGAGATTCGTGCTAGCAGTCACTCGCTAACTTGTCTTCTGGTGGTTGTATACCCATGCTATACAGGAACCGGCCCTTCGACTCCTCCTATATAGTGACTAACTTGGGGACAGCATTTAGACTGAAGTGGTGAGCTTCCATCCTTTTGGAAGACATCATTTTATGTTATGGGTATTATTAGACGTTTTGACTTTATTTTGGATATTGGTTTTGGCCATAGTTTTGGGTATGTCCCAATCAGATTTATTTACTCTTTTGGAAGAGGCTTTGTGGTACTTCTGGGGGTTGGAATGGTTGGGATCAGTATTAGTGTCGGTCTTGGCATTGGAATAGGATTGTGGGCTGACACCACATTACAGGATTTCTAACTGTTCAATCATATTATTCTTTTTGGTTAAGGCCTGGTTTATGGCCTATGGTTTGGTCAATATGGTTGGGCGGTTGGTGTGGTGCGGGTTGACTCGATTGGGTCAGTCATGGTTATAACCCTATCCTAGAATTTTCATGAGAACATTAATGTTATCTTTTTATATGCTCAAAATTCAGTCCATCTAAGGCTTGATATAGGTGGTTGGGTTGGGTAATATGGGGCGTCCCCGGTCCTGGTTGGACTTGGGATACCCATTACAATAAGTCCTTGGGTTAGGTTGGGTCATTTTTTCCAAGCAACTATTGGCGTATTTGATGCTCGTTTTACTTGTTCTCAGGAAACAAGCTCAAAAGCAAAAATAACTTGGAAAATGAATGTTGGATGGCCACGACGGGTTAACCGACGAACCGTCAGCACCTGCGACGGACTGTCAGGCTGGCCGTCACCTTTTGGGGCAAAAATTAGAATATCTGAATGATGGACGACGGTCTTAGCGACTGACCGTCAGACCCACAATGGGTCGCCGCTTTAACCGTCACAGGTTAAATAAAATAAGGAAATCTTAGTGACTAGGGATGGAAGGTATGATGGACCAACAGGTCCTCGATGGGCCGTCGCACTGACCATCAACCATAGCAGCAAAATAGCATGAAATTTGATATGCACCGACTGGCTGACGAACCATCACAAGTTTGACCGTTAGTCAGGCGAACCATCGGTGATGACGCCGCAGCCTGTATTTGAATTTAAATCTCAACTTTCGTAGAGCCTATAAATACCCAGCTTAGGGTTAAAATAGGCATTTTTTTTACTTTTGGCAGAAATTGTAACATAATAACTATGAGAAACAAATTGAGAGCACGGAATTTACACTATTACCTTCTTCTAATTTAGGATTTGGGAAACATCTTTCAATTTGTATGTTAATTTTGAATCATTTATGAACAATAGCTAGTTCATCTTTTAATTAATTATGTGTGGCTAAAGCTCCCATAACTAGGGTTATGGGAGCCTAGGTGTAATTTAATAATAGAATTATGGGATTGATGAATTAATGAAAATAAATTCAATTACACGACATTCTTTTCCGTTTTATGACTCCTCTTGGTTACAAACTTGATGAGTGTGCCCATAACATAACTTGATTGAACAAAGAAGTTAATGCTGGGAAAAGAGAACAGTCACAAGATAATTAGTCTTTACCCTCTAATTTTATAATTGATGCCTTAGCCGGATCAATCTCTTGGGCAATTTTTTACTAAACAAATATATCACTTTAAGTTTGAAAGAATTGAACTGAATCCATCTTTGAAGGTTGAAAAACAATTAGATGGGAATAATTATGCAAGTTTCCTTGTAATTATAATTGTTGATGCATGAATTTATAAGAACCACTGCCCTTCGTATTGAAACGCTTTGGTGATCATAACCTGAGTTTCTTAATTCTCATTTGTTTGCACGTTACCATAGAATTTTTGGTCACTAATACATTACAACTATTGAAGTGATACTTTTAACAACAAACCTTCTTTATTACCGGAAGCTTATGACTAAAAGTCCAGTAATAATCATGACTTAGTTAACACCTTACTCCCTATGGGATTTGACCCCAACCTTAGTTAGGTTATATATTTAACAACAATCGATTACACTCTTTTAGGAGCGTTATAATTTGGGTGTATCAAATTTTGGCATCGTTGTTGGGGAATATGATTGTCAATGAAGTTTATGTGTGTTAATGGACTCTTCGTCAAGTTTCCTAATTTTACTTCTATTTATTATTTTTGGTAATTGCAGGCTATTTGTTGTGCATTCCACAAACGCGAAGGTCAGTCGAGCCATTATTATCTTGTAATCTAGAACCTCAAAGAACTTTGAGAAGGAACATAGCTTACCAACAAGAGGTTGAAAGGCTAGCCACTTTAGCTGATGACAGGTAAACCAACAAAATGCCGACCTACCTGGGCATGTTCCTAATATAGATAATGAGGACCTAGGTAATGATAAATTGGGTAACCCTGTGTACAGGCAACGTGCTAATAATATGTCATAGGTAAATTGGAATCAGCAAGCAAGAGGGAGAGGGTATCAACAGCCTATGGTGCAGTTTTATATAGATGATGATAATGACACTGATTTGGATGTAGCTGGCACTACATGAGCAATCATTACACAACTGTTAGATCCTGGGGTAAAATTTAATATCACTAGTACGATGATCCAACTACTTAACTTGAAAGGGTTATTTGGTGGATTATCTGGGGGAGATCCTAATGTGCATTTGGTGAACTTCATAAATATTTTCAAGTTATTCGACAATCTTAGAATAGGACAAAATACCATTCATCTGAGGCTATTTCTATTGTCTGTGTTTGGGATGGCAACTCTTTGACTGAATGAGTTGTCACCAGATTCAATAACAAACTAGAGTCAACTGAAAGGATCTTTCCTAGAAAGGTGTTTTTCAACTTCCAGGATATTACAGTTGAGGTATGAGATCAGCAATTTTAGGTAACTGCCCAATGAGGATCTTCATGAAACATGGATGACGTTTAAAAAAATTGATGTAGTTTCTGAATCATAAGTTGACTGATGAATATTTGATGGAGACATTCTATAGGGATTTAAACTTAAACACAAAGACAACTATGGACAATGCAACAAGAGGAGCTTTCATGGATTGCACGTTTGCTAAAGCTACAGATATATTGGAACAGTAGACAAAGATAAGTAAATCTTGGCATACCAGGGATATTGAGGTAGTAAACAATACTTATTCGATTTGAATATCAGTGGAACAACGCCAAAGAGAAGAAGAACGTGATCAAGATATGTCTCATATGAAGACCCAGATGGATTTTCTTAAAAAAACATTTGCTTTTAGGGAAGGTGGAAAAGGTTAAGGTTTTGGGGTCACATAGCAGGGGAACTGATTCTAATTTATAGGAAGAGGAAAATTATCTGAATAACCAGGGGGTTTCTGGGCCAGTGGCCAATGAAAATGAGGTCATAACTATCGGTGGGAGAATTATTATAATAAGATTGACTATAGAGATCGTGACCAAGGAAGCAAGAAACACAAGAATGATAGAAGCAGATTATATGTACCACCTAGGAGCCATGACAATGCGGCAAATAATTCTGGGACGATGTTTATGGAGGCCATGAAGGCCAAGTTATTGAAAGGGGTGGAGTCAACTGATGTTATAGTTAGAGAGATAAAGAGTGACTTATTGACCATGAGTCAGTTAGTTGACTCTCACTTCATATTTATTAAACACCTGGAGCAGCAGATGAACCAATTATCAGTGGGGTTCAATCAAAGAAAAAATGGGATATTACCAAGTGAAAGTTCAAAACTTGAGAAATAATGGTTCGTGCATGGATATTACCATAAGAAATGGTAATAATTTATCGGTCCCATGTATGAGAGAACCTTCTCATATGGATGATGTAGACTTGGAGGATGTGATGAATGATGAGTCACTAGCTGAGTCTGAGAATCTAGGAGATTTAGAAAAGAAGAGTGCAGAAGTGGAATAACCCTCCAAGTTGAAATAGGATAATGATATGGATCAAAGTAAAAGAAAAGAGGTAGAGGTTTTCCTAACAAAAGTTGCAAAACCACCATCGCCGTTTCCACATAGATTGAAGAAGAAAGCAAATAAAGGCAAGATTAGCAAATTCATAGCTATGCTGAAGCAATTATCAATGAATGTGCCTTTAGTTGAGTCATTAAAGAAGATGTTGGGATATCATAAATTCATTAAAGACCTTGTGACAAAAAAAAATAGTCATCAATGAGCCCGTGGACAACCTTCATCATTATAGTGCAATTGCTGCTAGGTACTAGTGCAGAAGAAAGCTGATCTAGAAGCATTTACTATCCTGTGTAAAATTGGAGCATTTAGTTTTGCTAAAGCACTTTGTGATCTTTGAGGAATCATTAACCCCATGCCATTAGCAATCTTCCAGCAATTGGGTTTAGGGATTCCTAAGTTGACGAATATATATTTATTGATGGCAAACTGGTCGGTGAAGAGATCGGTGAGTATTTTGTATGATGTGCTTGTGAAGGTAGCTAACTTTATATTCCCTACAAACTTTGTAATCCTTGAGTGTGAAGTGTATTTTGAGGTGCCCATAATCTTACGTAGGCCATTTTTAGAAACCGGAGAGAATTAGTTGATAGGGAGTAGAATGAGCTGAAATTTAAGCTCAATGATGAAGAGGTTAGTTTTGATGTATGTGATAATTCTCAAATCACTCACATGTTTGAGGGGTAAGGCATTCGTTATCAATAACCCAACTCGCGTTGGGGCCGAATCCACAAGGGGCGAAGTATAAATTTCAAATCCTATGGGTGTTCTAATTACTAAAAGGTCACCCGGAATGCTAACAAACACAACATGTCAATTAAAGTAGGGGAATTGGTTTGAAATTTGTTTGTAACAATCTTTGGTTAACAACACACTAGTATAGCACTTTTGATTTAAAATAAGATTTGAGAAGATCTTGGGATTATGTCTATCTAAAGGTAACACATGTGTAGGTTGTTGATAGTTTTACATGAAACTTAATTGGTAAGTGATATATAGGCTAGTTCAAAAGTCTTTGTGGTTATCCTTTCAACAAAACCACAAGGATTTCACCCATTATCTCTTTCGAGCACCTAATGAGTGTACAATTAATAGTCATCCAAAACCTCAAACGGGCATCCTTATTTCTAGGAAGATGCCCTTGACATGATTTACACTTCAATCATACTAATTTATAAGATTGCAAAAGGTAGTAAAGCATAGGCTTGATTGTCCACCATTGCCTTGTCACCCAATAGCCCTCTTTTAAGGATGCTATGGGTTCTCATAACTTCACTTCTATCTCTCTTTCAAGGATGATAAAGGGTTTCTAGAGTTTGGAGTTTTCACCCATCAAACCCATTTGGAGATTTGGGATTTTCACCCACAAATTCCAACTATTAAGCTCAAGAAATGGTGGAATCCCTAATTAACAACTAAAAATCATGCAAACCCATCAACACCCATACACTTTAGTTTAACATAAACCCAAGACTAAATTACTTAGCTACTCATGAAGAAAGTAAAGAAAGACATACCATAAGGATTATCTAAAGCATTCATTCTTCACAAAACACTAAGAATTTAATTCTCCAAAATTAGTTACAATCTTTCCCAATTAGAGTTCTTGCTTGAAATTCAAAAATTTCTATGAGATAAGTAATCCCAAAATAAGAAAGGGTTTTTGCCTATATAAGATTTGGGGCTCGTCCATGTGAATTTACAAAACTGCTCTGGGAAATATTCCCGCTTAGTCGCAAACGAGTGAGGATGTATGTGATCATGGCCAATGCAATCATTATTGTGCTCCGCAATTGTATTTTTTTAACCATCTTAATTGACTATGATCATGGCCTGTGGCCTGCGATTGCGATAACTGAGGTTGGGAACTGCTACAGGTCTTCATCTGTACTTCTTTGCTTCCATTTGATCCTTTTTTAGCTCCAATCCACATTTTTTTATCTCACCAACTATATTCTTAGACAATGTGGATATTAGTGCATTAAATAACGATTATATCTAATTTAATTCTACAAAACATGGTAGTGCACAGAAATAGTTAGTGTGAATGAGTGGTAAAATCACTACTCATCAGTTTTTCAATCTATGAAGCAATCAAAAGAGATGAGTATGGTCCCAGTTAAGATGTCATTGATGAAGTTGATCTAATTATAAAAGTAGAGGAAAAGTTTACTGTAGAAACCTAAGTTTCAATCTTAATAAATTTCGATAGTGAAGGAATTGATGAATATGATGAGAATGTATGTGCATTGACTGGAATGGGATCATACTCATATGCTCTTATGAAGCTAGATTTAGATTTGAAAAATCAACCAACATCACCTGCAAAGCCTTCTATTGAAGAACCACTAGTATTGGAGTTGAAGCAGTTATCGAGCCATCTTTGGTATGTATTTATAGCTAATAGTAATACTTTGTCGGTAATCATTGCAGCTGATTTGGTAGAACATTAGGTTAAGGCTCTTATTTTTGTATTGAGGTGCTACAATAGGGCCATTGGGTAGACGATTGCCGACATCACAGGTATTCCACCGGGGATATGTACTCATAATATCTAGCTAGAGAAAGAATGCACTCCCAATACTAAGCATCAACAAAAGCTAAATCCACCTATGTGAGTAGTAAAGAAAAAGATAATAAAGTGGTTAGATTCTAGAGTGGTCTACCTAATTTTATATAGTAAGTGGGTAAGCCTAGTTCAGTGTACGCTCAAGAAAGAAGGTATAACGGTGGTAGCCAATGAGAAGAACTAGCTAATTCCACTCAAGCCTGTGACTGGTTAGAGGGTGTGTATGGACTACAAAAACTAAATTCTTAGACTTTGAAGGATCATTTCCCAATTCCCTTCATGGAGAAAATGTTATACCGATTGACAGTAAGGGGTTGGTATTGCTTTCTAGATGGGTACTTAGGCTACAATCAAATATCGATTGCACCTGAGGATCAAGAGAAAATGGCATTCACTTGTCTATATGGAACATTTACTTTTAAGAGAATGTCGTTCGGGTTGTGTAACACACCTACTTTTCAAAGGTGTATGATATCCATCTACTCAGACATGGTGGAAAATACTTTGGAAGTATTTATGGATGACTTTTTTGTGGTTGGTGATTTGTTTGAAAGTTGCTTGGTGAATCTAGGTAATGCACTGTAGCATTGTGAAGAGTTCAATCTTGTCCTTAACTAGGAATAATGCAACTTCATGGTGAAAAAGGGCATAGTATTGGGGCATAAAATTTCAGCAAAAGGAATTGAGGTTAATCGAGCAAAAATTGAAGTCATCAAAAAACTACCCCTTTCTATTTTAGTGAAAGGGGTGCGAAGTTTTCTTGGTCATGTAGGCTTCTATCGGAGGTTTATAAAGGATTTTTCCAAAATTGCAAACCCACTTTGCAAGTTGTTGGAAAAGAAAACTAAGTTTGTGTTTGATGATGGTTCTTTGAAGGCCTTCCAATGCCTTAAAGAAAAAATTAGTTGTGGCTCCTATAATTATTGCTCCAGATTGGTCCAAACCATTTGAAGTGATGTGTGATACAAGTGGGGTTGCACTCAAAGCTATTATTGGGAAAAGAAAGAAAAGCTTTTTCAGCCCATTTATTATTCTAGTAAGGTCTTAAATGAAGCACAAAAGAACTACACTATTATGGAGCAAGAGATTTTATTTGTGGTTTATGCATTAAAGAAAGTTTTGGCATACTTACTGGGAACCAAGGTAGTAGTAAACACTAACTATTCAGCACTGACATATTTGATGGCAAAGAAAGATGCCAAATCAAGGCTCATAAGATGGGTGTTGTTGATTCAGTAGTTTGATTTTGAAGTCAAAGACAGGAAAGGGTGTTAAAATCAAGTAACTGGCCATCTATCTCAGTTGGAGAACTAAGGGAAAAGCGTAAAGGAGCTGAAAATTGATGATTCTTTTCTAGATGAGCAGTTTTTTGGTGTTACTCCTAATTTGGTGCCTTGGTATGCCAATTTTGAAAATTTTATGGTCAATGACATCATTCCAAATAACCTCAGTTTTCATCAAAAGGGGAAGTTTCTACATGAAGTGACCAGGTATTTCTAGGATGAGCCTTAATTTGTTCAGATGTCTTGTTGTTATCAAAATATGTATATTGGATATGAAAATGTTGAACATTTTAAAGACGTGTCATTCCTCTCCAATTAGGGGACATCATACAGGTGATCGGACTGCTAGAAAGATCTTACAAAGTGGTTATTATTAGCCCTGAATTCATAAGGATGCTTATGAATTTGTGAGGGCTTGTGATCAATGTCAAAAACAGGGATCCATCTCTAGACATCATGAGATGCCAATGACTAAGATATTGGAGGTGGATCTCTACGATTTATGGGGCATAGATTTTATGGGACCCTTTATGAGCTCTTATGGTCTCAAATAAATCTTCGTTACTGTGGATTATGTGTCTAAGTGGGTAGAAGTTATCGCTCTAGAAGACAATGAAATCAAGAGAGTGGTTACATTCTTGAGAAAGAATATTTTCTCTCACTTTAGTGTTCCAAGAATTATTATAAGTGATGGAGGGTCACCTTTTGCAATAAGATGTTCCGGGCTACTTTGGCTAAGTATGGGGTGAAAAAAAATAAGGTAGCCATACCTTATCACCCACAAACTAGTGACCAAGTGGAAGTGTAAAACAGGGAGATCAAGACTATCTTGGCCAAGAACGTTAATACGAATAGAAGTGACTGGTCAAGAAAACTTGATGATGCACTTTGGGTGTATCATACTGCTTAGAAGACACCCATTTTTAATTTCTCCTTACCAACTATTATTTTTCAAGGCCTGTCACTTGCCAGTAGAGCTAGAACATTAGGTATTGTTTGCACTCAAGAAGTTAAACTTGTGTAAGAAAGAAGAAGTTGACTTGAAACTTGATCAACTAAATGAGATGGACGAGTTTTTCCTCTGAGTTTATGAATGGGCTGATAGGAGAGGACAAAATAGTACCATGATCAATGAATTGGAAGAAGAGAATTTCAAGTTGGTGGTTAGGTGTTTCTTTTTAGCTCGTGATTTAAGCTTTTTCCTGGGAAGTTGAAGTCAAAGTGGTTGGGACTATTCAAAATAACCCAAATCTTTCCATATGGTGTGGTTGAATTGAAGAACAAAGATGAAAGTGTGTTCAAGGTGAATATACAAAGGATCAAGCAATACATTGGTCTGATGGATGAGGTAAAATTATTGTCTATGATTTATCTTGATGAAGTCTTAGTAATCAAGATAACCGATTCATGTCACGAAATTAAATCAGGCGCTAGTGGGAGGCAACCTACAATGTGTTGTAAAATCATTTAGGTAGTGGTTTTTGATTCATTTGTTGGAAAAATTTATGTGTTGAGTGTGCAGGAGTTAGAATTGCAAGAAAATGGATTAGGATTTTTCTGGATAATCAGGGATGGAGCACTAGACAGGCCGTCATCCAAGCAATGGACCATCACTACGTCTGTTACAAGTGACTAAATCAACAATAGAAACTAGATAAGACATGACAATCATGCCGATGAACCGTCAGCTCAGCGATGGACCATTGTTGTCACTGTCAACCGTTGACAGTTTATGTTGAATACTGGTAAGTCATGACAATTAATGCGATAGTTCGCCAGACCTGTGATGAACCATCGCCTTAACAGTCGCAACCTAAGTGATCGATGGGTTGGCCGAAGTCCAAATACCGAATCTCTGTTGGGAAAATTGAGCCAAGACCCGATCTAAGTGTATTTAATGATAAGAAGTGGAGCAGTTACCTGCATACACGTACGTCTTTTCCACTTCAACTTCTACAATGGTGAAACTGTCATAATTCATTCATCTTGTATCACATTCATTCTCCCAGAAATTCTTTAGTTACATCTCTTTTCTATTTAAGCCTTTGAACCATCCCATTTCTTAATCATTCACTTCTTACAAATTCTCTCCACTAAAAGAAATTTTTATCATTCTTGGGTTAAGTTTTACGAATTTCAAATAATTATGAAGTTTCATTGTAAGTCCAAATATGTTTCTTCATATGGCTACTTTTCTAAATTGTTGAAATGAGTAGTAAGGGCAAATTTATGCTTAAATTTGTTTTTAAGAGTAAAGAAAAAGAGTATTTGATTTCTGGTAGTGGAGTCTGTAAGGGATGAAGTCTGAGTAACCCTGTTATTACATGTATTTTGAGGAAATTTTGAGTAAAATACAAGATTTCTATCAAAATTACAACACAGGCGACCAAGTGTTCGATGAATGCCCAAAAGAAGTTCAAAGTGAATTGGGGGATACCAACGAACAAATTGATAGACCGTCATATATGCGACAAACCATCACTGTAACAATCGGCAGAGCATATAAAGCTAATAGTTACTGGATAGCAGCAATGACCAAAGCGACGGATCATCAACCATGCGATAGACTATCAAATCTGTCATCGCTTTATCACTGAAACACTGCTTAAGGGCGATGGGCCAGGTGACTGGCCATCACAACGGTGACTAACCATCGGCCCGACCATCGACCTTAAGCAGAATCAAAATTATTTTATATTTTTGTCACTAATAGCCGTTTGTGATGTCTTTATTTTAAATCAGGCAAGATAACTCAAAAGCTACCTTCAAGGAGAGGTGGGGGAGAATCTTGACCAACTCGAGAAACCACCACCTCAAGGAACAGAAATGAACCATAAGGGGACACTAAATCCCCAACTTACCACACTCATCAAAGTAGGAAGAAAAGGCAACCACTTTTCCAGACTGATAAGGAGAGAGAGTCATCAAGTATGGAGGTCAGCAAAGAAAGTAGAAGTGAAAATAATGGCAGTTCAAACTTAAATCCTAAGGTTGAAGGGGAAAATGAAGGCACCATTGATCCTACGATAGATCCAGAGCAAGGACCCAGAGCTTTGAGTATTAATCAAATAAAAAGTTGAAGGAGCAAAAAAGCACTTCTACAATGGTCTCCAACTAACACAAAGTAGATCCATAAAGAGGCCCATTACAGAAGAACATTAGATCATCACAACCGACCTATATGAGTATTCGTACCTAGATAAGAGGTTCAATGAATATGAGATAGCATATCTGAGAAAGCCTCCGGATCATACTACCCAAACTTGTGTGTGCATTTTTTGCTAACTATTTAGCAATATTGGAAAAAAATTACCTGAAAGGATCTAAAGTGGATGATATGAGGTTAGAATAAGAGTTTCGGTAAGAGGTGTAACTGTTGCTATCTATGATCATACTATCAACCAAATTTTACTTGGTCATCAGTACACCGCTCCCACCATCACATCGGAGCTTGAGCATTGGATGACTACAGAACATAGTCAATGGCCATGGTTATCTCATACTTTGACATATGATGGAAATCTATCATGGCTTCAGAATAAAGAACAGATTGCAAATTCTTCCCTGTACTTCAGGGCAAAGTTTTGATGGTCCATAGTTAAGCTAAGGTTAATGCCAATCGAAAGAGATGTTAATCTTGACCCTCAGAGGGCAGTGTTGGTAACAAGTTTGTTAGTAGGCTTAAAAATCAACTTTGGGAAAATAACTGGGATGAAATATTTATGCGAGCTCACAAGAAACTTAGTGCATTACCATTCCCATGCCTAATCACTGAGCTTTACAAACAATCAAAGGTATAGATCATCCGAGGAGTCGATAATGTAATTCAAGCATTGAAAAGGTAAGATATTACAAGAACAAGGGATGATACAAAATTTGAGATGATAGTTCATAGGCCTCCGATATTTGGGACATAGGCTAAACCTACAGCAGAGGCATCAGATGCGCCTTCAAGTATGTCATTGCCTTTAGCTACTTTTATTCCATAGGGTACTTCTGCAGCTTTAGGGTCCATACCTACACCTCTCATGACAGACACAGTGGATACCGCATTTATGCCATCTATATACTATGAGTACAGGTTGACTTAGGAAAACTTTTTAAAAATGGTCAAAGATTAAAAGAAGTTCAAGAGGCAATTAAACGTATGGGCCCGAGAGCTTAATCCATTTGTGGATACAGTAGTAGCTAAGGCTTTGAAGCCTTATGAGAATCAACATGCGCAGATGGGTGATATGGAAGAACGTGGGAATGACAGGCTGAGAGAACTATCCATTCTTGACCTAGCCAGATTTACTGCCAAACTAAAGCAAGCACAGGCTGATATTGCAGAGTTAAAAAGGCAACTAGTTTCAAGCACGTTTGATTCAACTTTTGTGGATACTAATGAGGAGGAAGATCTTGCAGGTTTCATGGGCAGGCCACTGAATGATAAAGGGGCAGTTGTAACACCCCACATTTTTGGGATAGAATTCAAACTGTTGTTCCTATATATTCAGACCTAAACCCAATGATTCTATGTCTATATATGCGTAATTATCAATTCTATTATGTTGGAATATCTTTGTATGTGAATCGAGGTCATAAAAATCTCCTAACTCAAAGATGAGTTGATGACTTTTCTATTGATAGAGATTTAACGGATTCTCCAACTAGGGTACACTTTAAATGAGTGTATCTCCTAGTTTATAACTATTCAGGTGTCCTACTATATACCAAATGGAAGATATTTGAGTCTTTTTTCTATCGTATCTTATTTCACCTTAATACAATATCGGAGTAGAAAGTTATGCTCATTTTAATTCATAGTGTCTGTTTGTCAATAAGGAGACGACTTGAGGTGATAAGCCGTCAACTAAGTGATGAGTTATTAACCTCTTCATCATCCTTAACTAGAATGTTACCAAATCCAACTATAAGGTGATGACTTAAGGTGATAAGCCGTCAACTATGTGATGAGCTATCAACCTCGTCGTCAGCCTTAATTAGATCATTAAGAGAAAGTGACGACTAGGTTGATAAACTGTCAACTAGTTGACAGGCTATTAACTAAGTCGCCATCCTTAACCAAATTATTAAGAGAAGATGACAACTAGGTTGATAAGCCATCAACTAGTTGACATGCTATCAACTAAGTCATCAACTGAAAAATTCTGCAATTTTTATTTTGTTTCTCTATGAGTATTTTGGTCTTTTCCTAGCCTCAAACCATACCCTCACGACTTAAAAACATAAGAATGAATTATTTTTCCGCCATCCTCAATCACATAACACTTTTTTACTCCTCCCATCATCAAGAATATCAAGAACATCAAGATTAGGGTTCTTCACCCAAAAAATTCATCCTTCAAGTCCCAAGATTCAAATTCAAGAATATCAAGAACATCAATATTAGGGTTCCTCACCCAAAATTCAAGCCTCCCTTCCCAAGAACAAGAAATCCAAGCTTTCTTCCTCAAGAATTCAAGGATTCAAGTTCCAATTTCAAGATTCTTCAAGAATTCGTTTAATTAAGGTATGTGGGGTTTATGAACAAGAATATGTTTCCATGCTTGTGCCCAAAATTTGTTTCAAAGTTTAAGTATATGATTTGCAATCAGGGTTTACACCCAAACTATCTTATTTTAAATTTATGGAATTACTATGTGATTGAAGTATTAAAGTGCATATTTGTTATCATCTATTTATGTTTTGACTTGAGAATTCTCTATTATGATTTAAACTATTATGAGTTTAATTTGAAACATTGATTAAAGAGTTCCAATTGAGTTTTAAGCATGATATTGTCTTACAATTTCTATGAAAGAAAGTATAAGGTTTAAGGCTTAAGTTAAGCACTAAGTTTATAAGAAAAGTTTGATCTTTTGATTCAATGACAAGGGTTGAAGTCCACATTTGTTTACCTTACTTATGATTTAAAGCAAAAGAAAAGCATAACTGATTTTAAGTTTACCAACCCTTGTGCTATTTTAAGTTGGATTTCCTAAAGTATGAGAATATATTTAGCACCGAGAAAGGAATGCGGATGAGCGTATACATAATTCCTAAAAATTATGAGCCACCATAGGTTTAAGTCTCAATATGGGTTAACTTCAGTGATCACTAAGTTAAGGTTCTATTCCGATGGCAAGGGGAGAAAATCTCTCCCCAGCAAGAGTAAGATGTTGGATTCCATAATAGCTCACATGGTTTATGTCGGTTAGAAGAAACTTCACAAAGAAAGAATAAAAAGTAAAGCTTTTAGAAGCTAAGTTTTATGGCTCACAAAGTTTATTTTTAAGCTTCATTACTCATGTTTATAATTTTGCAATTTTTGTTTTATTCAAGCTCAAGGTGTCATTTACACTTAGCAAGCATAACTTGAAATTTTATATGAATATTCAGTTATTATTTTACTTGTGCATTCACCCCCACATACTCAGTATATTCCATAATCACTGACCCACATATATGTCTATGTGTTACATTGTCTCATAATGTAGGTACCAATTGTAGCCCTCATATCATAATCAGACAGTTTACAGTTTTAAACCAGCAGCTGATGAGTTCTTTTGATTCGGGGAGTCGAGTAAACTATAGTTCCATTATCATTCTTTATTCTGTCATATTGATTAGGGATAGTTGGAGGTCATGTTTTGGCTACCTATAGTCAGTACTAGTAGAGGCTTCATAGACGGTCATTGAATGTTGATGTATTTACTTTCAGTTTTGTTTTGTATAACCAAGTGTAAATGTTTGTTTTATATTAAATATATTCAGCAAAGACATCTCTTCCACTTATTTCTTTCATATTAATGTATCTCATTTAAATGTTCACGAGTTATGCAAGTATCATGGGTTAACTTATGATCACTTCTGGTTCTAAGCACCGTGTAACATCCAGGGTAGTGTCGAGACATTACAAAATGGTAGGTAAAAGTGGAGATAAAAGTTCAACTAGAAAGAAAAGGAACCGAGATGAGACACCAGAGGTGAGGAATGTGAGAAAAGCACTGAAGATATCGAAGAGAGATAAAAAAAGAGAAGGAAATGGACTGAAGATGAAACAACTTATACTTTCACCAGTTTAGCACAAGGAAGTGGGAAAAGGCCAGCCTCACTACCTATTCTTACCCCTATCACTGAGGAAGGGGTTGATTTGAACACTCTAGTCACCACTGGGTTACTATTGCTAAGACAAAGGCCAAGGAAGCCTCTCATGATTCAAAAGATTCACAAGCCTAAGGGCTATTCAAGCATTTTACTCCCTTGGATTTTATTTAGTATGCATTGAGTACAATATATATACTTTAGTAGGGGTGGGGTGCTTGTGTGAAATCGGTCACCATGAGGGTTTTTGTTGCCTGTGTTTTTTCCCTCATGTGCTATCTAGGAGAACCGGCATGTTTAGTAGTTTTAAATTTATTATGACTATGTGATTTTAGATATGTATTGTTTTACTTTATTGGGATGTTATTTTATTTCACTATGATGTTTATAATATTGCCTCCATATGTACATACCATGCATATTGAAAGAAAGTGAGTGAATAAAAAGTTGTTGAACTGTGGAATCTTAGATTTTGTAAAATGAGTTATACTTTTAAAAATTTTCTTGTGTACATACATTGTGATGATTGACCATTGAGAATCTATGCTTGTCATTAGAATCCTTGACTGAGTAAACATGTTTATATTAGCACAAGTCTGAAAGTTAGTAGCATGAGTATTAGTTCATTGCTGGTGTGTGTGAGGTTTTACTACATTTCTTACTCTTTGTATATAACTAGAACTTGCCCAGTTCATTGTTGAAAAGAGATATCTTATTAAATAGGAAAGGATCACAGGTCGTTTTTCAATAAAGTCCACTTAGCCTGAAAAGCCTAACCAAAAATATAGATGTGTAGTTTCCTTTGAGTCCCTTTTTAAGCGTCTAGCTTTTTAATCAGCCTTATAGCCTACCTTTATTCTCATTAAAACCCTATTTTTTCCCTGGTCCTCCTTGAATATTTTGCACCTTAACTTACGCAAACTACCTAAGTTGAGAGTGGCTACTATAGAGAGTTAACAACTGAAAGTTAGTTTCAATAAGAGTTTGGATTATAAGATTTCATCTCATTAGGCCCTGTTCCCTTGGGATATTATGTACATCCACTTATGGCATCACCATAAGTTGAGTGTGGCTGGTGTAGATGGCTAAACTTTAATAAAAGAGCAGATCAAGATCAGAGTAAAAAAAGGGATTTGGGACAAGAAAGATACATCATGGGGTAGAAAGTGAAGTTTGATAGTAGCAAAAATGGCAAGGAGGGTGAAGTCACTTTTCCAAAAATCATCTCACCTGCACCCGAAGCCTTATTACAAGCCTTACAAAGTCCTGTAGTGATCCTTGCTAATCAACTATAGATGTTGCAGAATGATATGGGAAAGATTATATTTTTGCGTATACTTTGTTTGAAATTTGTTGTAAGAGTGAGAGGTTTGATTGTTAGTTCGTAATTCAAATAATTAAATATGCATGAACTTCTTTGAAAATAGGAGCAAGCAAATTGTACCTATGATTACTGGTTTTTGGATGTCGTGTCAAAAGTGTATATATATTAGCGATTTAGGGTGTAATGCCAAGCATGGATTCTTTTGAGTTAGGAGTACAAGAGTAGTGTATACATTAATTGGTTAATTTGTGCTAGGTCCAACAACTGCTATTTCATTCATTTCCTAGAAGCATATGTGGTATGGTATTGAGTTGCTTAAGGGCAAGCAATTATCTTAAATTGAGGGTGTTGATGTTCTGGCATTTGATGGAACAAATTTGTACCTTTTATGAGAGAGAATTATTTATTTTTGAGCAACTATTGGCGTATTTAATGCTCGTTTTACTTATTCTCAAGAAACAAGCTCTGAAGCAAAAATAACTTGGAAAATAAATACTAGATGGCCAAAATGAGCCAACTGATGGACCGTCAGACCTATAATAGACCATCAGGATAGACATCACCTTAAGGGCAGGAATCAAAATATCTTAAAGATGGGCGATGCTCTAAGCGACTGACCATCAAACCCACAATGGGCCACCTCTCTGACTGTCGTTGGTCAAGCAGAACCAAGAAAACCTGAGTGACTAGGGATGGAAGGTACAACAGATCGCTAGGTCCCTAACAGGTGAGCACACTGACCATCGACCATAATGGAAAAAGAGCATGAAACTGGATAAGCATCAACGGCCTGACCGATAAACCATCGCAAGTCTAATGATCTATCAAGCGAACCGTCGGTGATGAGGCAACAGTCTGAATTTGAATTTTAAATCCCAACTTTCTAGGAGCCTATAAATACCCAGCTTAAGGTTAAAATAGGCATTTTTGACATTTGGCTAAAATTGTAATGTGAAAAGTCTGAGAAACAGGTTGAGAGCACAGAGTTTACAATACTACCTTCTTGTAAATTGGGATTTGAGAAATATCTTCCAATTTGTAAGTTAATTCTGAATTATTTATGAAATATAGCTGGTTTATCTTCTCCTTAATTATGTATGGCTAAAGCTCATATAACTGTAATTCAATATTAGGGTTGTGGGATTGATAAATTCATGAAAATACATTCAATTGCATGACATTCTCTTCAGTTTTATGATTCCTCTTGGTTGCAAATTTGACGGGTGTGACCATAAATATAACTTTCATGAACAAAGAAGTTAATACTGGAAAAAGAGAATAGTCAAAAGATAACTAGACTGACCATTTGGAAGACCTTTCAAGATGAGTTGGGTACTCTGGTTGATCTTAATACAGCATTTCACCCCAGACTAATGGGCAGTCAGAGCGGACTATTCAGGTTTTGGAAGAAATGCTCTGCACTTGTGTGAATGGATTTTGGTGGTCAGTGAGAGCAGCATCTAGCTTTGGCAGAATTTGCATATAATAATAGCTACCATTCCAGTATTGATATGGCTCTTTTTTAGGCTTTATATGGTATCAATTTTCGCTCTCCGGTTGGTTGGTTTGAGGTTTTTGAGATTATACCTCAAGGTACAGACTAACTTCGTGAGTCCTTGGATAGGGTTCGGACCATTTAGGATAGACTTTGTGCAGCTCAGAGTAGGCAAAAGTATTATACGGATTGTAGACTTCGTTCCTTGATATTTGGTATTGGTGATCGTGTTTTCTTCGAGTTTCGCCCATGAAGGGTGTGATGAGGTTTGGGAAGAGGGGTAAGCTTAGCCCCAGGTATATTGGCCCATTTGAAATTCTTCAAACTATCAGTGATGTGTCTTATGAGTTGGATTTACCCCCAGATTTATCAGTTATTCATCCAGTTTTTCATGTTTCCATGCTACGTCATTACATTTTGAATGAGTCTCATGTCATTTGTTAGGATTCAGTTCAGTTAGATGAGAGGTTGTCTTTTGTTGAGAAGTCTGTCTCCATCTTGGCTAAGGATGTTAGGCGGTTGCGTTCTAGAGATATTTTTGTATTCAATGTCCAGTGGAGACATCGACCAGTAGATGAGGCTACCTGAGAGGTCGAGTTTGATATGCATAGTTCTCATCCCTGGATCTTTGTTAATTCGGGTATTTTCCATTGCCTTTAGTTCGAGAACTAACGTGATTTTTAGTAGTAGAAGATGTAACGACTTGATTTTTTGTGATTTATGTGAAATATTTAATTTTGTATAATTTGACCATTTTACCCTCCCTGTGATTGCTTTGTGGTATTTCTAGGATATGGGAATGATTGGCACAATTATCGAGTTATTTCAGTGTTATTTATGTGATAGTGTGTTTTTTAATGGCTTGAGGAGCCTTATAGTTGATTTTGGTCAACATTTATTATTCAAGGCATCGAATTGAAAAATAGACTGTCCAGTAGATCCGAAATGTCAATTTTAGGGTGGTAACATGGTTGTTATTGTTTTATGGCTTATATGTCTCATTTTGACTCTCGATTTGAAAAGTTGTGAAATTAGTTTTCGGGGGTCAATTTTATGAAAATAATGTTTTTTTTTTAAATTTTGATATCGCCATTGAGTCTGAAGTGTCGAACTTGATAGGGTAGCATAGTTCGTTTGCATTCAGGGGATTTCAGATGAATCCCGGGGGGTTCGCGGAGACTTGAAGAATTCTAAGTCTCCTAGTGTTGGTGCACCCGCGATTGCGATTGGCCAGTCGCATTCGCGACTCGACTGATCAGTCCCAAGTATCGCAAATATGACATCTTGGTTGCGATCGCGAGTCTTGCAAACACGACGATAGGATCGCGTATGCAATACCTATCATTAGACCAGGTACCGCGAACGTAAATTAGCGATCGCGATGCCTAGGTCATATATATACCCATGTTTCACTATTTTTCACCATTTTTGAGACTTGGAGCTTAGGGTTTCGTGATTTGGAGCAATTTCTTCCACTTTTAAGCTTGGGTAAGCTCCATAACACCTATTTCAACTATTTTCTCCAAATTTCATCATATAATTCTTAGTTAACACTGATTAAAAGGTAAAAAATGAGGATTTTGGCCCATGAGGCCTAAAACTTGTAATACTCCGATTTAAACCCTGATTTCAACCTGTTTTCACTTGGGTGAGTTTCTAATCCTATAATTATCACTTTTCTTTTGATTTCACCATCAAAACAACTTTAATACTTGATTTTAAAATGAATTTCAAGGATTTTTGTTGGTAAAACTTAAACATGATTTTTCTTCAATTTGGACCTTATTTTTTACTCATTGAGTTTTTAGCTATAAACTCCTAAAAATATGGGGAACGTGTTTTAAAAGCAAAATTATGATTTTACCTTTTTTAAAAATTTATTTTAGGAGTTCGCTTTGGCGCCGACATAAAATAGGCAATATGGGTATCGTTCGCTTACTTTTGATGTGCAGATTCTATATTTCTATATTTTAGTTGATGTCCATTCGTGGGAGTGAGGCTTTGAATTAAAGTCTTATGGATCGATTTTCGACATCTGAGGTACGTTATGGCTTAACTTTCTTCAGACTAGGTTGGGTAGCTAGTGTTGATGCAAAATCATATTAAGGGTGTAGAAACTAATCATGAAAATGGCTATATTTATTATGTTGTGCCCGTGTGGGGGCTTGTTACTCGGTGGTTTTGGAATCCTTATGGCTTGAGGAGATTAATATAGTTGAGTTGCAAGCATCCTGAGATTTCACTGCTAGAAAGTTTCAAGCAAACATCTCATTTTTCGTTCTTGGCCTAGCTGAAGGAGGGTAAATTAGGCATTGATTCAAATTCAATACTGGGCGCCTCTATGAACCCTAGGAAGTGTGGATCCTAAATGATATATTTGGAAATGTGTATGTGAAATTAGTTGTACTTGTTGATGAAAAAGCCTAATGTGGTATCAATGGTGACTTCTCTAATGTATTTTATTCTACTGGCATATGTATTATGTTGAATTCATGGATAGTTGGATAAATGAGAGGATTCTGGATCACTTGGTTGGTTTATTAGTTGGATATGGACTCTCTCATTCTGGATTAGTTGTGAGCATTACAACCTCATACCATACCCATTCATGAAACATTGGCACCACCATGGAAATACTGAAAACACTTTCTTTTTCTCACAGAAAATATGACATCTTAAAAATCCTCTACCGAAGGATGTTCCGGAGATGAGATATGGATATTGATTGTATACAGATTGATGAACCCCCATGGATCCTGTGTCGGGAAGCTTTAGCTCCATAGATGTATACGGAGGTTGTGTGACGACCTCATGCATCACAACATCATCATCATCGTCATCTTTATTGCATTTTATATATTGTGCTTATGTTGTGGTTGTATTTCTGTCTTGACTTTACATTGTACCTTTAGTCGTGTTGTTTTATCTCTCTTGATATATACCTGTGTATGTGTATTTTTTCCTTTGTATTTATTTGTGCAATATTTGTATACTTGTACTCTTTTCTCGTATTTGCTATGGTGTATATGATTATTATAGAGCTGTTAGTGGAGACGGTGTGGACTACCATTTGGGACATTCTCTGATTGCAGGTGACATGCCTTAGAATGTATTTTGTATGTTTTATTTTCTACTTTGCTCCATCGACCTATAATACCTACTAAGTATAAGTGGACCGTACTCACCCCTACTGCACCCTTTCGGTGCAGATCTGGGTTCAAGTGCGCCTTACAGTGGTTGATTCGAGCGACATTTGGAGCTTTTCAAGGTAGCGGTTGATTTCATGCGTCCGAAGTTGACTACTACCTTTTCCTATGTAGATTATGTCTTTATTTATATTCAGAGACAAAGTTGTTCCTGTTTTGGACACCTAATGTATTGTTGATCTCGAGTTGTACTAGTTAGTTCTTACACTGTGACATCAGGTTTTAGAATTTGGTTTGGTATCATTGATTATGTATTTTCGTCTTTACTTTATATGTGTATAGTTCGACGTTAGGAGGCTCGTCTTGAATTTTGGTATTATCATTCATTTCATATCAATTTGGGTGATAGGCTTACTTGTCAAGGCTTTCCGTGAAAAGTGTCATCATGACCCTTGGTTTTTAGATCGTGACACTATCGAAACAGTCTCTTTGCACCTGATACAGGGATAATGCCTTTGTACACTCTTCACCCCCGGACCCTACTTTGTGGGAGCATTCTGGATATTGTTGTTGTATATTATTCATCAATAGCTAGCAAAGACACCAAGTGTACTTTCTTTTACTATATATAGAGAGAGGGATGGCACCAATACTCATTAAGAAAAGGTGGTATTCAAAATTCATAAATGTTGAAGTGATTCATGAATGATCCCTTTTTGATATAGGGAAGATATCAAGGATCAATCTTGTAGTTTAGGAACTTTCTATTGATTGGTAAAAATGGTACCCTATTATACTACAGTATTAGAGTATAGACACTGTTGATGAACATAGTTTAAGTCCCCAAAAGTTATGGCCAAATTAGTTCAACTAAATTCTAAAAAAAAAAATTAAGTTCTTCTAAGGACATATATTAAGGTCATATACGGGTCAAGCCATTTTCCTTAATCAAGTCTAACTTCGATCATCGTCTCCCATCTATGCAAGCTGGATTTGGCTTCGGTGATTCACCATTTGAAAGACGAGAGAACACTATCGGCACACTACCTTAAAAGTCTGGTTTTGTTTCAACTGTAGGTATTAGTGAATGAATAAAGAAAGTAGGTATATGTGAATAAATTCTTAAGTCTTAGTGCCAATGTCAGCCAATACACTTAAAAAACAAAAAGAAAGTGAAAATGAATCTTGGAGTCTCCTACTTCTCAGCCCTAAGCTAAGTCTTCCTCAATGACTGATCACTTTTCAACAATCAGAATAACTATTTCGAGCTGGAACTTTGGCCCTGCCCCAACTTTATCAATCAGAGATCACATTGAAATCTTCGCCTCTTTGGTATGAAGATTTACAAGTGGAAATGGACATTTTCTGTCTGGACCTCAATGTACATATATGTAACTCTGCTAGTAATTTCCTTCAACTGGTACATATCGCTCGTCTTTCCAGGGATAGCGACAAGCTTTATGACTAACAGTGATGTGGATTTACCAGTAAAAGCACTGGAAGAACCACAAGAGAAGGCTCCAGAAGAAAGTGATATGTCCAAGTCAGTCAAAAGATGGCGCCAGAGCAGAAGAAAGAGGAAGGCGATGCTTAAACAAAGTGTGTCACAAGAGGCCAGAGCTCGCGGAAGATTCTGCATCAAGAACTTGCATACAAGGGATGACACAGCTGATTCTAGCGGCTGAAGTGTTTTTCTATAGGTTTAGTGACAAGACACTGTTGTTTCAGTAGTTTAAAGCATTTGTCTTTCCTAGGGTTTTAGCCTAAATATCTGCATCTTGTTCTGTTCGAGCAACCAAATCACAAGAGTCGAACTTTTCTGTAGATGAGAAATTTAAATTGTCAATTTTGGACACAATCATGAGAAAGCAATTGAAATAGTTGCACACCGAGGGTTGCAAAAACTCTTGCAATTTACATGGGGTAAAATCAAATACTCTCTCCGCCCCAATTTATATTCCGTCAAGCTTCTTTATTTTGACTGTAAATTCGGGCATAAAGACTCCATATACAATGTTGCTCATGTCCGGTTAGATTAGTTAAAGTAATACAATAACATGAAGAAAGATCTAAAAGCAAGTGTAATCAAATTTAAGTGAGCTGGTTAAGCTTGATTCACATCACGACTTCAATAATCGCTGAAACGAAATATAATACTAATTAGGGGTGTCAAAATGAATCCAAATTGGGTTGGTCTTCCCAACCCGCTCAAAACTTAATGGGTTGGGTTCAAGATAATTTGCTATTGGGTAAATCTCAACCCGTTAAATCCCAACTCATTTTCAAATTGGATTTAAATGAACCCAATCAATCTCTATTTCAACCCGTTTAATAGAAAAAATATTTTCTTAACGAAAGTAGAAAAAAGTGACAATATGTCCTCCCACTCTCAAAATCACCCTTAAAATCACCCACCTCACCTCACCCCCACCTTGCCCTAACACCACCACAAGCCAACTTACCCCACCCCCACCCCACCTCCCTTAAATAAATTATTTTTATTTCTTAAAAAAAAAAAATTATAAATTTGTTATCTTATCCCCACCCACCTCATCCCCATTTCTCCCCCTTCCTACCCCAAACCCCCGCCCCATCCTAAAAAAATAAAAAAATAATAATTTTTAAAAGTAAATAAATATTTTTTTTTTGAACAAACAAATTAATCTTACCCCAACTCCCATCTCTCCCTATTCTTCACCCTCCTCCCCCACCCCCCTCCCTCCCTCCCTCCCCCAAAAAAAAGGAAATGTATATTTTAAAAAAAAAAAATTACTTCAATCCCCATCCTTTCCCTAACTCCCCCCTCCCCCCAACCCACACACCCCTACACCCCGCCCGCTCCCAAATTTTTTTTAAGAAAAAAATAATTATTTTTTAAAAAAGAATTGAACTCAACCCCCATCTTAAAACCCACCCCTCCTACCCCCGACCACTTACCCCACACGCCTCCCTAAAAATAAATTTTTATTTTAAAAAAAAAAAAAATTTAAAAAATATTCTTACCCCACTCCCTATCCCTATCCATCCACCCAACTTTTCAAACTCATTCAACTTTATTTTCTTTACAAGGGATAAATATTAATATGTTAACATTTTTTATATTAAGCGGGTTAAATTGGACGGTTAAAACCCAACCCGATTTTTACCCATTTCAACCCAAAGTGAATTTGGACAGATCATGACCCAACCTAATACCCAATTTCATCCATTTAACATCTTCAATCTCAATCCAACCCACCCATTTGACACCCCTAATACTAATCCATATTTGCGTCAACAAAAGATTTCAAAGTCCAGAGTGTAGCTCACATAAATCTGTTCCTTGTCCGGATTACAAAACCAAAATTTGCCTAGCGAAGTTATTTGTTAGTCTTTAACTACAATTTAGGGAATCCAAGGGCATTTATTAATACATTACGAAAGGCAAAGTGCATAAACGAAATTGTGCCTTGTAGACATCACTCTAGGATTGAGGATGAATTTCAGGTAACTTGCCCAAATTTGCAATCAGTGGAGAGAATACTAACAATCAGATGAAGAAACAAAACGAATTACCAATCAATTGTACAAACACACGTCATTAATACCATATGCAAACATCAACAACTTAATGCAATTTGCTGCGTGCATAATATAAATTTACCACTTATTTCGTTTAACCCCCACTCGCTAATTTCAATCGTTTGGAGAAAAGCTATGGCTTTGAATAACTGTCTTGCGAAAAATGGCACAACGGATGTGTTTTGGCCTATGCCATAGTCACACAAAAGCTAAAAGGATACAAATTACAATTCTACACTACAAAAGTAATTTAAAGACAAATTACATGCAGCAAATAAGTAATAATATCATTGTGAGTTTCAATGGAACCTCAGCTATGCCACAATCAGTTGAAAAATTACATCGAGACCAACTTCAAACAGAAAGAACAGACCTAAATGTAGAGGAATGCCTTAATAAAATCACAACTTAAGTTGATGGTTTAAAGGGAAAAACTATGATGGTACAACCAGATTGCAACACAGCTTCTTTTTAAGTCAATTTGTGAATGGTTTTCATATCAATGACTTCCTTGAGAGTTCCCTTCTCAAGATGATCCCACCACTTGAACAAGAAGTTGTCAACAATAAGTCTGAACCAAGGGGATAGCTTCAACCCCTCCTCACCAGCATCTGCTTTCCTTAAAAGTTCTTTCAGTTGTTCTCTGTTCACATACTTAACCTCGGCAACTTCATCCGGATTCGGTTTCATATTAACTTCACGGACCGTGAATAGAAGATAATCAACTGCAACAGTAGACTAGGATCAACTTCCAGTTATAACTCTGTCTAGACAATTACAAATGTCAAATGCACAAGCAAAGAGTTGACGTTAAAACACACTCAATGCTGTGAGTGAGATCAAAAGCAAGTGGCAAGTGTTTGTTAGCATCGAAATTGAGGCACCTACTAAACCGGTAAACAGGATAGAATGGTAAAGATAAAAATAAGAATTGAGTTATTACGTTCATGCTCTCCCCACTTCCCATCAGATGGAGCTTTATAAAGTATACGACCCAATGGGGTGAACTGGTCAACTGGGACATCTTCAGCCGGAATGCCCAATTCATCAAGAAGCTTCCTTTGTGCAGCATTTATTACTCCTGGCAGTTGATGATACAGGGTGAGTTGAAGAAGAAAACATGGTTAAAATTAACATTTCAGTGTAGCAGAAAATATACCAAGAGCATTCTCCTCAATAAGCTCAGACTCTCGGTAGAGTGGATGGCTGCAACAAGTGTTGGTCCATACCAAAGGAAAGGTCACCTTTGTTGCTGATCGTTGCTGTACATAGAATAAAACAACATATAGAGGTCGTTTGGATGGGCTGAAAAGCTGGTCAAACCAGCTTAAAAACTTTTTTTGACTTATTCGGGTGTTTGGCAAACAACAAAAAAGTGCTTAAAAATAAGTGCTTTTAAGCTAAAATAAGTCAAAAGCTATAAGTTGGTCTACCCCCAACTTATTACTTTTGGCTTAAAAATTATTTAAGTTTGACCAAGTAATTTGTCAAGATTAGTGCCTCAAAAGCTGGAGATTAGCTGTACTAGCTGTTGTAATTCAAAATACAGCTTTAAAGTTGGATTAAGTTTAGGTAAATAAGGTTGCAATCATGCAGAATCTGATTTTATAACAGTTGTTGATCTTTAGGCTATAATTGTTAGAGATAATGATAGCTTATTTTACTCCTTTTATTCAGCATTTTCAGTTATGATATTATGTATAAATATGGCAGTGATCAATGAAAAATAACTAAGATTTCTGCTCTTTTTCTTCTTAGTTCAAGTTCTGTTTTATTTCTTATACAGGTTAAGTTCTGTTTTTTCTTCCCTACAGATTGGTATCAAGAGCATTGCCATCTTGAGGGACCTGTGTGAAGAAGAGAGAGAATAAGAACACAAGTTCTTTCTATATAACCTTTCTTTAAACTGTTATCTTAAATAGTTTATAGAAAATGAATTCTGAAACAAGCTTTCTAACTCCACCTGTCATCAATGGTGAGAATTATCAAGCTTGGGCAATTAGAATGATGGTTCATCTTGAAGCACTGGATCTATGGAAAGCAGTAGAGGAGGACTATGAAGTAGCTCCTCTTGGAGCTAATCCAAGAGTGAATCAAATGAACCACAAGGAGAGAAAGACAAGGAAAGCCAAAGCATGCCTTTTCTCTGCAGCATCTCCTACAATCCTTACCAGAATTATGCAAATGAAGTCCGCTGCAGAAATTTGGGAGTATCACGAAAAGGAATATCAAGAAAATGAAAGAGTGCAGAATATGCAAGTGATGAATCTGATTCGGGAATTTGAAATGAAGAGAATGAAAGAATCAGAAACTATAAAAGATTATGCAGATCAGCTACTCGACTTGGCCAACAAGGTGAGATTGTTCGGTAAGGATTTTACTGATGAAAGAATTGTTCAAAAAATTCTTGTCACACTTCCTGAGAAATATGAAGCCACAATCTCTTCTTTAGAGAATTCTAAGGATCTGTCAAGCATTACCTTGGCAGAATTTGTTAAAGCTTTGCAGGCATTAGAGCAAAGGAGAATAATGAGGAAAGAAGGTTCTGTTGAAGGTGCTTTTCAAGTGCTTTTCAAGCTACATCACAGAACGAGTCATACAAGGGAAAGAAAAAGAACCAGAAGCAAATGCAAGGCAATAGTTACAACAATCAGGGAGGAAGTAGTCCACCCTACCCTCATTGAAAAAAGACAAACCACTCTCAACAGAAATGTTGGTGGAGACCAAATGTCAAGTGCAACAAATGTGGTCAACTGGGCCATGTGAAGAGGGTATGCAAGTCACAAACGCAACAAGAAGAAGCCAAGGCTGCTGTAAATCAATATGAAGAAGAGCAATTGTTTGTAGCAACTTGTTTTGCTAGCAAAAGCACTCCTGAAAATTGGTTGATTGATAGCGGACGTACAAATCATATGACCAGCGATCAAGAGCTCTTTAAAGACCTAGATAGATCTGTTATTTCCAAAGTCAAAATTGGAAATGGAGAATATCTTGATGCAAAAGGCAAGGGAACAGTTGCAATTCAAAGTCCAACAGGTTTAAAACTTTTAACTAATGTTTTCTTTGTTCCTGATCTTGATCAAAACCTGTTTTAAGTGTTGGACAACTACTTGAAAATGGTTTCAAAGTGTTGTTTGAAGAAAAAACATGTGTCATCAAGGATTCTGATAATAAGGAGATGTTCAAGGTCAAGATAAGAGGAAGGAGCTTTTCCTTGAATCTATTGGACGAGGAACAAGCAACAGTTGTCCGATTGGAAAATGATTCAAAGTTATGGCACAAAAGACTCGGACATTATATACTCTTCATGAAAGAAAATCAACTCGCAGAAGGTCTCCCGAGCCTTGAGAATTATTTGTCTGCTTGTGAAGCTTGTCAGTATGGGAAGCAAACAAGGCTTCCTTTTCAGAATTCATCATAGAGGGCAAAGAATAAGCTACAATTTATTCATACGAATGTAGGCAAACCTCAGAAAACACCATCTTTAAATGGTAGTAAGTACTAATTGCCTTTATTGATGATTGTTCCAGCTATTGTTGGATTTATTTTTTGAATTTTAAATCTGAGATCGTTGATGTATTCTGGAAATTTAAGGCTTTTGTGGAAAATCAGAGTGGTTGCAGAATTCAGGTGATAAGAACAGACAATGGAACCGAATATACTTCAAAAAAGTTTAACAACTTTTGTAATGAAGCAGGAATCGAGCATCAGCTAACGACACCCTATACTCCTCAACAAAACGGAGCAGTGGCAAGGAAAAATAGGATGCTAATGGAGATGACAAGGTGTTTGCTTCATGAGAAAGGGCTGCCAAAGAAATTTTGGGCTGAAGCTGCCAATACCGCAGTATTTCCGCTAAACAGACAGCCAACTAAGGCTTTGCAAAAAAAGACACCATTTGAGGCCTGGTTTGGTTACAAACCTTTGCTAACAAATCTGAAAATATTTGGTTGTCTTTGTTTTTCTTACGTACTTCAGGTGAAGAGATAAACTGGACAAGAAGGCTGAACCTGGAATCTTTGTAGGATACAGTAATCTATCAAAAGCTAATAGGATTTATCAGCCTCAAAATGACAAACTGATTGTTGGCAGGGACGTCAAGTTCGTCGAGAATGACACCTAGAGCTGGCAAGATGATGAAAAGCAAAAGAATCTAGAATTTCTAGATGATGATGTTGATGATGTACGTGTTAGAGGCACAAGAACACTTTTTGATATTTATCAAAGGTGTAATGTTGCAGTTCTAGAACCTGCAGGATTTATAGAGGCAATGCAGGAGGAGCTCAAAATGATAGAAAAGAACAACACGTGGGAGCTGGTTGACAGACCATCACACAAGAAGGCTATTGGAGTCAAGTGGGTTTATAGAACTAAGCTCAATCCTGATGGTTCTATAAACAAGTACAAGGCCAGGCTAGTTGCAAAAGGGTATGTGCAAATGTTTGGAGTAGATTTTTTTGAAACTCTTGCTCCAGTCTCCCGTTTGGATACGATAAGAATGTTGTTAGAGTTAGCAGCTCTAAAAGGATGGAATCCACCAGCTTGATGTGACATTAGCTTTTCTAAATGGCTACCTTGAAGAAGAAATCTTTGTAGAGCAACCTAAAGGTTTTTCTATCAAAGGCAAAGAAGACAAAATGTACTTGCTAAAGAAGGCATTATATGGTTTGAAACAAGCTCCTAGAGCTCGGTATAGCAGAATTGATGCTCATCTTCTTAGCTTAGTCTTTCAAAAAAGCCTCAAAGAGTGTACGCTCTATATTAGAAAAGAAGACTAGGATTTAACCATTGTCTCTTTGTATGTAGATGACTTGCTAGTCCCAGGTAGCAATTTGGACTTGATCATTCTGTTCAAGATTGAAATGATAGAAGTTTTCGAGATGATAGACCTTGGTGAAATGTTCTATTTCCTTGGAATGGAAGTTCAGCAAAAGAGAAATGAGATCTTCATATGCCAGCAGAAATATGCCAAAGAAATTCTCAAAAAGTTCAAAATGGAAGATTGCAAGTCTACTGCAACTCCTATGAATCAAAATGAGAAGTTTTGCAAAGAAGATGGAGCCGAAAAGGTTGATGAAGGACTTTATATGAGTCTGATAGGTTGCCTAATGTACTTGACTGCAACGAGGCCGGATATTGTTTACGGTGTGATTTTTACTTTCAAGATATATGCATTGTGCTAGCGAAATCCATTCTCAAACAGCTAAACGTGTGATTAGATATATTAAAGGTACTATTAATTTTGGCATAATGTTCAAAAAGACATCAGATTTTCAGTTTCGTGGATTTTCTAACAGTGATTGAGCTGGTTGCTCAGATGATATGAGAAGCACCTCAGGTTACTGTTTTAGTTTAACATTCTCTTGGTGTTCAAAGAAGCAAGATGCTGTGGCTCAATCTACAACCGAAGCAGAATACATTGCAGCTGCTTTAGCTGTGAATCACGCCCTTTGGATTCGGAAGTTGCTGGCAGATTTGTACATGGAACAAAAGACAAGTACTGAAATCCTTGTGGATAATGAAGCTGCAATTTCAATTACAAATAATCCTGTCTCTCATGGAAAAAACATTTCAAGATCAAGCTTTATTTCTTAAGGGGGGTGCAAAAGAATGGAACATAAACATGGTGCACTGCAGAACTGATTTCCAGAATGCCGATATTTTAACTAAGTCTCTACCCAGAGCAAGATTCGAGTTTCTAAGAGAAAGACTTGGTGTTTTTGCGCTTGAGTCAAGGAGGAGTGTTAAGATTAGAGTCTCAAAAGCTGGAGATTAGTTGTACTAGCTCTTGTAATTAAAAATACAGCTTTAAAGTTGGATTAAGTTTAGGTAAATAACGCTGCAATCATGCAGAATCTGATTTTATAACAGTTGTTGATCTTTAGGCTATAATTTTTAGAGATAATGATAGCTTATTTTACTCTTTTTATTCAGCATTTTCAGTTATGATATTAAGTATAAATGTGGCAGTGATCAATGAAAAATAACTAAGCTTTCTGCTTTTTCTCTTCTTAGTTCATGTTCTGTTTTATTTCTTATACAGATTAAGTTCTGTTTTTTTCTTTCCTACATAATTACTTTACTATCCCTTGCATGTTCTTGTAACTCCTAAAATATCCCATAACGTTGGCGTGATTCGGTTTGAGCAACGGATCCTGACGTATACATCTTCATATGAGCTAATCCATAATGAGTATTAGATTGAAGTTCTCTTAAAGAAGACCGCCCTAACTTATTCTTTCGTTTCTTGCTTTCTTCCGTGGCTGCTTCTTCTCCTCCATAACAAGCACCTCTCTGCCACAGTTTATATTTTTTTCTCTTTGTAATGTTATGATTGATTAGTTCATTTCGTCATTCAAATTTTATTTCAAAGATTATATTAATTAGAAAAAAAGTGTTGCAGATTATTTGAAAAGGTGGGTGGGTGGGTGGGGCTCAGGGGTGGAGGCAGAGCATGTTGCTCTTCCATCACGATGGATGTCACTTTGATTTAAATTTCCCCATGACAAAAAGACTGCCAAGGGAATTCTTTTCATCTTTGTTGTAATTAGTAACTTTACATTGCCGTGGAAACCAGTTTTTTTGCTATTTTCCAGTTTCATACAATGTTTTTAATAAACAATCTGAAATTATTAAAAATCATTTTATCTAATTAATTTGGAATATAAAATGAATTAAGATATAAATTAACTTTGTATTTTAATCAATTTGATTTAAAATTTCTGCAATGATCAATTTTATAAACTCACAGTTTTAAGGGTATTTATGCCATTTTAACAGAAAAATTGCTTATCAGCATTTTTTACCAAACACATTGGCTACTTATTTTCAGTTTCAGCACTTCCATCCAAACATGTACGCAAATCTATAGAATAAGCGCCAGCACATCAAAAGTGCTTTTCATGCTTCTTGCTTAAAACCTACTTTGTTTTAAGCTAATCCAAACAGGCTCATAAAGTGTGTTAATCTTCATAGAGTTAAAAATAGTATCCAGCCTAAGAGGCTAAGATACATCTAAAATAAAACAGTTCAACAGATTATTATCTATCTAGTCAATTAATTTGATAGGCCACATAAATACTAAGATGGAATCATACTGGACAACTCCCACCGTTTAACTCTACAGAACAAAAACCATTTGACAAGTTACATTTACCAGGCAATCACAAACAAATTGTCAAATCTAAAGGCAAAATTCATTGGGATTACTTTTGCTAGCCACATCTATATATGGATGGATACAGTATCTCATAATACTAAGCAATACCCACCCCTTTAGTCTAAGCATTCTGCTTCTGCTAGCCATTTGACATTTAACTCATCAACTTCAAAAATTGAAAGAAAAAGAATCAAAAGGAGGATTTCACACCTATTACACTGCTTTGGACTTTATCAGTGCCACATACCTGAAGAAGCAATTCATATTTCGAGTTAAATAGAAATACGCTGAAAGCTCTATGCAGCAAATTTTCAGCTTCAATCTTTTCCATTAAATGACCTGCAATAATGGATTATTAGTTTAATATGAGACAACCATTTGGTGACAAGCGGAGAATAACATTCTTGTCAAATGCATCTAGCCAACAAAAAGTATTAGCAAACAGATAAAAAAGAAAAGGCAGTCTCAGTTTATCAGATACATCAAGAGATCATATACAAAAAGAGAGAAATTAGAAGATTGTGGTTCAGCTCCACCATAAAAGACATAAAAGTTTACATCACATGAAAACATGCCAAATATCAATTGTCTGATTCAGATAAGGGACAATATCATCAGTACGTTTTATAACCAACAATATCATCATATATAAGGGCTTCATACAAGATTCTTATCCACTAGAAGAGTTACTGCTAGTTACTGTTTAGCTTACAGATTTTCGGAAAGATAAAACTACATCGTTACCGGACATCTTTCATTCTCTTGAATACAACAACAACATGAAATAGTAAAGGAACAAGAAACAATAGGTATTAACACACCAAATAACAACATAAACAAGACACTCACCAAGTACTACGACAAGCAATAACACACTCTGAAACAAGACTAGCACTATAACTACTAGCACGGATAACAAAACAAAGACCTATTATTACCTACTAGTAAGGATGCACTCCTTCCTAATAATTTCCTACCCTAATACGCATCCTCCACACCTTCTTATCTAGGGTCATGTCCTCGGTATGCTGAAGTTGCTCCATGTCATGCCTAATCACCTCCCTCCAATATTTCATTCTCTTGAATAAGCAATTTAATTATTTGTCTACTTTCAAGCACTTGGCTTCTAATCCATTTTGTTAAGAGTATTGCTGGGAAAGAAACAAAGAACAAGAAGAAGAGCGCCTTAGGAAGAAATGATGACACAAAATGAAATCAACAGCAACAAGAAATGGGCACTCCTAACATGATGAAGAAATGGTTTAATGCGTAACTATTTAGTTGCAAGAGTGCCATCCTGGGTATAAAAGCGGGATGTTGAGCCCATCAAAAGAAAAAGAAAAAAAAGGCATCCCGGTGCACAAAGCATCCCGCGTTCACGCAAAATTTGGGGAAGGGACACACCCCAAAGTAATGATGGCAGCCTATCCAAATACAAGCATTGGTAGCAGATTTCACAACTCAAAGCTACAGGTCACGCGCGTCATTATTAAAATAAACCATATAAAATTTGTATACTTGTGTCTCATGGTACCCGAGAAGTGAACTAAATACAAAGACGTACTTTACAGGCATAATTCTAACATGCAAATGGATAGTCACCAAAAGAGTCACCAACAGTCAATTAATGGATGTATGATGCTATTACAGAGTCACAGGATATTAATAATTGTTAGAATATGAGTAGGAACAAGAATAGTTTATAGAATTCTACTTGGAAAATGATTGTAATATAGTGTCCTTCTTGGAAAAGGATTGGAATGTAGTATCTATAAATAGGGTGTCAATGTAATGAGTCACAACAATTCAATAATATTCTTCACATAATTCTCACATGGTATCAGAGACTCTACGATCTTGGTAGAGAATCAAAGAGCTTCCGATGCCGGCGGGCGGCTATAACCCATATATGCCGGCCGGCCGGCCAATGATCATGTTAGCAAAAGTTAGGCCACCACACTTTTTTTCCCTACTTTCTCATATCTTATTTGTGTAGTTTCGTGCGTCTTTTTGGTGACTCCTCTGATCTGATTTGCGTATGGTCATGCCATCTTTCCGACCCTACCCATATAATTTCTCTTTTTAAGTAGGGTCGTGCCGTCATTCCGACCCTACCCATATATTTTCAGTTTTCCAATAGGGTGGAGATTGTGACCACTATTCAACCGTCAAATCTAATAATGCGGCACGTCAGCATGTTTAGACCAATTTTTCGGTGACTTTCCTATTCAAGATTTACTCATCTCTTTTATACCAGTTTTTGACAATTTTCCAGCAATAAATTGACTTTCCGGTGACATCTACTACTTTTCTGATCACTTTTTCAGTTTGTTCCTTTTCATGTGTGATCGTCCAGATGTCCCAAGCAGTCCTTACCAGTTTTCTTGTAGTATCTTCACCAAGTCCCTCACCGATTCTCGTATTACTTACATCTATAACAAGCTCGGTACATACGACTTGTATGCACCAACTTGAGGGGGAGTGTTAGAATATGAGTAGGAACAAGAATAGTTTATAGAATTCTTTTTGAAAAATGATTGTAATGTAGTGTCCTACTTGGAAAAGGATTGGAATGTAGTATCTATAAATAGGGTGTCAATGTAATGAGTTATAACAATTCAATAATATTCTTCACATACTTCTCACAATAATGAGAGCGAGAAGTCTAATCAAAGCTTAGAGAAGAGAGAAAAGTGCACCTCTAAGATGAAAAGGAAAATTTCAGTTGCATAAGCTAATTATTTTAGTACCTCCATCTCAAGGCAACAAGGTGTGAAGTTTAGGTGAAAATAGTTGTTTTCACACCTTGAGGGTGTTTGGATAAGCTTACACTGGTCAAACTACCTTTTAAGCATACTTTTGGCTTATTTTGGTGTTTGGTAAACATTGAATGTGCATTTAAAACCAAAACAAGCCAAAAGTCAAATCTTCAACTTAAAAGCTCTTTGAGTTTGGCAGAGTATTTTACTTCATTATTCCTTACACTTTCAGAGTGGAGTTGGGGCTTTTGGTTTAGCATTTAGTATTTTGGGGATTATAAGAAGATGTAAGGGAAAACAAAGTAAAATTTGGTCAAACCCAAAGCTGAAATGCCGTAAGTTGGGTAGCTTTTGGCTTGTTTTGCCTTAAAAGCACTTTTTGTGTTTACACCAAAATAAGCCAAGAAGTGCAAAAAAACTGGTTTAATCAACTCTTAATTTGCTCACACGTCATTTTTCCCCTTTCATTTCCAAGTCACCAAGGGTTTCTATGAAACTAAATTGAATTTGCGTACTCCTCCATTATGTCTTTTCTAGATACTGAAATACATATAGCAAAAAGCACTTCCGAAGTTTCCATTTCCTCCAGCACACACATGAACAAAACCAGAACTTTGTGGAACATGCTTGAAATTAAGAAAGATAAATACCTAAACTCACTGTTTTTGTTAATTCCAGATCAACAAAAAACTGAATCCACTACACCAACTTCTCCAAGGCCAAATAATCCCTCCAGCATTAAAGAACAAAATAATTTTAAATGACACTAGTTAGAATCCTATGAATATTTGTTAGAATCCTACGAATATTCTATAGCATAAGTAAAAATATAGAAGGCAGCTTGGTTTGCTCCTATTATAATTAGGTATTAAATTAGCTATTGATTTGTATTGATTAGGTAGCTTCCTTTCCTTTTAGGACATGTAAACTTAGCTATTTAAACTCCAATAGCTTTAGGGAATAATCAAGCTGAGTTTTCTCTTATTTCTCTTCCATTTCACATGGTATCAAGGCCAGCAACACGGGAAGGAAGAGAAATTTCAAACTCTTTTTTTTTTCCAACTATTTTTCTTGGTTGTCTAGATCTCTATTTTTGGAGGTGTTGTGATCAAACCAACACCACCACAAGACTCGGACCACCGGCGCAAGCAAAACCCTCCAACACCACTAGCCATCTCACGCACCAATCAACAACAACAACAAACCCAATATATTCCCACATAGTGGAGTCTGGGGAGGGTAGAATGTACGCAGTCCATACCACTCACGCACCAATCGGAGCTGTCAAATTCCAATAGACAGATCTGATTTTTTTTTTAGATTCCTATAGACAGAACTGTCCAGTTCATTTTTTCCTAGATTCCAGCCAATTGTTTGCTTCAAGATTCCTACGATTGCAGATTTTTTTTCCAGAATCAGATTTCAGCCAACTTTTTTATTTCGGATTACTGTGATTGCAGTTTTTTTTTTCAGATTCGGATTCCAGTCAACTTTTTGCTTCCAGATTCCTGCATTTGCAGATTTTTCCAGAATCGGTTAACATCTGCCATCTACATTATGTCCCTCAGTTCATATATTTTCAATAAACCTGTGGTTTTCAGCCACCCAAACCACACCATCACCACTGAACCCTTGATAGGTAGAGTGAACTACTTATCTTGGTCTTCCTCTGTTCAGCTACAGTACAAGGGACAAGGGGTTCAGGACCGCTTGGATAAACATGCTACGGATATTGATGAAAAAGATGAGGGCGAATGGGACAAGATTGATGCTCAATTGTGTAGTCCATTATGGAAATCTATTGATTCGGAGTTGATGTCGTTGTTCCAACCATTCCAAACTTGCTTCTTGGTTTGGGAAAAGGCTCGTGGGCTATACACAAATGACATCTCTCGTTTTTTATAATGTTATTTCTCGTTTGACTAATCTTAAAAACCAGGACTCGGATGTCCACGTATCTTGGACAAGTTCAGGCGGTTGTGGAAGAGTTCACTGAGCTGATGCCCGCTACTACCAAGTGTTGAAAAACAATTGGAGCAACACGCAAAGATGTTTTTAGTTGTTACACTTGTTGGACTTCCATCTGATCTTGACTCGGTGAGAGATCAATTTTTTGGCGAGCCCCATTGTTCCTGCTATGGATGGCTATTCACTCAATTGTTGTGATTGATTGCACCACATATGTCGTCTAGTCACCCCGGGACATCCACAGAGTCTTCCGTTCTAGCATCTCAAAATGGAAATCAACATGGAAGCCACTTGGGGAAACCTCGACCAAGGTGTAGCTATTGTAACAAAATGGACCATACCTGTGATGTCTGCTACTCTCTCCATGATAGACCAAAGAATGCTCATGTTGCTCAGATTGAACCGATCAGTAATCCAATCAATCAACTTTGACTTTTTTCAGTATCAAGCGAGTAAGCAGACATTTCCATCAATAACTTCCGCTGCTCAGACTGGCAATTCTGTTGCTTGTATCTCACAGTCCACCACACTTGGCCCTTAGATCATGGACTCGGGCGCTTCTGACCACATTACTGGTAACAAATCTTTATCAACTAATATTATTTTCTCTCGATCCCTTCCCGCTGTTAAGTTAGCTAATAATTCTCAAATTAGGACAATCGGAGTTGGTCAATCCAATCCCGTACTTCCATCGACTCTAAATAATGTTCTTTTTGTCCCTAGTCCTTTTAGCCTTCTGTCAATCAGTCCTTTGGCTAAGTCTTTGGTTGTGTCTTTGAATTGGTTCGGCTCACTCTTTAGTGACTTTTTTGTTATGCAGGACCTCAGTATAGGAAGGATGATTGGCGAAGGGAGTAAGTTTGAAGGCTTTATAACCTTAATTGCCACAAGTCCACTACAGTTTGTTCGGTCTCCAACTCTCCAGATTTAAGCCACATACGATTGGGACATCCTAGTTTATCCTAACTTCATAAGATGGTACCTAACTTGTCTAAGTTAGATTGTGAGTAGTGTCAATTAGGGAAGCACACCCGAGCTACTTTTCCACACAGTCCTAATAATCGACCAGTCTCTTTTTCATTTAGTTCATTCTGATATTTAAGGTCCTTGCAGAGTTAGTTTTACATTGGGTTTTAAGTATTTTGTTACTTTCATTGATGACTACTCACGGTGTACTTGGATTTTCTTAATGAAAGATCGTTCTAAATTATTTTTCATATTTCAAACTTTTTCTGCTGAAATACAAAATCAGTTTGGTGTTTCTATTCGCACTTTTTGTAGTGATGATGCACGTGAATATTATTATCATCATTTCAACAATTTATGACTTCCCATGGCATTCTTCATCACACATGTTGTCCTCTTTTTTTTAAGAGGGTAACTTGTATTTCTATATCCAAAAAAACAAAACCTCAGCACCATAAGCAGGTGCTAAGACGAAAGGTTTCAATCACAAAATAGGATAATGGGGGGAATGTACAACTACTAACTTACAGATTGTTAAAAAATCTACAAAAGCTACTATCACCCCTATTACATTCTGTTTACACCAAAAATAAAAAGGATTGAGGCAATTCATCTTAATTTTGTGGATGGGACCGCTTTTGTTCTCAAAATGTTAAGGTTCCTCCCAGTCCATGTCCACCAAATACATGATGGAATGCTCTGCCACCGGTCTTCCTCTGCCCTCTTCTTCCAATACTTTTCCAATTCTTCAGAAGTTCCAGAGTTGTTCTTGGCATTACCAATCACCCCCAACATATCAAAGAGCATTTGCCACAAATTTGCAGCTATCTCACAATGCAGGAAGAGATGCTCATTGTTTTCAACTTCCTGCCCACACAACAGACATTTTGAGCAAATCTGAAGGCCTCTCTTTTGTAGTCATGTTGCCTTGTTCAACTTTTAACAATCCATAAAAGCATGCCACCTAGTGATGGTGCTACCAGGGATCAGTTCATTAGTCATTTGTAACCACTGTAAACAAGCTCTTCTAACTACCAAAACACAAAGCATGCTATTTTGGAGGAATTTTAATTTACCAGGTGAATTTCCATGGCCATACCTCTGACACAATTTCTCCTGTTCATTTTGCAATAGACTGATTTAACTGAGAAGGCACTTTTACTGAAAAGGCTCCACACTGGTTTGTCCGGAACATCAATAATGCCTTCAAAAGAGTTCAAACAATGCAACAATTTAATAGCTCTATCCACTTCCCAATCATTCAAAGCCCTTCTGATGTTCAACTCCCATCCATTCTCCATCTAAATTTGTTTTACAAATTTGTCTTACAGTAGCTTGTTTTGAAAACTCAAAATATATAAATCTGGGGGTTTCAAGTTGTTCTGATCAATCCAGCAATCATCCCAAAAGGAAGCTTTAAACCCATCACCCACCTTAATTCTAATATTGGTCCAGAAATTAGACCACCTATTTCTTATGGTCTTCCACAGACTGCATCCATATGTACCTTTCACTTTTTCACTACCCCTTAGGAATAGGAAAGCAAGCCATCATATAATTGGGAAGGACATCCAAAACAGAGTTTATCAATGTCAACCTGCCGCCAAGGGACAAATATTGTCTTTTCCAACTAGCCAACCTTCTATGACATCTCTCCAACACTTCGCTCCAAATATATTAAGCTTTGTTCTTTGCACCATGAGGCATTCCAAGATACTTTGTGGGCAGAGTTCCCACTTGGCATCCCAGATTTGCAGCAAGTAGACCCACTTCATCAGAATGATTAACTTGAAAAATAAAGCTTTTGCTCCAATTCACATGTAATCCAGATAAAGCCTCAAAGATAGCTAGGATGGCCCTCAGATGTCTAATTTGGTTCACTTCTGCCTCGCTTTTAAGGAGTCATCGGCATACAACAAGTGAGTGATCTCCATGTTGCTTCTATTACTATGTGCCCCAAAACCTTTTATCCAGCCGTTAGCATTAGCCTTTCTAATCATATGATTAGCCCTTTCATTGCTAAGACAAACACGAATGGTGACATTGGATCACCCTGTCTTGAGCCCATTTGATAATGGAAAAAAACTTCAGGAGTGCCACTAATTAAAAAGGGAGAACTTGACACGAGATGCAAAAATCAATTCATTTGATCCACTAATCACCAAACCCCCATATCTGTCAGTATTTTCAGAAGAAAATCCCAATTGACATGGTCATATGCCTTTTCTATGTAAGTTTACACAAAATTTCAGGAGTCTTCTGTTTCATTTTTAGTCCACTAATTCATTAGCCAGAAAAGCAGCATCTAATATTTCTCTCCTTCAAGAATGCCATTTGATGTTCATCTACCAACTTATCCATAACAGTCTTCAATCTTTCTGTGATCAACTTAGAGATAATTTTATAAACACCCCAATTAAGCTTATTTGCATCTTTCAATTTTTCTGCACCATGCTTCTTAGAGATTAATGTTATAAATGTAGCATTAAAAGATTTCTCAAAAACTTCATTCCGATGAAAATTATTGATGGAGCTCATCAAGTCTTCTTTCAAAACTTCCCACCAAGACTTGTAAAAAGCCATTGTGAAACCATTTGGGTAGGGGGCCTTATTTAGGCACATTTAGAAAGAACCTGGTAAACATCAGTTTTTGTGAAAGGTCTTTGCAGCCAATCTTGCTCTTCATTTGTGATCTTCGGACAGTCCGTGTATTCGAATGTAGGTCTCCATGCTTCAGATTCTGAGTGAAAACGTTTGTGAAATTCTACCATAGACATTTTGATATCTTCTGGTTCTACAATTTCTTCTCCCCATACCACCAGCCTATTAATAATATTATATCTCTTATGAGTTGTTGCCATCTTGTGAAAAAAACTAGTATTTTTATCCCCTTGTTGAAGCCAAAGAACTCTAGATTTTTGCCTCCAACTTGCCTTCTCATTCTTGGCTAAATCCTACAGTTCTATTACAGCTGTGGCCTTTATCATCATCTCCTCCTCAGTCAATTCTTTGGACTCAAGCACATGAGCTAATTTCGTCAACTCATTTAGCAGATTACTCTTACTATTAACATTCTCGCTAAACTTTTGTCTGCTCCAGACTTTGAGCTTTTTCTTCAATAACTGAAGTTTAACACTGAGCCTATAGTCAGGGCAACCTTCAACTACAAATTCATTCCTCCAGCTTTGTATCATATCCATGAAACCTTCTACTTCCAACTACCAATTTTCAAATTTAAAATATGACCTCTTATGATCCCAATTGCCACACTCCAAGATGATTGGTGCGTGATCAAATAATACTCTAGGAAAATTCTTTGTCTTATATCTTTAAAGGTTTCACCCCATTCCACCGAGTACAGGAATCTATCCAATCTAGCTACACTTTGATTATTAATACCCCTAAATCATGTAAATCTCCCCCCTTTTAGTGGTGGATCATGCAATTCCATCTCCTCTATCCATTCAAAAAACTCGGACATAATATTAGTGATTCTATTGCACCCCCTTCTCTCAATCATGTATCTGATTGTGTTAAAATCCCCGCAACTGACCAATGGACCATCACACAAGTTTCTCATTGCAGCAATTTCTTCCCAGCACTCATTCTTATCAATTCTGGTATGAGGAGCATACACACCGGTGAGACACTAACTGAAAGATTTTTGAACTGCTACAAATCTGTAAATTAGCGAGTATTGACCTTTCTCAAGAAAGATCCCCTTCCACACTCTACTATCCCACAATATAAAAATTCCCCCACAGCTCCTTTCAGCTTCTAAAAAGCCACACTTCATCCACCTGCACGACCACAATTGTTTAGCAAAAACTTCCACACCTTTTTCTAGCTTTGTTTCTTGAAAGCAATAGACGCCTTCTTTCCACTTTTGCATTAAGACTCTTACTAGTCATTCTTTCAGAACTCAGGTTAAGCCCTCTCACATTAAAGGATAGAGGTTTGATTTTTATTGATAAGTCAAACTGAGAGGTCTTCACGTACTTCTAACTCCTTCCACCTTTTTATTTAGATCTGATTCAAGGTTCTTCAACTCATTTTTGCCAATTCCCCCTACTCTTTGGTGTTCTGATCTTGTTACCTTCTCTTTGTTTCTCCAAAGACATGTTTCTTCCATCTAGCTCTATAAGTAACGCTAGAGCTTCCTTCTCACATCCTTCAAATACAGCACCATACATATTACCTAGCTCTAGGATATTGTTATTAACCCAATTTGATGCCTTCACTTTTGCTTCATGGAACTCCTGTGATAGTAGGACAACTGGTTCCGCATCGTGTATCTCTAAAAGTTGTAAACCATGACCCTTTCCCTGACAATCATCTAAGTTTGTTCCTCCTACATCGTTGGTCTCATTATCTACCTTTTTTCCCGCAATTGGAGCTTTTGCATTATGATCAGAAACTGAGTGTCTTCTGTTGTTTGCTTGTGCAATTATCTGTTATTTGAGTCATGTTCAATGTTGTGTATGCCTTCACAATCCTCTATTGAGGACTCCCAGACCTTGAAGGCTTCCAAAAACTTAGGGGCCAAATTTTTGATTTCCTGGAGCTCTTTAAAGGAAATATTCTGATCCTTGGAGTTTCGAATTCTCTGCTTGCTCTATAATGTTTCGGTTCAAGCCACCTCTAGGTTTTAAAACTGGTTGACTTGTCCTTTTACATGAAGGGGCTACATGGTCCAAGTTGTTAAGGACTATCTCCTTGCCCTTCATATTATACCTCGATACACTTTGTATAAGAGGATTTTCTGTTTCCTCGTCTATTTCTTTCTCTTCAACTTGGAAACTCACTAGAGCTTCAGTGCAAACTTGGATCGTGTACCGGATTCCTCCATTTTCTATGGTCACCTCCTTCGAAATATTGCTTCCATTTCCTCAGATTTTGATTCTTGCCCATTTAAGGTGGTTCCGAAGCTGCGTTTCCTCCTCTGTTTCTACCCAGACGCCACAGAAATCTCCAATGGCTCTGAAAGCTTTTTGCGACCATAGATGTAGAGGCAAGACCACTAATCTAGCCCAAATTGAGTTAAGTCTTTATTTTCCTTCTACCGCACCAACGGTTGGACTCCACCATTGGAAATTGATCCGAGCGCACTTCCATAACCATTCACCGTTCATTACTTGTTCCGCCATGGCTTTACAAGCGAATTCAAAAAGGAACAAGTTATTACCCATGTCATAGATGTTCAGACCAAAATTTTGCTTCCAAATTGTAGAAGCCCATCTCCCGATTTCTGAACGAGTTGGTGACTCGGCAACCTTAAAATTCCCTACCAAACTCCTGTTTAAGACGTCGTTCTAGTTGTTGAAAGTGTCATTAATAGATAGTGCATTCCCCTCATTCTTTATTGTGCAATCTACAATTTTGCCATGACCCGACCCGAGGCCTTGTCGTAATGGGCATCCCAAGTCCAACCAAGACCAGGGACCACCCTTGATACCCAACCCAACCATCCAAACGCATACCCGGAGTCGGATGAATTCCGAACATATAACAAGGTAGCGTATTTGCACAAATCTAGACTCTGGGATAGATGGGATAGATCTATGACCGTGACCGACCCAAACGAGTCCAACCATCCGAAACCCAGCCAATAACCATACCAATAACCATACCAAAACCGAAACAATAACCAATTATGAATCCATAACATAACATAAGAGGATGGAACAATCATAAATCAGTCCAACATTGGAACTAACAATGCCATTAGTTGGAACTAACAATGAGGGGGGAGTACATGCCTTAGATTACGAAGACGATGGAGAGAAATCACTCGTACAAGTCCCAAATTGATCCTCTAGATGAATCACTAGCCTTCTGTTACCTAAGAGCCTTAGAAAGAATTAAAGAGAGTTTCTAAGTGTTTTAGATTAGAATAATAGGGTAAATGATGTCTCAATAGTGATATAATCGTGCGTCCTTAAGAGGTTAAGTGGGGAAATGTCCAAGTTGCCCCCAACTTAAACTGCTTAAAATTCTTGTCCGATGGTACGACTACCCATACCAGTCGTACCCTCCAATACGAGTGGTACCCACCATTCGTACCCTAGGCTTCCCCCTGACCCAACACTATCCACCATACGACTTACCCAACCCAAGTCGTACCCAACCATACGATCAGTACTCCTAAACGGTATCCCTGACAAAATAGAATCAAAGGAAATTTGAACATTGTTTACCATACGAGTCAATGGTACGACTTGTAACCTATCTTAAGGCTCATGGTGAGCCAATCGTACTTAGATTCAAGTTAAGTTACTAAGTCTCAGATTAAGTGAAGGAAAAACCCAAACCATACGACTCGTACCCACCAAGACGTACCCATTCCAAAAACCAATCCAACCCACCAACCATCACTGGTTAGCATACGACCAAGAGCATACCAACCGTACCCCATCATACGACTGGTACCCACAAGTCATATGATGTCCAGAATCTAGAAATCCAGGAAATTATCTAAGGGTCCCAAACCCAGGGTGTTTCAAATTTCATCCCTATTGGACCATTTACTGCTCCTAAGAGCTGAAGCGTATGGAATGTTGATGTCCGATAATCTATGTTCCATTGGGGGTAAATCACTCATGTGGTTGTTAATGAACCTTTCCACCTTGTCTGCAATAAAGTTCCAGCCCTAGTTGAAAGTTAGTTCTGGGATTATCACCACCGATCTCCTTCTGCCTTCCAAGTTGATGATGGTAATGTACCTTCCAAACTTAATGAAATTTTTTGAGTAAAATATTTCCAAGAAACTGTCTTTTTTCTTCCACCTTTTCACCATGTTCCCCTTGAATAAAGAAGTTTCTTTCAGTTTTTTATCCATAGCATTATCTTATTGGTAAACTGAGTTCTTATGATATGGTTTCTACTTCTTTCAGTCCATTCGTACCATTCCCCTGCTGTTCCTGAAAGTCTTGAGATGTCATACGATTTAAAGCCCACAGCAAAATAGATTGTTCCGTCCATCAGACCCTCAAAGATAAGCAAAAGAGGAGAGATAAACTAGAGAGATGAGTATGGTAAAGAAAGGGAGAGAAAAAAGAGGTCAGAATTCGTCGAAAGTCTAAGTTGTCGAAGAAAAAAAATTTAAAATCTGTCTGAGGTGTCACGCGCCGGCACCTATGAGCGGTGTCGGTGCCTGGGAAGTTCTGGTGGTGCGTGTGAACGCGTGGTACTTGTTCGAGATGGGTTTTCTGGGACAGGGTCGCTGGAGATTGGTGGTGGCTATGGAGGAATAATTATTGAAAGACAAAGAAGAGAAGAGGGAAACCAGTGATCAGAAGAGGTGTTGGTGGGGTTTTGAGTCAAAGTCTGATCTAAAATCACATTGGGATTCGTGCCAGGGAGCAAATTTTTTCATAATATGGGAAAATTGGTTCATCCCAAACACTTCCACACATCTTGTCCTTATACTGCACAACAAAATGGGGTAGCGGAGAGAAAGAACAGGCATATTGTTAGGCAGCACGCACCCTTCTCATACAAGCAAATGTTCCATTGCGTTTTTGGGGAGATGCAACGCTTACCTCTTGTTATCCGATTAAACGTATGCCTTCCTCTGCTATTCAAAATCAGGTTCCACACTCTATTTTGTTTCCCAAGTCAACTCTGTTTTCTTTAAATGTGTTTTTCTCGGTTATTCGAGGGTACAAAATGGATATCAATGCTTCTCATCTCACCTCCAGCGATACCTTATGTTCGCTGATGTTACTTCCTTTGAAGGTCAACCCAACTTTACACCGTCTCCTGCTTGAGAGTTATGCATTTCTGACGTTTAACCAGTTCCATCTTTTGGGAATCATGTCACAGTCTATCCTTCCACATCACCTTCTACAGCTCTATCTTCCACTGTTGCACCTCCACCGCTTTTCACTCATCATCGTCATTCACATCCAGATTATCACGCCCATCATCAAAATTTGTATGTTAAGGACTTGTCTACACTTTGTCTTTCCATCGCCACTTGAAAAGGTAATCGCTCTATTTGTAACCCTCATCCTATCTAAGCTATCATCGTTTGTCACCGATCCATTCTGCTTTTGTATCATCAATATCATCTGTGTCTATTCCTACGACTACAGAATAAGCTCTTTCTCATCCATTCTCATCCATGCTGGCAACAAGCTATGATTGTAGAGATGTTTGTCTTGCACTCTAGTGGTACTTGGGATCGTATTCCTCTACCTCCAAGTAAGTCTACAGTTGGTTGTCATTGGATATATACAGTGAAGGTTGGCCCCAATGGATAGATTGATCTCCTAAACGCTCGGCTAGTAGCCAAGGGTTATACATAAATTTTTCATCTTGACTATGGTCATACATTCTCTCTCGTGGCTAAGATTGCTTCAATTCATTTTTTTTTATCCATGATTGTTGTTCGCTACTGGCAGAAGATCGTGTTTTTCACAGGATTTTTCATTACTCATGTCAGCATTCTCACTTTTGATATCTCCAGGTCTTGTCACCAAAAACCTTCCCCAATAGACAGAACATTCTGCATGGCTTCTCTAGCAATTGGATATTAGAAATGTCTTTCTTCATGGAGACCTTGACTTCTTAGGCATCGAGGTTGCCTAATCCGAATCAGAAATTTCCATTTCACAGAGAAAGTATGCACTTGATATTCTTGATGAGACAGGGATGACAGATTGTAGGCCTATTGTTTCTCCAATGGATTAAAATGTTAAGCTCACTGGAATGCAATTATTTGCATTCTTCGATACATAAAATCTGCTCCGGGGAAAGGACTACTTTACGAAGACCAAGAACATGAGAAAATTATTGGATATTCAGATGTCGATTGGCAGTGTCACCCTCTGACAGACGTTCCACTTCCGAATACAGTGTTCTAGTTGGGGGAAATTTGGTATCTTGGAAAAGTAAGAAACAAAATATGGTTGCTAAATCTAGTGCAAAAGCAGAATATCGGGCTATGGTGGTGGCAACATGTGAATTCATATGGATCAAGCAACTACTGAAGGAGTTGAAATTTGGAGATACTAAAACTTGTGTGCGATAATGAAGCTGCACTTCACATTGCATTGAATCCGGTGCTTCACGGGAGGATCAAACACATGGGCATTGATTTTCATTTTGTCAAAGAAAAGTTATTCTTAGGAGACATCGTCACAAGGTTCGTGCGGTAAGTGATCAGCTTGCAAACTTATTCACCAAGTCCCTAGCCGGCCCTAGAATGAGTTATTTATGTAACAAGCTAGGTACATATAATTTGTATGCATCAGCTTGAGTGGGGGTGTTGAAACCCTATTAATATTTGTTAGAATCCTATGAATATTCTAGAGCACATGTAAATATAGAAGGTAGGATGATTTACTCCTATTATAATTAGGTATTAAATTAGATATTGATTTGTATTGATTAGGTATTTATTTGTATTGATTTCCTTTCCTTTTAGGACATGTAAACTTAGCTATGTAAGCCCCAATAGCTTGAGGGAATAATCAAGTTGAGTTCTCTCTTATTTCTTTCATTTCACAACACTTAATTTTTTATTGTCAACTAATCAATATCATCTTAACCAATACATTATGCGCTTTATTATAACTGACTGAATTAACTAACTTATTCAATTGTTAACGTGCACCGAAACAGGTTATAGTTGCGTAGAAAACAAGTTAACCAGCATTAACTATGATATTTTCATTTAATTTTTATAAGTAAGCCACCAAGATGCAGAAGCGTTATTAACAAAAATCTGTTCAACGGGACATAACAAGCATATCTAGCTCTACCCTTTTTCTTGAAGGACAATAATGAATGGACTTTGGAGAATAAGCAAACATATTATAATTCTATAGGTGACTAATTAGTAACTTCAACAGCCCGTAAGGTTCTTGGTGGATAGTACTCCAGAACAACAATATCTGAATAACCTAAGGGCGTAAGGTTTTAAACAGCTTTTGAAAGGGTGTAATCATTTTTTAACACGTAAAAAAACATGAATATAGGTAGATATGGTAACAACTATAAAACATTTTAGCATGTCGTACCCCATTAGCACTTACTTTCCTCAAGGTAATCAAAAGACTTTTTTCGACCTGGCTAATTTGGAGAACAGTCTACTGAACTATGGAGATGCTTTTAAAGAAGATGCATTACTTACTTCACAAAACATCTTGAAATAGCTAACCCCCAGTGGAAAAGCATAAAGGATTTTGTCATCTTGTAGGGAGATGGGAGCCACTGCTCTTGGTGGGGTAAAGCAAGAACAACAAATCTATTCTTCCTTCTTTTTTTCTTTCGGATGGCAGTGGCGGAAAGGAAAAAAAATGTGACTTAGGAAGATAGATATTACAAAACTATAACAGGAGTAATTCAAAATTAATAATTATATTGAATTGGAGCAAGCTCATCGTACTTACAATGAGAGTGATGTGCTCACTTGAGATCACAATATTAGAAGTTCTAAACTATAACAGGAGTAATTCTAAATTGAATTAGATTGAATCGGAGCAAGCTCATCGTAATTACAATCAGAGTGGTGTGCTCACTTGAGATCACAATATTAGAAGTTGTATCGGCAAAAAGCAAAGTTTCCAGCGTGGTCACCACTCACCAGAGCAGGTGACTATCTAATTTATAATCAGATAGCAAGAAAATTACAAAGAGAAGACGGCCAAAAATTTACTTGATGCTTCTCAATTAACAAGTGCATCACCAGTATCGATCCAAATAATATTGACAATTAATGGAGAAAAACATTGTCCACAAACAAAAATCAAGAGAAGGTCTCCGAATATACCAACAGACTACCAAATAATATGTATTTCCACAATTAGCTATTTACCTTGAGGACTAGGATCAATTCCTACTAAATACACTTTTTGTGATCAAAAAAATGTATTTCCAGAATAGGCAATTTGAAACACACATTGTAGTATTTGCTATTTATTATTGGAAAGGAGAATAAAGTTGGTTGATCGTAAAGGTGCTATCACGTAGAGAAGAACAAGAATAACAACCTCACACTAGGTAACAAAGAGTAGTATTAGCTATTTATTTTGGGAAGGAGGATGAAGCTAGTTAATCATAAAGGTGCTATCACCTACATGATTAGTACTAGGTAATAAAGAATTGAAATATATACATATATATATATAATAAAGAATCGAAATATATATATATATATATATATATATTCTCTAATACAATTCTAGAATCTTCACCATCTGACGCCCTTGATATATTGAGTTAAGATAATATTGCATACCACAGAAACATCAAAGCCTCAAAATGAACTATAGCCAGGCAAATACACTAGGAGTGAGTTGGTATGAAGGAAAGTATTTTCCATGGAAAATGTTTTCTTGGAAAACAAGTTGGTTTCTTACTTATTTTCTAGTGTTTGTTAAATAAGGAGAAAAAATATCTCAAGAGCATTTATATGAAATCAATATATATATATATATATATATATATACGGGGTGGCGGGGGTGGGATAGTCAAGGGATATAGGTTGGAGGCATCAGGTGGGTGGTAGGATACAATAAACATAGAACGTCAATTATAGAATTTGTTTTTCTCTACTTCCATTAAGAAATCCAAATATCTCAAGAGCATTTATATGGAATCAATATATATATATATATATATATATATAGAGAGAGAGAGAGAGAGAGAAATGGGAGGAGGTGGGGGTGGGGTATGGGGCCTCGGGGTAGCAGGGGTGGAATAGTCAAGGGATATAGGTTGGAGGCGTCAGGCGGGCGGTAGGATACAATAAACATAGAACGTCAATTATAGAATCTGTTTTTCTCTACTTCCATTAAGAAAGCCATTTTCATTTTAAGGAATGTGTTTTCCTTGAGAAATGTTTCCAAAAACTTTGTCCAACCATACATGAGAAAATAAGAAAACATTTTCCGATAATCTTTTCCTCCATACCAAACACACGCTAGAAGATATGCAGAAAGAGGCAGCACACTTACAATTATACTTGGTATCATGACCAACAACACAGTCATTCTCATCCACCAAAATACATCTGAAAGAGACAAAACGTGAGAAAGATGTTAAACTGGGGAAAGGGACTGGATAATTGTTGCAACACTACATAAATCCAGAGACAGATGAAGGATAAATTCTAAAAAACTTCTCCAAAGATGTGGTAATAGAAGTTCTTTTTTTTCTTGATAAGGTAAATCGTGGTAATAAAAGCTCTAGAAAGCATGTAATTTAGAAACTATCTCAACATTACCTACAACTAGAATTGCATATCCCAAAGTAACACAGGTCGCTTGGTACTAGGGATAATAGATAACTAATTTCCGTCAACTAATTGTAACATTATTTTTACCCCATACTCAGAATAGAATAACAATTCTAAGATAACTAATCTCAGAATAATTATTCCTGAAATAACTTACTCTCCACCCAAACTAACCCTAAGATACAGTAATAAGAATGTCAGGAGATTCACAAAATCACAGAAATTTAATCCAAAAAATTGAAATTCATTTACAACATTCACACCTATCTAGAAAATATAAAACTTACCTTAACTTTCAGTTAAAAAGAGGAATTTAGAAATGATAGTGATAAAACAAGTAGTCTATCCAAAACTACAAATAAGAGAAAGAGAGAACAGACTCGTCTTCAAACATGAGACGGCGTTGGACAGCATCCATATTAGCATCAGCAACAGGATCAGCAGCCATGTTTGTAGTGGAATAGCAACAACGGAGAGAGGAGGGAGTTTTAGGTAAAGAGGATGATTTGGTTAGCCGTAGTGAAAACAAGGATACTACCGAAGGAGAAGGAAGAGAAGTTATAGGGGAGGCGATGAGCCTCCGCAGGATTTGAAAACAAGGTGAAACAGTAGTCACCGACATCTCCTTGTTCCCATCAATTTCTTTCGCATTCCTCTTTCCTCTTCTTCTCCACGACCCCTTATATTTTAGGTTTTTCTTTTTTTTTGGATTTTCTTCTTCTCAAGAAAATACAACTCTAACTTAAAAGTTTTTTTAAATCTCGTTTTTATTCGTAATTTGATACAACAACAATAAATATCAAATATAGTCTCACGATATGTGGTTTGTGGAGTATATGTTAGTAATTAACTAATGAGGATATATTAATAAATATGTAGAAATGATAAGGATATTTTTAGCTTAAGGAAAATAATTTTATACTTCTGCTTCTGTTTTCTTTAAATAGCAAAAAATTAGATTCGTTTGTCCATAAAAATCATAATTTTTCAAAGTTGAAGTTGGAGTTGTGTTTGCTCATAAATATAAATTAGAGTTATTTTTAAAATTTTGTGACAGAAATAGGAGCGAAAAAAAGTGAAAACAAATTTTACTTGTTTTCACTTTTCCAAATACAATTCCAAATTGTATTTGAAATTCTCATGGCCAAATTCATACTGTTTTCACTTTTCTCATTAAAGTGAAATAATTTTTAAAAAAAATAAGTAAGAAAAAACATGGCCAAACGGCTAGTTAGCTTCTTCAAATCGTAGAAAAAATGTTCCTACTTCTATTTCAAAACAGTTTTACTTGATGATCAAACACCTCAATTCTTCAAAAAAAAAAAAAACTTTCCCTCAAAATTTGGGACGGGTTAAAATTATTTGAGGATGAACCCGAAAATGAATGAACTTTTTGTTTATTTAAGTTAATTATAAGGTGACAATTAATAGACAACGTGTCATTAGTAAAATTGTTATTTGAGATTAAATAGAAAGTCGTTAGGAATAAAGCTATATGTATATCCTAAAGATAGACGGCAGAACATTTGAGAGACTAACACTTTGTTTGGATGGTGTTTTGTTATGGTTTCATAATAGACGGTACTGTATGATATGGTATTATATTGTATAGCATAATACAATATAATGTTTGGATGGACTGTATTGTTCACTTTTGTTTAATAACAGTTTTATTGTTTGATTTGACGGTATAATACTATATCGTACCTGGTAAGTTTACTAAAATGCCCTTAATTTATAAATGTTAAATTTTTGAATAATTGTTAATAAAATAATTTCTTCTTGCTAATTTATCACAAATTATGTCATGTAAATATACATAGTTAAATTCATGTAAACTCTAATAAAATCAATAAAAAAGTAGATTAACTAAATGTAGTCGGATTCATTTTTTATAGTAACAAATTTCATTTACTTTTGATGTTTTGTAATATGACAATCAACGACAAGTACAAAGTTTGAATACATATTGTATGTTACAGGTACGTTCGCATGAAACCCCAAAAAAGAGTTTCTAGGAAAATAAATTATTTCTTATTTTCTTGTGTTCGTCACACAAATAAAAAAATATTTGTATATATTTAACACAAAATAATGAGAATGAATAGGATTGGGGGGGGGGAGGGGGGGGGATTGTGAATTTTTTTTAAGAAAAATATTTTTGGAGTGGGGTAAAGGAGGGGGGTCGAGGTAAGGGGTGGGTTAAGCAAAAAAAAAAGAAAAAATTTAAAAATCAAATTTTAAAAAAAAATTGTGGGTAGGTTGGAAAGAAGGGGGGACCCACTAATAGGAGGTGGGGTGGAGTAAGAAAATCTTTTTGAAACTTTTTTTTAAAAATAAAAAAATTGGTGTTGGTAAGTAGTGGAGTAGGGGTAGGGGTAAGGGTGGGTGAGGTTGGGGTAGGAAAAAGTTGTGAGTTTTTTCAAAAAAAAAAAAAAAATAGGGCGGGGATTTGGTAGGGTGTGGATCGGAATAGGGATGGGATAATAATAAATTTTAAATCTTTCTAAAACAGAAATTTAGAAAATAATATTTTTTTGGAGGGGGTGGGGTGGGGTTGGTGGGGTGAGGATAGGGGTAAGAGGTGGAGTTAAATAATATAAGGTAAAGGGTAAAATAGGATTATATAATATTAAGTAATGACATAATTGAAAAAAAATAAGCAAACCATGGAATATCACTGAATCGGTGGTTACATAAAGTGACAGTTTTCATGGTTATCAAACCATTAAATTAAACCATATCATACTATATAATTTTAAAATACAATCAAAACAAAATGATTCCCTTAGTAACTATTTCATGCCATAGCATGTAAAATCACCATCCAAACGGTGTGTAAGAGGTGGACTCATGGGTATGTTTAGGTTCTTCCTGATTTCTATAATATGTATATATATTTTCTACTCAAAGAAGAAACATGAAACAGGTTACATTGGGTAACTATCTTTCTAGAAGTTCTTTTATTTTTTAAACTTTAGCATTTCTTTCTCTTTTTATTATCTTACTATGATAGCTTGGGCAAATTAGTAAAAATAATCATATTGTCATACTAAAGCACTAAAGCTGATAATTTATTTTGTAATATTCAAATAATTAGGTAACAAACACTAATTAATGATATAATAAGAAAGCTGAAAGAATGATGCAATATATATATATATATATATATATATATATATTTCTACTCAACGAAGAAACATGAAACAGGTTACATTGAGTAACTATCTTTCTAGGAATTCTTCTTTTCTTTGAACTTTAGCATTTCTTTCTCTTTTTATTATCTTATTATGATAGCTTGTGCAAGTTAGTAAAAATAATCATATCGTCATAGTAAAGTACAAAAGATGATAATTTGTTTTGCAATATTCAAATAATTAGGTAAGAAACACTAAACAATGATATAATAAGAAATCTGAAGGAATGATGCAAAGTAATAAAATATTAGTGGAGTGATTATTTAATTTGATATCAATCAGTACCATATCCTCCCTATTTTAATTTTTAAATAAAATACAAATATTAATCTACGTATGCATGTGTTTTCACACAACTAGTAAAAGTAGAGAAAATAGAACATACTATTATAAAACATGTGTGTGTTTTGCATGAATTGTGGTAAGATTGATGCCCACAACTTTTCTCTTCCAGACGTTTCGTCTTGATTTTGAATATACATATGTTCTAAGTTGGACGAAGCCTAATCCACCAGTAAGGTGAAACTTTTGGGGAGGAAACTATATGGTGTACAGAAAATTGCATCTTTTTTTTTAAGAAAAGAAATATATTGTGCAAGTTAATATAAGGTAACATTATATATAATCTATGAAAACGTATGTTGCATGTTTATTTCAAAATATTTAGTATAAAATTTTATTTTACGCTTGACACTGATTGTTGCAATATATTTTCAAAAAAATAATAATAAAGCCAACTAATAAACAAAACAAAATTATAAATCTACGTTGTTCGAATGGTGCTGAGAAAAAAAAACAAATGAATACCATTTATTTCATAATTTCAAACATTCAAAAATAGTTTTTTTTCTCAATTTGAAAAAAAAATTAGAAAAAAAATAAAATATAGTTAGATTTAACATAACCACAAATTTCATTAAACAGTTCTTCGATTGATTATATCAATTATTACTTGTTGGTGAACGTTCGATTTCCTACCATATAATATCCCCCTCCTATTTTTTCTTCCCCGTCTTTACTCTCAATGTGAAATAAAATCTAAACACACCCAAGCCGTCATCGACGACACTAATTTGACTAATCACTACCAAACTTACAGCACATATATTACATCACACATAATATGGGGTTGTATTCACAAAACAACCCCTTCCCCCTCCCCAACATAAAATATGATGTAGTTGGCCAGAACTTTAATAAATTAACTTTTGATTATCTCCAAAGCACTAAAATCACTACATGACTAATCTGCATTCATAGAAATCCCCCTTCCCCCTCCCTTACTCATGATAAACACACAATCAACCACCATCTCATACAAGAGTACTCACTACTAAAAAAAATCAAAAAGCGACGGACTGTGTCGCTTTAAAAAACATCGAGAAAAGCGACGTTGGCCGTCGCTTTTTTAGTTTAATTTTAGTTTTTATTTATTTTTTACTAAAAGCGACGACCAACGTCGCAATATACGTCGATTTTTTTCGCAATTTTTTGTGCCAAGTAATTAAAAAATAATTTATATATTTTTTTAATAAAAGCGACGGACAACGTCGTAATTTATTAAAAAGTAATAATTATTATTTTTTAAAAAGCGACGTAGTCCGTCGAGTTTTAAATTTGATTTTTATTTTTATTTATTTTTATTAAAAGCGACAGACAACGTCGCTATAATTTTTATTTTTATAAAATATCAATTCTAGAAAAGCGACGTTGTCCGTCACAATTTGTAATTATTTTTTATTTTTCTTTATTTTTTATAAAAAGCGACGGATAGCGTCACTTTTGTTAAAATTAAATAAAAATTAATTTTTTAAAAAGCGACATAGTCCGTCAATTTTTAAATTTAATTTTTATTTTTTATTTATTTTTATTAAAAGCGACGGACAATGTCTCTATAATTTTTATTTTTTAAAATATTAATTCTAGAAAAGCGACATTGTCCGTCGCAATTTATAATTTTTTTTTTCTATTTTTACAGAAAGCGATGGATAGCGTCACTTGTGTTAAAATAAAATAAAAATTAATTATTTAAAAAGCGACAGATATCATCGATATTTGATATTTTTAATTTAATAATAAATAAATAATGTTTATAAATTTGAAAAATAAATTGAATATATTAATTTTTAAAAAGCAACGGCCAACGTCGAAATTTGCCGTCGAAAATTAAGTCAAATTTTTTAGTCCCCACGTATTAGGGCAACAACATAACCATTTCTTTTCTTTCCTCTCTCTCTTCCTTTCTTTCTCTCTCTCACTCTCTTCCTTCCTTTCTTCGATCAATGCCCCTTCAACGCAGCCATCATTATAACGTCGCAGTCGAATCTCTCATCGACCAGGTACCTCAAATTCCTAGTTGGACTATTGATACTGTTGATAAAGTAAAGGAATTTGTTTGTAATTGGTGTTAATTTTTTGTAATTGAAGTGAAAGTTTACATACAGTTCAAGGTAAATTTGATGATTGTTCTTATGGGGTTTTAGCTATGTAAGTAGAATTGGGGGTGGGGGTGGGGGGTCTAAAGGGGAATCTGGTAAATATATGAAGGATGCAAAAAGTCTTTCTTCTTCTTCGGAGGTAGTGGTACGGACTGCGTACACTTTACCCTCCCCATACCCACTATCTACTATCTGAAATATACTAGGTATGTTGTTGTAAATGAAAGATGTAATTTATGTATTTTTTAGTGATCAAGAAATTGATAAGTCGGAGCACTAGACATTTTGGAATTGGCAAGTAGAAAAAGAATCAAGATACAAAGATAACTAAAATTTTAGCTGGTAATGGTGTAATTTAGTGAAAGTTTACATACAAATTCAAGTTAAGCTTGATAGTGTTTTAGCTATGTATGTAGACATGGGGGTGGGGTAAAAGGAAAATTTGTTTAATTCTATGAAGGATGAAATGATAATTTGATGGGCCATTTGATAATGAAATTTGGTAAATTCTATGGAGGATGGAATAATAATTTGACGGGTCGTTTCATATACTTGCTATTGTTAGTGATAAAGTAGCAAATAGTTTTTGTTTATTCCACTTAGCAAGATTTATATATGTCAGAATCTTGTTAATCTTTATGGAAGATAAAGAGGAAATGCCACAAGATTAAGGTTTATGTGAAGTAGAAATTATGTTACTCCATTAGACTTCTTGTTCTATCTACTGGTTGAAGGGGTTAGCTGGGGGGTGAGGTTGGAGGGGGAATTTGGTAAATCTGTTGAAAGGGGGAAGGTGGAATAATAATTTGATAGACCATTTGACATACTTGATATTCTTAGTGATCGAGTAGAAAATAGTTTTTGTTCAATCCATCCAGCAAGATTGATGCATATTATAATCTTGTAAGTCTTTATGGCAGTTAAAGAGAAAATGCCACAAGATTAAGATATAGCTGAACTAGAAATTATGTTACTAATTACTCTGTTAGTCACTCGTTCTTTCTACTGGTTGAAGATGGTGAATTTAAAAGAGAAATTTGGTAAAGTTGTTTAATTTTGTGAAGGATGGAATAATAATTTGATGGACCATTTGATATACTTGCTATTGTCTTAGTGATAGAGTAGAAATAGTTTTTTGTTCATTCCACTTAGCAAGATTTGTGTATGAGATAATCTTGTAAATATTATTGAAGTTAAAGGGAAATGCCACAAGATTAAGTAACTAGAAATTATGTTATTTTTACTCTGTTAGTCTTCTTGTTCTGTCTACAAGATTAAGCAACAGGAAAGCATCAAATTCGTAGTTGTTTTAAAAAATACAGTATGTTCTTTGTTTTCTGTTTAGGATTCTGCATAAATCCCCCTTGCTAAACTACGTACTCAGTCTGAATAACCAATCAACTGGTAAACTTATCAAATTTAACTCGTCACTTTCTATGTGTTCAATGTCATTGTCATATACTATATAGTATATATTTATGAAATAAAATTGAGCATGCACATACGATGGCAAGTGACATTAGTTAGTAGTACTTGTTGTTCTATAATTGTAAAGTATATGCCATAAACAGTAAGTAATATCATTAGCTTCCAAAACCGAGAGATTTGATTTCAAATTTCATTACCATCTACATCCAAGTATTTTTTTATTTTTTCTGCTGAATTCTCATTATTTACCATTGGAATATTCAACACAAAATTGCTTATTTTTAGATTTTCCTCACTGTCATCGCTTTAGTTTTGGATTATCACCTGTCTCACTGGTATGCATTGGCATTTTTAGGTGGGTTCTACTCTTGTTTGCAGTTTATGCTAATGCTAGCTCTGAAACTTGATAGGGATGTTCAAAAGCATTGTGCTTGTCATAATGAGATGCATGAATAAGCACTACATGAAATCTATTTATTAGATGGATCTATGTTGCTCGGACTTTTCAAAATAGTCAACACGTGTGTGTAGGATTCTCCAAAGGTAGTGTATTTTTGGAGAATCCGATATGGGTGTGGCCTCAAAAGTGAAGAGTCTGTGCAACTTAGAGATGGATGACTTAATGTCTTTCTTAGCCTTTTGCAATTTCATTTTTACCCTTATTTGAGAATGTCGTTTATTTGATGTTTTTAACTAATGCGGTTATTGTATCGGTGTTTCCCTTGCAACTATACACATTATAGCTCAACAACCTTCATATGAAGGACTAGGTACTCTTGCTACTCCTGTGTTTTGGTTTACCGTACTTAGAAAAGCTTCTTGTGAGGGTACATTTGTTTCTTATAGTTTTCTATGCATAAGGTACATAGAGATTGTTGTAAAAATAAAATTAAAGGTTTACTGAGTGTAAATGTAAATGCCAGGTTCTTCTAATCAGTTGACACCATTGCAGTTAGAGATCTTGATTACTGAAGGGAATACATCACGATTTTGGCTGGTTGGTTCTCTGCAGTTTCTTTATCTGTATTTTCTACTTAGTGTTGTAGGTCTTGTGCTCCCCTGAAGATTAAATAACATACATGTTTTTAGCTATGGTGATTGTGGTGAAATGTGAACTACTGACTTGAAATGTGAAGTTAATGACTTATGACTTGAAAATGCTTAAGTATTATTGCTGCTTGAAATGTGAAGTTAATGACTTGAAAAAGCTTAAGGGTGGTTAGTTGAAATTGTGACTTTGTGACTTAAAAATGATTAAGTGTAGATATTTAAAATATGAAGTTAATGAGTTGAAAATACTTAAGTATAGTTACTTGAAATTGTGAGCTTGTGACTTGAAAATGCTTAAGTGTAGCTACTTGAAATGTGAAGTTAATGACTTGAAAATGCTCAAGTGTAGTTACATGAAATTGTGACCTTGTGATTTGAAAATGCATAAGTTTAGTTACTTGAAATTGTGTCTTTGTGACTTAAAAAGGGTTAAGTGTAGCTACTCGAAATATGAAGTTAATGAGTTGAAAATACTTAAGTGTAGTTACTTGAAATTGTGAGCCTGTGACTTGAAAATGCTTAAGTGTAGCTACTTGAAATGTGAAGTTAATGACTTGAAAATGCTCAAGTGTAGTTACATGAAATTGTGACCTTGTGGTTTGAAAATGCATATGTTTAGTTACTTGAAATTGTGTCTTTGTGACTTAAAAATGATTAATTGTAGCTACTTGAAATGTGAAGTTAAAGAGTTGAAAATGCTTAAGTGTAGTTACTTGAAATCTTGACCTTGTGACTTGAAAATGGTTAAGTGTAGCTACTTGAAATGTGAAGTTGATGACTTGAAAATGCTCAAGTGTAGTTACTACAAATTGTGAACTTGTGAGTTGAAAATGCTTTAGTGTTGCTACTTGAAATGCGAAGTTAATGAGTTGAAAATATTTAAGTGTAGTTACTTCAAATTGTGAACTTGTGACTTGAATGCTTAAGTGTTGCTACTTGAAATGCGAAGTTAATGAGTTGAAAATACTTAAGTGTAGTCACTTGAAATTGTGAATTGTGACTTGAAAATGGTTAAGTGTAGCTACTTGAAATGTAACGTTAATGACTTGAACATGCTCAATTCTAGTTACTACAAATTGTGAACTTGTGACTTGAAAATGGTTAAGTGTAGCTACTTGAAATGTGAAGTTAATGACTTGAAAATTCTCAAGTGTAGTTACTACAAATTGTGAACTTATGACTTGAAAATGCCTAAGTGTTGCTACTTCAAATGTGAAGTTAATGACTTGAAAAAGCTTAAGTCTAGCTACTTGAAAATGATTTAAGTGTATTCACTTGATATCTGAACTAATGACTTGATTTTTATATGTTTTAATGTAAAGTTGCATATTATTGAATATCTATATTTTTGTAGATGGATCATCGTCTGTGGATGTATGATATGGATTATGGAAATATTGGTGGTTTAAAACTCCAATATCTTAATGGCGTTAGAGGTTTAATCGATCATGCGATGTCACTAGATCTATTTAAAAAAATGGAGTGTTTAGGTGTCCTTGTAGTTCATGTAGGTGCTTGAAGTTTTTTCAACCAGATATAGTTATAACTCATCTCTATCGTAATGGATTTAAGCCAAGATACTTTGTGTGGGTCGATCACGGAGAAAAAGATAGTTTGAATGATATATTTTATAATTTGTTGCTTGTGGATAAATATGACATGTTTGTACATGGTCGACATGCTAGGATTCAACATGCTAGAGTTCAACATAAGGTGCAACACATAGAGTACAACACAAGGATAGGATTCATGAAATGGTCAATGATGTTTTTGGTATTGGGGATGGGATGGAACCTGAACAGAATTTAGAAGAAGATCCTAATGAAGAAGCAGGAGGTTTCTATCAACATTTAGAAGAGGCCAGTCACCCACTATGTGAAGGGAGTCCGCATTCTGCTTTATCTGTTGCAGTTAGATTACTGAGTATCAAATCTGATTGGAATATTGCTCAAGCTGCTATGGACTCTATGGTTGGTCTTTTGGGTGAACTAGTAAATCCAGAGTTGAACATATCTCAGAATTTTTATCAAGCAAAGAAATTGGTTTCCAAGTTGGGATTGTCATATAATAGAATCCATTGTTGTATAAATGGTTGTATGTTGTTCTATAAGAATGATATTGAATTAGAAAATTGTAAGTTTTGTGGACACACTCGTTATAAGAGGACTCCCAGTGGAAAAATGGTTTCTATTAAGGCAATGCACTATTTACCTCTTATACCCAGGCTAAAGAGGTTGTATGTTTCAATGAGTTCTGCCCCACACATGAAATGGCACCATGAAAATAGAAGGTCACCAAGTGTCTTGTCTTATCCATCAGATGGAGAAGCTTGGAAGTACTTCGATAGAACTTATCCTGATTTTGCTAGTGAGCAAAGAAATGTTAGATTGGGGTTGTGTGCAAATGGTTTCACACCATTCTCTAATTCTGGCACACCTTATTCTTGTTAGCTTGTATTTATTACTCCATATAATCTTCCACCTGAAATGTGCATGACAAGTCCCTACATATTTCTAAGTTGTATTATTCCAGGTCCCCACAATCCAAAAAGTTTGATCGATATGTATCTCCATCCATTTATAGATGAATTACTACACTTATGACATGAAGGTGTAGTGACATATGATATATCAACTAAGCAGAATTTTATCATGCGTGCCAATTTAATGTGGACTATTAGCGATTTTCCTGCATATGGGATGTTGTCTGGTTGGATGACTGCTGGAAAGTTAGCTTGCCCATATTGCATGGAAAATAGCAAAACATTCACTTTAAAGTATGGTCGAAAAAATTCTTAATTTGATTGTCACCGCCAGTTCTTTCCAATGGACCACGAGTTTAGAAGGATGAAAAATGCATTCAAAAAGAAAAAGATTGAGAATGATCCGCCACCTCCATTACTGTCAGGGCATTAGATTTGGGAGAGAGTTTGTAATTTGCCTAAAGTTACAGATGGTCCACCCTCTAGACTTTCTGGATATGGTGTTGAACATAATTGGACCAAACAAAGCATATTTTGGGAGTTGCCATATTGGGGGGACAATAAACTAAGAAATAATCTTGATCCGATGCACATTGAAAAAAATTATTTTGATAATTTATTCAACACAATCATGGATGTTAAGGGCAAGACAAATGATAATTCAAAAGCTAGAATGGATTTAAAGGAGTATTGTAAGAGAAGAATTGTGGTTGAAGGAAAAAAATGGTAATTGTTTAAGCCCATGGCCAGTTTTTCATTCACATTAGCTGAGAAAGGGGAAATATGTGAGTAGGTTAAGAATTTGAGGATGCCTGAGGGGTATGCTTCGAATTTAGGAAAACGAGTGGATATAGAAGAAGGGAAGTTGATTGGTATGAAAATCCATGATTGTCACATTTTTATGAAGACCTTGATTCCTATCGCATTTAGCCACCTTCCTGAGAGGATATGGAAACCAATCACAGAGATAAGTTTGTTCTTCAAAGATTTTTGTTCGAAAAAGTTGTTGGAGAGTAGCTTGGACAGAATGGAGCAAAATATTCCTGTCATCACTACTAAGTTGGAGAAGATCTTTCCATGTGGCTTTTTTGATGTGATGAAGCATCTTCCAATTCACCTCATAGAAGAGGCACGTCTTGGAGGCCCAGTTCAAATGAGGTGGATGTATCCAAAAGAGAGGTAAATTTTTTTAATTTAATGACATCATTTTCTTAAAAGAATTACTTTTATCTACCTAAGATAAAATTATGCAGGAAAATTGGCGAGTACAAACAAACGATTAAGCAAAGGGGAAAGATAGAAGGATCGATTTGTGAAGCTTATCTTGCAAAAGAAACTGCTTATTTTTATTCTTACTACTTTGGGGATGAAGTACCATGCAAGAGAGATAGGTCCAATCGTAATGATGAAGGTGATGGTGATCCTATGTTTCCACCTATATCGATTTTTAACAATTTAGGCAGAGGATCTAAAAGTTATTGTACGCGAGCCCTCACTGGGATGGAAAGAAAATCTATTGTGACATATGTTTTGCTTAATTGTCCAGAGATTCAACCATATCTTGAGTAAGTGTAAATGATGTTATCGAATTATATTAATTTGTTTAGGATACTTCAGTAATAAAAAAATCTTATCGATGTATACTTGACAGTTTATTAATTGGCAAATGGGATAATGATGCCATATATACGAGGTTTTTCAATTGGCTGGAAGAATACGTAAGTATGATAGATCATATGTGCATTTACTAAAATTATATATAGGTCCTTTAATAAAATTTGTATTTTGATTCAACGATATGTAGCTTTTGGATAAACATAGTACCGTCAAACATTTGCCATTGGTGAGAGATATTATATTTGGTCCTGCAACTCAAATTCGGACAATGGATAAATATTGTGTGAATGGTTTCAAGTTTCAAACCGAGAAAGTTTCTAAGTATAAGAAAACTAATAACAGTGGCGTGTGTGTTGAAGGTGATGTTGATGGTAATGGTCAAATCGTTGAATATTTTGGTGTCATACAAGAGATATTAGAAGTCGGGTACCCTGGTTGGCCAAAAAAGAAGATAATTTTATTTCTGTACAAGTGGTTTGATCCATCACATAGAGGTACCAGGGTGAATCAACAACATAATATAATTGAAGTTAAGCACACGAAGCAATATAATCGTTATGATCCCTTTATTATTGCCCAAAATACCAGGCAGGTATATTATGCTACATATCTATTGCACATAGATAAAGTAAATTGGTGGGTGGTTATAAAGACTAAGCCCATGGGGAGAATTGAGATTGAGAATGTATCAGATATGACATACCAGAACGAAGTCACAGCTGTTGATCAGATAGTGGATGATGAGTTGGAAAACAATCTAGAACATCCTCAACGCATATTAGAAGAAGTTTCTGATGATGAGATCATTGACATTGCAAATACAACAGAAGAAATAGATGAGGGAAATGAATCATTCTAGGAGGACGAATGGGACCATGAAAACGAAACAACGGATGAGAAAGAATGGGAGAATGATGGAAATGAAACAAGCGATGAGGAAGATTGAGAGAATATAGATTAGCTAGTTTGTTTTTTTATTATCACCAGTTAGTGTATTGTATTTTGTTCATTAAAGTCTTTTGAGATTACTTGTTTGTACTAGTTATCTTTTTAGCCTAAACTCTGTTTACTAGTGTACATATTATTTTCTCTGTTTGTTACTTGAATATCTGAGGAAGTTCCACTTACTGGTGTACATGTTGCTTTCTCTGTTTCTCTGTTTATTGCTTTCTCTACTTTCATACATCTGTTAGTTACAACTTTGATTAATGTTCTCTATAATTTTTACTACCAGATTGTTGTTGTATACTAGCTGTTAGCTATAGAGTTATATATTGCAGGTTAATAAAAGAAAAAAATGGGTATACAGGTGATAATCATTCTTTAAATACCAGATTTCTGCTTTTATTTTTTTTCTGAACCTTACAGTAGTAGCTTTTAATCCGTTTGCTGAATCAGAACTACCTGTTCAAAGAAATAAAACATGGTCTAATCATTTGCTGGATTATATCCATAGAAAAACAGTGTGTGCTTGTGTGGTATTTGGATAATTTTGTTGGATGCATTTGGATTGAACTATAAGGAGGCAGGGGTGTATCATCATTGCCCAACCATCATCAGTTGGTATGATAATACACAACCAAATCTAAAACAATTTTGTTATTTCAATATGTGGGAAGAAAAAAAGGGTTACCAATAAAATATTTCAGCGAGTGGGTAAACGACAAAGGTTGAATAAAGATTACAGTCACAAACTATAGTCCAATCTGATCCAAACTATACCTATGTTTTCTCTGGGTATGCACCTCTTAGTATTCAAATAATTTATAATTTTCTATGAATCTGGTTGCTTTAATGATTTTGACAAGATTCCTTGTGATTCACTGGAATACGATATTTCTATTCTATGTAATTCTAGAGTTGGGCTTCATTACGTTGAGAAGCAGTCATGGAATTAAGTCCTTGCAAGAAAAGTTCATTAATTTCTCTTTTTTCTGTTAGAAATCTTACCACTGTTTCATTAATTAATTTCCTTCCTCCACTGTCCACCATCATGTGGGTGGCTAACTCCACTATCTCAGCAAATGTTATTTGGAACATAGTGTGAAAAATCTTAATCTCAGTCCACTATTTATGACATCTGTATAATTTTATATTCAGGCGCCCTATTGAAGAAATATTGAAGTTCCTGCCAGGTTCACATTCGGATACTAAGAGGGTAAACTTTTAGATTTCTGTTTATATTTTGTTCTTCACATGAATTATTTCTTTATTTGATCATCTTATGAAGGGACACAACTCTTAACCTGTTGTTTTGGCTTGTTTCTCTGCAGGGTGGATTTTCCAGCAGTCCATTATTGGACTCATTAAATGGATCTTTGCTTTGCTCGGACAAGTACGTATCGAAAGTGTATCCACTAACTAACCTGTAACATTCCCTGGCCTATAAAACACTGTCTAACATAAATTAAATGTAGTTTTTAGGTACATGTCATTATTACTTAAATCAGAAAGGCCACTAAATGGAGAAAAGTAAGTTTGGTTATTGAACTTAAAGTGATATTGATAAGACTATAGTATGAATGATTTTTCTAATTGGATCATATTGAACCAAGTCCCCACCTTATCACTCTTCTAAAACAACAAAGTTATATAAATTAGCAAAAAAAAATGAAGCAACTTTGGGAGTTTGAGAGTTCAAGATGTCCAATATTACTATTTGTTCAAGTACAAGTTGTTGTACATGTAATTACCTTTTAATTACTTGGATGTAAGTTTCTGAAAAGTTATATTTATAGGATGCTAGCATTACTGGTAGAATACAAATTAATTTTTATATGTTTTAATGTAAACTTGCATGCAGATGACATCCGGTAGTAGCGGTGATCGGCCTCGTCCTGATAAGAATTCGAAGTCAATTGCTAAAAAGAAATCTAGGACGCCTATAAATCCTGATGATATTCCTGGTTGACTTTTTTCACAACCACAGATGCACACCTCTTCATCAGGGAGGTCTTATATCCTATTTGGCACTGGTAATCCTGTAGATTATCATGATCCTAGAAAGCAGCGACAGGTATTCACTTCTTACGCTCTACATACTTTCAGGCCTCCTACAGATATAGGGACTTTAAGATTATCATCTGGTACTCCATTCCCTCGCGGTTCATCCCTCTACCTCTCAGGATTGCGGCTGATTGACAACTCTGACTCTGATGCCCAGACATCTACTCCCCCAGTTAACGAACCTTGGGTATTCCCAAGGGTAGCATCCGCATCTGGATCTGCAACTCCACCTCCACCTGTAGTAGATGATACTGATGCACATTTAATTAGTCTCATTCTTGGAGATAAGGACAGGCTTGGTAGAGTCTTCATCGAGCCTGATGGATCTACGTAAGTTTATTTTTTAATTCATAAGTTTATTTTTCATTAATAAAATATTCATGCTTACATATTTATTTTGTTACGTCAGTACTGTCACGTGACATGAGGTACAACTTTGCAGTAAGTGTTGTCTAGGGATTCTTTTGATGTACTAGATCAGTTTTGTAGATAGTTAAATTAGAGGAGGATTTGTTCACTAGACAACAACAACAACAACAATATAAGCGCTAAGTGCTTTACATAATTACTTTGTTCTTTTACAGGTGGCATCCCACATCAAAAGAAGTTAATAAGGCAGTAAGAGAGAGCCTTAAGAGGCTTTTTTCACAACCTTGGCACAGTTGGTCGGAGATTCCAGAAGACCATAGACAAACCATGTTTGAAGAGTTCAAGGTATACTAGATTTAATCATTATTTGGTTAACTTTAATAGTAATATATATTTCTATATGCTTGTGTGTGTATATATATATCATATAACACTACTCACTTGATTTTCAGACAATGTGTACTTGGTTGAAAAAACATAATAGAGTTATATCCACTATTTTTAGAGGAATGTTGGTGCAAAGCTACGCAATTGGCTTGAACGTGTTAGATGTACAGGCAATGTTGCACAATGGCTTCTCAAAATCGTATATGATGACTTGTGTATTTATTAAGAATCTTCTGAATATAAGGCAATCTCTGAGCAAAATAAGAAAGCTAGAGCCAGTCTTAAAGGTAGCTCATTGCATACCGGAGGTGCAAAGAGTGTTGGGGTCATAGTTCGAGAAATGGTATATAGTAACCTTAGGTTTTACTTTATGTATTTATATAAAGTTCATTAAATATTACTTGATTGTGCTTATTTACCTTTTTATTTGTAGGAAAAGGACTTGGGTCGCGAACCGACTTGACTTGAGGTCTTCAGACGAACACATCTGCTAAAAAAAATGAATGAGTTAGAACCGGATGTATGGGTTGAGCCCAGGGATGAAAATACCAATGTAAGACTTATTTATATTTTACTCTGTTATACCTTTATATTTAATTAGCTATATCATTCTCTTATTGGCTACCTTTTGTTATCTACTAGCAAGTAACCCGTATAGTTCTTAAGGTTCCAAGGATTTGGTTTTTGGTCACTTGGGTGTTTATTCAGTGGTGATTCAATATGCACTTTTATTCTCTTTAAGGTGCCGAGAGATAGTACCTTAAAGCTATAACCTTGATCGATCAAAAACTGTTGTCTTCTGGTTGAGTAGTACATTTCCTGCATTTCAACATAGTTTGTAAGGTCATACTATTAAAATTGTTGTATCCAAATGACGTATAAGAAGATATCAGATATCAATAGAAACTAACAAATATAAAAGGATTTTGCACCTGGGTATCTGTTGACACGAGGGAGTAAAAGAATGTTATACTCCTCTTTACCTCCTTCCATCCTATCTTGATGATGCCCCTGTAAACACAACAATGAGCTAAACATAGTTGGATTTGGAAATATGTAATGAAATCTAGGGCTTCCATTAGTTCGCATGTTAGGTAAGAAGTTGCAATATCTATATATCAATTCTCATACTTAACACGGTTTTCTTATAGAATATATATTTCCACAAGAGGTCAGATATTGATTACACGCATGCATTTATCTAGAGTAAGCAACTTATCTTCAACTCATAACTCCCTTTTGACTCTCATTGGTAAGTTATCCTACGAAAAAGCGTCCACAAAAGATGAGACAAATTTTAATGGTTCTGCTTATTTGAATATTCTCATACTAATGGGTGATAAAGTCATAGATGTATTTATAGCTTTAAGCTTTCTCTTTTTTTTTCCCTTTTTTGATTACTCAAAAATTCCCAAGGACTTGTAGCAAAAGGTTTGAAACCTGATAGATAATGGATCCACTCTTCTACCCTTTATTTATAGAAGGTTTTTATCGATGGCATGGTCGAACCTGTGACGTACTTTAAGCTTTCTTAGAACTCGTTAGTTAGATAGAAGATACTCAGGGACCACATAGTTTCAAAGTCCATATCCAGAACCCCATTGAAGAAAAAAGAATTTTTTCTTTTGTGCCAATTTGTCAATTCATAAAAAAGTTCAAGAATTTCATGGGCTTGTCAGCAGCCACACCTCTCTCTGACATATTGGTCATATGAGATATCTCCAGGTTTAGGGGGGTTCATGATACGGGAATAATCATGGATATGGACTTAGGAGAGTGCGTGTTGGACCCGAGCCTTGGCATGTGCAATTGAAGTGTAAAAGAGGCCCAAAATGCACCTAAATCAGCCCATAAATTACACTAGATGGGTGTCTACTCTTTGAAGGGCCTTTTGGCCATTTTAACTTATATTTTGTAATAGATATAAAAGGAACATTGTAGGGTTTTAGACTTAGTTGATGAATGAAATTGTAAGTCTTACAAGACAAAGAAACACAAGTCCTCTTTCCTCGAGGCACCCAAAATCGAAATTAGGGCTTAGACAAGTGTAGAATCACTTGTGTTTGCATTTGCTTGGAAACATTGATGCTTGGGAGGTGGATTCCGATCTTGTGTCTTTGTAAGAGATAGGTTTATTGTTTTGTGTAGTGTTAAGGGTCCAAGTGTTACCATTATTGGGTTCTTAATATTATACCTTCATGTGGTCTATCTATTTATCTTTCTTCTTTCGTAATCTTGTATTCATTTTGTATCTTGTATTGTGAAGCCATTTTTGTTGTTGTTGTTGTTGTTCTCATTGTTGTTTCATCTTGTGTTGTTAACTTAGTTTGTTATTGGCTGCAAAGGGTGTCAAACACCTAGTTATATTGTCCTTCTTGTATTTCATTCTTGAATCCGAGAGTGGTCTTCAAAAGGGTCCTCGATTCTTTGAATTAGTGGACTGTTTTTGGAGTGTGTTTGGACTATTTTGAGCCAATTTCGTGTGTTCCTTGGTTTTCTTGTATCATTTGGTATCAAAGCATGGCTTGATCTTGTTCCTACAAGATCAATCTTGGGCTTGCTTGTTAGAAAATTAAAAAAAAAATTATTGAAAAACTGAAAATTTCAGAAAAATTGCAATCTATCCATTGTTGTTGTCTTGTCCAAAATTGTGTTCTTGTGGTGTTCTTTGCCGAGATTTGTTCTTGAGTCTAGGTCTAGGAGTGTTTTACTTGTTTTGTGTGTTTGTAGTGTTAGTTTTGTTCCTCACTAACACTTTGAGTCGATCCAAACTTGAGCTTGAATTGTTAATATTGTTGTTGTGAACAAAGTGTGGCCGATTGGATGTTGTTGTTGTTCTAGCCTTGACCGAGTTAAAGGCCTTGTGTTGTGATGGTGTTGTAGATATTGAAAGGTTGTTGTTGTATTCTTGTTGTTCATCACACCTTTGACCTTTTGTAAAATCGAAAACACAACACAAAGGGGACTTAGTCGGTTGTTGTTGCTATCCTTGTGTTCTTAGCCGTGAGATTGTTGACCTTGTTTTGGTGTACTTGTTGTTCTTGTGAGATTGTTGTTGGTTGTTCTTGTTGTGGTTGTTGTTTTCTTGAAGTTCTTCACCATATTCATCACCTTGTTAGTATTAAAGTGAACTTAGATCTTAAAAAAGTGAAAGACAAGGTGTAGTAGTTGTTACCCCCAACCACCAAAAGACTTTACATTACATCTGCACCACTTTTCCATAAACCAAGGGTCCATGTTTTAAGGAAAAGTACAAGTCTAGTCAAAGACTTTTGAGTCTTGAAATTTTAATTCCAAAGACTAGTTTGTATTTCCCTTCATTGAACAATTTTCACCAAAGTAAAAAATTATAGAATTGATCAAGACTTCCAAATTTGGAAAATAAAATTGTTGAGAACCGAGGCCAATCATGGACTGCCACATCACCAATTACTATTCACCAATAAATTTTAAGCTCAAATTTTGATCTTTTAGTTTCATTTTGTGTCTTTAGTTTCGTTTGTTGATTCTCATACTAACGTACAAGCTAGTGACCAATTACTAGATTGTGAGTTAGTTTGAAACCATATTTTTTTATGTGTGTTTACGTTCCTTTGTGTGTTTCATTCTTTTGAGTCGTTGTACACACTGATTCACCTCTCAACAACTCTTGGAGTACAAGCAAGCTTACAACACTTGTGGGATTGAGTGTGAGGGATCCAAGAGATAAGAAATAAAAGAGAGAGTGAGGATGTTTATGTACAACTAATGTTTTCTCTATTTTGTAGGTAACTCCTTTGCCATAATGGACACCATTTTGGCCCACCTTGATGCTATTGCCCGAGAAATAACTAAGATGAATGCGGGTTTTGACAAATTGGGCTCGGATATGTCTACTATACTTGAGAGGTTGGATCGAGTGGAGAGTCGAAGGAACTCTCATATTTCTACTCCCAAGGCTTTACCTCAAATGATCAACCCTCCAAGACCACCACTAAATGACATAGACATAAGCCAAGCCAACAAATATCCTCAAACCCGAGACCTAAATAAGTAACTTCCCCCTCAATTCGATCAAGTCCAACAAGAGGGACTTAGAAGCTAATTTCCTTCCAGCCAAGCTCCACAACCGAAGCCCCCCTTACCAAATCATTCCTCTCAATCGAAACTCCACTTCACCAAAATCGATATATCCATGTAGAGGAGTATGGTAGAAAGAAACATAAAGGATATGGAGACTACTACAATACTTGTATGATGGTAGGAGACTTATTTTGGATGAGATTGAAGACAAGGCTCAAGATGGAGAGGAAGCCAGGGTTCAAAATGAAAATAATGGCCGAGACTTGTTGTTATTGAGCCCTCGAATTCTTCATGATTTTGTGGACTGTTTTGACTTGTTTTTGTGACTTGTTTGTGGATTATTTTGAGTAGGTTTCCTTTGAAGTGACCAATTGAATGAGGTGAAGCCGTGAATTTGTGGGCAAATTTCTCTCAAGATGGAGAGGATGATACGGGAATAATCATGGATATGGACTTAGGAGAGTGCGTATTGGACCCGAGCCTTGGCATATGCAATTGAAGTGTAAAAGAGGCCCAAAATGCACCTAAATCAGCCCATAAATTACACTAGATGGGTGCCCACTCTTTGAATGGCCTTTTGGTCATTTTAACTTATATTTTGTAATAGCTATAAAAGGAACATTGTAGGGTTTTAGACTTAGTTGATGAATGAAATTGTAAGTCTTACAAGACAAAGAAACACAAGTCCTCTTTCCTCGAGGCACCCAAAATCGAAATTAGGGCTTAGACAAGTGTAGAATCACTTGTGTTTGCATTTGCTTGGAAACATTGATGCTTGGGAGGTGGATTCCGATCTTGTGTCTTTGTAAGAGATAGGTTTATTGTTGTGTGTAGTGTTAAGGGTCCAAGATTTACCATTATTGGGTTTTTAATACTATACCTTCATGTGGTCTATCTATCTATCTTTTTTCTTTTGTAATCTTGTATTCGTTTTGTATCTTGTATTGTGAAGCCGTTTTTGTTGTTGTTGTTGTTCTTCACATTGTTGTTTCATCTTGTGTTGTTAACTTAGTTTGTTATTGGCTGCAAAGGGTGTCAAACACCTAGTTATATTGTCCTTCTTGTATTTCATTCTTGAATCCGAGAGTGGTCTTTAAAAGGGTCCTCAATTCTTTGAATTAGTGGATTGTTTTTTGAGTGTGTTTGGACTGTTTTGAGCCAATTTCGTGTGTTCCTTGATTTTCTTGTATCAGTTGACCATTAACCCTATTTGTAAGACCCAAATGAATAGGACATTACTAAGTTGATTGGAATAGAAAATGATGTTGCTAATTTAAAGCACATAACATTATCCGGAGGAGACATGTAACTATTGACTTACAAATATCTGTCCAGGTACATTTGGATTGAGTGATATTGAAGCAACCTTGTATATTTCTTCAACTGTCTGCATATCAAATGTAAAAAATGAAATGTTCTGTCTTAGGTATATAAGAGTCCAATACCAGAAAAACTGTGTTAGGTGCATATAGGCAAAATCTTAGAAAACTTGCATTTTGAAACTATAATATGTCTGTTGCTGGTGGGACGTGGCATGTATCCCGTGGAATTAGTCGAGGTGTGCGCAAGCTGGCCCGAACACCACAGTTATAAAGAAAACTATAATATGCCTAGTTGGTTGACCTGCTTAATACCAGTAGGTACATCACGGTAATCAATATTAAAGAGTTTTGACTTCCTAGAAATGCTGGCAACATACACTAAATATTTGAATTTATTTCCAGTTTCATGTTTAAAAACCTCAGAATGTTTGTTTTTCTTTTTTCCTCCTGTACAGAAATGCTTATAGAATAGTCTGTTAGCTAAGTACATGTTCCTACATATCTCAGGGGGAATTTCAACTTGAAAATAGCTAGGAAGAAGACTAAACATCTTCTCGTTATATATATGGTGTTACAGAACACAACCACCTTGTTATTTGTATAAGGAATTTACCTGGACCATCACTTGCTAGAGATATTTTATCAGTTATCAGAATACTTTTACTTGATACTATTCTGCCAAAGGTTCCTACTAGCCGATCTGCAGGGAGTTTATATGCATTGTATTTATGCTGCTGTCTAATTCCACAATCATCTTTTAGATTTGTGCTTTAGTGTAACGCCCCAAGAACCTATCCCGAGATGTCACACGGTGCTTAAGGCCACACACAGCCTTAAGCTAACCTCTGAGCCTGTCTTTACTCCTATAATTCACCATGACAATCATCGAGCGGTAATAAGGAAGAATAATCATGCCATGAACATACTGAGATACAAAATAATATTGTCCTGTACAATCAAAATACCAAGGTTCTGTACATACTGGTACTCTAGTCTGACAAAGCCTCTACTACATAAGACTGAAGAGCCATTGGGACAGATCCCCAACTGGCTCATGCTGAACGGAAAAATAAACAACCATCACTTAGCAAGACAAAAATCATGAACATAGGTCCTCGAACCATGAGGACTCACCAACTGTAGGAATGTAGATGAAGGTACTCGTAGATCACTATCGCGGCTGAGACTGAGCACCTGAACCTATATCACGAGGAAATATAGAATACAAAAGGGTATGAGAGTTAGTACTTGGGAATGTACTGAGTATGTAGGGGTGGATGCAACATTTTAAATAATATCATAAATGTATAAGAAAACCATGCATGCTAACAGTAATAACTCTCTTCGCTTGAATTATCTGAAACATTATTTCCATAAATCATCAGTAATAACACGTGCTTTATAAATCTCATAAATCATTCAACTCAACTCCAAAAGCTTTGACCCATGACTTAGAGCGACTCGATAACTCAAGGTATTTAGATTATTATGGGTTTAGGAGTTTCTTATAACCGACATAACTACTCCATGTGAGCCGCATAGAGTCCAACGTTTTGCCCTCCTAAGGAGAGAACCCCACATTGGCAGGGGTGTCGTACTCTTGCCAGAGAGTATAACCTCAATCTCATCATCACAATCTCATACTCAGTCTTTGGCCCACAACTATCAACATCAATCCTATGGTGGCACGTAGTTCTGGGAAAATACCAAATTTTCCGCTCGGTGCTAAATACTCCTCCAAGACTCAGCTCAGAACGCGTTAGGAAATCCACCTCAATCAATATCAACTCATAGGTCTATCATGATGACCAAAACAACAGTATATCTCATCAGTAAATCATATACGACTGTGGATTCCTAACTCGACTCAATTTCAAACAATGTTTCTCAACATCAAGTACATTTGCTTATCAAATCATTTCAAATGCCAAAGCTTCAAGGAAATATCATCAAACTCATTCTTGACTTTCAATTCAAATATCGATATATATATATATATATTCAATAGTCAAATTTCTCATAGAAAAACACAAATCTTGACGCTTATCATAAATCACTTAGAAATCATCAATATATAATGACAATATACATCTCATGGAATAAATACTCAATTTAAGAAGCATGACGATGAAATAACCATAAATATCAAGCTTATTCAACTCAAGTCTCATAAATCATACATAAATAAATTTGGGTGTAAACCCACTTGCAAAATCATGTAAATCAATAATAGAAAGTACATCTTTAGGCACAAGAACGAAAGGAGTGTTCTTGTTCAAATCCCACATACCTTGGATTTTGATTTGAAGATGTGAAAACTTGTTTGGAACTCTTCTCACACTTTTAGGCCAAGATTATTGATGCCTTTGACTTGGGAAACTTAGTTCTTGAACAACTCGGAGAAATTCATGGAAGATTCTCTAAATTTCTTGAAAGAGGATTTGGATTTTGGATCTTGTAGAAACCCTAGTTTCTAGGAGATTCTTGGAATATTGGAAGATAAAGGAGAAGGAAAATGAGTGGCTCTTCTCCACTTTGATATATATATAAGACCACATGGGGAGGAAATGACCAAAATGTCCTTTTTTGAAAATGCTAAAATTTGCTGATCGGGGCGGGCCTGTGACGGTCGATCTGACGGTCCGTCAAGTCTCCTGACGGTCTACCAGATCGTCCCTCACTTGAACGCCAAAACTGGAACATTTTGCCTTGACGTGACGGTTGAAGTGATGGTCCGTCAGGAAACTGACGGTCCACCAAGTCGTCCGTCACTCGAGGGCCAGAAATGAGATATTCTGTCTCGACCTGATGGACCCCTTGACGGTCCGTCAACTTTTTGATGGTCCACCAACTTGGCCGTCGCACGATGGACTAAAAAAAGAGTCACTGCCTCGGCTTGACGGGGCACTTGACGGTCCACCAGAGACCTGACGGTCCACCAGGTCGACCGTCAAACCTGGGTGATCCGACACCGTTCAGTAAAACAGCCATAACTCTTTCGTCCGATGTCGGATCTCAATGAAATTGGTATGGATCGAAAGCTTATTCAATGCTCTACATGAAAAAAAATAGAAATTAGATAAATACAACATGGTTTAAACATAAATCACTTTGGAAGTCATACATATCCACTCAAAAGACGGATTTAGACTTAAGAAACGATCGGGGTACTACATTTAGTGCTTGTTTTGACTCTTAATAATGTTACTGGGAAGAACATGAAATACAACATTCTTTCCTATCCTTGTCTTTTTTAAAATTCAGTAAAATTTACTAATGTGTCTTTTTTAATATGCAGAATGAATTTATACACTACTTGTCTGAATTTGGTTCAACCAAGCCTACACAGGAGGAATCAAGTAAAATTTGGATCGAAAAAGTGGTGGGAGGACAAAAAAAAGGGGAAAACCTATGGGTTTGGTTCTTGAAATGAGTTACGACATCTTCTTGCTGGATCGGCTAGTATTGGTTCCTCGCGCCAGGTTGAGGCGATTGACGGTGTTCAGCTTGCTGCTATGTCGCAGCAGATTGCAGATCTTTCACGGGCCTTCGCACAGTTTGTTGCTCAAAATGAAGTCATGAGCAAGACAGTCGAGGAACTCAAGAAACACGTTGTTAGCATGAGTCACCATCGTCACCGTTCTCCATCTCCTGATTCAAGTAGCAAAGAAGAAACAGAAAGTGATGAGTTTGTTGACCCTACTCCTTAGTGTTAGTTGGATTTGCTTCTAGACTTTTTTTAGACATTAATGTTTGAACTTAACTTTTAACTTTTAAATTAAGAAGCTTAAAGACTTAAGTGTTTTGAATGTTTTTGAATTACCTGTTAAGTGTTTTTGAATATTGAATTAGTGTTTTGGATGTTGTTGAAGCGTTGATGATTTGAATTACTTAAATGTTTTGATGATGTAGTTCTTTGTATGATTAGTAATTTCTATTGCATGACTATATATTAAACTGTATTTATTTGGCAGGTGGGATGTAGAAAATGCAAATATTTGCATTCCAAAAAAATGCAAAAAAGCGACGGACAGGGTATCTTTTGGCCGTCGCTTTTTTTAAATATATTTCTAGAAATGTGACGTTTTGCGTCGCTTTTTAAATCGGTAATTTTTTTTAAAGATTAACGACAATGATCGTCGCTTTTTATTTATTATGAAGAACAAAAAAGCGACGACCAACGTCGCTTTTAAAAAAATATATTTTATTTTTCTCAAATTACGACGGACAATGTCAATTTTTCTGGAAAAAAACTTTTTTTTCAATAAATCGACGATGTCCGTCGTTTTTTGTTCATCATGTGTTCTTCACTGAAGAACAAAAATCGACGTACAACGTCGCTTTTTAAAAAAATAAGTAAATTTTTTTTCTCCTAAAAGCGACGTTGTCTGTCGAAAAAAAAGCAACGCATGCCGTCGTTTTCAAAAACCAACGCCCCTTTTTGAGACAAAAAAAAAGCGACGGATTTCCGTCGCTTTTTTACATTTTTTTAGTTGTGACTTCACCAAGTTGGTTGAAATATTTTCTGAGCCGGGGATCTATCGAAAATAGTCTCTTTACTTTATTCAAGGTAGTGGTGTACACTTTACCCTCCTCAAACCTCACTTTATGAAAATACACTTGGTATGTTGTTGTTGTAGTTGTCAAAGATAACATCAGTAAGTTTGCCAAAAAGAAGGTTTAACACCTTCGTAAATTGGTGTTATTCTTTGTGATTCCCATTGCATTACTCAGGTGAAAAATAGATCAGGTAGCATGATTCTCAGAATTTTGAAGGCTCATGGACTTGCTTCTTTGATTCTCGAGGGTCTCTACCACCTTATTAAAAAAATAGTTGCAAGTCGAAATCATTTTGATAGAAACTGAAAAGGCAAGGATTCCAAGTTTATTGTTGATTCTTGTTGAGAGCAGGATTCACTGACTTGCTCACTACAATAAGAAAAAGAAAAAGCTTGTTGGGGGCATTCGGAGTGCAACTTTCTTTGTCGAGTCTTATCTTTGAAATTCTAAGTGCAACATTTTTGGTGTATGCCCTACATAATGAAATCAGACAAAATTAATTTATAAATTCAAGATAAAACATGAGTGGGGTCGATTGAGAGCATACACTGACATTCAAGAAAAGTTCTACTAGCACATCTAATATATAATAATTAATCAAACTAAAGAATAACCTAACAAAAATTTATCAAAGTCATATTTGTTTGAGATACATATAAAAAATTTTATTAAAAAATAATTATATTTGCCCACACAAAAGTTGAAACAAATAAGTATTCTACCATATGTCCACATCACATCAAAACAGAAAATTTACAATTCGTTTACACTAAAGAGAGAGATAGGCATAGTTAAAAATAATTGGCAAATTTATATAATTAGAAAAAAAAATAAGTATTTTAATTGGGCCATTTATTTAACGCAAATAAGAAAAAGAGAAAATACTCTATTACCACCTTGAACTATACGTGAAAAGGTTGAGACACACCCGAACTTTAGAAGGGTCCTATTACCCTCCTCCCCCTCTCCGGATTAATTAAAACTATATTTTTTATAACCTTAGCGCCTACGTGGCACAACACACTAAAGGGTCCACGTAGGCACACGCGTGTGCCACGTAGGCACTAAGTTTGTCAAAAATACGATTTTAATTAGTCCAGAGGTAATAGGACTCTCCTAAAATTTAGGTGTGTCTCAGTTTTTTCGCATATAGTTCAAGATGGTAATAAAGCATTTTTCCTAAGAAAAATACGTGATTACTAATAAAAGGCTAGATTGTAGGAGTGGACTTCGTATATGATTCAAATAAGAACTTTCTGTAATCAAGTTTAATTGATTTCAACCTTTTAAAAATTTTCTTTTCCATATATATTGGGAGTATAATACATTTTTACAATATATTTTCAAGTTATCCATATAATTAAGGATTGTTTACTTTTTTTTTTCTTACCATATACTTTTAAGAGCCGATATTATAAAAATAATTAAATAAAAATTAAGGAAAGAGGTGTAAAGACGATTTTGTCTAAAAACACAATTTTTTAATGAAGGACAAAAAAATCAAACAATATTTTTAAGGCCCTTCACACTTTTAATATAACTAGTTTAGCCGCACGTGCCTCGCACGTGCAACTTTTGATTAATTATTTAAAACTAGACGATTTTATCTATTACAAAGGTTTTTAATGAAGTGCAAAAAGTTCAAAATATATATTTTATTGTAAGCACGTGTATATTTTATCATTAGAAGTTTCAAGTGGTTAATGGATTTAATATATTGTAGATGTAGATTTATAGACATTTTAAATTTCTTAAAATCAAATTTAGTTGATTTAGAATTTTTAAACTAATGAAAAAAATATTGTTGTCATTAATTCTGATGACTCTAATAAGGAAAGGTTTACCATAAATATATTTAATTAATTTTCAGCTATTAAATATTTGAAAAAAATAGTAAAAAGATGATTTTGTTTAAAATAAAGACTTTTAATGAAAGACAAAAAGTTCAAACGATATTTCTAAGGTCATTCACACTTTTAATATATTATAGATTATAGATATAAGTTATAAATATAGATATAAATAGAGATATAAATATATATCGATTCTCTTTTTAATAAATATTTTTTAAATTTATTATCTTTTGAATTCCTTATCAGAACTCTTGGATCAATCATTACTAAAAAGTTTTTTTGTGTATAACTTTGAATAAATTTCGACTGACAACAAATTTTTGAATAACTTAACTTATTAGATATTTATTTCTATTCATTCTAATTTGACATATTCAGTTGTCTTCAACAAATAATTCCATCATGAAAATTGAAAATAAATTATTTTGACATGTCTTAACCAAAGAAGGAAGAATTGAGATACTAGAGAGTGATGTGATGGTTATTGTGTGTCCTCTAGCTAATGTTGGGGGTTAAAATTCTACTATCCTTTTTTTTTTCCTTTCTTCTTCTAGAATTGGATCTACCTAGGGAGTGGGGGCATGTGTTGGTGTCTCTAGTATTTTATTAACTAGACATAAAGAGTCTGTGTTTGCATATATTATTTTTTGATTTTAATTTATATGATATAAATAAATTTTGGAGAGTCAATTAATTTTTTTTTGTACGATCTTTAAATATTTTAAGTTTTTAATGATATACAATACTTTTTATATAATTTTAAGACAATATATGTTACTTTCATTGTTTGAATTTATGTGTCACTATGATTTGTAGATGTTTGTATGGTCGTTAAATATTTTAAGTTGTTAATCATTGCAATTATAGTATTTTTACATAATTTTCAGATAGTATGTATTACTCATATCCCAATTATGTGATTGTGATAGTATATGGAGAATCAAAGTTTTTATATGTTGATCATATTTTAAGTTGTTAATTATTGTGATTTATGATTTTTCTACGTTGTTTTTAAATAATATATGTTACCTTCTCTGTCCCAAGTTATGTGACTGATATAATTTTGAGAGTGAAAAAACTTTTTAATGTCCTTCAAATATCTTAAACCGTTAATTATTGTAATATATATTAACTTTTATGTAATTTTTAAATACATAACCGATAAAAATAAGATAAAAAAATTAAAATAAAGAAAAATAATAATATATATAAAAAAGTGGGTTAGGTCTGCAATCTGGGGGGACAACTTTTAGCTGCTTCCCAAGCCACTTATATGATTATCTGTCTATAATATTTTAAGTTGTTAATTATTGTGATTTATTATATTTTTTGCGTTATTTTAAATAATAAATGTTACTTCCTCTGTCCTATGTTATGTGGCTGATAAAATTTTAAGAGTGACCTATTTTTTTATGTTCTTAAAATGTCTTAATCCGTTAATTATTGTAATTTATAGTAACTTTTATTACTTTTTACATACATAATAGATAAAAAAAATAAGGCAAATAAATTTTAAATAATAATAATAATAATATATAAAAAAGAGGCTTTATCGGCAAGCTGAAAGGACAACCTCTAGTAAAGTAATTTAAGTACTATTTATTATTCTTTCATTATTTTCTTGTTTTAATTGTATTTTAAATTATACTATTTTTTTCTCATTCTTTGCTTGTTTTATTCCTTTAATAAATTTTTTAAATCTAACACATTGAAATTTCTACTTTTCTTTTGTTATGGTAAAACTTTATACAATTAAATAACATGTGTGTTGATTTTCACCGACATCACAACGTTAAAATATAACAAAAAATTAAATAGAAGCATATCTTCAGATATAATTGTTCAAGTGTAATAAAAAATGTTTTCGTCTTGTCCGAACTTCTTGTGTAACAAGAAAGTGATAAGGAAGATCCTAAGCTAGTCTTTGATCATAGATTCTTAAATATTTTTGAAAAATTAGATTAGGATGAAGTTTGGTTTGAAGCTTCAATATGTGTGTGGCTATGATTTTGGGAAACATATTTCACTCTTTTCTAAATAAATAAATAAAAAAAATATGAAACATGATTTATACCATAAGGTCTAAAAATTATTAAAAATACTCATAAGTTTGACACAAATAATCATTTTTATAATGAACCATATAATGCATTATTCAAAAATCATAACACAATATATTTTAATAAAACTACTAGTTATACGATGATTAGCTATTATAATTTGTCATATTAATGGCATATCAGTTGCGAAGATTCATTAATGGAAGAAATAAATAATAACAACAGTAGTAACTAGTCATTCTTTACGTAATCTTTTCATATCATCTCTCTCTCTCTCTCTCTCTCTATATATATATATATATATAAGAGACTCTTAATACATCCTATGTGGCATGTCTTAGAAGCCTCAAATACTATATTTTTTTTGTATTTTTTTTTGTATTTTTTTAATTTTAAAAGGTTAAAAATTCACCTTAACATTATACAGAACATTAAAGATAGTCATATTAAATAACTTTCATCATCAATGCTATTAAACTTTTCTCATTTATGTGCTATGTAAAAAGAAAAAAAGAAAGAAACACTCCTTAAACTCTCTTAATTGTTGACACCTAATTTTTGTCCTCCACATTTCAAATTAGTTTTTGAATTTCTCAATTTGAAATAGTTTTAAAATATTTATTTTAATTACTTTGAAATAAATTTTAAACCTGCCTTTTGAATTTAGGTGAAATTAATATATTTAGTGTTTAATTATACATGATTATATAATTATCAGTTAAATAAAATTCTTTAAAATTTATTCAGAGTGAAAAGTTTGATTAAATTGCAAATATTCTACTTTTCTCAAGATCGATTGAAAATAAGAAATTGATGACATAATTAGTTTCTTAATTTCTATTTATTATTATTAAAAAATAAATAAAATAAAATTGTGTTTCATTAAATATTTATTTTAAAATTATTAAATTTGAAAAATTCGTTAAATTAATTAAAGGATAATTTCGTCTCGACTTTATCCGAATTTACTCATTTAAGACTATTTCATTAACATAAAATAACCTCTCGTATCTTCTTGGGCCAGCCTTTCCAGCCAGCCCAATATTAACAGCAAAACCAGCTGACCCGCCCCAACACCAGCCCATTACATAACTCCAGCACCCTTTAGCCCAATTTTCCCACCGACCCGGCCCACATTCTTATTTCCCCTGTTACCCGACCCAAACAGCAACATCAACAATCAGCAAAACACACAACAATATCATCCACAACAACGAACAACATCGACAACAACACCATATCAGCACCCGACAACATTATCAACAACTACAGCAATCCGTATCAGCAACAACAATAACAGCCATATTTTCGGAAAACTCCCAAAGAATTCATCGAAATCGTTTGAATCTCGACGGTGAATTGAAACTGCGGTGGAAGTCGTTCCGACCAGAGTTCGTAGTCCTAGTCGCTGCTCCAAAGAAGGTAAAAGTCTCGTTTTCTTTCTTTATGTCATGATCTCATAGTAACGATGAAAATTGTTTGGTCGTGTATGTATGATGGTTGTTTGATTTTTGGTGAAAACTCCTGAATTTGAGAAGGTATAAACTCTGTTGTAGATGTGTGAAGTTGAAAATCTTTAAGCCTTGATGGTCTTCTATGATTACTCCCATGCTCGAAATTTTTAAATGAACAAAGATGAGATTTTCTTTTTCTTCTCTGTTTTGGGGCAAAATAAAACTATTATGTTTCTTTCGGATTGGGTACTTGGTGTGGGGAAGAAATGTGAAGTCTCCACTTACAGGTTACTGCACTCTTGTAATTTTTCTTGGATTAAAATGAGCTTTGACTAGAACATAGAGTTACGTTTTAAAGTATCCTTCGAGTCCGAAAGAATATTGTTTACTTGAATTGGTCGCATTAATTTTTGCCTTGATTTGATCTGAATACCTTTCGGAAATAGGAAGCTTATCGAGTCTTTTAGGTTTATAGTGTCAAAGGGCTCGACAAAACTAAGAGGAACTCAACTAGAGACGGGCATTCACGATATGCTTTTATCTTTGGAAGTTCCTAGCTTAGTAAAGTTCCAGATGAACATTGATGTTTCATCTCATATTATGATTACTGTAACTTTCCCTACTTTCCTAGCCTATGTGTTTATCACCTCAATGACATGAGAGGAAAGAATGTGAAACCAAGTTGCTTTTCCTTCCATGACTAAAATCAAGCAGTCTTTTTGTGTGTTTTGGACAGTTTTAGTTGACCTCTTCACTTACTACTAGCTTTATTTTGGGAACAAGATTGCAATTATGTGAAATTTATTACAAATTTCCACCGCCCTTGCTTGCTTTTCCCCTAGCTTCCTATATTCTCAAAAATAAGTAGAAGGAATAAATTGACATTTGAGAAGCTGGATTAGCTGTTAAGGCGATTCATCTTGTTAGTTTCCTGTCGATGCATTTTGTGAAAGCATTTTTCCTTTTTTTTTGTAAATACTATGAATGACTGCTAATCTTTTTCACGTTTCTTTTCCATGTGAATTCATCCGAGTCCCTCGGACTCCCATACCTCACATTTCGTTGGGTTAAATCCAACTTTCATTGAGTCAAGACCATACCAAGTCCACAAAATGGATCAATATACCATAGACATCTGCTGGTATACATAGTATACAGAAGATATACACAGATATTTGGCAAGATATGAGAAAAAGGAAGCTGATTATTCAGCTGGAGGAACAAAGGGGGCGTATATGACTGATTCTCAGTCACGTATACGTCAATTATGCAGAGAAAACGTGAAGAAATTGAGCTGTGATATACAGCCGATATACACAGCTGAAAGAGGGCTGAAAAAAGGCCATTTAAATAGGCCCAAAATCAATAACATAAATTCAAACTCTTTTAGTAGTAATTACACTCCCATTTTTTTAATTACTTTACTCTCTCTCTCTATTAATATACATAACATAGCCGACATATACATAGCATTCTGTGTATATGTTGAGATTTTTGTTATATGTTTAGGGAGTTGGGATTTTTTGTAATATTAGAAATATAAGTTGTGTATTTGTGTAATTTTTAGTTATTTTTGTAGCTTGTATTGCTTATTTGTATTAACTAAAGGAAAAACTACATAGAGTAGCATAACTAAGACTTACATTATAAAAAATAGCAACACTTTAATGAAATTACACTGTGTAGCAACAATAGCATTATTTTAAAAGTTGTCCCATACTTTTACCGTTTTAGAGAAGTTACCTCCCTTTTTCACGCTTTTCTCCTTCTTTTTTCTTTATTTTATTTTTACTTTTCCCTTTATTCACCCATTATCAGATTATTTTTTTCCCTTTATTCACTCCATTATCAGATTGCTTTTTCACCTTTATAGCATGATCTGATAAGGATATTGTTCCTCTTTCTCAGGTAACTAATTAATTCAGTTATTGCATGTTTTCAGTTTTTTTTTTCTTACTGTAATCTATTAGCAACTCTGACTTTAAGTTTTTATGCTTTAATGGTTGAACATACACCAAAATAGGGTTGTGCAAAAATCGAACCGACCGATAAACCGAATCGATAAAAATGTTATTGGGTTATTGGTATTGGGTTATCGGGTTAACGGTTTTTTATTGGTTTTATAAAAAATTTTATTGGGTAAACGATTCGGTATCGATTTTATTTTATTGGGTTATCGGTTAAACCGATAACCCAATAAGGATACACTAAGTTATTGTTTTATCCCTATTTATGTTATATGTTTAAATATCTCTCTCTCTTTATCTCTCTCTCTCTATATATATATAGATATGTGTATGTATATAGTTTATATGCACTACTAATTCATAATTCAGTGATTCACGTATATAGTTTATATGCACTACTAATTCATAATTCAGTGATTCACAAAGTATTAACCTATTCAGGGCAACAAAGACAATATAAAGTTCAGCTATTAGCGTAATAAAAAGCTTGAAGCATTTATAGCTTCCAACAATTAGGATTCAATTTTTTTCCTAACTAACATTCAGTTCAAGTTTGAAGATTCTTGTAAACTAAAATGCATTCCGTAGGTTTTGGCGGTAATTAAGATTTCATTTTTTTATGTTAGTTGTTACTATTTCTATTTTATAAGCATTTTCTTATTGGTTAAACCGAAACCGATAAGAAAATATCTTATTGGTTAGTTATTGATTTTACATATTTAAAAACCGAAAACCAATAAATCGAACCAATAACACGTAAAATGGAACCGAACCGATCGATGCACACTCCTACACTAAAATCACGAACAAATAGGGGTATAACACCTATTAATTTATTGTCTAATTTTTTAGTCTTGGATTAACTCAAGAAGAAGTAGTTAAAGTTGTTTCTAATTCTATACAATCGAAGAAATTTGTGAGTACGAAGGAGCTTAGATCTAAATTTCGTAATGACCTGGTGAAGATGGCTGATATTTAAAAAAAATCGTTGAAAAAAACTACTTCTCCAAAAGACAAAAATATAAAAAAATATGAGAAGAAAAGAAAAGCAAACGAAATTGCAGAGTCAAGCAATGGTGATGACGATGTTGAAAATTCTTCTGCTAATGTAACTGAAGAATACATGGAGGAAGATGTATTTTTTGTAAAGCTTTTATCTACTTTGGGGTAATATGTATTTTTCATGAAGCTAATATGTATTTATTGCTCATTTGATATGTATTTAGGGATTTCAGTAAAACTGATCTGTGAAGATAATAGGTTAAATATACAATTTGGGTTAATATGTATTTATTTGTATTTTTTGTGAATCTGCTATGTTTATTTGTATTTTATATGTAAGATAAATTTGCTAAGTTGCATGTATGAAAAATAAATTTATCTTTGAACTACTCCTAAAGAGGCATTTGGCTATATGTATTTTTTTTTTATATTTGATATATATTTTTTGTGGAATGTACATGATAACATAGACAGAGTGTCTTTCTTAGGGTCAAGACGTTCCTTCGATTGAGTTCAATCCCAGCATACTTCGTACAAGATATACTTCTCTATTTCTATTGCGGGACTACGATATGAGAAAACAAGAAACAAAAGCTCAAAGTGGTGACAAAGCACAATTGAGACCTGTTAGGAAAAGCAAGATAACAAGTGTCACAAAAGTACTTAAGTCTGATGGTTGATGATTTTATTACATCTTGTAGTGACAAGATTTAACTAGATGTCGATATAAATTTTAGAAAGTTATTTTATGGTTTGAAGTGTATCAAAGTTACTAATTTTGAAGTGAATGAAAGTAATTCACTTTAGTCTTTTATGTTGAATATGTTTTTGATAAGTTCATAGTATGTGTTTTCTTTCAGTGTTCAGTATGATTTATACAGTGTTCAGATTTAACTTCAAAATACATATGCACTGTGTAGATTTGCAATATATACATATGCAGTATTCAGAGTTAACTTCAAAATACATATTTAGTTAACAACATATGTATTTTACTCTTTGTTATTTTATGTTTTGAAGTGAATCAAAATTTCTAATTTTGAAGTGAATGAAAGTTGTTCATTTTAGTTTTTTGTATTGACTATGTTTTTTATAAGTGTATAATATATGTTTTATTCCAGTATTCAGTATGATTTGGTCTACTGTTCAGATTAAAATTCAATATACATATGCACTGTGCAGATTTTCAATATATGCATATGCAGTTTTCACATTAAACTTCAAAATACATATGCAGTTAACAACATATATATTTTACTCTTTGTTCTTTTGATTTCAAATACATATGATGCTTTATATATCTATTTTACTATATTATAATATAATCTCGAATACATAATCTGCTTCGTATATGTATTTTACTGTTTTTTATGTTGAATATGTTTTTGATAAGTTTATAGTATGTGTTTTATTTCAATATTCAGTATGATTTCATTCACTATTCAGATTAAACTTCAAAATACATATGCACTGTGCAAATTTACAATATATACATATTCAGTTTTCAGATAAAACTACAAATGTATTTTACTCTTTGTTCATTTGATTTGAAATACATATGCTGCTTTATATATCTATTTTACTATATTATCATATAATATCGAATTCATAATCTTCTTCGTATATGTATTTTACTACGTGTTAATAGATTATACAACTAAATGTATTTAGCTAAATTCATAAATACATTTAGCCAACTACATTTAGCAAATACATTTAGCTAAAATACATATTTCCGAAATATATGTATTTTCACAGCAGGAACATATGTATTTTCCTTTCAAATTTGAATACGTTTGCTGTTCAAATCCACATTAATGCGACATGCCAAAAGATTGTGTAGATCATTGTATGATGTTGTCGTTCTCAACAATATTGCATCAATAATGTATTCTTCATAACTTTTTTCATATGCCCACCTTTCAGAGTGATTCACTAGAACTGAGATGCTTGCCATTACTAACTTGTTTCACCCAAAATACAAAAAATACATATCTGTAAGCTGGCAATAGTTACAATATACAATTACCCAAAAATAATTCAAACAGAATTATACAGTTATAAACGTAAACAATATATACCTACACAACCAAAAACACCAGCCAAAAATACAATTACAAAATATTTGTTAAACTTAAAATACAAACACAATCAAATTTTTCAGCCAGAATGCAATTACACATTATTTGTTCATCGTTAGTCCTAAAATCAAAGCAACAAGCTCCATAATCGAACACATTCAAAATATCTATAAACAAACTTTTCAGAAATACAAATATACTCAAATTTCGAGAATCAAAACTCCAATAAATTTGAATTTGATCAGCTTGAAAACTGATTTTAATTACTATTTTGTTCAATCAGTTCACTTTACTGTTGCATTACTTTTTACTCGAATTTCATTTACAAATTGTTCAAAAATAAATTAATGACATAAAAAATTTGAACGATGCATCAGTAATGGATCAAAAAAAAATTTGAACGAAATAACTTTCACGATTCGAAAAAAGTTTAATAACGATTTTGAATTTGCAGAAGTCTATATGAGAAAAAATACTATGATAAAATACCTTCAACAATACTGATTGTTGAATTTGTAATCGATGGTTGAATTTGAATAAATTGTCCAAAAAAAGTTACAGTTAAATTTGATTCAATAAAATTAATGGTTCAATTTGAAGAAACTGATCGTTGAATTCGATTAAACTGAACATAAGAAGATACACTTGTATTTGATTCAACAACAGTAATGGATGAAATTCAATCTGATTGTTCAATTCAAAGAAATTGAAAAGAAAAATCTTCAATAGATTTTAATTTTGATTTTTTTGGCATGAACACGTTATTGTGGAAATGAATTTTGAATTTTGATTGTTGTTAACAAGTAACGAAAATCACGTGATTTAAGAGGTTTAAATGCAAAAGAAATCTGCACATTTAATTCAAAGGTAATTATACCATATTTACCTCAACAAATTTCAGTTAAATATGGACAGTAAATTAATTTGTATTTGTATTTTTATAGCAACAGTTTGTTAAAATACAAAATACAAGTTGCTACTTTAAGTAATTATGAAAGTGTTGTTATACATCTCATAATTATGGTTTTAAGTATGCTATTTGAATTTTTTCCTTAACTAAACTAGTATACGTACCCGTGCGATGCAGGGATAATAATAACGTATTATTTGTAGTAGTTTCACATTAAAATATCTCTTTCGAGCAACTCATATATATATATATATATATATATATATATATACATACACACATACACATACCCCCACCCACCCACAATTTTCCACCCCCACCTCTACCTCCATCTCCACACCTTCCACCCATTACCTCCAATTTCATCTCCACACCATAACCCCCACCCTAATTTTTTATTTTTTTTTAAATTATACCCTCGAAGCCTGAAAAGAGAAAAGCAAAATCTGAAAAAGAACCTCTCCTATTCCACCTCACCCATCACTCTCCCATCCCTAATCAAATCTATATGAGTAAAAATAATTATGTAATTGCAAAAGATTTATGTTTTATATTTTTCTTTATTATATTGTTTACAACTTAGAATTTCAAATTGTCAATAATAATATTAATTTGTATTCCATTGTCTTCATTTTTTTATTTAAAATTAATAAATAGTAATATGTATACTATATAATTACTTCATTATATAAAAATTAAAAAATAAATAAGCTTTATTATGCCAAAATAGATAAAACATAGATTAAAAGAAGACTCTAAAATAATCTAATCTGTTATAAATGGTTATAATTTGAACTTCAAGTTAAATACTTCACATCTATCAAACTATAATTTTATCTCATATTTTATTTTATTTTTATTTTTACTCAGATTAAAAGAAATTATTAACCAATCCTAGGAATCAGAAGGATTTCCACAATGCATGTAATATTCTTGAATATTAATTTTACTTGAAAACGTAAAATCATAAATTTATTATACGAAAAATAATTTTAATGTGTAACTGTGCACATAATATTTAATTATATTATAAGCTACAATATTAAAATTTATGGTGATTTAACATTTTATTTTTTCAATCAAAGCATTATCAACATGAGAACCTATCATTGTAAACATTTGAGTTAGTTCTTGTGTTTTAGTTGTCACGTATTTTTTTTACTTTATCGATTAAATATTTTAATAAATATGTAACGTTATCTATAAGATTACCTTTTTTCTTACGATCAAAATATTCTCATCTCAAATTCTAATAAAATAAGTAAGCTATCACAACTTAAATTTTATCTAAGTTATAAATTTGATTAAATCTAATTTGCATGTTTAGATGGAACAAATTCATCAACGATATATCTTTTTTTAGAAATAATTAGAGAATAATTATATGACATTGACTTAAATTGTGTACACATGTTAAACAATTTAATGAATATTTGAAAATAATAAATCCAAACCTAATAGATTGAATTGTTGGTGTAGAATTTCAAACTTGAACCCATAATATTTAAGTTACGAATTTACTATCAAATCTCGAACATCATATTAAATAGTTAATTCATTACAAAAAAATAAAAACACATAAATTAATATGAGCATTTATTTTTTAAAAATAAATTATATAAAAGTAATAACAAAAGTTAGCATTTAAAAAGTGTAACTTAACTTCTCAACTAAAGGTGCTTTTATTTTTCATTTACGTAAATGAATTTATTTTTATCAGAAATCAAACGAATAGAAAATGTACTTACTTGTATTCAAGCTTGGATATATTGAAAATAAATTAATCTGTAGTAGCTCCATCAGTCATCTGCATATTAAAAATAAAAATGTTAAATTTCTAAAAAATTAAAAATATGAAGAATGCAATAAATAAATTTATGAATAAAACTAACGATCAATAACAAAGAAGAAGAAGAAGAAGGAAGCTTAATATTATATGCCATTGTAGGAGTATATATAGGGATGTGAAGAAGTTAGAAATAACTCAACATTCATTTGAATTCAAATTTCATAAAAAGATCAGTTTATTAATTAGGATATTAATTTGGATAAATATAAATACAAAAATAAAGGAAAAAACTAGCAAAAACTTTTAGTTGCTAATAAGAAGGAGAATATGTTGTAAAAAAAAGTAACCTAGTAGTCATAAAACAATTCATTTTCAATTCAAATTTTAAATTACTAATTTTTAATTATGGGTGGGGTGGGGGTGGGGGTTAAGGGATTAATAATGATGATATTATTACTGGTGGCACTATTACTACTTCTACGCCAATGCTAATTTTTTCTTTTATTATTATTATTATTATTATTATTATTTTTATTATTATTATTATTATTATTATTTTACTATCTCTACCAACACCATGCATGTACTACTATTATTACTTTTACTATTATTTGTTTATAGTTTATTATATGAAATGATTTGAATCCTAATTCAAATTTCAATAATATTTCAAATTGATTAAGGTGATTTCTAATTTTCAAATATTTAGAAGTTTCCTTTTTCGGTTCAATTATAATCGTATAATTAAAATTAGAGCAGGCTAAAAATCTTAATTGCTATTGCTAATTTTATTAAATATTAAATCATATGTATTTAAATATATTTGATGTAGCATTTAAATTTTAAAAGAGATAAGTCTAAAATAGTAAATGTCTATTAGAATTCTTCAAATATGGATTTTTAAGATAATGATTTTTTCTTAAAAGAAAGGATAATGTATTTTAAATTCAAATATTTAATCTTTCAATTCAAATTTTTTATTAGAATGTTATAATTTGATAATATACCGTGTATTACTGCTGCTATACTGTTATTATATATTTAATTTTTAAAAATTATTATTGTTATTATTACTACTACTACGTACTACTACTACTACTACTTTTATTATTATTATAAATATCTTTATATTATTATATTTTATTTAATATTTAAATAAATTATATTCAAATTTATTTTTTTTAATTTAAATTTTAAAAGAGATAAGTTTATGAAAGAGTAAAAGTTTATTTAGAATTCTTCAACAATGAATTTTTATTTTGAAGCTAATGAAAAATCTTAAAAAAAAATAATAGGATAATGTATTTTCAAATTCAAATATTTAATATCCTTTAATTCAAAATTTTTATTACAATTACATTAATTTATGTTCTAAAAACTGCCACGTGACTATTTTTATATGTTGCCACTTGATATCCTGTCCTGTTTTAGTTTTGCTTATATATATATATATATATATATATATATATATATATATACTAGTATACATACCCGCGCGATGCGCTGATAAAAATATTATTTTTAATCTTTTTGGATTGTGATGTTTGAGCATGTTAAATCATATCACCTTAAACAGAATCTAATTATCACATTGTTCCTTAATGAAATAAACCCCAAATAATCTCCCAGCCCCACCCCTATCATTCCATAGCCTAAGTTATACACATACTGACAATGAATCATAAAATATTAAAAATCTTTATATTTCATGTTTTATTTATTATGTTGCTCACTTTTTAAATTTATTATTAACTTGTTAATATTAATTTTTAATAGCTTATCACTTGGTATAATGTAGTCATTAAGTTTCCTTTTGATTAATTATGAAATAGATATATTAATTTTGTATACTTTTGACTTTTTTCATTAATTTTTATTCTATTATTCACATATTTTCATTTTAAAATTCATAGATAGTAATATATGTATAATCTAGTTACTACATTATACTCTCAAAATTAGCTCAAAATATTACCCTCACCTCACCCCCATTCCCCCGTCTTTATATTTTTTCCTACTGTATTTAATTATTTTCTCTTGTATATCTTGATATTTATGTTCTTTCTTATTTCAAAACATACAATGCTAATTTAAAATTTATGTTACTTAATTTTTTATATTTTGATATTCCTTTTATTCATTATTTATCAAAATTTTAGTTACTATTTATCAAAATTTTAGTTACATTGTATATATTATTTAAGATTCAGCTTATTACAGTTAAAAATACTTTTTTTATCTAAACCTAATTTCACACCCTCCAAACTCAGTCTTAATAACTATTTCTAATAAGTAATTTTATTTTATAATTATTTTTAATTTAAAATTAACAATTTATTAGTCTTAATTATTTTTCTTTTCTTTTCTTTTCTTTTCTTTTCTTTCTTTCTTTCTTTCTTTCTTTCTTTCTTTCTTTCTTTCTTTCTTTCTTTCTTTCTTTCTTTCTTTCTTTCTTTCTTTCTTTCTTTCTTTCTTTCTTTCTTTCTTTCTTTTGTTTGTTTGTTAATTTTTTTTATAAAAATAAATTGACAACTTATATATCTAAAGGTATTTCAAGTAGGTATATACATTGAATTTAGTTATTAAATTTTAATTTATATTTAAAATAATTGCAAGTAAGAATAAGTTTTAGTTACACACCACAAATATATATTATTTATATTTATCAATAATAATAACAATAATAATAATATATTAATAATTATATTTGATACAGATAAGTTTATGAAATATAAAATTATATTTCACTATATTTTATAGCATTTAAATTTTAAATAGATAAGTTTGAAATAGCAAATACCTATTAAAACTCTCCAATTATGAATTTCTATTTTTATTTAAAGGATAATGACTTCAAATTCAAATACTTAATTTTTTCAATTCAAAACCTGATAAGAGTCAAATTAGAACTCTCTAATGTGATAACTAACCATTTTTAATATGTAATTGTTATAAATGTATTTACATTATAGTGAATGTCTATCAAGATCTACTTTGATATCTATTAGGATTTGAAGCATCTGTCTTTTACTCAGACTAGGAGTAAATTTTTCCTATAAATAGAGGAGTTTTGTTCATTGTATTGACAATCATATAATCTCTCATCCCTCAAGAGAAGAAATAAGAATCACTCTCTCTATTCTCTCTACTCTTATTCTTTATTCTTTCTTGTTTTATAACACGTTATCAACACGAGACTCTACCAAACAAGGTGAGATTATAAATCTGAAGGATTTCAAGGTTAGTAACTTTTTATCTTATCTTTCTTTTGCTACTACTAATATAATTATTATTGGATTTGAGGAAAAATAATTGATTTGAAACCATTTATATTTTAGATTTATTCCTCATGAACAATATTATCAAAAGGGATGATAATATGTTGGGTTCAAGTCCCATCAATTTATGCCTAAGACGCCTTTATATGGATAATACGTTGAGATTGGATCTCAATGCATGCATTGATGATATTGTGATGGCTTAGGCAAAATAATGGGTGTTTAATGAAAAGTCATGAAATTTGACTCATTGAATATGCTCCATTCCATGAAGTGAATGTGGTAGCAATATATTATAAGTCTGAAATATGACAACCTACTTCATTCTTGAGGTGTATGTGGTAGCAGTGCATAATATGTCTGAAAGAAAACAAGTGATTGAATGCACGAATATACGCGTGGACGAATAATATGATAATGATCATAAAAAATGATGATATTTTTGCACGCGTATTATGATCATAAGATATGTTAGAGAAAAATTCTCTAGATCATATGTATGCCTCAAGTTTCTCCTGAAGTAGCAATATTTTGAAAGAGGTTCTAAGCTATCATAATTTGATACGCTTAAGACACGATAATATTCCATTCCTGGGGAAGGAAAAACTTATTAATGCAAACGTGCACTTGATTGTGATTGTATCACAACTCGCCTCCGAAAGAGGTTGAATAATTTTGAAATCTACTTCTGAAGTAGTAAATCTGAATTTATTCATGTAATAGTAAATCTGAAATTTACTAAAGAAAAAGTACATGTCATGGTAAACTTGGAGTTTACTAGAATAAAAGTTCATAAATTGATATGAACGATTGTGACATCTCGAAGATGTGCATGTATTGAAGAACTAGAAGATTCTTCAAGAATTGTTTATGTCGTTTGTTCTCATGGCAAGTTGGTTGGACCAACTAATATTGGGATTGGATCTCTTCAAATCTGAAAATTATAAAAGGTAAATAAGGGCCCGTTCACCTATCATGTGATATGTTGGAAAGATGTATCATTAAGATGATCATATGTACATTCATGGTCAACCTACGTTTGACATTCATAAAGTTACTTGTTCAATATAAATTGAGCATAATTTTCAGGTTGTGTAATCAAGATAATTTATCTTGATGATGATGGGTTAACATTGAATTTCTTCGATAAATATCTAAACCATTGTTAATGAGAACAAAACTTAATGTATTGATCTAAAATATGATATATTGCAATAGCATTGGTATGCATTAGACCAATGAATTATGATTATTGCTTCCCCCTCAATTGGTTCAAGGTTATGAACCAACTATTCCATCTAATAGTTTTGATGTGCGGTATACGATTAATGAATATACCATGATGCACAAAGATGGATTACTCAAAGAAGATAGAGGATGTATGTTAGTTTTTCTAACATAAGGGGGAGATTATAAGTTCTATAAAATATGTTAGAAATTATCACCAGATCCTCATCCAAAAGATAATTCAAGTCAAATGCCGAAAGCATATCATATTAAGTGCAAATGCTCTTATTTTGTGTTCCTAAAGGACAAAGTCTATGCATGCGTGAAGCGTGGTAGACTAATCGGTTATAAATGAAATAGTCCTTGAAAAATAAGGAGCAAATAATCATAATAAGAAGACAATGAACTCTTGAAGAGCCTACGACATAACACTTCATGAAACCTTATGAGAGGTTCATGTACCTGAAAATAATGAAGTGATGAGATCTCAAAATGTTATGTCGCATTGTGAATCGATACGAAATGATATATCATCAATATCTTTAACACAATATTGGTGCAATATTGTGAAAGATTACGAGGATCTGAATTCTACGTTTATTTAAGCATGCTGACGTAGAAACATTTATCAAGTAATATGAAAGGGTGCATCTTGGTAAGTGAAAACTTATTTGATTTGCAGTCTAGATACTTGAAGATGTCACACATAAAATGTTGAATATTCTCACTTGACAAAATTTGTATGAAAACTTCTTTAAGGATTTAAAATATAAAAGTTTCTGAAAACTTATTGATAATCCTTATATTGTATAAACTTATAGTTTGAAAATTATTGAAACTCTTGGAGAGTTTTCAAAATAAATAAGATTATTTGCTGAAATGAGAAATATACCAATTTGGATTGGTTATGAAGTACCATATCTTAGTACAATTGGTGCACTCATGTATCTTGTAAAAAACTGCAAGACCCAATATAGCCTTTCGCTCAATTTGTTAGCAAGGTATATTTCTACTCCTACTAGGAGACATCGAAATGAGATAAGATACATGAGTTTATTTTATTCTAAAGATTGCAGTCCCGATCTTACTGGTCATGCTGATGTTGGGTACTCATCTAACCCGCATAAATCTCGGTCTCAAACATACAATGTGTTCATATGTGGGGATACTACCATATCTTGGAGATATATAAAACAGTCTATCGTAGCCACTTCATCGAATCATGCTGAGATAATAGCTATTCATGAAGCAAGCCGAGAATGTGTATGATTGAGGTTCATGATACATCTCATTCGAGAAAAATGTGGTGTGAAATATGACAATCTACCCACAATTTTATACAGAGATAATTCAGCATACATAACATATCTTAAGGGAGGATTCATGAAAGAAGATAGAACGAAGCACACTTCATTAAAACTTTTCTACATACATGAGCTCCAAAAAAATGGTGATATTAACGTGCAACGGATTTGTTCAAGTGACAATGTGGCTGTTTCATTCACCAAGTCTCTTTCAATTGCAACTTTCAAGAAGATGGTGTACAAGATCGGGATGCAAAGGTTCAAGGATGTTCTCATTAGGGGGAGTTAATACGCGCTGTACTCTTTTTCCCTTATGAGGTTTTGTCCCATTGGGTTTTCCTTGTAAGGTTTTTAATGAGGCGGCCGAAATGCATATTATTAAAGATGTGTACTCTTTTTCCTTCACTAGATTTTTTTTCCTACTGGGTTTTTTCTAGTAAGGTTTTAACGAGACACATTATCTACCAATTAGACATTCAAGGGGGAGTGTTATAAATGTATTTACATTATAGTGAATGTCTATCAAGATCTACTTTGATATCTATTAGGATTTGAAGCATTTGTCTTTTACTCAGACTAGGAGTAAATTTCCCCTATAAATAGAAGGGTTTTGTTCATTGTATTGACAATCATATAATCTCTCATCCCTCAAGAGAAGAAATAAGAATCACTCTCTCTATTCTCTCTACTCTTATTCTTTATTCTTTCTTATTTTCTAACAATAATTTTATTTTATAATTATTTTTAATTTAAAATTAATAATTTATTAGTCTTAATTATCTTTTGATAGTTTATCTTTTTTTTTTTGGCACGTTTTTTTATTTTTTGTTTTCTTTTATTTCCTTTCTTTCTTTCATTTGTTAGTTTGTTAATTTTTTTTATTAAAAATAAACTGATAACTTAGATATATAAAGGTATTTCAAGTAGATATATACGTTGAATTTAATTATTAAATTTTAATTTATATTTACAATGTTAATAATAATAATAGATATAATAATAATAATATATTTATAAGTATATTTGATATAAATAACTTTATAAAATATAAGATTATATTTCACTATATTTTATAGCATTTAAATTTTAAATAGATAGGTTTGAAATAGCAAATACCTATCAGAACTCTCCAATTATGAATTTCTATTTTTAAGATAATGAAAATCTTTTTATTTAAAGGATAATGACTTCAAATTCAAATACTTAATTTTTCAATTCAAAACTCGATAAGAGTCAAATTAGAACTCTCAAATGTGATAACTAACCATTTTTAATATGTAATTTTATTTTATAATTATTTTTAATTTTAATTAATAATTTATTAGTCTTAATTATCTTTTGATAGTTTATCTTTTTTTTTTTGGAACGTTTTTTTATTTTTTGTTTTGTTTTGTTTCCTTTCTTTCTTTCTTTCTTTCTTTCTTTCTTTCTTTCTTTCTTTCTTTCTTTCTTTCTTTCTTTCTTTCTTTCTTTCTTTCTTTCTTTCTTTTGTTTGTTTGTTAATTTTTTTTATAAAAATAAATTGATAACTTAGATATATAAAGGTATTTCAAGTAGATATATATGTTGAATTTAATTATTAAATTTTAATTTATATTTACAATGTTAATAATAATAATAGATATATAGAATAATAATAATAATAAATTTATAATTATATTTGATACAGATAAGTTTATGAAATATAAGATTATATTTCACTATATTTTATAGCATTTAAATTTTAAATAGATGAGTTTGAAATAGCAAATACCTATTAGAACTCTCCAATTATGAATGTCTATTTTTAAGATAATGAAAATCTTTTTATTTAAAGGATAATGACTTCAAATTCAAATATACTTAATATTTCAATTCAAAACTTGATAAGAGTCCAATTAGAACTCTCTAATGTTATAACTAACCATTTTCTAATATGTAATTTTATTTTATAATTATTTTTAATTTAAAATTAATAATTTATTAGTCTTAATTATCTTTTGATAGTTTATCTTCTTTTTTTGGGGCACGTTTTTTTAATTTTCATTTTCTTTTCTTTCCTTTCTTTCTTTCTTTCTTTCTTTCTTTCTTTCTTTCTTTCTTTCTTTCTTTCTTTCTTTCTTTCTTTCTTTCTTTCTTTCTTTCTTTTGTTTGTTATTTTGTTTTATAAAAATAAATTGATAACTTAGATATATGAAGCTATTTCAAGTAGATATATACGTTGAATTTAATTATTAAATTTTAATTTATATTTACAATGTTAAAATAATCGCGAGTAAGGAAAATTTTTAGATACACACACAAATATATATTATTTATATTTATCAATTATAATAATAATAATATATTTATCATTATATTTGCTATAGATAAGTTTATGAAATATATTTATCAATTATGAGCAGTTTTAGCCTGTCTCATGGAACTGCTCGAGTACAACCTAATCTTGCCATCAAGTGAACCAACAACTATCGATCCATCACCACCAGTAGCAAAGCACTGAAAGTTAGTTCCCCTCGAAAATTGATGTCCTTGAGTCCAATTCAGCACAGGAGTACATACTTACCTTATAAGGTATATATTTGAAGATCAATTTATAAATATTACGTGATACTTAACATTTTAGTATTATATACAACGAAATAAAAATCTGAACATTTTTTAATAAAATAATAGTATAAAAATGATAATAAAAGTTAGCATTTAAAAAGCTAATATGCGACTTAAAATCTTAACAATTTTCATTTATATGATCAAATGTATTATTTTTATCAAAAATCAAACAAACAATATTAAAATGCCAAATTACTTACTTGAATTTAGACCTGTATATAATGAAGAAAAAATAGCTTATAATATGATCATCACTCATCTGCATATAAAATTGAAGATTTTAAATCAAAAGTGTTTCAAGAAAATGAATAATATAAAGAATACAACAATAGTAAAAAAAGAAAGAGAAGAAATCTTAGTGTTATATATCATTGCATGAGTATATATAGAGAGGTTAGGAAGTTAACTCCACTCCAATTCAAATTTCATTTGAATTTGAAATTTAAATGTCATAGTAGGTGATTATTGTTTCTACCACTACTGCTGATTATATAGATATAAAAGAGATATTAAGAAAATAAAACTTCACTTCAATTTAAATTTTATTTAAATTCAAATTCAAATTCATATTCAAATTCAAATATAATATCTATTTATTATAAGAAGATGAATTATTATTGTTCCTTATCCATAATTTTTTTCAAATACAGTACATACTTATCTTATAAGTCTGACATAAATTTAACTTTTTAATACCTAAGTATATTATTGAGTTATTTATTTATATTATTATTATTATATTTTATTATTATTTGTATACTACCACTATCACACTTATGCACTACTATTATTACTACTAATATTATTTATTTATAGACTATTATTATAAAATACTTAGAGTTTATTTAGGACTCTTCAACTATGAATTTCTAATTTTAAACTAATGAAAATTTCTTTTTCTTCTAAAAACCTAATATTTCTAAATTCAAATAATTTCAAATCTTTTATTACAATATTATAAGTTTTGTCCTAAAAACTGCCAAGTGGCTTATTCTTATGCTGCCACTTGGCTTCTTCTGATGCTTCGTCCTCTGCTTTATAATATATATATAGATAGATAGATTAATATTTACATAAATTATATTTAGATAGTTTTATAATATTTATTTGATTTTTTAAAGAGATAAACATGACAGAGTAAAAGTTCATTCAAAACTCTTTAACCATGAATTTCTATTTTTAAGCTAAAGAAAACTTTTTTTGCAAAATAAGAATAATATATTTTCAAATTCAAATATTTTATAATTTTAATACATTACTATTACAACATTATTAAGTTATGTCCTAAAAATTGCCACGTGGCTTTTTAATATCTTGCCACGTGACTTCTTGTCTTGCTTTTATATATATATATATATATATATATATATATATTATTAATACCAATACTACTACTCTATTACCGTTTCTATTATATGTATTGTCACTACTACTATTTAATTATTATTATTATTATTATTATTATTATTATTATTATTACTACTACTACTACTAATTTTACTGCTGTTATTTATTATTAATATTATTATTATATTTTTAAATTTTATTTAATATTTACATAAATTATATTTAGATAGTTTTATAATATTTATTTGAATTTTTAAAGAGATAAACATGATAGAGTAAAAGTTCAATCAAAACTCTTTAACCATGAATTTCTATTTTTAAGCTAATGAATTTTTTTTTTCAAATAAAGAATAATATATTTTTAAATTCAAATATTTTAAATTTTTTAATACATTATTATTACAACATTATTAAGTTATGTCCTAAAAATTGCCACGTGGCTTTTTGATATCTTGCCACGTGGTTTCTTGTCTTGCTTTTAGTTTTGCTTTTATATATGTAGAGATATTTTTTTCAATTAACCTAGACAAATTCCCTAAAGTGTTGTCATTTTTATTTTATCTATTTTTGTTTTGCTTAATTCATAATTTCTTCACCTAATTTATATTAACTAAAATGTATTAAATCGGTTCCTTTGATTTTCTCCTTAAAATAAGTTTTTTTTAAAGATTAAGTATTTTATTACAAAATGGCATTTGTTATGTTCATATAACTAATAATCTATTTGGATTAAATTAATTTTCTTCAAACTTAAGAAAATAATTCTCCTCATAAATTCTAACTTGTCAAGATTAATAAGATGTTTTAAATTTGATAGTCTCTTAGCATTTCCTTTAAAGATTTTATTTATAATTTTTTTTTTGACTTTCTTGTAATAATAATAAATAATAAGAAAATAATTATACAATATTCTTCTTTTTCATAAAAACAAACTTTGTTTCCTCTTAGATCTCAAATTCATTTTCCTCTTAAGTCCGAAAAGTGGCAACTTTGTTTAAACCCAAATAGAATATTTCTCGTCTAAATAAATGTCATTTTTAAATGTTTAAATAAGTAATTTTAATAATTCTCTATAAAATTAAGTGTCTGTGAAAATTAGCCACTTTTAGTTAGTCAAGTTAGTTTTTTTTGGTAAACCGTTTTAATGGACGCTCTTAAGTGCCTTAAAAATCTTCTTAGGGCGTTAATTGAACCCTTACCTAGAATCTCTAGTTTTAAAGATTTATTTCTGTTTTGAACCTTTGAAACTTTTTATTAAAAAAAGTTTTTTTTCTTGTTTTTTTTCTATAAAAATCAAGTGGTGACTCTGTGATTTTCTTAAAATTATTTCAATTTTTTTTTGAATCTTTTAAAAAAGTTTTAAGAAGTTCAAAACCATTTTCTCGCCAAATGAAATTCGAAAGGGATAAAACATTAATCATGTTAAATATGCAAGAAAAAACTGAAAATTATTTATAAAAACTCAAAAATCAACACAAATTAATACTCCACTCTTATTTTCTAATCTGGAAAATAAATTTCAATTATATAAAATGTGTGTTTCTTACAAAAAGAGGGAAAATTTATCTAGAGGATATAATGTCCTGACCCGAACCAGGGCCTGGCCGTGACGAGTATCTCAAGTCCCATGTGGACCGGAGATCACCCCTCACCTAACCTAACCATCATACAAGCCACAAGTGACAGATGGATTCCATCCATGTAATAAGATAGAGCAATATAAGACTAACAACAACTCATAAAATGTCTAAACCATTCATCACCACCATGCGCTAAACTATTACACCCAAGTCTATAGTAATCCATAAACCTCTATAATCCAAAGTCAACAAGATATCGGGACATGCCCCCGATAATAGCCAAATCAAAGTCTAACAAAGTCTATGACAAAGAGTAAAAGACCATAAAATAAATGCCTTCCAAACTATAGAAACTCACCACTTCAATGTCAACTCATGAGCCACTCGAACACCTGGTCACTGCGCAGAAAAAGAAAAAACTCTAGGACCTACATCACATGGGGATACAACGTCCGGAGACTATTAGCGGTTAGAACACTAGCATGTAACTCAGGGATAAGGATAATATAATTCCATTAAGTAAAACCAAGTCAAAACCTCATATCCAATCACATGTGTATATATATTTATATAGTGCCGGAAAAGGGAACAAGGCTTAGCATAAGCTTCAAAAATATTAACTTGGGTTGTGTAGCATAACCTTCATATCATAAGGCACCCACGGGCTATATGGACCCAGATCTCCCCTAGATGAAAGTGCCCCAGTGAGTGTAGCCGTATAAACCAGAGAATTTCTATATCCGTATATGCCACTATGAGGTACTCGAACCTCCCGGCATAATCAAGGTGACGTAGCACTAATGTATACAATATGGGAGAATCGAACCTCCCATTTATATATCTATTTGGGGGACTCAAACCTCTCGATCATATAGATACCTGCATCGGCTAGTGCGGTTTTTGGTGTTAGTCCTTTGGACTTCACCTTCTCGGCTCGGCTATACATCTCGCTTTAAATCCCAATTTAAAACATTCTTTACACATTCACAAAACCATTAGTCTAATTACTTACCAAAGGCATCCCATTGGTATCGTCATACCAACCTCACTTGCAAGCGCACAACATACCATAACCTTCATCATTCTACTTTGGGACTCGAACCCATTGTCTATACAAAGTCATCAATTCAATTTAATAATTTAGGGACTCGAACCCATTTAGACAATTAATCCACCAAGGTTACAATTTAAGGCTATTCACGATCCACAAGGTCTTAATGAAACCACTTACCAACCAATTACATCATTAGGCTAAAACCTTAGTTCAACCACAATTCAATTTAATTCATGGTCATCAAGACCTTCACAAAATCATTCATCCTTCATTAGCATTCTTATACCAAGCATTAGTTCAAAACACAATTCATCATGTGACAAGATCCTTCTCGTAGATATTTTCACAAATAGGTTAGGGGCATACCATTACCAAATCATTATTCAAGTCAAAACCATTAAGTTAGGGTTAATCATAACCCCTTAGTTTAAGTTACAATTTCAAGCACCCACATGTGCAAAACCATTAGTAAATCACGCATAAACACAAGTTAAGACATAAGAGAATAATACTCAATAATATGCATTCAAACCCTCAACTATGAATTTCAAAACCATTATTTATGATTCGAGAACAATGTCTAAAATATATGATATTTGAGAACTAACAATGAAGGAAGAGTCACATGCCTTATTCACAAAGATTCATGAAAAGAACTTAACTCTTGAGCCTCTAGATGAAGACCTTGTAGAAACCCTAGCCCAATCTTCAAGAGAGGGTTTAGAGAGGATTTTGAGAGTGTTTTGATCCTTCCAAGTGAGGAATTAGGGACCAAAGTGTAATAAGGCGTGGGGTCTTAAGGGATTGGGGTAGAAAATATCTAAAATACCCTCAACTTAAAATCTGAAAAATATGCACAAGAGGGTACAATTGGAACCCTCAAATCGTACCCACATCATACAAGTGGTACCCTCCACTCGTACCTTGGTCAGAAAGTTGGACACCATATTTTGTCAAACATACGACTCCTTAGACTAAGTCGTACCCATACTATGTGACAAACACCCTCAAATTGTACCATGAGCAGAATCATCTAGGTTGTGCATTGGACATCATAAAGTTTGGCATTATACTTCTCGTACCCTAACATACGACTAGTATGATGCCTTCTCATACTAAGAGCAGAACTTGGCCAATGTGACACTAACCAACATACGACCAAGTACTTCAAACCATATCCACTCTATACAAGTGGTATGATGCCCAAAAAGTTCAAGGTTCAGAAAAGGAAATTTTTTTGCAAGGGCCAAAGTTCGGGGTGTTTCATATAATTACCATAATATGTTCTTCAATAGTTATTTTTGTCTTTTTTATTTGTTTTCTAATTTTCACCTCCATAACTCATTAACTATTAAATTTCTACTCTTAATAATATCATTAACTTCATGACTTTTAAGTTTTCGTATTCATAACCTTCAATTATTTAATTATAAAACTTAAGATACCTCATGATATTTCTCCATTCTCATCTATATAAAGTCACATTTTTTATTTCATGAGACCCATATTCAAGAGTATCCTTTTTGTTTCATATTTGAAATAAAGTTCTTTGTATTATTATTTATCAAATTCAAACTTATGAAGAAGACTTTTGGAGGTTGATCGTTTGTCAGAGGAGCTATCGAACAAGAGATTACAAAATTGTACATTAATTTTGTATTTATTTTTTCATCTATTTTCTTATGGTTAACGTCCCATAAAGGTGTGTGCGAGTGTGCATGGATATGTTCCTTATATGTAACTTCTATAATTTGAATGTTCATAATTTTTTTATTGTTGAAGGTTTTGTTTTCGTTTAAGCAATATTTTTTTTTGTCAAAACGTTTAAGCAATAGCTATTGTAATTTTGTTTGTATTAATTACTAACCAAACTTCAACTAATAGAATTGATGACTTAAAAGAAATATGTATTAATTAATGAAATACATTTTTATTTGTGTATTTTTTTATGATATGAAAAATAATTTATGTTTTCTTTAACAATTTGCGTATTCTTTTTTACTTTTAGAATAATAGCAAAAAAAATATTTGATAGTAATAAGTATAAATACTTGGATTAATCATATTCAGTTTAATAAATTAAACTAGAATACATTTATAAGAATATCTACAATATCTTCAAGTAATTCTTGAATGCAGTTGAGATCATGAAGTAAGTACAATCTACCATTGTCATGTCATGAGATCTAAAGGTACAATTAAAAAATAATATTAAATATTTTTGCTTAAAAAATTAATATAATGTGTGAAAATATAAGATACTTTCTTGAAAAAATTGAAGGAAATGTATCTTTTAAGTCTTGAATGAAGGATTGGTGACATTAGCCAACTTAAAGGGTCAAACATCATTAGAAAACTTGATTAAGCTAATTGTGGACTTGATTAATATTTTCAAAACTTTCTAATCTTTTTAAAAATATAAATTAATCCAACCTCCACCCCTCTTCAATCCAAATCAACCAGCCTCTCTTCTCTCTCTCTCGACAGCTTCTCTCAACTCTCTCCCAAACCAACAGTTCTGCAATATTACTCCCTTTAATCCCCGATGACTTCAACCTCCGATGATAAATAGTCGGGTGAGTTTCTTTTCGACTTTCAACCGTCAATCGACGCGAAGACTTCTCCAGAGACAACAACTTCTAGTTCTTCGTCATCCCATTTCTTCTTTCACGGGTAAAAAGTTATGTCTTTTTAATTATGAAGAAACAGAGGAACTTGAGTCAACTTCTTTTCTAGTATTGGTTAACAATTTTAATATTTTTTGCTTAAATTTAAAATATGGATTGAATAAAATTCTAATTTCTAGTATTTCTTCTTCTTGTTGTTGAACTATTGATTTGATTTGTTGGTGATTTTTGGTCACCGTTGATGTTATTAGTGTGTGTGTGTTGTGTTGGTGTTGCTGGGCCGATTTGTTATTTTTTTAGGTAAAAATGGTGTTGCAACAGATGAATCATCTGATGCAACAATGAAAATCTGATGCAACAGAAGAACAATCTAACAGATCATTCATCTATTGTGATAGATGACTCTTCTATTGGGAAAAAATCTAACAGATAACTCATTTTGCAATAGATAACTCATTTTGCAATAGATGAGTGATCTATTTTATTGTTTCCAATGGATTACTCATCCGCTGCAACAGGTTATGTATAGGATGTAATAGATAACCTACCTGGTGCAACAGATGAGTGATCTATTTTAATTATTTCCAATGGATTACTCATCCGCCGCAACATGTTGTTTATAGGCTGCAACAAATAACCTATCTGGTGCAACAGATGTGTGGCCTATTTTTATTATTTGCAATGGATTACTCATTCACTGTAATAGGTTGGTTATATGCCGCGACAGATATCCTACCTGGTGCAACAAATGAGTGATCTGTTTTTATTATTTCTAATAGATTACTCATCCGTTGCAATATGTTGGTTATATGTTACAACAGATAACCTTTTTGGTGCAACAGATGAGTGATCTATTTTTATTATTTCCAATAGATTACTTATCCATTGCAACAGGTTGGTTATATGTTGTAATAGATAACCTTTCTGGTGCAACAGATCAGTGATCTATTTTTACTTTTTTCAATGGATTACTCATCTGTTGCAACACGTTAGTTATTTATTGCAACAGATAACCTTCCTGGTGCAACATATGAGTAATTTATTTTTACTGTTTCCAATGAATTACTCATCCATTGTAACCGTTTGGTTATATGTTGCAACAGATAAACTACCCGGTGCAACAGATTAGTCATCTATTTTTATTGTTTCCAATGATTTACTCATCCGTTGCAAAAGGTCGATTATAAGTTGCAACAGATAACATACCCGATGCAACAAATATATGGTCTATTGGAACTGTTACTTTACTGGTGTACATGTTAGATTTACTATTATCCTTTTTAATGATGCATTAATCAATTATAATCTATATTATGGTCCTGTCAATTTAAGATAATATGGCTCCCAAAAGAAAAGAAACCGAATCAAGTCCAAGTAAAGGAACAAGTGAAGCAGCTAGGCTACATCCACCACTCTATGAGCTTGCTTTACAAGCGTTATCTTAATCAGGAGTAGAAGATAATGAACCCGGGGAGGAGGAATATTTCAAAAGGGATGATCCAAATGCTAATAGCCCTTCCGCTGAAGAGTTGGTTAAAACCTTCAGTATTGATAATTATCCTGTGAGAATGCAGTGCGATGGTGCCACATATTTAATGGGTGATTTTGTGGTTAAATCATCCATGGGAAAATCTTTCGACGCCTTCAGAAAAATACTTTGAGAATAAAAATTGGATTCTTATTTCAGGGAAAGTTGCTTTGGGCAATATCTTGATTTGCCGGAGAACAACAATGCTCGTTTCCAGATAAAAATGGCATATGATCTTCTCAAGCGTAGGTTTATGTATGAAAATAAAGATAAGATAGATGAGGTGTGGATAAATTAATGTGGCATGCCTATTTGTTTTGGTTGGAAGGAGTTTGCCATAGTTACTGGACTAAAATGTTATCCTCCTTCTCCTTCTCAAGTTATACCTACTCTGGCCCAAAAAAAGCACCCCGCACACCCCAAAAAGGCAAAGACAAGTCGAGTGATCATGATGACCTGGTGTCCATTGTTGGTCCAAGCTTCAAAAACAAAAATTTGATAGGAACGTTAAAAGGTAAAGTACTTTCAAAGAAGCACAAGCAATCATTGTGCTTGGTTTGGTTTGTACATAATATTATTTGGGCGAGAGACATTAACAACAACATAATCCTCGATTTAATAAATCTCTCCGAGGATCTTGAGACATTTAACAACTATCCTTGGGGTTGTGAAAGATTCAAAGTGACTGTCAAATATTTATTGACTCCGTTAACGCCAAAGACAGTCAACTTATATGGCTTTTCATGGACTTTCATGGTAAATATTTCTTTTATTATGATATGATTCATTTTTTTTATTCAATAATGCTTTTGATTTATTGGCGTTATGTTATAGGCTTGGGCATTTGAAGCCATTCCTTATTTGAGACAACAAGTGAATTGCCAGGAAGAAGTTTTCTGTCCAAGAATCCTAAGATGGTTGTCGGCCAAAACTGAAAAAAAATGCAAAATTTCTTGATTCAATCCCCCGAAGGAAGCAGTATGTCTAATTCTAATTAAGTTTTTATTTTAATTAATGATTATTTTAAATGATTTCATCATCATTCTAATATATGTACTGATTTATTTTAGATTGTCCATCCGTGACTTGTTCCGACCAATTAAAAGTTGAAGATGTCATTTTATATTACTTTATGATCTGTGTAAACTTAATCAAAAGCTAAGGTCATTGATAGAATAAAAATAGAATTATTTAGAGCAATAACCATCACAAGAAAAATAATTTTGGAGGGTGGGCTTGTTGTTGTTGATGATGGTAGTGGTAGTGGTAGTGATAGTGGTGCTGCTGTTGGGGCTAATGATGCTCTTCTTACCGTTTTTGAAACAATAAGCCATTATGATTATGATCATACTGGCTATACAGATTTTTCTCCAGATTTTGCCATATCTAGCGAATGTTCTGCATTGCAAATGTCAAGACTGCAAGGCGAAACATGATGGAGTGATTAATGCTATTAACGCACTAACTGCTTCTGTAAAGGAAATGACATCTAAGAGGGGTGTCATTCCATCAAAGAGGATTTCATATCCATACACTCCACTAGAGACCAGGAGGCTAAGAGGAGAAGGAAAGATATTTCCAAGGCATCATCAAGCATAAAAAAAGCAAAATTACAATGCCTCTATCTTTGTCTTTCACCGCTGTTCAATGTGGAAGGGCCACAGGAGAGCAGCATGAGCTGAAAAAGATGAATATATATCATCTATTCTAACAAAAAAATAGGCACATATCTATTTCAACAGATGATACATCTGCTAAAAATTATCAAACAGATATATACATCTGTTGTAACTGTTGTCTAACTTATTGCATCAAATGTGTTATCTGTTGCAACATATGTCCGTCTGTTTGAGAAAATCAAACAGGTTTTTGTACTGTTTTAATTTCTACCAACAGATGAGTCTTATGTTGCAACAAATAGGTCACCTGTTCGAATTTATCCTAATAGATGATCTATCTGTTGCAACATAAGACTTATCTGTTATAACAGATGAATAATCTGTTGTATATTTGAAATTAGCATTGACAATTCTGGCTTTTCAGGTGGATCTCACAGTAGAAGCTACTACTGAAGAGCATAATATCACAGTTGATAATCCATCAACTACTTTTAAAGAAGAAGAAAAAGTGGAGCCTGTCAGTTTGGGAGAATAGAAGAATTACCCGTTTGAAGTGTTCAACATCTCGAACGAGGCTCCAAAAAAACTAACAAAGTTGATCAACGACTATTCAGAATGGACTGCCGATGGGTTGTTAAAGCATCATGCCGGCAGGTACATAAATCAATTTTAAAGATATTAGTTTATACAATTCTTGTTGTAAGAACATGACATTAACACATATAAATCATCATGTAGAAAACAAAATGACGAACACTACAAAGTGAACGAATTGAGTCTTGATTTTGATATGTTCGACTTTGTTGATGCATATCCCAAAATGAAGAATTGGTTTTATTTGATGTCACAGCCCCAAACTTTCTGTAATGATGGGGTTTAAATGCCATACATATTACTATTAATTAATACTTTATTTAATTGCATCTACGTATTAATTTTTTTGTCACGTAGTCTAAAATGTTTGATAATATGTGCTGCACATTAATGTCATTTTTTACTACCTCTGAAAGAAGGCCAAGTTGCAAACACAAGAACAATACAGATACACGACAAACAATTATTTGTACAAAGTTCACATCAATAATGCCTACGATAGGTATTGTCAACAACAGCCAAAAGTTTCCCGGAATGAGGAATTCTTAATCAACATCATCAATGATTTTAACATATAACGAGAGGTTTGTTCCAATGAAACTCAGTCCTGAAGGTTTCTAGAAAATTCCAACTATGTTGTAGATTTTATATTAGATAAGTTTGTAGAATTTTTTAGTCCAGTGGGGCTTAGAGAAAAACTAATTTACTATTAAAAGGAAATTTTATGATATTATGAGTTATCAAATTTTGAAAATTCTTTGAAAAAACTGTTTTACAAAAGATGTTAAAAAATAATTTTAATAGATTTTATAGGGAGAAATTCTCTCCCAGAATTTTAAACAAAATTTTTCTACAGGGAAATAAAGAGACCTAGAACACCAGGAATAAGGTTACGGCCTCCATTTCAGCCTTTTCGACCAGAAGAAAAAATGAAAAACCCTTCAACGAAGAAGATAAAAGATCAGAAAATATATACTCAGTTTTGCAAGAAATTCCATCCATGCCAAAGCCTACCATTCCCCTTCCATTAAAAGAATCCATTACCAATTTTCCCAAAATACAACCACTTAAACAAATATTTAAGGAATAATCTTCGTCATCAACCAATAGCAATATTGCTATTAAAACTAAAGATAGTTACACGATGAAACCGACGATGACATACTCACTGGCAGTCTCCTTAGCCACTCTGCAAAAGAAGAAAGAAAAGAGTATTCCTGATAAAAAGCAATGTGAGATAATAGATTTGCAGGTACTGCCAATAATGACGCTTTATAAAAATATGTTTTTTCGAGTACCGGAGTTGTTAAAATATTGTTAAACAAATTGGGATTATATGGAGACATATTATCCCCTCAAAACATGAAGGTTTTATGAGTTCATTTTAACAGATACTGATTCATTTCAAATTGAGTATAAGTTAGCAGATATAAATTATAACGACCTAAAAATTTGATAAAATATGTGAAATTTGTGATTTTGAGTAATTTGACTATTTTACCCCTTCTCATAGTTGTATTATAATATTTTTGGAGTGTTAGAGTAATTGGCATGATTTTTGATGTATTTTGGTACCATTTATGCAATATTGTAGTTTTTGATAGTTTCAAGAGCCTTATTTTAGACTTATGGAGATATCTTTTGATCCGTGCGATAGATGGCTGAACGGACTATGCCAGAAGCTCTGAAATATCAATTTTAGACTAGGTAGACCTTTGGTTTAGGTTTCATTGCACCCGAGCTTATTTCAACCTATTTATCAAAAAGTTGGAAAATTAGAAATATGGGTGTGGGACCAACATTTGGTCGAAATGACTTCGGATGAAAAATCTGACTTCACCAGCAGATCCAGAATGTCAATTTTAGAGTGTTATCATGTTTGGCGAGATTTTACAGCTTTTAAATCTCATTTTGAACCTCGGTTTGAAATATTACAATTTTAGATTTTGGGGGTTAATTTTGTGAAAATGATATTTTTTCAAAAATCTGACTTTTTCAACGCGTCCAAAACATCAAATTTAGTATGGTTGCATAGTTTTTTTTATGTATATCGGACTCTGAACGAATTTTGGGCACCCCATCGAAGTTCGGGGTGAACTTGAAGGAAAAAATCTAGTGCATAAACCAGATTTTTCTGCAATATAAATAACTTTTTGGCCTTTTTTGCCCATTTTTCATCTTGTCTCTTTGAGTTAAACCTTAAAATAATGTGAAAGCTTAAAATTAAAGTTTTTGGGAGCTTGGGAAGCTAGATTAACGCCTATTTCTTGGTTTTATTATGGATTTAAGGTAAGAATTCACCTTTTTCTTAGTAATTTTTTGATTAATTTCTCAAATCCCCAAAAATCTTAGGGCTTGATTTTAAATCTCAATTTTACTTTTTTTTACTTGAATAATATTTTAATCTTATAATTACTAATTTTTCATCAATTTAACCTTCAAAACAACTCCGATTCTTGATTTTAACCCAAATTTTAAAGATTTACCCGGTAAAGCTTAAAAATAGTTTTTCTTCATTTTGAACCTTATTTTTTACTCGATTTGACTTGAGTTTTCAGCTGTAGATTCCTAGAAAATATGAGAAACATATTTTTGAAGTAAAGTTTCAATTTTGTCCTTCATTTTTGAAAACCCGTTTCGGGGATTCGTTTTGACCTCGAACCAAAAATAGTCAATATAGGTGTCGTTGATTTTTTTTTATGCTTAGATTCCATATTTCATGTTTTTAGTGGAGTTTGGGATTGTTCATGAAAAATAAGATCGTGGGTTTGAAGTGTAGCAGACCGATTTTGGGTTTTGAAGTAGGTTATGGCTTAACTCTTTAAGACTGGGTTGGGAAGTAAATGATGAAACAAAATGCATGTTAAGGATAAGACCTAATCATTAAAAATAGGTATCTATGTGTTGTTCCTGTGTGGGAGGCTATATGTGATGTAATTATCAAAATTGAGATATTATGTGATGTGTGTGACTGCGTGGAGTCCTATTTGATGTTGATAGCCCTAATACATATGAAAAATTGTACTTTATTGTTGAAATGCCTAATATGATACCATTAGTATATTGTGATATATTCATACTTGTTGGTATATGAGACATGTGGAAATTCATGGATGAAACAGAAATAATGAGTGGATAATGACTCACATGGTTGTGGAACTGTATCATTGTGGTTGGTTATGGAACTATATCATATGGTTGGTTGTGTAAATACTCTTTGTGATTGGTTGTAAGCATTACATCCTTATATCATACTCATTCATGAAACATTGGTACCACCATGGCAACACCAGAGTAACATTGTCAACACCTTTTTAAATCCTTCTCCGAATGGTGTGTTGGGGAGGAGATATTGTAACACCTTACAAAACCTCTTTCGAGGAATATGCGTGAAAGGAGATATGAGATATGTTGATTGTATATGGGTTGACGAACCCCCTATGGGTCCTACGTCAGGAAGATTTAGCTCCGTGAGTGTATACAGGGATTGTGCGGCAACTTTATGCATAGTCATCATCATCATCATATACATTGCACTTACTGTAATTTATTTATGTTGTGTTTTATTTCAATATTGACTTGTCATCTATATATTTGTCTTACCTTTCTTTACTTGTATTTGATGATTTTGTATCTACATGTTCTCCCTTGTTCTACTTATATGAGACATAATGTATACTTCTGTTCTATATCTTGGTGTATTGTTGTAATCTATGTGATATATTAGAACTGTTAGTGCAATAGGTGTGGATTATAGTTGTGGGATATTTTCTGATTACAGGTGACGTTCCCTTAGTATGTATTTTGTATGCTTTATTTTCTACTTTGCTTGGTCGGTCTATAATACCTACTGAGTATAAGTGGACCATACTCATGACTACTACACTCTTTCAGTGCATGTCCTAGCTCGAGTGCACCTCAACTTGCTTGACTCAGGCGATTGTTGGAGCTTCCAAGGTAGCACTTAGACATTAATGTGTCTGAAGTTCACCTCTATCTTTCTATAGTAGTTATGTCTTTATTAGTATTTATAGACTAATATTATTATTTTGTTGTTATTTTTCTGATGTATTTGACTCTCAAATTATATTAAGAGTTATTACCTATTGACATCAGGTTTTGGGCATGATCGATATTTTGGATAAGTCTTTTCCGCATTGTTATGATTACTTGTATGATTCAACTTTGTTATAGAAGACTTACCTTGGGATGTTTCTATCTTTTCCACTTTTTGTATCAGTTTGGGTGATAGTCTTACTTGTCAAGGTATGCTATGACAAGTGCCATCATGATCCTCATTTTTTAGGTCGTGACAAATTGGTATATGAGAAGCCAAGTTTCATTGGTCTCAATGGTGTAAGAATAAGAAGTCAAATAGAGTATCACAAATAGGTACATAGACGTATGTATCTATCTTCGAGAGGCTATAGGACATCTTTAGGAAACTTCTCTCATTTTATTCTTTATCTTGCTAAGTCCTTTTATACCTTGTGTTCTGAGTTGTGTTTCACTCTTTTTACACGAATATTACTTGGCTGATTAGATATGGTTGATTTTGATTTTATTTTGGGTATGGATTGGTTGGCTCCCTATCATTCCATCCTAGATTGTTATGCCAAGATTGTGACTTTAGCTTCAGTGGGTGTGCCAAAGATAACTTGAAAGGGTGCACTTTATTTGAGTCCTAAGAGGATTATATCTTATGTTAAAGCTCATAAATTTATTTAGAGGGGATGTTTATATTACTTGGCTCATATTCATGACACCAATGTTGTATTACCTCCTTCCTTAGATTTTGTCCGTGTTATCTATGGGTTTATAGATGTGTTCCCTATAAACTTCCCTGGTATGCCTCTGGATCGAGATATGAATTTTATTATTGATGCTAAGCCAAGCACCAAGCCCATTTCTATTTCTCCTTATAGGATAGCCCCAACAGAGTTGAAGGAGTTGAAGAATCAGTTGCAGGAGTTATTGGATAAGGGATTTATCCGACCCGGTGTTTCACCTTAGGGTGCTCCTGTCTTGTTTGTGAAGAAAAAGGATGGGTCTATACAGATGTGTATTGATTATCGACAGTTAAATAAGGTGAGAGCTAAGAATAAGTATCCTCTACCTCGCATTAATGATTTATTTGATCAACTTCAGAGTGCGACAGTATTTTTGAAGATTGATTTGAGGTCTGGTTATCAATAGTTAAGGATTAGAGCTTTAAATATTCCAAAGATAGCTTTTCGAATTCGATATGGTCATTATGAGTTCTTGGTCATGTCCTTTGGGTTGACCAATGCCCTTGCTGCATTCATGGAGTTGATGTACCGAGTGTTTCGATCGTATCTTAACTCTTTTATTAGTTGATATACCGGGTGTTTCGATTGTATCTTGACTCTTTAGTTATTGTGTTTGTAGATTATATCTTGCTTTAATCCAAGATTGAGGTTAAACATGAGGAGCATTTGTGGATTATGCTTCAGAGATTGAGAGATGAGAAGTTGTATGATAAGTTCTCTAAGTTTAAGTTTTGGTTGGAGTTTCTTTCTTTCTTGGATCATGTGATGACTAAGGAAGGTGTTATGGTTGATCCAACCAAGATCTCCATGGTTCGTGATTGAGCTAGACCTACTTCTCCCACCAAGATTCATAGTTTTATTGGCTTAGCAGGCTATTATCGATATTTTGTCAAGGGTTTTTCATCCATTGTAGATCTATTGACCATGTTGACCCAGAAGAAGATTTCTTTTCAGTAGTCCACTGCTTGTGAGGAGAGCTTTCAAAAGCTCAAGAATTTGTTGACTTCGGCTCTTATATTGGCTTTGTAAGGGCGCGGGATTTACCTTATTTTGTAATGCTTCAAGTTTTGGATTGGGTTCTTTATTGATGCAGGAAGGCAAGGTGATTGCATATGCATCTCATCAGTTGAAGCCTCATAAGAAGAATTATCCTACCCATGATTTGGAGTTATGCACAATTGTGTTTACCTTGAAGTTGTGGAGGCATTACTTGTATGGAGTCCGCTGTGAGATCTTCTCAGATCATCGTAGCCTTCAGTACTTCTTTACCCAGTGAGATCTTAATATAAGGCAGTGTTGTTGTCTTGAGTTTCTTAAGGATTATGACTTGATTATTCTCTACCATCCGGGCAAGTCTAATGTAGTTGTGGATAGCTTGAGCTGAAAGTCGACTAGCATGGGTAGCTTGGTTTATCTTTTGACCCAGGAAAGGTGTTTCGTCTTAGAGGTTCAGTTTTTATCTAACCAAATGGTTAGGCTTGATATTTTGACACCTAGGCGTGTTTTTGAATTTATGGATGCTAGATCTTTTTTGATGGAGTAGATTCTTGCTCACCAGTTTGATGATGCTGGATTGAGGTCGATTCGAGATAAGGTATTGAGTGGGGAGGCTAAGGCATCCTCACTTGATTATAATGGAATTTTGCAGATTGGAGGCCAAGTTTATGTGTCGAGAGTGGGTAACTGGATTGGGTTGATCTTGGAGGAGACCTAGTGTCCCAGATATTCCATTCATCCAAGTATGACTAAAATGTATCATAATTTGAGATAACACTACTGATGGGGTGGTATGAGGTCAGATAGAGCTGATTTTGTGGCTCGTTGCCTAAGTTGTCAGTAGGTGAAGGACGAGCATATGAGACCTGGTGGTTTTCTTCAGAGGTTACCCACTCCTACATGGAACTGGGAATGCATCACCATGGACTTTGTGACTGGTTCACCTCATACATCTTATGGTTCTGATAGTGTTTGGGTCATTATGGTTCGATTGACCAAGTCAGCTCATTTTACTCCAGATCAGGTCTCATTCAGTTCTGAAAGGTTGGCCCGTATCTACATTCATGAAATTATGTGTCTTCATGGTGTGCCGATGTCCATTATTTCAGATCGAGGTCCTGTGTTCACATCTCACTTTTGGAAGACTTTTTAGGATGAGTTCGGTACACAGGTTGATCTTATCGCAGCATTTCAAGCCCAGACTGATGTCCAGTCAGAGCGGACTATTCAGGTTTTGGAGAATATGCTTCGTGCATGCATGATGGATTTTGGTGGCCAGTAGGAGCAACATTTGGCTTTAGCAGAGTTTGCATATAATAATAGCTACCATTCTAGTATTCATATGACTCCTTTTGAGGCATTGTCACTCCCTAGTAGGTTGGTTTGATGTTTAAGAGGTGAGACCTCGAGGTATGAACTTGCTTCATGAGCCTTTGGATAGAGTCTGGGTCATTTAGGATAGACTTAGAGCAACTCAGAGTAGGCAGAAGTGCTATGCTGATCGTAGACTTTGTGCCTTGAGATTCGGTGTTGGGGATCGTGTTCTCCTTCGAGTTTCACCCATGAAGGGTGTGATGAGGTTTGTTATGATGGGCAAGATTAGTCCTAAGTATATTGGTCCATTTTAGATTTTTTGAACTGTTGGCGATGTGGCTTATGAGTTGGTTTTGTCCTCTGATCTATCAGCTGTTCATTTAGTTTTTCATATTTCTATGATTTGTTGTTACATTTCGGATGAGTGTCATGTCATTCTTTGGGAGTCGGTTTAGTTAGATGAGCGGTTGTCCTTTGTTGAGGAGCAGGTCTCCGTTTTGGCTAGGGATGTTAGGCGGTTGCGCTCTTGAGTTATCCCTGTGGTTAAGGTTCAGTGGCGACATCGACCTATAGATGAGGCTACTTGGGAGGTTGAGTTTGATATGTGTAGTTCTTATCCTTAGCTTTTCATTGATTAAGGTATTTCTTTATCTTAATTCAAGGACGAACTAGATTTTAAGTGGTGGATGATGTAACGACCTAAAAATTTGATAAAATATGTGAAATTTATAATTTTGGATGATTTGTCTGTTTTACCACTCCCCATAGTTACATTATGGTATTTCTGGGGTGTAGGAGTGATTTACATGATTTTCGATGCATTTTGGTACCATTTATGCGATATTGTGTTTTTTAATGGCTTCGAAAGACTTATTTTAGACTTATGGGGATATCTTTTGATCCGTGCAATGGATGGCTTAATTAACTACGCCAGCAGCTCCGAAATATCGATTTTAGATTAGGTAGACCTTTGGTTCGGGTCCTGGTGCACCCAAGATCATTTCGACCTATTGATCGAAAAGTTGGAAAATTAGAAATATGGGTGTGGAACCTACATTTGGTTGAAACAACCTCGGATGAAAAATTCAACTTCGCCAGCAGATCCAAAATATCAATTATAGGGTATTAGCATGTTTGGTGTGATTTTATGGCTTTTAAATCTCATTTCGACCCTCGATTTGAAAAATTACAATTTTGAGTTTTGGGGGTCAACTTTGTGAAAATGATGTATTTTTGAAAATCTAACTTTTCCATGCGTCTGAAACGTCAAATTTAGTATGGTTGCATAGTTCATTTATGTATATCGGACTCCGAATGAATTCCGGGCACCCCGTCGAAGTCCGGGTTGAACTTGAAAGGAAAAATCTGGTGCATAAACCAGATTTTTCTGCAATATAAATACTCCCTCCATCCCATTTTATGTGTCGCCATTTGATCAGGCACAAAGTTTAAGAAATAAGGGAAGACTTGATACTATTTACCAAATTGTCCTTTATCAAAAAATATACTACTATCTTTTTTTTTAATTAGGCGGGACCAATAAAGGTAGAAGTGGAATTGTGTCTTTAAATAGTTACCAAATAAGGAAAGATGACATTCTTTTTGGGACAGACCAAAAAGGAAATGATGAAACATAAAACGGAGAGAGTACTTTTTCGGTCCTTTTTGCCCATTTTTCATCTTGCCTCTTGGGAGTTAAACCTTAAAATAGTGTGGGTGATTAGAAGTAAAGTTTATGGGAGCTCGGGAAGCTAGATTAACACCAATTTCTTGGTTTTATTATGGATATAAGGTAAAAATTCACTCTTTCTTAGTAATTTTTTGATTAATTTCTCAAAGTCTCAAAATTTTTAGGGCTTGATTTTAAACCCCATTTTACTTCTTTTCACTTGAATAATATTTTTATTTTATAATTACTAGTTTTTCATCAATTTAACCTTCAAAATAACTCCAATTCTTGGTTTTAACCCGGATTTCAAAGATTTACCCGATAAAGCTTTAAAATGGTTTTTTTTTTCAATTTGAAACTCGATTTGACTTTGATTTTTAGCTATAGATTCCTAAAAATACGGGGAACATGTTTTAGAAGAAAAGTTTTGATTTTGCCTTTTTTTTTTTCAAAAATTCATTCTGGAGGTCCATTTTGACCTCAAACCAAAAGTAGTCAATATGGGTGTCGTTGGTTTTGTTTTTATGCGTACATTCTATATTTGATATTTTTAGTGGAGTTCGGAATTATTCATGAAAAGTAAGGTCGTGGGTTTGAAGTGCAGCAGACCGATTTTGGCTTTTGAGGTAGGCTATGAATTAACTCTTTTAGAGTGAGCTAGGTAGTAAATAATGGTACAAATGCATGTTAAGGATGGGAACTAGTCATAAAAAATAGCTATCTATGGGTTGTGCCCTTGTGGGGGCCTATATGCGATGTAGTTGTCAAAATTGAGATATTATGTGATGTGTGTGACAATGAGGAGTCCTATGTGATGTAGATAGCCCTAAATATATGTGAATAATTGTATTGTATTATTGAAATGCCTAATATGGTACCATTGGTGTGTTGTAATATATTCATACTTGTTGGTATATGATACTTGTGGAAATTCATAGATGAAACAAAAATAATGAATGGATAATGACTCACATGGTTGTGGAAATGTATCATTGTGGTTGGTTGTGGAACTATATCATGTGGTTGGTTGTGGAAATACTCTTTGTGATTGGTTGTGAGAATTACATCCTCATATCATACTCATTCATGAAACATTGGTACCACAGTGGTAATATCTGAGTAACGCTGGCAACACCTTTTTATATCCCTCTCCTAGGGATGTATTGGGGAGGAGATATTGTAACACCTTATAAAACCCCTTCCGAGAAATGTGCCGAAAATGAGATATGAGATATGTGGATTGTATAAAGGTTTTTAACATCCCCATGGGTCCTACGTCGGGAAGTTTTAGCTTCGTATGTGTATACAGAAATTGTGCGACGATCCTAAAGTTTGTGCAATGACCTCGTGCATAATAATCATCATCATCATATACGTTGCCCTTACTTAATTGTGTTTATGTTGTGTTGTATTGCCATATTGACTTGTCATCTATGTATTTGACTTACCTTCCTTTACTTGTACTTGATGATCTTGTATCTACATATTCTCCCCTGTTCTACCAATATGCAACATAATATATACTTGTGTTTTATATCTTGGTGTGTTGTTGTAATCTATGTGATATATTAGAACTATTAGTGCAGACGGTGTGGGATACCGTTACATTTTCTGATTGCAAGTGACGTGCCCTTAGTTTGTATTTTGTATTCTTTATTTTCTACTTTGCTTGGTTGGCCTATGATACCTACTAAGTACAAGTGGACCGTACTCACACCTACTGCGCCCTTTTGGTGCAGGTCCTAGCTCAAGTGCGCCTCAACTTTCTTGACTCGGGCGATTGTTGGAGCTTCCAAGGTAGCGGTTGGACATTCATATGTTCAAAGTTCACCTCTATCTTTCTAGAGTAATGACACGACCCAACCCTGAGACTTGTCGTAATGGGCATCCTAAGTCCAAGCAGGATCGGGGACCGCCCCCTGTTACCCAACCCAACTACCTATATCCATCCTTAATAGGCTGAATTTCGTACATATAACAAGATAGAATTATTATTCTCATTAAGACCTTGGTATAGGGTCACAACTGTGATCGACCCAACCGAATCCAACCGTACCACACCAGCCGCCTAACCATACCAAACCAAACCAAATCATAGACCATAAACTGAAGGGAATACCAAAACATAATATGAAAATCAATCCCAAAATGTAATATGATGAAATAGTGAGAAATCATGTCTGATGATGCCAACCTCAATATCAATACCAATGCTAAGGTTGGCACCTCTACCGATCTCTCCCATACCAACCTCCAAAATTACCACAAAGCCTCTATCCAAAAGAGTAATCAATTTTGGTTGGGACATGCCCCCAACCATGGTCAAAACCAATATCCAAAATAAAAGAAAAATGTCTAAGGAAATCCATAACATATAATGATGTCTTCCGAAAGGATGGAAGCTCACTACTTCAGTCCAAATGTTGATACCAAATCCGCATTCTAAACAGGAAGAGTAGAATGGCCGATTTCTGCATAGCGTGGGTATATAACCCCCAGTAAATGGGGATAGCAAATGACCGCTAGCATGAATTTCAGAATAAGGATAAAATAATGCCAATTATAAAACCAAGTGAAACCATCCATAATTCATACAGCCATACATATATAAGTGCCAGGAAAGGGAACCGGATTTAGCATGCATTTAAAACCTTTATACCTGGGTTGTGTAGCTTTGTTGTCCTAACCACCCAAGGCCATATGGGTTCATCTCCTACTGCTGAAAGGGCCCCAGTGCGTGTATCCGCAAAACTAGAGAATATCCCATAGTATGACTAGTACATCCCCAAATATAAAATATGACACATGCATATGGTCATCAAGACCTCTCATATCGTCAAACATGAGTTTTTGGTTTTGGTCCCTCCGAGACCTTCACCTTCCACGGATTAGCTACACACCCCGCCATTAATGCCTAATTAAAATCATGTCCAAACAATCCACTTACCATTTATTAACCAAGGCCAATATTAGTGGTATCGTCATACCACCCCTTTCTTACAAGTAATATACATGGACAAACCATTTAGGTTAAGGGGAGCTTAGCTGCCCTTCCAATTACCATATTAAATCCACTTGGGAGACTTCCATGTTCTCCACAAGAATAACCATTTAGCCTTTAGCCTTTTCAAACTATTTAAACCATGCATAAATCATTTATCCAGTTTAAAACATTCAAGAGTTCTATTAAAAGAAATCAATGAAATGAACATATCTTTATAAGCATTTTATCAAAACCTTGGGGGCATAATATAACCAAAACCAATTTCAAAGACCATTAAACCATTACCATGCAATCCAATTGTCCAAATCCACCATTGATGTATATAAAAGCATAAGTAAAACCATAGGAAACCATAACCAAGAATTCAATATAAAAACCCTTAAATAATAGTTGGAAACCATAATCATGAAATAATAAAACCATGAAATCAATCATATAAACCATGACTTTAGTTGAAATTATAATGAGGGAAGAGAATCATGCCTTATACCGAAAAATTGATCGAAGGAAATCACCAAGACAAGCCCCAAAGTAATCCACAATATGAAACCCTAGACTTCTTGCCCCAAAAACTCCTGAGAGAATTATGAGATATTTTGGAATAGTTTCTAAGTGTTAATGAATATATTATTAGGGTAAATAACCTCCTAAGTGTATTAGAAGTCGTGGGTCCTAGTTAGGGTAAGCAGGGAAATATACAGAATACCCTCACTTAAATTCCTTAAAACCCCATCACAAGGATACGACTGACCCATACGAGTTGTACCCTCCCGTACAATCGGTATCCACCACTCGTGTATAATCCTCAACCCTTGGATCAAACACTGTCCCATATACAAATCATCGAACTAAGTCATAAACACACCATACGATCCATACCTATACCCCATATCCCTGGTAGAATAAAATACTAGGAGGATCAAACACTACCCACCATATGAGTACTTGATATGACTCGTACTAATCTCTACAACTCATACCCCTAAATCGTACCTATTCAAGTGACCAAAACAATCCTACCCACTAACACTGGTCAACATGCGATAGGATTATACTATTCATACCCCAGCATACGGCTTGTACCCATGAGTCATTTTGGATTTGGAGAACAAATTTCCAAAAAATTTTCTAAGGGTCAAAGCCAAGGATGTTTCAAGTAGTTGTGTTTTTATTACTATTTAGAGACATATATTATTTCTATATGGTTATTTTTCTGATGTATTTGACTCTCAAATTATATTAGCAGTTCTTACATTATTGACACCTGGTTTTGGGCATGATCGGTAATAAGTCTTTTCCGCATTGTTTTGATTACTTATATGGTTCGGTTTTATTCTAGAAGCCTTACCTTGGAATATTTCTGTCTTTTCCTTTTTTTGTATCTGTTTGGGTGATAGGATTACTTATCAAGGTACGCTGCGACAAGTGCATCATGACACTCATTTTTGGGTCATTATAAATTGGTATCAGAGTAGCCAGGTTTTATTGGTCTCAACAGTATAAGAACAAGATATCTAATAGAGTCTCGGGGATTGGTATGTAGACATTCGTATCTATATTTGAGAGCCTATAGGATGTCTTTAGGAAACTTCCCTTATTTTATTCTTTATTATGCAAAGATCTTTCATACCTTGTATTCTAAGTTATGTTTCACTTTTTACTCACGGATGGTGTGGCTTATACTACTATCAGTTGAGAGATATTGCAAGATATTGGTGGAGATTGTTTGTCAGTTATAGGCATGTTGATGCTCCTGAGTTGTCATGGGATCAGTTTGTTGATGCCTTTCTTGAGAGATTCGTGACTTACAATTTGAGGGATCGAATGTGGGACGAGTTTGATCATTTGGATAAGAGCTCCATGATAGTTGTTGAGCATGAGGAACGCCCAATCCATATATTCCTATGATAGTATTTCTACAGAGTCTGAGAAGATTCAGAAGTTTATGAAGGGTTTGGATGTCTCCCTTCAATTGGCTATGTCTCAGATGGTTGTGTTTGGGGCTTCTTTTCAGAGAATTGTGGATCATGCTAAGATGACAGAGGATATTCTTAGTACATCTTAGGAAGAAACCAAGAAGGCACAATATTTTAGTGAGTTTAGGAGTCAGATCTATTGAGGTAGAGATTTTAGAGGTTCTCGTGGATACCATAGTAGGCCAGTGTAGGAGAATTTATTGAGTTAAAGTGGTGGAACTTCAAGTTTAGCAGTTCAGGGTGGCCGTTCGAGCCCAGTTGTACATTCTCCTGGTAAGACTGCTCGTAGCGGTTGCTATGTTTGTAACTAGATTTGCCATATGGCTAGGGACTGTCCCCATTTGGTGATTCGGGCTACTCCTATAGAGTATATTATAGATTAATGAAAATAACTATAGCCCCTAAGGCTAAAATAATAAGTAATAAAGGAGCTACTACGCTTATGGAAACTAATCACAATCACAATACCTTTGTCCCAAAAATGATAAAGTGGGATGATGTATTAATAAAAGATAATTGGCATTTCGACTCCATGACAAAGCCTGAAATTGAAGAAAAAAATTCAAACACTGAACAAGTAATACAATATCTAGATGGATTTATAGACTTAAAATTTCTAAGATCCCAATCTTTTAACTAACCCTCTTCAAGTAGAAGAATGTCCTTTTCTAGTCCATCAGTCTCACATCTGTAGAAGAAAGGGAAGTAACATTAGATGATATTGAAAGAAAGTTAAAAGGAGTAGATTTCTCAAAAACAATTCCCAAAGTGGAATATAAATCTACAAATTTATAAACTAAAAAATCTTTAAGTCCCATTTCTAGTGAAATGTTGGGAGTAAAAGATTCTTGATGCATGATTAGGTCAAATGAAACATTTGAACCTGACTTTTAAATATTTAGATAAATTATGCACTAGCCCAGAAAATTCTATTAAAAGGGAATGGTATAAACAAAGATATTCATTAAAAGAAAGATATTCATTTAGAGAAAAATGGTATAATGATATGAAAAGATTAAGATGTAATATTGAAATTTTTAAATGGTTTGAAATTACAGGCAAATTAGATAATCAAAAGAAATCGTTAAATATGATTGTCTATAAATGGTGTACTAGTGATAAAGCAGTAGAATCAATAATTCCTCCGTTAGAAGAAATTAGCCTACCAGTAGATAGTAGAGTTGTTACTGCTTCATCTTTTAAATTAGATATATTAGATACTAAAGGCGATCCTACAAATAAAGATATAAATAGAATACTTCAACAAAATAATTAGACATATCAATTATTACATGTAGTGTCTAAACAGATTCTCGAAGCCGAGGATAAATCAACTTTTAAAGATAAACCAAATTCTTCTCATGATAAAAAGTTGAAAACTCATTCAATATTTAAATTACCAGAGTTCTCAAAAGATAAATTTCCTAAATTTGAAGAAAAGTTTAAAGTTACAGCTGATATTTTAGAAAAAATTAATGAAAGATTAAAATCTGAATCAAAAGTCACAAATGATAAGGTCATAAGAACTTTATCAGAGAAAAACGATAATGACATTAACAAATGAAGTTCTAAATATTCAGTAAAAAAGAATTATTATAAAAGCCCATTTTTTCGAATATCTTGTATGAAGAAAATGAATTTTTATCTCATACTCCACATTTTGGAAGAGAAATTGCCGAATGGAATATAAATGAATTAGCAGAACATCAAATATATAATAAACTATCAAATGGGAATGTCCATTACGACATATAAAATTAACAAAATGACAGATAAACAAGAAGCTACTATGATTATATCAGGATTATATTGGTGGACAACTACCTCAAGGATAATAATAGGCAGATCATATTAAATACTACAACTATTACTCAAGCTATTAAGACTGAGTCAAAAGGAAAAACAGTTGAAAATCAAGTCTTAGAAGATGTCATCGCCACTTTAATTAATAGTATAGCTAAATATTTTTTAGGAGAACCTCAACTTTCTAAAGATAGAAGTTCAGAAATATTATCTAATTTATCATGTCCAAAGTTAGACGATTTTAGACTGTATAAAGATGTTTTACTCAATAAAGTCATGGTTAGAGAAGATTGTAATCATGATTATTAGAAAGAAAAAATTATAAGTGGTTTACCAACATTATTTACAGAAAAAGTTAGGAAAAAATTAAAAGATAGATTTGAGGGAAAAATTCTTTATAGTAATTTAACTTATGGTAATATTATAAGTTTTATAAATATCACAAGACTAGAATTATGTATAGATATTAAACCTAAAAATCAGCTAAAAAGAGATAATAAAATAACACGAAATGCGCTAGGAAGCTTTTGTCAAGATTTTGGATATATAAAGTTATCATCCCCTTCAAAGGAGGCTATCAAGAAGATTAAAAGACAACGTAAAACTTATAAAGATTAATCTGAAAAATCTCATTATTATAAGTGACGATTTAAAAAATCTCAAAAAGCTTCTAAAGGTGAATATAAAGACAATAATGAAACATGTTGGAACTGCGAAAAAACATGTCATAGGGCTAATGATTGTTGGGTTCCAAAAAAAAAAGAAAGACAAGATAAATATGTTAGAATTAGGAAATGAAGTTAAAAGAAACTATATACTATTCTTGATGAAATTGAAAATAGTTCTTCTTTTGAAGAAAGTCTTAGTGATAATAATCAACTTAATGTAGCAGACAATTAAGATAGTAGTGAATCAATAGATCATTGTAATTGTGGTGGTGCAATTCGAACTTGCGATAATCATTCTATAAATGTTATCAACAACATTAATAAAGAATAAGAGGCCTTATTTGACATGATAGATCATCTAGAAGATCCAACTCATAGGCGAAAATATATAATAGCCTTAAAATATATTGTTCTTAATCATCGGATTGATAAAGAGACTATCGAACCCTTTAATATGAAAAATGTATTTAATAAATTTAAAGAACATAAGTCAGAAATAACAATACAAGATCTTCAGACAGAATTATTATACATAAAAGAAGAAGTTAGATAAATTAAGCAAAGACTTAATGATCTAGAAACAGAATCACTTGTTAAAAAAATATTAAATGATTTAACATCTAACCAAGATCCCAAATCATATCAATTTGTGCATGGTGAAACATTAGAAGTAAAAAGTGACATTAAGGAAATAGAGTCTCTAGAAATAGAATCTCTAGAATAACCTCCTATAAACAAATCAGGATTTAATACAATTACAGTAGTTAAAGCGCAAAGTTACCATATACAAATTACAATAGTTACCAATAAAGATTATAGAACTCATAAGATTACATTATTTGATACAAGTGCTGATGAAAGTTGCATTATAGAAGGATTAATTCCTATAGAGTACCTAGAAAAATGTGCTACACGATTATTCTCTGCAACAGGATAAATATTAAAAATAAATTATAAACTCCCCAAAGCACATATATGCAATGACAAAGTTTGTTTCATTAATGATATTGTAATAACTAAAGATATAAATGAAGAGATAATTGTAGGTCTTCCTTTTATAACTAAAATAAAACCTTATACTGCTGAGCTAGATGGAATCCACACTGCTATTTTGGGAAAAAGATTATTTTCCCTATCTAAACAATATATCAAAAGAAGAAAGTGATTTTATAAAAGATAAAACTATCCTTAGAATAAACTGTCTAAAGAGTCAAATAAACATAAAAAAATTAGAATTTCTTCTTGAAAAAAGTAGAAACCCACAAAAAGTCATACAACAAGAGGTTTGTTCTAATGAAACTCAATCCCAAAAGTTTTAAGGAAATTCCAACTATGTTGTAGATTTTATTAGATAGGTTTGTAATATTCATCTTATGAAGAATTCAGTCCAGTAGGATTAGAGAGAAACTAATTTACTATCAAAAGTAAATTTTATGATATTTTGAGTTATCAAACTTAAAAAATTCTTTGAAAAAACTGTTTCACAAAAGATGTTAAAAAATTGATTTTAATAGATTTTATAAAGGGAGAAATTCTCTCCCACATTTTAAACAAAAAAAATTCTATAGGGAAAGAATGAGACCCGAAATAATAAAAATAAAATCGTTGAGACCCCTATTTCAACCTGAATATTAAAAGATATTCAATATTGGTAGAATTTCCATCTCTGTAAAAGATTCATACTAGTTACTACTATTCAAACATGTTTTTATCCATAAAAATGTTTCTACCAAGACACATGTTTTATAAATAGAATTAAAAATTAATTTCAAATGATAACTTTGCCAAATTATGGCACTTAATAAAAATATGAAGACTTTAAATAGCAAGGTTACAAAACCTTTTTGAAGGTTATGAGATTTCGTTAAATCTACCAGTAACTATTGAATAGATTACTAAACTTTTTAGTTTTCTTGTATTATTATACCTATTTTGTCCTTTATTATATTTTGCAATAAAGGGATTTGATGAATATTTACTTTTGCATTTATCAATTTAGTATGAATTAAGCAGATGAAAAATGCAATTTTGAAAAGTATCAAGTAGAGTAAAATATCTCTACACTATCAAAAAATATTAAATAGTTTTCATATATTATTAGTCCATTTTAAAAGACAAATATTAAAGGATAAACACCATCAAATAAATCTACATCAGGTTCTTCCTCACGAAAAGAATTTCGCCGTTCAAAGTAGATAATGGAGTTAATAGATACTGCACCAGCAATAGAGACATGCAGAATCATTAGGTGTTAACAAAGGTACTAACAAGTATATCTCTTCATGAATAGGGGAAAAGAGCCAGCCCTTTTTCTACAATTAAAAGGCCAACAAAAGGTGGACCCCATACCATCTACCAAAAAATTATGTAACTACAAGAAAAAGAAGCACATCTTTAAGACATAAAAAATAAAGGCACAAAAATAGTGAAAACATGGTGGACCCTACAGACACCACAAAAAATATACACACTAGAAGACAAATGGGAAAAATCCTCTTGGAAGAAAAGGCCAAAGTCTTTCAAAATAATCAAATGGCTCATCTCCTCAAAATCATCAAAGTCACATGATGAAAAGGTTCCATAAATTAGTTATTCAAAGACACTTGCTGAGCAGATATATAGTCATAGCTACTTTTAGACAGGTGTAAAATAAATAGCATGTATTAGTGTATAGACAGTTCAAATAGTATGTATTAATATAGATGTAAAATAGATGGTGTATGTTAGATATTAGTCAACACTTTTGAGGCCTATTTAAGACATTCAGCTTGTAACAGTAGAGAGCATTCTGAAATTTTCCCAAATCAGAAAAACTCTCTACCATTTCCTATATTTCCCATCTTCCCTTTGTAAGTTCTCTACATTTTCAAAATCAATAAAAAGTTTTTGTAAGTATAAATTTCTTTACTTCTCTACTGTTTTCCTTAATTTACCTTTGCTTTTGTTTTGTTCTTATTTTTAAAATTTAAAGTACTTTGTAATATAAACTACTTTAAACTGTTACTTTGCTCCCCATTTTATAGATTTGTCCCCCAAATGGTATCAGAGCAAAGTTGCCCAAGAGGGAGTATGAGTATGAGTAGGAGAGGCTAGAGCGTTACGCTGTCCTAGAGCCGATTGAAATTAGTGTTACACTAGGAATAATCACTTCTCTAGGTAGTAGTTACTATTGTTCTTTCTCTATGTTCATAATTGTAACACCCTGCAAAATTCTCTCCTAGTCTGAGCCTTAGAGCTTGTTCAGTGAAGAGAAAATCTAGTCCCAAAAGTTTGAGAGGTGTCTTCCCAAGTGTGAAATACTTTTAACCATGTAGAATTTCCCTAATATCGTCTTTTTTTCATGTAGATCATTGAATAAGCTTTCTATCGATACCAAATTCGCCCAAATATGATACTCAAACAAAGATTTAGAGCTATTTTAGTGAGACAGTGTGCCACCTGGCACTTTAGCGCGTCACGGAGCCAACCAAAATGGTAATCGTCAAAATCCAGTGAGCTTTCATGATTATGGCGCGTCGCGGCAAGGCTTAGTTTCAGAATTGTCAATTTCCAGTGCACCAATGCGATTCCACCGCGTTGCGGTGCCTTTCCAATTCTCAATCCAGGTGGTAACGCGATTGCCACTGCGTCGCGCCGTCATGTAGTTTCTCAATTGTCCAATTTCCAGTGAACTGGCGCAATTATGGCGCGTCATGCCAGCATGTAAAATTGAGATTTTTTAGTTTAATTCGAAGGATTTTTTGGTCTTTACCCACTCTTTTCATCCCTATATATATACCCGATAAGAGGCTCTCAGCCTCATTTCCCATCTTCAACAACAAAACTAGGGTTTTAAAAATCAAAACCCTTATTTCTTCTTCAAGCAAAATCAATAGAGATCAAGAGAAATCCAGAGGAATCAAGGATCTCTCCAAGAACTTTTAAGAAAAGAGTTTCCCCAAGGTATGTAGATGTTGATTCTTGGGTCCCTTTCATCCAAGAAGCTCAAGAACCCTTTTTTTCTAAAATTCAAATATCTTGTGTTTATGGGTTTTAATGATTCATGTGAGTTGAAATTGATGTTCTAGCTATTATTGAGTTGTGATTCATGTTTGTTTACAAGGTTTTCAAGATTTGACCCTATTATGTGATGTTCATGATAAACCCTCTTCAAGTTGCTTGTTAGATGATGTGTTTATGCCAATTAAGTGTGGAAATGGTTGAATAAGCAAAGCATGCTCCCCATATGTTTAATAAAATGCTTATGTGAAGAATTAGGGCCATTATGGAATGTTGATTAGGAAACCCCAAGTTGTGAGCAAGCCCATGCATGTCTAGAGTTTGATGAAATGCCCTAGTGAATAAATGTGATATCATAGCATGAAATCCCCAATTAGGTGTAAACCCATGCATGCCTAGTGTTTGATGAAACGCCTTAGTGAATGAATTGTGATATCATAGCATGAAATCCCCAATTAGGTGTAAACCCATGCATGCCTAGTGTTTGATGAAATGCCATAGTGAATGAATTGTGATATCATAGCATGAAATCCCCAATTAGGTGTAAACCCATGCATGCCTAGTATTTGTTGAAAGGCCTTAGTGAACAAGTTGAGACATGATAGTAGTAAATTCTCCAATTATATGCTCTTTGATACATGCTAAGCCTTTAATATATGCCAAGTGCTTGACGAGTTAGTTGTGACATGGTAGTATGAAGTTTTCCCAAATCATGGGCTATCCAATACATGCTAAGACTAATATACGTGCGAAGTATTTGACGCAAGACCTTGTTGAATGGAGTATGATACTATAGCATGTTCCCCCTACGCTATTACATGTCTATGATTCCTAAATGCTTGAAGTGATGCCTTAGTGATTGTGATGATGAACAGATGTTTATGATTCCTAAATGCTTGAGGTGATGCCTTAGTGATTGTGGTGGTGAATAGATGCTTATGATTCCTAAAATGCTTGAAGTGATGCCTTAGTTATTGTGATGGTGAATACATGTTATGATTCCTAAATGCTTGAAGAGATGCTTTAGTGATTGTGATTATGAATGGATGACCGTGGTTATGACTAGTCAAGAATGGTTATGTTTTACTTTTATGTTATCGAGTCCTGGGGGTATTTATACCCGATAATTTAGCTGTTGTGTAGAGCCTATGTTAGTTTTTACGATAATCCCAGTCAGGCCATGATTCTTAGAACTTAGTGAATTATAGAACTCTGTATCCTCAAACAGATACAGAACTTAAGAAATCTCAGTAATATCTATAATCCCCATACACTAGTAATCCGGCCTCAGTGTTGTACTCAACTTAGATCTTGTAGTATCTAAGTGTTCAGTTCTGGCCTCGGTATTGACCGAGTAATCTATTCAAACTCTGTATTGTCAGTTAGATACCGTGATTCAGTAGTATTCCGTCAGATACGGAACCTTATGAACTCAACTTAACTCAGTCAAATCATTAGAGAAATGTGATCAGTGTTAGATTTAGATCAGTTTGTGCTTAGTTAAGAAATTCAGTTCAACGTCTTTTAGTTGGGAGTAGGAGATAGCACCGAGCGAGATAAGGGATAGCGGCTTCCTGTCAGAGAGAGGGTAAGTCATTAGGAGTAATCCCTAAACTCCAGAACTGCGTAGCCAGTGCAGGATGCAAGAGTCCCCATCAGTAGAGGCCATCACCGTTAGAGAGGTTTGACTATTATATTGCCTTAGGATGACTTCCTGCGAGGGTCATCCATTAGAGAGGCTTGACCAAAAAGGTATTAACTCGTGGCACGGTATTGACACCCTTCCAGCTAGGGTTACAGGTTGGACCCCACCTATGGGAGATCGAGGCATGTCGGTTAAGTAACTACTTCCCACAGTTGCAGTTTCAGTATCAATCTTCAGAAATCAGGACTGTGAGGTACAATCGTCTATCTCAGTGAGGAGCTCAGATAGTTCCATTAATTCATGACCATCTGTCAGATAGGCTTGATATCATATACAGTTATTTGTTATCAGATCCAGAGATCTCCCGATAGATAGGCTTGATCTCAGTCTCAGATCCTGTTGAGTATTCTTGTTATCAGATCCAGAGATCTCTCGATAGATAGGCTTGATGTCAGTCTCAGATTCAGTTGAGTATTCTTGTTAGCAAATCTAGAGATCTCCCGATAGATAGGCTTGATATCAGTCTCAGATTCTGTTGAGTATTCTTGTTGTTAGATTCGGACATGATCATTTTCTTATCATTGATAATAGATTTCGAAGTCATTCGTTAGAGAGAGGTTGATCTCCGATTCTGTCAATCCAGAGCAATGAGCTCAGAATTCACTCATTTATGTGAGTATATTCAGTTAATCAATTATCAGTATCAGATGATTCAGTGATTCAATATCTCAGTGTTAGTAGTGAGTTCAGATGACAGTAAAGTGGTATTCGAGTTTCAGTATCTAGGGTTGTGATGATTGTAATTATGGTTTGTGCATTCCTGTATGTGTTCTCGTTCGGTACTCTCATGACTATTTAGTTATGTAACTGTTCATGCATGAGCCCTTGCATTTAGCCTTGCCTCATCTACATACTCGGTACATTCTTGTACTGACATAGTTGTGCTATGGTGTTTTATTTGACACCATAGGTACAGAGGCACGTGATCCAGAGTTCCCTCAGCAGCAGTAGATATAGAAGTGAGTCCTCTTTATTCGAGGATGATCCTTGTATTATTATTGCATCAGACTTTGTTTATTTTCAGTTGACGGAGTTAGTTGGGGACATGTCCCATCAACTCCATGGTTCAGGCAGTTAGAGGCTTTTCGGACGGATGTATTAGTATTCAGTTTTCAGTTTTGAGTATTTATAGATGTATTGAACCTTATGGCTTGTTTCTGCCTATTTTTCCGTATTTATTCTCAGATATTATGCAGTGTTCATGGTACAGATATTAGGAAAGGGTTATCTTGTGGTCCTTCGGGGTCTTGGGCACCGTGTAACGACTAGGGGGTAGTCTCGGGTCGTTACAATGATAAAATCCTTAAGTTGGGTAGCCGTTTAATAGCGATTTAGACATTGGCAAATCTGAAATTTTCTGTTGGATTAGCTTTAAGTATGTGGTGAAAAAATAGAGCCGGGCCCGGAGGATGTTTCAGTCGCCAAGCCTATAGGAATAAAATAAAAGAATGATAGAAGAAGAAAAACTAGTAATTACTAAAAATAAATTATTATTATTATTAAGGAGTAACATCTAAAGTAGATTTTGGTCCTAGGATAGCGTATTCTCTCTCATATGCAAAAATCCTAATGAATACTCCAACCAACCAAAACGTAATAAATAGTGTTAATATTTTTGTTACCTCTAGTAAAATAACTAAAATAGAAAGTAATTTACGGAATTGGAATATTCCAAATGAAGGTTTTAATAAAATCAATAAAACTGGACACTTTGATTTTATAAAATATTATAATATTAAAACTTCTGAATCTACTGTTGCAATTAATAGAAATATTGAGACTATTAAGTTATTAGCAGCTAAAGATATTAATATATATATAGAAATAATTACAAGTTCCTTCATATAGGTCTTGTTCAAGTAGCAGTTAAACCACTATGTAGATTAGGTTTAGATGTTCCGATACGTCTACTTTTAAGAGATATAGGTTATTGAACTTTGATGATTCGTTAGTAGCAGTATTACAAAGTAACCTCGCTAATGGCCCGGTATACTTTAATTGTTATCCTAATTTTTCTATAGATATTGATGATCAAAATGTTATGGATACATTAACATTAAATGTTAAAATAAAAAACATGAATAGTTAGGTAAATACAAGAGAAATAGCAATAATATATAGGGTATATTATAGATTAATGAAAACAACCTTAGCCCATAAGGCTAAAATAGTAAGTAATAAAGGAGCTACTGCGCTTATGGAAGCTAATCATAACCATAATAATACCTTTGCCCCCAAAATGATAAATTGAAATGATGTATTGATAAAAGATAATTGGCATTTCGACTCCATAACGGAGCCAGAAATATAAGAAGAAAACTACATTGAACAAGTAATGCAATATCCTGACAGATCTATAGATTTAAAATTTTTAAGACCCCAATCCTTTAATCAATCCTCTTCAAGTAGAAGAATGTCCTTTTCTAAACCATCAGTCTCCAAATCTATAGAAGAAAGGGAAGTAACATTAGAAAATATTGAAAGAAAGTTACAAGGAGTAGATTTCCCAAAAATAATTCCTTAAGTGGAATATGGTCTAGAAATTTTAAAACTAAGAAATCATTAAGTCCCACTACTAGTGACATGCTAAGAGTAAAATATTCTATATGTATGATTAGGTCAGATGAAATTTTTGAACCTGACATTGAATATTTAGATAAATTATGGAATAGCTCAGAAAATACTATTAAAAAGGAATGGTATAAACAAAGATATTCATTAAAAAAATATTTTTTTACAAAAAAATGGTAAAATGATATGAAAATTAAGATCTAATATTGAATTTTTTAAATGGTTCAAAATTATAGGAAAATTAGATGATCAAAAAGTTTCGTTAAATATGATTGTTAATAAATGATTTACTAGCGATAAAGTAGTAGAATCAATAACTCTTCCATTAGAAGAAATTAGTCTACGAGTAGATGGTAGAGTTGGTACTGCTTCACCCTTTAAATTAGATATAGTAGATACTAAAGGTGATCCTAAAAATAAGGATATAAATAGAATACTTCAACAAAATAATTATACAAACCAACTACTATATGTAGTTTCTAAACAGATTCTCGAAGCCGAGAATAAATCAACTTTTAAAGATAAACCAAGTTCTTCTCATCATGATAAAAAGTTGGAAACTCACCCAATATTTAAACTAACAAAATTTTTAAAAGAAAAATTTCCTAAATTTGAAGAAAAGTTTGAAGTAACCGGTGATATTTTAAGAAAAATTAATAAAAGATTAAAATCTGAATTAAAAGTCTCAAATGATAAGGTTATAAGAACTTCATCGAAAAAGAACGATATGGAAATTAACAAACTAAATTCTGAACATTCAGTCAAAAAGAATTATTACAAAAAGCCCACTATTCTGGATATCCAGTATGAAGAAAATGAATTTTTATCCGATACTTCACATTCTGGAAGAGAAATTGCCGAATGGAGTATAGATGGATTAGCAGAACATCAAATATATAATAAACTACATGAAATGGGAATGGCCATTACGGCATATAAAATTAACAATATGACAAATAAACAAGTAGCTACTATGATTATATCAGGATTTACAAGTACTATAAAATGTTGGTGAAATAACTACCTCACAAACAATAATAGGCAAAGCATATTGAATGCTACTACTATTATTCAAGCTATTAAGACTGAGTCAACAGGACAAAAAGTTGAAAATCAAATCTTAGAAAATGCCACTGCCACTTTAATTTACAGTATAGCTAAACATTTTATAGGAGAACCTCAACTTTTTTAAGGTAGAAGTTTAGAAATATAATCAAATTTATCTTGTCCAAAGTTAGATGATTTTAGATGGTATAAGGATGTTTTCCTCAACAAAGTCATGGTTAGAGAAGATTGTAATCGTGATTATTGGAAATAAAAATTTATAAGTGGGTTACCGATATTATTTGTAGAAAACGTTAGAAGAAAATTAAGAGATAGATTAGAGGAAAAAATTCCTTAGAGTCATTTAACTTATGGTGATATTGTAAGTTTTATAAATGTCAAAGGACTAGAATTATGTATAGATATTAAACTTAAAAATCAAATAAAAAGAGATGATAAAATTACACTAAATGAGCTAGAAAGCATTTGTCATGATTTTGGATATATGAAATTATCAGCCCCTTCAAAAGAAGCTACAAAGAAGATTAAAAGACAACATAAAAATTATAAAGATAGATTTGAAAAATATCATTATTATAAAAAATAATTTAAAAGATCTAAAAAAACTCCTAAGGGTGAATATAAAAACAATAATGAACCGTGTTAGAACTGCGAAAAAACTAGTCATAGGGCTAAAGATTGTCGGGTTCCAAATAAAAAGAAAGACAAGATAAATATGTTAGAATTAGAAAATAAAGTTAAAAATATACTATATTCTATTCTTGATGAAAATTAAAATAGTTCTTCTTTTGAAGAAAGTCTTAGTGATGATAATCAACTAATGCATCATCTAGTTCAGATAGTAGTGAATAAAAAGATCATTGTAATTGTAGCTATGCAATTTTCACTTGAGATTAGTTATTCTATAAATGTTATCACCAATAGTAATAAAGAAAAAGAGGCCTTATCTGACATGATAAATCATCTAGAAGATCCAACTCTTAGGAGAATAAAAGATATTGTTCTTAATCATCAGGGTGATAAAAACACTATTGAACCCTTTACTATAAAAAATATATTAAATAAATTTAAAGAAAATAAGTATGAAACAACAATATAAGATCTTCAGATAGAATTATTATACATAAAAGAAAAAGTTAGAAAAATTAAGCAAAGACCTAATAATCTAGAAATAGAATCACTTGCTAATAAAACATTAGAATATTTAACATCTAACCAAGATCCTAAATCGCATCAATTTGAGCTTGGTGAAACATCAAGAGTAAAAAGTGACAATAAGAAAATAGAGTCTCTAGAAATAGAATATCTAAAAAAACTCCTATAAACAAATCAGGAATTAATACAATTACAAAGATTTGAGATTTTTTTTTTGAAGAGAATAACATTCAAATATGCAAAATGGGTTCTGAAGCCGCACGTTAAGCCGAGACAGGCTAACGTGCACTGAAATGGCGATGCGGTGGAATAAACCAGTTCAGAAGAAGATGACAATGGCAACCCCAGAAGTGGAAACTCATAAAACAATCTCCCTACTAAATTTTGGAAGCTTTCTTCTATCACAATTTCAACTGATTTAGGAGGAGGAGGAATTATACGATGAAATCAAGGATGAATGCAACAACTTTCGATCGGATGACCCATATGGGAAGAAGCCAATAAGTGAAACAACAACCTAACCCAGACGACTGCAATTCTCATATGTGAGGGACTCTACAAGCTTAAAAGTTGATAATCCACCACCAGATGACCAAAATTTGGGGAATTCCCCACGTAATAGGTCCACTGGGAGAGGACACACACTGAGCTATAAACCTCTAAATTAATACGATGTGAAGATGGTTGTTATGCTAACACCATAGGACATAAAAGCAAGCAATGATTATTGGTTAAATACTCTCTTAGGATATATGCTGGGTGATGCTCGGTATCAGAAGTCAATGGATAGCTTTGTCACTACACTATGGAATTTTGTGAAAAAACCCAAATACTCTATCATGCTGAAGGGTATTATGTGTATAAATTTGAGCCACAGAAGGACAAAACAGAGGTACAACAGGCTAGACCATACCCTTATCACAATAAACCTTTCATACTAAAGTCATGGACAACAGATTTTGTGTTCGATAAGGAAATAATTACTACTGTATCATTATGGGCAAACCTCCCAGGATTACCAGTAGGATATTGGTCTGTTGAGGCTCTGAGTAAAGTAGCAAGTGCAATAGGTAAGCCATTATACACAGATAAGTACACAAAAGATATGAATAGTATATCATATGCAAGAGTGTTGACGGACTTTGACATCTCTCGACCTCTAACTGAAGCCACAAAAATTAAAGATCCGTATGGTATAATCCAGCAAGAGGTGGACTATGATTGGAGTCTGAAATTCTATAATGAGTTTATTTGATATGGGCACTACACTAAGGACTGTAAGATAAAATGAGCTCTAAAAAAACAAAACTAGGAGAAAGAGGAATTCAAAGAGCCACCTAAGCAAAGGAAAAGGGGTAGAAGAAGGAAAAGAATAGTACAAATGTGGCTTACCAGAGAAGATGGATGACTCCCTCAAACTAATGTAGAGGCTGCAGAAAATACAAGCAAGGAAAGTGACCCTAATCCAAGCAAACAAGCTAAAATAGCACCAGAAATAAGACAAGGTAATCGATTTGCAATACTGTCCAAAGTAATAGAGGTCAATGTTAGATCAACAGGGCTGGTAACTTCTGTTAATTATCAGCCCCCATGATTATATACACATGGAATATGAAGGGGCTGAATCATCCCTTTAAATAAAAGAGGTGCTACTCTTTCTGGGAAAAAATAAGATCGAGTTCTTTGGTTGTTTAGAAACTAAAATAAAGGAGGTGAAAGTTAAACCAGTTATGAGAAAATTTGCAAAAGAATGGTATCATTGTTATAATTATCCTTATGGTGAGAATGGGCGTCTATGGCTATTATGGAAGAAACATATTAATGTGCAGGTATTACAAATACATGAGCAATATGTTCAGTGTAAGGTAGAAAACCTGACCAGTAACTTTAAAGCTTTTATAACTATGGTCTATTCTAGAAATGAGGTGAACGTGAGGACTATTTTATGGAATGATCTGTAGCAATTAGGTATAGGTATCAAAGAGTCTTAGATACTCAGTGAGGATTTCAATAATGTACTCATAACAGATGATAGAGTAGGGCTACCAATTAAAGAATCAGAGGTACAAGGATTTAAAGGAATGATTGACAATCTACAACTTACCCTCTCAGATCAAAAGGTTGTTTTTACACTTGGTGTAACAAACAATAGGGGACTAATAGAGTGTATAGAAGGATAGACTGAGTACTTGGGAACTTTGAATAGTTACAACAATATGAACATGATGAGGTAGAATACATGGTACCAAGTGTATCTGACCATTCCCCTGCTGTGACCCAATATGTGCAGAAGACTAGCTAACACCCAAAGCCTTTTAGGTTATATGCCAATGTCATGGAGCATCCTAAGTTCAAGGAGAAAGTAAAGCAAGTATAGCAAATTCCTGCTGAGGGTGCTGCAATGATGATTATCTGGAATAAACTGAAATAGTTGAAAATAACATTAAAGGACTTGATGGTTTATGTGGCCTCTTATGATAAAAAACTAAATCAAGCAAGGAAATAGTTAGAATCAGTGCAATCACACATAGCAACATAACTGTTCGATCAAATACTATTTGATCAAGAGAAAATTATACTAGAAGAAATCTAGAAGTGGAGCCTAGTAGAAGAGAAAGTACTGAGACAAAAATCTAGAGCATGCTGGATTAAATGTGGTGATGCAAATACAAAGTATTTCTATGCTCAGCTGAAAATCAAAACTGCTCACAACACTATCTCTTCAATCTACACTAATAACAAGGTAAAAATCACTGATCCATAGGAAGTTGAAAATAAATTTCTCTTTTTTTTCACATCACTTATGGGGCAGAAAGCAGAGGAATTGCCTCATCCTAATTCACTAGTGATAAAGCAAGGGCCCTGCCTGGATAGAGAAGAGAAACTAATATTGATAGAAAAGGTGAATAGAAGATATAGAGCAAGCTATAAAAGGTATGACAACTGATAAGAGTCCTGGATTAGATGGTTATCCCATTGAATTTATCAAGACCAATTGGGAACTGGTTAAAGGTAGAGTTTGTGAAGCTGTGAAGAAATTATTCTCAAAAGGCAAAATGTTGAAGGCTTAGAACTGTACTATAATTACTTTAATACCTAAAGTACCTTCACCTACTAAAGTGAAGGACTTCAGGCCTATAGCCTACTGCATAGCCATGTACAAAGTAGTTGCAAAAATCCTTACCAATAGAATTAAGAAGGTATTGAATGGGTTAATTAAAAGGGTCACAATCTATATTCATAGAAGGAAGGAACATCTCTGACAACATACTTTTAAGTCAGGATCTCTTTAAAGGATATACCAGAAAGTGGATATCCCCAAGATATGTGCTAGAGGTTGATATTAGTAAGGCTTATAATACACTAGAATAGAACTTTCTTCAAGCTATGATGGCTGAATTGGGATTTCTTCAAAAGTTTATACACTGGGTGATGGAGTGTGTATCTACAATGTCCTACTCCTTAATGCTAAATGGGGGACTCACAAAACCTTTCCAAGCGAGAAGAGGGCTGAGATAGGGTGATCCCATGTCACCATATTTTTTTGTTATAGCCATGGAATATTTACACAGACAGATGATGCACCTAGCTATGAATAAAAAATTCCACTTCCATCCAAGATGCAAAAGATTTGTCATAATCCATATTTGTTTTGCTAATGATCTCTTAATGTTTTGTAGGGATGATCTTGTTTCTATTTCACTACTCCAAGACTCTTTTCATAAGTTCTCATGTGCCTCTGGTTTGAAATCTAACCTAGAAAAAAGTTCCATATATATAGCAGGTGTCACAGGCAACCTAAAAGCTAATATTGTGAAAAGTTTGGGGTATATGAAAGGAAGCTTGTCATTCAAGTACTTAGGAGTGCCCCTATCCATGAAGAAATTGACTATTGATTAATGTTTACCTTTAGTAGAGAAGTTCACTTCAAGAATAAATTATTGGTCAGTAAAATTGTTATCATATGCTGGTCGATTACAATTTATAAAAGATTCTTTGTTTGGAATGAAAAGCTACTGGGCACAAATTTTTATCCTTCCTAGAAAGATAACTAAAATGCTGGAAGCTGTGTGCACGTCATTTCTATGGATAGGTCAAAGTGAATTGTCTAAGAAAGCATTAGTAGCTTGGAAAAAATATGCCAACCAGAAGCTACAGGTGTCCTGAATGTTATTGATCTCAAAATATAGAATAAGGCAGCCATTATGAAACATTTATGGGCTATTTCTGTGAAGAAGGACACCTTGTAGATTAGATGGGTGCACTATTACTACATAAAGTATAACAGATTGGAGGACTTGACAAGCCCCAAGAATGCAGCTTGGGTTGTTAAGAAAATCACTGATAGTGGGATATTTCTCATGTCACAACATATCTACCATAGATCAATTAACTATACCTTGGAGAGCCTGGTTCAGGATGACAAATTCAAGATCAAGAGAGCTTATAAAGCACTTCTACCTCAGCTGCCTAGGAAGAAATGAAAGAATATTATACTTCATAAGATGGTACATCCTAGATTTAAATTCCATCTATGGTTGTAGTATAATAGAGACTGGATATAGTTGATTGGCTTTAGAAAGATTGGGGTGCAGGTTCCTATGAGTTGTATCTTCTATGATCAAGAAGTGGAAACATTTGACCACCTACTTTTCAGATGTGGTTGCAGTAAGCAGCTATGAACTAGACTACTTACATGGTTAGGGGCTAAAAGATGTGTAGGTACATGGAATCAAGAGGTAGAAAATATATGCATACTAGAAAAAAAAGATTTGCTCTGGCTAAGATGATAAATTATGTGTTTGCCATGGTGGTATATAGATTTGGAGAGACAGGGAACTATAACGCCCCGAAAATGGGTCCCGAGATGTTACACGATGCTTAGGGTCATAAATTATCCCAATCTAACCTTGTTACTGGCATACTTACAAGCAATTAAATAAAATATATACATCTGAACAAAATCAGCGGAAACAATAAAACTTCTCTGAACTTGATCAATACAAAATTTGAGTTTACAAGATTACAACTCTGCCTTTACGAACAAAACTGAAATAAAATACATCGACTCTACTGACTGCCTATAAAACCTCTACTAGTACTGACTATGGGTAGCCAGGTCATGACTCCCAACTATCCCAACTCAATATGACTGAATAAATAAAATACAATACTTCTCAAACTATATAACTGACTCAAGCCCTTGAATCAAAAGGACTCATCACCTACTGACTGAAAGTTGTGAACTGACTGAATATGGTGTATGCGCTATAACTTGTACATACATTATGAGACAATGCAACACACAGATGTATATGTGGATTAGTACTTTGAGGATGTACTGAGTATATGAGGGTGTATGCAATTAAGTAAACAATGTTATCATTCTTTATAAAACATGCATGACGATATGAATGACTCACATAGCTTGAGAAAAATGGAAATCTGAATCTCATAAATCATGTATAATAAATCATATAGTACGAATCTCGTGAGTCATTACACTTAGTTCAAAAATCTACATTCTCCACCTTATTCTTAAAACTTGTAAACAAGAAGAAACTTAAAACATTAGCTTTCAAAACGTGTACTATTATCTTAATGAGAATAAAGGACTTCTTTAAAACTTAGAGATTATAGGACTTTCGAACTTAGAGAACTTGGACTTGGGGGACTCTGGGAATCTCAAAATCAAACTTTCAACATATATACTTTTATCTTAATTTAGAGTAGGGGACTGCTTTAGCAGTTTCTTCTAACCGACATAAACCATGTGAGCCACATGGAGTCCAACGTCTTGCCCACGTTGGGGAGAACTTTTCTATCCTTGCCATACGAGTAGAACCTTAACTTTAGTGATCAGTATCTCAGCCTCGGGACCACAAATCTCAATTCTATGGTGGCACGTAGTTCTGGGACATAAAACCTTGGAATCATACCCAACTCGGTTCTAAATACTACTCCTATACTCAGCTCAGAACTTTTAGGAAATCCACCTCAAAATAACTCAAGGGTCTATAATGAAGACCAAATCGTGTTTCTCTTACTTTAAATCATAATTAATGTAGATTCCCATCTTAGCTTTTGAAAGTACTTATCAAAACTTGTCAACAAAACTTGAGATCATAATCTCCTTATAAACTCTTCACTTGTACTAAGAACTCAAAATATAAAGCTTTAATGCATCAAAATCATATTTAAACTTCATGGTCAACCATTATCTTAAAAAGCTTACAATCATCTCAATCAAGATATTGGAAAAATAACTCATAATATGAATCTCATGATTTCAACATCTCAAAATTTATGCTTGATAACAAAACATTCATAATCATCTTAAAATCTGGAAAATTCAGAAATAGGCATGAAAATATAAATAAAATCATGTAATTCAACATTTAATCCATGGAAAATCTCAAAATCTTGCAAACAATAATAATGGGTATAAACCCTAACTTTAATTTCATGGAAAATCTCATAATTTGCAGAAATTCGTATTTAAAATAAGACTTTGGGCACAAGGATGAAAGAGTTATCCTTGTTCAATCCCCACATACCTTAGATTTTGAATGTAGATGAACAAATTTGCTTGAGACTCTTTTTCGCACTCTTGAATGAGGGTTCTCGAAGCTTTTGACTTGGGAGTCTTAAATCTTAACTCAATCTATAAAATCTATGGTGAGTTCATGAATTTCTTGAAAGAAGATTTGGACCTTGTTCTTGCGAGTAAATTTTGCAAGAACCCTAGATTTTTTATGCTTGAGGAGAATATGGAATTTTCGCCTTGGCCAGATGTATTTAGATGTTGGAAAAAATGGAAAATGACCAAAAAGTCCTTTTAAAAATGACTTAAAAATACTGAACGGGATCTGCGATGGCTCGTACGACGGTCCGTCACTGGATCGATGGTCCGTCGGCCTGATCGTCGCACCTGGGCTAGAATGGGACTTACTGTCTTGGCGGCGATGGCTTGGGCGACGATCCGTTACTAGATCGATGGTCTGTCGGCCATTCCGTCGTGCCAGGCCAGAAGGTGGACTCACTGCCTCTACTGCAATAGTTTGGGCGATGGTCCATCGCTATCTCGATGGTCTGTCGGCCCTTTTTGTCGTACCTGGGTGGTTCAGACTGCTTTCTGTAATTCGGCCATAACATTCTCTTCCGGTGTCGGATTTTGATGAAATGGGTATCGTTGGAAAGATAATTTAATTTCCAACATGATAGAAAGTAAAAATTAGAAAAATTATATATGATTTAAAGACTAATCACTTTGGAAGCCATTCCTTAGTCTTTTAAGAGCAAAATTAGGCTTTTACTTGACAGGCTCTAATGGCTTAGACTACGAGAAAACTTTACGGGTTCTTACTGGAACACTATGAGATTCAAGAATGGCAGAGTTGATGTTACCAAAACATGTCATGACATATCAATGCACTTGCACATTCAAGGAAGAAACAAAGCATCATGGCAGACAAAGCTGCACCTGCTGAATCATTTTCCATATGAGATTGCTGTTTTTTTGTTGATTTGTTTAATTGATAGTAATTTGATATGCCTATTCTAAGTAGAAAGATAGCATAGGCCATGGATATAAAAATGAAGAGGTAGATGTTCAGCTTCTACCCAGATATGTAATGAATCATTTTTTTTATTAATAAATGAAATCTGTTAATAAAAAAAAAATTAAAGAATCAAGAAAAAATAAAAGTTACTATATATCAATTACAATAGTTATCAATAAAGATTATAAAATTCATAAGATTGCATTATTTGATACAGGTGAAGATGAAAACAACATTATAGAAGGATTAATTCCTACAAAGAACCTCGAAAAAAGTATTACACGATTATTATCCGCAATAGGAGAAAGATTAAGAATAAATTATAAACTCCTTAAAGCACATATATGCAACGATAGAGTTTTTTTATTAATTATTCATAATAAATAAAGATATTAATAAAGAGAAATTTTAGGTCTTCCTTTTATAACTCAAATAAAACTTTATACTTTCGCGCTAGTTGTCATCCACACCATTATTTTGAGAAAAAAGATTATTTTTCCCTATCTAAATAGTATATCAAAAGAAGAAAGTGATTTTATAAAAGATCAGACTATCTTTGAGATAAACTGTCTAAATAGTTAAATAAACATTACAAAATTAGAATTTCTGCTAGAAAAAAGTAGAAACTCCCAAAAGGTCATACTACGAGAGGAATGAAACTCAGTCCCAAAGATTTCTAGGAAATTCCAACTATGTTGTAGATTTGATATTAGATAGGCTTGTAGAATTCTTCAGTCCAGTGGGGATTAGAGAAAAACTAATTTACTATTAAAAGAAAATTTTATGATATTATGAGTTATCAAATTTAAAAAACTCTTTAAAAAAGCTATTTTACAAAAGATGTTAAAAATTTGATTTTAATAGATTTATAAAGGGAGAAATTCTCTCCCAGAGTTTTATCAAAAAAAATTCTACCTAGAAATAATGAGACCCGAAACACCGGGAATAAGGCTGAGGCCTCTATTTCAGCCTTTTAGACCAGAAGAAAAAATGAAAAGACCCTTTAACAAAGAAGATATAAGATTAGAAAATAGATACTCAGTTTTGGCAGAGTTTTCATCTCTACCAAAGCCTACCATTCCCCAACCATTAAAAAAATTCATTACCAGTTTACCCAAAATTCAACCACTTAAACAAATACTTAAGAAAGAATCCTCGTCATCAGCCAATAAAAATATTATTATTCAAATCGAAGATAGTTACACGATGAAACCACCGGAGGCATACACACAAGCAATCTCTATAGCTACTCCGCAAAAGAAGGAAGAACAGAGTATTCTTGATAAAAAGAAATTTGAGTTAATAGATATGTAGTTACTTCCAATAATGGTGCTTAGTAAAAATATGAAGGTTTTCGAGTATCGGGGTTGTTAAAACCTTGTCATACAAATTGGGATTATGTGGAAACAGATCATCCCCTCAAAACCCAAAGGTATTATGAGGTCATTTTAACAGATATTGCTTCATTGAAAATTAAGCATAAGTTAGCAGATATAAATGATCCCAACAGTATTCAATACTCAAAGTTTATAATTAAAAGGATATTAAGTGAAACACTCTAGGTTTCTAGCCCTTAGAAAATTTCCTAAATTTCTGGTCTCTGGACATAATATGACTAGGGTAAATGACTCATGCACTAGGGTACGAGTGGTATGAGTTAGTCATAAGCTGACCAGTGTTGGTTGGTGGGTAAGATTTGGTTTCTGGAATATGTATGACTTGTTTGGTACAAGTCGTATGGATGGACATGGGTCATTTGCTTTGGGTATTTCCTTTACTTAATCTTAGACTTGGTAGACTAACTTGGATCTGAGTATGAGTGGCTCACCATTAGTCGTAAGCTAGGGTACGAGTCATACCATGGACTTGTATGGTCTGTAATGTTCAATTTTCTTTAGATTCTATTCTGCCATGGGTACGGATCATTGGTACCAGTCCTATGCATAGATATGATATGGTTTGGGGTAAGTCGTACCTTGGACAGTGATAGGTCGAAGGGAGATGGCCTTGGGTACGAGTGGTAGGTACTACTCATATTGGAGGGTGCTACTGGTATGGATAGTCATATCCCTTTTACGGGATTTTGGTGCAGTTTAAGTGAGGGAAATCTGGACATTTCCCCACTTAACCTAATAAGGCCCCACAACTTTTAAAACACTTAGGAGGTTATTTTCCTTATTATTCTATTCTTTAACACTTAGAAAACACTCTAGAAAACACTCTTTAATCCTCTTTAAAGTTCTTGGGCAAAGAAAGCTAGGGTTTCATCTTAAGTATAAATATAGGGCTTGTGTTGGTGATTTCTTTCCATCATCTACTCAATTTAAGGCATGTTCTCTTCCTTCATTGTTAGTTCTAACTAAAAGCATGGTTTTATACAATATTTTCATGGTTTGATTATCGTATGGTTTTGGCTTTTCAAATATAATTTGGGGGTTTTGGTTATAAATGCTTGGTTATGGTTTTTCCATTTTTTTAATTATGCTTTTATATTCTTTAATAGTGGTTTTGGATAATTAGTTGCATGGGAATGGGTATTTAGTAATTGGCTTTGGTTTCTAAAATACCATGCCCCAATGTGTTTGAAAAAATGCCTATGAGAATGTTTTCACTACATTGTTGAATTTTTAATGGAATTTATGCATGGTCTAAACTTAGTAATGGAACCATAAATGGTTAAATGGTTTGGAATGATCAAAATGGAATGGTTTTGGGTTTTATCAATCATTTTTGTGGGGCATAATGGAATCCCCAAGTAATCATAATAACGAAACACTTATGGGGTACATAGGACTCCCCCAAGTTAATTGACTAATGTAATCTATGGGTACATGGGAATCTTTTAATCTTAAAAAGGTTTGGATAAGGAAATACTTCTATGTTATAGTTGGTATAACGATACCATTATGTATAGACTCGGTTAATAACAATGGTTTGGTTGGTTGGAAATGGTTTTAATTGGGTAATAAAGGCGGGGTGTGATAGCTAACCGTGAAGGTGGGAGTCCAACGGATGAACATTAGAAAATCATGTTTGTCAATATGAGGGGTAGGTCATGGTACCTTATATGATACTCTGAGTTATATGGGAATCCTCTAAGTAAATTATACATATGTATCATGGAGGGTTAAGGGTACTTGGGAATTCCTTACTCTTATGGTATCTTTGATTCGTGCGGCTAAATGCATTGGGACCCTTTTTGAGGGTTCACCGGACATATATTGCCAGTGGGTGTTTAAGTATGGTTAAGCTACACATACCCAGGTTAATGGTTTTAAATGCATTCTAAATGTAGTTCCCTTTCCCATCACAATTATATATATAAGTATAGTTTATTTGAATATGGATGGTTTACTTGGTTTTGGTAAATGGAATTAATTTATCCTTATCCTGAGTTCATGCTAGCGTTCACACGCTAACCCATCTTCAAGAGGCTGTATCCCCAAGCAATGAAAAATGGTCGTCCTACTCCTCATGCTTAGAGATCGAACTTTAGTATCAGCTATTGGATTGAAATGGTGAGCTTCTATCTTTTTGAAAGGCTCTATTTTATTGATGTTATTTCATACTTTGTTTTATTTATGGATGTTGGTTTTGGCTATGGTTGGGGGCAGCGCTTGGCATATGCTCACACAAAATTTAACTCGAGCAAGATCACATACCAATTATGTAGCACCAAATAATATTGAACCACCCATGCAATAGGTGGTAAAAAAGGAGATTATAAAGTGCCTTGATGCGGAAGTGATATATCCTATATCTAATAGCACGTGGGTGAGCCCGATGCCATGGATTCTGAAAAAGGGTGGTATCACAGTAGTTGAGAATGAAAAAAATGATCTCTTCCATGTATGACCGGTCACTAGATGGAGAGTGTGTATGGACTAACAAAAATTGAGCTCATGGACCGAGAAGGACCATTTTCCAATATTTTTCTTGGATCTAAGGCTAGACAGGATTTCCGTAAGAAGGTGGTATTTCTTTTGGAAGGGGTACTTGAGATACAATCAAATTTGTATTGCTCCGGAGGACCAAGAAAAGACAACTTTTACTTGCCCATATGGTACGTTTGCATACAAGCGAATGTTTTTTGGGTTGTGTAATGCCCCAACAACCTTTCCACATTGCATGTTATCAATATTTGCGGATATGGTTGGAGACTCCATGGAAGTATTTATGGACGACTTCTCAGTAGTGAGGAATTCTTTCGAGTCATACTTGAACACTTGAATAAGGTACTTGAAAGATGTATGGAAACAAACCTTATCTTGAATTGGGAAAAGTGCCACTTCATTTTCAAATAAGGAATTGTCTTAGGCCACAAGATCTCAGGGAAAGGAATTCAAGTTGATCAAGCTAAGGTTGAGGTAATTTCCAAGCTCCCACCCCCTATTTTTGTAAAAGGTGTTCCAAGTTTCCTTGACCATGTCGGGTTCTATCGTTATTTGATCAAAGATTTTTCCAAGATAGCACACCCTATGTGTAAACTTCTTGAGAAAGAATCTAAGTTCAACTTTGATGAAGCATGTTTCAAAGCCTTCGAGCATCTTAAGGAATTGCTCATTTTAGCCCCAATTATTGTGGCTCCGTATTGGTCATCCCCAATTGAGGTAATATGCGATGGAAGTGGTATTACATTGGGTAAGGTGCTATGGCAGTGCAAGGACAAGTTTTTTCATCCTATCTACTATGCTAGCAAAACCTTGAATAACGCCTAATGCTACTACACCATCACCAAGGAAGAATTATTGGCGGTTGTTTATGCCTTCGAATTTTTTTTGCCCTATTTGTTAGGAACGAAGGTGGTGGTGTATACGGACTATTCCGCTCTCAAGTATCTCATGGTAAAAAAACAAAAGAAAAGACGCGTTTAATTAGGTGGATTTTTTTATTACAAGAGTTCAACTTTGAGGTGAAAGACCAAAAAAGGTGTGATAATCAAGTGGCTGATCATCTCTCTCGACTTGAAGGCAATAATACGAAGCATGGGGAAATATAAATTAATGATGCCTTCCCCAATGAATCAATAGAATCCACATTGAAGGATCTTGGCAGTAGTTCGGATCCCTCCATGATGACCTCCATAAGGTGATGAGTGACAAGCCTCCAGAATGTCATTTATGTTTGAATCCATGACACACTGTCTAACAACTCCATCGGCACACTCTCGAAATAAAAAATGGCTCATCCAAGAAATATCGTTTTATATCAAATAAAAATCATTTCTTTTGATGGTAACTCAGTCCCTCGGGGAGTACACCACTTGCTACATAGTTGGAAAAATTGGCATACTATGGTGTATTGTTCCCCTTGATGGCCATGTCACAATTTTCAAATGCATGGTGGTATTTCAAGAAAGCATGAGATGCCTCCCAAGCCTAACTTGGAGGTGGAACTCTTTGATGTGTGGGGAATCGATTTCATGGGTCCTTTTGTGTACTCTTTTAGGCATAAGTATATTATGGTAGTAGTAGACTATGTTTCTAAATGGGTGGAAGCCATCATGCTTCCTACTAATAAGAGCAAATGTGTTACCTCATTCCTAAAAAAGAATATTTTTAAAAGTTTCAGCACCCCTCGAGCCATCATTAGTGATGGCGGTTCACATTTTTACAATCGGATGTTTGGTGCTTTTCTTGACAAATATGGAGTTAAGAACAAAGTTGCCAACCTATACCACCCCCAAACGAGTGGTCAAGTGAAGGTGTCGAATCATGAAATCAAAGCCATACTTAAAATGACGGTAAATGTAGGCAACACGAATGGGCTGAGGCAACGGGATGAAGCACTTTGGGCCTATAGAACTTCCTACAAAACACCAATAGGTATGTTGCCCTATCAATTGGTGTTTGGTAAGGCATGCCATTTACCCATTGAGCTTGTGAACAAGGCATTATGGGCTCTAAAGAGATTAAACATGAACTGGGGAGAAGATTCGAGGCACGGGTAACACAACTCCATGAGATGGAAGAGTTCTGACTAAAGGCTTATGAGAGTGCATCTTTGTATGAGGAGAAAATAAAGAAATGGTATGATGCTAGAATATTGCGGCGAGACTTCAATAAGGAGGAGCAGGTACGCCTCTAAAACTCTCATTTGAAACTCTAAGCTCTACTTAAAATAGTTGGGACCATTTGTGATTTCTAAAGTCTTCTCAAGTGTGTAGTCGATTTGAAAGACAATGAAGGAAGAAATTCATAGTCAATGGTCAAAGGGTGAAGTACTACAATGAGAACATCTCTGTGAAAGCCAAGGTAGAGTGTGTGAACTTTAAAGATGCTATATGGTGAAAGAAGAGAGTTATCGCGATGTTAAATTAGTCACTTAATGGGAGGAAACCCATCCTTAACTCATTTTTTTTTGTTTTGATGCTTTGTAGGTCTTTTAACAAAAGTAGTGTACTTAGAAAAACAGGGGAAAATAAGAACTAGAAAACTAATAGATGTGCAAAAAATGAAAAAAACACAGCAAAAACAAGGGATTCCAGTCTTAGTTACCGCGACCACAGTCATCAAACCGCGATTGCATCAACACAACCGCAGATATATTGCTGTGATCGCAGCATCAAATTCCTACAACGTCTACTGTCCACGAGAGACTTTATCATCCATTCTACTTTTTAATATTTGAATTACTTCAGTGAGGGCACTTCAAGACTTTATGTTGGGGGTGTTACAGTGAGGCTATACGGGATCTGTTAGCTATGAATGAGATATCAATGAACTTTTTTCGATAATGTATTGAGTAACGACTTAAGAATGCAAGGGAAGTCTGAGTACCTGTAGCATTACAATTGGTAAATCTGAGGGTTACCATACGTGAAGTCTGAGTAGTCATATAAGTAGTTAGCCCATTCTGAGCCAAGATATGAAACTAAGTATTTGGTTGTACCCATATCTTAGAATATTTGCGTAGTGCTACTGCAGATTAAGAAACCCCCTCCGTCCCCATCCAAATTTTTTGAAAAATCAAGGGCAAGAATATGAGCAATGTTGCCATGAATCATTTTCTTTTTTTGTGGATCTATAAGTTGTTGACTTGTAATTAATGGTAGACCCTCCACTTTTATTTCATGGGAGGGACAATTAAGCCTCTTTGGAGAGTTTTTACATGCTGTGTGTGGTGAGTTTTTTGCATTTTTCTCTTGTATACTTGTGTTGTCTAGAACTTGCCTTGTTAGTCTTTCAAAGATAATGTTGATGGTATTTGGTTGGAGAAATGATCGTAGGCCATCCTTGTGATTTTGGAACCCACTCTAGCCTAAAAAGCCTTCCTGTGCACAATAATAATCCCTAGTACACACTTTGAGCCTTTAGACCATGTTTTGGCAAACTCATTACAATCTATATTCCATTCTTTTTATCCCTTTTTTGAACCTTACCCTCCGTGAACTTGAAAATGCAACCTGAGGCTTAAAGCCTAAGTTGGGGGTAGTGAAAGTTATGGAAGGAAGTTTGGAGCCACAAAGTATTAGTCAAATGCCCAATGTGCCTAAGTGTTGAAAACAAATGAATAGAAGAAGAAAGATTCAAACAAAGGAAAGAACTATGTGTAAGTTGCAAGAAAAAGAAATGAAAGAAAAGTGGTGAACAAAGGAAAAAATTTATAAGCATAAGAAAATAAAGAAAATGAAGAAGACTGTCCCTTAGTCAACAAGGGAAGAATTGTAAAGGGTGATGTAAATATTCAAGGAAGGCGTAGCCATGCTGTTCCTAAATGGTAACCTACCCTAACCCAAACCTACGTTACAAACTTAGAAAGTCCTTTGACATCTCTAACCATTTACTTTCTTTGTAGTCGTGATTGAAAATAAGGGCAAGTCTATGGTATGACACTTATTGCATTGAGATTTATTTTGTGAGGTAGAGAGTTTGTGCATTTAAAATTTCTTACTAAATAGCCGGTAGTTTAATGATGGAATTCTTTTTTTGTGAGGTCAGCATGTGAAACAAGTCGAGGTGGGTGATTTTGTCACCTTCCGACAATGAGGCAAATGGAGATAGCTTAGTTTTGGTAAAAAGTGAGTCACCTCTAGAGTATTGGTCATTGTTGCTTAGTTTCTCTTTAAAGTCTTATGCACTCTTGAGTATTTCATTTTATAACGAGGGGTGTAGTGAAGTTAACCTAGCAGTTATGCAATGAGCTACATGTGGTTTTGACTAAAGTTAAAGTCATTATGGCTTTTGGATAATAAAGTTTGGGCATAAATGATTATGTTTCATAGTAAGAGGTAGTGTTGCTTGAGGATAAGCAAATACTTTATGTTGGGGGTATTGATGAGTGGTGATTTTACCACTCATTTCCCCTAAACATTTGTGAATATTGCCTTAATTTGAATGAATAAATGAGACATATTCATGAGAAAATGCACTAATATCCACTCGTTGTAGGTACAGAGTCGATTAGGTTGAAAGATGTGGATTGAAGATTACGACTATCAAAAGGGAGCACGAAAAGTATAGCTGAAGACTCAGAAAAGGGCCTCAAGTATCGCGGTCCCGATCCGTTCACCACGATAGCTGTCAGCTAATTAGGGTATTTACCTAGCCTCAGGTAATGTGGTCACAGCAAGAGGAACACGATAGCGGTCGGTCAAGTTTGGCCGACACAATGCGATTGCTCTCTCATAGTCGTTACTGCGGCTGTGTGATCGCAGCTAAAGCTCCACAACCGTGACCTAGTGGGAGGAATGAGTAAAGGGAATTGTGGTAAATTAGACAGCTAAAGCAAGACTTATAATGGGGAATTCAAAAACACTTTGAAGGTGTGGAGAGAACCCTAGAAAGAGAGAGTGAAAATTGGTTTGTTCATTGTTTTGTAATTATTGTTCAAATGGGAAGTTAGTGAATTTGAAGTGTGGAATTAAAGATTATTTTTACCTTCTCTTATTATGAATTCCATGGATGCACTACTTGGTAAAATTCTTTTCTCCTATCTAATGAGTAGCTAAATTTTTAGTCTTGGGATTATGTTGAACTAACGTGTAATTATGTGTGGGTATTGTCGTGTTTGCATGAATTTTAGTAGTTGAGTATGGATTCCACCATTGCTTGAGCTTAAACGTTGGAATTTGATGGGTAAAACCCTAAATCTCCAAATGGGTTTGATGGGTGAAAGCCCCAAACTCTAGAAACCCTTTATTATCCTAGAAAGAGGGATGAAGGTGAATATTTGGTAACTCGTAACATCCTTGAAAGAGGGTTATAAGGGGACAAATCAATGGTGGACAATTGAGCCTATGGATTACTACCTTTTGCAATCTTAGAAATAAGTGTATTAAGAGTGTAAATAATGTCAAGAGTATCATCCTAGAAATAGGGATGCTTGATTGAGGTCTTGGGTGATTATAAAATATGTACACTTGTTAGGTTCTAGAAAGAGGCGAAGGGTGAAATCATTATGGTTTTGTTGAAAGATTGACCCCAATGAACTTCAACCTAGCCTATCCTTTAGTTAACAACTAAATTTCATGATGAACCAACGTCAATCCACATGCATTACCTCTAGGTAGACATAATCCCAAGATTTCCCTCAAATCTTAAATTTTAAGTAAAATTTTTATTCACCAAGTGCTTGTTAAAGTTGGTTGTGAAGATTTCCCAAGAAAATCCCCCCATTTTATTTCACATGTTCTTTTTATTAGCATTTTGGGTAATCTCTTAGTAATTTGAGCATCCATAGGGTTTGAAGTCTATAGTTTACTTCTCAAGATTGTACCCTAATTCAGATTGGGTTACTTGACAACGATTGCCTCACCCCTAATTATGGGAGTTAGTTGAGCGTTATCAGTAACCAAAACGTAAATCCATGTTGAAGAATACCTAAGCACTATATAACTGGTGAAATAGATCATTTATATAAGGTAAAATGTACTTATTCTGGATAGTACATTTTTTTAATTACCTATAATCAATGCAAATCCTCGTGATATCCCTTTTATAGAAGTTCTTGAAACTGAGTTTAGAGTTCTCTCAACATAGATGATTGTAATACCCTAAGTTTTTTAGAACTAGACCCTTCGTGAGATAAATAGTTGGATTATCTTTCCAACACCACTAGTCTCGCCTTAATCTAAGATCGAAGTAAGAAGTTATGGCCAAATTACTGTGGTGGTGTTAAATTTCTAGTGATAATGACTCTGATAATGTCTCAATGTTAGACATAACGATTCATCAGGAGGACTCACTACCGTGATAGTAAGGAAGCCCAGACCTTGGTCCCTTGATGATGAGTCTAGGGTATGACTTATTATGAGACATAAAGAGTCGTTATAAGGGACCCGTTACCATACCAGTGAAAGACTAGATTGTCTACCCTCAAATAGCAACTCTAGGACATGACTCATGGTCAGACCTAACGAGTTGTTACCCAAGCCATGACGACTGTTCCCAGACTTTTCCTGCATGTTTTAATTAGGTTCTTTTTTATATTTTCCTCCCTCCAAACTTTTTCCATGACTAAAAACAGCCAAATGACCCCTTCTCCATCACTTATCAAAAATCAAACCTTACTTTTTCCTCTTTAATTCCCAAAGCAAGAGATAATAGGGTTTTATAAGGAATTTAATGTTCAGGCTTGAAACTTTTAATTCTCTTCAATTTATTCTATACTTCAGGCATATTGGTTATCCCTAACTTGTATTTTTATAATGTGGCACTTATTTACTCCATATTCATGATTTGGATGATGGGTTCGAACTTGGGTTAAGGTTTTTCGGTTGTTAACACTTGAATTACTTATTCCTTATTTTAATATGGTATTCATGCTTAAATTGATGAATTCTGTAATTGAATGGAGGCAATGACACAATGTTTGCAAATTGGTCAATTGGGTTAAATAATATGGATGAATTTTTGTATGGTAATGGCATTAACCTCAACCCACCTTGTAAACTTGATCTTAAATTTATGTTCTTTAAAGGTTATGTTAAGGGGGTGGTCTCCGGCCCACGATGGTCTTGATATACCCATCATGATAGGGACCTAGTTTAGGTCGTGACAAGCTTGGTATCAGAGCATGGTTCAGGGTGATTGGGTGTCCATAAATAGGTGTCAAGTAGAATCCATTTATGGGTGCGAAGCACTCTACACTTATATAGGGGAGGCTACAAGGCATTTAGGAATGTTTCTCTTCTTTGAGTTTAATTTCGTGCTAGAGAGTTTAGTTTCTTTGAGTTGTCTCTTACTTTTGATTTACCTACATTTTATATCATCTCTGCCCAAAGATCTGATGGTCATTGAAACTCTACTGGAACCACTATCCTACCTGAGGAAAATATGGAGGTGATTCACCCTACTTATGGAGTGCAGACCCGATCTAGGGTCCCTACTCCTGATTGTACCTCTCCACATAGGGTTCCATCGGTCCCTAGTAGTCCTCCTCATGCTCCTTGAGCTGGTGATACTTATGTTCAGTCTCTCTAGGAAGATATCTCTAATGTAGAGTTTCGTAAGTTTATTAAGATACTTGCTCAGCTGGTGGCATTTCAGTCTCATCAACCTTATCATGTTGGTTCTATTGTTAATTCATCTGAGGTTACTAGATTTGGCCAGTTTATGAGGTTGAATCCCTCAACCTTTATAGGATTAAAGGTTGAGGACGATCCTCAGGGGTTTATTGATGAGATGGAGAATATCTTTAGGGTGATGCATGCTACAAATTTAGAGGGTGTAGAGTTTGCTGCCTATCAGTTGAAGGATATGGGTTACTAGTGGTATGAGGAATGGTAAGCAATGAGGGATGATTATTTTGAGTCGGTAATATGGGATGACTTTTCAAGTACTTTTCTTTATCACTTCTTTCCTCAGGAGTTGAGGAAAGATAAGAAAGAAGTATTTGTGAACTTAAAATAGGGTAAGATGAGTGTTAAGGAGTATGCCCTAAAGTTCCAACAGTTATCCTATTATACTTTAAAGTTGGTGTCGAATAGGAGGTTTTAAATAAGGAAGTTTGCTTTTGGTTTATCTCATGAGTTAGGGTTAGAGTGTAATATTATTATGATAAACGATGACATAGACATGTCTAGGTTGGTGATTTATATGCAGCAGGTGGAAGATAAGAAAAAAAGCAGGTAGAAATAGGAGAAAGGAAAAGCAAGAAGTTTAGGTATACAGACCAAGGTACAAATTAGAAGAATAGTAGGAAAGATGGTAGGAAGTGGGCTAAGAAGAAGAATTGGGAAAATTCTTATTAGTGAGCGAGGGCTTATTATCCTAACCCTTCAGGTGATTGTTGTTTTCAAGTTAGCAGTAGTACTAAGGCATAGAGTACCCAATATCAGGAAAATGCAGGTCAGTCAACCCCACTTTACCCTTCATGTCATTTATGTGGGAAGCTTCACCATGGTTATTATGAGGAGAGAAGGAACTTATGTCTTTATTATGGTCAGCCTAGTCATCTGTAGTGGAAATTTCCTATAGCTAAAGTTTCCACTAGAGTTAATAAGGCCTCGATCACCAGTTTTGTATCTCTTGCACCTAAGGGAGTCACTTCAGGTTCCAGTAGTGGCCGTAATCTTCTCTATTCACTTGCTACTCATCAGGAATCTCAGGCATCCCCAAATGTTGTTACTGGTATATTATAACTCTTTCTCATGATGTTATGTATTTACTTGATACAGATTTTACCCTATATTATGTGACCCCTTAGGTGGATGTACACTTTGGTTTTGGTCCTAAAAATATTTTCAGCCCCTTTTCTATTTCTACTCTGGTGGGTGATTCTATTATTGCCAGAAAAATTTATAGGGGTTGTGTGGTGTCCATCTTTTATAGGGATACATTGATGTATTTAGTAGAACTTGATATGGTGGGTTTCAATGTAATTTTGGGGATAGATTGGCTCCATTTGTGCTACGCTTCTCTAGATTATAGGACCCAAAAGGTCTATTTCTATAATCCTAATGAATCGATGATTGAATGGGAGGGGAGTTCCTTAGTGCCCAAGGGGAGGTTTATTTCCTATCTTGGAGCTCAGAAATTGATTTTCAAAGCGTATCTATATCACCTAGTTTGGGTTAAGGATTCTAACACTAAGAGTCCTTTTTTTCAATCTGTCCCTGTTGTTAGTGATTTCTTGAAGTTTTTCCAATGATCTTCCTAGAATTCCTCCTGATAGGGATATAGATTTTGAGGTTGATCTTCCACCCGTTATCCATCCCATTTTTATTCCTCCTTATAGGATTGATCCAACTGAAATAAAATAGCTAAGGAATAGTTAAAGGATCTTCTTGATATGGGTTTTATTGAAAGAAAGACGGGTCTCTTCGGATATGTATAGACTATCGGCAGTTGAGTAAGGTTACCATGAAAAATAAGTGTCCTCTTCCTAGGATTGTTGACTTTTTTATTAGCTTTAGGGTGATAGATTTTTATCTATCATTGATCTTTATTTAGGCTATGACCAGTTGAAAAGGAGGTTGGCATTCCAAAGACTACTTTTCAAACCCGGTATGGACATTATGAGTTTCTGGTTATGTCATGTAGGTTGACTAATGCTCCGGCTGCTTTCTTGGATCTTATGAATCGGGTGTTCAGGTTGTTTCTAGATTTTTTTGTTATAGTCTTCATTGATGACATCTTGGCATACTCTAAAAGTCATGAGGATCATGGCAATCACCTCCGAACTATGTTACAAACTCTTAAGGACCAAAAATTATACACGCAATTTTCTAAGTGTTCATTTTTGTTAAGTGTTGTGACCTTTCTTAGGAATGTTATTTCTAGTTGGGGGATCAAGGTGGAATAATAAAAAGTTGAGGTAGTTAAGAAATGGTCTAGACCTACAACTCCAAGCAACATTAGGAGCTTCTTGGTCTTGGTTGGGTATTATAGGAGGTTTTTGGAGAGTTTCTTATCTATTGCTACTTCACTGATGAAGTTAAGTCCAAAAAAGGTTAAGTTTTTGTAGTTCGATGCTTGTAAGGGTAGTTTTGAAAAATTGAAGGATAAGTTGACCTCTTCGTTGTTTTGATCCTGCAGAGGGTACTGATGGGTTTGTTGTGTATAGTGATTTGTCCCGTATGGGACTGGGTTGTTTTTTTATGCAGCATGGTAAGGTTATAGCTTTTTCATCTAGGTAGCTTAAGGTACAAGAGAGGAATTACTCGTCTCAAGATCTAGAGTTGGCAGTTGTGGTCTTTGCTTTGAAGATTTGGCATCACTATCCTTATAGGGTTCAAGTAGATTATTTAGACTAAAAGAGCTTGTAGTATGTATTTATGCGGAAGGAATTAAATTTCAGGCAGAGGCAGTGTCTCGGATAGCTTAAGGATTATGATATAAGTTTGCACTAACATCCAGATAAAGCTAATGTTGTTGTTGATGCTCTTAGCATATTGTCTATGGGGAGCGTGTCTTATGTTGGGGAGGAGAAGAATGGATTGGTAAAGGATATTCATAGGCTGGATAACTTGGGAGTTCGTCTCTAAGACTCTGAGGATGAAGAAGTGATTGTTCAGGAAGTGGTTAAATCATCTCTTGGTGCTAAGGTAAAGAAGAAATAAGCTTTTGATATGATACATATACAGATTAAGGGTGATGTGGGTCAACAAAAGGTTATGGCATTCGAGATTAGGGGAGATGACATTCTAAGGTATTAAGGAAGATTGTATCTCCCTAGTATTGATGGGTTGTGGGAAAGGATTTTGACCGAAGATTATGAGTCTTGAAATACAGTTCATCTGAGTTCCACTAAGATGTATATTGACTTGAAGAAAATCTACTGGTTGAATAAGATGAAAAGAGATATGGAAAATTTTGTTGCTAAGTGTATGGTTTGTCTGCAAGTCAAGGTTGAGCACTTGACACCTAATGGCATGTCCCAAGAGATAGAGTTGTCTTTGTGGAAGAGGGAGTGATTAATACGAATTTCGTTATGGGTATTCTGAGGTCTTGCAATAAGTATGATTATATATGGGTTATTGTGGTTAGAATGACTAAGTCTGCTCACTTATTTCCTGTGAAGGCTAACTACTCGAGAAAGGATTATGCTAAGTTGTTCATTCAGGAGATAGTTAAGTTCCATTGAGCGTCGGTGTCCATCATTTCAGACCAAGGTATGCATTTCTCTTCTCATTTTTGGGGATGTTTTCATAAAGTTTTGGGTACACATGTGAACCTTAGCATCAGTTTCAATCCTCAAATGGATGGATAAGTGAAACACACTAAACAGATTTTGGAGGATATTCTAAGGGCATGTGTGATTGATTTTAAAGGTAGTTGGGTTGAACATTTTCCCCTGATTGAGTTCGCTTACAACAACAGTTACCATTCTAGCATTCAAATAGCCCCTTTTGAGGCTCTTTATAGTAGAAGGTGCAGGTCTCCTATTGGATGGTTTGAGGTTGGTGAGACTAGGTTTTTGGGTCCTGACTTGGTTCACCAATCCATGGAGAAGGTTAACGCGATTAGAGAATGACTTAAGACTGATCATAGCCACCAAAAATTCTTATGCGAATATGAGGCGAGAGAGTTAGAGTTTGAGGTTAGAAATTGGGTGTTCCTAAAAATTTCTCCTATAAAAGGAGTTATGAGATACGGGAAGAAAGGGAAGCTCAGTTCCTATTACACTAGTCTATATCAGGTTGTGAGGAGAATTTAGAATGTCACTTATGAATTAGATTTGCCAACAAACTTGTCTTCGGTTTATCCTGTTTTCCATTTGTCTATGTTGAAGAAATGTGTGAATGATTCATCTTTGATAGTGTATATAGAGGATTTTGGTGTTACAAATTCTTTGTCTTATGAGGAGGTCCTGGTGGAGATATTTGATAGGCAAGTTCGTAGATTAAGGACTAAGGATATAGCTTCTATGAAGGTCCTCTGGAGAAATCAACAGGTGGATAAGCTACATGGGAATCTGAAGAAGACATGCAAGCCAACTAGTCGAAGTTAACTTCTCATTCGAGGATGAATGAACCAAAGGGGGATAATGCAATACCCTAAGTTGTTTATCACTAGACCCTCCATGAGATATATAGTTCGATTAGCTTTCTAACTCCACTAGTGTCGCCTTTATCAAAGATTGGGGTAAGAAGATATGGAAAAATTACTATGGTGGTTTCAAACTGCCTGTGACAACTGCTCTGATGATGACTTGTTCTCAGACATAGCGAGTCGTTAGGAGGACTTGTTGCCACATCAGTGAGGAAGCCTAAACTTTAGTCCCTTGATAATGAGTCGAGGGTACGAATCGTTGTAAGACACAATAAGTCGTTATGAGGGGCCCATTGTCATAACAGTAAAGGACTAAATTATTGACCCTCAGGTAATGACTTCACGCCACGACTCATGGTTAGACCTCACGACTCGTTAACAAAGTTGTGACGATTATTCCCAGACTTTTCCTGCATAATTTAAGTAGGGTCTTTTTGGTCTTTTCGTCCCTCCAAACTATTTTTCCACGACTAAAAACACCCAAATGACCCCTCCGCTATCATTTATGAAAAATTAAACCTTACTTTTTCCTTTTTAACTCCCAAAGCAAGAGATATTAGGGTTTTACAAGGAATTCAATGTTCAAGCTTCAAATTTGGAATTCTCTTTAATATATTCTATAATTCAGGCATGTTGCTCATACCTAACTTGTATTTTTACATTGTGGAACTTATTTACTCTGTAATCATGTGTTTGAATGATATGTTTGAACTTGGGTTGAGGGTTTTTGGAGGTTAACACTTGAACTGCTTATTCCTTATTTTAATGGGGTTTTCATTCTTAAATTGATGGATTTTGTAATTGAATGAAGGCTAAACACAATGTTTTCAAATTGGTGAATTGGGTTTAACAATATTGATGAATTTGTTTATGGTAATGGCATTAAACTCAACCCACCTTATAAACTTGATCTTAAATTTGAATGTTTGCATGATTTAAATTACCTTTGAAAACATTACATTGCATAAAAGGTTAAATGAATAAAAATTTCTTTGGATTTTTTATGGAACTTTGGAGTCTAATGGTTATATGGATTGGTTTGAAATAACTGAATTAGCTTGCAAGCATATTGGTATGACGAAACCATGTTGGAAAATTCCTTAATAATGACCCTAACGGTTTAGTTTATGTATAGAATATTTTAATTTAAGCTTTAAGGGAATTATGTAGCTCACCATGATGGTATAGTCTCTGGAGAGCAAAACTGGAAACCACATTTGTCGATGTGGGGGGTCTATGTGACCGTGTGCTTGGTGCACACTTTATATTTTGGATGGATATTGCCTTGGTGTTCTTAGACTTTCCTCAATTTCCTTGGTACATGCGGCTAATACGCATTGGGGCCCTTCCGACAGAAGGAGTCGAACCTATATAGCCCATGGGTACTTTTAGGATGGAGCGAGCTATATAGTTCGGGTTAATATTTTCAATTATCATATTCATGGCCTTTGTCCCTATCCAGGCATACTATATATGTATATGAATGTTTTGCATGTGCTTTTGACTAATCCTTGATAAGTTCACTACTTTATCCATTTTACTTGAGTTACATAATAGTGCTCCCCCTTTGACCATCCCTCGACGCAACATTATTTTATGATGTAGGGTCAGAGGACTTTTCTGTCACTCCTGTTCATCATTAGGTGGTGTGATTCATCAATCGAGTTGTTGTGAAGTAGTGAGCTTCCATCTTTTGGTAAGACCCGCCATTTTATTAGGTTTCTTTTCATAATTTGGGAATTATGAATTTCTTTTTTCATAGTCAAGGGCATGTCCTGGCTTGGTTTGGTATCCATGGTTTAGAGGCTTCAGGACGAAGTATTGAGTTGTTTGTTTGTTTTGATTCTTAGAATTATCACTTGGTTTAATTATCTTCCTTATTTGTACTGGTTGGTTTCTGTTGTTTACGCTTATGTTCTCTAAAGGTTATGTTAATGGGGTGGTTTTTGGCCCATGGTGGACTTGAGATACCCATCACGACTAGGCCTGGTTTGGGTTGTGACACCGATGCTATGCAATAAGGAGGAAAAAATGGGTGGAGTGCCCAACTCTAGTCAATGTAGAAATAAGGATCCCTATCAGGAGGAATACCTGGAAAATCCGTAATAAATACCTTCGAAAATTCTAAAACCATTCGAATTGACTCAATAAAAAGAGACCTCGTACCTATATCCCAAAGATGAGCTAAGAAGACTAAACACCCCTTTCCCACCAGTGTTCTAGCCCAAATAGAAGCTATGATTTTCATAGGTTTGGCTAGGTTTGGCCTTACACACACCTTCCCTCTCTAGTTTATCTATCCCAGACATACCTAGACTCACTATATTAGCATTACATTTCAAGACAACATGATATGAGCTAACTAGACGATACCCAGAATAATGTAAAAATCAAACATGTCCTAAATAATCAAGTCTACCCAATTCTGAAAAACCCATAAATAACATAAAGCGAGAATGACAAACATGGGTCACCACTACAGACTCTAATACCAGTGTAGACACATGCACAGGAGAATCAAGTACATCACAGAAAAGTTCAGACCTAAAGAAAACTTAAAAGATACATATGAAAAGGGAGACCCTCGATCAAATAAAATAAAAGTCATTCAGTCACAAACTAAAATAATACTTGCAATAACTGCATCAGAAGCCTCGACATTAGACTTGGCAGTGATCTCGATCATGAATCTAGGATAACTGTCTTAATGGTTGAGAACCATCTCTCCTTACACCACTATTTCCTCAACTACCCCAACCTCTTTGTTTATTACCCCTTCTACCCTATAGATGACCCCAGCCATTACCATATCTACCTCTACCTACTGGGATAATAGCTTGAGACTGCTATCATTCTTGGCTACCTAATAATCTCAAAGTGTACTCTCTTTTGAAGTGACCAGCAACACCATAACAGTAACAACCCCGATCAAGAGAAGGCTGACAAGTAGAAGGGTAATAATCCGCCTAGTCCGTCGTAAGTGGCTGCTAAGAAGATGTCTTTATTAGACCTACGGTAGAAGCTGGCAATAAAGACTGAATGGCCCAAGTTGGATAGGCCTATAAATATGGTCCCTGGAATAAGAGACACTAAATTTATTCATGTTTTAGGACTTATTGGCTAATGTCTTATCCTAACTGACCTGCTTGACTACATCAAGCTTCTTCACATAATCAGAAACCTCATTGAAGCTGTTTATGCAAAACTCGTGTGAACTGAAAAACCTAAAGATCAATATTCAATCCTTTAACATATAGCCGGATACTCTCCTCCTCAATTCCCAATAACTAGGTGCCATAGCGAGAAATTGCATGGAATTCATCCTCAATGGTTGCGACTGACATACTTCCCTACATAAGAGCTAGAAACTCATCCTTCTTGCGGTCACAAAGGGTCCGGGGCGTATACATCCCTAAAAGAAAATCATGAAACTAAGCCCAAATAAATAGAGGTAATGATAGTGACCAACACTTTACATAGGCTCTCCACCACTTGGAAACTTCCTGTAGTTGGAAAGTTACGAACTCAACCCATGCTGATGCAAAATCCCTAACTTGTGTAAACTATCATAACAGTCACTGGTGAATTCAAAAGCATCTTTTGTCTCAGCACCATGGAATGAATGAGTTTTAATTTTTAAGAACTTATTTAGTAACTCATGTTCACTCCTGGTCATAACAAAACCCAAAATAGGGTGAGAGAAAATAACAGTACCCAGAGACTTATCAACTCTTGGGGCTAAGGTGGTAGTGGGATGAGCACCCAAAACCTAAAAAGTCAGAAGAGTTTGGGTGATTCTAGTACCATCCAACCCATTTAGAAAAGCCAAAACCTACTGAATAACCTCAGAAGACACCTGGAGAAGGGTTGTACCTCCAGTTGGTTTTGCTACCTCTAGTCCTAAACCATCCTTATCCACTGATCCAACCTTCACAAAATGATCCAAGGGTGGGGGGTGATACTGACCTCTAATAGATCTTGTCATCTGCTATTAGAGTTCCATACTTGGAGGGTATTGCTCTCCCTCTTCCCCTTTCCCTAACCCTACCTCATCCTCATCCCCATAAATCTTGTTCAATTCAGTTCAGCAGTTGAAGTTTCTTCTTTTGATCCATTTAATCAAGTATTTACTATATGTAGATAAAAGAATGAAGAGGGTTAGATACCAATTTATGTCATAAGATACCAATTGTAATTAGGTTATAGCACGGAAGAAGAAACAAATTGATAGTTTCCTATGGTCCATTAGCCTCCTGAAGAAATGTATAAACGACACCATACCATTTCGTAGTGCTCTACTAGACCCATTTTGGTATAATGAGATTGATAAACCTAGGCTTTGATACCATATTTTCCATGACCCAAACCCACCACTAGTGGCACCCACACTAACCATCCAGTGGGAGAACCAACTAACCCCAATATCAACCAAAACTTAACCCAAAGGTAAACAATTAATTAATTCTATAAAGCCACAAACCATATCCAAGTTGAAATAAACATAAGTACAATAATTAATGCAGAAACATTGCACTTATAGAAACCCCTAGAACAAATAAGCCATTTGTACAAAAAATTCAAAGGGATGTCACAACCCCAAAAACTAAGAATGTGCATATGTCCATAACAAAATATGTTAGCCCGAGAGATGCAACTTATCATTGAATTTGAATCAATCGTGGAATCACAATTGAGGTCTCACAGTAGCAACTAAAAGATGCTCTGCACTCACCAAAATTAAGATCAAGTGTAGTATAATCACATAAGAAAACAATAGTGTACTAGTAGCGTCATTTAGTCAACCCAAGATGAGATATACGAACACATAACTATAACTAAGTACAACGAGCCAACACATATTCACTACTTAGCAACCTCTATTTGGTCCACAACATTTAACCTAATTAAAGTTTTATTAAAAAAGTAAATGTGAGTTAGATAAGAGTACAAGTCAAGTCAAGTTAAATTTCACCAAAAAGGTTCTAAATCAATCATATAAGACTTAATACCATAACTAAGTCAATAATACATGGCTCAACACCATAACTAAGTCAATAATTTATGAATCAATACTGTAACCAAGTCACTAATATATGACTTTAACTCTAATTCCACCTCAATTCAAAACATGAGAACAATAAAAACCATTATTATGTCATCTGGTTTACACAAGAAAACACCTTTAATAATTACCAAACACGTCTGATCCACTTCAAAAACAAATATAACAATTCAACATTTAAGCTAGTTTATACATGGAACCTAGATAACAATAAAGCAATAATCCCTAGTTCACTCATAGAACCATCACACCTACCTATACCTTGTACAAATATGTTAAGGGTCTTATGGGTGCGCCCACTAGAAATGACTTATAGGGAACGAGCTCTTTCCATGTACCAAACCCATATTTCAAGTGTTTGCTAATCTTCTTCCATCAAATCCCAAGAAGATGTCCAAATATAGGTACATCCTATAAATAACCAATATAATATCACATCAATCATAAAAACAATGATAACAACCAATGTTTGTAACAACCACAAGTTTTACATATAGTTCATCAAATTTGATTACCCTTATAATAGAAATCAACCCCTTTTTACTCTTTTCCATTTCTTAACAACATACACTGAACAAGAAATACTAAGGAACAGTTATTATGCATACATAACACAAATTAGATTGAACTACATTAACCATCATCTACCTCAATCCAAGCCTACACCACTTAACTAAGCCTAAGTCTTACCTTTTTGTGCAATTTATTCTTGGTTATAGTCTAAGAACACAAATACAATAGATAATCAACAATGTGACCTACGATGTCGAGGATTACAACCTAATCCCCAACCCCCAGGCGAAACCACCCTTCTATGGTTTTTTCTACTATCAATTCACCTAAAAACTTCCAATTTAATGGTTAGTGAATTAATGACATGCATGAGTAAATTCATGGATAATAACTAAAAACTAAGGGTTTTATATCTAACTTACCCCATGGCACCAGAAACCTACTAGAACAAGCTTTAACCCTTCCTGAAAATATGTAAACTAGTGATTCTGAGGTTAATTAACTATAATACTAATTAAATGGGAAAATTTACTTACCTTTGAGATGAAAAATAGTGAAAAGCTAATGAAATCACCCTTGCCCTTTCCCAAAATGTGCTTTATAACAATGGGATATTCTTTGGAAATTTTTTTGCATCAACACTGACTTACCCCGTAATAGAGACATAATCCCGCTATAGATATATCTCCCACTAAAGTGAGACTCATTCTGCTTTAGCAATAGTTTCTATAGTTGTGGCGAGTAATAAACTCAAAAATCTTTCCAGTTTTTCTTTTCTCACAACACACTCTTAATCCACAATATTCTAAATTGACCCCTTTATGTTGAGATCAATACTGAGAGTTGTACTTACCCAAATTCACTTCAGAAAAGTCTTACGGGATTATTATTTTCTTAGGTAACATAAAATGAGGCTAAACTTAATCACTTTCTCCCAATCCATTCTTGTGTTATCCTAGATTGTACCTAACTCAGAGTTTATCTGATCCTAGCCTAGCCTAGAATTTTTAACTTCAAATCTAGGAAAGATCGTAACTCGAATTTTTGTACGAGAAACTTACTCGTAGCAATGAAGGGGGTCGTTACATAATAAAATCACTCTGAATGGTTAGGGTATTAATTTACATATGCATGTTTACTCTCCCCAGTAGACTATTTATGAACACAAAAATTCTCGTTAGGATTTCTTTTTATGATACTTCTTAACTAACTTTTTTACTCTAGGGTATCATTGTATAACTTATACTCTTATTGACGTACTTATCCATTTCTTATAACACTTATTAATGTGATCTCCTCTTATTAATCTATTAACATCACATCTCGATTTTTTCATCCACCGAATTCAAAAGAATTAAAATTATACTAAGAGGCTCAACATCGTCTATCTAAAATTATCTCAATCCAATTCGTAAGGAAATAAAAGGAATATATTTAACATTTTTCCACCTATCATAACTTACTAATAAAATGTAGGCACACACATCATTTAGAAGCTTGGAATCTCATGTACATTAGACCATCTCAGGCACACGTCTTTCTTTATGATACCTAAGGCTCTTTAAAGTCTAATTCCTTAGTACCCATTCACTTATTCAACTAGAACTCACCGATGTCACACTTACACCTTTATACTTTTCTTAAGTTACTGACCTAAACTCTTTCATGCACTACATCAATCATAATAGACCATTTCCCTAAAACTAGTATCATCACCTTCATACTGTCATTATTTTCACAGTAGTGATAATCTAAAGTGTATGGTTTAGTGTCTAGTACTAAACATAGATGACAACAATTATCATTTATTCTTCACAAAGTTATATATTCTAAAGTAAAATGAAGAGATACTAATCTATTAAAAGTTCATAAAAATTCCACCTTAATCACTCATCTATCTAATTACAACCTGTTAGCACATTCTACTTCACAACATCACTACTACTTACTCGTTCACAATACATCTTTTCTTTCATAACTAGGTTCTTAAACCTGCAAGTACCCTAGGGTCCTTTCTTTAAAATCACAAAATATAGCCTAAATCTATAATTTTTTACTACATTATCTTTCTGTTCACAATTTATACTTGTACTTTGCTAACACAATAACATTCCATTATAAACTTCTTCTCTATTTCAAGCATGCTCTAAGTTATTATAACCAACAACCATTCCTCTACTTACTGCCACAAAATCTCCAAAACGCTTATTATATCTTAGTCAATACATAAGGACATATCATCTCATTACTTAATTAATGGATACATGACTCAAACAATATGATTTATTCAACTACTATCCCCATTTTTAGGCTATTATACTTATGAATTCATATTTTTAGTTCCGGACCAAATGTTGATTTATATAAATAGCAGTGTATACTTTTGAATCAATAGACTCAAATAAACCAATGGGATCCTTGTAATCCCTTGTATGATCTCTTAAATCTTTGACAACTTATTTCACAATCTGAAGGAATTGGGGCACCACATGAATCTGAATAAGTTTATTATGACACAACTCTATTACATAATTTGGAGTATGAAAGACGAGTAGTACTTCCTAATATCTTATAGAATCCTAATTATAAGTGTGTTGTGATTCACACCCATAAAAAAATTCTACAAGACACCACTTCATAGATATCCTAGGATACTTGAACCTAGTGCTCTAATACTAGGTTTGTCAAACTCCAAGCCTAGACCCTGGGCATGGTGAAACATGATTCTATTGTTAGCCTAAGCATATTCGTACCAAGTATGTTACATAAGAATTCAACTAAAATATGCGGAAGACATACACCAAATCATAAGAGAGAGATGTTTTGTAAGGAAAACATAGAATATTATAAATGTAGTGATATAAAGGTCAAAACTAAAATACATAAACATGTCTACTAACTATCTATAAAGTATATAAAATCTACAAAAATAATATCTATCGAGACAAGGATGTGTGTCAAGACCCAATTTCTCAAGTCCTGAAGCACCTACTATAACCCACCAGTAGGTAAGTCAACCCGTAGTTCGAAACTGCTAATAATGGACTAAAAATAAAAATAATTAAAAATATGGATAAATATAATAAGACTAAAATATAGAAAATAATTCCAAAACCTACTGGAATCATATAAGAGCTTATAATGTAATAAGATTACAAAATGTAGTACTAAATGAATTTATTGATACAACCCATCTATAAAAACAATGTAGAGATTAGTCTAGTACATAGAAAGGAGAATACCAATGCTTTGAAATACAAGAGTTCACCCTATGTCCCAAACAAGCTGCTCCATATGATGCACACAACAACAACTAAAACCTGTACTATGATCTGTAGGCTACAAAAGTGAAGTATGAGCACCAAAGACATGGTACTCAACAGAAAACTGTCGACCGAGCTTCAAAAATAATGCAAATATACATAACATGCAAGAAAGAATGTAAACTATGATCAAATATCTATGGAACTAAGATATTAAAGCTAAGGAAGTAATAAGGATAAACTATCCTATTCATCCCATACTCAGGAACCCTAATACTATACCGTATATTGCTGACCTATATACAAATAAAAAGCAGATGAAGTGTATGTAATAGTATACAAGGCCAAGAAATGTATATACAACATGAACACATTAAGAAAAGGAAGGATATGTGTTGATTCTATAAACACATATATAAATATATGTAAATAAGCAAGGCTAACTCAAAGGTTCAATCTAAAGTAGTCATACTAGCATCTTAAGGCCTCCTAATCATCGTAGGAACAAGTACTAACTAAATTAGGATCTCTAATCCATGTGTCTAAACATGAGATAATTATCCATAATAAAGAAACCGTAAAGAAAGGAATCAAAATCAAACCTCGAATCTCAGTATCAGTCCAATAATCAACTTGTCATGAACTAACCATAATAATAACACAATACAGTAATTGGCTAGTCTAGAAAACAATACCTAATTTGGCATTTCATAAACCACCACCAACATAGTCTCAGAAGGTTCAACCAATACTCAGCAAACAATAGTAAGAGCCTATACCTATGCAACCCCCCATAAGGCTGATAGATACAAGAACCACATAATATACTGTAAGAAACACTCATACCTATACCTATACAACCCCCATATGACTCACAGATATAGGCATATACTTTATAGGCAATGCACATACAAGAATAAATGCTAAGTAAGTCCATAATAACATATCCGATCCAAGTGCCATAAATTAACCTAGTGTATACATCTTATCCAGCGTGATAACTCACAAAGGCAGGACCTACAATGACCTCTCTTCTCTAGCACAAAGGCTCACAGATGAAGAGGCCCCTAGGGGGTTCGGGAGTACCCATATACACTGACCTGGTTCTGATCTAGGATTTTCAATCATCGTCATCATTATTGCTATATCTTGTTTTGATGATGATCAACTAATGACAAGGAATAGGCCCATGAAAACATACAGTTGTCACTATCTTGTAAAGTTTTATATGTTATTGGAACAAACTATGCAGGTGAGCTGTGTACCAGTCAGGACACCTGGCCTAATAGAAATTTTATCCTAATCATTATCTAGCTATGAATAGCGAAGAATGCTCCCCATTTTCATAGTTTTTGCAATTTGTCTATTCAAAGAGATAAGTCACCAAAAATTTAAATATTGTTTAAGATCCAAGATTTTGTATGCTGAGAGAGTGTTTGTTCTTAAATCAAGTCTTGGTTTGTAATTGAATTACTCATATTATAAGAGTAATGTTTTTTGTGTTCTTTTTAAGTTATTAGGTAGAGTTACCTGAGTTTGATATTGGGTAGAATTAATCAATATTGAGATGAGATCTTGATAGAGTTGTCACGGAGAGTTTGTAATAGAATTGTTGCAAACTAGTGGTGCCTAGAATTTGGTTCCAATAGAGTCTATAATCAAGAGTTTGATTATATTGGATTGTTGAGTGCTTGTGAGGCAAGCCATGGTTTTTTCTCCCGTAAGCAAGGAGGTTTCTATATTAAATCCTTGTGTTTTTTCATTTCCTGCAAAGTGTTGTTTCCTTACTACTTTACTATTTTATTGCCGATGTTTAACTATAAGGGACTTGGTCCCTCATAGTGTGGTGTAACCCCTCATGTTTCAACAATTGGTATTATATAAATGTCACTCTAAAAGGTTTATACCAAGAGTGATTTATTGATCATGGTTGCTCCACCTAATCTGGAAGAATAGAAAACTACCTCTAGACCACCCTGCTTTAATGGGAAGTACTATGGGTAGTGTAAAACCAAGATGTATGACTTCATTATAGCCGAGGACAATGAGTTGGTGGATGTACTTGATAGTCCTCATATGCTTGTTATAGTGGTCAAATAAGGAGACATAACAAGGATGGTTATCAAAACCAGGAGAGAGATTAATTATAAAAATCAAATGAAAATTAAGAAGAATTACAAGGAAAAGAAATTACTTATCTGTGGCATAGGACCTGATGAATATAATAGGATTTCTTCTTGTGAAAATGCTATAGAAATCTGGGATTACTTGAGGACTTCTCAAGAAGGAACCACTGATGTGAAGGATTCAAAAGTTGAAATACTGACTACTCAGTATGAAACCTTCACTATGAAAGAGGGAGAAACTATCCAAGTGATGCATAAGAGATTCACTTCAATCACCAATGAGCTGCACTGCTTAGGAAAAGTTATTCCTTTGTATAAACAAGTGAGAAAAATTCTAGGTGTTATTCCTAAATCCTGGGAAAGAAAGGTGGATGCTATCAATGAGGTAAGAAACTTGAAAAATGTCACAATGGATGAACTTATTGGTAATTTGAAAACTTATGAAATCATGAAACAACAAGGGCAAGAGAAGAAGAAAGCAAAAAGAGAAAAATCTCTGGCATTGAAGGCTTCAAAATTTAATTCAAGTGAAGAAGACACAGATGTTACCTATTTGAAAAACAGATTGTTAGAGTTATGAACAAAAGTGGTCAGTTTTAAAGAAGAGAAAGTAGCAGCAAAAAGGGAGGTACGATTGAGGTTTGTCACAAAAGTGGAAGTCCTGAGTATTTCATTAAGAACTGTCCAATACACAAAATGGATATCAAGAATATCTCAAGACTGTACGTGACAAAGATAAAAACAAGGAGTAGGTCCTTATAAAATCAAGAAGAAAGGATACAACCGATTATGTGGTTAAGCAGACCTTAGTAGTCGGGGATATTGCTCCAGTGAATCTGATAAAGCTGAGAAGTTTGTAGATATTTTTATGCTATCTATGGGAGATAGTGAGTTTATCTATGATTCCTTATTTGCTCTTATAGAAAACACAAAAGATGAAGAAGAAAATGAGGCAACTCTTTCTAAAATTAAGGAAAATTTAGATAACTACTCTGCTAGAAAGATGAAGAAACTTGAAAATATGTTGACTGACTCTATGTGTGAACTGACTACTGAGAAAAATGCTCTAGAAGAGAATCTATAAAATCAATAGTTTGAATTGATTGCTTTAACTCTCTAGATTATCTAAAACACAAGAATTGTTTACAAAATTGAAATTTTAAAAGTTGAGTTTAATGAGACAACTGGAGAAAGTAAATGACTCTGATGGTAAAGGGAAGAAAGAAGCTTTAAGGCTTTAGATTGAGATTGAAGAAAAATTGAGGTATTCTCAAAACCACTTTACGACTGCACTCCATAAGAATGAAGAATTAGAAACGGACATGGTCCGTATAATAGAAGAACTTAACAAATCACTAAAATGGACTACATCCTCTCAAATACTTTCTAATTTAAATGGTTAGGGTGTCAATAATGGTAAAGGCCTTGGGTATTAGTATAAAACCCAATCACTTAGGTCTCAAGGAAAATCTGTTCATGGTATTAGAATCATGGTCCACAAACCTCTATGTACTCATTATGGAAGAAATGGATACTTGAAGGAAAACTATCAGTATTAGTTTAGAGCTAGAATAAGTAGTACTAAATACATCTAGCAGGAGAATTATTATCCTAACGGATCCTTGACCTTGAAAATATGAACAATAACTCTCTACCTAGATGTGAAAAGAAAGATTTGATCACACCTTTGTCTACCTATTGGGAACTCAAACTCAAGTGGGTTCCTAAATTTAACAAATAACTATCTTTGTAGGTAGGAGGAAGGGAATACAGTCAGAACTGGTTCATGGATAATGTATGTTCAAAGCATATGACTGGGAGGATTGACTGCTTTCTTTCTCTCAACACACTTCAAGGTGGAGGTGTCTTTTTTGGAATGGTAAAAAAGCTAATATTCATGGTGTAGGAAAAAAATGGAAAATCACCTTATCAAATAATAGAAGATGTGTATTATGTGAATGGCCTCAAGTACTGTCTTCTAAGTGTTTCTCAAATCTTTAACAAAGGTAATGAGGTCAAATTCTTATATGATGGATGTACTATGTCATGGTTGAAATTTGGGAGTGTTATTCTCAAAGCCAAAAGGACAAAGATATTTATGTGGCTGATTTAGAGTTTGTGGCTGATGGGGAGTTAACTTGCTTAAGTGTTTAAAGTGAAGATGTTAATTTATGATATAGAAGGCTAGGACATGTAAGTTCCTTCTTATTGAACATGTTGATTTCAAAGGACCTGGTTCGTGGAATACCAAAGCTTAAATTTTTGGACAACAAGGTTTGTAATGCTTGTGTTAAAGGAAAACAAACCAGGTCTTCCTTTAGCTAAAGAAGCAGGTGAGTAATTCTAGACCTCTCGAGATACTGCATATAGATCTATGTGGATCTGTTAAAGTCCAAAGTAGAGGAGTAAAGAAGTATGTGTTTGTCATTATGGATGACTACTCCAAGTTCACCTAGACAATGTTCTTGAGAACCAAGGATGAAACCTATGAGGTTCTAGTTATTTTTTCCAAGCAAATTCAAATGAATTATAAGATTGCTGAATTTAGATATGATCATTGAACTAAATTTGAGAACTCCCAAGTTGCAGGATTTTGTACTGAAAAATAGAATCTATCATAACTTCTCTGCCCCAAGAACTTCTCAGCAAAATAGAGTTGTTGAAAGCATGAACAAAACCCTCATAGAGATTGCCAGGACCATGCTTATTGATAGTGGGCTTCCAAAAATCTTTAGGGCTGAAGCTGTATATACTGCTTTCTATGTGAAAAATTGGTTCTTGATTAGATCACTCTTGAACAAGACACCATAAGAGATTGTGTTCAATAAAAAGCCTAATATTGACTACTTCAGACCTTTCAAGTGCAAATGCTTTATTCGAAATAATTGAAAGAATGATCTAGGAAAGTTTGACTCCAAAAGTGATAAAGCAGTATTTGTGGGATATTCCTCAAAAAGGAAAGTATACAAAGTTTTCAACAAAAAACCTCTGTGTGTTGAAGAAAGCGTTCATGTGGTATTTGATGAATCGAGAAAGCTAATAAATCCAAGTGATGGTGAAGATTTTGATATTAACTAACTCATTCTTGTTCAAAAGTATGATATTGCTGAAGATGATGGTCAAGAACTAAATGATTTAGTTGGGAATTATGAGATGATGATAATCCAGGATCTTAGTTATCGACCCTTGCTCCAGTTGAAGAATATCAATAAGGGTCCAGTAAAACTCCTCAAGGACCTGGTCCCGGTGGAACTCATCTCAGATGGTCGAAATAGAGGTACAAATATTCTTATCCATTTGATAATCCAACTACACCTGTGGAATTAGGAGTACAAATAAGAGCTCAAGCCAGAAATTTTATGGCATTCTCAGCATTCCTATCCAAATTAAGCCTAAAAATATGAAAGAAGCTCTGAAAGATGCAGACTGGAATAATGCAATGTAGCAGAAGCTTCAGCAATTTGAAATAAGTAAAGTTTGATACTTGGTCCCAAGACCTGTTGATAGAATAATTATTGGGACTAAATGGGTGTACAGAAACAAACAGGATTAACATAGAACTATCAACAAAAATAAAGTAAGTCTGGTTATTCAAGTCTACAACCAAGAGGAAGGAATTGATTAAGATGAGACATTTTCCCCTATAGCAAGGTTAGAGGCTATCAGGATTCTTTTTGCTTTTGCTGCCCATATAGGGTTCAAACTCTTTCAAATAGATGTCAAAAGTGCATTTCTAAATAGAAACCTGAAGTAAGAAGTCTATATAAAAAAACCTCAAGGTTTTAAAGATGCAGATTTTCCTCATCATGTGCTTAAATTGGACAAAGCTCTCTATGGGTGGAAGCAAGATCCTAGGGCTTGGTATGAGAAACTTTTAAAGTTTCTTCTAGAAAATGGTTTTAAAAGAGGGAAAATTGATAATAGTCTCTTTTTGAAGTCCAAAAGTAGTAGCTTACTGACTGTTTAGATATATGTTGATGATATAATCTTTAGAGCTACTTTTGAATCCCTATGTGAAGAGTTTGCAAAGCTAATGGGGGTGTGAATTTGAAATGAGCATGATGGGTGAACTAATTTTCTTCATAGGCTTGCCAATCATTCAAACTTCTCAAGGGATAATGATCTATCAAGAGAAGTACATCAAAAAGCTATTGAAGAAATACAACAGGGGAGATGCCAAGATAATTGAAACTCCAATTGGAACCAGATCCAAGATGGATAATGATAAATTTGGTTCCTCAGTTAATGAGACCATATATATAGAGATTATTGGATCCGTACTGTACCTCACTGCAAGCAGGCCAGATATTATATTTAGTATGGGAATATGTGCAAGATTTCAAGCCTATCCTAAGGAGTCTCATTTAAAAGCTACAAAAAAAATTCTTAGGTATATGAAAGGTACCAGGGACCTGGTCTTGTACTATCCTTTTGGAGACAATTTTGATCAAATAGGATAATAAAATACCCTAAACCTTGTCCCTTGCAAAGATTTATTGTGTTTGATTATTCTAGACAAGGTACGATTTGGTCATATTAGTAGTATGCTATGGTACAGCTTGGTGTCCCCTTTATTATATGTTAGTCAGCGTATTTGGATTGGTTTCTATCTAAGATAGAATGAGTATCATATTGGTCGTATGGTATGATACAAGCTATATGATGCCAAGTCTTATGATGGCCAAAGTTTGGTCTAGTTGAATCTGTCCAAGGTACGATTTTAGGGAACCATTCGTACCCTAAGGTATGATCTATACCTAAGTGGTCGTATGATGGTCAGTATGGTGGAACAAGGTTTGGTATAGGGTAAAAGTTAGGGTACCACTTATACCCTAAGGTACGACTAAGGCAGGTGGTTGTACCGTTCTATGAGTTGGTTTTCAGCTTTTAAGCTGAGGGTAGTCTAGACATTTCCTACCCTAAAACCCTTATGTACCCATATTATATATCTTGTTTTGTCATCTAATAACAATCATTAGAATATTAAAATACTCCAAGTACTCTCTCAAAACACTCTCTTTAAGATTTAGGCTAGTGTTTCTACAAGTGTTCTTCAAAGGGCTCAAAAGTCAAATTTGCTTTCATGAATCTTCTTGTATAAGGCAAGATACTCCTCCCTCATTATTAGTTTCAACTAAAGGCATGTTTTATGATTTTTTTTCATGGTATAATTGCTGTTTGATTTTAGGTTTTCAAATATATGTTGGGGTTTTAGCTTATAATGGTTGGTTATAGTTTTCCCATGTCTTTTACTTGTGTTAGCATCTTATAATGATGGTTTGAACACTTGGTTGGATGAGAATATTTAATTGGTACTTAATTTTGTCTTTGGAAACACTATACCCCAAATATGTTTGATAAAATGCCTGTGAGAATTCTTTCATTATATTGTTGGACTTTTAATGGAACTATTATATGGTATAACTTGGTAATGGAACCCTAAATAGTATAAATGGTTTAAAAGGTTTGGAATGTTAAATTGGTAAGGTCTTGATGGTCATGGTTATGGTTAATTGAACATCTTCATAGGGTACAAGGGAATCCCCCAAGCAAACATATTAATGAAGATACTTGTGGGGTACATGGAAATCCCCTAACTAACTTAATAGTACAATATATGCACATATGGGAATCCCTTTCATCTCTAAAAGGTTTTCTAAGGACATTTCTTAAAAGTTATAATTGGTATGGCGATACCACTTAAAATAGACTCAATTAATAATAATAAAATTGGTGGCTTGGTAGTATGAAAATGGTTTTAATTGGACATTAATTGCGGGGTGTGATAACTAATCGTGAAGGTAGGGGTCTAATAGACGAACACTAGAAACTCATATTTACAAACATGAGGATTGGTCACAGCAACCATCTATGATACCTATGGGGTACGCAGAAATCCCGTAAGTACACTTGTACATATGTATCATAGAGAGAGAAGGGTACTCATGAATTCCCTACTCCTATGGAATCTCCAGTTCGTGCGGCTACATACATCGGGGCCCATTTAGGGGGTTACACTAGACCCATATAGACTGTGGGTGGATTATGAGGGTTAAGATACACACACAGAGATTAATTATTTTAAATGCATTCTAAACCTAGTTCCCTTTCCCAACATGGAATATGTTAATATATATATATATATGGTTGTGAATGCATATGATTTGTTTACTTTATTTTAAAGGTTGGAATTACTTTATCCTTATCCTGAGTGCATGATATCGTTCACCCGCTAACCCGTCTTCGGGCAGCTATATCCCCATACGATGTAGGAACAGGCCATACTACTCCTTCTACTTATTGATTGAATTTGGAGATAGTTGTTTTTGGATTGAAGTGGTGAGATTCCATAATTTGGAAGGCATCTATTTCATGTCATGGATCTTTTTATATACTTTTGTCTTTTCATAGACTTGGTTTTTGGTTATGGTCGGGGGTATGTCCCGACTAGATACTCTTTGGTTTTGTTTAGAGGTTTTGTATGGACAACTATGGACTTGGGTATGGAATGATTATAATTTATATATTTTATACATTGGATTATCATTTTTGGTTTGGTTGGTTAGTTATTGGATGGAGTGACTTGGTTGGGTTGGTCTTGTATATAGAATTATCCTAAAATCATCACATTATTGAATGCATTGTCTTGTTATATATTTGGAATTCATCAGACATATGGTATATTTTAGTTGGTTTGATTGGATATCAAGGGTGGTCCCCGGTCCCGATTGGACTTGAGATGCCCATTACGACAAGGCCCCAGTTCAGGTCATGTCAAGTTGTATCAGAGCCTTGGTTTTGGTGTCATGGGGTATCCACAAAGCTTTGTTGAGTAGTGTCTTTCTTATGGGTGTGTTATGCACCACACTTATAATCAAGAGGCTATAAGGTATTTAGGAATGTTTCACTTTCTTATTCTTCTATTTTTGGGTAATGGAGTCTAAGGTCTTAAACTCTTCCCTAAATCTTCTTTTGGTTCACCTTTCATATCATGTCCTCTCAACGATATAAAGTTCTTGGAAACTCACCTGTCCTAGTAGAGGACGACATGGTTGGATCTCGTCCAACTCATGGGGCATAGACCCAGTCAAGGGTTGCAGTTCTTGATTTCCCCCATATAATTTCATCGGTCTCCATTGACCCTACTCTAGAAGGTGGCACTCATGCCTAGTTACCTTAAGGAGATATTACAAATGTCGAGTTTTGACATTCTATTTATTTTCTGGCCTAGATAGTGACATTTTTGTCATGCCAGTCCAGTTCTAATGGTGTGAGAAAGAATCAGGCAAGGTCGGGAAAGAGGAAGAATAAGAAGTCTCAATATTTAGACTGGGGAAGGGGTAAAAAAATTATGGTAGAGGTAGTGGATAGTGGATTAAGCAAGGGAATCCAGGGAGTTCCCATGGGGTTGTAAGTGTCCCTTATCCTCAGTCTTCTGGTAAGTATCATTTTTAGGCTGGTAGAGTTCAGTCATCCCTATGCTATCCTTCATGTCGTCTTTGTGGTTGATCGCACCATAATTATTGCTTTAAAGGTAGGAATTGATGCTTTTGTTGTGGTCAGTTAGGTCATATGCAATGCGAGTGCCTCATAAGGATCACCACTGGGGAAAATAGGATACCGATTACTACTTCTCTAACTCCTGCACCAAGGGGCACTACTTTTAGTTTCGACACTAGTCGGGATCATCTTAATTCCCTCACTATTCCTCATGACTCCGAGGCATCTTCTGATGCTGACACTGGTATGTTTAAAACTCTTTTCTTATGGTGTGTATGGTTTACTTGGTCTGGGTTCCTCTCTCTCTCATGTTACCCTATTTGTGGCTGTGTATTTTTGTTTTAATCCCAAGGTTATTTTAGATATTTTTCTATTTCTACCCTGATAGGTGACTCTGTGGTTGCCAAAGAAGTCTATACAGAATGTGTGGTATCAGTCGATTGTAAAGGGGCTTTGGTGGATTTGTTGGAATCAGATTTGTTGGACCCATAAAATTATCTTTAGGCTCCTTGGTGAGTCAGTTATGGGATGGGAGGGTGATTTCTTGACTATTAAGGGAAAGGTTATATCATATCTTAGAGATTATAGATTAATCTCCTCAAAGGGTGTCTCTATTATTATTTGGCTTGGGTTAAAGATTCTAACTCGGAAGGTCCTTCTTGCATTCAATTTCAATGGTGAATGATTTTTCTAAGGACCTTCCTAATGACCCTCATGCAGTCCTTCTAATAGGGATATTGAGTTGTGGGTTGGTGTTGTTTTGAACGCTTACCTAATTTCTATTCTTTCTTTATAAAATAGTTCAGGTTGAGTTAGAGGAGCTTAAGGTGAAATTAAGGAACCCCTTAGATAAAGGTCTCATCCATCCTAGCGATTCTCTATGAAGTGTTTCCTTTCTTTTATGCATAAGGGGGATGGTTTTCCCCAGAGATGCATAGGTTTTCGGTGGGCTAATAAGGAATTTAGAGTGTCCTTCTTGTGGACCACATATGTATATTATATATGGGGTGCTTTATTAGTAGTGCATGGTGGTTAATGGATACTAAGCTTGAAGCTAAGTGTTGATGTTGATGAAGAAAGTATGTTAGCTTGGGAATAGCAATGCAAAAATTATAAGGGTAGAGTGATAGGTTAGAAAAGGTGTGCGGAAGGGGACAAGGTTGGTTACTTGGGAATCCAATAGAGGGAAAATGTTGACATATAGGCCGGGGTTTTTGGTTGAATGATAGATTGGTGGTTAGGTCATTGGTTGGGTCAGAGCATGGAGTTTGGATGATTATACTAGAATCTAGGGAGCATTTGGATGGAATAGGATTTAGGTATAAGAGAACCAAGAATCCCTAGTGTACGTCCTTGGTGATTCTCTTTAGAGCAAAAAGTGGTGCTGGCAGGTGTGATATGATAAAGGTCGAGGGTTAACCTTAATTCTTCTTATACGACGGACTTCTAGGGAAGGTCAGAGTGTATCTTCCCCTATTATAGTAATTCTTTCCTATCTCGATTAAGAGAGCACTCTCTTAGTGTTGTGCTCATTCTGATAGCACTTATGCCTATGGTTTGCATTCTGCATTAGCCCTGCTCTTAGGATATAAATGTTGTCCTTAAATTGTATTACCTATGATATATGCAGTCGTGTGTCTTTTAGTGTCCAATCCAAAAAACTCCTATTATGGTATGGTTTAGTTGGGATAATTCTTCATTTATGACCTAGGTGGTTGCTATAAAGTACCTCATGCTTATGGTGTCGTGTCTTTTTTGGGGGGTCTCATTTAGGTGGCATGAGTAATTCTAGTACTTTAGTTCCATAATTACCCTTCTTATGTTAGGATGGTAGTAGCTTTAGAGGTGTGCTAATATTTTGAAATGGAAAAGAGGTAGAAGTCCCTAAGTGAGGGAAAGTTAGGGGTGACTACTAGATCTAAGGTTATGGAAAAGAAGGAAGGGTGAAGTAAGGTTCTGTCCATGAGAAATAGTTAGGAGAGGAGTAGGTGGTAAAAAATGTTTGTGAAAATGATAGAGGTTACTAAATCTTTAGAAGGGTAGATCATACCACGGGTATAGAAGAGGTAGGATTGAATTTTATGGTTGATAGATATACCAATTGTGGTGTTGGGTACCTAAGGAGTGTGGTGAGGTATAAAGCTTGGCTTTAGTGATGGTGCGGAATAGTGTTTTGGGTGGATGTAAGTAATAGAGACCGGTTGCCTAAGTTAACACCTTTTAGCTCTGGATAGGATTGAACAAGGAAGTAGGTATGGCGAAACTTAGACTCTCGTAGTAAGGTGTATAGGGGAAATGTGAGTTAAATTGGACTTGCTCTCTAGCATGAGTTCCATTCATCAGGTATTCTATGTGGTGTGTTGAGGTAAGGTGTGGGTAATCCTCCATTGGTTATTTTCTTTGGGTGGTATTGGTATCTCAGACTCTTTGTCCTAAGGCGGTCCCGATGAGGATCTTGTGTTGGCAAGTTCGTCGATTTCAAATGAAAAGGTGTGGCTTTGGTGAAGGTTCTATGGTGGAATGAAAAGTCTAAGGAAGCTATTTGGGGTGCGGAAGAGGACATGGAGTCCAATTATCTATGTTGGTTATTTGTTCTGGAAACTCGTACATAAGGTATGCGTTCTTTATCATATCTTTGTTATCTAACTTGATTAAAAGAAGGGCAGATTTCCTTGTGTCTTTGTTTTCTAACTTAATTAAAGGCTGGAATGAATGTGTTGAGGTGTAAATCGTTCTTGGAGTATGTGATGATATTCTCATCTTGATTTATGTCTTGATCTTCTATTTTGGTTGGAGAAAAGTTTGATGTGTGTTAATATATTATCTCATGCTAATGCTTGCCCTTACCTGTCATTCGAGGGAGAATGATCCTAAGTAGAGGATAATGAAACACCCTAAACCTTGGGACTTGCAAAATTTTCTTGAGTTTGAACATTCTAGACAAGGTACGGTTTGGGTATACTACTCGTATGCTATGGTATTGCTTGGTATCCCCTCTTTCATATGATAATTAGTGTATTAGGGTTGGTTTCTATTCAAGATACGACTAAGCATCATACTGGTCATATGGTAGGATACAAAATTATGATGCCAAGTCGTATGATGTCCAAAGTTTGGTCTAGTTGTCTCTATCCAAGGTAGGGTTTTACGGTACTATTTGTACCCTAATGTACGATCTAGCCCTAGATGGTCGTATGATGGTCAGTATGGGGGACCAAGGTAAGGTCTAGGGTATGAGTTAGGAGGCTAAATGGGAGTAGTCATACCCTCCTGGGATTTGGTTTCCAGCTTTTAAGCTGATGGTAGTCTGGATATTTCTCACCCCAAAACCCTTATATCCTCATGTTATATATCATGTTGTGGCCTCTTATAACACTAATTGGAAGAATAGAACGCTTCAAATGCTCTCTCTAAACACTCTATTGAAGATTGAGGCTAGGGTTTCTACTAGTGTTCTTCAAAAGGCTCAAGAGTCAAGTTTCCTTCATGAACCTCCCTCATTGTTAGTTCCAACTAAAGTCATGTTTTATGAGTTATTTTCAAAGTATAATTGTTGTTTGGTTTTGGGTTTTCAAATATATGTTGGTATTTTGGTTGTAATGGTTGGTTATGGTTTTCTTACATCTTTTACTTATGGTTTGCATTTTATAATGATGGTTTGAACGGTTGGTTGCATGAGAATGGTTAATTGTTATTTAATTTTAGCTTTGGAAACATTATGCCCCCAATGTGTTTGATAAAATGCCTATGAGAATGCTTTCTCTATATTGTTAGACCTATAATGGAACTATTTCATTGTATAACTTGGTTATGGAACCCTAAATGGTTTAAATGGTTTGGAATGGTTAATTGGTAAGGTCTTGGTGGTCATGGTTATGGTTAATTGAACATCCTTGTGGTGTACAAGGGAATCCCCCAAGTAAACATATTAATGAACATACTTGTGGGGTACATGGGAATCCCCCAAGTAACTTAATAGTGCAATATATGCACACATGGGATTCCCTTTCATCTCTAAAAGGTTGGCTAAGGACATTTCTTGCAAGCTATAGCCTCGATTAATAATAATAAAATTGGTGGCTTAGTTGTGTGGAAATGGTTTTAATTGAGCATTAATTGTGGGGTATGATAACTAATCGTAAAGGTAGGGGTCTAATAGATGAACACTGGAAACTTATGTTTGCCGACATGAGGATTGGTCACGGCGACCATCTATGATACTTATGGGGTACACAGGAATCCCATAAGTACACTTGTATCTATGTATCATAGAGAGCAAAGGGTACTTGGGAATCCCCAACTCCTATGATATCTCCGATTCATACGGCTACACACATTGAGGTCCGTTTAGGGAGTTACACTATCCCCATGTAGCCCGTGGGTCAATTATGACGGTTAAGATACACATTCCCAGGTTAATGATTTTAACGGCATGCTAAACCTAGTTCCCTTTCCTGGGAAGAATTATATTTATATATATATATATATAGAGTTGTGAATGCATATGATTGGCTTAATTTATTTTAAAGGTTGGCATTAATTTATCCTTATCTTGAGTGCATGCTAGTGTTCACCCGCTAACCTATCTTCGGGAAGCTGTATCCCCATGTGATGTAGGAATCATACATACTACTCCTCCTGATCATTGATCGGACTCGGGGACAGTTGTTGTTAGATTGAAGTTGTGAGATTTCATAGTTCAAAAGAAATCTATTTCATGTCATGAATCTCATTATGTACTTTTGTCTTTTCTTGGACTTGGTTTTTGGTTGTGGTCAGGGGCATGCCCTAACTAGATACTCTTTGGTTTTTCTTAGAGGCTTTTTATGGACAACTGTGGACTTGGGTATGGAATGGTCATGATCTATATATTTTATACATTGGGTTATCGTTCTTGGTTTTGTTTGTTGGTTATTGGATTGAGTGACTTGGTTGGGTTGGTCTCGGATATTGACTTATCCCAAAGTCATCATGTGGTTGAATGCATTATCTTTTTATATGTTAAGAATTCATCTGACACAGGGTATATGTTGATTGGTTGGATAGGGTATCGGGGGTTGTCTGTGGTCCTAGTTGGACTTGAGATGCCCATTACGACAAGGCCCCAGTTTGGGTCGTGTTAGATATGTTGGTGCTGATTATGCTAGATATCTGGTGAATAGAAAAAGTACCTCTGAAATGGCTCTTTTCTGAGCTCTTCCTTAATCTCTTGGGGTTCTAAGAAGCAGAATTCAGTTGCTTTATCCACTGCTGAAGCTGAGTATGTGGTTGCAGCTTCTTGTTGTGCTCAATTGTTGTGGATCAAACCACAACTGAATGAATTTGAGATTGTCTCAAACATTATCCCTCTGATGTGTGACAACACAAGTGTTCTTAACATAGCTAATAATTTAGTGCAGCAAAAGAGGACCAAGCATATTGATGTGAGGCATCATTTTTTCAGAGACAATATTGAGAAGGGAGCTATTTGCATGAAGTTTTGCAAGACTAAAGATCAGATAGAAGACATCTTTACTAAGGGTCTTCACAAGGAACATTTGGTGAAGAACATGTTGAGGCTAGGGTTTATCAAAGTAACCTAACCTACTAGATGTATCAGTTTTTCTCCCTAAAATTGGCTATGATCAGGAGACAGGTATCCTTGATAAAGTATATACTTTTTGGTCTAACTCAGTATCATACCTTTGAAGGTATACACACATGGGAATAACTTTGGAAGAGGACAGATATGACATGCACAAATTTGAGGATTCACTCAAGAAAGAGACGGACATGGTCCCATCTCTCAGGTTAGTATCATGAATGTGCATTTTTTTGCTCTGATAGAAAAAGTCACGTCCTCTCTCTCTGTGTCAAAAAATTTTCTTACCCGAAGAAGAAAGGTAAGTCACCCCAAAAATTGAAATTAACCTCTTCTCACTCCATCAAAAGCTCATCCTTGTGCGCATATATTTCCCTAATGTTTTTTCAAGATTTGTGGTCTTCTTCTTTTCATAAGAGAACCTAATTTGCTATACTCATGTCCTCAAAATTTAGTGTAGATAAAGACCCACTCTCAAACCTTCATCGGAATGTCAAGCCCTCTTCATACTTCCCATATCTATCAGGATAACATATGACTAAACTAGTCTTCACAACCTCCTTCCTGGATGAACCTCAAGTGAATCATACCCTAAGAAAATGGTTGAGCTTCTTCCTGAAGTCTTGTTGTCTGAAAACCTCGCTTTATTCAAAGAGTCAACCAAATTAAGTCATCATATATCTTCAAAGCCAGACTCCTTCTTCACTCAACTCATTGACGAAGATTTATCCCAAAAAATACATAATCTTTCTGACTATGTAATGACAAGTGATGATTGGGTTGCTGAAAATCTGATCTTGTTATCAAATAACCCGAAAATAAGTTTTTTTAGTCCTAAGACACAAGATTCCAATATGAAAATAAGAAGTTTTGGAGTGAAATCTAGGAGTCCTACTATGAAGTAGCCAACTTCAGAGGGAGCTTGTCCCAAAAAGAGGAAAATATCTAAGAGGGAATCTATCATTGCTTCCCCTAGAAGGAAATGGGAAGAAGAAAGTAAGCTTGTGCCCAAGGAAGTTAGAAACAAGTTCTTAAGAAATCAAAAAGTACTGATAGAAAGGGTTTTTGACTCAAGTGCATTAACAAACTAGGCATGATGAAATTAGTTGAGCTTGGTAAACATAAAAATGGCTCCATCTTATGGAAGGAACCATTCCCATAGTCTTTGATGTGGTAGTCAGGGAATTCTCCACATTGTTTTTTTCTGAATACAGACTAAAGATGACTGCTATATTTCAAGGAAAGAAGTTTAATCTTAATGCTATATTACTTGGGAGAATTCTGGACGTTCCTATCAGTGGTAAGAGGACTGTCTCAAAACAATATCCCTCAATAGAGTTTATGGCAAATGCATCAAATATTAAAGGAAAATTTGTGGCTGAAGTAAATAGGAAATCGCTCAAAAGTGAGTTACAATTAGTCTTTGATTATGTTAACAAAGTGATTTATCCTAGATCACAGAAGAGGAACATTGATTTAGTTGCTGATTTGTATGTGATGGAGTGTCTTAGCAGTTTTGAGTTCATTAGTTTACCTGCTTTAATAATGGAGCATATACATAAAGTTGTTCGTTGGAAAAATGGAAAACATAGAATGTCTTGTGGATATTGGTTGAATAGAGTGTTTGACCATTTTGGTATTTTTTTTGAAAATGGAACTCCTAGAACTGTGATACAACTGTTTGGTATGAAGACTCTGATCAAAACTGAGTGTGTGGAAAGAAAATCAGGTAATATCTCTCAAGGGGAGCTCATCAAAGAAATAGAGGAATTGAAGATCAACACAGCTTCTAAGGATACAAAGATTAGTAAATTGTAAATGACAATTCATCATCTTTCTAATAAGGATACAAGTGTATCTGAAAAGCATAGAACTGAGAAAGCTAAACGAAAGAGGAGTGTTTCAACTATAACTGATGAGATTCTTAGCTTGAATGCAGAGATAAAGCAGCTAACCAAGGAATTGTTACACTGTTATGCTACAAAAAAAATAACATGTCTCTACTTTTCCAAACCCTCTTCCCAAATCCTTTACCTATTTAAATTTACTTGATTCATGTGGCTTTCTCTCTGGGACATTTAAATTGTGCACTGAAATGATACTTACCTCTTACATATGAATGAATATTTGTTTGTGGGTTTCATCTATCTCTTCTTTAAATATAATGTTGTTCTTCAAGTTAGTGTTGCCCCAGTGTCCATGAGTTAACTAACTAGTGCTTATTTTACTCTTGGTTTACTATTATTACTTTTCAATGATGCCAAGAGGGGGAATACTGAATTCATATAATAAGGACTAGGTGTCTGTTGCATAATGTTTTAGGGACCAGGGACCAGGTGCATATGTATTGAATGTTGTGATGTATGATGACATATTGACAGGTGGAAGAATATTGGTGGTGCATGATGATAGAGGGAAGCATGGTCCATAGTAATAGGGGGAACTAATGAACTTTGACGCTCAAATCTGTGGTGGGTTTGTAATTATCAAAAAGGGAGAAAATTGTTATATTCTTTTTTGGTAATGATCAACTGACAACAAGGGACCAGCTCCCTGGGTCTTTATGAAAACATATAGTTGTCATTGTCCTGCACAATTTTGTCTATTAGTGTAACAAACTGCATAGGTGAGTTGTGTACCAGTTAGGAAACCTGGCCCAATAGAAATTCTACCGTAATCATTATCCATCTATAAATAGAGAAGAATGCTCCTCAATTTAATAGTTTTTGCAATTTGGCTATTGAAAGAGAGAAATTGGCAAAAACTCAAATATTACTCAAGATTCAAGCTTTTGTATGCTGAGAGAGTGTTTGTTCTTGAGTCAAGTCTTGGTCTGTAATTGAATTACTCGCCTTATAAGAGTAATGCTTTTCTTGTACTTGTTGAGTGCTTAAGTAGAGTTACCTCAGTTTAATATTGGTTAGAGTTAATAAATATTGAGTTAAAATCTTGACAGAGTTGTCAAGGAGAGTTTTTAATAGAGTTAATGCAAACTAGTGGAGGCTAGAGTTAGGTTCCAATGGAGTCTTAATCATGAGTTTAATAGTGGATTGTTAAGTGCTTGTGAGGGAAAGCCGTGGATTTTCCTCCATTGAGCAAGGAAGTTTCTACTTTAAATCTTTGTGCTCTTTAATTTCCTACAAAGTGTTGTTTCCTTACTACTTTATTGTTTTATTGTATGTGTCTGACTTTAAAGGACCTGGTCCCTCATAGTGTGGTACAACCCCCCACTTTTCAACAATCATCAATCCATCAATTACAGTACCAGTAATACATATATATAAATGCACAACAAAAATCGTGGATAAAAGACTATGTGTCCGTAAATCCATTGCTCGAGGTAAACTCTGGGACTTAATCATTATAAAGTGTAGAAAAGGTCAGAATCTCTCACGACCGAGGTAAATAGTAGAAGCAAAACCATGGATTAGAATCTATCTCGCTCAAATCTCTAAAACGTCATTTTTAGTCACACTACACTTAAGTTATGCATTAAGATGGTATGATTTCCATTATGAATAAATCTGTTTTAAAAGTGAGAAATGGGAATAAATCCCTTTTTGGAAAGAGTGGTAAAATCACATTTTAGTTGGAATCGTACCATTTACAATTTTAACGAGCATGAGTGTCCAAATCTATGCATGCCATCACTAGTATCCAAATAATATAACTATAAGTATCATAATAAGCACCTAAATGCCCATAAGCTAAACCAAGTCGTCCACAAGGATAAATTACTTTTTGGAACCCAACCAATACCATAATCACTGCCTAGCACCATAGTCCTGGAAAACCATCACAATCCACTGAGTAACGCATTAAAAATTATACTAAAGTCTTATTAGTCTCAACTATGCCTAACATACTAGCAATCTAAGATAATAAGATCATTGAAGCATAATATGTATTTCACCTTAAGGGTCAATTACCCTTCTAACCCCTAAATTCATTATTTAGGATGAGTCACAGTGTTCTACCCACAACCATATCCTAACATCCCTATTTTACATGCAACATATATAAAACACTATCTCAAGAAAAAGAGTAGACAGAAGCCTATCTCGTGTCGAACCAGATTCCTTGAATCATCCACGAATCGCCCATCTACACTCCACGATCCTGAATTGCGATCACGCTATCATAATAGTAATATAGATATCTTTATGAGTAAAATGCGACCCATATTGCTATATTACCGTTCGAGTCAAATTTTGGGTCAAGAATGGGCCCGCGGGGTCCACAAACAAAAATTCAATATTGAACCCGTCATGAGGTCCCTCGAAGGAGTGCTAAAAAATTGAGCACAAATGGAGCACAAATTTGGTCTTAAATCAACCCTCAAATTTAAGGAATTCAAGCCCTAATTTCTAAGAATTTTCCAAGAATTAGTATGTGAATTGAAGGGAAAATCAATGGAAAATGACCAAGAAGGGTTACGTTAGCTTACCATAACTTATGTGGATGATTTCCCACTTTTTTGTCTATTTGAGCTCTCAATTTGGTGTAAAAATGGTGGAAGAAGTGATAGAAAATCGGGTGAAAAAAGAGAGTTAAATAGAACTAGGTGTCGCTTAAGTGATCTCCCTATTGCTTAGGGGACTTTCACTTAAGCGACTCACCTATCGCTTACACGATCTGGCATGAGGGGTCGGGTATCGCTCAAGCGATCTCCAAGCCTATTAAGTGATACCCGCTTAAGAGAGGTCAATGATTGCTTAAGTGGACATTAACCAAATTATTAATGTCACTTCAACAACCATATGTCGCATATGCAGGATCCGGTTAAGCAACACTATGTTCGCTTAAGCAGCTGCATTAGTAACTTGATGCACCAGATATTGCCATGTCCGGAATGGACTTCGACCGGATGCTTGAAATTCATTTGAACCCCACAGGCTCAAACAAAATATTCTACCATACTAAATTCGACGTTCCGGACTCAATGGAACCATCAAAACTTTCATCCAAGATCGTTTTGACTAAATATGGTACCCATACCTATGGTTCCATTTGTTCATGTAATCCGCCTAATAGCCCAAAACAAGTCTAAAAGCCTCAGGATCTAAACCAAGGGTCCCCCTAGCCTAAAGTCAACATTCCAGAGCTAATGACACTGTCGAAATTCTCATTCAAGGTCATCTAGGAGTTTTAGTCTGAGACCAAATGTTAAATAGTGAAAGCTCTGAAATAGAAAAATAAATCTAAAATCCAAGCGAACTGTCCGATAACCAAATCGATAGTTCCGGCAAGTTATAAGTGACATATAACTGTTGTAAGAAGGCTCGATACACTGGAAATGCTTGCAAATTAAGGAAATAACCTGGAGTGTCATTACAATATCCACTACTAAAACAACTTTCATCTACTAAGGTCAACAGATAGAAAGATCACAAAAACTTGAAGGGACGAGGTATTGGGAACACATGCTCCGAGCATGACTTTCAAGATAATCTCCAAGAATAAATGACGTTTCTATAGGATTTTTCCATAGATATCCCTTATCCAACAACTTCCGCACTTCATTCTCAAATACCTAAAATTCAACCTCAACCACCAACTGATTTGAGTAAGTTTGATGCACATATATTTGAACCACAACACACTGATACCACACTGATATCAGCATAGTCAAATGAAAACTCATCCAAGCCAAAGGCAAATTAAGGAATGAGTCATGAAACCATTTCCAAATCCAAATATAACCTTCTTTTGCCTTTCCAAACTGCTATCCACTCCAAACCAGGAAGAGAATCACTTGAGTCCTTTCTACATAATCCCATCACAGTAAACCCAAATATTGAAAATTTCTCCACTAAAAATCCATAAAAGTAAGCATGAAAATAAGCCTATAAGGTGGTACCTGGGCACATAAATAGAGACAATCAAGGTCAGCAATCTATGCCAATGGTACAACTGGTCTCGATGACCCTTAAAGCTAAAAGTCAGGTGTCTGAAGCATAAACACTCACCACAAAATAATTCGCTCTAGGAGGTCATATAAACCAAGGATGAAGCCATGCTGAATCTAGCTCAAGCATACTGCTCCTGCTGAGAAGATCATCCAAAATCCCAAGGAAAGCTAAAACCCGAGGTCAAAGTTGAAGGAACCAATATCGTGCCGATGGACTATCATCTGAACACCTATCAACCACAATACATTTGAACTGAAGATGACCAAAATCATAGATAAGTGGTAGACTTAGCCAGCCTATAGAGGAAATTACAACTAAGACAAGTCTAAAATAAAGGTTGCACCCAAAGCTCAATAACTCCAAGCTAAATTCTCGACACCAAACTAAACCGCTCGATCTCAACCACCAAAAGCAAACCTAAAGATATGTAAGCATCCACAATCTAAATCCTTCATAACCTCAAAATCATCATTCCAAGGCATCAAATCCAAAACTGACTAACGAGTCTGATCTAAGGCCAAATACCCTATCAACATTAGTATCCAAATCAAATATATCCTTATTGAGTCATGCCAAAACAAAAACCAAAATGTAGTTGAAGAACAAAATCACCACAGAGGATACATCACTAGCAAAAAACACAATTACTTAACTCCATACTTAATGGAGGGCATGAACCACCAAAATATACTCAAGAACTCACCAAGGCTGCAAATCGCACTAGCAATAGCAAAACTCTAGCAACTCGGAGAATTGTAACCTTAGTGTAAAATTATTCACGAATCCAATACTCCATCTAGGAAATGAACATTCAATTCACCAACTTAGGAAACTGTCACATGAAAGATCACCTATCTTAAACTCTCTAACTTCACTAGAACAGGATGCACATCACGACAAGAATAGAGTATGCAACTCCATACCAATACCAAGAACACACCATCACCAAGAGATGAACCCGACAAACTTTAAAGACCAGTCCAAAAGCCCTCAACATTAACATCAAAACCACTACTAGGTGATGAACTAGTCAAATTGGAAGAAGGAATCCCAAACTATTCAACCTCAAAAATGGGCTACACAACCCAATCTCCAACTCTAAAACCACAATAGAACCATGGAAAGCCAACTTACCTTAAAAAACATAGTTTATTCCACAACCGATCTAGCATACCCAACAAAAGAGAAAAATGACCAACCTCACCTTTTTATAAGAGAGAATTCATCCAACCAATCTAGTTGCCCCAACCAATGAATATAAACTGTGAGGAAGAGAATTCTAACTATATACTAAGAGTCTAGCCATCTATCAAGTGAGAATCTATCAATAAAAAATAGTGGAAATAATAACTACAATAATATAAACATAAATATGAAGGATATGTGATACCAAAAATAAAAAACAAGTACAACTATAGGGCCATAAGAAAGCTAATGTGCCACAATAAATGGGACTCGAACCTTAATGCTACACCCACAGGGAAATATCAACACTGATCTACTCCATCCACTAATAAAAGAAATAATCTATGGGGTAGTCAGATACTCATGAATTCGATATCAAGTTACACAACAAACAATATAAACCTATGAAGACATACAGTCATCGATGGGTATGAGAACCCAAATACACTCACATCAAAAGGGTAAAGGTAGGAAATAAAAGCACATTTATCATGGTGGAATCCAAAGTCACATGCTTAACGTGCCCGAGGGAGTACATATCTGAATGGGTCTAAACTCGAACTAAAAGTTTGAATCATCAACTGAGGCACGAAGTGCACTGCCTCTAACTGAAGGTGTTGCAAAACTAAGAGACTGATCTGAATAAGTGTAATGACTAATAATCCCACATTGGGAATACTCTCGGTACCGGTGACCGATCTCTCTACAATCATAGCAAACCCCTAAATCCCTAACCTGGCGAGAAATAAGAGTTGACCCTAACTTACTAAACAAATGGTGTCAAGGTCACTCTCTATTTAAATAACCATCCTTCCCGCAATCATAACACACCTCAAAACTCAAGGCTGGCGGGGAACATCTACTAACTCTGTCTAAGATACCAACTCACATCTAAGGAAATGTTTAGGCCAACGTCTAATCTCGTTGCAACTAAAAAAAGATCCTGGAATACTCCAAGATGTTCCCCCTCCCGATCCAAAACAACCGCCACAACCTAAAGACCCATACTAAATACTCTTTAAGATCTGCTGAGAACTCTTCCTTTTATGACCACAACGTCTAATTTGAGAGCTATCCATAGTTTTGGATGCTACCCGCATAGAACCGATAGGCTATAAGTGAAGCTAAAAATTGTAGAAAAGATCCTCACTCGCGGATAAAATACCAATAGAAGTGTACTAATGACATGTCCTCTTATAGATGTCTCTATAGACTCAATGCATGTTCTTTATGTGGCCTTTACATAATCAACAACCTGAGAGAAGGAAGACCTAGTTGCGCATAATCAACAACCTGAGAGAAGGAAGACCCAGTTGCGCATAATCAACAACCTGATAGAAGGAAAGCTCGATTTCTATCAAGTACTCAAATGCTAAATAAGTGAAAATGCTAATCCTTTAATAAACCCATACACTATGTCATACACTGAAGAATATAGCATAGGAATATGCTTAGCCTACTCAAGAAATCCAATACTCTGAAACCATCACAGAACCCTATTAAAACTAACAAACCCAACTTTTACCTGAGAAAAACTCAATGAATTGGATGTCACCCTTAGCTGCGGGGTGTCCACAAAAAGACTCGGGATCCTCAATGTTGAATCTTGAAAGACTTAAGTGATCGTAAACCCCTTCAAAGCCTTGGCTAGCCAAAATTTTTTTGGCTGGCGCTGAAGATTTCTAAGATTCATTCTTGATTCCATAGTCCAATTCTACACTAAATCTCCAGAAACAAATATCGATGTTACGTCTGTATCTATCAAAATATTGGATTATATATCTGGGAAAGAATAGAGTCATGGTAAATACTGGAGGCTCATAGAATTATGAACACATGACAAGGATTCAAGAATAGAGTTTCCTAAAAATACATATAGCCTCCCAAAGATAGGTTACAAATGTCTCTGCACCGATCCGCAGGATTCTACCAGACACTTAGCTCTTGTACCAACACACCGGTAAACCTAAGCTCTGATACCAATTTTTCAAGCCCCAATTTCTCAGGTCCTAATGGCACCTACTATAACCCTCCATTAGGTAAGCCAACCCATAGTACGAAACTACTATTAATGGACTAACAAGAGAAAAGAATAAAAAATGCAGAATAAATACAGTAGAGATTGAATATATAAAATACTCCCTAAAACCTGTTGGAATCAGTATAAGATCTTCTAATGTAATAAGTTAAAAATGAAGTACAAAATAAATATACTGATACGACCTATCTCTGAATACAACATAGAGATTAGTCTAATACATATAAGGAAGAATAGTAATACTCTAAATGCTAGGAGCTCAACATATGTCTCTGAACCTTAGCTGCACCGAACGATGCATAGAACAATAGTGAAAAACTGTACTATGATCTGCAGGCTACAGAAGTGTAGTATGAGTACCAATCACGTAGTACTCAGTAGGAAACTGGTGACTAAACTCTAAAGATAATGCAAATATTCATAACATGCTAGAAAAAATGCAAACTATACTCAAATATCTAGGGAATAAGATAGATATAGGTGCATACTAGTGATAGGCAATGGGCATGCAAGAATGAATGCAAAGTAAGTCCATAATACCATAGTTGATCCAAGTGCCATACAGTTATCCAGTGTATACACCTCCTCCAGCTCAATGGCTCGCAAAGGCAAGACCTATAGTAGCCTCTCTTCTCCAGCTCAACGACTCTCGAATGAAGGAACCTCTAGGGGGTTCAGGAGTACTTGTATACACCGAACTGGTCCTGATCTTGGATTTCCAATATTCATCATCATCATCAATCCATCAATTCCAGTACCAATAATACATACATACATGTATATATATATAAATGCACGACTAGAACTATGGCTAAAATAATATGAGTCCGTAAATCCATTGCCTGAGGTGAACTCCAGGACTAAATCATCATAAACATAAAATAGGTTGGAATCTCTCATGATTGAGGTAAATAGTAGAAGCAAAACCGTGGACCAAAATCTTTCTCGAGCAAATCTCTAAAACATCATTTTCAGTCTCAATGCACATAAGTTATTCATTACGATATTATGATTCTCATTATGAAAAATCCACTTTAAAAGTGAGAAATAAGAATAAATCCCTATTTTGAAAAAAAAGTGGTAAAATTGTATTTTAGTTGGAATCATACCATTTACCGTTTTAACAAGCATGAAGGTACCAAATCTATGCAAGCCATCACCAATATAGAAACAATATAATTGTAAGTACCATAATGATCATCTAAATTCCCATAATCTAAACCACATCCTCCACAAGGATAGTTCATTTCCCAAAACCCAACCAATATCATAATCACGGACTTAGGCCCAATAATATATTTCTAACATAACCATAGCATTATAGTTTGGGAAACTCATGACAATCCACTGATTAACGCATTAAATATTATACAAAAGGCTTATTAGTCTCAACTATGCCTAACATACTAGCAACATAAGGTAATGAGTTCATAGAAGCATAATAAGTATTTCACCGTAAGGGTAAATTACCTTTCTAGCCCCCAAATTTATTATATAGGCTAAGTCACGGTGTTCTACCCACAGTCACATCCTAACATCCATATCAAACATGCAACATATATGAAATACTATCTTAAGAAAAAGAGTAGATAAAAGCCCACCTTGATGTTGAACCACAATCCTTGAATCATCCGTCTTCACTCCACAATCCCAGAATATCATCACACTATCAAAATAGGAATCTACACATCGTTAGTAGTAAAATGTGACCCATATTTCTATATTACATGTTGGGTCAAATTTTAACGTAAGAATAGACGTAAAGGGATCACAAATGAAAACCCAAAATTAAACCCATCACGAGGTCCCTCGGAGGACAAGGAAGTTGTGTTAACAAGTTGAGCACAAATGGAGCATAAATTGGGTCTCAAATTGACCCTTAAAATTTAGGAATTTAATTCCTAATTTCTAAGAATTATACCAAGAATTAGGATGGGAATTGAAGAAAAAATGACCAAGAAGTGTTAGGTTAGCTTACCTAACTTATGTGGATGATTTTTCACCTTTTTCTCTCTTTGAGCTCTCAATCTAGTGTAAAAATAGTGAAAGAAGTGATAGAAAATGGGTAAAAAAAAGGGTTAAATAGTGTCAGGTGTCACTTAAGAGATTATCATGTTGTTTAGGCAACAGACGCTTAAGAAACTTACCAATCATTTACATGATTTACCATGAGGGGTCAGGTATCGCTTAAGTGATACCTGCTTGAGCGACACTATGTTCTCTTTTGCGGTTGCATCAGTAACCTGATGCACCAGATTTTGCTAAGTCTGGAACGGACTTCGATCGGGTGTTCAAAATTTATTTAGAACCTCGTACACACAAATAAAATATGCTACGATACTAAATTCAACATTTTAGACTCAATAGAACCATAAAAACTTTTATCCGAGATCATTTCAACTAAATGAGGGATCCACACCTATAGTTCCATCTTTCATATAATCCGCCAATAGCCCAAAACGAGTCTAAAAGCCTTGAGACCTGAACCAACGGCCCCCCTAGCCAAAATATCAACATTTCGGAGATAATGGCGCTATAAGAAATCTCATTTGAGGTTATCTACTAAGATTTTTAGTCCAAGATCAAATCCTAAACAGCGAAAGCTCGAAAAGAGGGAAATAAGCCTAAAATCCAGGCAAACTGTCCGATAACTGAACCACCAGTTATGAAAAGTCATAAATGACCTGTAGCAATTACGAGAAGGCTCGATACATGGAAAATACATGCAAATTGAGAAAATGACCTTGAGGGTCATTACAATATGGTATGTCTTTATTAAATAAAACTATGACATCAACATAGAATACATACTCAGAAGTAGAGAGGTCTCACCAATAGTTGATAATAAGAAACTTAATTATGCGTCTGATCATGAGCCAGGATACCTAAATATTCTTAATAAAATAAGCAGTGTGGAATAACATAAGCACATGAAATTATTGTAGAAATAAACATGAAGGTACATATCAAAGAGACATGAACAACAAATAGAATATTAATCATGACATGGTAGGAATAAGAAATCAAGTAGGTTAGGTTGTTAAGTGTCAAATATTACATCATACCTTAAATTATTGTAGGAGACATAAGTAAGGTTTTAGCACAAAACATTCTTTAAGTGATGCACTTTAACTAATGAAAGTGATTATCTAAATAGTTAAGTATATTAAAAAACTTAAATCCTTGAAAAAAATCTTTTATTCTTTTGGTCAGAAATTTTTGTCATTGACAAATATGAGTAAATAACATCATATGTATAAAATAGGTCTAGTAAAAATCTAATCATCTAAGCATCTAAGTACGATTATCGCGTGGGTCGATTATGCCTATATAAAATAACATATAAATGTCACATGATGTCAATCAGGAAAAATCTAACAAACTAACATTCTTTTAATGCAATCATAATCCTATACCCGCAATGTGTAGTTTTAGGTAGTGGAGCCCTTATGATCCATACTTTCTCAGTTTCTCAGATACTCCCAAAAACACTTAAAACATAACTATACATAGAGCCTATTGGCTTTTTTGTTAATGTTAGGACCTTTTTATGACCCAAATAAAGGCCTAGTCGTGACAGGTATCCCAAGCCCACCATGGATCGGAGACTACCCCCTTAGCCTGATATCAAGAACACAATAATAATAAACAAGTGAAAGCCAATAAAGATATAAATGAAGGATAAATATATCAAATAAAATTTCAAGGAATCCAAAACCAACATTCCAACCCACACTTGTCCAAGAAAGCCTCTAAAACCAGAATACCAAACTAGGTCGGGACATGCCCCCGACCATGACAAAGAGAGTTCACAATTCCCAAAATCTAAAAAGAAATCTAATAAAATGGCATGGTTTCTGAAAGATGGAGGCTCGCCACTTCACAACAAATCAACCGACGTATGACACCACCTAACTCTGCACAAGAGTAACAGAAAATCCTTCGGTCCCTATATCATGAAATGATACACCATCAAAGAATTGTCAATGGGATAACCACTGGCATGTAACTCAGGGAAAGTGATAAAATAATGTCATATCATAAATCAGCCAAAACTACATGCACACATTCATATATATATATATATATAAAATGTCGAGATAGGGTACAGGGTTGTGAACATCAGAGTTTCAAACCATTAACCTAGACTGTGTAGTCCTATCCATACTAAGGGCACCCAACGGCTATATGGGTTCCTCTCCCTGCTGAAAGGGCCCCAACACATGTTAGCTACATAAACCGAGGAAATTTAAAGGAGAGCTAAAGACACCAAGGCTCTAGCCATACCATGTGAACCAGGAAAATGGTCATATAGACCCCCAAGTCGGCAAATGTGGTTTCTAGTATTAATCCTCTCAGGACTTCCACTTTCACAGTGAGCTACACAACCCGCTTTAAGCCAAAATAAAAATCACTTTGCACATAATCCCAACCATAAACCAATGAGTCTCATATTAAGGCATTTACCATTTGGGATAGTCATACCAATTATGCTTGCAAGCTTATTTCCATTGTACCATAACTAATCTGTTAACCCTTAGACACCCAAGTTCCCTTTTAATCCAAAACCATGGCCACCAAGGCCTTGCAAAACCATTTTCAATGAAATAGTTAAAAATGAAAAGTAAAATCATGCAATATATCCATATTCAAAACCAATTCACAAAGTGGGTTGAGATTAATGTAAATATTAAGCCAACAATTCATCAATTTTGGGAAACCCATGCCCCCAATTTTGAACCATACCATATTGCCTCAATTCAACCCCTTAAGTCAAGCATGAATAACATATTTAAAGCATGGGGAAAGTAATTCATGTAATAATCAATTAAAAGTCCTCAACCAAGTTCAAACCCAATAATTCAATCATATGACATTTGGATCAATTTATGCCATAATGAAAAATACAAGTTTAGAAAAGAGAGACATGCCTGAAATACCAAAGAAATTGAAAGAATCCAATTATTGGAGCTTGGAGAATGAATTCTTGTGGACCCTAGTTTCTCTTGCCTTTAGGGAGTTTAAGATGAAGAAAGTAGGTTTTAAGTTGAGTATTTAAGGATAATATGGTCCCTTTGTGTTTTTAGGTCGTGGAAAATAAGTGTAAGGGGAGAAAATGATCAAAAAATCCTTAATAAAAATGTTCAGGAAAACTTATTCCAGTTGTCACGACTCAGGTAATGAATCACGATGACTGACCATGAGTCATTACTAGACTCGTTACCTGAGGGTCAAATCCCTGACCACTCACGGTTATTGTCATGAGTCACTCACTATGACTTATTACCTATCATCACGAGTCATGACGAAAACTCATGATCATGGCAGAAAATCTTGGTCAACTTACTGCTGAGACGTGTTCCACACTATGACTCAAATGAGTGATAACGACAAATCACCTGAGTCGTAGTCATGGCAGTGTTGTCAACACTTCAAAAATTTCAAAGTCCAAAAACCTAGGGTATTACATTACCCCCTCCCCAGGATCATTCATCCTTAAATGAGAAGTTAGGGCACCTTTAACGTGATAATGGAAAGAATGCAACTAAAACTCAAAAATAATTCAAAATCAAACAAGAGGGAAAATGAAACTCATACCTCAAAGATCTGCATCCAAAGTTGGGAATAAGAATGGATACTTGGTCCTCATATCTTGCTCAGACCCATGTAGCTTCTTCCACGTTTTGATTCATCCAAAGCACCATTACTAAAGTTGCATCCTTATTCCCCAGTCTACGAACCTACCTATCCAATATCTCAATCAAAACTTCCTCATAAGACAAAGAATCTGTCATACCAACATCCTCAACATGAACTATCAAGGAAGGATCACCTACACACTTTTTCATCGTAGACACACTGAAAGTAGGATAAACTCGTAGGTAAATCCAACACATAAACAACATTCCCAATACTCCTTAAAATTTTATATGGGCCAACATAATGGGGGTTGAGCTTCCCCTTTTGTCCAAATATAATTACTCTTTTCATAGGGAGATACCTTAACGAACACCCAATCACTAACTTCAAACTTCAACTCCCTTTACCTCACATCTGCATAAGACTTTTGATGACTCTGAGAAGTCTTAAGTGTTTCCCTAATAACTTTTACCTTCTCCATGGCTTGGTGAACCAAGTTAGGGCCAAAATACCTAGTATCACCCACCTTAAACCATCCAATAAGAGACCTGCACCTTCTACCATAAAGAGCCTTAAAAAGGCCCATTTAAATGTTAGAATGGCAACTATTGTTGTGAAAGAACTCAATAAGGGGAAAATAATCAACCCAACTACCTTTAAAATAAATCACACAGACCCTAAGCATATCCTCCAAAGTCTGAATAGTATGCTTTGCTTGCCCATCTATTTGAGGGTGGAAACTGGTGTTAAGGTTCACCTGAGTACCCAAACCTTTTTGAAATGATCGCCAAAAGTGAGAAGAATATTGCGTACCTCAGTCTGAAATGATGGACACTGGTGCTTCATGGAACTTAAATATCTCCTGAAAGAACAACTTAACATAATTCTCTCCTGAGTAGTTAGCCCTCACAGGTAAGAAGTGAGAAGACTTAGTCATTCTAACCATAATGATCAAAATAGAATCATACTAATTGCGAGACCTTAGAAAACCCATAAAAAAGCCATATTAATCACTCCCTCTTCCATATATTCCACCAGGTCTCAAGTGCTCAACCTTGACTTACTGACAAACCATACACTTAGCAACAAAAATTTACCAAATCTCTTCATATTAATCCACCAGTAGATTACCTTCAAGTAATGATATATCTTAGTCGAACTCAAATGAACTGTATATTGAGACTCATAAGCTTCGGTCAAAATCTATTCCTGTAACTTATCAACATTAGGAACATACAACCTTCCTTGATACCTCAGAATGTCATCTCCCCTAATCTCAAATGTCATAACCTTTTGCTGACCCACATCATCCTTAATTTGTATAAGTATGGGATCCAAAGCTTATTTTTCTATCACTTTTGCACCAAGAGATAATTTAACCACTTCTTGAACAATTACTTCCCTATTCTCGAAGTTTAAGAGATGCACTCCTAAGTTAGCCAACCTCTGAATATCCTTCACCAATCATGTTTTCTACTAATCAACGTAAGATAATCTCCCTATACACAACCTACTAAGAGTATCAGCAATAATATTAACTTTACATGGATGGTAGTGAGGACTCATGTCATAATTCTTAAGCAATTCCAACCACCACCTCTGCTTGAGATTCAATTTCTTCTACATAAACACATATTGTAAGAACTTATGATTTGAATAAATATCAATATACCCCATATACAAATAATGGTACCAGATCTTCAAGGCAAAGACCACAGTCACACACTCTAGATTATGATTTGGATAACTTTTTTTGTGAAACTTAAGTTGCCTAGAAGTAGAGACTACGACCTTACCATACTAAATCAAAAAACAACCCATACCTATACGGGATGCATCATAATACACAACAAACCTATCGATACCCTCGGGCAGGGTCAAAACAGGCGCATAAGTCAACTTATCCTTCAACTTCTCAAAACTACCCTTACAAGCATCGAACCATAGAAACCTAACCTTTTTCTAAGTCAACATTTTCAACAGAGTAGAAATATAAGAGAAACTCTCTGCTAACCTCATATAATACCCAACTAAGACCAAGAAGTTTCTAAGGTTATTTGGAGTCGTGGGTCTAGGCCATTTCTTAACTACTTCAACTTTCTGTGGATACACCTTGATCCCCTCACTGGAAACAAAGTCACGACATTCATCCAAAACTCACACTTTGAAAATTTAGCATACAACTTATGATAGTTAAGAGTCTATAATACAATTCGAAGGTAATTGGCATGATCCTCCCCACTTAAAGTACACCAAAATGTCATTAATGAAGACTATAACAAATAAATCCAGCAAATGTTTAAAAATTATATTCATAAGAACCATAAAAGAAGCTGGAGTATTATTCAACCCAAATGACATAACCAGAAACTCATAGTGGGCATACCGGGTTCGAAAAGTAGTCTTAAAAATACCAACCTCCTTAATTTATGGCTGGTGATAACCCAAATAGAGATTAATCTTAAAGAAATATCTAGAACCCTGAAGTTGATCAAAAAGGTCTTTGATCCTAGGAAGAGGGTACTTATTCTTCATTGTCAACTTATTCAAATGGCGATAATTTATACACATTCGAAGAGACCCATCTTTCTTTTGCATAAAAAGCATGAGAGAACCCCACAAGGAAACACTAGGACGAATGAACCCTTTCTCAAGAAGACCTTTCAATTGTTCCTTAAGTTCTTTTAGTTCAGCCAAACCCATCCTACAAGAAGGAATAAAAATAAGATGGGTATTCGGTAGAAGATTAATCCTAAAATCTATTTCCCTATCGGGAGGAATTCTAAGAAGATCATTGGGAAATATTTTAAGAAATTCATTAATAAAAAGGGAATAATGCAAAGAGGGAATCTATCATGACCTGAGGCTACCCCCTAGTCATGACACGGTGCTTAAGGCCACAAGTGACCCCAAGCTAACCCATGGTTTTGTACCTTCTATGAGCACTGAATGAAATGAAAGTAAAGTAACATGTGCGGAAGATAAAACAATAAGGTACTGTCAATTTGAGTGTTGAAACATATAAAATGACATGTCTGAAATATCACATAAACATTAGAACTATGAATGTCTGTCTAAAATACTGATGAAAACTTAAAACTGAATAACTATCTAACTGTTAGAGAGCCTTTAAGAATCATGAAGAGTTGATGGGACAAGCCCCCAACTAACTTCGATTGACTAGACATAAATAAATACTGAAATAATGGTAAAACATACCATGTCCTCGATGAAAGAGGAGTCACCACTACTGCTCCTGGGTGATGCTGGACTATATAAGAACGGTCGGGAAATTGAGCATCTGAACCTATATTATAAGACAATATAGCATCGGAGAAAAGTATGTTATCAGTACTTTGAATGTACTAGTGAGTAACGTAAGGACTAACTGAAATACATGCGAAAAATGAATTAAATTACATGAATATGTAAAACTAAATATGCAAGACCAAGCATTTTAATACACTGACATTATCTGAATAACTGGTGGAGTTTTTATAACTAACTAACTAAATACTCAAAACTAACTACTTGGTCTAGCAAAACAGAATTAAAATAGACTTTCAATACTGACTGAAACTGTGGGAGCTATCATGTAACTCATATAAACCATGGATATTAACATGGATTCCAATGTCTAACCCATGTTAAGGAGGGTTGTTCTATCCTTGCCATCGAAGTGGAACCTAAACTAGAGTGATCACTAAACTGAGACCAATTTTGTCAAAAAGGGTAAACGATCTTTGGCGAGTCCCAAAATCCTATGGGGACACATAATTTTTGGGAAGTAAGATATGTTGAACCCACATTTCCCTCTTCATGTAAAATCCTACTCCAAACTGAATGACACTACTTTTATTCATGGTTTGACATAACATGGTACTGTACTAAAAATGATCAACTTGAACTTGAACATAGTAATGAACTCATGGTCTGACTAACTTGTAATTTGAAAAGTCTAAAATAGCAAGTAAACTCATAGGTATTGGGTGTTCATAACCCACAAGCACTGAATGATTACTAAAATGTGACAACATCATTTAAACGATAAAAGGAAGTCATAATTTAGAGATCCAAAAGATAATAAATTTCAGTGATCATTGAAGCATATGCATTTGAACATAGGAGGGTGTAAATCATGGGAAAAACATACTTACATGATTTAAATTCATAAATACATGGATTCAATGTAAATATACACAAAAACATGAGATTTTAAGCATTACATGACCTAATTTTCAAGGGACCATATGAGGACATGAATTCAGTTCAATTTACTAAGGAAAAACATAGATTGAATACATCTTGAACATGTGAAATCCCATAATGAAGGAAAACTCATACTTTAATCAAAGAGAAGGTTTTTGGGATCAATAGGTAAAAGTAACCCATTGATGAATACCCCATATACTTGGAATTGCTTGACATTTAAGGAATACTTGAACTTTAAGGCTTGAGAGATGACTTGAGAGAAAACCCTAATCTTGATGTTCTTGAGAATAGAGAGAATTAATGGCATTTAAAAATGACTAGTAATGGCTAATAACACCTTTTTGATGATTTAAGTCATGGGGGGATAGGGTTTGAGGTGAGGAAAATACCAAAATACCCCTAAGAAACTGAATAAAATTGCTTGAATTTCTTTAGTTGATGATATTGACGGCTTAGTTGATAGCCTGTCAACTAGTTGGTGGCTTGTCAACCTAGTCGTCACCTTCTCTTCATGGTCTGGTTAAGGTTGATGACTTGGTTGATATCCTGTCAACTAGTTGCCGTCTTGTCAACCTAGTCATCACCTTCTCTTCATGATCTGGTTAAGGTTGATGACTTAGTTGATAGCCTATCAACTAGTTGACGTCTTGTCAACCTAGTCGTCACCTTCTCTTCATGATCTGGTTAAGGTTGATGACTTAATTGATATCCTGTCAACTAGTTGACAGCTTATCAACCTAGTCGTCACCTCTCATTCAGTGATGCAGGGTGTTTCTGGTTAAGGATGACGACGAGGTTGATAGCTCGTCACTTAGTTGATGGATTATCACCTTAAGTCATCACCTTGCTGCCAGACATACACTCTGAAGTAGAATGATCATAACTTTCCACTCCGATATAAGATAAAGGTTAAACTAGATTCATTGGAAAAATGACTCAAAGACCTTTCATTATATATATAATAGGACACCTGAATCGTTATATTTTAGAAGATACTCTCATCTAAATAGTACCCTAGTTAGAACATCCATTAAAACTCTATCGATAGAAAAGTCACCAACTCGTCTTTGAGTTAGAAGTTTTTTATGACCTCGATTAATATACCAAGATACTCCCACACTATGGATTTGATAATCACACATATATTCTAGAGTAATTGGGTTCAAGTCTATGTACATAGGACATCTATTTGAATTCTACCTCAAAAAAGTGGGGAGTTACATTATCTCCCCCTTGGAATCATTCATCCATAAATGAAACTGATTAGGATGACAGTACAAAGAAAATTTAGATTGTATACTAAATACTTATAAACTAAAACCTGAATAAACAACTGAGTCTAAGAATGATACATGGGCTGAATTCCTGAATGCATACTATGACATGAGGATAATTATATAACTGAGTTAGAAATCATGAAAATCAATTAAGGAAAGACATTACCTATTACTGAATCAGAATTTGTAATGAAAATATAGGGATACTTGGCTCGCATATCTTCTTCTTCTTCCCAAGTAGCTCCCTCAACGGATTGATTTCACCATAGAACTTTAACTAAGGGAACTTTCTTATTCCTCAACCTACGAACCTTTCGGTCAAGTATCTCAACTAGAATTTCTTCAGATGAGAGACTATATTTCACATCCATGTTTTCCAAAAGAACCATAAAAATTGAATCACTAACGCACTTCTTTAGAAAGGAGAAATGAAACACCGGATGCACTGATGTCAAATCTATAGGATGCTCTAATTCATACGTTACCTTACCGAAATGACTCAAAATTTTATATGGGCCAATATAGTGGGGACTAAGTTTCCCCTTATTTCCAAACCTCTTTACCCTTTCATGGGTGAAATTTTTAAATACACCAAGTCATCAACTTCAAATTCAAGGTCTTTTCTCCTCACATTAGTTTACAATTTCTAATGACTTTGGGTTGTCTTTAGCCTTTCACGAATTAACTGAACTTTCTTCATCACCTCAAAAACTGTATTTGCCCTATCAAAGTAGCCTTACCTAATTCAAACCAACCAATAGAAGATCTATATCTCCTCCCATAGAGAGATTCTAAAGAGGCCATTTGGATACTGGAGTGATAACTGTTGTTATAGGCGAACTCAATCAAAGGTAAGTGGTCATCCTAACTACCTTTAAAGTCAATAACATATGCCCTCAACTTATCCTCCAAGGTCTGAATGGTCCTCTTTGTCTGACCATCTGTCTAGGGATGGAAAGCTATACTGAGATAAACTTAGTTGCCAAGACCCTTCTGAAAAGCCTTCCAAAAGTGAGAGGTAAACTAAGTACCTCTATCAGAAATAATAGACAAAGTAACACCATGCAACTTCACCAACTCCCTGAGATATAGTCTAGCATAATCCTCAACTGAATATGAGGCAAGAAATGGGATGACTTGGTCATTCTATCTATAATGACCCAAATCAATCTTGCTAATGACGCGTACGAGACAACTCTTTTACAAAATCCATATTCACCACCTCCCACTTCTATGTAGGGATGATAAATTTATAAAATGTACCACTAGGACTTTGGTCCTCAACCTTAACGTACTAATAGTTCAAACACTTATCCACAAACTCTGTAATATTTTTCTTCATACCACTCCACCAATAGATTTCCCATAAGTCACGGTATATATTAGTGGCTCTGAGATGAATAAAATACCGCACACGATGCACTTATGCTAATATTTATTATCTCAAACTATTAACACACAGAACATATAACCTGCCCTAACAATAAAGTACACTATCTCCCCTCAGGAAAAAGCCTCCACCTTCTGATCTCTAACTGCCTCCTTCAACTTAACTAAACTAGGATCCCTGTCCTGTTTTTCTTTTACTTCGGCAATCAATGAAGATTCTAAACTATTCTAAAACCATATACTACCTTCGGTCGAATCAACCAACCAAACTCCTAACCTATCAAGCTGATTAACCTCATGAACTAACTCCTTCTTGTTATCCTCAACATGGGCAATACCACCCATAGACAATCTACTAAGGTCTTTCTCCACTATATTGTCCTTTCCCAGGCGATACAACACACTTAAATCATAAGCTTTCAATAATTCAAGTCATTTTCTCTGCCAAGATTCAGGTTTTTCTTCGTGGACACATATTGTAAACTCTTGTGATCCATGAATACATCAACATGAACCCCACTAAGGTAATGCCTCCAAATATTTAAGGCAAAGACAATAGCTACCAACTCATGATCATACGTCAGATAATTCTTTTCATGAGGTTTGAGTTGTCTAGAGGCATAGGCTATGACCTTACCTCTCTACATTAATACACAACTAATACCAACTCTATAAGCATCATCGTATACTACAAACCTATCTGTACCATTTCAAAAAGTTAAGACTGTAGCAGAAATGAGTCGAGTCTTCAACTCCTGAAAACTTTTCTTGGAAGAATCTGACCACTGAATTTGACTTTCTTCTGGGTTAGCCTCAACATGGGGGAAGAAATAGAATAAAACCCTTCAATAGACCATCTGTAATAGCTATCTAAACCCAAGAAAATCCTAATATCTAATGGATAGATAGCTCTAGGCCAATTTCTCACTACTTTAATTTTTTGCAGATCAACTCAAATGCCATCACAAGAAATGAGGTAACTAAGGAAGGTTACTAATTTTAACCAAAATTCACATTTAATGAACTTAATGGATAATTGATTATCAATATGGGTCTGCAACACAAATCTCAGATGGTCTGCAAGATCGTTCTTACTACGTGTAAGACCCCACAAAATCCTAAGCTTAACTCAGTCCCTAAAAGCTTGCTAAGGGGTCCCAGACTTAGAAAATTATATCTAAGTATTCAGACTTAGTATTATTTTGGACTTCGTAAGTTGGAAACACTATTTCATGAACTATATGACCCTGAAATGACAATCTTTAGGTTGATTCATGATCAGGAATGCCAGTAGATATTTTTGGACAAGTTTTAGATTTTCTGGACCTCGTTTGAACTACGTTTGGGAATCCAAAATAGTGTATCAATGCGATCTTGGCGCGTTGCGTCATCCATTGCATCGATAAATATTTTCCTTGGCTTCCAATGGCAATTTCCAATGAACTGATACGGACTCGACGCGGTTCATTAGTCATCACATCGATGCTAATGACGCGGCGCATCGATGGTTCAACTTTCAGCCTTTTAAACCCATGTTCAAAGGGGTAAATGGGTCTTTTACAACCTTATATAATCCCCCAAAACATATCATTAAGCTGTCCAAGAGGCAAAATATACTCATTCTCTCTAGAATTTATTAAGAACAAACCCTAGTTCATCACATTCAAGATCCAAGACTCAAGGTTTCCACCATTATTCTTCAAGAATTTGCCAACTAAGGTATGTGAAGTGTTCATCCAAGTGTTCCTTCCACCCTTGGAGTCCAATAAATTCTTTTAAACTTCAAGTAGTTGGAATTTATGACTTCCATGATTGGAATTAAAGTGTATTCATGATTACTATTTGAATTAGATTTTTATTTCATGATTTATTATACGTTTCAAGTGAAATTGGTTATTATGTGTGTAGATTCATATGAATCGATGTTAAACCCCTTGAAATTGTGAAATTAGAAGTGAATTATGATGCCTTCTTATTATGTGCAGATATTATGCTCACCAAGTGCTTGATGAATTGTTCATGTGAACTAATAAGGGAAAGAAATCATGTCATGCTAGCTTATGTGCAAGTTTTACCATGCAAGTGTTTGATAAAATGTATATATAGATACATTATGAACAAGTGTGTATTTTATACTATGCAAGATCATGTGATGCTTTACTTTTTATGCTATCGAGTCCTAGGGTATTTAATACCCGACAATTTAGATGTTTACCTAAAGCTAGTGTCAGATACAAAATAATCTTAGTCATGTCATGATCAATAGTACTCTCAGTCAGTTACAAGACTCAGGAAAAATCAGTAGACTCTGTATCAGTCCAGTCCAGTTCAGCATTCAGTTTAGACCTTAGTAAATTCAGTCAGTTAATAGAATTTAGTAGTATTCCATTAGTCAACGGAACTCAGAGAACTCAGTTCTATTCAGTTAGACAGTATAATCAGTAATAGTCCAGTCAAGCCTAGTATGAACTAGGAAATCAGTTCAGTGTCTATTTAGATGAGAGTAGAATTCAGCATCGAGTTAACTCAGGGATGGGGGCATTCCTGCCAGCAGAGGGTTTGACCCTTAGTAGCAATTCTTGCATTACAGAACTACGTATCCAGTATAGGTTGAGATATCTTACTGCTAGATATTATGAAGGTTGATACATCTTAATCGAGTTTTCCTACCAGCGAGGGTTAATAAAAGAGCTTCCTGTCAGATAGGGTTAACTCACAACTTATCTTTACCCATGGCACAATATTGACACTCTTCCAAATGGGGTTACAGGTTGGACCCCAATCTATGTAAAAAGAGGCATGTTGGTTAGATGATTACCTCCCATAGTCTCAATTTCAGATTCAGACTCAGTATAGAACTCAGTTCAGTTCTATAAATTCAGGACTGTCAAACATAGTTGCTCAGCTTAGTATGAAACTCAATAAAGTTCCACAGAATAAGGACTGTCAGATACAATCATTTAGTTATTAATAATTCAGTATCAGTATACTTAAATATCAGTTAATCAGTCTTCAGACTCAGTATTTAGTGTTATCATGATCTCAGTTACAGTTATGTAATCATGAATGTACTCTCATCTCGTTATACTCATATCATTTAGTCAGTATTGTCCATGCATATAAACCCATGCATTTCAGCCTACCTCTCTTAGTATAACTGTATATTCAAAGTACTGACGCATACTTTTCTTTTACGCTATGATATTTTATATCATAGGTTCAGACGTACGGGCTCTCGAGCACCCTTAGTAGTTTAGATCTTTAGTAGTCAAAGTTAGTGGTGAGTCCTCATAGTTCGAGGACATGATTATTATTTTAGTATTCAGAGTTAGTTGGGGACTTATCCCATCAACTCCATATTTCAAATAGTTTAGAGGCTTTTCAGAAAAGAGTATTTTAAGACAGATGTATCAGTTTTGGTATTACTATACCACAATCAGATTTATTTTAGTATTGAACATTATGGCATGTTTTATGCCTAATTTTTGCATATTTTAATATTATTATTATTCAGTTATTACAGAAGGTTCCATTCATGGTGTAATACCCCACATTTTGGACTAGAATGGAAATCTATCATTTATATGCGTAGATGTTTCAAAAACCTCAAATCCTATGTAAATTTAGTATGTTAATAAATTATGTAGTATGGGAATCTATTTGAACATGAATTAAGATCATAGAGGTCCCCTAAATCAAGGACAAGCTGAAATCTTTCCTATCGTTCAAGTTTTAGTGAGCGTCAAAACTTGGGTCAACTTCAATCGACCATAACTCCTTGTATATATCGAATTAGAGGACCTACTATATATCAAATGAAATCTATTTGAATTATCTTTCCAACGATACCAATTTTTCCTTAATAATATATTGTACCAACGATTTATGCCTATTTTACTCCAGCATGTCAGGTTGGGAAACTGAGTGATGACATTAGTGATAAGCTGTCACAAACGTGATGACTTATCACCAATGTCGTCAGCCCTAGGAAGATTTCCACCCCTAGTGATGAAATTTTATGATAAGTCATCACGCCCGTGATGGCTTATCACCAATGTCGTCAACCTTAACCAGAAAATCAAGATTTCCCCCTTTTGTGATGACATTTCGTGATGACTTATCACCAATTTGACGACTTGTCACGAATATCGTCAGCTATTTTTTCAGCAATTAAGGGATGTTTTTGCAAGGGTATTTTGGTCTTTTACCATCTTTTGGAGGCCTCTATAAATATGAGAACCCCCATCCAGACCCTAATTTCATCATTTTCTCTTCTAATTCTCTTAAAAAAATATCTAGGGTTTCAGTTCAAGAACATTAATCTTCCAAAAATCATCCATAAATCTTCAAGATTTCTTCAAGAATCAAGTTACTCATAGTGTGGGATTTGAGAATCATTTATTACAAGTGGGGATAGAGTCTCAAGCATTAGAATTCATCAATTTCAAAGATTAAGGTATGCAAGTGTTGATCCTTGGGTTCCTTTAACCCAAGAAGATCAAGAATCCTTTTTAAAAATTCAAATATAATATTTCTTATGAGTTTTTATGATTTATGTGGTTTGAAATTAAAGTTTTTGATGTGGTTGAAATTAAATTCATGATTTGATGATAAAGACTCAAGCTTTGACCCTAGTATGTGTTGATCTTGTGGTGTTCATAATAAAGCCTCTTCAAGGAGCAATTCGTGTAATGAATTGTTGTAAGGCCAAGATAATTGAAGTGTGATGTTGTTATATGTTGACTGACGTTGGAAATAATCATATTTTTTCATGTGTGTTGAACTATGATCATATCATGTTGAAATCCTTATATGATGAATTGGTTGATGGAGTCATGATATTTATAAGTAGTAATTGTTGAATAACTAAAGCATGTTCCCTACATGTTTGATAAAATACTTGTATGAAAAAAATTGGGTCATTATGATAATGTTGACTAGAAATCCCCAAGTTTGGTATAAGCTAAGCATGCCAAGTGTTTGTTAAAAAGTCTTAGTGAATGGATGGTAACTTGTTAGCATGAAATCCTTATTTATGTACCTTGAATGCATGTTATATTTTTATTGCAAGATCTTGTGGAATGAGTTATGAAGTGTTGTCTTGCATTTCCTAAAAAAATAAATATTAGTATTTCCAAGTGCTTAAAGTGATGTTTTATTGAGTATATGGTGAGTTCATTACTATGATGTGGATGTTGGTCATTAATTCAAAGAGTTGAGTCCTGTCAGTTTCCTTCCATCAAGTCCTGGGGGTACTTGTACCCGAAAAATATAGTTATGTGCCTAGAGCCGAGTCAGTCATAAGATAATCTCAGTCGTGCTATGATCAATAGAACCCAGTCAATGACTAAACAGTAAGAAAACTCAGTAAATCTCAGTATTTAGTTTAATCAAGCTTAGTACTCAGTATTTATTTCAAATTCTAGTGAAGCCTCTGTAAGTTACAGAACTCAGTTGTATTCAGGTAGAAAGTAGAATTCAGACATATTTCATCACATAATGGAACCAAGTGAACTCAGTCACCTCAGTCAAGTAAGAAACTCAGTAACAGATTCAGTTCAGTTGAAGTACAAGTTCTAAGAATCAATTCAGAGTCTTTCAATTGGGAGTAGAAGCTAGCACCGAGCGAGTGCAGGGATCACAACTCCTCATCAGAGAGGCAGAGTCATTATTAGCAATCCATGAACTCCAGAACTGCGTAGCTAGCACAGGATATAGGAGTCATCCATCAGAAAAAGGCTTGTCACCCGTCAGAGAGGCTTGACTATTATACTGCCTTAGGTTTGACTTCCTACGAGGGTCACCCATCAGATAGGCTTGAACAGAGAGGTCTTTACCCATGGCATGATATTGATACCCTTCCATCTGGGGTTATAGGTTGGACCCCACTAGTTCAGGATTGGGGCATGTCGGTTAAGTGAGAACTCCCACAGTTGCAGTTTCAGTATCAGCCTTCAGAATAGAAATCAAAATTCAGGACTGTCAGATACAATCATCTATCTCAGTAAGGAACTCAGATAGTTCCAGTGATTCATGGACCACCCGCTAGATAGTCCTAGTCTCACATAAAGTTATACAATATCAGTACATACAAAGATCACCCGTTAGATAGGCTTGATCTCAGTCTCAGATTCAGCTGAGTATTCTTATTATCAGAAGATCCAGAGATCACCCGTTAGATGGGCTTGATCTTAAATTCAGATTTAATTATTCCTTATCATTATAGAAGACTTAGAGATCATCCGCTAGATAGGTTCGATCTCAGATTCATCCAGTCGATACTAGCAGGCTTAGACTCAGTTGTTGATATTAGTTGACTCGGTTATACATTATTCTAGAGTTAGTAAACTCAGATATCAGTTTCAGTAGCTCCAGATACTCAGGATCTCAGTATTTTTAGAAAGTTTAGCTTGACAGTATGTCCAGTATCAGTTATCAGATTTAGTTCTAGTATGCTCAGAGTCAGTATGAGCAGTATGTTTAATAGTTACAAATTCTCTAAGTGTGGTAATCCATCTCTTGCATATCATTCAATTAAGTAATTATTCATGCATAAACCCTTGTATTTAGCCTTACCTTATTTGCATACTTAGTATATTTCAACGTACTGACGTATTTATGCTATGGTGTTGTTATTTTATTTGACATCATAGGTTCAGAGGCACGAGATCTAGAGTACCCTTAGCAGTCCAGATTCAGTTAGCAGAAGTAGAAGTATTAGAGAGTCCTCATCTTTCGAGGATGATTATTATTCCAGTATAGTATTATATCCAATTTATTTTATTAGACAGAGTTAGTTGGGGACATGTCCCATCAACTCCACAGTTCAGACAGTTAGAGATTTTTCGAATAGTTGTATAAGTATTTAGTTTGCAGAATTATGTATTTTAGATATTTTGAAGCTTATGGAAATTTTCCACCAATTTTTTGCATTTATTTTATTATATTATGCAGTGAACAGGTAAATATATCAGAAGAGGGTTAGCTTGTGGTCCTTCAGGATCATGAGCACCGTGTGGCATTCCGGTTACAAAAAATCGGGGCGTTACAAACTTGGTATCAGAGCCTAAGGTTCAATAGAGTCCTAGAAAGTCTGAAAATCCACATCTAGTAGAGTCTTGTGCATGGGTGTGTTGCGTGCCACATTTATGTAAAGGAGGCTATAAGATGTTCTTAGGAACAGTTTCCCTTCTTTCAATATTCATGTTGTGCTAGTGAGAAAAAGCTCAAGTTGAACTCTCAGTCTAATCCTTGTTCCTCTTTTGTTTACAGAACATGCCTCTTAAGAGAAGAACAAGGAACTGGTCAGCCCCTTAACCTGTTGATCCCCAGAATGAAAGTGTGTCACACGCTGCATTTCGAGCATCTTTTCAGGCGCCAGCCCAAGCAGTGAAAACTATAGTGCGGATGAATAATCAGGATGTTGCTCCTCGATATCAGGGTGATGATGCAATCTCAGCTAGACTCCGTGACTTTATTAGAATGAGCCCTCCCGATTTCTTGGGGTCTAAGTTAGGTGAGGACCCGCAGTTGTTTCTAGAGGAGGTAAAGAAAATCACTAAAGTTATGCTTGTGTCTGAAGTAGAGATCATAGAACTAGCCTCATATAGGCTGAAAGAAATTTCTTATGATTGGGTTGTAGCGTGGAGGAAGGGTAGAGAAGAGGATGATGCTCCCATGACTTGGCAGACATTTCAGGATGCCTTTTAGATAAGTTTTTCCCGTTAGAGATGAGAGAATCTAAGATAGAAGAATTTATGAACCTAAGACAGGGCTCTATGATAGTGAAGGAGTATTGTCTTAAGTTCAATCACTTAGCCAAGTATGCCCCTAAATTGATAGCCGACCCTAGAGAGAGTATGCGTAAGTTTGTGGCTGGTGTATCTGGGATGGTGTTGAAAGAGTGTAGAACCACTATGCTTGATAGAGAAATGGATCTTGCTAGGTTGATAATGCATGCACAGTAGATTGAGTTAGATAAGATGAAGGAAAGAGAGAGATCTAATAAAAAAGCCAGAACAGGTAGTCATAGTTTCTCCCAGCCAGGGTCATAGGGTGGTAACTATTCTCCTCATAGTCAGAAATTTTCAATCCCAGCTCTATCCTCAGCTAGTGTACCTATACCTCAGCTTAGAAATGATAGTCATGATGGGGCGCCAGGCTCCAAAGCCCAGGGTAGTGCAAGAAGTGAGCGTACCTATCCTCTTTGTGGAGAGTGTGGCAAGAATCATCTAGGTTTGTGTAGAGAAAATAGCAGTGTATGTTTTAGATGTGGCAAACTAGGCCACAGGATGCGGGAGTGTACAATGTTAGCTCAGAGGGGTAGATATTCGCGTCAGCGTCAGAACAGACTTTATGCGCTTCAGACTAACCATGATCATGAAAGTTTCCCTGACATAGATTCGGATACGTTATGAGTTCTTCATCTTCCTGATATGCATTGCTACATTCTTTGCTCCTACTTGAGCTTAAGTTTTTAGCATGAGTTAGTTAGTAGAGCAAACATTCAGTATAGCAGTCAGACAGTTAGATCCGTATAGTTTGTTTTCTTATCTCTTCATCTAACCATACTATCAGGCATCTCAGATATTAAGTTATTCCAAGATAGAGTATTCTAGTAGTTACAAGTATCGCTCAGTTCATGCATCATGCATACCATCCAATTCATAGATGTCTTATGCATTGTTGTAGTAAATCAATAAAGTAAGTGTTCTTAGAGGGACATAGTGTCCCAAGAGGGAGATACCCTACGACTCCCTAAAGTTTTAAAGCTTTGCATCAATTATCATTGCATAGTCAGTCATGCTTTCAAGAGTAAGTTCTGTCAGACATCCATGCATTAATTATGCATGTTCAGTAGATGAAGTTTATCCTATTAGTATATTCATTCATGTGTACATGAGAACAACTCAGTTACAGATCCATGCATCAGATATGCATGTCCCGTATGATAATTCAGCTTATTAATATTTCAGCCAGGTATTCTATGCATCAGCTATGCATGCATACCCTAGTGGAAAATTCAGTGTGTCAGTAATTTCTATCATATAGTCATGTTTTAGATATTCATGTCCCTTAAGTAAGTTTAGTTGATATGTACTCATAACTTATCAAGCGACATTCGAGGATGAATGATTCCAAGGGGGAGATAATGTAACACCCCACATTTTCGACTAGAATGGAAATCCATCATTCATATGTGTAGATGTTCCAAAAGCCTCGAATCCTATATAAATTTAGTGTGTTAATCAATTAGGTAGTGTGGTAATCTATTTTATCATGAATTAAGATCATAGAGGTCCCCTAACTCAAGGACAAGTTGAAAGCTTTCCTATCATTCAAGTTTTAGTGAGCGTCAAAACTTGGATCAAATTCAATCGACCCTAACTCCTTGTATATATCGAATTAGAGGACCTACTATATATCAAATGAAATATATTTCAATTATATTTTCAACAATACCAATTTTTTCCAAATCTGATATCGGAGCAAGGAGTTATGCCCATTTTACTCCAGCATGTCAGGTTGGGAAACTGAGTAACGACATTCGTGATAAGTTGTCACAAGCGTGATGACTTATCACCAATGTCATCATCCCTGGGCAGATTTCCACCCCCAGTGATGGCATTTTGTGATAAGTCATCACGCCATGATGGCTTATCACCATGATGGCTTATCACCAATGTCGTCAACCTTAACCAGAAAATCAAGATTTCACCCTTTTGTGATGACATTTCGTGACGACTTATCACCAGCTTGATGACTTGTCACGAATGTCGTCTGCTATTTTTTTTCAGCAATTAAGGGATTTTTTTGTAAGGGTATTTTGGTCTTTTCCCATCTTTTGGAGGCCTCTATAAATATGAGAACCCCCATCCAAACCCTAATTTCATCATTTTCTCTTCCAATTCTCTTAAGAAAATATCTAGGGTTTCAATTCAAGAACATTAATCTTCCAAAAATCATTCATAAATCTTCAAGGTTTCTTTAAGAATAAAGTTTCTCATAGTGTGGGCTTCGAGAATCATTTATTATAAGTGCGGATAGAGTCTCAAGCATTAGAATTCATCAATTTCAAAGATTAAGGTATGCAAGTGTTGATCCTTGGGTTCCTTTCACCCAAAAAACTCAAGAATCCAATTTAAAAATTCAAGGATAGTATTTTTTATGAGTTTTTATGATTTATGTGGTTTGAAATTGAAGATCTTGATGTGATTGAAATTAAATTCATGATTTGATGATAAAGACTCAAGCTTTGACCCTAGTATGTGTTGATCTTGTGGTGTTCATAATAAAGACTCTTAAAGGAGCATGTTGAATTATGTAATCATGTTAATTGGTGTAATGAATTATTGTAAGGCCAAGATGATTGAAGTGTGATGTTGTTATATGTTGACTGACGTTGGAAATAATCATATTTTTCAATGTGTGTTGAACTATGATCATATCATGTTGAAATCATTGTATGATGAATTGGTTGATGGAGTCATGATATTTATAAGTAGTAATAGTTGAATAACTAAAGCATACTCCATACATGTTTGATAAAATTCTTGTAAGAAGAAAATTGGGTCATTATGACAATGTTGACTAGAAATCCCCAAGTTTGGTATAAGCTAAGCATGCCAAGTGTTTGTTAAAAAGTTTTAGTGAATGGATGGTAACATGTTAGCATGAAATCCTTAGTTCTGTACCTTGAATGCATGTTATGTATTTATTGCAAGATCTTGTGGAATGAGTTGCATTTCCTATAAAAATACATGTTAGTATTTCCAAGTGCTTAAAGTGATATTTTATTGAGTATATGGTGAATTCATTACTATGATGTGGATGTTGGTCATAAATTTAAAGAGTCGAGTCCTATCAGTTTCCTTCCATCGAGTTCTAGGGGTACTTGTACTAGAAAAATATAGCTGTGTGCCTAGAGCCGAGTCAGTCTCAAGATAATCTCAGTCGTGCTAAGATCAAAAGAACTCAATCAATGACTGAACAGTAAGAAAATTCAGTAAATTTCAGTATTCAGTTTAATCAAGCTCAGTACTTAGTATTCAGTTCAGATTCTTGTAAAGCCCCTGTAAGTTACAGAAATCAGTTGTATTCAGGCAGAAAGTAGAATTCAGACATATTCTATCAGATAATGGAACCAAGTGAGCTCAGTCACCTCAGTCAAGTAAGACACACAGTAACAGATTCAGTTCAGTTGAAGTACAAATTCTAAGAATTAGTTCAGAGTCTTTCAGTTGGGAGTAGGAGCTAACTCCGATCGAGTGCAGGGATGGCGGCTCCCCATCAGAGAGGCAAAGTCGTTAGGATCAATCCCCAAACTCCAAAACTGCATAGCCAGCGTAGGATGTAGGAGTCACCTGTCAGAAAAAGGCTTGTCACTCGTCAGAGAGACTTGACTATTATACTGCCTTAGGTTTGACTTCCTACGAGGGTCACCCGTCAGATAGGCTTGACCAGAGAGATCTTTACCCGTGGCATGGTATTGACACCTTTCCAGCTGGGATTATAGGTTGGACCCCACTAGTTCAGGCTCAGGGCATGTTGGTTAAGTGAGAACTCCCACAGTTGTAGTTTCAGTATCAGTCTTTAGAGTAGAACTCAAAAATCAGGACTGACAGATACAGTCATCTATCTCAGTAAGGAACTCAGATAGTTCCAGTGATTCGTGGACCTCCCGCTAGATAGGCCTGGTCTCACATAAAGTTATTCAGCATCAGTACTTACAGAGATCACCCGTTAGATAGGCTTGATCTCAGTCTCAGATTCAATTGAGTATTCTCATTATCAGAAGATCCAGAGATCACCCGTTAGATAGGCTTGATCTCAAATTCAGATTTAATTATTCCTTATCATTATTGAAGACTTAGAGATCATCCGCTAGATAGGTTTGATCTCAAATTCAGCCAGTCGATACTAGCAGGCTTAGACTCAGTTGTTGATATTAGTTTACTTAGTTATACAGTATTCCAGAATTAGTGAACTCAGATATCAGTATCAGTATCTCCAGATACTCAGAATCTAAGTATGTTCAAAAAGTTTTGCTTGACAGTATGTCCAGTATAAGTTATCAGATTTTGTCCTAGTATGCTCAGAATCAGTATGTACAGTATGTTCAGTAGTTACAGATTCTCTATGTGTGCTAATCCAGCTCTTGCATATCATTCAGTTAAGTAATTGTTCATGCATTAGCCCTTGTATTTAGCCTTACCTCATTTGCATACTCAGTATATTCCAACGTACTAATGCATTTGCGTTATGGTGTTGTTATTTCATTTGACACCATAGGTTCACAGACACGAGATCCAGAGTACCCTTAGCAGTCCAGATTCAGTCAGCACCAGTAGAAGTATTTGGGAGTCCTCATCTTTCGAGGATGATTATTATTCTAGTATAGTGTTATATCTAGTTTATTTTATTAAAAGGAGTTAATTAGGGACATGTACCATCAACTCCACAGTTCAGACAGTTAAAGGCTTTTCGGACAGTTGTATAAGTATTCAGTTTGCAGAATTATGTATTTTAGATATTTTGAACCTTATGGCAAGTTTCTGCCATTTTTTTGCATGCATTGTATATATTATGCAGTAAACAGTTACAGATATCAAAAGAGGGTTATAAAGTGGTTCTTCAGGATCATGAGCACCGTGTGGCGTTTTTGTTTCAAAAAATTAGGGCATTACACATGGGTTAGCTTGTGGTCCTTTGGGGTTATGAGTACCATGTAGCATTCGGGGTACAAACTTAGGGAATTAAAAACTTGGTATAAAAGCCTAAGGTTTAGCAGAGTCCTAGGAAGTTTGAAAGACGGATCTAGTAGAATCTTGTGCATGGGTGTGTAGAACGCCATACTTATGGGCATGAGGCTGTGAGGTGTTTTAGGAAAAGTTTCCCTTCTTTCAGTATTCATATCATGTGAGTGAGAATGATCTTAAGTTAAGATCTTAGTCTAATTCATCTCTTCCTTATGCTTCCAGAACATGCCTTCCAGAGAAGCTAACGAAAGAAGTAATGAAAACCAGTCAGCCCCTCTGCCCGTTCAGGAAGATCCCTTGAATGAGCATGTTTCTCACGCTGAATTTAGAGATGATTTCACCACCTTAGCTCATTCAATAGTTTCTAAGAATATTCAACTGGTTGTTATCCTATCTAAGCTTACAACTCATGCTCCGTAGAGTAAGGAGGAGAGGCGTAGGAGAAAAGGGAGAAAGAATAAGAGGGCCAGAATGTCTAGGCCAAAGATTGGCCGAACAAATCCCCTTTGTAAGAAATGTAGTAGAAATCACTAGGGTATCTACAGAGAGGGAAACTATGTGTGTTTCATGTGTGGAAATCCAGGCCACAGATTCAAGATTGTCCTCAGTTAGGTTCTCGGGTCAGTATGACCATCCCCCAGCTCAGTTCGATCGCTTGAATCAGCAGAGTATCGCTTCCAGTGCCACCAGTGGTAAGTGCCTAAATAGACTCTATGCTCTTCAGTCTCGACAAAATCAGGAAAGTTCTCCTGATGTGGTCACTGCTACGTTACAAGTTTTCTATTTATATGTTTATTCTTTGCTAGATCCAGGAGCTACGTTGTCCTTTGTTACTCCATATATAGCCGTTGATTTTGGAGTCATTCCCAAAATTATAGAAGAGTCTTTCTTAGTCTATATCCCAGTGGGTAAATCTATCATAGCCCGGTAGGTATACAAGAACTACCCGAATATGATATCTCAGAAAGTCACTTCAGCAGACTTAGTAGAATTAGAGTTGACTAATTTTGATGTCATTCTCAACATGGATTGGCTTCATTCCTGCTATGCCCCAGTCGACTGCAGAAATAGAATTGTGTAGTTTCAGTTTTTGAATGAGCCCATCCTAGAATAGAGGGGTAGTACATCAGCACTTAGGGGTCAGTTTGTTTCTTACCTTCGGGTGAGAAAAATGATGTCTAAGGGATGTGTCTACAATCTCGATCAAGTCCAGGACTCTAGTTCAGAAACCCCTACTCTTGAATCAGTGTCAGTGGTATGTGAATTCCCAGATGTGTTTCCTAAAGATCTTCCCATAGTTCCTCCCGAAAGGAAAATCGACTTCAGAATATACCTTCTTCCAGATATCTATCCTATATCTATTCCATCATACAGAATGGCTCCATTAGAACTCAGAGAATTAAAAGAATAGTTAAAAAAATACCTAGATAAGGGATTTATCCAACCCAGTGTATCCCTGTGGGGTGCACCAGTTTTATTCATGCATAAGAAAGACAATTCTCTCAGAATGTGTATTGATTACCGGCAGCTAAATTAAGTCACAGTCAAGAACAAGTATCCACTTCCCATAATCGATGACTTGTTTGACCAACTTCAGGGTGCCAGTTACTTTTCTAAGATAGGCCTCAGATCAGGCTATCATCAGCTCAGAGTCAAAGAATGTGACAACCCAAAGACAGCTTTCTGAACTCCGTATGGTCACTTCAAATTCTTAGTCATGTCCTTTGGTCTTACCAATGACCCTAAAACCTTCATGGACTTTATGAACCATGTGTTCAAGAAGTACTTGGACATGTTCATCATAGTCTACATAGATGACACTCTTGTCTATTCCCGTAATGAGGATGAACCCGCTGATCATCTCAGACTCGTACTTCTGACTCTCAAAAACCATCAATTATCATGATATCCATTTATGTCTTACATGTTAGCTCTATGATCATAACCCATACTCGTGCACGTTAGCAATCATGCACACTTACAGTTCCTAGTATAGGAAGTTCCAGTTCACCCGGTGTTATGAATCATGTTTCATAAATACAGAAACTCCAGAATCAGGTCATGCATCTCATGACTCAGGTATCCATGTCATGCTATACAGTATGCTTAGTTAACATGACCCATGCTACATTCCTAGTGATTGGCTATATTCAGATTTTATCATGCATATCCTCAGTTTAGATCTTTTGATAAATCCATAGTGTTGACATTCTGTTCCTCAGACCTCAGTTAAGTGTTGAGTTTGGTATAGTATTCATGCATAACTCAGGTTCTCATGTTTTAACCCTTCAGTGGACTCTTCTTACAAAATAATGTAGTGATGAGCAGTTGCTTAGAAGGGGGAGAGTAAATGTTTCATGTTAAGAACAAATTATTGCATGCTAGTTTTACATGAGGCTGTAGTTACGAAGATAGGCTTGAATGTCATGTTGATGTGTAAGTGGCTAAATACATTTCAGAGATTTGAGTAGGCTTGAACATAATAGGAGAATTCAGTCTAGATCAAACCTCAGTAGGTAGAGTTATCAGAACCCAGTATTCAGTCCCAGTACAGTCTTAGATGTAGTCTTAGTTACAGTCTCAGTCCCAGTCCCAGTCCAGTAATTAGATCAGTAACTCAGTTCAATTTTAGATTTGCTTGACCATAGCGTATAGTTATCAGTATTTCAGTACCTCAGTTTATAGCCTATTTCAGAGTCATGTTATACACTTGGTCTTGCTTTCTCAAATAGTATGGTTTTCAAGAATTCATGCTTAGTTATTTCATGTTACTCAGTCAGTCCCTACAGCATGTGCATAATACTATATAGTTTCAGTCCAGACTAAGTGCAGTTTAATTCTATATGACCAGTATTTAACTATCAGCCACTCAGTTAATCAGATAAGTTAGTACGTTATGAGTTCAATCTCAATGCCCATGTGAATATTTTCAGTAGCCTCAAGTAAAATGCTTGCAGTGTTGAAGTAGATATTCCAGTTGAGGAAATAGTCCAAGGATGTCTCTAAGATTGCAAGCTAGTAGTTTCAGTGCATAAGGCTTAGTAACTCTATCTTAGATGATGTTTCGTAGGCATTGCTCCATATTATAGAACTGTAGCCACGTGGTGATTTCTTATTCAGGTCTCTTATTCAGACCACGTCAAGATTTCCCTACTCCCTAAAGCCACTAGAACTCTATAGAAAGAGTATCAAAGAAATGCTACAGTCGACTATAAGTTGTCAGCATAAGTTAGTCCGCAAAACCAGCAATTTAGTTTAGCAATTAGGCGGACAATGTTCGTATGGTTGGGTTTCCCATTTTTCTATTTAGTCACAATATCTGAATCTCATGAATGTAACTATTCCAAGATCGAACAACCATATGGTTGCGAGTTTAGCTCAGTTCAGGTGGCATGCCTCAGTTTCAGATCCCTGATATGCAGTCACGATTTAGTTCATAGGTGCCCTGTGCATCATATCAGGTTTTCCTCAGTATCTCAGTCAAGTCACCATTTTTCAAGGGACATAATGTACTAAGAGGGAGATGCACTATAATCCCTGATCTTTCATGATCTAAACCTTCCATCTTCTCTTTACATAAAAAATCTAGTTTGGAGTAGTAGGTACTCATAGGTGGGCTAATAAGTTCCAATCTCAACTGTGAGCCATGTATTCAGGGGCTCAGTTCCGTTCATGATATTTAGTTCCTATATCACATTTCAGGCTCAGTTATGTTCTCTTGTTCCCATTCATGCGTATTCAGTAAATGATCTCAAGTTGAATATCAGTGATTTTGTATTCTTGAAAATCTATCCTATGAAAGGAGTGAATCGATTTGGCAAAAAGGGATAGCTCAGTCCCTGATATGTCGGTCCTTACCGAATTCTCAGTCATTTTGGAAAGGTAGCTTACGAGCTTGAGTTGCCTTCAGACTTAGCTTTAGTGCATCTAGTTTTCCATGTCTTCTTGCTTAATAAATATATAAGTGAACCTACAGTCGTAGTCTATATATAGGGCATAGATATTCAGAACAGCCTCTCTTATGAAGAGATTCCAGTTAAAATCCTTGATTATTAGATTCGTAGACTGAGAAACAAAGAAGTTCCTCTAGTCAAAGTTCTTTGGTGGAATCAGTTCGTTGAGGGAGCTACTTGGGAAGCAGAAGCAGATATGCAAACCAAGTATCCTCACCTCTTCTCCAAAAACTCAGAGTCAGCCCAAGGTAACAGTTTTTCCTTAAACTTACTTAGTCTCATATTTAGATATAGCTACCAACTTGGTATCAATTAACATTGCATACTCAGTCATGCATTTACAAATTAGTTCAATCATGTACCCATGCATCATATATGCATGTTCGGTATATAAACTCAGCTTATCAGTAATCCCAGCCATGTATTCATGAATCATGTTTATCTATGTACGCATGCATCTGATATGCATGTTCAGTATCATAATTCAGTATATCAGTAATCTCAGTCATGAAATCATGCTTCAGTTGTGCATGTCTAGTGTCTAAATCTAGTCTATCAGTATTCTAAGCTTAGTCAGTCTCATTCGAGGACAAATGTTCCCAAGGGGGAGATATTGTAAGACCCCACAAAAACCTAAGCTTAACTCAGTCTCTAAGAGCTTACTAAGGGGTCTCAGACTTAGAAAATTCTAGCTAAGTATTTAGTCTTAGTATTATTTTATCCTTTGTAAGTTGGCAATGCTATTTCACGGCCTCTATGACCTTAAAATGTCAATCTTTAGGTTGATTCATGATCAGGAATGTCAGTAGGTGTTCTCGGATGAGTTTTGGATAATTTGGACCTCGTTTGAACCACGTTTGGGAATCCAAAATAGTGTATCGATATGATCTCGGCATGGAGTGGAGGCCATCACGTCGATCAATATTTTTTTTGGCTTCCAATGGCGATTTCCAGTGAACCGATGTGGACTCAACGCGGTGCATTGGTCATCGCATTGATGCCAACGACGTAGCGCATCGGCTTGCGCATTGATGGTTCAACTTTCAGTCCTTTAAAACCTTATACATAGGGGTAAATGGGTCTTTTTCCATCTTATATCAGCCCCCTAAACATATCATTAAGCCGTCCAAGTGGCAAAATATACTCATTCTCTCTAGAATTTATCAAGAACAAACCCTAGTTCATCACATTCAAGATCCAAGACTCAAGGTTTCCACCATTATTCTTTAAGTATTTGCCAACTAAAGGTATGTGAAGTGTTCATCCAAGGGTTACTTCCACTCTTAGAGTCCAAGAAACTCTTTTAAACTTCAAGTATTTGGAATTTATGACTTCCATGATTGGAATTAAAGTGTATTCACGATTATTATTTAAATTAGATTTCTATTTCATGATTTATTGTACGTTTTATGTGGAATAGGTTATTATGTGTGTAGATTAGTATGAATCCATGTTAAACCCCTTGAAATTGTGAAATTGGAAGTGAATTATGATGCCCTCTTATTATGTGCATATATTATGCTCACCAAGTGCTTCATGAATTGTTCATGTGAACTAATAAGGGAAAAAAATCATGTCATGCTAGCTTATGTGCAAGTTATACCATGCAAGTGTTTGATAAAATGTCTTTATAGATACATTATGAACAAGTGTGTATTTTATGCTATGCAAGATGATGTGATGCTTTACTTTTCATGCTATCGAGTCCTGGGGGTATTTAATACCCAACAATTTAGTTGTTTACCTAGATCCAGTGTTAGATATAGAATAATCTCAGTCATGTCATGATCAGTAGTACTATCAAATAGTTACAGGACTCAGGAAAACTCAGTAAACTCTGTATCAGTCCAGTCCAGTTCAGTATTCAGTTTAGACCACAGTAAATTCAGTCAGTTCATAGAATTCAGTAATATTCTGTTAGTCAATGGAACTTAGAGAACTCAGTTCAGTTCAATTAGACAGTATAATCAGAATAGTCCAGTCAAGCGTAGTATGAACTAGGAAATCAGTTTAGTTTCTATTCAGATGAGAGTAGGATTCAGCATTGAGTTAATCCAGGGATGAGGGCATTCCTACCAGCAGAGGGTTTGACCCTTAGTAGCAATCCCTATATTATAGAAATACGTAGCCAGCGTAGGATGATATATGTTCCTACCAGATATTATGAGGGTTGATACATCTCATTTGAGTTTTCTTGCCAGTGAAGGTTAACAAAAGAGCTTCCTGTCAGAGAGAGTTAACTCATAGATTGTCTTTACCCGTGGCATGGTATTGACACCCTTCCAGCTAGGGTTACAGGTTGGACCTAAATCTATGTAGAAAGGGGCATGTCGGTTAGATGATTACCTCCCACAGTCTTAGTTTCAAATTCAGTCTCAGTATAGAACTCAGTTCAGTTCTACAGATTCAGGACAGTCAGACACAGTCACTCAGCTCAGTAAAGAACTCAGTATAGTTCCACAAAATTAGGACTGTCAGATATAGTCATTCAGTTGTCAGTAAGTCAATATCAGTATACTCATATATCATTTAATCAGTATTCAGTGTTATCACGATCTCAATTACAGTTATGTATTCATGCATGTACTCTCATCCAGTTATACTCATGTCATTCAGTAAGTGTTGTTCATGCATATGAACCCATGTATTTCAGCCTGCCTCACTTAGCATACCAGTAGATTTTCAAAGTACTGACATACTTTTCTCTTTCTCTATGATATTTTATATCTATCATAGGTTCAGACGCACAAGCTCTCGAGTATCCTTACCAGTTCAGATCTTCAGTAGTCGGAGTTAGTGGTGAGTCCTCATAGTTCAAGGACATGATTATTATTTCAGCATTTCATATTATTTTAGTAGTCAGAGTTAGTTGGGGACTTGTCCCATCAACTCCACATTTCATATAGTTTAGAGGCTTTTCAGACTAAAGTATTTTCAGACAAATGTATCATTTTTGGTATTACTATACCGCAATTAGATTTATTTTTGTATTGAACCTTATGGCAAGTTTTCTGCCTAATTTTCATATATTTCAGTATTATTGTTATTCAGTTATTACAGTAGGTACCAGTCATGGGTTAGCTTGTGGTCTTTCAGGATTATGAGCATCGTGTAGAGTTCGGGGTACAGACTCGGGGCGTTACACTATGGGAATAGCCAAAGATGTCATCTATAAAGAATATGAAAAATATGTCTACGTACTACTTGAATACCTTGTTCATCAAGTCCATGAAAAATGCAGGTGCATTTGTTAGTCCAAAAGACATAACTAGGAATTCAAACTGACCATACCAAATTCTTAAGGCTGTCTTTGAAATATCACATTCTCTGACTCTGAGCTGATGATAGCCGTATCTGAGGACTATCTTAGAAAAATAACTTGCACCCTAAAGTTGGTCGAACAAGTCATCAATTTTTGGAAGTGGATACATATTCTTGATGCTGACTTTATTTAACTAACTGTAGTCGATGCATATTCTGAGAGAACTGCCTTTCTTATGCACGAATAGAATTGGAGCACCCTATGGGGAAACACTAGGCCTGATGAAAACCTTATCTAAGAGATCCTTCAGTTGTTCTTTTTACTCCTTAAGCTCAGCTGGAGCCATTCTATAGGGTAGAATAGAGATAGGCTAGGTATCTGGAAGGAGATCTATTCCGAAGTCAATTTCCCTATCTAGAGGAATTCCAAGAATATCTTTGGGAAATACATCTCAAAATTCACTTACTACTGAACTGACTCAAGACTCGAGGTCACAAAATTTGAGTCCTTGACTCAGACAAGATGGTAAATGAACCCCTTAGATATCACCTTTATTGCCTTAAGATAGGAAACAAACTAACCCTTAAGAACTGAAGTACTACCCCTCCATTCGATAACTGGCATTTTAGGAAACCAAAACTGCACAATTCTATTTCTATAATCAATTGAGGTATAACATTAGTGGAGCCAATCTATGCCTAGAATTATATCAACATTAGTCATCTTTAACTCCCCAAGATCAACTGAAGTAACTTTTTGAGACACTGTGATAAGGTAATTTTTGTATACCCGTCTGGATACTATGGACTTACCCACTGGGGTAGACATTAAGAAGGGCTCTACTAATGTTTCTGGACTGACATCAAAGTTTACAGCTATGTAAGGAGTCACAAAGGAAACTGAAGCTTCGGGATCTAACAATGCATAAACATAAAGATGGAAGACTTGTAACGTAGACGTAACCACATCAGGAGAACTTTCTTAATCATTCTAAGTATGAAGAGCATATAGTCTGTTCTGACGTGGCCCACTAGTTGCACTGGTAGTGGCACCCTGCTGAGTTGGGCGACCTGCTGGAGCTAATAAAATATTAGACTGGCCCTATTCGCGTTAATAACCTTCCTTCTGATCTACCGCTTGATATTCATTGATCATATGGCCTGTCTTGTCACACCTTAAGCACATATTACTTCCTGCCGACATTCACCCTGATAATTCCTACCACACTTTCTGCAGTAGGTTGGTACAACCTCTATTTACACTACCCTGGGTCTTAGAGCCTAGAACTCTATCCCGACTATCCAGCCTAAACTTAGACACTGATGCACTTGTTGAAGATTGATCTGGGGCTGAAAATTTTTAGTGGAACTGAGAATGGTTACCACCTTTGTACCTTGGCTGGGAAAAGTTAAAACTACTTTTTCTAGCCCTCTTCTTCTATCTCTCTCCTTAAGTTTCTCCTCCTCAATCTACAGAGCATGAACTGTAAGTCTAGATAGGTCCATCTCCTTAATCAACATGGTAGTCCTACACTCCTTAACCATACTATCAGCTACACTAGATATGAACTTAGTCATTCTAGACCTATTATTTTCAACCATAGTAAGAGCATACCTCGCCAAGTAAGTGAACTTGAGAGAGTACTCATCCATGCTCATACTTCCCTATTTCAAGTTTATGAACTCCTGAACCTTAGCTTCCCTCAACTCTAGTAGGAAGAAGATTACTAAGAAAGTCATGGCAAACTCCTCCCATTCCATAGGTCCTGCCTCAATACCTCTGTCCTTCTTCCACTGCTTAAATCAGGTATGAGCTACTCCCTGTAATTAATATGCAGCCAATGCTTCACTCTCATTTAAAGTGACACCCATGATGTCAGTCACCTTCTGTACTATATCCAGAAACTCATGTGGATCCTTCTCAGACTTGGACCCAGAAAACAAAAGGGGTTTCATCCTTGTGAAATCTCAAATCCTAACTGTAGTTGTATTTGCCACTAGATTGGCTGGGGCCACATCTTATTGGTTGTTTTGAGCAGCTACGGAATGGGATAAGGCCGTGAAAGAAGCCCAAAACTTAGCATGAGAAACATGGTCGTTCAGGGAATCTTCATAAATAGGTGGTGGTGCGGGCTGATCCCTGTTCCTTCTTCCATTGTTTCTTCTAAGAGGCATTGCCTGTAAATAGAATAAAGTATAATTTAGAGAGAGGAATTCAATAGAGCTCATTCTCTTTCGCATGACATAAACACTAAAAGAAGGGAAACTTTTCTAAAATGTTTTGTAGCCTCTTTTCCATAAGTATGGCGCGCATCACACCCATGCACAAGACTCTACTCAATGCAGCTTTGAGACACCCTAGGATACTTTAAAACCATAGGCTCTGATACCAAGTTTTGTTATGACCCGAGGCTACCCCCTAGTCATAACACGGTGATTAAGGCCAAAAGTGACCCCAAGCTAACCCATGGTCTAGTACCCGCTATGAGCACTAAATGAAATAAAAGTAAAGTAACATGTGCGGAAGATAAACCAATAATGTACTGTCAAACTGAATACTAAAAGACATAAAATGACATGTCTAAAATATCTCATAAACACTAGACTATGACTGTCTATCTGAAATACTGATGAAAACTAAAAATTGAATAACTATATAACTGTCTGAGAGCCTCTACGAAACATGAAAAGTTGATGGGATATACCCCTAACAAACTTCGGCTGACTAAACATAAATAGATTCTGAAATAATGGTAAAACATGTTATGTCCTCGATGGAAGAAGACTCACCACTACAGCTACTGGGTAATGCTAGACTGTCTAAGAACGGTCAGGAAATTAAGTGTTCGACCCTATATTGCATGACAACATAGCGCAAGAGAAAAGTATGTGGTCAGTACTTTTAATGTATTGGTATGTAAGGTAAGGACTAACTGAAATACATGCAAAAACTGAATGAAATTACATGGACATATAAAACTAAATATGCAATACCATGAATTTTAATACACTGACATTATCTAAATAACTGGTGTAGTTTACATAACTGATTAAATAAATGCTGAAAACTGACTGCTTGGTCTAGCACACCTGGATTGAAATAGACTGTTAATACTAACTGAAACAGTGGGAGCTATCATGTAACCTACATAAGCCATGGATATAACCATGGAGTCCAATGTATGACCTATGTTAAGGAGTGTTGTTCCATCCTTTCCATCGGAGTGGAACTTAAACTAGAGTGATCACTAAACTGAGCCTAATTCAGGCAAAAAGGGGAATTGCTCTTTGGTGAGTCCCTAAATCCTATGTGGGCACATAGTTTTTGGGAAGTAGGATGCTTTGAACCCACACTTACCTCTCAGTACTAAATCGTATTACCAACTGAATGACACTGGTGTTATTGATGGTTCAACATAACATGGTACTATACTGACAACGATCAACTTAAAGTTGAACATAGTAATGAAATCATGGTCGGACTGACTTGTAATTTGAAAAGTATTAAATAGCAAGTAAACACATAGTTATTGGGTATTCACAACCCTCCATCATAGAATGAATACTAAAATGCGACATGATGTCTGGTGTATTTATGCACTTTAGTGTTGTTGGCCTATCTTATTTAGCCTTGTTTTGAGGGAAACTTGTGTGCTCAATGTGTTAATAATGATATAAATAATCATCGAAGTTTTTAAGAATGTGATTACAATGTTTAAAGGTGTTTTCAAACAATTTTGGACTTTAATTGGTCATTTAGAGTCTAGACAAGAAAACTAGTTTTACTAACTTGAGCTAGAGGTTGTTCTAGACTATCGTGGTGGATTCTAATCTGTCAAATGAGTTCCAAATGTTATCATTGTGTATTTATGTGTTTAAAAACTTTTTTGTTATGTGAAAAGTGTAATTGAGTCAAGACAAGAGTCATTCAATAAGCTAAAGATTAATAGGATGAGACTAGGCATAGCTTGAGTTTCGAGTTCATCGTCATGGATTGTTTGTTGTATTGAGATCTAATCTATAGTGTTTGATGATGAAAGATGCTTGTTGAGTTGATTATTTTGATATATTGATGAGTAACAATCTGAAATTCAAGTGTAAATAACACTAGAAGGCTTGGGATGGACAACAAAGATGCAAGGAAAAGTTCAACATCAAAATGGCACTTTTCAGTGAGGGCAGGCGATATAGGAGCGGATCCCCCTTTATACCAGTGGAATAAAGCAGGAAGATCCCCCTATAGAGTGGTGTACTAAGGAAAGCAGTTCCTCCTCAATTCCCATGGTCTAAGGATCGCGTCGACTCCTCTATTCCTACACGGCCAATTTGCCTCTACTATAAATACAAGACTTTAAACATATTGTAAACACTTTTGTACATCTTGGAATCAAAGAGGGGATTCTCAACACTTTAATTAGGGTTTATTTATATTTACTTTAGTTTCTTAATGGATTTAATCATGTATTCAATTACTTTGATTACAATTATGTCTATTAGTGGCTAAAAGCCCTTTTTTCCAGGGTTAAAGACAAGAACATGACTACGGTTGCTATGTATTGATTTGGTTTTGTTTATTTATCATATTTGGTTGTTTATTTACCCTTTTTATCATTATTTTGAGGATTCGTAATCCTCATAATACATATATCATCAACCTTGTGATCACGGGTGGAGAAATAAGAAGATAGAACGTGGGGGTAAATATAGTAGGGTTCTTATTCTATTATAAAATAGGGGATTTGAATTAGAATCTAGGATAAGGATATACCTAGAAGCCTTACTTGGTTCACTACGGGATGAAATATAAATGTGTTTATCTTAGTTCTAACATCCCCGCTGAATGATGTAGTTGTGGGTCTAAGTTACATAGGTGGTTAGAGGTCGGGAGACCATGATCATAAAATCAACCCCGTGAATCAACAACCAAGATAAGTAAATTAACTGGTGAAGTTCAATAATGTAGTATGATTGTTCGTAGTGCGTTAAACCTGGGTTTTCATCTATTAATTATTCAAAGTCTTTACTTTCCCACATTTTTTAGTTTACTTTTAATTTATAAACATTCAAAACTCTTTTGGTTATGCTTGCACTAATTAATCTCAATAATTGAACTAGAATTGGATAGTTGTTAAAACAATTCTCTGAGGGATAGATATTCGGCTTTATAAAAGGCCACTGTATTACTTGGTGAGACCACGTACACTTGTGTGTGCACTTGGGTGCAATACGACAACAACACTTAAACGATAATAGAAAGTCATAATTCAGAGACCCAAAAGATAATAAATTTCAACAATCACTGAAGCACGAGAATTTGAACATGGGTGGGTGTAAATCATGGGAAATGCAACATACTGACATGATTTAAATTCATAAATATATGGATTCAGTTTAAATATACTAAAGAACTTCAGATTCTAAGCATTACATGGCCTAATTTTCATGGGACCATATGAGGACATGAATTTAGTTTAATTTACTAAGGAAAAACATTGATTGAATTCATCTTCAAAATAAGAAATCCCATAATAAGGAAAACTTGTACTTTGATCAAATAGAAAGTTTTTGGGCTCAATGGGTGAAAGGAAACCATTGATGAATACCCCACATACGTGGAATTGCTTGACTTTTAAGGAAGACTTGAACCTTGAGGCTTGAGATATGACTTGAGAGAAAACGTTAATCTTGATGTTCTTGAGAATGGAGAGAATAAATGGCATTTAAAATTGACTAGTAATGGCTAATAACGCCTATTTGATAATTTAAGTCACGGGGAGGGGGTAGGGTTTAAGGTGAGGAAAAGACCAAATAGCCCTAAGAAACTGAATAAAATTGTTGGAATTTCTTTAGTTGATGACTTAGTTGATTGCCTGTTAACTAGTTGATGGCTTGTAAGCCTAGTCCTCACCTTATCTTTTGATCTGGTAAAGGTTGATGACTTTGTTGATAACCTGTCAACTAGTTAACGACTTGTCAACCTAGTCGTCACCTTTTCTTCATGATCTGGTTAAGGCTGACAACTTAGTTGATAGCCTGTCAACTAGTTGACGGCCTGTCAACCTAGTCGTCACCTTCTCTTCATGATCTGGTTTAGGTTGACAACTTAGTTAATAGCCTGTTAACTAATTGACGGCTTGTCAACTGAGTCGCCACCTTTCCTTCAGTGATGCAGGTTGTTTCTAGTTAAGGCTGACGATGAGGTTGATAGCTCGTCACTTAGTTGATGGCTTATCACCTTAAGTCATCACCTTGTTGATAGACAGACACTCTGGAGTAAAATGATCATAACTTTCCACTATGATATTAGATTAAGGTAAAACCAAATGCATTGGAAAGATGAATCAAAGATGTTTCATTTGATATATAGTAGGAAACTTGAATCGTTATATTCTAGGAGATACTCTTATCTAAATTGGACCCTGGTTGGAGCATCCATTAAAACTCTATCGATAGAGAAGTCTGCAACTCGTCTTTGAGTTAGGAGATTTTTATGACCTCTATTCATATACCAAGATATTCACACACTATGGAATTTATAATCACATATATATACACAGAGTAATTGGGTTCAAGTTTGTATACATAGGAACAACGGTTTGAATTTTAGCCCAAAAATATGGTGTGTTACAGACTCTCTGAGCCAAAGTCCTTAACACAAATTAGATGATACAAACACCCTTTTGAAATTATTTTCTGAGCTCTAAGGTAAGAAATAAATCTCTCTTTAGGGACTAAGGAACTCTCCTACAATCCAGACAAGCATAGCACGAATGAATCCAATCCATCCATATGATTATAGCAAAATCAACCATATCCAGCTCTATCAAATCCACCAATGTCTCCCTATTATGAATAGACAACACACAACCCCTATATATTTTTCTAGAAACTATAGAATTACCCACCGTAGTCAAAACAAAAAAGGGGTCAAAAATACTTTCACGACCAAAACTGAAGTGCACAGCCACATGGGTCACATAAAAAGGTAAAACCTAGATCAAGAAAATAGTAAATATCATGAGAGAAGAGCTATAACATACCAGCGACAACGTCAGGTGATGTCTTAGATTCTTGACGAGTAGCAAATGCATAGAGGCAGTTTCAGCCAGCACCAATACCAGAAGTGGCGCCCTTAGGAGCTGAAGCCAAACAAGTGGCGATCGAAACCTTGTTAGTTGTAGTGGAAACGTTACAATCTCGCTACATATGACCAAATTGACCATAATTAAAGAACTAATTTCTCCCCTCTTCACAATAACCACAGTGAAGCTTCTAGAAAAATCGACAAAGAGGATATAGTGGAGTTTACTGAGCTCTACTAGCTTGAGACTGGGTACCCTGTGCCTTAGAACCACTGCTAGTATGAAAACAACAATTACCTAAAGTCCTAGGATAAGGAGCATTGGAAGATGAATGTGAATTTCCCCAATTCTTCTTATTAGTCCACTACCTACCATCTCTCCCACTTTTCTACTGATTTGCACCCTGCTTTGCATATCTAAACTTCTTGTTTTTCCTCTCTCTCATCTTTACTTACTTCTTCTTTTCATCCTCTATCTGCTGCATATAAGCCACTAGCCTAGAGATGTCCATATTATTATTCAACATCGCAGCCTTGCATTCCAATACCAAGTCATGGGACAAGCCAAAAGCAAACTTCCTTATTCAGGACCTCATACTCGACACCAGTTGAGAAACATAGCGAGATAACTGATGGAACTTAAAATCACACTCCTTGACACTTATCTTATCCTACTTCAAGTTCACAAACTCTTTGGCCCTAGTTTTCCTCAACTCCTAAGGAAATAAGTGATCAAGAAAAGTACCTGAAAAACCATCCCACACCGCCCTCTCAACATCATCACCCCTCATCAAGTCCCACTCCTCATACTTTTGGTAAGCTATATTTTTTAACTATTAGGAAGCAAACTCTACATCTTTAAAATCCATAGCATGCATTAACCTACAGATCTTCTCCATCTTATCAACGAACCCTTGGGGATCTTCCTCAACCTTAGAGCCTGTAAAGGTTGGGGGATTCAACCTCATAATTGGACAACCTAGGTGATCTCAGATGAACAATCAACCTAAATGACACGACTAGACTAATGAGACTATGATGCCACCAACTGAGCAAGCATATGAACAGACTGATGAAACTCCGGATTAGGGATATCTCCCTGGGGTGATTGAGCATAATAATAACCATCCTGAGTAGACCGAGGAGGACTAGTAGAGACCGGTGGAACCCAACATAGAGTAGTACAATCAGGAGAAGGGGTCTTAGACTGGGTCAACACTCCATAAGCAGGGTGACTTCCTTCCATAATTTTCTCTGGTAGGATAGAGGGTCGAGCAGAGTTTCTATGATCATTAGTTTTTTCGGGAGGCATGATCTAAAATATCAGCAAGCCAAGAAGTAGAGAAGTTTCAAGTCAACAAGACTTTATAGCCCAAAATAGAACATAATAAAGGAAAACATTCCTAAATACCTCGTAGCCTCCCCCTTATAAGTATGGCGTGCTACATACCCATAAAAAGGACTCTACTCTATATGGATTTGTGAACACCCAATGACCCTGAACCGTGCTTTGATAACAAGCTTTTCACAACTTAAGCTAGGTCCTAATCATGATGGGTATCCCAAGACCACCATGGATCGAAGACCACCCCCTTAGTCTAACCTTAAGAGCATAATAATAATAAATAAGTAAAAGCCAATAAAGATAGCAATGAATGATCAATATATATCAAATGAAAGTATTAAGAATTTAAAACCAACATTCCAACCCACATTTATCCACGAAAGCCCCTAAAACTATAATACCAAACTAGGTCGAGACATGCAATCATGACAAACGAGAGTTCACAATTCCTAAAATCTGAAAAAAGAAACCTAGTGAAATGGTAGGGCTTTCTAAAAGAATGAGGCTCACCACTTAATAGAAATAGCCGACATACCATACCACGTAATGATGAACATGAGTAATAGAAAACCCTTCGGAATTTACATCTTGAAATGAATAGCATCCAGGGAAGGTCAGTGGGATAAGCACTAGTATGTAATTCAGGGAAAGAGATAAAATAATGTCATCCAAAATCAGCCAAAACAAAATGCACATATTCATGTATACATATATAAAATGTCAAAATAGGGTACAGGGTAATAAACATGAGAGTCTAAAACCATTAACCTGGACTATATAGTTCTATCCGTCCTAAGGACACCCACGGGCTATATAGGTTTAGCTACCCTACTGAAAGGGCCCTAGGGCATGTTAGCCGAACAAATTGAGGAAATATAAAGGAGATCTAATGACACCAAGGTTCTATCCATCCCAAAAATAACATGTGTGAACCAAGCACACGGTCATATGAACCCCCACACCAGTAAATATGGTTTCTATATTCATGGTGAGCTACACAAAACCCTTTAGTCCAAATTAAAATAATTTTGCACATAACATCAACCATAAACCAAGGAGTCTCATATTATGGCATTTTCCATTTGTCATTAACATACCAATTATGCTTGCAATTTACATTTCATTGTACCATAACCAATCTGTTAACCATTACACTCAGGTTCCATTTTAATCCAAAACCATGGCAGCCAAGGCCTTTCAAAAAATATTTTTATCTTTTTAGCCTTAAGTGCAATGCAATAGTTAAAAAGGACAAGCAAATTCATGCAATATATCCATATTCAGAATCAATTCACAAAGTAGGTTGAGGTTAATACAAGTTTTTAGCCTACAATTCATCCATTTGGGGAAACCCATGCCCCCCATTCCGAACCATACCATATTGACTCAATTCATCCCCTTAAGTCAAGCATGAATAACATGTTTAAAGCATAGGGAAAGCCATTCAATTAATAATCAATCAAAAGCCCTCAACCCAAGTTCTAACCCAATAGTTAAATTAAATGATATTTAGATCAATTTATACCATAATGAAAAATACATGTTTAGGGAAGAAAGACATGTTTGAAATACTAAAGAAATTGAAAGAAATCCAAAGATTGGAGCTTGGAGAATGCATTCCTTATGAACCCTAGTTTTATCTTTCCTTTGGGAAATTTAAGATGAAGAGAGTGGGTTTTAATTTGAGTAATTGAGGATAATTGACAGCGCCCGAGCACACACGCAAGTGTACGTGGTCTTATCAAGTAATATAGTAGGCTTCAAGAAAGTCGAATTTCGATCCCACAGAGACTTGATTTAACAATGATTTAATTCTAGTTCACAGTTTAGATTAATTTAGTGCAAGAGTAACCAAAAAGAGAGTTTCGAAATTAAAATTAAAGTAACAATGTACAAATAAAAATACTTGGAATAATAAATGGAGTAAAAACCAGGGTTAAAGCACTCTGAACAATCATACTATGTTATTGAATTTCATTCGTTAACTTGCTTATCTTGGTTGTTGATTCGTAGGGTTAATTGCATGATCATGGTTTCCCAACCTCTAATCTTTTACCTAATATGGACATTACAACTACATCGTTGAGCAGGGGTGTAATAATCCTATTAAGTGAATTAAAGCTGTCATCCTATATTTGAATCAAGTAAGGTATCTAAGTACATCCTTATCCTAGATGCTAAGTTTAATTCTTTGTTTTATAAAAGAATGAAAACCCAAAATTTATTTATTTCCATGTTCTATCTCCGTATTCCCTCTTTCGAGATCAAAAGGTCGACAATATATGTATTCTAAGGGTCGTGAATCCTTAAAATAATTAAATCAAGAATAAACAAATAACCAAATATGATAAGAAAAATTAATCAAAATTAATCCAAACCAATAGTACTCATGTTCTTGTCTTTAACCCCGTAAAGAGGGCTTTTAGTTGATAATATTCATAATCATGATCCAAATAATTGAATACATGATATGAAAAATTAAAAACTAAATAAAATAATTAAAACCTAATTAACCCGTGTAGCATCCACCAAAATTATTCCACTGTCAAGGTGTCCACAAAAATAATCCAAGCCACCGAAAATTATTCCAGGTGTATATATATATATTCCATAATCCAACTTCATATGGGAATTAAAATATTCCAAATACTAATGGGATTAATATCCTTGCAAAGGTCCCAAGAGAAGATTCCCACTTCACTTTAATAAAGTGTGCAATGTTATTATTTAATAATAGGATATGCCTAATCATTGTCGGCAAAAACTTTGAAATTTAGCAGCGCATGGAACACATCGACGTGACGCATCGAGTCCGCGTCGATGTGCTGGAATTAGCATTGAAAAATTCTTCTAAGTGTAAACTGTGTGACCATCGACATGACGCATCGAGTTTGCATCAGTGTACTGGAATTTGCATTCAAAATTTTAATCAAGTGTTGATCGTCCTATTCTTTGCCCATGCCTTTTGTAGTGTATTTTCAATGAATTTTCAGCCTTTAAATCATCAATATATCACCATATTCAGATCACAAAGCCTCCTACAATATCACACACCATAAATTAAAGATTAAAACAACACAATATTCTTAACGACGAATCAAAACAAAAGGTAAGATAAGGGAAATTCACAATGATCTTTCACTTATTATTCCGACTCTTGACTTAATAAAATTAAACTTTGCACATTACACACAAGTTATTCCACATAAAATTACACCATTAAAATATTTGGAACAAATTAAACAGATTAGAATCCACCAAAATCACTAGACACACGCCTAGCTCAAGCTAGTAAAACTAGTTTCCCTGGTTGAACTCTAAATGACTCAATTAAGCACAAACTTGTTTGAAAAATACTTTGAACATTGTAAATACACACTTGGACACTTAAATTCTTATTTATATCAATATGAACACATTAAGAACACGAATTTCTCTCAAAACAAGATTAAATAAGCTAGAATAATGAACTTGAAGTGCATAAAATTACCTCAGATCATCACCCCACACTTAAACTCTTGTTCTTCCACGAACAACTCTTTAATCTAAGCATAAATATATGAGGTGACGCTACACTTATACTAAAACAAAGTCACTCAAGATATTATACAATGACTACACGGAATGAAAGTTTCTACACAAAGCATGTTATTTACACAATTGATAGCTCATGAACACTACTCCAAAACATCCTAGCCTTAAGAATTGACTCACCTAGTTGGCAAAGTCATGCTTATGATTCAATCAAGGACATCATACAAATCACCCATATTCATAAAACATGTGCCCTCACAACAAGAGAGTTACCCATAATCACTCACAATAATGCAATTTATAACATAATGGGTACAAGAATCAAATTACGCCCACTCTCACAAAAAATTCACAAGTTACACACAAGGAACCATAGGCTTGACCTTAGTGCAGCGCTCCACTAATATCAGAATGATGAACTTAAGATCAATTAGGACTTTTCCAGTTTGTAATGTAAGATATGGGATGGGTAGGAACTATTTGGGAATAGTGACTAAACTCTCTAAGTTTTTCAATACACTACATTTAACATTTAAAACCAATATTCAACAACCAAATTTCACTACTTTGTCTACCCCATGCTTTAATTTTTGGCCCTATCTCTTTTAAATATTTTCACAAACACTTGGCGGATGTATTATTTATTACCATATGAATCAATATTTTTTTCTTTTTTTCCACAACCATGGTAATATTTCTAGAATAAATTATATCACACCCATCTAGCATACATCAATTATCAACACCAATAACTATTATCTTGGGGCACGATTTTATCTTTTTCTTCTTTAATTTCTCAAACTCCATACTCAATTCATTTTTCATTACAGCACTTAGGAGCTTTTTGGATCAAATTACGGTTTACCAAAGAAAGGGTTAGGCTACATATGAGGCATCCAAAGAAAAAGCTAAAGGCTTAATAGGGGTTAACTAGAATTATGCACAAGGTAGAACAAATAGAAGGTATAAAACTAGGCTATCAAAGAAATGCCTATATCTTCTCCTAAACTCACATTCTTTATTTTTCTTGACACACACACCGGGAAAGTTCTAGACATCACATGCAACAAAGAATATACAAAAATCTCACATGCACATGGAACATGCTCAATTCAATAGGATCATCATAGACTCCCAACTAAACAATAGCATAAATTCAAATTTAAGCCAACAAGTATAAGAGTCACAAACATGAGCCTAAGAGTTTCAAAAATAGAAATTCACTCAATCAACATGCTTTTACAAACAAATCCACTTGCATCATGTAATCAAAAATAGCACCAACAAGAATATCTCACTTATTCCCAACCTAAATTTTTTAAAAATTGAGACAAAATTTAGAAATTTCCCCACCCCAAACTTAAAAATCTACTTTGTCCCCAAAGTGAACTTAAAAGTAAGAGATAGAAATACTCCCTTAGGCCTCTAAGCCTAGATAGTATCATATTTACACATAAATAAGATCCATGGAACCCCGCACTTAGTCTTCATCCTGCTCCTTAGCTCAAGTTTATGGTACTCAGACTTTCCATTAACCTATGACTCAATCAAAAACAAAAACTACATGAAATAAAACTAAGAAAAACTGAAGAGAAAACATACCTAATTAACTTAGGTTACCTCCCAAACAACATCTAATTTAGTATCGCGGCACGTCCCAACTCAACTCAGCTATATTCCTTTACCCTTTTACTCCCTTTTGGGAGCCATTTTTTTATTCGTTTCTGACATCTTGAGTTTGGACTATCAAGGTTAATATATCTCTTCACTTCAACCTTCATCATGTTGGACAATAGTTGCTTTAGCTTAGGCCGCTCAATTAGGTAGTGCGAAGAGGTCTTTGGTGGATTAGCCACCCGACACTCTTCCCCTTCAATAGAATTGATCAAGAATAAATCTTTATATTAGGAACTTTCAATGGGTGATTTGTAAACATCAAATACCACCTCTTCTTCATCTACCCTCATTTTGAGCGTGCTTTCTCAAACATCAATTAAAACCCCTCCAATTGCTACGAATGGATGCCCCAAGATGATTGGTACTTGCTCATCTACCTCAAAATCAAGAACAAAAAAGTCAGTAGGTATAATGAATTTACCAACCTTTATGAGGACATACCCGATTATACCTTTCGGATATATAATAGATCCTTCTGCAATCTGCATAACCACGGGTCTCAATTTAGACTCTCCCAAGCCCAATGTTTTAAACAATGATAGGGGCATCAAATTTATTCTTTCCCCTAAGTCACTTAGTGCATGGACCTCTTTACTCCCAATTTGAATAGGGATAGCAAAATTCCCTTGATATTTTAATTTCTTGGGGATTTTTTGTGTCATTACCACACTACACTCTTTAGTGAGTATTATTGCTTCCATATCTTGCAATTTCACCTTCTTCGCTACCACATCCTTCAAGTACTTTGCATACTTAGTCATACTCTGTAAAACATCTAGCAAAAGTAAGTTAATATGAAGCTCTTTGAATATATCAATGAACTTTTTGAATAGGGTATCCTCCTTCACTTTTATTTACCTTTGAGGGAAGGGTAGTGGCAGTGTCTTCTTCACTTCTGATTCAACAACTTTTTCTATCAAGTACTCAAACTTTCTTGAATTTTCAGCAATTCTGTCACTTACCTATTGGTTCACCATATCAGCATCTACCTCCTTTATTGACTTAGGAGGTTCTCCTTGAAGCTCCTTACCACTTCTTAAGGTGATTGCCATAACCTGCTTTGGATTTTCTGTATCTGCTGGCAACCCACCTTATGGTCTTGTATTTAGTACGTGTGATAATTGGCCTACTTGCAACTTTAAACTTCTTGTGGCCACTTGTTGATTCAGTAAATCTTCCTTTTGACTTTTCATATCCGCAACCAATTGTGCTTGACTATTTAAGAGTTATTTCAACATCTCTTTCATATTGCTCGTTGACTGATATAATTGGGTCTGCGAATGTGGGGCATTCCATGGATAATTTGGTGACTGAGTTTGCCACTTTATGTTGTAGGAATTACCATAATTTAGCCTTTGAGTATTACCTACATACATCACAGATTTTGGATTTGAAGCACACATGGTCGCTGCATGACCACTATTTTTGTATACTTCACACCTACCTACAGCTTTTTGGATACCATTGACTGTGACTGCAGGTTGTGTTCCTCCCAACTTCATGCCGCTGAAATGAGTGTTGATCAAATTTTGTAAGGCAGAAACCTGTGCTGATAAGGCTGTGAAATAGTCCACCTCTAGTACGCCCACAATTCTTTTCGTGGAACTTCTAGAATCTGAATGCCACTCTGGATTTCCTTGTGCTATATGGTTCAGTAATGTGTACAGCTTATCATAAGTCAATTCCAGCACTTGACCACCTGTAGCTGAATCTAGAAAAATCTTTGTATTATGATCAAGAGCTTCTACAAAAGTATGAGCAAGTACCTCATTGGACTGTTGGTGGTGTGGATACTCCCGAAGAAGAGCCTTGAAGCATTCCCAAGCATCATAAAAGTTTTCATCAGGCTTCTATTTGAAGCTCATTATCTCACAGCGAAGTCTCGCAGTCTTGCCTGATGGAAAGAATTTGGTGAGGAACTTTCTGGCTAATTTCTCCCATGAAGTAATTGAATTGGTTGGCTCCACATTCAACCACCTTTTAGCTTTCTCTAAAAGTGAATGGGGAAATAGTGTCAGCCTCACATAATCTGGAGTCACCCCATTCGGAGTAAATTTATCAGTAAGCTCAATGAAGGTATGCAAATGGACTTGTGGATCATTGTGTGAAAGCCCTGCAAACTGTCCACTCCTTATAAGAAGCTGCACCATATTGTGTTTCAACTCAAAATTCCCCTCAGCTGCTGGTCTTTGAATTGGGGAAGTCCAGTTCATCGTAAGTGGGACTGCCACTTCCCTAACTGTCCTTCGCTTGTTTGTTGCTCAGCCATTGAAGCAGTAGTCTCTTGGTTGTCTTAGATTTAAGGAATTCTGGGGAGAAGGATTGCTTCTCTCCTACTTTGGTAAAAGTTTTTCTCGGGTTCGAAGCTTGGTTCTACCAAATCCCGATCCATTTCCAGCTTATCAACCTAAAAAACAGTTTCCTACGATGATAAAACCAAGACCAAGCGTAAAAACACAAAATAAATCTTAAAAGTAAAACTAAAATAAACAATTTCCAAAATTCAAATCCCCGGCAATGGCGTCAAAAACTTGACAGCGCCCGAGCATAGAAGCAAGTGTACATTGTCTTATCAAGTAATATAGTGGCCTTCAAGAAAGCCGAATATCGATTGCACAGAGACTTGATTTAACAACGATTTAATTATAGTTCATAGTTTAGATTAATTTAGTGCAAGAGTAACCAAAAAGAGAGTTTCGAAATTAAAATTAAAGTAACAATGTGTAAATAAAAATACTTGGAACAATCAATGGAGTAAAACCCAAGGTTAAAGAACTACGAACAATCATACTATGTTATTGAATTTCATTCGTTAACTTTCTTATCTTGCTTGTTGATTCGTAGGGTTAATTGCATGATCATGGTTTCCCGGCCTCTAATCTTTTACCTAATATGGACATTACAACTACATCATTAAGCGGGGATGTAATAATCCTATTAAGTAAATTAACTCTATCATCCTACATTTGAATCAAGTAAGGCATCTAAGTACATTCCTGTCTTAGACGCTAAGTTTAATTTTTATTTTATAAAAGAATGAAAATTCAAACTTTGTTTATTCCTATGTTCTATCTCCCAATTCCTTCTCCCAAGATCAAAAGGTCGACAATATATGTATTCTAAGAGTCGCGAATCCTTAAAATAATTAAAACAAGAATAAACAAACAACCAAATATGATAAGCCAAATTAATCAAAATCAATCCAAAACAATAGTACTCATGTTCTTGGCTTTAACCCCGGAAAGAGGGTTTTTAGTCGATAATATTCATAATCACGATCCAAATAAATGAATACATGATATGAAAAATTAAAATCTAAATAAAATAATTAAAACTTAATTAACCCGTGTAGCAGCCACCGAAATAATTCCACCATCACAGGTGTCCACGAAAATAATCCAAGTCACCGAAAATTGTTCCAGATGTATATATATATATTCCATAATCCAACTTCATGTGATAATTAAAATATTCCAAATCCTAAAGGGATTAATATTGTTGCACGGTTCCCAAGAAAAGATTCCCACTTCACGTTAATAAAGTGTGCAATGTTATTATTTAATAATGGGATATGCCTAATCATTGTTGGGGAAGACTTTGAAATTGAGCAGCGCATGGAACACATCGATGCGACGCATCAAGTCTGCATCGGTGTACTGGAATTAGCATTGAAAAATTCTTCTATGTGTAAACTATGTGACCATCGACACAACGCGTCGATTTCGCATCGGTGTACTGGAATTTGCGTTCAAAATTTTGATTGTGTTGATCATCCTATCGTTTGACCAAGCCTTTTGTAGTATATTTCTAATGAATATCCAGACTTTAAATCATCAATATATCACCATATTCAGCTCACAAAGCCTTCTACAATATCACACACCACAAATTAGAGATTAAAATAACATAATATTCTCAACAATGAATCAAAACAAAAGGTAAGATAAGGCAAATTCGCAATGATCTTTCACTTATTATTTCAACTCTTAACTTAATAAAAATGAACTTTGCAAATTACAAACAAGTTATTCCACATAAAATTACACCATTAAAATATTTGAAATAAATTAAACAAATTAAAATCCACCGAAATCACTAGACACATACCTAGCTCAAGCTAGTAAAACTAGTTTTTCGGGTTGAACTCTAAATGACTCAATTAAGCACAAACTTGTTTGAAAAATACTATGGACATTGTAAATACAAACTTGGATACTTAAATTCTTATTTATATCAATATGAATATGTTAAGCACACGAATTGCTCTCAAAACAAGATGATATCGTAGTGCATAAAATCACCTTAGATCAATAATAGGGTCCCTTAGTATTTTTAGGTTGAGGGAAATAAGTGTAAGGGGAGAAATGACCAAAAAGTCCTTAGTCAAAACATGCAGGAAAATTGATTTCAGTCATCACGAAATAGGTAATACTCTTGACAACTGACCAGGAGTCGTTACCTAGACTCATTACCTGAGGGTCAAATACCTGACCCCTCACTGTTATGGTCATGAGTCACTCACCACATCTCATTAACTATCATCTCAAGTCATGACAAATACTTGTGATCAAGGCAGAAAATCTTGGGCTACTAATTTGTGAGATATTGAGCCCCACACTATGACTCATGATTAGTGATAACGACTCATCTCTTGTATCGTAGACATAGCAGTGTTGTCAACACTTTAAAAATTTTGAATTAAAAAACTTGGGGTATTACAGGACTATTGGCCCTTTTACATAAATTTAGATCATGGAAAACACATTATCATAACATAATTCATAATTAAGATGTCCATCTCATCATATCATTATAGCATAATTCATAAATCATGTTATCATATCCTGAAGTTCATATTCATTTATCATGAAAATTATATCATAAGTAGAAAAGCTTAATACTTTATAAATAATGTAATATTCATATTATTTATTAAAAATGAAAAAAATCATGGTTCATAATCATGAGAGTTATTTCATAAGAAAATCCACAGTTGAAATCATCAAACTCAATTTTTCCTAAAGCAAAATGATACTTTACGTATCTTGTACTATCACGATGACAATCCTGGAACTTATGGAATTGAAAATACCATATGTTTCATAGAGGGTTCATAAAATTTCATAAGGACCAAAATAATTCGACACCTGAAGATTTTTACCCTAATCGTAGTTACTCTGGAGGGGGAGAGAGAATTTGAAAACATATATATTCATGGAGAAATATGAGATGGAGGATAGACTTACATACTTTTGAAGAATAGATAATCTGGAGAATAAATTAAAGATTCCTTGCTTGCGTTCTTAGAGCATAATTAAAATTATTCTATTAGTTCGGAAGAGTAGAGAAGAATAATATGATAATTTTTTAGTGCTTTTCCGTTATTGAAAGGGGTTGTATAAGTCATGTGGAGGTTACATAATAGGTATAGGATAAAAACACTCCCCAGTAGAATGATGAAAAAGTAAAGAAAAAAATTAGTCGAGATGGACGTGGGATGCCACTCTGCCCAATGCTCTAAAATGGTGAACAATTATTCCTAGAAAGTTTGAGTAGTGGGGTGATTTAGTGTCCATATCCTTAGTTTCTTCCTGGTAAAACTATATAATATTTTACTCAAAATTCAAAATAATGAGAAGTTGGTGGTATTGGAAACTAGACTCAATGATCGTTAAGTTTCTAGGTAATGACCCATGTAACTCGTTATATTGTGGGAGGACTATTAGTTTGAAGTTGACCCTAGTAAAACTTATACATAAACTTAATTGGTAGAGAAGCTTTCAACTCAATTTTGTTCTAAAGATTTCTTATGACCTTAATTAACATTTGATACAATTTCCACGCTTAAAACTTGACCTTTACGCCGAAGTACAATCAAATTCACTGGGTTTGGATCTAATTACATGTTAGGGTTTTTTCCCTAATTTTATTACCAAGTTTAAGTTTTACTTTTTCTTGGAAGGAAAACAAAAGTAACCATAATTACTTTTACTTTTTCTGAAAGAAAAATATAATTATTTTTTCATATTTGTCTAACCTCTTTCTTCGAGGAAAGATTTTTGTCCTCTATAAATAGAAAACACCTCTTCTCATAGAACAACACATTGGAAATATATACGAAGAGTAAGCGAGTAAAGAAAGAGCACTTGAAAGAGGACTTGGATGAAAGATGTCCAACACTCAGTCAAAAGAGGGGTTATCCCAAAATTAAGTCGATAAAGAGAAGAAAAAGATGAAAAGAGTTGCCGAAAGGTTAATTAATGAAGAAGAGGTTGATAAGTGTGTACTTGAGAATACCCCTTGACAAATCAATGAATGACAACATTGTTCCACGATGATAACTAAGGCGTTGTATGGGAGACAACCTACAAATGCTACAAGAATGGCTCGTATCCTTTTTATCATTTTTTTGTAGTATTGATGTTAGTTTTTGCATATGAATAACTCATGCATGTGTGATACTTTGGAGTGCTTAATATAATCTTAGAAAGGGGGAAGTATGCTAATTTAAGTTAAAAACTTAACAAAGATTAAATAGGTAAAAATTGATCAGAAAAGCTGGACAGGGGGAAATAGAGGAGCAGAACTACCCTCGGTTACCGCAATCGCGGTCCCTAAGAACAATTATGGTTACCCACATGTACGCGATTATGGTCGGTCAACCACAATTGTGGACACCATAGCTAGTTGATCCACTGACTCCCTCCCTAATTTTCTTACACACTCGTTTAAGTTTTTGCATTTAGGAATTGCCCAATCTTGAGGAAAATAGTGATGATGCAGAAATTGAGAATGATAGAGGTCCTTGATGGGGTTTTAGGGAGCACCCTTATCTCTTGTTTAGACTTGATTATTTATGTAGTAGGGACACTTCTACCTTTTCAGTTGGGGGTGTTTCCTTGCTCATTTCATTTGGGCTTGTATTATTTCTACATACTTTTCTGCTCTTTTAGATAATCCTTATTTTTATTCAGGTTGTGATATTTGGACACTCTAATGATTCCCACACTTGCATGAATTAAGTACTTTTTTCTCGGTTTGTTACTTTATTTTAATTTTATAGGGCGTGTCATGATTGGGTTTTAACTATGGATGCAAGGAAAGACTGAGTACCTATGGCATTAATGATTTGGGCTTGCATTTATACCCATTGGTGAAGTTTGAGTAACCATATGAGAGACTATATCTTGGGTTGTTGTGATGATTAGAAAAATATGTGTGGTACAGATACTAAAGGAAACAACCCCCCCCCCCCCCCCCCCCCCGTCTGAAAATTTTGCAAAATTCAAAGGCATAGAAGTGAGCAACCTTGTGACAAAACTTTCTCTCTTTCTATGACTCCAAAAATTAACTTCAAAAAAATAGTGAATACTCCATCTTTGTCTCGAGCGGGTAGAATAATTGAACCCCATTTACAACATTTGTATGCCATGTGTGTGAGCTTAATTGTCTATATCTCATGTGTACTTGTACCATCTAGAACTTGCTCCATTATTCTTTCAAAGAAAATTTTTTATTGTGCTTGGTTGGTAAAATGATCATAGGTCATCTTGTGATTTTGGAATCCTACTTTAGCCTAAAAATCCTACCAATACATAGGAGTTACCCCTAGTCATCCTCTTTGAGCCTTTGGACTTTTCTTTGGCAAACGCATTATAAGTCGTGACCCTTCTATTCATTCTCTCTTGAACCCTATCCTCCTTAAACTTAAGAATACAAATTGAGGCTAAGAGCCTAAGTTGGGGGTGGTGGAAAGAAAAAGAAAGTGTATTTGAGCCACGAAGTCATAAGAAAGTGCCTATGATCTTAAGCAAGTAAGAATTTTTCTTTGAAGGAAGAGATAGTCCATTAAAAGAAACAAATTCATGAATTCTAAATGTGTCCAAAGTATGAAAAAAAGGCAAAGAGAATATGAATAAAGAAAGGGTCAAAGTAGGCAAATTAGTAAAGAAAAAAGAAGTGGCCCAAAAATAGAGATTATGATATAGAAGTTCAAGGAGGGTTTACTATTATCATCCTAAGCTAATATCCTACCCTACCCTAAACCTACATTACAAGATCAAAAAGCCCTTTATGATTCTCAACCAAGTGTGGTCATTGTAGTGGTGACTGAAAATAGGGACAAGCCTATGGCATGGTACTTGTTAACATGGAAAATTTCTTAAGAGAGTGATTGTTTGCACTTAAAATTCCTTGTTGCATTATTGGTAACTAAGTGTGTAAATTTTTTCTTTCTTATGAGAAGGCATGTGAACTAGTTGAGGTAGGTGATGTTGGCATCTTCCGCATAATAAGATTGAAAGAGGTATAATATGATTGTAGTCAATATGACAGTCATTTCTAGAGTGTTGGTAGTTGTTTCATGGTTGCTCCTCAAGGTCCATTGTATCCCTCACTATTCTATTTTTATGATAAGGGGCGTCATTGCAATTCTCTTGTCCATGTGGGAAAAGCTTTCTATGGTAGCAATCGAGTTGAAGTCTTCATGAGCATTGAGAGCTAAGTTAGGGTATACATGGTGAAAGCCTCATAGTAAAGGGTAGTGTTTCTTGAGGAAAAGCAAGATTCTAAGTTGGGGGTGTTGATGAGTGGTAATTTTACCACTCAGTCGCAATAACTTTGTATGCACACTACCATGTGTTGTATATGAAGATGAGACATAATCATTATTTAAATGCACTAATGTCTACATTTTGTAGGTATACAGTTGAGAAGGTGAACATATGTGCAATGGATCTAAAAAGATAGAAAATGAGTGAAAAAAGAGTGTAGTTGGAGATCTAAAGTTGTTAGCCCCAGTTACCGCGATTGCGGTCATCAGTCCATGGTCGCAGTTAATCAAGAGGTCAGCATAACGTGGTCACAAAATAAAATTACGGTCGCGGTCAAAGATGCGCAATCGTGGATCAGCGGGAATATGCCCAGGGAAAATTTGTAAATTACATAGATGAATTCTAAACCATATATAGGCAAAAACCCTTTCTTCTTTGTGTATTGCTTACCTCATAAGATATTTTTGGATTCAAAGCTTGAAACCCTAATTGGGACAGTGTGTTACTAACTTTAGAGGCTAAATTTCTTAGGATCCTTGTAAAGAATGAATGCTTTGGATAATCCTTATGGTATATCTCTCTTTACTTTCATCATGAGTAGCTAAGTAATTTAGTCTTGGGATTATGTTGAGCTAGAGTGCAATTATGTGTGGGTATTGTTTTGTTTGCATGGATTTTAGTTGTTGAGTATGGATTCCACCATTTCTTGAGCTTATGGGTTGGAATTTAATAGATGGAAACCCCAAATCTCCAAATGGGTTTGATGGGTGAAAACCCCAAACTCTAGAAACCTTTTATCATCCTCAAAATAGGGATGAAGGTAAATATTAGGTAACCCATAACATCCTCGAAAGAGGGTTATAGAGGGACAAGGCAATGGTGTAAAATTGAGCCTATGGTTTACTACCTTTTACAATCTTAGAAATAAGTGTATTTATAGTGTAAGTTATGTCAAGAGAATCATCCTAGAAGTAGGGATGCTTGATTGAGGTTTTGCATGATTATGAAAAATTGCACACTTGTTAGGTTCTCGATAAAGCAAACAGGTGAAATCGTTGTGGTTTTGTTGAAAGATTGACCCCAATGATCTTCGACCTAGCCTATCCTTTAGTTAATAACTAAATTTCATGATGAACCAACATCAACCCATATACATTACCTATAGGTAGACACAATCCCAAGATCTTCTCAAATATTGAATTCAAAATAAAAGTTTCATTTACCAAGTGCTTGCTAAAGTTTGTTGTGAAAAGTTTCCAAACAAATCCCCCTATTTTATTATACATGTAATTTTTTTAATATTTTGGGTAATCTCATAGTAATTTTGAGAATCCAAAGTTTAAAGTCTATAATTCACTCCTTGAGATTTGACCCCAATTCAAGTTGGGTTACTTGACAACGACCGCCTCACCCTTAAATTATGGGAGTGAGTTGAGCATTATCAAAATGGCGCCGTTGTCGGAGAGTGAAGTATAGATTTAGCTTGTGTAGTGTTATTCTTACTTGGGAGTATCTGAAGTGGCTTACTTTATTTTCTTTGTTATTTTGGGATCTTTTGTAAGTAATCCTAGTATGAACGAAACTATGAGTGAAGGCACTAATCCTGTGGAGTCATTTGATGTACCCACTCATGGAGAAATCCATTTAAATGGTGGGAGTCATGCAAGTGAAAGCCATATCCTACCTCACTATAGGAATGATACATTTCATGTGACTAGTATCATGCTTTATGTGTTGCAAGTAAAGGGGCTATACGGGGCTCAAGCTTATGAGGATCCATATGTTCACTTAGGGAATTTTTTGGATGTGTGTACACCATTAAACATTTCTCATATTACTTAAGAGTCCTTTCAACTATATCTCTTTCCATTCTCACTAAAGGGTGAAGCATTGTTGTGGTTCCGCACACTCCCTACGGCTTCACTCACTTTGTGGAATGAGCCTACAAAGGTGTTTTTAGATCAATACTCCCCTCACTTTAAGGTCTATCATCTAAGAGATGAAATCATGAACTTTAGACAAAGGAAAGGGGAGAAGTTTCATAAAGTATGGGAGAGATTTCAAGGAAGTTAGCCAAATGCCCAAATCATGAGATTCCGGGGAAGTCACTTCTCCAAATATTCTATCGGACACTAGATCCTTTGAACCAAATATTGGTAAATAATAAGGAAAAAGGTTCTCTATTAAACTTGCACTTCAATGCGGCTATAAAATTATTGAGAGAGGTAAATAAATACAATCAAGAATGGCATACTCAAGACATCAACATTTTGAATAGCTCTCCATCCAAGCCCATGGTTAGTAGAGAACAAAGAAAGCAAGACAAGAAATAAGAGGAAACTATGGCAAAGATCTTGAATCAACTTGAGCTCCTAACCAAGTATGTCATAGGTGAACTCGTGAAAATGGGGAATCCCGTAACATCAAATACCCATGATGAAGATGAAGAAGCTAGGAAGATGGATGAAGAAATTTGGTATTTAGAAAACCATTTAGAGGGTTCTCACCCGGCCTATCATAGGCAAGCTGGGAATCAAGGTTGGAGGAATCGGGTTAGTAGTCGAGTTTGGAGAAATAGGGAGCATGAGTATTGCCATTTTGTGTCTCACCATGATCGGGCTTCTAACAAAGAGTCAAGCTCCATTGACGCTGCCAGATATAGAACGGAGGATATCCTTACAAGAATTTTGAATAGAGTTGAAGGAACGGACAAAATGGTCCATTTATTAAAAGAGGACTTATTTCACTCTCTAAAATTATAGTCTCCCATTCGGCCTCTATCAAAGAATTAATGATCCAAATGGGACTAATCTTAACACGTCTAGATACTAAACCTAGGGGAAATTCCACTAGTAGAACAATTCCCAACCTCCAAAACAATGACCAAATCTTAGCAATACGTGCGGATAGTGAAAAATCAAAGAAAGAGCACTTGAAATAGGACTTAGGAGGAAAGATGCCCAGCATTCAGTCAAAAGAGGGGTTATCCTAAAATCAAGTCGACAAAGAGAAGAAAAAGATAGAAAGAGTTGTTGAAAGGTTAATTGATAAAAGAGAGGTTGATAAGTGGGAACTTGAGGATCCACCTTGAAAAATTGATGAATGCCAATGTCTTCCCACAATGATGACTAAGGCGTTGTGTGGAAGGCAACCCACAAATGCCACAAGGATGGCTCGTATCCTTTTTATCATATTTTTGCAGTATTGCTGTTAGTTTTTGCATATGAATAACTCATGCATGTGTTACACTATGGAGTGATTGGGATAATCTTAGAAAGGGGGAAGTATGCAAATTTAAGTTGAAAAATGAACAAAGATTAAATAGGTAAAAATCAATTAGAAAATCTGGACAGCAAAAAATAGGGGAGCAAAACTGCCCTCAGTTATCGCGATCGCGGTCCCTAAGCACGAATGTGGTTACCCATATATCTACGATCACGGTCATTCAACCGCAATCACGGACACTGTAGATAATTGATCCACTATCTCCCTCCCTAATTTTTTTACACCCTCGTTCAAGTTTTTACATGCAGGAATGGCCCGACCTCGAGGTAAATGATGATGATGCAAAAATTGAGAATGATAGCGGTCCTTAATGGAGTTTCAGGGAGCACTCTTAGCTCTTTGTTAGCCTTGATTATTTATGCAGTAGAGACACTGCTACCTTTTCAGTTGGGAGTGTTTCCTTGTTCATTTCATTTGGGCTTGTATTATTTCTGCATACTCTTTTTCTCTATAACATGATCTTTATTTTTATTTGGGGTATAGTATTCGGCCACTCGGATGATGCCCACACTTGCATGAATTAAGTACTTTGTTCTCGAGCTGCTATTTTATTTTAATTTTAATGGGTGAGTCATGATTGAGTTCTAACCATGGATGGAAGAGAAGACTGAGTACCTGTGGAATTAATGATTTGGGATCACATTTATACCCATTGGTGAAATCTGAGTAACCATATGGGTGGTTCCCCCGCACTATAGCTCGCAATGTAAGACTATAGCTTGGGTTGTTGCCATAATTAGCAAATTATGTGAGGTACGGATACTAAAGCAAACAACCCTCTCCGTCCAAAAATTTTGCAAAATTAAAAGGCATGGATGCGAGCAAAATTTTGACAAAACTTTCTCTCTTTCTATGACTCCAAAAATTAACTTTGGAAAAATAGTGAATAATCCATCTTTGTCTCGAGTGGGTAGAACAATTGAACCCCTTTTACAACATTCACATGCCATGTGTGTGAGCTTTATTGTCTACATTTCATGTGTACTTGTACCATCTAGAACTATCCCCATTAATATTTCAAAGCTAATTTTTTATTGTTCTTGGTTAGTAAAATGATCATAGTCCATCTTGTGATTTTGGAAGCCTACTTTAGCCTATAAAACCTACCAATACATAAGAGTTACCCCTAGTCATCCTCTTTAAGACTTTGGACTTTTCTTTGGCAAACGCATTATAAGTCGTGACCCTTCTATTCATCCTCTCTTGAACCCTATCCTCCTTGAACTTAAGAATACAAATTAAGGCTAAAATCCTAAGTTCGAGGTGGTGGAAAGAAAAAGAAAATATAGTTGAGCCACGAAGTCATAAGAAAGTGCCTACGGGCTTAAACAAGTAAGCATTTTGCTTTGAAGGAAGAGATAGTCCATTAAAATAAAGAAATGCATGAATTCTAAATGTGTGCAAAGTGTGAAGAAAAATAGGCTAAGAGAATGTGAGTAAACAAAGGAGAAAAGTAGGCAAATTAGTAAAGAAAAAAGAAGTGGCCCAAAAAAGAGATTATGATGTATAAGTTTAAGGAGGGTCAAGGAGGGCTTAACCTTATCATCCTAAGCTAATATCCTACCCTACCCTACCTTAAACCTATAATAAAATCTCAAAAAACCCTTTGTGATTTCCAACCAAGTGTGGTCATTGTAGTGGTGACTGAAAATAGGGGCAAGGCTATGGCATGGTACTTGTTAATATGGAGAATTTCTTGAGAGAGTGAGTGTTTGCACTTAAAATTACTTTTTACATGATTGGTAACTAAGTGTGTAAATTTTTTCTTTCTTATGAGAAGGCATGCGAACTAGTTGAGGTGAGTGATTTTGGCATCTTTCGACAATGAGATTGACGGAGGTATAACATGATTATACTCAATACGAGAGTCATTTCTAGTGTGTTGGTAGTTGTTACATGGGTTCTCCTCAAGGTCCATTGTATCCCTCACTATCCATTTTTATGATGAGGGGCGTCGTTGTAATTCTCTTGTCCATGTGTGAAAATCTGTTTATGGTAGCAATCGAGTTGGAGTCTTCATGAGCATTGGGAGATAAATTAGGGCATGCAAGAAGAAAGTCTCATAGTAAAGGGTAGTGTTGCTTGAGGACAAGCAATATTCTAAGTTGGGGGTGTTGATGAGTGGTGATTTTACCACTTAGTTGCACTAACTATGTATGAACACTATCATATATTGTATAAAAAAATGAGACATGATCATGATTTAAATGCACTAATGTCCACATTTTGTAGGTATACAGTTAATAAGGTGAACACATGTGGAATGGATCTAAAAAAAAAGCAAATGAATGCAAAAAGAGTGTAGGTGGACACCTGAATCTGTCAGCCCCAGTTTCAACAATCGTGGTCATCAGGTCGCAGTCGCGGTCAGCCAAAATGGTCAGCATAACTTGGTTGGCGAACACAACTGCAGTCGCGCTAGTGCAGTCGCGATCAAAGCTGCGCAATCGCGGATCAGCAAGAATATACCTAGGGAAGATTTGTAAAATTACATAGACAAATTCCAAACTATATATAGGCAAAAACCCTTTCTTCTTGGTGTATTTCTTACCTCATAAGATATCTTTGAATTCAAAGCTTAAAACCCTGATTGGGCAAATGTATAACTAACTTTGGAGGCTAAATTTCTTAGGATCTTTGTGAAGAATGAATGCTTTGTATAATCCTTATGGTATATGTCTCTTTACTTTCTTCATGAGTAGCTAAGTAATTTAGTCTTGAGATTATGTTGAGCTAGAGTGTAATTGTGTGTCGGTATTGTTGTGTTTGTATGGATTTTAGTTATTGAGTATGTATTCCACCATTGTTTGAGCTTATGGGTTGGAATTTGAAGGGTGAAAACCCCAAATCACCAAATGGGTTTGATGGGTGAAAACTCCAAACTTTAAAAACTCTTTATCATCCTCAAAATAAGGATGAAGGTGAATATTAGGTAACCCTTAACATCCTCGAAAGAGGGTTATAGGGGGACAAGGCAAAGGTGGACAATTGAGCCTATGGTTTACTACCTTTTGCAATCTTAGAAATAAGTATATTGGGAGTGTAAATAATGTCAAGAGCATCATCCTAGAAATAGGGATGCTTGATTGAGGTTTTGCGTGATTATAAAAAATTGCACACTTGTTAGGTTCTCAAAAGAGCCAATGGGTGAAATCGCTGTTGTTTTGTTGAAAGATTGACCCCAATGATCTTCAAAATAGCCTATCATTTAGTTAACAACTAAATTTCATGATGAACCAACATCAACCCACATGCATTACCTTTAGATAGACATAATTCCAAGATCTCCTCAAATCTTGAATTCAAAGTAAAAGTTTCATTTACCAAGTGTTTGCTAAAGTTTGTTGTGAAGATTTCCAAAAACAATCCCCCCATTTTATTTTACATGTCATTTTTGTTAGTATTACGGGTAATCTTATAGTAATTTGAGCATCCATAGGGTTTGAAGTCTATAATTCACTTTTTGAGATTCGACCCCAATTCAAATTGGGTTACTTGACAACGATCGCCTCACCCTTAAATTATGGGAGTGAGTTGGGTGTTATCAGGGCTCCAAATTTTGATCCATCAACTTTTAATCATGGTAAGCAACAATGATATATGAAGATCACGTGAATAAGGAAGATCAAGATTATATTGTCATAAAATCAAGCCAAAAATGGGAGATTTCTTAGGGGTTTTGCCCTGATTTTCTTACCAAATCTAAGTTTTACTTTTTTTATAAGAAAAATAAAAGTAAGCATAATTACTTTTAATTTTCTTGAAAGAAAAATATAATTTTATTTTCCATATTTGCCTAACCTCTTTCTTGGAGGAAAATTTTTGACCTCTATAAAATAGAAAACCCCTTTTCTCATACCACAACACATTAGCATCCACAATGTAGTCATTAAAGAGTTTTGTTTAGGGGAGATTTTCTCCCAATAGGTTTATATTTTTCAATATTAGTTCTTCATATGTAGGCTGTTTTGACCAAATTATATTAATAATATGTTTTTCATTATAGTTTTTTTTGTCATCTAAATTATCGTCTTCTATAGTTTACAAACTTAAACTTCTGCATGACACCCTCTTGATTTCGAACCCAATATTACAAACGTAGAATGATATAAATCTTAGCTCAAAGTTCTAAGGTGTTACAGATTTTTGATAAATTTATTGAGTGTTCAATTGTACTACTATCTTTTATTATCAAAGTTTAATTGTATATTTGGTTGAATTAGTTATTGTAAAGTATTGAGGTAAGCATTTAGGAAGGAAAATTGCTAAACTTTCCTGTGCAAATTTAGCTGTCAACACTTGTTGGATATGATGGAGCGATATTATTTACGTCATTTGGAGTTTCGGAATCATGAATCATCAGTCGATTCATAGAATCGGACACTGATTTTGCTTCTTTAATTTGGTTGTCTTTTTTCCTGAATGTTGTTGTGTCAAATTTCTGTATTTAATTTCAGTTAGCTGCTCTTAACCAGGTTTATGGTATTTTGATTTCATCTTCCACAATTATGATGTATTCTTTATAATTTATCAGTATTTACTCTTAAATTCTTGTATGTTTATAACAGAAAATAAATTAAATATGGAATGATTCACCTACCAGGTTATATGTAGGTGTCATCACAACTTAGAAAATTTTAGTATTGACATTCAGGCAATAAGTTGAATAGTGAAAAATAATCTAAATCTTTTTGACAAAATACTTACACAATTAATATAGGATAAATAGTCATATTGTTTTTGAGTGACCTCTTATGTCTTAACCTACCAGCATAAATTTTGGCAAATACTTTAGGGGTATTTCAACGACAGGTACTCTAGCTATGGTAATTCATCAAATCAATAAAATAACTAATTGTCAAAGGTGAGTATATTATTTAATATAAATAATGGTGCATATAAAAATAACTAAAAACAATTAGGATTAGCTATAGATGATGGAAATTAATGTTGGGAAAGGCAAGGTAGCACTATCAAAGTGCTCGAAAGTGTAGCAGCAAAAGAACACCCAAATCTAAACTTTTCCTTTCAATTTGAAACAAGAAGAGATTAGCAAACCCAAGCAAAACAAATAATAGGCAGCAAATATATCAACCACACAAAAATGGTAAGACAAGAACAAACCAATCACAGAGACACCAAATTTGCATTGAAAATCCTTTGACGTGAAGAGTAAAAAACCATGGAATCGAAATCTCAACTATAATTACCAAGAGTTACAATATTGTTCTCCAAAATGGCCACCAAAAAGGTGCCAAATAACAAGAAACAATACATAAATCACAACACCAAACACTAGAGAAATAAAGAAGCGAAAGCACCAAAATGCAGTTGTTGTTTATGGATGAAAAACAAGATCTACAGGCCACCAAATCCAAATCCATTAGCTTCTAATAAAATATTAAGATGAGAGGAATAGGTTTTCCAAAAATCAGCTCAATGGGACAAGAAACGAAGCGGGAATTGCAATTTGAATTTGAGAGTTGTGGCGGGAAATTTAGGCAAAAAGTTGCACTCTTTCTCTCTTTTATGGCTGCTAACACTCTCTTTGTGGATGGTGAATAGGACCTAAAAAATATCTATATATATGTCCCATAGTAATGGGCCTATGGAAAAAGTGGGTTGTTCCAAATTGATCTTTATTTATCCACATAGGAAGGAAAAACGACTCATAACCCAACAATTCTCCCCTCCCGACTATATGGAGGAGACCACTATTCCGACGATCATGCAACAATCTTCAAAATTCTCTCTTGTAAAAGATTTAGTAATCATATCAGAACCATTATCATTCGTATTAATCTTCTCAAGTTTAAGCAACTTAGAATCCAACACATTTCGAATCCAATGATATCTCACATCAATGTGTTTAGACTGACCATGAAATGTAGAATTCTTTCCAAGATGTATAGCATGTTGACTGTTGGAATAAAGCACATACCTCTCTTGAGCAATACCAAGTTCCCCTAAGAATCTTTTCATCCAAAGTAATTCTTTACAAGATTCAACAGCAGTAATAAGCTCAGCTTCTATAGTAGATAGACCAACATATTTTTGCAACCTAGATTGCCAAGACACAGCTCCCCCTGCAAAAGTAACCAAATACCTTGAAGTAGACTTGTGAGTATCAACATCACCAGCCATGTCTGAATTAGGCATTCTAGGTTGCTTCTGTATTTTGCAACCAAATACACAAAGAATGGGCTTTTGCGTACCAAAACACAAACTCAGACTAGAAGTGCCACAAAGATATCTCATAATCCACTTCACAGCATTCTAATGTCTCTTCTCGGATTAGAAAGAGAACAACTAATAATCCAACAGCATGAGCAATATCCAGTATTGTATAAATCATTGCATACATCAAACTACCAAAAGCTGAAGCATAAGGAACTTTCTTCATATCTTTCTTCTTATCATCACTGGAAGGACACTGCTTCGTGCTCAATTTGAAGTGCATAGCTAAAGGTGTACTGACAACCTTAGTTGTATCCATGTTGAACCTTTGAATTACTTTCTGAATGTACTTCTCTTGTGATAACCACAACTTTTTGGCCTTTCTGTCATGGATAATTTGCATGTCAAGAATTTGCTTTGCTGGTCTTAAGTCTTTCATAGAAAAAGACTTTCTTAACTCCTGCTTCAACTTATGAATCCTACAAGCATTATGACCAACAACAAGCATGTCTTCAACATAAAGCAACACAATAATAAAGTCACCATCAGAGAATTTTTGCACAAAAACATAATGGTCTGAAGTAGTCTTCTTAAAGTCCTGTTGACTCATAAAGGAACCAAACTTCCTGTACCACTGTCTGGGAGCTTATTCCAAACCATACAAGTTCTTCTTTAATTTGAAAATATAATTCTCTTTTCCCTTCACTTCAAAACCTTTGGTTTGCTTTATATAAATTTCTTTATCTAAGTCACCATGGAGAAAAGCAGTTTTAACATCCATTTGCTGAACCTCTAAATTTAGACTTGCAGATACGCCTAGAACCACACAAATGGATGACATCTTTACAACAAGAGAGAATATCTCATCAAAATCAACTTTTTTTTCTGGTTAAATCCCTTCATAACCAATTTAGCCTTGTACCATGGAACTGGGTTACCATCTTCATGTTTCACCCAAAAAGTCCACCTATTTTTCAAAGGTTTTCTGTCTTTAGGAAACTTAACTAAATCAAAGGTATGATTACCATGAAAAAATTTAATCTCATCTTCCATAGCATCAAACCACTTTTCTTTTTCTTCACTTTCCATGGTCTCATCAAGACACTCAAGTTCTCCCCTATCAGTCAGGAGTACATACTCACTTGGAGAAAAACAAGATGAAGGTATTCTCTCTCTAATAGATCATCTGAGAGAACTCTTTGGAGCATCAATAACTGGTTTTTTATCAACCATATCAACTTTCATCGGAGCATCAACAATACTATGTTGGTCATTCTGAATATGATCATCATCTTCATTATCAACTTGATTTTCATTATCATGAAGATTTTCTTCAGGAGCAGTAGTCAAAGGAACTTGATCAACATCAACTAGGCTCTCACTACTCTGAGAATTAACCTTCTCATCTTTGTCAACATGTTTAATTGTTTGGTCTTCAAAGAACACAACATCTCGGCTTCTAACAAGTTTCTTTTCAACTGGATCATAGAAACAATAGCCAAATTCATCTTGACCATAACCAATAAATATACACTGCCTAGTTTTAATATCCAACTTTAACCTTTCATCCTTAGGAACATGCACAAAGGCTTTACACCCAAATACTCTAAGATGATCATAAGAAACATTCTTACCAAACCAAAATTTGTCAGGGACATCACCATCCAAAAAATAGTAGGAGATAAATTAATAACATAAGCAACAGTATTAAGTGTTTCTGCCCAAAAGGAATTTGGCAGCTTAGCATCTAAAAGCATACATCTAACCCTCTCAACTAGAGTTCTATTCATCCTCTCTGCTAAACCATTTAATTGAGGAGTTTTCTGATGCCGAATACCTTACTCTCTGTAATATCTATCAAAAGAACCGATATACTCACCACCATTATCTAAGCGGATGCATTTCAATTTCTTCCCTATCTGTCTCTCAACCAATGCCTGAAAACCCTTGAACACATCATGTACTTGATCCTTGGACTTAAAAAAAAATACCAGGTTTCACGAGAATGATCATCAATAAAAGTCACAAATTAAAGTGCACTACCATAAGACCTTACTTTAAAAGGACCACACTAATTAGAATGTACCAACTCCAACAAATCAAGCTTTCTTGAAGACGGATGACTCTGAAAAAAAAAATTCTATTTATCGGCTAAGCAATGAACACACTTCTTCAACTTTACTTGTTTCACTCCAAAAAGCATTTTTTTCTTAGCAAAATTATCAATCCCTTTCTTCAACCTTCTGTGCCATAACTCTGATGAAGTATCATTCTCCACCAAGTTTATCAAGCCTCTAGAAGTAGAGCTCTAAAATACGTACAAGTTAGACAACTTGTTACCTCGAGCCACAATCATCGAACCTTGGGTAAGCTTCCACTGTCCAGCACCAAGGGTGTTAAAATAACCCTCATCACTAAGGTTTCCTACAGAAATCAGATTCAAACGGACATCTGGTGCATGCTTGATATTGTTGAAAATTAGTTTGAAACCATTGTTACTTTCCAAACAAACAGTGTCAATGCCAAGTACTTTAACTTCACCATTATTGCCCATTTTCAATATCCTAAAATTACCAAGAGCATAAGAAGAAAATAATTCTTTCATTGGTGTAACATGAGAAGTAGAACCAGAATCCTCAAACCAGCTAGACTCATCATGAACAATATCAATGGCATTTTCACTATAAGCAACAAGAAGATCATTATTAGCAACAATGACAACACGATTTCATTATCACTTTCTTTCTTTTATCGTCTTATATCTCTCTTATGCTTGTAGCAATATTTTATTATATGTCCCTTTTCATTGCAGTAGTCACATGTAACATTCTTGAATTTGAACCTCGACTTGATTCTACTTTTATCTCTATTATTCGGACCTATGGACTTATTTCTCCCCCTCTCTTCAGTAAATAAAACATCAAAGTGTAAAGATAAAGAAGATGAGGCCTGATATCTTATTCTCGTCTCTTCATTCAAGACACCACTCTTAACATATTTCATAGTTACAACACCACCGGGAAAAGAATTAGTTAAAAAAACTCAAAGGGTTTCCCAAGAGTCAGGCAGAGTATTAAGAAGCCAAAGTCCCTGAATTTCTTCATCGAACTTTACACCCATTCCAAACTGCTGGTCAAGGACACCCTAAAAATTATTTATATGATTAAAAAATAGGATTGCCCTCTTTATACCTGATATTCAACAATTGTTTAAGCAGGAACAACTTGTTATTGCCAGTCTTCGAAGCATAAAGTGTCTCGAGCTTATCTCACAAACTTCTGGCATGTGTCTCATTTACAATATGGTTTCTAACATTATCTTCAAATCATTATCTAATATAGCCATAAACCTGTAAGTGCTCAAATTCTCAATCCTCATCTATCATGGATTGAGGTTTAGTAGACGCAAACACATGTAAATGTATTTTCTTGACAAAGGGAAGATCTTCCATCTAGCCTTTCAAAGTATGATAATTACTACTATTCAAACACACCATCTTGCTCATATTTGCATCTATCGTTCAAATCAACAATCACCAATAACCAACGCTAAGATACCACTTTGTTGGGAAAGGTAAGGTGGTACTATCAAAGTGTCCAACAGAATAACAGCGGAAGAATACCCAAATCTAACTTTTCTTTTCAATTTGAACCAAAAAGAGACAAGAAAACCCAATCAAAACAAAGAATAGGTAGAAAATATATCAACCACACAAAAAGGGTAAGACAAAAATAAACCAATCACAGAGACACCAAATTTACGTGGAAAATCCTTCGATATGAAAAGTAAAAGACCAAGGGACCAAAACCTCCACTATAATCACCAAGAGTTACAATATTATTCTCTAAAATTGCCACCAAACAAGTGCCAAACAACAAGCAATAATACATAAACCACAGCACCAAACACTAGAGAAATAAAGGAGCAAAAGCACCAAAATGCAGCTGTTGTTCAGGGATAAAAAATAGGAGCTATAGGCAACCAAATCTAACTCCGTCAGTTCCTAATCAAAGGCTGAGATGAGAGGAACAAGTTGTTAAAAAATCAGCTTAATCGGACAAGAAACGAAGAGGGAATTGCAATTTGAAGTTGACAGTTGTGGTTGAAAATTTGGGCGAAAATCTCTCTCTTTTGTGGCTGCTAAAACTCTCTTTGTGGATGCTGAATAAGACCTAAAAAAGATCTATATGCTCATAGTAATGGGCCTATGGACGAAAGTGAGTTGGTCTAAATTGAATTTTACTTATCTACATAGGAAGGGAAAAGGACTCATAACCCAATAATTAAATTATAAAGAATGTTTACTCATAACCCAATAATTAAATTATAAAGAATGTTTTACTCCATTGGATCATAAAATAAAACCCAAACAAAGTGATATACAGCTTTCACCATAAAACATTATTAAAGACCTATGTCCCCCTAATCTTTCTTCTCTATAATGCAATTTTTCATCTATTTTATTTTTGGCGCCTTTATGATGCGCTTTAATCATATCTTTGTACGTAAGTCACGACCATATGAGATATGATGATGACACCCTCACCAACATAAATTAGTCCCCCCACACACAAAAAAATCATAAATTCATTAATGGATGACATATATATTCTTTTAACACAATTACTAGTACAAGGACAACTAAATGATAATCTTGTTAAAGATACGTATTATATCTGCATGCATGGCCGGGAAACTAAATGTACTCCAACTGTTATAGACTATAGATATAATGTAATTAAATTTATATTTTAAATGCTCACTGCGACCTGTTTTCTGGAGAATTAGTTAATCAACATACGGAAATTAGATAGTAACGTTTCTTTCATTGAGACACATAAATCTACTACACAAATAGTAAACCAATGGATCAATAAAATAGATTATCATAATGGAGCAATCGTTAAAATCTTTTCCCTTTTTGATCTTACAAGTCTAGGTTTAGCTCAATCCTTATCCTTCATTATCCATTTATCCTATATGATCACACTTTAATTTGGAGCTGTTTAATTTTATCTTTAATTTGTCATTTGTCATTATGGCATGGCTACAATCATCACCACATCACATGAACATGTCGATCTTCTCTCCAGGGGCAACGGCATCCTCTTATCCTCGCAATTCTTTTGTGGTCGGCAAATCCATCCAATTCTGGCATATTAGTGGAAAGGGGGAAAAAGGTGTTATCTTCATGTGAGTTAAAAAAAGAGAACAATGATTTCCAACTTTGGTTCTTTTTGCCACGTTTAGCACTGGCTAAGCTACATTTAAGTCACTACTAGTTTCCATTACTTTTTGTGTTTTCTCCTTTTTCTTTTTTAATTTTTTCCGTTCAACTTTACTTTTTCAGTATATTAAAATTAATTATCCAATTAAGAAATAATTTACTTCTTTATGTCTATCTTACCGCAATTAGTACTATTCATTTTCTCTACATTAAAACGACTTACAATTAATAGGGATAGTATAGTAAATTAATTTTTTATTTATTACTTTCTTCGTTCATTTTAGTTGGTCTTTTTTATAAATAAATATTCATTTTAATTGGCGTCTTTCAAAAAATATTTTTTTTAATTTAGTTGTCCATTTTGTAAAATCAGGAGAATTTTATTATGTTCTTTCAATACTATCCCTATCATTAAATGATTAAACAAAGTGTATATACTCAAATTTATATTTTCAAAGCATAACTAATAAGGCTAATTTAGTAAAATAAAATTCTAATTAATATTTTCTTAAGAAAAGCGTCAAGTCAATAAAAGTCAAGTATTTTGAAATGGAGAGTATTTTAAATGGTGTAAAATCAAAGGTGAAAAAATTAAAGATGTACGAAGTGAGTAGAAGTTTGCCTTCTTTTTTAACTTCTATATGTTGCAAGTATTTCATTATTATTTTCTTTTTCTTTTTGGTGTGGGGGATGGGGGTGGGGTGGGGGCAGGGGGCTTCAATCATAATTTTGATGTTTTGTTCACAAATATTTGGAGAAAATTCCATTTGAAAGCTTTTGGTGTTTTTTTTTCTAGAATTTAATTAAATTATATGCATTAACATCAGTATATTTTAACGTGTGTATATAGCGGGTAATTTCACACCTTATTTTTGAGAAAAAGTCTGAAATATACCTAAATTTTGGCGAAATTTGTTGTAATACGCCTTAATTTTGTGGAGCCTTAATACCCCACCTAGATTATTTTTTACCATATTTTTGTGGCATATATTTGTTAGCTGGATTACCGCATGAATACATGCACACTGAGCGTGCAAGGATCTAAAGTGGTCCATCTAAGCAAATATATACAACAAAAATACAGTAAAAAATAATCTAGATGGGGTCATAAGGCCCCGCAAAGTTGAAGCGTGTTACAACAAATTTTGCCAAAATTTAGATATATTTCGAACTTTTTCCCCTTATTATTCTAATAAGTTTGATTCTTATGGATTGTTATTTTTAATTATTTTTTAAATGGCCTGATAATTTTATTTTTTCAGTGTATAAAGGTTAAATTGAATATTTCCCTAAATTTTCTAAAAGCTTTTTTAATTACCATTTGCAATTGCTACTTTAAGCATCAAATTTTTTGTTTACTTAACAGTTCCTATGGGCGATGTGGAATCAGGGGCGGCTCAATAAATTATGTGGTCTGAAGCGAGACTTCAAAATGAGGCCTTAAAAAAAGATTTTTAAATATTTTTTATATTTGAAGTTTATTTTTATAACTTTATGAGATGCAAAATTATGAATAAATTTGTTTTACAATCAATTTCTCTCAATTATTTTCATTTCAATTAATTGTATACTTAAATCATTTCTTTCTTTTTTGCTTCCCAAGGTATCCCACAACCGGCAAACGTGAGACTAATCCTTCGTTCCTCGGTCAGCGCATTTTGTGATAGGGAACTGGCCACAGAGTTTGCACCATTCGCCAGAGGCGGGGATCGAACCCCCAACCTCTTGCTTAAGGGACATAGCGCTGGACCACTATGTCAACTCTGGTGGTTTACTTAAATCATTTCATTTCTGTTGAGATATGTTAATCATAAGTATGATTTTAATAATTTTAATTTAAAAAAATTCTTTCAATTGAGACAATTTTATAGGGACTCTATATGCAGTATAAACATTTGAAAAAAAAAAATTATCTTATTAAAATATTTCTTATCATTCTACTCCCTCCATCCCACTATAACTATTATTTTAATTCATTTCACGTTCATTACATAAAATAACAAATATATGGTATAGTTATTAAGTTGCCCTATTTATTAGATTTTATTTAGAATTGAGAATTACTAAAAATAAATCTTCTTTGATGTTAAGAATAAAGTTGAAGATAATTGTCAACTTTAATCTTAAATTTCTAATATGATATTTTATTTGAGCTAAAATAACATTAAAATGAAATAAACTCTTAATTATAAATTTATAATTGCTAAAGAAATGAGGCCTCAAAAATTGGGGGCCTAAAGCGGTGGCTTTAGTGGCTTTAGGCTAAAGCCGGCACTGTGTGGAATGACAAATTTAACATAAGTATTAATTACCAATCATACAAGCTAAGGGGGGGGGGGGGGGTCCAAAAGAGGAAGTTCGAAAAAATAAACTGCCATTTGATCTACAGAGGGGTCATTGCCCACTCGACCTAATTCCTATTTGTATCCTAATGTCGTTTTCTTTTCGTTACTCTAGTTGAGGTAAAGAGGATTTTTTTTTTTGGTTTTCATCTAGTGTCCGATGACCGCATTGGAGCCCCGACTAATAGAGTATCAACTTTAAAATATGAAGACGTTTGAGAAAATACAACAACAACAACAAAACCAGTGTATTCCCATAAAGTGAGGTCTGGGGAGGATAAAATGTACGCAGTCCATACCGCTATCTTCGAAGAAGTAGAGAGGTTGTTTACGATAGACCCTCGGCTCAGGATAGAGAATAGTACACAAGATCGTAGTGAAATATGAAGCAGGATGGATGGCATAACAGAACTAAGGAATAAGAAATATAAAATAGGTATTAGAGAAATACGAGCAATTCAAAATAAGAAATAAGAAATAGGACACCCACCTTGTAGTAACATACACTCACAGACCAAAGACACCCACCACACCCAAACTCTCCTGACTAGAGGCTCCTACTTATGTACACAGTTCTAGGATTACTAACCCCGCTACACAAGAGCTCTTCTAACACCTTGCTACAACCCACACACTCACACTAGCTTTCTACCCTTATTCGCGACCTCCACACCTTCCTATCTAGGGTCATGTCCTCAGTAAGCTATAGCTGCTCCATGTCATGTCTAATCACCTCCCTCCAGTATTTCTTTAGTCTACCTCTAATCCTCATAAAGCCATCCAAAGCTAGCCTCTCACACCTACGCACTGGGACATCTGTGCCCCTCCTCATCACGTGCCCAAACCATCTCATCCTTTCTTCTCGCATCTTGTCCTCCACCGAAGCCACTCGCATCTTCTCCCTGATAGTCTCATTCCTACTTTATCCCCTCTAGTAAGTCCACACATCCAATGCAATATTCTTATTTCCGCCACCTTCAATCTTTGAATGTGGGAGTTCTTGACTGGCTAACACTCCGCTCCATACAGCATGGCCGGATGGATTGCCACTTTGTAGAATTTGCCTTTAAGCTTAAAAGGCACCTTCTTACCACACAACACTCTCGAGGTGATCCTTCACTTCATCCAACCTGCTTCAATACGTTTCAAGATATCCTCATTAATCTCGTCATTCCCCTGAACCATAGACCCAAGATACTTAAAACTATCCCTCTTACAAACATCTTGGGAATCCAACCTCACCACCACTTCTTTCTCCTGCCTTGAGTCATTAAACTTGAATTCCATATACTCCGTCTTGGACCTACTCAACCTGAACCCCTTAGATTCAAGGGTTTTCCTCCAAACCTTTAATTTTTTATTCACACCTTCCCGCGTCTCATCAATCAACACTACATCATCCGAAAATAACATACACCAAGGAACCTCACCTTGAATACTCCGCGTCAACACATCCATCACCAATGCAAACAGAAACAAGCTAAGAGTCGATCCCTGATACAACCCTGTCTCGATCGGAAAGTGCCCTGAGTCTCCTCCCGCTGTCCACACTCGAGTCTTACCTCCATCGTACATGTCATTAATAGCTTTGATGTACGCTACCAGAACCCCTCTCACCTTCAAGCATCTCCAAAGAACCTCCGTAGGGACTTTGTCATATGCCTTCTCCAGGTCGATGAACACCGTGTGCAAATCCCTCTTCCTTTCCCTATACTGCTCCACCAATCTCCTCACAAGGTGGATTGCCTCTGTTGTCGAGCGACCAGGCATAAAACCAAACTGATTCTCCGAAATGGACACGACACTCCTCAATCTCTGCTCAACCACCATCTCCCAAATCTTCATAGTGTGACTCAATAGCTTAATACCCCTATAGTTGTTGCAACTCTGAATGTCACCCTTGTTTTTATATAACAGAATCATCGTATACTCTATCTCCAAGCCTCAGGCATTCTCGCAGTCTTGAAAATGTCGTTAAACAAATCAGTCAACCACCTTAAACCTGCCTCACCAGTATACTTCCAAAAATCCACCGGAATCTCGTCAGGCCCCGTCTCCCTATCCCTCCGCATCCTACAAATAGCCTCTCCGACCTCCTCAACCTTAAAACGTCTAAAAATTTGAAATTACTCAAAAATGGCCTGGTTTAAGCTAATATATTTTTTATAAAATTAAAAAAAATGATTGTCTAAACTTTCTAGTTTCTACTCTAGGTTTGACATTTTAATCACAAATTACTTGTTTTAGACTGATTCATTAAATGATCTAAGCAATAAATCTCTGAGTAAATTCCCTAAATGGTCACCCGTGTTTGGAAAATTCCTTACAAATATCACTTTTATTTTATTTATGAAAAGAATATCATCCAACTTTTCTTTTTTTCCTTAAATTATACTTAACACCTCAAAAATTTTCTCTCTCCTACTTAGAATGTCATGTCATTAATTTTTTTATATATATAAATGTATAACTTATCAAACTTATTTAACTAAAGTTTTATCCTAATTCTTTTTTTAAGAAAAAAATATACATGATATATTAATCATTGAAGATTAATTTAATTACATCAAAAGCTTGGGTTATTTTATTTGATATGTAATCTTCAAAGTTTCTTTTATTTACTTATTTATTTCACCACGTAATAATAGTTTAAAATACAAGTACTTATACGAATTGGTACAATAATTTTTTTTTGTTGTTTACTTTATATACTAAAAATTCTTAGAATGTAAAAGAAATAAAATGATGGATTTCATATTTTAGACAATAAGTTTGTTATTTATATGAGAATAAAAGAATTAAATCTCCTTTTTTGAAGGAAAGAAAAATTATGTAATCTTGAAACAAATTAATTTTTGTAAGAAATATTAACAAAATGAAACCTCCTTCAGTACTATTACAAATGGATTTTTAAAATATTACTCAATCAATTAGTCTTTGCTTTTGATGGATTTAGAATGAAGTACGAACATAAATTAGTGTTTAATTATATAATAAAATGAATTATAAATATAATGATCACAAAAAAAAATGAAGAAACTAAATTAAAAATATTAATTTTTTTTCTAATTTTTTATATCTTATCTTACGGATTTACTTGATTTATTTATGGGCAATTACTTGTAAATAATTTGCAACAAAAAAAATCATCTTTTCACTATATATTTATAAAAAATTATCTTGCATAAAAAGTTGCAAGTAATCTATGTCCAAATTAAATTTTTCAGATAATAATACATATTAAAATTTTCTTATTGAATTTTGTTTGGCAAAAAAAAATACCATAGATTTGTCATCAATGCTTTTAAATAATAAATTATATTCTTTTATTCTCTATTACTCTATATTTGAAGGTAATATAATATCTTTGGGTTATATTAATCCAAAAATTCTTTTGTATAATCCAAAAAAGTGGATTGTATTCTTCTCATATAAATAACAAATTTAATGTCTAAAATATTAAATTCGTCCTTTTTATTTCTTTTACATTTTAAGAATATTTAATATATAAAATAAATAAATAAATAAATAAATAAGAAAATTAAATGAGTACCAATTTTTATAAGTACTTGAGTTTTAAATATTATTAAGTGGTGAAATAAATAAGTAAATAAAAGAAACTTTGAAAAGTACATATCAAATAAAACAATTCAAGTTGTTGGTGTAATTAAATTAATCTTTAATGATTAGTATATCATGTGTATTTTTTTTTTTAAATAGAATTAGGATAAAACTTTAGTTAAAAAAGTTTGATAAGTTGAATAGATCTATTTATCAAAAGAAAGAAACAAATTTTAATGACATGACATTTCAAGTAGAAGAGAGAAACTTTTTGAGGTGTTAAGTATATTTAAGGAAAATAGAAAGAGTTGGGTGATATTCTTTTCCTAAATGAAACAAAAATGATATTTGTAAGCAATTTTTCAAACATAGGTGACCATGTAGGAAATTTACTCATAAATCTCTCTCTCTCTTTCTCTCTCTCTCTCTCTCTCTCTCTCTCTCTATCTATCTATCTATCTATCTATCTATCTATATATATATATATATATATATATATATATATATATATTATAAGTGCAAAATTAAAAGCAAGATAAGAAGTGACATGGCAAGTTATTAAGCAGCCACGTGACAATTTTAGGACAAAGATTAACATTATTGTGATAAAATTTTTGAATTAAGAGATATTAAATATTTGAATCTGAAAATATATTATTCTTTTAAAAGGAAAAAAGTCATTAGCTTAAAAATAGAAAAGTATGATTAAAGAGTCCTAAATAAACTCTTACTATTTCAAAAATTTATTTCTTTTATATACTATAAATATATTTGAATACATTTAATAAAATAATAATAATAATAATAATAATAATAAATATTAGTACGTAGTAAAATTGCTAATCAAAAAACGGTGTGTAGTAATAGTATTATTATTATTAGAACAACAACAACAACAACAACAACAACAATAATAATAATAATAATAATAATGTTCATTAATAAATAAGTATTATTATCTCATTGATTTTATAATTATTTAAAATTGAAAATTAAATAATTCAAACAAAATTTTAACATGTCTGCAATTGGCCAGCATTTTCACGGATGTGAACTAATTTGACGTTAAATTTTCCTATTTTAGGTATTTTGGAAGGAAATTTTTTTCAGTATTTAGATAATTCAAGAAAGGAAATAATGATGACTACATTATTTTTATAAGTGATTTTAATTAGGATAACTTATCCATTTATTTGAAGCACATTAATTCACATGGTAAAATAATTAAAAGTAACTAATGATAAATTTATTAAAATTAATATACTATTAATGCAAATTAAAAGATAAAGATTAAAAAAAAATAGTTTGAAAATTTTTATAACATTTTTTATAATTTTTAACTGAGACTATAAAAGGATAAAAGATATTTTTAGAGATATAAATTATTTAAATTAGTAGTTAGATAAAGATAAAGTAATGTTATAGATAACACTACATATACATTTAAATTTTTAATAGATAAAGTTTTCTTTAAAAAAAAAAAGTTGTGCTGACTAAAATACAAGCAACAACTCAATTTTTTTTATAATGATAGTTTCTTATATTGATAATTCTTATCGCTAAACTACTTTTATTGAAAAAATAAAATGTTACATCATAGTCTAAAAAATTAATATTTTAATAGTGTAGCTTAAAATATAATTAAATATGATGTACACAGTTGCACATTAAAATAATTTTTGATCAAACAAATTTATGATTTTACTTTTTCTTTTAAAATTCATATTCAAAAAGAGAAAATGGTTAAATGCCCTCCAACCTTTACCACAAATTCCAACTACACACTTATACTTTGCGGGAGTCCTATGACTCCCCTGAACTATTTAAAAGTGAAATTATTACACCCCCAAAAGCTGACATGGCAAGAGAGTGTGTTTCACTCTCTTTTAAGCGAGTGAGAACGAAAATATATATTAAAAATTTATTTTAAATATTTTCTTTACATACATATATATAATTTTAATTATTATTTTACTTTATTAATTTTCTTTCTTCAAGAACTCAACAATAGCATCCAATCCAAGACTAATTTATCATCTCCTCCGATATAAATCACAGTAAACGGCCAAACTACACCAACTACCATTTCATTCAAATTAACAATCACCTCCCTAAAAACTCTATTCCTCTGAACACTAAGATTATTCAAACTCACATACTCATTAACCGCTTTACCATACCAAGTCTCATCATTCTCATGAAATAAAACATAAACTTCAAACAATACTCTATACACATTTTGTGGAATCTTAAAATCTATTGACTTTACATCGGTTGAATTTTCAAACTCAAATCATAAACCATATTTCAAATCCACATTTCTTGAAATTGAAACAATCAAATCAGCACCGTAATCTAAATCAACACCAATTTTTTTCACAATCATAAATTCAACATCAATTTTCATAGTTGATAAGTTAAAAAAAAACAAGATTGAAAAACGACATTTCTGCTCGGCATTGTATCAAACATTTATTGAGTATAATCTAACATCCTGTTTCTTACATACCCATAAATCATACAATTCCTACATTCTTTTGGGGCATTTCATCGAAAAATTTGTGTGCTTCCTCAACATCACTTTTCTTGAAAAAACTAGTAATTCTTGAGTTCCAATTGAACAACGAATTTGCAATTGAACTCACATAACAAATACAGAAATGAGAATTTTCATTCTTGGAGCAAATGTGTGAAGCCCATTTGAGTTGTTTATACATTATACTTAACAAAGATTTATTTTTTCTAAACTTTGGATTTAATAGTCAACTTTGAATTTAATATTTAACAAGGTATCTCACAAGGGTTTGAGATTGAAGAAATTCAGATGAAGAGAAAGGAACAAAAAAAAAAAAAAAAGAATGGAGAAAAAATTATTGTGGAAGAACATGAATAAAAGTAAATGAAAAAAAGTAATGAAATGGAAAAGGAAATGAAAAAAAGTGATAAAAACACGTGTAAAAATATTTTTGGCGCGTGCATCACACCACATCCCAAATGGCTGGTTGTCAGTTTTCGGGAGGGGGAGGGGGGGGTAATAATTCCACTTTAAAATAGTTCAGGGGGGTCATAGGACCCCCACAAAGTATAAGTGTGTAGTTGGAATTTGGGGTAAAGGGTGGGTGGGGGGGGGGGGTTGGCCATTTTCTCTATTCAAAAATAATATTGAAGAATCTTAAATGCATTATGAAATTTCTTTTATTTTTTAGGACAAGTTATAATCTTTTTGAATCTTGAGTAATAGAATAAAATTTTAAAATAGAATGTGAGAAAAAAATTTATATCTCTTGATGTAAAAATGTTTAACTTTAATTTTAAATCATAACCACTTTTAATATATTAGATTATTTTAGAGTATTATTTTAATCTATCTTTCATTTATTTTGGTATAACAAGACTTATCTATTTTAAATTTGTAATTTTAGATAAGAGAGAAGAAAACTCAATTACTTATGCATGTAACATGGAATTTTTTTTCATTAAATACAATAGGTGAATTTGAACTAATTTGAGAATATAATGAAGTAATTAGATAATACGCATATTGCTATTTATAAGTTTTAAACAGAAGAGAAAGGGAGATGGCAGAATAAAAATTTAAGTTGTTTTTGACAATTTGAAGTCTTTAAATTATAAATAATATAATAAATAAAAATATGAAACATAAAAACTTATTTTACAATCACATTGTTATTTTTCTCATATATATTTGATTAGAGGTAGGGTGGTGGGGGAGGGGGTAGATGGAGGATACTAACAATCCAATATCTTTAAATTTTGAATAATATAAGAGTAAATACATAATTACCCCCTGATCTTGTCCGAGATTTGCAAAAAGACACCTAAACTTTAACTTCGACCTATTACCCCATGATTCTTCTTTATTCCGTTGCAAACACACCATTTTTCACTGAATCTCAGTCACAACAAAGAGAGTGAACACACACACCAATTAGGTGTTGCGACGTATTAAATACATTTAATTTCATATTTTTTTTAATTTTTTTAATAAAAAAATTCTTTTTATTTAATTAACACCTCACCTTACCCCCTCTCCTCTCACCCTACCCCATCCAGCAACTACCATCCCCCCTCGCATCCAGAAGATCCCCTCCACCCCCACCCCTATTTAGCACCCCTACCCCCGTCCAACACCCCCACCCCATCAGTATCTCTCCCTAACCCCCTAAACCCCTACTCCGTCAGTATTCCTGTCCAGTTTTTTTTATTCAAATCACTTCAAAAAATAGTTTTATGATTGAATTGAGTTTTAAAGATAGTTAAATGATATGATTTAACAGAAAATGGAGCTTTAATGATATTATTTTAAAAAAAAAATAGCTTCAATGGAGGAGCTTTAATGGTGACATTGTGTTGAAGAACTTTAATGGTGTTGAAGAAGACATTGTGTTGAAGAAGAAATGATGGGTAGTTAAATGATATGATTTAATTATAAAATGGAGCTTTAATGAATGATTTAAAAAAAAAACTTTAATGGAAGAGCTTTAATGGTGATTTTGTATTGAAGAAGAAAGGGGGGTGGGTTGGGGAGGGAGGGGCGGAGAAGGGGTAGGAATAATTTTAAAAAATAAATAAATATTTTTTTTAAAGAATATAAATTATATATCAATTATTTTACACGTGACAGCTTTTAATTGGTCAAAAAGTCAAATTCAAGCCCTTTCACGCACCTGTGGTGCGTGTATACACGTAGAGGGTCAAAATAGTATATTTGCAATGGAATACAGAAGAATCGTGGTGTAATAGGTCGAAGTTAAAGTTTAGGTGTCTTTTTGCAAATCTCAAACAAGATCAGGGGGGTAATTATGTATTTAGTCAGAATATAATAAAGAAAAACATGAAACAAATTATTTTTCATAAAGATTTGGTTATAGGTAAGGTGGGGGAGGGATAAAATTTCTTTTTATTTTTTATTAAAATTGAGAGAGAAGTGAGGGGGTATGGAGGTGGAGATGGGTAGAATTATTTTTTTTTGCATTTCATTGAGAAATAATATGGTAGTTGAGCTTTTTTGGGGTAATATGATTTAGGCAAAATGGCTCGATGGACCCTTGTACTATATCCGTTTTGTAATGTGATACTTCTACTTACATGTTTGTCATCTGGGCCCTTGAACCCACTAAAAAGCAATATTTTAAATACTTTTTCGGTGAGTGTAACACACTCGCCCCACGTCAGCTGCCATGTCATCTTCCACGTCATTTTTATATAAAAAAAATATTAAATATTAAAATAAAGAAAGAAAACAAAACCCCCCTCCCCCTCTTGTTCCCTCTCTCTTCCCCTTCTTTTTTTTTCTACTCTTTCTTCTCCATTCTTCTTTTCTTTATAAACCTCCATTTTAACAACCTCCATTTACAATCTCTAACAACCTCCATTTTTACACTTACTTACAAATTGGGCATAAAATTCATTCCAAATAGCTTAAATATTTTTCTATTTGACTTAAATTTTCAATTACAGGTTAACAAATACAAATCCAATGAACCCTAATCAAGAATTTGAATTAATTTCACAAATTTCCATGATCTTCCTTTGACTAACTGTAAATTGATAATTATTTGTTTCCATGATAATATTCAGTTAACTGGAGTTGACGAGCATAGATAATTCACCCAAAGTTAGTTCCCTAAATCATGGGACGTCTTCCTTGGATGAACTTGATCCATCTATCTCATTTCTACTTTTTTTCATTTATTTTTCTTGTCAATTTGTTCTTCTTCAATTTCACTGTGTTTGTACCATTTAGGGCACTTTTTTTCATTTGGGTAATTGGGGCAGAGGTTGATCTATTTGAATTTTGATAGGTTCAACCTTCTAAGTTTATTTATTATGCACTAAACACAATTTACTCTTGCAATTATGGGTTTGCTTCATAACTTGATGAAATATGCTCCGTGTATAAAATATTGGATTCTATTGAGTAGTTGAATATTAGCTACATCCACCTTTGATTAGGTGCGGCAGGATTGGGGAAGAGAGCTGCAACTTTTGGTTTGCCAAGCAGTCAAATAGTTAGTAACTTGATGTTGTACAATTCCTGTAGCAACTAGGGGAGGGGTAGGGGTGGCTGAACGGGGTTTGGGGGAGGGGGTTAGGAGAGAGGGGCTGGATGGGGTGAGGGGTGGGGTGGAGGGTGGCTGGACAGTGGAAGGGGTTGGGGAGGGGCTTTTTTTTTTTTTTTTAAATTTATTATTTTTTAACTTTTAAAAATATATTTAAAATTAAAAAGTTGTAGTTGGGGGATTTTTTTTTTTTTTTTTAATTATTTTAATTTAAAATTAATCAAAAATTGACCCCCACTCGCACCCAGGCGCGTGCCTGTACGCACTTTGTCCTAATCAGCTATTTTAATGCCACATAGGTCAGGTCAACGGTCAAAAGGTTTAAAATATTACTTTTTAGTGGGTTTAAGGGTCCAGATGACAAACATGTAAGTAGGAGTATCCACATTACAAAACGAACATAGCACAAGAGTCCATTGAATTATTTTGCGTATGATTTAACATCCTCGAATGAACATTCCAAAATGAAATGATTAAAAATAATACTATCCACACATCGCGCAAGTATATATACTAGTTTTTAATCACTTTACAAAATTTATTGCAGTCACTACCATTAAATGATTGCAAGTTTTTACTTGAAATAATGAAAATGACAAGTACACCACTTTTATAGGTAGACAAATAAACCCACTAGATCTTTGGGAGATATGGGAAAGCCTAAAATTAAAATAGACAATATGATTTTGAATTCTCCACCTTCTTATGCTTTATCTCAATTTTGAAACTCAACCATCAAAATTAGTTCTCCCTTTAAAAAAAAAAACTAATATTGAAAAAGATGTTTTATTTATTCAGAAATAGGTAACTGAAAGTACGATTATAAGTAGGAATTATTTCTGTCAAAATTGATGACGTAAGTCAGGGGATGGATAATGTAGCGAGATCTAAGTATGGTATTCATTCGAAGAGTTGAGTCTTTTCAATTTTTTTTTATCATAATCACCTAAATGGGTTGTCTCCAACAGACATGCTTAATTCTTAGGTTGTACGGAGTTTATTTGAGTAGAGTGATACAAGCTAAACTATCGGCAACACTTTGATCCATATAATTCGAGGCCAACATATGGAAATTCAAGTCATGATAACGTTAAGGATTTAAGGATGTACTTGAATTACCTTCTTGGAGCTTTTAAACAAATAATATAATATTTGGGAAATAGCTTGAAGCTTGGGATGCTAGGAAACACAAAAGACCCTACTGCCTAGAGGTGACGACTCACGTGAAGATCAATTAAGTGCTTGACCAACTATCCCATGATCCTCCAAAGGAAGCACAGTGAAAGGAGTTCACTGCTTTAAGGTGACGGCCAGTCAAAGTAGTGATAGACAGTCAGTAAACCGTCACCCATGACTAGAATCACCACTTGTGGCTATCTTCTTAATTAGTTAATTGGGTCATTTTTGCACCTTTTTTTAATAATATAACCCCAGACTATAAATAGAAACTCCTAGGTCTTTATTTCCTAAGTTTTTAGATAATGATTAAACATGAAAACTCTTGAGAGAGTGTTTGAGAGTTTGAGAAAGATTTTGTTGCATTTTGTTTCGAAACGGTGGTTGTAAGGGTTTTTAGATTCCCTTGAGGCTAATGTAAGAGATTAGGTTCTTGTGGATAATTGATTTGGGGGATTTTTGAGTTTAATATACTCATTAGTTCCTACTTCTTTCTGTCTGCTTGTGCCAATCAATCTATCTTCTATCTTTTGTTCGCTTGTTCTTTCATTTCGTAGTTAGATTCTAGTTCTTTTAGTTTTTATCGTGTCATTTTGTATCAAAGTTGAGCTTAGAATAATTTTTATGATTCTAGTGTCTGGTTTGTCATTTTAAAAAACACAAAAAAGTGTTATTCACATTTTTGGTCTTTAGGAAATTTTGAGTTTTTGATTGTTGAGTCTTCTTTTATTTGAAGTACTAGATTAGTGTTTTCTAGTACTATTTGAGTCATTTGAATTTATTCCAAAAAAAATTGAGTGACCCACCATTATTAAAGCTTGAGTTTGAAGAAAGTTAAAGTGGGTTCTAAAATCTGAAAATATTAGTTGAGTTTTGAGGATTAAAAATGTTTGGAGTATGTTTGGGAGCTTGAAAAGAGATTGGATTTTGAATTTTGTTGAATTTCTAGTTTGTTTGCTTAAGGGTTAATTTTTGAATGTTCTTACGTTCTTTATATTCGCCATATTTTGCTGAAGAAGAACATTCTAAAAGGGTGTGTTTGATCCAAAAGAAGTGATTGAAAAGGGGTTTGTTCTTGTTTAAAAAAAGGAATATTTCAAAATTCCAAAAGAAAAAAGGATAAGGTTAGTACAAAAAAAGAATATTCTAAAAGAGGAGGGGACAAAAATATACTACAAAAGGGGGACCATAAGGATTTCCAAGGCTTCTAGAGCTTGAAGGTTTACTTGAAGAACCCCCAAGCCCATGACTAATCATCCAACAAGCTGTCCACAACACAATAATTTGGGTGATACACGATGAATTTTTTGGACTCCCTAAGACCTTGACAACCCTTTACAAATTCCGTCATAGAAGTAAGTCTTGTATCACACACTTGTTTGTTATGATGGGTACCTTGGTGATTCACCACAATCTTGACCGACCACCAAGCCCAAACTGTTACACTACTTCAGAGTACAAACCATTCTAGTTTCCCTTGACGGTTTCTAGTGATGATCCACCGCAAGGATGATGGTCAGCCACCTAAACAATCACAAAGAGACAGTCAATACCCCTTTTTGGGAAGAACCGAGAACTCTAGCAATGGACCACCACAAGGGTGATGGTCAGTTATCTAAACCGTCACCATGAGACAGAATTGTACCTCTCTTTGGAAAATTTGTGATGGCTTCCTTGATTAATCCCCACAAGGTTGACGGACCACCAACTAATTAGTCAAGTTGGAAAAGTTCTCACAAGCTCATTTTTAGATTCCAGTTTCTTTTCTTGATTCTTAATCACCTTTCCTTTGATTCTAAAGACTAATTAACAACTAGTAATCAAACTACTTAGTTGTGATTAGTTCTTGAATATGTTTTCTTTTTTGATCCTATTTCTTTTGTGCTTTTTTTTTTTAATTTTGTCATAACTTCTTGATTCAAGTCCGTATGCAATTTCTTTGAGCCGTTCAAACAAGAACCCACTTCGTTCACATATAGAAATTGACACCTTGTGTACCACCGAAGTGTAAATGACTTTCAACATTAGCCAATTTAATTTTGATGTCTACAAAGGTGAGGATCTAACTAGAGTTGGTGAGGAGCTTTTAGTACTAACCTTGTTTGTTTATTTTGTAGGTACAAGGAGTTATAAGCAAGTACGGATTTAGTAACCTCTGATACTTGTGACTACGACTTAGGAGACTATAATTATGGTAATGAAAGATATGTCTATGACAAAGATGAAGATTATGGAGGCTACGAATATAGCCAAGACCAAGAGACGTGTGAGGATGAAGGCTACTATTCTAGAGGAGAATATAAGGTAAACGAAGGATCTAGCTCTTATGGTGAGTATGGAGAGGATGAAGAGCTTTATGATGGTTCTTATAAGGAAAATGAGGCATGTAAGAAGTATTGCACTTATCACTTTGAACACGAAGGTGACATAACTTATAACCCTTTCTCTTATGCACTTTGTAAGAGTCATGGTGAGAATGAGAATAAGGATTACAACGATTCATATTGCTTATTTTATGGAACTTCTTATCAAGGTCGAATTGTGTGTGGTTATACTACTTATACTAGAAGTCGTCCAATGGAAAATATGTCATGACCAAAAAATTGATATGTCATGATGGTACTTGTCGTGGTGAACCTTGACAAATAAGTCACTCACCCAAACTGATACATATGGGAAAAAAACAAAATGCCCCCAAAGTAAGATTTCTAGAACAAAGCCGAACCACATAGATATAATAAAAGTGGAATGAATAAAATCAACATATGCAGCCATAACCCCCAAAATCATGTGTCAACAGTTTAAGAACTAATACAATTTCGGAGTCAAATACATCAGAAAAATAACCACAAAGAAAAATAGACAATTAAAAGGCATTTTCTTGTTCTGGGATCCTTTATCTTTATTTTATTTTAAATCATTGGGTTTAGACATTACTTCGGTTCTTTTTAATCCTTTCAAAATGGAAGCAACATACCCTTTTTGTGATTTCTAGGAAATAATTCTACAAGACGATGGCTATTGAAGTGACTAATTCTTGTAAATTAGGAGGCATTAAAAACAAAGATATTGTTGGAGTTATCTTATCATTTCTATCTAGTCCCAATAGGCTTGATGTTAAGAAAGAATCTCTTGCAGGAAGGATTTATCTCCGAACACTAATAAAAACATACTAATACAAAAATATAGAGGTGAACTCTGGATGTATGAATGTCCAAACGCTACCTTGAGAAATCTGAAGGCGCCCGAAATCAATCAGTCTGAGTGCATCCAAACCTAAAGTTGCACCAAAAGGGTAAAGTAGGAGTGAGTACGGTCCACTTGTACTCAATAGGTATCATAACCCATCTGAGCAAAGTAGAAAATAAAGCATACAAAATGCACACTAAGGGCATATTTTCTGCAATAAAAAAATGTCCCACAATGGTAGCCCACACCGTTTGCACTAACAGTTCTAATAAATCACATATGTTACAATAACACACCAAGATAGAACGCAAGTATGCAATATGTCACATATAAGTAGAAAAGGGGAGAACATGTAGATACAAGATCATCAAATAAAAATAAAGAAAGGTAAGACAAATACATAAATGACAGGTCAATATGGCAATACAACACAACATAAACACAATAAAGTAAGTGCTATGTATATGATGATGATGATGTACGAGGTCGTCACACAATCTCCGAGATTGTCGCACAATCCCCGTATAGACCTATGAAGTTAAGCCTCCCAATGCAAGACCCATGGGGGGTTCATCAACTCATATATAATCCACATATCTCATATATCCCCCTGACACTGAAATACCCTGGATTTTGGCCCTTGAAAATTTCTTGAGCCTTGAGCTCACTGCCTTGGTTATGACTAGACCCCAAAATCGTAAGATGTCTTGACGACTTATTAGGATGAGTCGTAACCAAATTAGTAAGTTGGTGCCTTGACATTGCTCTGAGAATGAGTGGCTCACTAAGAGACATAAGGTTAAGTTACAAGTCGTTATGTGTAATCGTAAGGTGTCTAGTGTATACCCTAATTTGGATTCTGTGTTGACTGCGACTGGACCCTATGAGTTGTAGGGTCTCATTATGAATGGGTTGGTCAATTCATAAGGTCGATAGTATATGGGGCCATAGTCACTGTGTTGGTTTCGACTTGTGGTAACGAGTCGATGTTGACTCGTAGTCAAAGACGATACTTTTTCAGTTTTTAAGTTGATGGCACTCTGGATATTTCCTACTTTAACCCTTTAGACCCCACAACTTAAAGCCTTTTTTGAGACTTCATTATCACATCATTCCCAATAAAACACTCACAAAATTCTCTCTCAAACTCTCTGTTCAAATTAAGGCTAGGATTTCAAAGAAAGTGGGCATCTAGGGTTCTAAGGGTGCTATCTCTTCCAAATTTCTTGGTATTTTAGGCATGTTACTCTTTCCTTATTGTCAATTTTGTAAAAGCATATGATCAAAGTATTGTTCATGAGATATTGATGTTGGGTTTTGAACTATGGGTTGAGGATTTTTAATATAAATTGCTTAAATGCTTTTCCATGATATTTATGAAACTATTATGCTTAAGTTGATAGTTGGTAAATGCATTGGGGTGCATGGGTGTTGACACCTAATTTTAACCTCTACAACTGAGCTCAATTCTGAGTTTCTTTAATTTTAAATAAAATAAGAACATTTATTTTATCCAAATAAGATCTTTTCAAAGTATTTATCTAGATAATTTTAGTCATTTTAAGTAACAATTATATAATTTTTGTATTTGCAATACGAAATCATATAATTTTATGAAAAATAGAATTCTAATCAAGGTTATCTGAAATATGGATTCAAATGGATAAAATCTTGATTTAAAAATAATTTATTCTCAAAATAATTTATATGGAGAATGTTTGTTTGATCTTATTAAATCAAGAAGCTCGAAATTGAATTGGTTGTTAAATTTGTTTCAGATATTGTTTCAATTTAGTCAATTTATTAAAATTATAACTAAATTGAAAATCAAATTGACCATAATTGCAACGTAATTGATCAATTGAATTTCAATTAGGCTAAATTTTAAATATAATTGTCTAAATTTCATTTATTGGCTATTTAATAAATAGCCTAAATAACCTAAATCCCTAAATCCGAATTCTATCCAAGAATATTTAAATCCCTCAACTCATTACCTATTTTCAATTAAACCATCCCAATAACACACCCAACAGACGGCCCACCTAAACCCCCAGCTGCCCCAGCCTAGAACCGACTCGGCCTACAACTCTTTTTACCTTTTCTTCTTCCTAAACAACGTACAAACAACAACCACCGTAACAATCAAAACAAACAACATTCAGCTTAAAAAACATTGACATCAACGATGTAACAACGCGCCAACAGCTGTATCAATAACATATAAAAATGACAACAACATACAAATGGCGAAACATCAACAACGTATAAAAAACTACAACATCAGCATCTAAAGAACGTTGTTAACCCGTAAAAACCTAGCCACCTCCCTCTTTACCCTTTGCCCTCTCATTCAACCATATTTGGCTAAAAATCAGATGACCTTTATAATAGTTAGTCTGTGCTCACCATTTTGGGAAATCTATTAATTCTCAACGTCTCTCCTCTTTTTCTCACTATGGAATTCAAAATTTCTCAAGAAAATCAACTCAATTTCATATTTCAAATCCAGTAAACCCTAATTCTTTCTCCTATAACTAGATAGTGAGGGATAGAGGTTAGAGGGGGAAATTCTTGGAAAAAGTTTAAAGATTCTGGGGTGCACGCTCCAAATCTTACGTAAGCAAAATTCTCGAAGAACAATCAGAAAAACAAAATTTGAAGACCTCTTTTGAACTCCATCCTATCAGAATCAAGTTTGAGTGGTGAAGCTTCGTGTTATAAGCTCGTAGCCCCATCTTGCTGCCCACAAAAAGGTAATATTCCTCTTATCTTTTAAATGGGATTACAAGATGGAACAGATCCTCGTAATGGACTATTTTTATTCTCCCAAAGTCCTCGTATCAACTTTATAATGAGGATTAGATTTTGTTCATTTGATTTTATTTTGTTCATTGCTTTGTGAATGGGTCGTCGTTGATGTTTTGGTTCATTAAACATATTTTTAATTCATAATATCAAGACAGGTTCAATTGGAATCAAGTGGATTTAGGGGATAAGTCTTTGGTTTTTACATTCCCAAAAGACCAGTGTTAGGATAAGAAATAGAGATCAATGATAATTCTCATTTCAACTTTGAAATACGACCCTTATAGCTCTTCATGGCCATAGCTGCTTGGCTGATTTTTGTATTTTCTCTCTTCCTACTTTGTCTGGTTGGTTGCGAAATTGATTGAAAATTGAAATTGAGTTTCATGTGTCCTCCCTTTGATTCATAATACTAAGAAATGCAACTTCCTCATCATTGATGGACTGTTTCCTTTCAACAAAAGTTTTTCTTTTGTTTAATTTTTGCAAGTTGAAATTTCCTCGTCATTGATTGATTGTTCCCTTTCCAAAAAAGTTATTTTTGTTAATTTTTGCAAGCTGAAATTTTCTTGTCATAGATGAACAATTTTCTTTCAAGAAAAAGTGTTTTGGTTTAATTTTTGCAAGCTGAATATTTTTATTAATCTCACTAGCTTGAGCCAAAGAACTAATTTTGGTCATAAAGTTTATGTGTTTAATTACTAGTTGTTGTGTCGAGCCTATGAATACCACTAGGACGTTGTGTTAATGTGTTAGATTAGTGACTGCCTGTGAATGTTGATTGCCCTTCACTTTACATGTAAAATTGATGGCCATTTCATTTTTGTTTATAATTTTGGTCACTATCTATTACAAAGTTGTTTCAAATAACCAACCTTTACTAAAATGTATCTCCATGTGATTAATGCATAGGGAATTTTATGAGAATGGTCTAATTTTTTTTGGTCACATTCAGGTGCAAACATGTTTGTTCACTACATCCCGAACATGCTTGCATCAGCTTTCTTTGCTAAGAATCTCCTTGGTTCCTCTTTGACATGTCTTCTTTAACATGATTTTGTCCTCTAAAAACTAGTCCCAATCAACTGCCTTGTCATGTGTGTTATTTTCTTCTCTCATTTGACCATGTTTCCTCTTGTTTTTAGCATATGTAACTAGTTTGTCTTGCTCTTTGATTTGAGTAGTTAAAAGTTAATACTTTTCTTGAATGGGAAATGCTTTGTATTTGTTTTGAATAAACTCATCTCAATGTGATTCTAATTTTTTCTTTTAATCTTTCTTTTGCTCCATGTGAACTTTTGAGAGTCAAATTGGGCTTCTCCTCCACATTTTGCGTTTTTCTATGGGCCAAGGAGGCCTATTTACCTTAAGAGTACAACCTCTAAGTCCCAAGATAGCTCTTGTGGATATCCGGTGGTATACAAAGTTGTAGACATGATACACAAATGTTCATTTGATGAAATAATGTGACAAAAAATGAAAGAAAGCTAATACACAGTGGGAAACGAGGAGGTGAATTTGGCATACAGGTGGAAGACTAAAACATATGCATATATGACTAATATATGGTCATGTATACACCAGATATACTAAAAACGTGAAGAAATGAGCTGTGATATATAGCTGATATACAGAGCTGAAAGAGGGTTGAAAAAGGGCCATTTAAATAGGCCCAAACCCAATGTTGTCCAGATTTGAAAATGGGCTAAAAAGGGGCCAAATCCCAACTTTAATTCTTGTATTATTTTTGTAACTTAATTTATCTTTGTTTATTTGTGTTAACTAACATTTTAACCAATTAATCTAGGTAAATTCCCTAAGGTGTTGCTATTTTACTTTATCTTATTTTTCTTTTGCTTAATTCATAATTTTTTTCACCTAATTTATATTGTCTAAAACGGATTAAATTTGTTCCTTCGTTTTTCTCCTTAAAACGAGCTTTTTAAAGGTTAAGAATTTTATTCCAAAATGGCATTTGTTATGTTCATATAACTAATAGTCGATTTGGATTAAAGTAACTTTCTTCAAACTCAAGAAACTAGTTTTTTCTTGTAAATTCTAACTTTTCATGATTAATATGATACTTTTAATTTGATATGCTCTTAACATTTTTTCAAAGATATTATTTATAACAAAAATGGACTTTTCTATGGTATTAATAATAAGAAAATAACTATACAATCTCCTTCCTTTTCCGTAAAAATAAAAAATATTTTCCTCTTGAAATCCAAAGAAAATTGCCACCTAGTTTAATTCCGATAGAATGTTTCTCCCTTATATAAATAAATGTCACGTTTGAATAAATAATTTTAATATTTTCTATAAAATCAAGTCTTTGCAAAATTTAGCCACTTTTAGTTAGTCAAGTTAGTTCTTTTTGGTAAACCGTTTTAAACGGATGCTCCTAAGTGCCTTAAAAACCTTCTTAGGCCGTTAATTGAACCCTTACCCAGTTTTTCTTATTTCAATGATTTATTTCTATTTTTAAATCTTTGAAGTTTCTTTAAGTTTTCTTGATATTTTCTATAAAAATCAAGTGACGACTCTGTGAATTTTCTTAAAATTATTTCAAAAATTTCTTGAATCTTTTGAAATAATTTTAAGAGATCAAAATTATTTTATTTTTTAGATGAAATCTGAAAAGGACAAAACAATGGGAATGGTGGGTGGAAATAGGGGTACAAAGAAATCCCCAAATTGATTGTTTGGTATGGATATTGGTAATAATCTCAACCCGCTTGCATAATTGATTTTGGTTTAAGCATTATCACTTGGTTTAGTTTGTTTCTTTAAACTAATGCATGACATAAATGGTTAATTGGTTAATATTGGTTTTGGAAAACCTTGCGGGGTACACGAAAATCCCCTAAGATATTTTAACAGTGGAGTCTGTAGGGTACTTGGAATCCCCTAAGTGTGGCCTAATGAAGTCGCTTGCAAGCTATGGTTAGTATGACGATACCACTTAATAATGCCTTAATAATTGACTCCTGAAATTGGTGGTTTGGCTATGCGCTAAATATTTTATTTGGGCAATAATAAAGGTTGTGATAGCTAGCCGTGGAGGTGTAAGTCTGAAGGACGAAAACTGGAAACTCATGTTTGTCAACATGAGAGTTGGTCTTGATGACCATGTACTTGTGGGGCACAAGGTAATCCCCCAAGTGTATATTCGTATGTATGTATCATAAAGGGAAAATAGTACAAGGAAATTCCCAGTCATCTATGATATCTCCAGTTCGTGCGGCTAACACGCACTGGGGACCCTTCAGGGGTAACACTGGCCCATATAGCACATGAGTGGACTTATGATGGTAAAGATACATGACCTAGGTTAAGGTTTTAAATGCATGCTAAATCTTGTTCTTTATCTCGGAATGGTATATATGTATATATGTATTTGCATATGGTTATGAGCATTGGTTTGATTTGGTTTTGGATTAATGGCATTACTTTATCCGTATCCCTATGCTAGTGTTTACCCCTCTGACCATCTTCAGGTGTTGTTTCCCCACGTGATGCAGGAACCTACCATACTTCCACTTTTCCTGCACATTGACCACGATTTGGGATCAACTCGTGAGTCAGACTAAAGTGGTGAGCTTCTATACTTTGAAAGACTCTATTTCATGCTATAGATTTCTTTATATCTTTACTTTCCTTTTGGTTTTGGTTTTGGATATGGCCGGGAGCATGTCCCAACTGGATATTCTTTGGTTTCAATTAGAGGCTTTGTTGGACTACTGTGGACATGGGCGGTAACGATGTCGGTATCGATATCTGTATTGGTATTGGTTTGTTGTTTGGTTGTTGGTGGTTGGTTTTTGTTTTAAACATATCATAATGTCTTTAAATTGATATTCTCTAATCTTGTTATATGTTCAGAATTCATTTGACATGGGGTGTAAGAAGGTTAATGGTCGGGTATTAGCGGTAGTCTCTGGTCCTGGTTGGACTTGAGATACCTGACACAGCCAGGATCTGATTTGAGTCGAGTCAAATTGGTATCAGATCCAGGTTCATGGTCAATTGGGTGTCCACAAAGTCTTGTCAAGCAGAGTCTATTTTATTGGTGTATAGCGCGCCACACTTATAAGAGAGAGGCTACGACGAATTTTGGAATATTTCCCCTTTTTATTGTTCTATTTCAAGTTATAGAGTCTGAGGTCTAGAATCTCTCTAATTCCCATTTGTTTGCCTTTCAGATCATTCCTCCAAGAAGATCTGATGTTTGTGGGAACTATTTTGTCCAGTCTAAGGACAATGTGGACAACGCTCGTCCTACTCCAGGAGTTCAGACCCGGTTTAGGGTCGTTGCTTCTTACTGACCTGAAGGATCTCCACCGGTTCCTCCTGTTACTCCTCAGGCACCTTGAGCTGATATGTATAATGCTGAGTTTTGCCAATCGATTTACTTGCTTACCCAATTAGTATCCTCTCAGGATGAGAGTATTTCTTCGGTTACTCCATCTTCTGAGGCCACTAGAGTTGGACAATTTATGAGATTGAGTCCTTCAATTTTTATTTGTTCTAGGGTGTAGGAAGATCATTAATATTTCATTGATGAGATGAAAAAAATCTTTCATGTGATGTATGCCATTGAAATAGAGGACGTGGAGTTCGCTTCTTACCAATTGAAAGATGTGGCGTACCAATGGTACGAGGAATGAGACCAGTGTAGGGGCGATGATGTTAAGTCTGCTCTATGGGATGATTTCTCTAGTACTTTTCTAGACTGCTTCATTCTGCAAGAGTCAAGGGAGGTAAAAAAGGAAGAGTTTGTTAATTTGAAAAAATTAAAGATTTTAGGCAAGGAATATGCCTTGAGGTTTCACCAGTTATCTCGGTATGCTCTGGAGTTGGTGTCTAGCATGAGGGCTAGAATGAGGATATTCGTGTCTGGGTTATCCCGAGACTTAATTCTGGAGAGTAAGGCTACTTTATTGAATAAGGATATGGATATTTCTCGGATAGTGGTTTATATACAATTATTCAAAGAGGAGAAGAAGAAGCAGGCTAAATTCAGGGAGTGGCAGAGTAAGAAATTCTGCTATTCGGACTAGGGTGGAGGTCAATAGCAAAGTGGTAGAGAAGGTGAAAAGTGGTCTAAGAAGAAGTAGGTCAATTCTGGGTCCTACTCGACGGCTAGTGCTCCTCACCCAAAGTCGTATGGTGATCGACATTTTCAGTGTGGCGACGGTTCTAGGGAACAGGATGCCCAATCTTTGTCTAGTGGAGCTCAATCAACTCTATCATATCCTTCCTACAGATTTTGTGGTCGACTACATCATGGTTTCTATAATGAGGGGAGGGATAAGTGTTTCTAATATGGTCATCCAGGGCATATTCTTAGAAAATATCCCATGGGTAAGGTTTCTTCTAGGGAAAACAAGGTTCTTGTTGCCTCTTCATCAGCTCCTGTACCAAAGGGTGCCCCTTTTGGCCTTGACACTAGTCGGAACCATCTCTATGCTCTCACTACCCATCAGGAGTTCGAGGCATCTCCAGATGTCTTTACTGGTATGTTGAAACTCTTTTCTCATGATGTGTAATGTTTAATTGATTTGGGGTTCACTCTTTCTTATGTGACTATGCATTTTGGTTTTGGTCTTGAGTGTATTCTGGACCCCTTCTCTGTTTCTACCCTAGTGAGTGACTCTGTGGTTGCTAGAAGAGTCTATAGGGGTTGTGTGGTGTTTTTTGGTGGTAAATAAACTCTAGTAGATCTGATAGAGTTAGACATGGTTGATTTTGATGTCATATTTAGGATAGATTGGTTGCACTTGTGCGATACTTCTTTAGATTGTCGGACCCATAAGGTCATTTTTAAATTCCCTAATGAACCGGTTATCAAATGGAAGGGAAGTTCCGTGGTACCTAAGGAAAGTCTTATATCGTATCTTAGATCTCGAAGATTGATTTTCAAGGGATGTCTTTACCATTTTTTCCTGTTAAAGATTATATTCTAACTCGAAGGGCCCTTCCTTACAATCCGTTCTCATGGTAAATGAATTCCTTGAGGTTTTCCCTGATGATCTTCTTGGTATTCCTCCTGATAAGGTGATTTATTTTGTGATTGATCTTGTTCTGGACACTAGTCCAATCACTATTCCCCCATATAAGATGGCTCTAGTAGAGTTAAAGAAGCTTAAGGAGCAGTTAAAGGATGACACGACCCAAATCGGGGCCTTGTCGTAATGGATATCTCAAGTTCAACAAGGACCGGAGACCACCCTTAATACCCAAACCAACCAACCAACATATACCTTGAGTCAGATGAGTTCCAAACATATAATAAGACAGAGTAATTCAAAGTGTACTGACTTTGGGATAGGTATATAACCGAGACCAACCCAACCAAGTCAGATCAACCAATAGCAACCCAAACCCAACAATAACCAAAACCATATCTCTTCCACACCTAAGTCCACAGTTGTCTATACAAAGCCTCTAAACAATGACCAAGAATATCTAGTCGGGACATGCCCTCGACCATAGCCAAAAACAAATGTAAAGAGAATAGTTAAAGCATAAGGTAAACCATAACATGAAATGGACCTTCCGAAGAATGAAAGCTCACCACTTCTGTCTAACTCAAGCTTTCCCCGAATCACCAAGTCACTAAGTAGGAGGTGTGATACTATGGCCGATTCTTACATCACGTGGGGATACAGTGCCCAAAGATGGGTTAGCGGGTGAACACTAACATGTTCTTAGGAGTAAGGATAAAATAATGCCATTATTAAAAATCAAAGTAAATGACCATATGAAATTATGTATGTATATCATGCTGGGAAAGGGAACCGGGTTTAGCATACATTTGAAATCTTAACCTGGGTCATGTAGCTTTGCCGTCATAATCCACCCACGGACTATATGGGTCCAGTGTTACCCCCTGGATGGGACCCCGTGCGTGTAAATGCATGAATTGGAGATATCATAGGGGTAGAGAATTACCTTGTACCCTTCTCCCTCTATGATTATATGTAAGTGTATGTACTGGGGGATTTCCTTGTACCCCATAAGTATGTGGTCATCAAGACCAATCCTTATGTCGGTAAACATGAGTTTCTAGTGTCAACCTTTTGGACTTACACCTTCACGGGTAACTATCACAACCCAATATTATTGCCCAATTTAAACATTTAACACATAACCAAACCACCAATTCCAGGAGTTAATTATTGAGGAATTATAAAGTGGTATCGTCATATTGACTATAACTTGCAAGAAATGTCATTATCAAACACTTAAGGGGATTCCCACTCCATTATAAAAATCATTTGGGGGATATGTACCCTACAAGGTTTTCATTATAAGTTCACTTGGGGGATTTTCGTGTACCCCATAAGGTTTTCAAAACCATCCTTAACCAATTAACCATTTTTGCTATGCATTAGTCTTAAGAAATAAACCAAAGCAAGTAGTAATGTATAACCAAAAACAATGATGCATATGAGTTAAATTTATTACCAATTTCCATTCCAAAACAATCAATTTGGGTTCTTTGGACACCAAGTCCATTCCCATCCATTTAAAACCAACCAAACTAATTTGGGTTCCATTACCATATTATGCAATACAAGGTTTTCAATAAAAGTCAAACTATGTGACAAAACCATTTTCATGGGCATTTTAACAAACATGTTGAGGGCATATAGTATTCAAAACCAAAACCAATGAACAATTAACCATTCCCATGCAACCACATATTCAAACCAACATTATAACATGAAAAACCATAAATAAAATATAGGCAAACATCATCCAACTATTAGTAACCAAAACTCCCAACATATTTTTCAAAACAAACACAAACCCACAATAATTCCATGAAAACCATTAATTAAAACATGATTTTAGTTTGAACTAATAATGAGGGAGGAATAACATGCCTTATTTACGAAGATTCACGAAGAGAATTTGGTCTTTAAGCCTCTAGATAAACACTTGAAGAAAACCCTAGCCCAATATTCTTGAGAGACTTTAGAGAGAGTTTTAGGAGTGTTTTGATCTTTCAAAGTGTGTTATGAGAGGCTAAAATATGATATAAGATGGGGGACTTAGGGGTTTTAGGGCGAGAAATGTCCGGAATACCCTCAGCTTAAAATTTGAAAAATAGGCGTAGAAGGGTACGACTAGACCTACCAAAATGTACCCACAACATACGAGTAATACCCTTCACTTATACCCTAAGTAGCAAGTTGGACTCTAAAATTATCCAACATATGACCACAAGGGACAACTCATACCCATAACATATGATTGGTACCCTTAAACTGTACCATAGGCAGCCTACCAAGGGCTAGATATACTGAGAATCATATGAGTCCATAACCTATCTCGTACCATCATCATACGATTAGTATAATGTCTACTCGTACCTTGGACAGAAAAAACCAAAACCACACTGAGTAACATATGACCTAGACCACTAAATCGTACCCACATCATACGACTAGTAAACATGAGTTGTATGATGTCTAAAGAGTTCAAACTCAAAAAATTTCTAAGGTTCAAAACCTAGGATATTTCAAAGGATATTCTAGATAGGGGTTTTATACGTCCTTGTATGTCCCCATAGGGTGCACCTATTTTGTTCATGCATAAGAAGGGTGGTTCCCTTCTAATATGCTCAGCGCATTAAATATAGTGACCGTAAAGAATAAGTATCCGCTTTTGAGGATTGATGATCTCTTAGATTAGTTACATTGTGCTAAGTTTTTTTCTATGATAGATCTTCTATCTAGGTACCATCAGTTAAATCTTAAGGAGACGAATATCCCTAAGACTGCCTTCTAAACCTGGTATGGTCACTTTGAATTTTTGGTGATGTCCTTTAGTTTGACTAATGCCCTAGCGACATTAATGGATCTCATGAATAGTCTTTCATCAATTTTTGGATTTGTTCGTCATTGTTTTTATTGATGATATTTTGGTCTACTCTAAGAGTGAGGTGGATCATGCCGATTACCCCCGTCTGGTGTTATAGACCTTGAAAGATCAGCAGTTACATGCTAAGTTCTCTAAGTGGGAGTTCTGGTTAAATATGGTGACTTATCTGGGTCATGTTGTATCTAGTGAAGTTATCATAGTGGATCGATAAAAGGTTGTGGTGGTTAAGAAGTGGACTAGAACCATGACTCCAATCGATATATGTTTTTAGGTTTAGCCGGTTATTATAGAAGGTTTGTGAAAAGATTCTCTTCTATCGCTACTCTATTGACTAAGTTGACTCAGAAGAAGGTGAAGTTCTTATGGTCTAATGCTTGTGAAGGTAGTTTTGAGAAACAAAAGGATAAGTTGACTTCGACTTTGATCTTGACTTTTATTAAAGGAATTGATGGTTTTATGATATATTGTGATGCGTCCCAGGTAGGATTAGGTTGCATTTTGATGCAACATAGTAGGGTGGTTGCATATGCGTCTAGGCAATTAAAGGTTCATGAGAAGAATTATCCAACTCATAATTTGAAATTTCTAGTTGTGGTGTTAGCATTAAAGATCAGGCGTCACAATTTATATGGGGTTCATGTTGATATCTTTTCTGATCACAAGAGCTAGCAATATGTGTTAACTCAGAAAGAGCTTAATCTCAGGAAAAAGTGGTGGCTTAAGTTGCTGAAGGACTATGACATAAGTCTTCACTACCACCCAGGTAAATCTAACGTGGTTGTTGATGACCTTAGCAGGTTTTCTATGGGTAGCTTGTCGCATGTAGATGAGAGAAAGAAAAACATGGTGAAGGACATTCATCATCTAGCAAACCTTGGAGTTTATTTCTTGAACTCTGAGAATGGTGCTGTTTATACAATAGGTGGTACAGTTGTTTCTTGGTATGGAAGTAAAGAAGCAACAGGTGTTGGGTCCTATATTGATGCAAATCAAGAATAATGTGGGAAGGAAGAAAGTGATGGCTTTCGAGATTGGTGGTGATGGTATCTTGAGGTACCAAGAGAGGTTGTGTGTTCCCGATGTTGATAGTTTACAAAGTAGGATCTTATCCGAGGACCATGAGTTATGGTATATAGTTTATCTTGATTCCACGAAGATGTATCATGATATTAAGGAAATATATTGGTTGAATAAAATAAAGCGGGATATAGACAACTTTATGTCTAACTATGTAGTGTGTCAGCAAGTGAAGGTGGAGCAAATGAGGCCTAGTAGGTTGTTTTAAGAAATTGAGTTGCTGGTGTGAAAATAGGAATTAATAAATATAGATTTTGTTACCTCTCTTCCACGATTATGGAACCAGTTTAATTCCGTATGGGTCATTGTGGATAGGATGACCAAGTCAGCTCACTTCTTGCAGGTGATGACTAATTATTCTACCGAGGATTATGAGAAGTTGTTCCTCCAAGAGATTGTGAAGTTGCATGGTGTGCCTATTTTTATTATTTTGGATCGTGGTACTCAGTTCTCATGGAATTTCTGGCATTTGCTTTAGAGAGGTTTAGACACTAAGGCGATCCTTAGTACCGCTTTCCACCCTTATATGGATGGGTAAGCAGAAAAAACCAGTCAAATATTAGAAGATATGCTCTGAGCTTGTGTGATTGATTTTGGTGGTAGCTGGGTCGACCACTTATCTCTCATTGAATTTTCTTATAACAATAATTACCATTCTTGTATTGGTATAGCCCCATTTGAGGCGTTGTATATTAGGAGGTGTAGATCTTTTATTGTGTGGTTCAAAGTTGGTGAGGTTGAGATATTTTACACTAATTTGGTTCACCAAGATATGGAAAAGGTGAAGGTAATTCGGGATAGGATTAAGGCTGCTCAAAGTTTCCAAAATTCTTATGCAGACGTGAGGCGAAGGGACTTGGAATGTGATGTTGGAGATTGGGTATTCTTGAAGGTGACTCCTATAAAGGGAGTGATTCGTTTGGATAAAAAGGGTACACGCAGTCCCTGATACATTGGCCCATATTTGATACTGAGAAGGATTGGTAATGTTGCATATGAGTTGGATTTGCCCTCTAGTATGGGTTCCATTCACCCGGTGTTTCATGTGTCCATGTTACAAAAATGCATGGGTGATCCTTCATTGGTTGTTCCATTGGATAGAATTGGTGTATCATATTCGCTGTCCTGTGAGAAGGTCTCAATAAGGATCTTGGATTGGCAAGTCTGCTAGTTGCAGACGAAGGATGTGGCTTTGGTAAAGGTTCTATGGTGGAACCAAAAGTTTGAAGAAGCTACTTGGGAAGACAAAGAGGACATAAAGTTCAAGTATCCATTCATATTCCCTATTTTGGAAAATCGTGATTAAGGTATGTATTGTTCTTAACATCTTTGTTTTCTGACTTTGTTAAGGAAAGTGTGATCTCCTTGGCATCTTTATTTTTTGAGTTTGTTAAAGGTTACAGTAGAGAGATATGGAGTCAAATCATGCTAGCAATTTCCTTGTCCCATTATTCAAGGAAGAATGATCCAAGTGGAAGAGAATTTGAATACCCATAAGTTTGGCCCTTGGAAATTTCTTCAGCCTTGAGCTCACTTCTATGGTTACGATTGGACCCCCAAAGTCGTAAGGTGTCTTGATGACTCATTGGGATGACTTGTAACCAAATTAGTACGCTGGTGGCTTGACTTTGCTTTGAGTAGGAGTGGCACACTAAGAGCCGTAAGATTATGTTATGGGTCGTTAGGTGCAATCGTAGAGTGTCCAGTGTATACCCCAATTTGGGTTCTGCGTTGGCTACGACTGGACCCTATGAGTTGTAAGATCTCAGTACGAATAGGTTGATCCTAGTCACTGTCTTGGTTACAACACGTGGTGATGAGTCGTAAGGTGTGGTAACGAGTCGATGTTGACTCGTAGTCAAAGGCGACACTTTTTTTAGTTTTTAAGTTGAGGGCACTCTGGACATTTTCCACTTTAACCCCTTAGACCCCACAACTTAAAGACTTTCTTGAGACTTTATTATCATATCATTCCCAATAAAACACTCCCAAAATTCTCTCTCAAACTCTCTATTCAAGTTAAGGCCAGGGTTTCAAAGAAAATGGGCATCTAGGGTTCTAAGGGTGCTAGCTCTTCAGAATTTCTTGGTATTTCAAGCACATCACTCTTCCTTCATTGTCAATTTTGTAAAAACATGTGATTAAAGTATTGTTCATGAGATATTGATGTTGGGTTTTGAACTATGGGTGGAGGGCTTTTAATATAAATTGCTTAAATACTCTTTTCATGATATTTGTGAAACTATTATGCTTAAATTGATGGTTGGTAAATTCATTGGAGTGCATGGGAATGGTGGATGTAAACAGGGGTACAAAGGAATCCCCAAATTGATTCTTTGGAATGGAAATTGTTAATAATCTCAACCCATTTGAATAATTGATTTTGGTTTAAGCATTATCACTTGGTTTGGTTTGTTTTTTGAAACTAATGCATAACATAAATGGTTAATTGGTTATGGATGGTTTTGGAAAACCTTGTGGGGTACACGGTAATCCCCCAATATATTTTAACAATGGAGTTTGCGGGTTACTTGGGAATCCCCTAACTGTGGGATAATGAAATCGCTTACAAGATATGGTCAGTATGACGATACCACTTAATAACGCTTTAATAATTGACTCCTGGAACTGGAGTTTGGTTATGTGCTAAATGTTTTAATTGGGCAATAATGGGGCTTTTGATATATAGCGGTGAAGGTGTGAGTCCAAAGGACGAACACTGGAAACTCATGTTTGCCGATATGAGGGTTGGTTTTGATGACCATGTACTAGTAGGGCACAAGGGGATCCCCCAAGTGTATTTTCGTATTTATGTATCATGGAGGGAGAAGGGTACAAGGGAATCCCCAATTATCTATGATATCTTCAATTCGTGTGGCTAACATGCACTAGGGCTTGTTCAGGGCATTAACACTGGACCCACATAGCCCGTGGGTGGACCTATGACGGTAAAACTACACAGCCCAGTTTAAGGTTTTAAAGTGCATGCTAAAACTCATTCCCTATCCCGACATGGTATATATGTATTTGCATATGGTTATAAGCATTAGTTTGATTTGGTTTTGGATTAATGGCATTACTTTAACATTATCCTTGAGTTACATACTAGCGTTCACCCCGTTAACTGTCTTCTGACTTTGTATCCCTACGTGATGCAGGAATCGACCATATTTCCACTTTTTTTGTACATTGACTAGGATTCGGGATCAACTCGTGAGTCAGACTAAAGTGGTGAGCTTCCATACTTCGAAATACTCCATTTTGTGCTATGGATTTCTTTATGTATTTACTATTCCTTTTGGTTTTGTTTTTGGCTATGGTCGGGGGCATGTCCTGACTGAATATTCTTTGGTTTCAATTAGAAGATTTGTAGGACTACTGTGGACATGGGCGGTATTGGTGTCGGTAATTGTATTGGTTGGTGGTGGTTTGTTTTGGTAATAAACGTATCATAATGTCTTTAAATTGATATTCTCTTATCTTGTTATATGTTTGAAATACATCCGACATGGGATGTAAGGAGTTCAATGGTCGGGTATCGAGGGTGGTCTTCGGTTATGGTTGGACTTGAGATACTCGACACAGCCAGGCCCTGGTTTGGGTTGTGTCAGACACATCCCTCGGGGAGGGTTTTATAAGGTGTTCAATATCTCCTTCCCGATACTTCCATTGGGGAGGGTTTTATAAAAGGTGTTGCCAGTGTTTATCAGATGTTACCACAGTGGTACTAATGTTTCATGGATGAGTATGATATGAGGATGTAATGCTCACAACCAGTCACAATGATATATTTCCTCAACTAACCATAATTATACATTTCCACAACTACGTGAGCCAATATTTACTCATTATTTACATTTCATCCATGAGTTTCCACATGTCTCATATAACAAGTATGAATGTATCACAATACACCAATGGTACCACATTAGGCATTTTAACAACACAATACAATTATTCATATATATTAAAGGCTATCAAAATCATATAGGACCCCACACTATCACACATTCACATAATATCTCAATTTCACAAATTACATTACATATAGGCCTCCACACTGGCACAACAAATAGATAGCCATTTTTCATGATTAGTTCCTACCCTTAACATGCATTTTGTACCATTATTTATTACCCAGCCTAGTCTGAAAGAGTTAAGTCATAACCTACCTCAAAAGTCAAAATACCGCAACCAAGACTTTACTCCCAAAGCCTTACTCCTCACGAACAGTATCAAACTCAACTAAAAACATCAAATATAAAATCTAAGCATCAAAACAAAACCAACGAAACCCATATTGACTACTTTTAGTTTGGTTAAAACGGATTCCCAAAATAGATTTTTGAAAAAGGACAAAATGGTAACTTTACTTCAAAAATGTGTTCCCCATATTTTTAGGAACCTACAGCTTAAAACCAAAGTCAAATCCAATCAAAATCGAGGTTCAAATCAAAGAAAAACTATTTTTAAACTTTACAGGGTAAAATCTTTGAAATCTGAGTTAAAATCACGAATCGGAGTTGTTTTGAAGGTTAAATTAATGAAAAACTAGTCATTACAAGATTAAAATGTTATTCAAGTGAAAAAGAGTGAAATTGGGGTTTAAAATCAAGCCCTAAGATTTTGGGTTTTAGAGAATTTAATCAAGAATTACTAAGAAAAGGGGTGATTTCTTACCTTAAATCGATAAGATAAAGAAGAAATTGATGTTAATCTAGCTTCCCAAGCACCAACAAGCTTCACTTCAAGCCCTTCCACTAATTTTAGAGTTTAACTCTCAAGAGGAAGGTGAAAGAATGAGAAAAAATTGGATAAAAAGAGCTATTTATACTGTAGCCGAGTACCAGGTAAAATAAGGCATAAATCGCACTTAGGGAATGCGATTTAACCTTTAAATTTCCTGGTTGCACCAACAACCTGGTGCACCAAATTTTTAGGTGCAAACGGACTTCGACGAGGGTGTTTGGAATTCGTTTTGAGTCCGATATACGCAAACAAACTATGTAACCATACTAAATTCAACGCTACGGACTCAATGGCAATATCAGATTTTTGAAAAAACGTCGTTTTTATGAAGTTGACCCCCAAAACCCAAAATTATAATTTTCCAGACCGAGGGTCGAATTGAGATTTAAAAGCCATAAAATCACACCAAATATGTTGCCACCCTAAAATCGACATTCAGGATCTGCTGACGAAGTCGGATTTTCCATCCGAGGTTGTTTTTAACCAAATGTGGGTTTCACACACATATTTCTAGTTTTCCAACTTTTTGACCAATAGGTTGAAATGAGCTCGGGTGCATCGAGACTCGAACCAAAGGCCTACTTAGCCTAAATTTATATTCCGGAGTTGCTGGCACATTACGTTCAGCCATCTGTCGCACGAATCAAAAGATATCCACATAAATCTAAAATAGGACTCTCAAAGCCATCAAAAACCACAATATCACAAAAATAGTACCAAAATACATCAGGAACTATGCCAATCTCCTCCACACCCAAGAAATATCATATTGCAACTAAAGGGGATGGGTAAAACAGTTAAATCACACAAAAATATACAATTCACATATTTCATAAAAAAACTGGTTATTATATCATCCACCACTAAAAATCTAGTTTGTCCTCGATCTAAGACAAAGAAATACTCGAATCAACAAAGAGATGGGGACAAGAACTATGCATGTCGGACTCGACCTCCAAAGTAGCCTTATCTATAGGTCGATGTCGCCATTGGACCTTATCTACAAGGATCACTTTAGAGAATATCTGCTTAACATCCTAAGCCAATATGGAGACTGGCTCCTCAAGAAAAGACAACCGCTCATCTAACTGAACTGACTCCTAATGAATAACATGAGACTCATCCAAAATGTAATGATGACACATAGAAACATGAAAAACTGGATGAACAACTGATAGATCTAGGGGAAACGCCAACTCATAAGCCACCTCATCAACAATCCAAAGAATCTCAAATGAACCAATATACTTGGGTCTAAGCTTGCCCCTCTCCCCAAACCTTATCACACCATTCATGGGTGAAATTCAAAGAAAAACACAATCACCAACACCAAATCTCAGGGTACGAAGTCTACGATCAGTATAGCACTTCTGCCTACTCTAAGCCACTCTAAGTCTATCCTAAATGACCTGGACCCTATCCAAAAACTCATGAAGCAAATCCATATCTCGAGGTCTTACCTCCGAAACATCAAAACAACCTACTGGAGAGCGACAACGCCTATCATACAACACCTTAAAAAGAGCCATATCGATACTGGAATGGTAGTTGTTGTTATATGCAAACTTAACTAAAGCCATCAGTCTGGGGCTGAAGCGCTGTGCTAAGATCAACCCGAGTACCAAACTCATCCTGAAAAGTCTTCCAAAAGTAAGATGTGAACACAGAACCTCAATTTGAAATAATGAACACACAGATGTAGATATGGGACAACCTCTCAACACTGAATGAGACCTGAACTGAAATAAAATGAGCTGACTTGGTCAATTGATTCATAATGACCCAAAAACTATCACAACCACGAGATGTACGAGGAAAAATAGTCCCAATGTCCATGGTGATCTGTTCCTACTTCCACTCAGAAATGGGCAACCTCTAAAATAATCCACCAGGTCTAATATACTCGACCTCACCTGCTGACGACATAGGCAACAAGCCACAAAATCCGCTATTTCTCGCCTTATACCACCCCACCAGTAGTGTTGTCTCAAATCACGATACATCTTAGTCACACCTGGATGGATGGAATATCTAGAACAATGGGCCTCATCCAAGACTAACCTAATCCAATCTCCCACTCATGGCATATAAACTCGGCCCCCAATCCTTAAAACTATATTTGAATTTAGTGAGTCTTCCTTAGCCTCCCCACTAAACACCTTATCTCAAATCAACCTCAATCCAACAACATTAAACTAATAAGCTTGAATCTGCTCCATCAAAGAAGATCTAGCCTCCATAAATGCCAAAACACGCCCAAGTGTCGAAATATCAAGCCTAACCATTTGGTTAGCTAAAGACTGAACCTCTAAGGCTAAAGGCTTCTCCCAGCTCAAAAGATGCATCAAGATACCCATGCTGGTCGACTTTCAGCTCAAGGCATCCACAACCACATTGGCTTTGCTCGGATGGTAGAGAATACTCAAGTCACAATACTTAAGCAACTCAAGAAAATGACACTTCTTCACATTAAGATCTCATTGGGCGAAGAAGTAATGAAAGCTATGATGATTTGAGAAGATCTCACAACGGACTCTATACAAGCAGTGCCTCTACAACTTCAAGGCAAATAGAACTGTGCACAACTCTAAATCATGGGTAGGATAATTCCTCCCATGAGGCTTCAACTAACGAGATGCGTAACTAATCACCTTGCCCTCCTACATCAAAACCGCCCCCAATCCAACACTTAAAGCATCACAAAACACGATAAATCCCACACCCTCCTAGGGCAAAGCCAATATAGAAGATAAAGTCAAAAAATTCTTGAGCTTTTGGAAACTCGCCTCACAAGCATCAGACCACTGAAAAAAATCTTCTTTTGAGTCAACTTAGTCCAAGGAGATACAATAAAAGAGAAACCCTCAACAAAACACCGATAATAACTATCCAAGCCAACAAAACTCTGAATCTCGGTGAGCAAAGTAGGTCTAGACCAATCACAAACCGCTATAAACTTGGTTGGATCGACCATATTACCTTCTTTAGTCATCACATAACCCAAGAAATAAACAAAATCCAACCAAAACTCGCACTTAGAGAACTTCGTATACAACTTCTTATCCCTCAATTTCTAAAGCATAATGCTGTAAATACTCCTTATGCTCAACCTCACTATTGGAATACACCAAGATATACCTATAAATACAATAACAAAGGAGTCAAGATATGATAGAACACCTAATTCATCAACTCCATGAAAGTGACAGGGGAATTGGTCAACCCAAAAGACATGACCAAGAACTCATAATGACCATATCGAGTCCGAAAAGTTGTCTTCAAAACATTCAAAGATTTAATCCTCAACTAGTGATAACTGGACCTAAAATCAATCATCAAAAATACCACAACACCCTGAAGCTGATCAAACAAATCATCAATGCGAGAAAGAGGATACTTATTCTTCACTGCCACCTTATTCAACTACTAATAATCAATACATATCTGCATAGACCCATCTTTTTTTCTTTACAATCAAGACAGGTACACCCAAGGTGAAACACTAGGTTAGATAAATCTCTTATTTAACAACTCCTGTAACTAATCCTTCAGTTCCTTCAACTCTTCTGGGGACATCCTATTAGGAGGAATAGAAATAGGCTTAGTGCTGGGCTCAACATTAATAGAAAAATCAATATCTCGATCTGGAGACATACCAGACAAATTCGTAGGGAACACATCTATAAACTCATAGACAACATGAACAAAATCTAAGAAAGGAGGCAAAATTACACTAGTGTCACGAAATAAGCCAAGTAAGATAAACATCCCCTCTCAACCAATTTACGAGCCTGAACATAAGATATAATCTTCTTAGGACCCGAATGAAGTGCACCTTTTCAAGCTATCCTTGGCAAACTCGGCAAAGCTAAAGCCATATTCTTATCAAAATAATCTAAGATAGCATGATAAGGAGCCAACCAATCCATACCTAAAATAACATCAAAATCAACCATATCTAACACAAGAAAGTCTACAAAAGTCTCATGCCTAGCAAATGTCACAACACAAGACCAGTGCACACAATCTACCACTAAAGAATCACTTATAAAGGAAAATACACGAATAGGAATGGAAAGAGGCTCACTAACAGAATCAAAATCCAAAGCAAAATACATAGATACATGGGAGAAATTTGATCTGGGATCAAATAGTATAGATGCAGGTTTGAAACAACAGGGGACGATACCTGTAATCACAATAATAGAAGCCTCTACCTCAGGTCTGGCTTGTATGAAATAACACTGACCACGACCCCTAACAGACTGATAGCCCCAAGACCACCATCACAGGCTCCACCACCTCTAACTCTCGCTTATTTTTAGTACCCCTACCTCTCAATATTGAAATAAGAGCAATTCGAGTCACCCAGTGGGGATAGTCCCTGGATCATGGGCAATCTCATCAAACACATAGAAACCTCTACCAGTATAACTAGGATCGAATGGCCACCCTGAACTATGAATAAGAAAATCCACCACCTGAACTCTGTAAAGTTGCCTACATTGGCCTACCTTGGTATCCATGAGAACCTTTAAAATCTTTACCTCAAGAGTTTTAACTTTAGAGCTCACCAAAATGTCATACCTTCTTGGTTCCTCCCTAAGATACACTAAGAATTTTTGTCATCTTAGCATGATCCATAATACTCTAAAAAAAAGCCCCAAACACAACTATATGAGGTGTAGCTAACTAAAGAGAAAATATCCATATCTTTCCCGAGCTTTCGAGCCTCCTTAAACTCAGTGGAAATGCTATCATAGCAATATCTAGACAAGGCATGGAAACGTGCCTCATACTAAGCAACTATCATGGAGCCCTGCTTCAAATGATCAAACTCATCCGACATAGTATCTCTCAAATTGAAAGGCACGAATCTCTCCAAGAAGACAACAACAAACTAATCCCAAGTATCTTAGGAGAATCATGGGGCCTATAGTTCATAAGCAACCTTCACCAATCTCCAGCACCATCTCTCAACTGATAGGTCGTATAAGTAATACCATTTATGCAAAAAGAGTAAAACACAACTCAGTACACAAGGTGTGAAAGAACTTCGTACAATAAAGAATAAAATGAAGGAAGTTTCCTAAACATGTCCTATGGCCTCTCAGAGATAGATACATGTCTATGTACCGATCCGTGAGGCTCTATTAGATATCCCGTTCTTACACTGTTGAGACTAATAAAACCTAGCTTTATTACCAATTTGTCACAACCCAAAAATTGATAGGTCATGATGGCACTTGCCCAACAAACCTTGACAAGTAAGCCTCTCACCCAAATAGATACACATGGGGGAAAGATAGAAATTCTCCCAAGGTTAGGCTTTTAGAACTAAGGCGAACCACATAAATATAATCAAAGTAAAATGAATAAAATCAACACACGCAGCCATAACTCCCAAAACTTAGTTTCAACAGTATAAGGACTACTAATACAGTCCCAAAGTCAAATACATCAGAAAAATAATCACAAAGAAAAATATCTATCTACAAACACTAATAAAGACATACTAATATAGAAAGATAGAGGTGAACTCCAGATGTATGAATGTCCAACCTCTACCTTGAGAAATCTAAAGGAACCCAAAATCAATTAGTCTGAGGTGCACCCAAACCTAGAGCTACACCAAAAGGGTGAATTAGGAGTGAGTACAACAAACTTATACTTAGTAGGTATCATAGGCCGATCGACCAAAGTAGAAAATAAAGCATACAAAATACACACAAATGGTACTCACCCACAATAAAAAAAAGTCCCACAACAATAGCCCACACCGCTTGCACAATCATTCTAATATATCATATATATTACAATAACACACCAAGATAGAATACAAGTATGCATTATGTCACATATAAGTAGAACAAGGGAGAACACGTAGATACAACATCATAAAAAAAAGTAAAGAAAGGTAAGACAAATACATAGATGACAAGTCAATATGGTAATACAACACAACATAAACACAGTAAAGTAAGTGCAATGTATGAGATGATAATGATGATGCACGAGGTCGTCGCACAATCTTCACGATCATCGCACAATCCTCGTATACAACTACGAAAGCAAGCCTCCCAATGCAGAGCCCTTGGGGGATTCATTCACCCGTATAGAATACACATATCTCATATCTCCTTTTTGGCATATCCCTCAGGGAGAGTTTTATAAGGTGTTACAATATCTCTTTCCCGATACTTCTCTCAGGTAGGGTTTTATAAAAGGTGTTACCAGTGTTTCTCAGATATTGCCATGGTAGTTGTTGTACCCAAGCACAAACGCAAGTGTACGTGGCCTCACCAAGTAGTAAATTGGACATTTAGAAGCTAATTATCGATCCAACAAGGACTTATTTTAACAACCATCTAATTTTAGTTCACTATTTTGATTTAAAGTGGTGTAATAGTAACTAGAAGAGTTCTAGAGTTGTTGACTAAAAGCAAAGTAGAAAATGCATAAACGTAAATTTCTTGGACAATCAATAAGGAGAAGCCCAGGGTTACGGCCTACGAATAATCATACTAAGCTATTGAACTTCATTGGTAAGATTACTTATCTTGGTTGTTGATTCACGGGGTTGATACTATGATCATCGTCTCTCGAGCCTCTAATCTCCTGTCCAACTTAGACCCATAACTACATCATTGATGGGGGGTGTGAGAACTTAGTTAAACATATTTATATTTTATCCCGTAGTGACCAAAATAGGTCACGTTGGTATATCTCTATCATACATGAAAATTAAAACTTCATTCTGTAGAAGCATATAATCCTACTCTATTTAACCCCATGTTCTATTCGCTTATTCCCCCTCTCGATCTCACAAGATGACAATGGATGTATTCTAAGGGTAGATAATTGACAGCGCCCAATCGCACATCCAAGTATACCTGGTCTTATCAAGTAGTAAAGTGGCTTTAAAAAAACCAAGTATCAATCTCTCAAGGACTTGCGTTCGCCGACTATCCAATTCTAGTTTAACCAATTGAGGAAAGTAGCAAATAGAGCTTTAGATGTAAACTAAAAAATAAACTAAACTAATGCAAAAAAGTAATGACTTAGGAAAATTTATGGATAGAAGCCTAGGGTTAAGGCTTACGAACAATCATACTATGTTATTGAACTTCATTTGTTAAATTACTTATATTGGTTGTTGATTCGTAAGGTTAATTGCATGATTATGGTTTCTTAACCTCTAATCATTTACCTAACTTGGACATTACAACTATATCGTTGAGAGGGGATATAATAGTTCACTTAAGTTCTTTACAAATATCATCCTACATATGAATCAAGTAAGGTATCTAAGTACATCCCTGTCCTAGATACTGATTCAAGTTTCTTATTTTATAAAGAATCAAGAACCATACTTTGCTTATTCCCGTATTCTATTTCCCTATTCCCTTTCCCGAGTTCACAAGGTTGACAATTGATGTATTCTAAGGGTATCTAATCCTTAAAATAGTTAAGAAAAGAATAAACAAGCAACCAATAATGATAAGAAAATCAACAAACTTAATTCAAAACTAAAGTAATCTTGATCGTGGCCTTAACCCCGAATAGGAGTTTTAGCCTTTAATGGAAATATTCATCATCCAATCCCTTGGATTGATGATACAAACCATGAAATAAACTAAATTTAAGATGATAAAAACCTAAATAGAAGTTTTCGTATCCTCCAATGCTCCAAGATTCCAAAAGTTTTCCAAAAGTATGTAAAAACGTGATATAACATGTATTTATAGTATAGGAGCATGCCCTTTCTGTGTTGGATAAGAAAACCTTCAGTTATTGAGCCTAGAACTAGTTGGGGCGAAGCCCTGGTTTGATCCTCTCTCCAGGTGAGGCGTTGCCTCCAAATCACCCTAAGCCTTTGGAATTTCTTGTTCATAATTTTTCTAAGGTAAGGGAGCACCGAAATAAGCCCGTGTCAAGGTCTAATCGCAATTAGGACAACCACGCACCAATTGGTTACCATTTTGAGACTCTTCTGAATCCAATGGTATTTTGAACGCGTCCATTGGACACTTCTAAATTTTACACGCACCCAAGACACTCCAGGAGTCCAAAAGTGCATCAATTTACGTATTGTGCCTTCGCTGAGATATTCCGAGCCTTTTTGAGTTGTTCCCACTTGATTTGAAGCTTGTATATCCTTCATATATCATCATAATACATTCAAAAATCATACTATAGAATTAAACAAAATTATTTAGAGCTCAAAACAACACAACATCCAACACGGCAAACTAGAAACACGAGCTAAGCATAGGCTAATTTCACTTTAATCTTTAACTTATTGTTTTGACCCTTGGATTGATCTAATTGACCCTTGAGTATTATCAACAAGTTTTTTCACATATAATTACAAGTAAAAACCATTTGGAACACAATAGAATCCACCGAAATCGACTAGACAAGCACCTAGCTCAACCTAGTAACACTAGTTTTCCGGGTTGAACTCTAAATGAATCTTTTAGGTACAAACTTGTTTGAAACTCACTTTAAAAATCATAAACACATGATTTAACACTTTGATACACATTTATCTCATTATCAACCTATATAGAGCATGAATCATCCTCAAAACAAGACTTAAATGGCTAGAATAGTGACACTAAATGCATAGAAACACCCAACATCACCACCCTACACTTAAAGCGTTGTTCATCCTCGAACAAATCTTTACTATAAACCTCATGAGATGGAGATCCTAAACTTCTAATACATGCAAGACACTCAAACTAGTATTACAATGACTACACGGAATGCAAGTTTCTTCACTACGCATGTTACAATCACAATTGAAAGCTTATGAATACTACTCCAAAACATCCTAGCCTCAAGAGTTGAATCACCTAGTTAGAAAAATCATGCTTATCATTCAATTAAGGACATCATACAAATAGCCCACATTCATCAAACATGTGCCCTCACAACAAGAGAGTTACCCATAACCACTCACAACTAAGCAATTCATAACATGATGGGTACAAGAATCAAATTACGCTCACTCTCACAAAGAATTCACAAGTTACACACAATGAACCATAGGATTTCCCTTAGTTTAATGCTCCACTAATGTTAGAATGTAAAGCTTAAGATCAATTAGGACTTTTCCGGGTTGTAATGTAAGCTAAGGGATGGGTAGGAACTATTTGGAAATAGTGACTAACCTCTCTAAGTGCTTTAATACACTACATTATATATTTAGAACCAATCTCCAACAACCAATTTATACCATTTTTTGTCTACCCCATTCTTTTGTTTTTTCCCCATCTCTTTTAAGAATTTTCACAAACGCTTGGTGGACGCATAGTTTACTACCAAAAGAATTAATTTTTCTTTTTTTTTCACAATCATGGATATCTTTTTAACTTAAATTATATCATATCCATCCACCACACATCAATTATTAACACCAATTACTTTTACCTTGGGGCATCAATTTCACCATTTTCTTCTTCAATTTCTCAAACTCCTTTTTAAATTATTTCTTTTTTCATTAAAGCACTTAGGAGCTTTTTGGATCAAATTATGGTCTATCAAAGAAGGGGATTAGACTACATATGAGGCTACCAAAGAAAAAACTAAAGGTTCAATGGGGGTTAACTAGGATAATACACAAAGGGTTGGACAAATAGAAGTTATAAAACAAGGCTATCAAAGAAATGCCTAAATCATCTCCCAAACCCACACTCTTTACTTTGCTTTACACACACACTGGTCAAGTGCTAGACATCATATGAAATAAGGAATATACAAAAATCACCCTCGCATATAGAACATGCTCAACTCAGATAGGATCATCATAGACTCCCAACCAAATAATAGCATGAATTCTAAATTAAGCCAACAAGTACAAGAGTCACAAACATGAGCCTAGGAGTCTAAAAAGTAGCATTTCTTACGTTTAACATGCTTTTACAAAACAAAACACTTTCCCCATATAATAAAAAATAGCACCAACAAGAATATCTTACACCAATGTTTTTTTTTAAATTGAGAAAAATTTGAGAATTTACCCACCCCACACTTAAAAATCTACTTTGTCCCTAAAGTGAACTTTTTAAAGTAAGAGATAGAAATACTCCTTGAGTCCTCTTGTAACACCCTGAATCCGGTACCCGGAACGCTACACGGTGATCATGACCCCGAAGAATCACAAGCTAACCCATGACTGATATCTGTACCGAAGCACTGCATAATATACTGTATAAATACGGAATAAAAGGCTGAAAGGCCATAAGGTTCAAATAGTTGATAAAACATAACATCTAAAAAATACAGTATATCAATACCAAAATGACTAAAATAACTGTCTGAACATGCTATAGTCTGGAAGCCTCTAGACTGTGTAAAAACTGTGGAGTTGATGGGACATGTCCCCAACTAACTTTGGACTGCTGAAATAAACTAAGTACTGAAAGAATGAAATAATCAAATAATAACATCCTCGAATGATGAAGACTCACTGCTAGTCTATCTACTGAAAGTCTGATCTACTAAGGGTGCTCTGGATCTCGTGCTTCTGAACCTATGGTATAAAACATCATAGTGCAAATGCGCCAGTACAATTGAATGTACTGGTATGCAAGTGAGGTAGGCTGAATGCAAGGGGTTTATATGAATGAACAATACTAACTAACTGGATAACATGAGTGTGAGAATACATGCATGAATACGTGAACTGTGACTGAGATCATGACATCACCGAATCTAAATACTAATAACATAAGTCTCATATAACTAATATACTATTATCTAAATGACTGTGTCTGACAATCCTATTTTTGATGGAACTAGCTGAGTTCCGTACTGAACTGGGTGACAGTATCTGACAATCCTGAATTCTGTAGAACTATCTAAGTTCTATTACTGAGACTAAGACTGATACTATAACTATGGTAAGTAGTCATCTAACCGACATGCCCCTAATAAGCTATTATAGCTAAGTTGGGGTCTAATCTGTAACCCCAATTGGAAGGGTGTCAATACTGCGCCACTAGTAAGGACAGGCTATGAGTAATCCCTCATCTAACAGGTACTCTAAGGAGAACATTGGGACCCTCATATAATAGGTTAATCCACCTCATCTATCCTCAACTAGCAGGTTTGATGTCTCAACCTACATTGGCTACGTAGTTCTGGAGCACAATGATTGCTTCTAAGAATCACACCCTCTAATAACTGGTGAGTTCCCATCCTTGGGCTCACTTGGTACTAAATCCTACTCCCATCTTAATAGAAACTGAACATGATTAACTGAACTGAACTAGACTGTGTTCATTGAGTTTCGTTGACTGATGAAATACTACTGAGATTACTGAGTTTATGAGATTTCTAAGATTACTGAGTTTACTGAGTTTTCCTAAGTCACATGACTGACTGAGTTCTATGAATCATGGCTTGACTAAGAGTATCTAGAAAACATGACACTGGATCTAGGCACACAACTAAATTGTCGGGTACAAGTACCCCCAGGACTCAATAGCATGAAACTAACAAGACATGACACTTCTTGATACATGACCATAGTCAACAATTCATAGTACAATCATTGGGGATTTTCATGAAGCATTCACATGCTATAATCTTACACATGAATAGGAATGCATGTAAACATATCAAAATTTCATAAGCCTAATCTCATGAGCATTACGACAGTCCATTATAAAGCATAACAATAACGTGGGAGTCATATCAAACACAATGGAGAAACATGGATTCATCAATTTTGGTCACAAATGAGTCATAAGGCATAATTTCTATTCTCTTAGGCATTTTATCAAACACCTTGCATGCATATCTTTAGGCTTAGGCATAAATATTGAAATAATACGTTATGGCAATATTTTACACTTCCAATGCAAGAATTTTAACCACATACTAACATATTTTCATGATAGTCATTAAAGACTTCAACTTGGAAATCAAACAACAACATAAAAATGGATATAATTTAATTCATACCATAAAATCCAAAGTTTATATTTCAAATAGGGTTTCTTGAGATTCATGGGTAAAAGGAACCCATGAATCAACACTTGACATACCTGGGTGGATGATTTCTTGAAGATTGGTGGAGGAAAGCTTTAATTCTGGACTTGGAATTAAGCACCTAGGGTTTCTTGTTCTTGGGGATTGATCTTTGAGAGAAATCCTAATTTGATGTTATAGATGAATAAAGAAGTTATGAGCTCTGATCTGGTATAATTAGGGGTCAAAACGGGTGGAAAAAGACCCAAATACCCTTTTAAAATTGGCTTAAAATAGCTGATCGGAAGTGGAAATAGTTTGGTCGATGGTCCATCGCTGGCTCTACCGTCTGTCATCCTGACCGTCGCTCTTGGCCAAAACCTGAACTTTCTACCTCATCTGCGATGGTTTGGGTAACAGTCCATCACTATCTCGACGTTCCATCAGTCCTGGCCGTCGCATTTGACTAGAAGTCGGGTTCACTACCTTAGTCGCGATGGCTTGGGTAACGGTCTATCGCTAGATCGATGGTCCGTCGCTTCTGGGTAGTTCCGATAGTTCTTTGTAAAACGTCCATAAATTTTTACTCCGCTACCGAATATGGACAAAATTGGTATCGTTGGAAAGCTAATTCAATTTCCCACATGATAAAAAGTCAAAATTAGGGAAATTCTATCTGATTTAAACATTAATCATTTAGGAAGTCATCACTAACTCTTCTGGAGACTAGATTTGACTTAGAGAAAGTTCGGGGTATTAAACCTCTAGGCCTGGCTAGTAGCATATTTACTCATAAATGAGATTCGTAGGACCCCACACTCAGGTTTTTCCATGCTCCTTAGCTCAGGTTTCTAGTACTCAGACTTCCCATCAACCTGTGACTCAATCAAAACCAAAAAACTACGTGAAATAAAAAACTAAAAACTAAAAAGAAAACATACCTTTGCTTGGGTTGCCTCCCAAAAAGCACCTAATTTAGTGTCACGGTACGATCCAATCAAATTTTTTCTCCACCTTGAGGATATAAATTTCACCCCCCAACATCACATCCATCATTTTACCTTGATCATAGGGAGGTGGAATAAAGATTAAGGAACCGAGTAATGGAATGTACATGGTAAACCACTCGGCCTTAAAGTGAGGTGTGTTTTTATGTTGCTTATTCGGTGCAAAATTAAGAATATAGGATTCTTGTTCCTCATCTTCACACTCTTCCACTATTTCAGATGATTCCAAAGACAAGACATCATCTAAACATAATGTAGAAAAGTGCTTTGAATGAGGCCTAACCAATCCCACTTCTAGATTTACACTATCAATAACACACTCACTCTCATTCACCTTCTCAATTTTAGTCTCAAAAGAAAGATGAAAATTGAATGGTTGATATTTATATGGTGATGGTAGTATCTCTTAAACCTGTTCAACAATTTCTATTTTCGAGTACTCAAACTTCCTTGAATTATCAGCTACTTAGTCTACAGCCGGTTAGAAGGTCAAATCTACATCTATCTTTAATTTATTATTCAATTTCTCTATATCCTCCCGATAGTTCTTTATGTCTGCCATAAAATCAACCCGAGGTGCTAAAATTTGTTTCATCATCTCTTCTAAATTGCTCGTTTAAATTGTGGCCTAGATGTTTGGTTGTTGCTGCTCAAATTGCTGCTGGTTGTTCCATGATTGGATTTGTGGTTTATTCTGCCTCTTTTGATTGTAGTAGTTTATATAATTTTTCCTTTGATCATAGACCACAAACATTACTGAATCGGGATTGACAACGCATATATCTTCATAATAACCACTATTGCCACAAACCATACACCATATAGAATCGTCATCATTCACAGACCATCTATCCCAGGCTGCCATGTCAAGAAGTGTGATAAAAAGTGAATATAAAAGAAACTAAAAAAACATAAAAAAACTAAACTATTTATAACTCAATATAGAAAAACTAAAAATAAGATAGTTTCCTAGTTACAAGTCCCCTACAACGGTGCCAAAAACTTGACAGCGCCTAAGCGCACACACAAGTGTATGTGGTCTTATCAAGTAGTAAAGTGGCTTTAGGAAATCCCAAGTATCGATCTCTCAGGGACTTGTGTTCGCCGACTATCCAATTTTAGTTTAACCAATTGAGGAAAGAAGCAAACAGAGTTTAACAATGTAAACTAAAAAATAAACTAAACTAATGCAGAAAAGTAATGACTTAGGATAATCTATGGATAGAAGCCTAAGGTTAAGGCTTACGAACAATCATACTACATTATTGAACTTCATCCGTTAAATTACTTATCTTGGTTGTTGATTCGTAAGGTTATTCGCACGATTATAGTCTCCCAACCTCTAACCATTTACCTAAATTGGACATTACAACTACATCATTGAGAGGGGATGTAATAATCCAATTAAATGTATTAAGCTATCATCCTACGTGTGAATCAAGTAAGACATCTAAGTACATCCCTGTCCTAGATGCTAATTTGAATTCCTTATTTCATAAAAGAAGACAAATTATACTTTGTTTATTCCCATTTTCTATCGCCCTATTCCCTCTACCAAGCTCACAAGGTTGATAATTGATGTATTCTAAGGTAGCTAATCCTTAAAATAGTCAAAACAAGAATAAACAAACAACCACTAATGATAAGCAACTTAAACAAAATCAATTCAAAACGAATATAGTCATGATCTTGGACATAACCCCGGAGAGGGATTTTAGCCTTTAATGGAAATATTCATCCTCCAATCCCTTGGATTGATGACACAAAATCATAAATAAACTAAATTAAAGAATGATAAAACATAAAAAGAAGTTGTGGTAGCCTCCTATGCTCCAAGATGTCTAAATGTTGTCCAAAAGTATGTAAAAACGTGATATAACATATATTTATAGTATAGGATCAAGCACATTCCATTTTGGACAAGAAAACCTTCAACTATTGAGCCCGGGACTGGAGAGGGCGCCGCCCTAGCTATAGCCCCGCTCCAGGCAAGGCTGCGCCCTGGTTTGAGTGATGCTCCAGGCAAGACGTCGTCTCTATATCACCTTGGTTCACTTTTTTGGTACCTTCTGAACATTTTGGAGTGTCTCACACGCCCAAAGTATTTCCCATGTTCCTTAAATTCCCCTGGACATTCCAGGTGTCCAAATATGCGCCAAGTAGCGTATTGTGATTCCGTGATCCATTCCAAGCCTTTTTGAGTTGTTTCCACTCGATTTGAAGCTTGTATATTCTTTATATATCATCATAATCAATTTACCAAGAATACAATAACATTAACCAAAACATTTTAGAGCTCAAAACAACACAACATCCAACACCACGAAATAGAAACATGAGTTAAGACTAGGCTTTATTCACGTTGATCTTTAGCTCATTGTTTTGACTCTTGTTTTGATCCAATTGACCCTTGAACATTATAATAAAGTTTTTTAACATATAAGTACATAATAAAAACCTTATAAACTCATTAAACACATTAGAACCCAACACGATAGACTAGATAAACACCTAGCTCAAGCTAGTCACACTAGTTTTCTCAGTTGAATTCTAAATGATCAATTTGAATCAAAACACATGTGAAAACACCATTAAACCTTGTAAAAACATACATGGAAACTTAAATTCATATTTATATCATTATAAAAATATTAAGCATACGAATCATCCTCAAAATAAGGCTAAAAAGGCTAAAATAGCAAGGCTAGAATGCATAAATACACCCAACATCAATAATCCTTAAAATAGTTATATAAAGGATAAATAAACAACCAAATATGATAATCAATCAAAATAAAATTAATTAAAAGCAATAGTAATCATGTTCTTGGCCTTAACCCCAGAAAGAGTGCTTTTAGCCACTCATGGACATAGTCATAATCACCATAGATGAATACATGATAAAATCCATAAATAATCTAAAGAAAATAAATAAAACCCCTATTTGAAGTGTTTTACATCCCCTATCCAAGTTTCAAAGATGTTCAAGGTCCTTAGCCTCATGTTTAAGTGTCCTATTTATAGGATGTCAAATCTGCCAAAATTGGACTAGAGTCCACGTCGCGCCCTCTATCGTAGTATCTAGGGTCCATGATATGCACTAAACGTAGAGACACCCTATTTTGGGTCCTTATTAATCTCTATATATTTATAATGCTCCCCATAGAAGTTTATTGGGTCCGAGACGTGCCATGGACATCCAAAGTGTCCATTTTACGTCAAGTCTTGTCTTGTGCTTTTGTTGATCCATTCCAAGCCTTTTTGTGTTGTTTCCACTTGATTTCCATATTTTATATCATTAATATATAATAATCATCAAATAAAAAAGCCTCTTATATAATTAAAAACTACAAATTAAAGCACAAAATAATGCACAATCCACAACAGTGAACTAGAAACTTAAGCTAAGAATACTAGTTTTGTCTCTTTTGATCTTTAACTTGGTTTTGACTCTTGGCTTGATTCAATTTAACCTTGAACATTATAGAGAATTTATTCCACATATAATTACACAATAATCCCCTTAAGAACCCATTACAAATATTAGAATTCATCTAGATTAACTAGAACAACACCTAGCTCAAGCTAGTAACTCTAGTTTTCTCATTTTCACTCTAAGTGGCCAATTTAAGTACAAACTTGTTTGGAAAACACCTTAAACATTGTAATAAAGTACTTAAGCACTTATATGCTCAATTATATCATTATTAAAACATTAATAACACAAGAAGTCCCCAAAATAAATCTAAATAAGCCCGAATAACAACTTTGAGACTCATTAATCCACCTCAGATCATCACCCCACACATAAAGCCTTGTTTGTCCTCAAACAACTCTTTACTATAAGAATTATAACCAGAGAAGACCCACACTTCTTCTACAAGAAAGAAACTCAAGATTGTACTACAATGAATACACAAACTGCAAGTCCTTACCCCAAACATGTTATATAAACAATTGACAGTTCAAGAATACTACTCCAAAACATCCTAGCCTCAAGAATTGACTCATTTAATTGTCAAAATCATACATATTGTTCAATCAAAGACATCATACAAATCTCCCAACTATCATCAAACATGTGCCCTCAAAACAAGTGAATTACCTATAATCACTCACATAAATGCAGTTTATTATAAATTGGGTATAAGAATCAAATTATGCCCACTCTCACAAAGAATTCACAAGTTACACAAGATGAACCATAGTATCTCCCTTAGCATAGTAATCTACTTATGTTAGAGTGTTAAAGCTTAGGATCAAGTAGGTCTTTAAGGGTTGTAATGTAGGCTAAGCAATGGGTAGGAACTGTTTTGATCAAGAATAGTGACTATCTTCCCTAAGTGCTTTAATACATCACACATTTTATTCAATTCACCTTTAACAACCTATTTCCACCACTTTTGTCTACCCCTATCTTTTGTTTTACCCTATCTCATTATGCTGATTCACATACATTATGGTGGGAGTATTCTATGTACACATTATTCAATTTGAACAATATTTATTCTTCTTATTACAAAACTCCCAACCACAACATAGATCAATTTTTGAACACCAAAAGATATTTCTTTGGGGATCCACTTTCATCTTTTTTCTTCTTGAATTTCACACTCCTTAACTCAATTAATTTTTAGCTAAAGTGCTTAGGATCTTTGGATAAAATTACGGTCAATCAAATAAAGTGATTAGGCTATATATTCGGTTGCCAAAGAATAAGTTAAAGTCTCAATGGGGTTAACTAGGATTATGCACAAGGGTAGGTCTGAAAAAGGGTATAAACATGGCTATCAAAGAAATGCCTATATCATCTTCTAACCCGACACTCTTTATTTTGCTTTGCATCACACCAGGCAAGTTATAGGCATCACATGTAATAAGGAATATACAACAACCTCACACACACATAGAATATGCTAAATTCAATTAGGATCATTATAGACTCTCATCCAAGCAATTTCATGAATTAAACATTAAGCCAACAAGTACACGAGTTATAAACTTGAGCCAAGGAGTCTCAAAAGTAATAATTCACACAATCAACATGCTCTTTACATTTAAAATCCACTTGCATCATGCAATCACATATAACACCAATAAGAACATCTTACTCATTCCTAACACAAATTTTAAAATTACTCCTAAAATTGGGAATTTCCCCACTCCATACTTAAAAATCTACTTTGTCCCAAAAGTAAAGTTAAAAGTAGAGATAGAAATACTTCCTAAGGCCTCTAGGCCTAGCTAGTAGAATTCTTATACATCAATAGAGTCCAGGGAACCCACACTCAGTCTTCGCCATGCTCCTTAGCTTAGGTTTTCTGGTACTCAGATTTTCCATCAACTTGTGACTCAACAAAACAAAAACTAGTGAAGTAAAAACTAAAAATACTAAAAATAAAACTTACTTTAACTTGGTTGCCTCTCAAGCAGTGCCTAATTTAGTGTCACGGCATGACCTACATCAAATTTTTCCTCCACCCTAAGGATATAAATTTTACCCCCAACCGCACATCCATCTTTTTTCTTCGCTAATAGGGTTGTGGTATAAAGATGAAGGAATTGAGTAATGTATGGTGCATGGTAAAACACTCGTCCATGAAGTGAGGTATGTTTTGGTGTTGCTTTTCTGTTGCAAAATTAAGAATATAGGATTCTTATTTCTCATCATCATACTCTTTTACTATTTTAGATGACTCCACATACATGTCATCATCTAAACATAATGTAGAAAAGTACTTTGAATGAGTCCCAACTAATCCCACTTACAAATTTACATCATCCACAACACACTCACATTTATTCTCCTTCTCAATGTCATTCTCAAGAAAAAGATAACAATTGAATGGCTGAAATTGTTGTGTTTTCTCCAAAAATTGGCTAGTATCCTTTTTTTCTTTTCTCAGCCTCTATGGAGATGGTGGTGGTGGTCTTCCCTTAACTTATTCAGCAACTTTATTTTTTGAGTACTCAGACTTCCTCAAATTATCAACAACTTTGTCTGCATTTGGTTGGGGAGCCAACTTTGCATCTACCACCTTAGTTGTCTTTGGAGGCCTTCCATTCAGATCTTTACCATTCCTCAAAGTGATTGCATTCACTTGTTTAGGAGGTTCATTGTCACTTGGAAAATCACCCTGTGGCCTGGTGTTTTGGGTTTGCTACAATGGCCCTAACTGACCCTCTAAAGTTTTTTAAAGTACTTGCTAATTTTTTAGTTCAGCAACCATCTGTTATTGGATGTCCATGATCTTCTTTAATATCTTCTCTATGTTACTGGCATGTGTGTTTTGCCGCTGCTACTGAAACTGCTGCTACTGGTTGTTATTCTATGAATTGTTTGGTGCCAAAGTTTTCCACTTTTACTTTTAGGTATTACCATAAATTGGCATTTGAGCATTGCCCACAAACATTACTGACTCAGGATTTGCACCACACATATCTAAAGAGTGATCACTATTTCAATAAACCACATCCAACTTTTGGTCTGCTTCACAGATAAGATAGTACCTTCCTAATCATATGAAGGTTTCATCCATGCACTTCCATCAAAATCTGGATAAAAAACCTCTCGACGGGGTCTTGCATAAGAACAACAAGAATCATCACCACTCGAAAACCATCTATCCCAGGCTGCCATATCAAGAAGTATGACAAAACAAGTAAAGGAAACTAAAAGGAAAAAAACTAAACTATGTACAACTCAATATAGTACTAAAAATAAGATAGTTGTCTGTTTACAAGTCCCCAACAACAACGCCAAAATTATTGCGCCTAAGCGCACACGCAAGTGTACGTGGCCTCACCAAGTAGTAAATTGGACCTTTAGAATCCAAGTATCGATCCTATAGGGACTTGTTTTAACAAGTATCTAATTTTAGTTCACTAATTCAATTTACTAGAAGAGTTTTAGAGTTATAGACCAAAAGCAAAGTAGACAATATGTAAAAGTAAATTTCTTGGACAATCAATAAGGAGAAGCCCAGGGTTAAGGTGTGCGAATAATCATACTAATCTATTGAACTTCATTGGTGAGATTACTTATCTTGGTTGTTGATTCATGGGGTTGATATTTTGATCATGGTCTCTCGAGCCTCTAATCACCTATCCAACTTATACCCATAACTATATCGTTAAGCGGAGATGTGAGAATTAAGCTAAACACATTTATATTTCATCTCTTAGTGAACCATTTAGGTCATGTAGGTATATCTATATCCTACATGAAAATTACAACTTCATTATGTAGAAGCTTATAATCCTACTCTATTTACCCCCACGTTTTATCCTGTTATTCCCCCTCTCGAGCTCACAAGATGACAATGGATGTATTCTAAGGGTAGATAATCCTTAAAATAGTTATAACAAGGATTAGATCTCAAAACAACACACAATCCACAATGGTGAACTAGAAACTGAAGCTAAGAATACTTGTTTTGCCTTTTTTGATCTTTAACTAGGTTTTGACTCTTGGCTTGATTAAATTTAACCTTGAACAGTATAAAACAGTTGATCCACATATAATTCAATATCATACCCTTAGGAACCCATTACACACATTGGAATTCATCGAGATCAACTAGAACAACACCTAGCTCAAGCTAGTAACACTAGTTTTCTCATTTTCACTCTAAGTGATCAATTTAAGCACAAACATGTTTGGAAAACACCTTAAGCATTGTAATAAAGTACATAAACACTTAGATGCTGAATTATATCATTATTAACACATTAAGCACACAACAAGTCCTAAAAAAAGCTAAATAAGCCCAGATAACAACTCCAAGATGCATAAATCCACCTCATATCAGTGGTACTAATGTTTCATGAATGGGTATGATAAAAGGATGTAATGCTCACAGCCAATCACAATGATATATTTCCACAACCACGTGAGCCCATATTCCCTAATTATTTTTGTTTTATCCATTAATTTTCACATGTCTCGTATAACAACAAATATGAATATATCACAACACACCAATGGTACCACATTAGGCATTTCAACAACATAATACAATTATTTATATATATTCAAGGCTATCAACATCACATAGGACCCCACACTATCACACATATTACATAATATCTCAATTTCAACAATTACATTACATTAATCCCCCACACGGGCACACCACATAGTTCTCACCCTGAACATGTATTTTGTACCATCATTTACTACCCAGTCTAGACTGAAAGAGTTAATCCATAACCTACCTCAGAAGATGAAATACCAAAACCAAGAATTTACTCCTAAAGCCTTACTCCTCATGGTCCTGAACTCTACAAAAAACATCAAATATGGAATCTAAGCGTCAAAACAAAATCAATGATACCCATATTGACTACTTTTGGTTGGGTCAAAATGGACCCCCGAAATGGAATTTCAAAAAAGAAGGGAAAAATCATAAATTTACTTCAAAAATATATTCTCAATATTTTAGGAACCTACAGCTAAAAACCCAAGTTAAATCGTGTAAAAAACGAGGTTCAAATTAAAGAAAAACCATTTTTAAGCTTTACTGGGTAAAATCTTTGAAATCCGAATTAAAATAGAGAATCAGAGTTATTTTAAAGGTTAAATTGATGAAAAACTAGTAATTATATGATTAAAATATTATTCAAGTGAAAAGCAGTGAAATGAGGGTTTAAAATCAAGCCCTAAGATTTTGGGTGTTTGAAAATTCAATCAAGAATTACTAAGAAAGGGGGTGATTTCTTATCTTAAATCCATAAGAAATCAAGAAATAGATGTTAATCTAGATTTTCAAGCATCAACAAGCTTCACTTAAAGACGTCACACTAATTTTAGGGTTTAAATCTCAAGAGGAAGGTGAAAGAATGAGCAAAAATGGGATAAAAAAGGCTATTTATCCTGTGAGCAAAAATGGATAAAAATGGTTATTTATACTGTACCTAGGTAACAGTAAAATAAGGCATAAATTGCAATAGGGGAATGCAATTTACCCTTTAAATTTCCTGGTTGCACTAGCAACTTGGTGCACCAGATTTTTTAAGTCCAAACGAACTTCGATGGGGTGTTCGAGATTCATTCAGAGTCTAGTATACGCGAAGAAACTATGTAACCATACTAAATTCGACCCTCTGCACTCAATGGTGATATCAAATTTTTGAAAAAACATCATTTTCATAAAGTTGACCCCCAAAACCCGAAATTGTAATTTTCCAAACCGAGGGTCGAAATGAGATTTAAAAGCCATAAAATCACACCAAATATGTTACTACCCTAAAATTGACATTTTGGATCGTCTGAAAAAGTCAAATTTTCCATTTGAGGTCGTGTTGACCAAATGTGGATCCCACACCTATATTTCTAATTTTTTATCTTTTCATCAATAGGTCGAAATGAGCCGTTGGCACAGTTCGTTCAGCCATTTGTTGCAAGGATCAAAATATATCCACATAAGTCCAAAATAAGGCTCTTGAAGTCATCAAAAACTACAATATCATATAAATGGTACCAAAATACATCGGGAACCATTCCAATCACCCCAACACCCCAGAAATACCATAATGCAACTATGCTAAGGGTAAAACAGTCAAATCACACAGAAACACACAATTCACATATTTCATCAAAAAATTGGTCGTTACATAAAAAGAGTATGCATCCCAACGCCTAAGGATACTACACCTTATCCTACTTATTTTATTGCTCAAACGTTCGAATAGTGGATATAAAGGGTATAATAAGAGTCATGATCTCCTTGTAGCACCTCTTTCTATTTTCAAAAGAAAAGGTGATCCTGCGGTGTATCATGATTTGGAATGGCAATGTGAAAGGGTTTTCATGGACTATGTTCCGAACGAATTTGATCCATCCATATGTGCCATTAAGCACCTTCAAGGTCTGGAATTAAGATGAGAGATACTTGTAAGAGGAGTCATTAAAACATGGAGTGTCATGAAGAGTCTCTTGATATCCATCTATGTACTAAAGGGGTACACAAAGCATTATAATGTTGATCCAAGAAGACAAGTGTGCATAAGATCGGTAAATATTTATGGAGTTCCGAGATTCATTCTTGTTCTCGATGATTGGTTCTATGGGAAGTACATCACTCCTTCTATGATTGACAATTTAGGGATGCCTCAAGTGTCTAAGTACTCTCTATATTTCTTGGAAGGCTATAGAGTTAACGAGAGAGTGAAGGTTTTCTTCACCCGAGATGGGTACTATAAGGAGGTTTGGTGTGATATATTCCCCTTGGAATTTGAGCACGTGTTCTTGCGTGCCAATTGGTTTGTACAAAACAGAGTTCCAAAAGAGAAAAATTGGCCTAAGATTGTGATGAACCAATGGGAAAATCATATCTTTCCACATACCTTTCCTAAACCATAAAGAAATGAAGCCACCTACTCTAAATATTTTGATGATCAGAGACAAAAGATTGAGAGGAGTAAGGGAGTGCAATTTCACGACCCAATTTTCAAATCATGATGGTACCTATTTTATCCCCTCTAGTACGTAAGCTAAACCGTAGCCTAGATCTATAAGCAATGGGCTAATTTGTTGGAAAAAGGCATAAAAACCATGAAATTGCATGTAAAGACTTACAACCATAAGATAAATAACATTGCAATCACATCCTACGACCTAATAGTGCTGGTACAGGAGTTACTAACAAAAACAATAAGAGTACTGTAATAGTCAAATACAAATCAATTTTGAATAATGAAAAATAGATTTAGATAGTAGAAGGAAAAAAGGGCAACTGTAACTCTGGAAGCTCACCCTATCTCCAAACTTAAATCAATACAATCTCAACATCAACAACAGCTACTATTACTTGGATCTGCACCAATAAGGTACAAAAGTTTAGTATGAGTACTAAGGCCACGGGTACTTAGTAGGCATCATCATCCGACTTTGTTAAATCATAATATAAGTACAATAAATAAGTAAGAAATTCAAGCTAAGTTAAGATAAAAGGCAAATCTGGAATAATGCTCCAAATACTATAAATAAATAAATGAATAATCCTGAGTAATAAAAGAAAGAATTTATAATTATCACTACAAAAACAGACCACATAAGACAATAAGTGCTAAAAGGTAAATAACCCAACGCGGACCACATAATCTCGGAGGGCGCAATCAAAATAACAAGTAACCAACAAATATACTAAATAATCGTATCTCAAGCCATAACCAAGAATTCTTCCCTATCATAAACCTTGGATGAGAACCAATCCATAACCATCATAAACAACCCATCAATTTTAAATTAGAATTGAAACTTGTATAGTCAAATATCGGACTTGAACCAAAACTTATATCATGAATAATGCCAGAATCAAATTGATCTTAAGATCATGAATCGTCGGACTTGAACCAGAACTAGTATCAACTTCCAAGTACCAAACTAGCATATGTACCATGTAGCCAACCTATTCAAGCTACCAAATGTATAATTTAAAGGATTCAGTACACCTATAAAGTTACAAAGAGCTAGAATTAGTTTTGGCCTAAAGTCGGCCGAAGGGGTGGGCCAATTCTGATCCCTGAAATCCATTATAAGGTAAAGTCTACTCCGGACTAGGATAAGGTATCTAATATCACTACTAGATGTTAAAAAAGTCATATTTATCCCTAAGATAGAAATTCAACTCTACACATGATCAACTAAGTCAATTACACCTAATTATGGTTAACTAATAGGCTAAAAGTCCCCAAATTATACTAATTACACCTTTAAGACCTAATTTCCAATCTATATCTAACACATTATAATAAATATACTATGATTAAGCCCAATCTACAAGAAAGGTAAACCTAGCCTACCTCGACACTGAAGAATGCCTAATGAAATCTGCTAAATCAATGAATTTTCCTTTTAAAGAATTTTTACAAGATGTCACGCTATCAAAATCATAATCTACTCATCAATATGAGACCAATGATACCCATTTTGTATTTTTATGATTCGATTCTAAAATTACATAAAAATCCCATATTGGGTTCACTTACAGAATTGCACTTTCAAAATCATCAATACATACCTCTATGCTCAAAGAACATTTATCCTAAAAAATGGATAAATTTCGAGCTCAAATGGTGCTACAATTAACTCTCTAATACTCTAGAGATGTTGAGAAATAATAGCGAAACTAACCATGAATTTAGGGAAAACTTATCAAGAATTCAGAGAAGAAATGAGTAATTTAAGCTTACAAACACCCCAAAATCTCCCATCAATTTTTCTCTCAAGTTTCTAAACATTATAGGGGTTTTCACTCTTGAACTTGTGTGAAAATGAGGGAGAATTCAAGCAAATAGAGCATTTGTAGGGCTACTAGTTGCCACTAAAGTGCCCAGGGTCCGCTAAAGTGGCACCTGTCCACATTTTCATGCCGCTAAATAGCTTGTCGCTAAAGAGGATCTCTGGGGCTGTACTTTGGCCTATAAAGCATTCAAAGGGATGCTCTAGCGATCACATCAGCTGAATGCAGTAGCTGGAGACGTAAAATATATCTGAGTTTCTGTGAACCCCTCGAGATTCATCCGGAATCTTGTATACGGAGAAAAACTAGTCTACTGACACGAATCGAACCAGGGCCTTGTCGTAATGGGCATACAAAGTCCAGCAAGGATTGGAGACCACCCCCGATACCTAATCTAACCTCCAAACACATACCCTAAGTCGGATGAATTCCGAACATATAACAAAATAGAGTTATGTATCATTCAAGACTATGGGATAGGTCCATGACTATGACCAACCCAAATGAGTCAAATCATCCAATACCAAACCAACAACCATAACATAAATCAATCCATAACCATTCCATAGTATAATAATATGGAACAATCACAAATTAAACATAGTCAAACGGTATCAACCATAATACTAATACCAATGCCAAGGCTGACACCGATGTCGACACCGCCCATACAAACCTATAGTAGTATCAAAAAGCCTCTAACTGAAGTCAAAACAATATCTGATCGAGACATGCCTCAGACCATAGAAAAAACCAAACTCTAATAAATAACAAAAGTATGAAGACAAGACCATAACAGGAAATGAAGCTTTCAAAATATGAAAGATCACAACTTCAATCCAACTCTAACCTATCCCTGACTCCGATCACTGAGTACGAGGAGTAGTATAGCTGGTTTCTGCAATGCATGGGGATACAATGCTCGAAAATGGGTTAGCGTGTGAACGCTAACATGCACTCAGGATAAGGATTAAATAATGCCAATATTTAAAACCAAGTAAATAACTATATGCATTCACATCCATATATATATATATATTTCATGCCAGGAAGGGAACCGGGTTTGGCATGCATTTAAATCTATTAACCTGGGTTTATGTAGCTTAACCATCCTAGAGCCACCCACGGGCTATATGGGTCCAGTGGTACCCCTTGAACGGGCCCCAATGTATGTAGCCACATGAACCGGAGATATCAATAGGGCAGGGGATTCCCATGTAACCTTTACCATACATGATACATATATACAAGTATAAATTGAGGGATTCTCGTGTACCCCACAAGTACATGGTCGCCATGACCAATTCTTATTTCGACAAACATGAGCTTCCAGTGTCCTTCTATTGGACTCACACCTTCACGGTTAGCTATCACAACTCATCATTATTTCCCAATTAAAACCATTAGAACGCAACCAAACTAACAATTCCATATATTATTAACCAAGGCTATAAGAAGTGGTATCGTCATATCGACTATAGCTTGAAAGCAATGTCCTTAGCTAATCACCTAGGAAATTCCCATGTACCCCGTAGGTTCCATTATTAGATTCACTTGGGGGATTCCCGTGTACCCCACAAGGCTATAAATCAAAGCAATGGCCAACAAGGCCTTACCATTTAGCCATTAAAACCATTTAACCAATTTAGGTTTCTATTACCATATTATACCATGCAAAGATTTCAATGAAAGTCTAACTATGTAGTAAAAGAATTCTCATAGGCATTTTAACAAACATGTTGAGGGCATATAGTTCCCAAAACAAAAACCAAGTACCAATTGACCATTTCCATACAACAACATTTTCAAACCACCATTATAATATTAAAACTATAATTAAAAACATGGGAAAATATAAATCAACCATTAATAACCAAAACCCCCAACATATAGTACAAAACCCAAAACTATATCATAATTATGACATGGAAACCATTCATAAAACTTGCCTTTAATTAAACTAACAATGAGGGAGGAGTAATATGTCTTGGATTATGAGGAAGACGGAGAGAAATCACCCTTTGGAAGCCTTAATTGATCCTCTTGTTGAAACCCTAGACTTTTCTTAACCCAATAGCTTGATAGATTTTATAAAGAGTTTCTAAGTGTTTAAGATTAGAATAATAGGGTAAATGAAATCCTAATAGTTAGGTTGTGGATTCATAAGAGGTTAATAGGGGAATATCTAGATTACCCCCAACTTAAACTATAAAAGAATTCCAACAGGTGGGTGCGACTTCACCTCCTATACCGTACACAATCATACGAGTGGTAACCAACACTTTTATCTTGGACCTTAAGTTGGACCCCTGCACTATCCAACATACGACCATAAAGGCTTACTCATATCCAAGCATACTACAAGTACCTACAAACTGTACAATAGACCACCTACCAAGAGCATGACATACTGATCATAATACGAAATGACTTTATTGACTCGTATCATCTCCATACAATTCATATGGTGTCCACCCATATCATGGACAGTAACCACCCAAGACCACACTAAGTAACATATGACCAAGACCCCCTAAAATATTATCATACGACTAGTACCCACAAGTCGTATGATGTCCAAAAGCTCAAAACTTGGGAAGTTTATAAGGATCAAAACCCAGGGTATTTCAATTCTCCCCCACTTGGATCTTTCATCCTTGAATGACGGAGCAAGGCAGTACAAGCGAGATTTAAACCCCCACACCCCTATTCCAACCTTTAACTAAGTTATAAACCAAAGATACAATGAAATCATTCTTTTCTTTAACAAAGTTTGAAAACAAAAGTATGATGAAGAACACATACCTTCCATACGAATTCCGAGAGCAGAAAATAGGAACGGATACTTGGACTTCATGTCCTCTTCTGCTTCCTAAGTAACTTCTTCAATCCTATGGTTACTCCATAGAACCTTAACTGAAGCTATATCCTTAGTTCGTAACCGATGGACCTGCCGATCCAAGATCTCATCTGGGACCTCCTCGTAAGAAAAAGAATCCGAGATTCCAATATCTCTAATAGGCACGATTTAAGACAGATCACTAATACATTTTCTTAACATAGAAACATGGAACACCATATGAATGGAGCTCAAAATAGAAGGCAACTCCATATCATATGCAATTATACCAACCCTTCTTAGGACCAAGTAAGGTCCTACATACCGGGGACTGAGCTTCCCCTTCTTCCCAAACCTTATCACTCCCTTCATGGGAGACTCCTCAATAACACCCTATCCCCAACCTCAAACTCTAACTCTCATCACCTCACATCTATACAGGACTTTTGGCGACTTTGGGCAGCCTTAAACCAATCCCAAATCAACTTTACCTTTTCTATGTCTTGGTGAACCAAATTTGGGCCAAACATCTTCGCCTCAACGACCTCAAACCACTCAATAGGAGATCTATATCTCCTACCATACAAGGCTTCAAATGGACCCATCCCAATGCTAGAGTGATAGCTATTATTATAAGATAACTATATAAGAGGTAAATTCTCAACCGAACTACCACTATAGTCAATCACGCATGCCCAAAGCATAGCCTCCAGTGTCTGAATATTCCTTTTGTATGCCTATCCGACTGCGGGTGAAAAGCCGTACTCAAACTCAACTTAGTCCCAAACCTTTTCTAAAATGATTGCCAAAAGTGAGATGTAAACTACGTACCACGATCAGAGATGATATAAAAAAGTACCCCATGCAGCTTCACAATCTCTTGAAGATACAACCTTACATAATCCTCAACAGAGAAGTTAGTCCTCACGAGCAAAAAGTGAGAAGACTTTGTCATCCTATCCATGATGACCCAAATGAATCAAACTAATTATGAGACTGAGGATGGCCCGTAACAAAATCGATGTTGATTACTTCCCATTTCCATTTAGGTAATTCAATTTCTTGACACAATCCTTCAGGCCTCATGTGCTCAACTTTCCCTTATTGACATACTAAACACTTGGCCACAAAATTAACCACATCTTTTTTCATATCATTCCACAATACATCTCCCTGATATCATGATACATTTTCGTCGAACCATGATGAACAACATAGCGTGATTTATGCACCTCAGCCAAGATCCTTTCTTGCAAACCATCAACATCTAGAATAGATAACCTCCCTTGGTATTGCAGGGTACCATCACCACTAATCTCAAAGGCCATCACATTCTGCCCACCAACATCGCCCTTGATCCTTAACAAGCCAAGATCTAAAATTTTTTTCTTCTTGATTTCAGGACCAAGAGATGACCGTGCCACCTTTTGAATGAATACACCACCTTCTTCAGTGTCCAATAGGCGAATTCCAAGGTTAGACAAATGGTGAATATCCTACACCAACTCCTGCTTCTCCTTATCCATATGAGCAAGACTCCCTACAGATAACCTGCTAAGAGCATCAATAACCATATTAGCTTTACCTAGGTGGTAGTGAAGACTCATGTCATAGTCCTTGAAAATCTCAAGACATCTCCTTTGCCTAAAGTTAAGTGCTTTTTGGGTAAACAAATACTGTAGGCTCTTATGATCAGAAAACATATCCACATGCACTTTATACAAATAGTTCCATCAGATTTTCAATGTAAATACCACAACTAACAGGTCTAAATCATGAGTAGGATAATTCCTTTCATGCACCATCAACTGCCTAGAGGCATAGGCTATCACCTTGCCATGCTGTATCAGCACAAAACTGAGTCCCACACGGGATACATCACAATAAACAACAAACCCCTTAGTACCTTCAGGCAAAGTTAAAATCGGAGCCAAAGTTAGCTTATCCTTCAGCTTCTCAAAACTACCCTCACACGCATCCACTACAGGAACTTAACCTTCTTCTGAGTCAATTTAGCCAATGGGGTAGCTATAGAACAAAAGCTCTCTATAAACCTTATGTACTAGTTAGCTAAACCCAAGAAGCTTTGAATATCGATTGGGGTCGTGGGTTTAGGCTACTTTTTAACCACAACAACCTTTTGCATATCTACCATGATCCCCTCACTAGAAATAATATGACCCAAAAAAGTGACGACGTTTAACCAGAAATCACATTTAGAGAACTTGTCATACAAATGTTGTTCTTTCAAAGTCTGCAACACAGCACAGAGGTGATTGGCACGATCCACCTTAATCTTTGAGTACACCAAAATATCTTCTATGAACACAATGACAATAAGATCCAGAAATTGATGGAAGACCCTATTCATTAAATTCATGAATTCTGCCAGGGCACTGTTAACTCAAAAGACATCACCAAGTACTCAAAGTGCCCATATCGGGTATGAAAAGCTATCTTAGGTATATCCACCTCCCTAATCTTAAGCTGAATATACCCAAACCAAAGATCAATCAAAGAAAAAAATTTGGCACCCTAAAACTGATCAAATAAGTCATCTATCCTTGGAAGAGGATACTTGTTCTTTATGGTCACCTTATTCAACTGCCGGTAGTCAATACACATTCAAAGGGAACTATTCTTCTTACGCACGATAAACACCGATGCACCCCATGGGGACACACTAGGATGGATAAAACCCTTATCTAAGAGATCCTTTAACTGCTCCTTAAGCTCCTTCAAATCTGCCGGAGCCATTCTATACGGGGGAATATGAATTAGATGGGTGTCCAGAACAAGATTATTCCAAAACTCAATCTCCCTATTCGGAGACACCAGGAAGGTCATCATGGAAGACCTCAGGAAATTCATTCACTATCGGAACCGAATGCAAAGAAGGACCCTTCGAGTTAAATTCTTTAACTAGGACCAAGTGATAGAGATGCCCCTTGGAGATTAATATCTGAGTTATAAGATATGATATAATTTCCCTTTAGGAGTTAGGGAACCAACCTACTATTTAATACCAGGCTCATTCGGAAATTTAAAGACAACCCTACGAGTCCAACAATCTTGGGGTGCATAGCATGAGTGCTACCAATCCATCCCCAAAATGACATCAAAATCAACCATATCTAATTCATTCAAATCCATCAAAGTCTCCTTACTACCAACAGATACCACACACCCTCTATAGACTCTTTTGGCAATCACAAAGTCACCTACCGGGGTAGAAATACAAAAAAGGTCTAAAACACACTCCAGACCAATACCAAAAGACAACCATATATAGGGTCACATAAGAGAGAGTGGACCCTAGATCAAGTAAATAATACACAACACGAGAAAATAGTTGCAACATACCAGTCACGATATTAGGCAATGCCTCATACTCCTGTCGAGTAGTGAGTGCGTAAAGATGGTTTTGACCAGTGCCGATACTAGAGGTTGCACCCTTTCGTGCTGGAGCTAAAGATGAAGCAACCGGAACCTTATTTGACCCAGAGAAAACCTTACCAACAGGACAGTTTCTAAGCATATGCCCTGGCTGATCACAGCCAAAGAACCAATCCCTTCCCTCATCACAGAAACCCTAATATAGACGACCACAAAGCCTGCAGAGAGGACATTATAGAGCCGACTAAGCCTCACTAGCCTGAGATTGGGAACCCTGTGCCCCAAAGTTATCACTACCATGGAAACATCTATCAACAGATGGCTTTGGGTAGGGAGAACTAGCCATCGAATAAGACTCAGAGTTGCCTCACTTCTCCTTGGGATACTTACCACCATCCCTGCCACACTACTGTTGGCCACCACTCTGGTCAGAGAACCTAAACTTTTTGCCCTGCCTCTCTTTTATTTTAGCCTGCTTCTTTTTATCTTCCTATACCTGTTGTATGTAAACAATCAACCTAGAGATATCCATGTCCTAGATTAGCAAGGCAACCTTATTTTCAAGGATCAAATCATGAGACAGTCCCAAAGAAAACTTTCTCATTCGAGCCCTTAATCAGACACCATCTCAGGAGTATACTAAGACAATTGGTGAAACTTTAAGGCATACTCCTTAACTGACATCTTCCTTTGATTTAGGTTAATGAACTACTCCACATTTACTTCCCTCAACTTTTGAGGAAAATAGCAATCCAAAAATTCATTAGTGAAATCCTCCCACTAAGATGACTCATCAGTGTCACCACTTGCCTGATCCCATTCCTCATACCATTGGTACACCACATCTTTCAGTTGGTAGGATGCAAACTCTACCCCTTCCATATTTGTGTCATGCATAACACGGAAAATATTTTCCATCTCATCCAAAAAACCTTGAGGATCCTCATCCACCTTAGCACCCATAAAGGTCGGATGGTTTAACCTCACGAACTGGACAGCCCTTGTGGCAAAAAAAGATGGAGTAACTGGAGCAACACGCTTAGACTGAGTAGCTACCTACTATGACAACATAGAATAGACTGACAAAACTCAGTATTTGTTACATTAGCTTGACGAGTCTGAGAAGGACTAAAAGGAACTGGTGGTACTCTTGAACGATTCAGAACTGGTCCCCTAAACTGAGTATGGATCCCATGAGTAGAGCGTGTCCTGTAAACATTGTCCCCAGTTGGGACACAGGAGTTTCTATGAGAATCAAATTGTTGAGGAATGATTTAAAAAGAGAACAAATAAAAATTAGAGAAGATTCCAGGACTTAGATTCCAAAGCTTGAAGATAGAACACAAAGAAGAGAATCGTTCCTACATTCTTTGTAGTCTCTCCCTTATGAGTGTGGAGCGCTACTTACCCTTTAAATGGACTCTGCTGGACATGACTTTGTGGACTCCTAATTAGCCATGGACCTAAAGGTCTGATACCAACTTGACAGGACCCAAACCAGGGCCTTGTCGTAATGAGTATCCTATGTCCAATAATGACCGAAGACCACCCGCGATACCCAATCTAACCTCCAAACACATACCCTAAGTCGGATGAATTTAAAAAATATAACAAGATAAAGTTATTATCATTCAATACTTTGGGATAGGTCCATGACAATGACCAACCCAAACTAGTCAAATCATCTAATACCGAACCAAAAACTACAACGTAAAAAAATCCATAACCATTCCATATCATAATAAGATGGAACAATCACAAATCAGATATAGTTAGACGGTATGAGCCATAATACCAATACCAATGCCAAGGCTAACACCAATGCCGACACTGCCCATACCAACCTATAGTAGTCTCATAAAGACTCTAACCGAAGTCAAAACAATATCCGGTCGGGATATGTCGCTGACCATAGCTAAAACCAAAGTCTAATAAATAACCAAAGTATGGAGACAAGACCATAAAATGAAAATGAAGCCTTCCAAAATATGGAAAATCACCACTTCAATCTAACTCTAAGCAATCCTCGAATCTAATAACTAAGTAGGAGGAGTAGTATGGTCGATTCCTGCATCGTGTGGGGATGCAACGCTCGAAGATGGGTTAGCGGGAGAACGCTAGCATTCACTCAAGATATGGATAAAATAATAGCAACATTTAAAAACAAATAAATAACTATATCCATTCACATCAATCCATATAAATCTATATAATCCATGTTGGGAAAGGAACTGGGTTTAGCAGGCATTTAAAACCATTAACCTGGGTTTGTGTAGCTTAACCATCCTAAATTACCCACTGGCAATATAGGTCCAGTGTTACCCCCTAAACGGGACCTAGTACATATAGCCGCTAAAATTAGAGATATCATAGGGGCAAGGGATTCTCGTGTACCCTTCACCCTCCATGATACATACATACAAGTATAACTTAAGGGATTCTCATGTACCCCACAAGTATACGGTTTCCATGACCAATCCTCATTTTGGAAAACATGAGTTTCCAGTGTCCCTCCATTGGACTCACACCTTCATAGTTAGCTATTACAACTCATCATTATTGCCCAATTAAAACCATTAGCACACAACCCAACTATCAATTCCATATATTATTAACCAAGGCTATAAGAAGTGGTATCGTCATACCGACTATATATTGCAAGCAATGTCCTTAGCCAATCACCTAGGTGATTCTAATGTACCCCATAGGTTCTATTATTAGATTCACTCGGGGCATTCCCATGTACCCCACAAGGTTTAAAATCAAAGCCATGTCCACAAAGGCCTTACCATTTATCCATTAAAACCATTAAACCAATTTAGGTTTCCATTACCATACCATACCATGCAAAGTTTTCAATGAAAGTCCAACTATGTTGTAAAAGCATTCTCATAGGCATTTTAACAAATATGTTGAGGGTATATAGTTCTCAAAACCAAAACCAAGTACCAATTGGCCATTCCCATGAAACCACATGTTCAAACCACCATTATAATATAAAAACCATATGTAAAACATAGGAAAATATAAATCAACCATTAATAACCAAAACTCCTAACATATAGTTCAAAACCCAAATCATATCACAATTATGCCATGAAAACCATTTATAAAACATGCCTTTAATTGAACTAACAATGAGGGAGGAGTAACATGCTTTAGATTATAAGGAAGACTGAGAGAAATCACCCTTTGGAAGCCTTAATTGCTCCTCTTGATAAAAACCTAGCCTTTGTTTAACCCAAGAATTTGAGAGAGTTTAGAGAGAGTTTCTAAGTGCTTAAGATTAGAATAATAAGATAAATAAAGTCCTAATAGTGTTTTAGGTCGTGGGGTCATAAGGAGTTAAGATGGGAAATGTCCAGAATACCCCAACATAAATTGTATAAGAATTTCCGCAGGTAGGTATGACTTCACCTCCCAAATCGTACATAATCATATGAGTGGTACCCATAACACATATCCTGGAAATTAAGATGGACACCTACAATGTCAAACATATGACCACTAAGTCTTACTCGTATCCACGCATAGGACAAGTACCCATAAACCATACCCTAGACCACCCACCAAGAGCATGAGACACTGATTATCATACGAAATAACTTCACTCACTCGTATCATCTCCATATGATTAGTATGGTATCCACTCGTACCTTGGATAGTAACCACCTAAGACCACACTGAGTAACATACAACCAAGGCCCCTTAAACCGTATCCACATCATACGGCTAGTACACACAATTCATATGATGTCCAGAAGCTCAAAACTCAGGAAATTTCTTAGGATCAGAACCCAGGTAGCTTTATCTACCCTATCAAATTCGATGCTCCAAACTTAATGGCATGGTCAAAATTTATATTTGAGGTTGTTTCGACAAAAAGTAGGTCCCACACCCAAGTGCCATTTTTCTTAACTTTCGGCTAATAATCTGGAAGACTTGGAACCCAAACCAAGGGTCCTTCTAGACAAAAATCAAAGTTCTGGAATTGTTGGAACTGTCAAAAGTGGCATACAGGGTTTTTTGACTAAATTTTTCACTCGATAGCCAATTTTAACAAGTGAAGACTTCAAAATAAAGAATTGGTTCTAAAAACCAAATGAACTGTCCAGTAACTAAACTGACAGCTCTATTATGTCATAAGTGACCTGGGGGAAGCTATAAGAAAGCAATAGTGAAAATACGTAGAAAGGTAGAAAATAACCAGAAGGGTAATTACAAGTAAAGTGGTAACCCAATAATGGAAAAATAAGAGACTATAAGGAGTGTAGTGAGGGGATACCACAAACACAACCTTACCTTTTTTGTCCTTCTCTTATTGGGGACAATTATGAAGGTAATAATGTTAAAAATATAGGAGGAACAGAAGCTTCAAACTAACATGACCCAAACTGGGGCCTTGTCGTAATAGGCAATCCCAAGCCCAACCAGGCTCGAGAATCGCCCTCGCTACCCAACCCAACCACCAAACGCATACCTTGAGTCGGCTGAAGCCCGAACATATAACAAGATAGCATATTCACTATAAGGAGACTTTGGGATAGGTCTAAAATTGATACCTACCCAACCAAGTCAAACCACCCAATATCTAACCAAACTAATGCAGAAACCATAAGTTAAAACCAAGATAATGATCCAAAATATGGATATATATATAGGACATAATCAATCCATGCCATACCAAAGTCCACAGTTGTCCATGTAAAGCCTCTAGACCAACCAAAGAGTACCTATTTAAGACATGTCCACGACCATAGCCAGAAACCATAGTCTATGAAAGACAAGAGACATGAAAAATAAACCATGACATGAAATAGATGTCTTCCGAACTATCAAAGCTCACAACTTCAATCCAACATCAACTGTACCCAAATTTTATCACTAAGCAGGAAAAGTAGAATGGTTATTCCCTGCAAAGCGTGGGTATACAGCTGCCAAAAGACAGGTTAGTAGGTGAACAGTAGCATGCACTCAGGATAAGGATAAAATAAGGGAATTTATAAAACAAAGTAAAACCATCCATAATGCACACAACCATACATATATACATAACTATGTTGGGAAAGGGAAATGGGTTTAGCTTTCCTTTAAAACCTTTACCTGGGTTGTGTAGCTTTTTTGTCCTAAACCACCCATGGGCTATATGGGTTCAGCTTTCCCTGCTGAAAGGGCCCCAGTGCGTATAGCCACACAACCAGGAAAGTATCCCATAGGATGAGTAGTACAACCCCAAAATAAAGTGTGACACAGTGCACATGGTCACCAAGACCAACCTCATATGGGTAAATATGAGTTTAAAATTTTGGTCCTCTCGGGACCTCCGCCTTCTATGGCTTAGCTACACCTCCCTCCATTACTGGCCAATTAAAACTAATTTCCAAATAACCAAACCATTATCCATTTATTAGCCAAGGCCATTAATATTGGTATCGTCATAGCAACTCTTACTTGCAAGTATCATCCATAGCCATCCATTTATAGGTTTTAGGGGACTTTCAAGTGCCCTTTTATTTACCATACTAAACCACTTGGGGGACTTCTATGTTCCCTACAATAATAACTATTTAGCCTTTTACCTTTTCAAACAATGTAAACTAATTCCATTAATGCATTTACTTGAGGGATCTCCATGTATCCCGCAAGGTTTTCAAAATAGACCAACCATAACCACCAAAACCTTTACCCTCTAAACCATTCTAGACCATTTTAGACCATGCCAAACATTAAAAGAATATATATCATTTAAACCATGCAAGACCATCCAAAACCATTTAGAGCTCCATCACCAAAACAAACCATACAAGAGTCCCAATGAAAGTTCAACAACAGAGTAAAAACAATATTTGAGGTACTTTATCAAACATGTTGAGGGCATACCTTTACCAAGACCAAAACTAATTCATAAACCACCATAATTAAGGTTACTCAATACCCATTTGTTAAACTATAACCAACCAATAACCACATATGCAAACCATTACCAAAAACATGTAAAAACATAGTTTAAACCAATACCAAACCATATGCTTCAAGACCCTCAATATTTATTTAGAAAACCACCATTCTAGATCCATAAATCAATGTTTAAAACATAATACACATGCCTTTAGTTGGAAATAACAATGAGGGAAGGAGTACATGCCTTATACATGAAGATTCACAGAAGTAATCTTGACCTTTGAGCCCTTTGAAGAACATATAAAGAAACCCTAGCCTCCAATCTTGAAGAGTAAGTTTGAGAGAGTATTTGGAATGTTTTCATCCTTTAATAAGTGTTATGGAAGGCCACCAAGGGCTATATTATGTGAGGACATAAGGGTTTAGGAGTAGGAAATATCCAAACTACCCTTGTCTTAAAAAATAAAATAAGCCACACTCAGGGGTACGACTTTCCCTTACCAGCCGATCTTAAGGTATGAGTGGTACCCCAACTCGTACATAAGACCATGCCAAGACCCATACATACTGGTTTCTATACGACTTACACCTCCCTAGTCATATCTTAAGGTTACGAGTAACACCGCCAAACATACCCACCAATCGTATCTCGGCCAGACTCCACAAGACCAAGATGATCATGAACCATAGGACTTGAACTACACCACTTGTATGCTCCTATATGATTCGTACCCTAGTGAATAGTATCTTGGGCAGTAGACAATCCAACCATATGGCCTAAGGTACGAGTAAACCCTCAAGATAACCTACGAGTCATATTCGAGGGTACGGTTGTTACCCTTGAGTTGTACCAAGTCAAAAGGGTTACAGTCTCCCCCATTAGGATCATTCATCCTTGAATTATGGGTAAGGGTAAGAAGAAGCATTAATAACATGTTAACACACATCAAACTTTTCCTCTAACCAAAATAGAGGACATGAACATAAACCAAGATGAGAATATCATCACATATCCCAAGCATGATTAGACCCCAACATCTTCATTCTAACCTCTCACTAAGTTAGAAAACAAAGGTGCAAAAGGAACTATTCCTAACCTTTAAACACGTTGGAAAGCAAAAGATGTATTGAAGAGCACACACTTTACGCATGAATTTTTGGAACCAAGAACCAACGCAGACACTTGGACTCCATGTCCTCCTTCACATCCCAAATGACTTTCTCGGTCCTTTAGTTCTACCATGGAACCTTTACCGAAGCCATACCTTATTTGCTTGCAACCGGCGAACTTACCAATCCAAGATCCTCGTTGCGACCTCCCCAAAAGAACAAAGAACCCGAGATAGCAATACCACCTAAAGGAACTGACCAACCTACGGCTATCCATACCTCATATCTAATATAACACATGTATTACCGAATGAATGGACTCATGCTAAGGGAAAGTCCAGTTCCAATTAGAATTTACCAAGACACACCACCACAAAAGCTTGAGTCTAGCTATACACCACTCATTCTATGATTAAGACTATCCAAAGCTAAAAAGAGTTAACTTAGGCCACCGGGCTCTACTCCTTACATCTATCCCAAAACACTACTCTGCTTCCATCATCTTTATAATAGGGGAACCGTGAGTAAAGGCCATGGAAAAACCATATCCAACCATTATAATCAAAACTCCCAACCTATAAAAGTCATGCAACCACTATGGCATAAAGATAATTCATAAGACCATGCCTTACCAAACCTCTCAAGTACCCAACGCAACTATTGGTACATCTACCAATCATAACATTCAGTCCTACCGCCTATAAACCCGTGGTATAATCTATCCATCAAAAGATCTAGTACCCTCTATCATTTACATAAAGGATTTTGTACCACCTATTCTTTTCTTAACCATTTCTCATGACAACAACCTACCCTCTTTTATTTACATAAAGGATTTTGCAATACCTATTCTTTTCTTAACCATTTCTCATGACAACAACCTTTCCTCACTTTCCAAACCTTAAACTTTAGTAGTCACCCAATACACTCCCCTACTTAGGGACTTTTACAGTCCCATTTCAACACATTACCATACTTCCCAAACCACTACCACTCGAGCACAAGAAGAGTCGTTTAAGAAACCAAATTACAAGAGTTACTTATGCCCCCAAGGCAAAATCCCAGAGATAAGCCATGACACTATAGGCATAAAGAACTTCACAACAACCACCTATACCATAATGGGGAATCATCCCAACCAAACCATACCATGAAAGGAGTCCTTAGACTGGACACCAAAAGAAACACAACCACACATACCATGAGTAACTTAGCACAAAGTCAAGAATCATATCCAGGGAACATGGTGAATACAAAATGCAAACCTTACAACACTAGTAGAGTACTCTCTTAACTAGGATAGAAGAGAATTCCACTACTAGAAGAGAATTCTAGATTAATCGCCAATCTCCATCCAATTACTCTAATAGAAACAATTATCTGCCCTAATGGGTATCATCAAATACGTACACCAGGGACGCTTGGTAATCCCATATCTAAAACCTTATTCATCCCAATGCTACCTAGAGCCCAACATAGACACAAAAAAACCATTAGACCAAACTGACTCCAAGGTTTCCAATTTAAATCAAAACCATTTAAAATCAAACCATGGCCACCAAGTCCTTTCAAATATCATTTGAATTCAATAAAAACTTAATCAATATTCCCTTAAACATCTATGCAATGCAAAGATTCAAGAATAGTCAAATCATCTGACAAAATTATATAGAATGGCAATTTCACAAATATTTTGAGGGTATAAAATTTTCAAAACCAAAATCAAGTAATTGAGGAATCCATAGTACCCTAAAATACATTTAACGTTCCCATGTATCCCACAATGTTCATAAACATAAATAAAGCATGAATAATGCATCATAATTCATGGAAAATAAATTAAATGAGAAATCATATCAAAACCCTCTTTTATGCTAAATATCCATATTCAAAACCATGAATTCAGTAATCATTTTTTCATACCAATAATAAAATGCAAGTATAAGAATCAGGATACATACAAGCTCCATTTTCTAACCTGTCGATTGACTAGATCCCCAGTCCTTGAGCTCAACCTGAACTTCTAGTCTATATGGTACAACTCACCTACTATTGTACTTCTAAAATCATCAACCTCATCTAACCTACTAGTTTAACTTCATAATTCCCGTATTACTATTTCCAAGCTTATCATACTCCCTTAAATCAAAATCAAGCATCTAGGTTCAAGCCTAAAATCTACCAACCACCATTCAATACTATCAAAATACCCCAAATAGAATAAAATATACATATAAGGTCTACCCCACTAGGAGGACGCTCCCAATTCCTTAGTAACTCTTCAACAATATATTCATTTCTCGAGAAACCATTTTTTATATGAAAACATAGAAGCACCTAACAACGAAACACTAGAACAGATGGGACCTTTATCTAAAAAACCCCTTAAGTTCTCCTTAAGCTCCTTTAACCCAACTGGAATCATTCTATAAAGAAAGAATAGAAATTGGACAAGTATTCAAAACAAGACCAATCCCAAACCAACCTCCCCATTAGAAAGACACCATGAGGGTCATCAAGAGGACTTCAAGAAATTTATCCACCACCAAAACCGAATGCAAAGAAAGACCTTTCAAGTTAGAATCTTTAACCCAGGCCAAATAATAAATACATCCCGTTGGAGAACAATATCTGAGTTCTAAGTTATAGTATAACCTTTCCCTTATTAGCTAGGGAATAAAACCATTACCTCATTCCAAAATCGACTCACCAGGGAGCCTAAAAAGTCTAATAATCTAATTAATGAAAAGAACGAGTGCAAACAATCCATTCCCCTGAATGACATTGAAATCCATCATAATCGAGTCAAACAAATCCACCAAGACTACTTTATTACCAACTAATGCCACACCCCCCATAGACTCTTTTGGCAATCACAAAGCCACCCACCGAGGTAGAAACATAAGAAGAAAATAGTCTGAAATAATCTAGGGACTAAGACCAAAATACACAACCACCAATAAGGTCACAAAAGAGAAGGGACCCTGAGCCAAGTAAACCATACACACAACAAAGAAAAGAGTTTCCAACATACCAGTGTCGGCATCACAAGATGCCTTGGACTTCCATGGAATAGTAAGAACATTATGATAATCCCGACCATTGCCGGAGCCAGAGGTAATTGCCAATACTATATTTTCCCAAATGGCAACCCTTATAGGACATCCCCGTCACACGAGACCCAACTGACCAAAACCAAAAAATTAATTCCTTCCTCCCTCACAACAACCATGATGCGACCAACCATAAAATTTATAAAGAAAATAGGGTGATGAGGATTGGTCTCCATTGGGAAAACCTGTAATGACTCAATTTTCTAGAATCGAAATATCACACGGTGCTCATGATCTCAAAGGACCACAAGCTAACCCTCTACTGATATCTGTACTTGAACACTGTATAATATAGATAATAAATATGGAAACTTGCCATAAAGTTCAAAACATCTAAAAATACTCAAAATTAAAAACTGAATACTGATACATCTGTCCGAAAAGCCTATAAATTATCTAAACTATGGAGTTGATGTGACATGTCTCCAACTAACTCCGTCTACTGAAAATAAACTAAGTATGATATGATAATAATAAAAATAAGGATCATACTCGAATGAAGAGGACTTACTTCTATGTCTACTGTTGCTGATTGGGACTGAACTGCTAAGGGTACTCTGGATCTCATGCCTCTGAACCTATGGTATCAAATAAAACACCATAGAGCAAATGCATAAGTACAGGAATGTACCGAGTATGAAGATCAGGTAAGGCTAAATGCAAGGGCTCATGCTTGAACAATTACTTAACTGAATAATCATGAGAGTACTGAATGAGAACACATGCATGAATGCACGAACCATAACTAAAATCATCCTGAATCAAAATACTAAAACTTAGATACTACTTTACTTCCGTCTGAACTCACTACTAATGCCTGAGATACTGAACACTAAATCATCTGATACAAATAACTGAGTACTAGAGTTGAAATCAGTCCTCTCTAGAGAGTGACCTCGGAAACTGATGTTACTGGAGCTGATTAACCAAATCTACTCATATCAATGACTGAAAGTTGAGCTTACTACTCTAGACAATCTGAATCTGAGATCAAATTTCTCTAATAGATGATCCTTGAATCTACTATCAATGATTAGAAAAGATTATGTCTGAGATCAAACCTATCTAGCAGAAGATCTCTGAATTCGATAAAGAGAATACTCAACTAAATCTGAGACTGAGATCAAGCCTATCTAACGGGTGATCTCTGGATCTGATAATGAGATTAATCAACTGAATCTGAGACTGAGATCAAGACTATCTAATGGGTGATCTCTGGACCTGATAACAAGAATGCTCAACTGAATTTGAGATCAAGACTATCTAGTGGGTGATCTCTGGATCTGATAACAAGAATGCTAAACTGAATTTGAGATCAAGCCTATCTAGCGGGTGATCTCTGGATCTGATAACAAAAATGCTCAACTGAATCTGAGATCAAGCCTATCTAGCGGGTAATCTCTGGATCTGATAACAAGAATGTTCAACTGAATCTGAGATCAAGCCTATCTAGCGAGTGATCTCTGGATTTGATAATATTGATAATAAATAACTTTATGTGGGACCATGCCTATCTAGCGGGTGGCCCATGAATTAATGGAACTATCTGAGCTCCTCACTGAGATAGATGACTGTATCTGATAGTCCTAATTTCTAATTTCTTTTCTGAAGATTGATACTAAAACTATAACATGGGAGTTCTCACTTAACCGATATGCCCCGAATTTGAATCGGTGGGGTCCAACCTATCACGCCAGCTGGAAGGGTGTCAATACCGTGCCACGGGTAAAGACCTCTAGTCAAGCCTCTCTAACGGGTGACCCTCGCAGGAAGTCAAGCCTAAGGCAGTATAATAGTCAAGCCTATCTAGTGGGTGATAAGCCTTTTCTAACGAGTGACTCCTGTATCTTGCACTGTCTACGTAGTTCTAGAGTTCAGGGATTACTCTTAATGACTTTGCCTTTCTAACAGGGAGCTTCCATCCCTATATTCGCTCGGTGCTAGCTCCTACTCCCAGCTGAAAGACTCTGAACTAATTCTTAACTGAACTTAAACTGAGTTGAATGTGTTACTGATCATATTTCTCTAATGATCTGACTGAGTTACACTGAATTTACTTGGTTCTATATATGACGAAATACTACTGAATCTTGTTATCTGAATTCATGATACTGAGTTCCGAACAAAACACTTGAATACTACTAGATCTGAGCTGAGTACAGAACTGAGGCTAGATTACTAGCGGTACTGAGATTATGGAGATTACTAAGATTACTTAAGTTTTGTATCTATCTGAGGGTACAGAGTGCTATAACTCACTGAGTTCTGAGAATCATGGCTTGACTGAGATTATCGAGCAAACTAACACTGGCTCTAGACTGCAGCTAAATTGTCGGGTATAAATACCCCTAGGACTCGATAAGATAAAAGTAAAACATTACCATTCTTGAATAATCAAGACCATGGACAATCATTCACCATCACAATCACTAGAACATCTCCTCAAGTATTTACGAATCATAAACATGTAATAATATAGAGAAATATGCTATTGGCTCCTACTCCATTCAACAAGGACTTTCATCAAATACTTAGCATGTATTAAAGTCTTAGCATGTATCAAAGGGCATATAATTGGGGAATTTCATGCTATCATGTTAGAATTCATTCACTAAGGCTCTTCAACAAACACTTGGCATGCATGCGTTTGCACACAATTGGGGATTTCTAGTCAACATGCTATAATGGCTCTAATTCCTTCACATGAGCATTTTATCAAACATATGGGGAGCATGCTTTGCTTATTCAACAATTTCTTCACTGAATTGACATGAACACATCACTTAACAAGCAACTTGAAAAAGGTTTATTATAAACATCACATGAATATCACATTCTAGGGTCAAAGCTTGAAACCTCATCAACAAAACATGAATTAAAACTCAATAATATCATGACCTCCAATTTCAATTCACATGAATCATGAAAACTCATAAACATAAGATCTTTGAAATTTAGAAAAGGGTTCTTAAGCTTCTTGGAATAAAGGGACCCAAGAATCAACATCTACATACCTTAGTTTCTTGATTCTTGAAAAGTTAATGGAGGAATCTTGATGATTGGGGTCTTGATTTAGGAACCCTAGCTCTTGTTCTTGAACAACTTTGAGAGAAAACTAGTATTTTTAGGTTAAAATAAGGCCAAATCCCGTGTCAAAGAGTATATATAGGGGTAGCGAAATGACCGTTTTCACCTTTGGAATTAAACTAAAAAATCCCTATTTTACATGCTGGCGCGACGCGCCATAATCGTGCTAGCTTACTGGAAATTGGAAGATTGGGAAACTGGTTGGTGGCGCAATGCGGTGGAAATTGCGTTGCCACCTTGGTTGCGAAATGGAAAAGCACCATGATGTGGTGGAATCACGTTGGTGCACTGGAAATTGACAACTCTGAAATTAAACCTTGGCACGACACGCCATAATCGCGGAGGCTCACTGGATTTTGATGATTTCCATTTTGGATGGCTCCGCAATGCGCTAAAGTACCAGGTGGTACACTGTCTCACTAAAATAGCTCTAACTCTTCGCCTGAGTGTCAGATTTGGGAGAATTTGGTATCGATGGAAAACTTATTCAATTCTCTACACGGTTCAAAATACTTCTCACTCGGGAAGACACTTCTTAACCTTTTAGGGCTGGATTAACACTTCACTGAACAGACTCTAAGGCTCAGACTACGAGAGAATTTTGCGGGGTCTTACAAAACCAGAAGCTGCGACCCCTCACCGGGTCTATGCCCCATGATTTAGACTACATCCATCCATGTTTTTTAGAGTAGAACGGGTAAGTTTCCACAACTTTAGATTGTTGAGAAGTCATGATCCGAAGAGTGAACCAAGGAAGATTTAGAGAAGAGTTCAAGACCTTAGACTTCATAGCCCGAAAGTAGAATAACCAAGACAGTGAAACATCCTAAATGCCTCATAACCTCCTGATTATAAGTGTGGTGTACGATATATCCATAAGCAAGAATCTACTCGACATGACTTTTTGGACACTCCATGACACCAAAATCTAAAGCTCTGATACCAACTTGACATGAACCAAACTGGAGCCTTATTGTAATGGACAATCCCCAGACTAACCAGGACCGAAAACCGCCCTTTCTATCTTACCCAACCACCAAACGCGTACCTTGAGTCGGATGTAGCCCAAATATATAACAAGATAGAGTATTCAACCATATGGAGACTTTAAGATAGGTCAAAAACCAAGACCAAACCGACCGAGTCAAACCAACCAATATCCAACCAAACCAATGCGGAAATCATAAGTCAAAACCAAAATAATGATCCAAAATATGTATGTATATATGAAATAAATAATCCATACCATACCCAAGTCAACAATTGTCAATACAAAGCCACTATACTAACCAATGAGTACCTAATCGAGACATGCCCCCGACCATAGCCAGAAGCCATAGTCTATGAAAGATAAGAGACATGAAATAGATGCCTTCCAAATTATAAAAGCTCAACACTTTAATTCAACATCGATTGTCCTTGAATTCAAGAACTTAGCAGGAGAAGTAGAATGGTCGGTCCCTGCATAACGTGGGTATACATCCTCCTGAAGATCGGTTAGTAGGTGAACACAACCATGCACTCAGGATAAGGATAAAATAATGGAATTTATAAAACTAAGTAAAACCATCTATAATGCATACAACCATAAACATATACACATATAAACATGCCAAGAAAGGGAACCAGGTTTAGTATGCCTTTAAACCTTAACCTGGGCTGTGTAGCTTTGTCGTCCTAAACCACCCACAGGCTATATAGATTCAACTCCCCCTGCTTAAAGGGCCTCAATGCATGTAGCCACATGACCAGGAAAGTATCCCATGGGATGACTAGTACATCCCAAAAATAAAATGTCACACCATGCACACGGTCACCAAGACCAACCTCATATTGGCAAATACAAGTTTCTAGTTTTGGTCACTTTGGGACCTCCACCTTCTATGACTTAACTACATCTCCTTCCATTATTGCACAATTAAAACCAATTTCCAAATAACTAAAACCATTATCCTCTTATTAACCAAGGCCATTGATATTGGTATCGTCATACCAACCTTTACTTGCAAGTATCATCCATAGCCAACCATTTATATATTTAAGGGGACATTCAAATAGCCTTTCATTTACCATATTAAACTACTTGGGGGACTTCATGTTCCCCACAAGCATAACTATTTAGGCTTTTACCTTTCCAAACCAAACTAATTCCATTAATCTATTTATTTGATGGATCTCCATGAATCGTGGAAGGTTTTCAAACTAGACCAACCATGACCACCAAAACCTTTACCCTTTAAACCATTCCAAACCATTTTAGACCATGCCAAACATTTAAAGCATTTATATCATTTAAACCATGCAAGACCATCCAAATCTATTTAGAGTTCCATTACCAAACCAAACCATGAAAGAATCCCAATGAAAGCTCAACAATAGAGTAAAAACATTCCTTGAGGCACTTTATCAAAAATATTGAGGGCATACCTTTACCAAGACCAAAACCAATGCATAACCCACCATAATTAGGGTTACTCAAGACCCATTTGTTAAACCACAACCAACCAGTAACCACATATTCAAACCATTACCAAAAGAATATAAAAACATAGTTCAAACCAATACAAAACCATATGCATCAAGACCCTCAACATATATTTCAAAAACCACAAATCAATGTTTAAAACACAATACACATGCTTTTAGTTGGATATAACAATGAGGGAAGGAGTACATGCCTTATACATGAATATTCATGGAAGAAATCTTGACCTTTACGCCTTATGAAGAACATATAAAGAAACCCTAGCCTCCAATCTTCAAGAGTATATTTGAGAAAGAGTATTTAGAGTGTTTCCATTCTTTAATAAGTGTTATGGAAGGACACCAAAGGCTATATAACATGGAGAAATAAGGGTTTAGGGGTAGGAAATGTCCAAACTACCCTTTTCTTAAAAATTAAAACAAGTTATGCCCAGGAGTACGACTCCCCCTTACCATCCGTATCCTAAGGTACGAGTGGTACCCCAACTGGTACCCAAGACCATGACAAAACCCATACACATTGGTTTCTATATGACTTACACCTCCCTAGTCATACCTTAAGGGTATGAGTGACACCCCCAATCATACCCACCAACCATATCTCGAGCAGACCACAGGACCAAGATAATCATTCACCATACGACTTGCACTGCACCACTCGTATTCTTCTATATGATTCGTACCCAAGTGATTCATATCTTGGGTAGTATCCAAACCAAACATACTTCCTAGGGTATGAGTGAACCCTCAAGACATCCTACGATTCTTATTCAAGGGTACAACTGGTACCCTAGAGTCGTACCAAGTTAAAAAGTTCCAAAACTTGAGAAATTTTGCAAGGGTCCAAATCTAATAGTGTTACAATCTCCCACAGTAGGATCATTCATCCTTGAATGATGGGTAAGTGTAAGAACAAGAACAGATAAAACGTTAACACACATCAAACTTTTCCTCCAACCAAAATAGGGGACAAGAACACAAACCAAGAAAACAAGATCATCACATATCCCAAGCATAATTTACACCCTAACACCTTCATTCTGACCTGTAACTAAGTTAGAAAACAAAGGTGCAAGAGGAACCATTCCTCACCTTTAACTACGTTATAAAATAAAAGACCTGTTGAAGAGAACACACTTTATGCACAAATTTTTGGAACTAAGAACCAACACAGACACTTGGACTCCATGTCCTCCTCCGTATCGTAAATGACTTTCTCGAGCCTTTAGTTCCACCATGGAACCTTTACCAAAGCCATACCATATTTTTTCACAACCAATGAACTTACCAATCCAAGATCCTCGTCGGGACCTCCCTCAAAGAACAAAGAACTCAAGATACCAATACCAGCCAAAGGAACCAACCAACCTTGGACTATGTACACCTCACCCTAACACAACACATAGATTACTGATGAATGAAATCATGCTTATGGAAAGTCCAATTCGATTTAGATTTACCAAGAAACACCATCATAAAAGCTTGAGTCTAGATATACATTATTGATTCCATGTTTAAGCCTATCCAAAGCTAAAAGGAGTAATTTAGGACACCAGGATCTACTCCTTACATCTATCCCGAATTACTACTCTTCTTCCATCACCATTATAATATGGGAACCATGAGTAAAGGACATGAAAAAACTATATCTAACCATTATAATCAAAACCCTCAACCTATAAAAGTCATGCAACCACTATGGCATCAAGACAATTCATAAGACCATGCCTTACCAAACCTCTCAGTACCCAACACAAATATTGGTATATCTACCAATCACAACATTCAACCCTACCGCCGATATACCCGCGGTATGATCTATCCATCAAAAGATCTAGCACCCTCTATAGTTTTCATAAGGATTTTCCATAACCTATTCCTTTCCTAACCATTTCTCAAGACTACAACCTTTCTTCACTTTCCAAACCTTAACCTTTAGTAGTCACCCTAGACTCTCCCCCACTTAGGTACTTCTATATTCCCCATTTATCACATTAACATACTTTCAAAACCACTACCACCCTAGCATAAGAAGAGTCATTAAAGAAACCAAATTGCAAGAGTTACCCATGTACCTCCAAGGAAAAATCCAATAGATAAGACACAATACTATAGGCATAAATTACTTCATAACAACAACCTAGACCATAATGGAGAATCATCCCGAACAAACTATACCATGAAACGAGTCCTTAGAATGGACACCGAAAGAAATATAACCACACATACCATGAGTAACTTAACACAAGGTCAAGAATTATATCTAGAGAACAAGGTGAATGCAAAATCCGAACGTTAGGCATAAGCACTAAATGAATGGATGCAACACTAGCAGAGTACTATATTAATCGGGTTTGAAGAGAATCACTAGAATATGCAACCTGACCTTTCCTTTAAGTCCACCAATAGAAGAGAATTCTAGATTAACCACCAATCTATATCCCTTTAAGCCAACAAACACAATTCTCAACTCTAATGGGTATCACCAAAGACGTACTCCAGGGATGCTTGGTTCTCCCGTACCCAAAACCTTATTCATCCTAATTCCACTAAGCGCCCAATATAGACATGCAAAAACCATTAGACTAAATTGACTCCAAGGTTTCAAATTTAAATCAAAACCATTTAAAATCAAACCATGGCCACCAAGGCCTTTCAAAAATCATTTGAATCTAACAGAAGCCCAATCCATGTTTGCTTAACCATCTATGCAACACAAAGATTCAAGAATAGTAGAATCATATGAAAAAATTATATCCAATGGAAATTTCATAAATATTTTGAGGGTATAAAATTTCCAAAACCAAAATCAAGTAATTGAGGAATACATCGTAACCCAAAATCCATTTAATATTCCCATGTATCCCACAATATTCATAAACAAAAATAAAGCACAAATAATGCATCATAATCCATGGAAAATCAATTAAATAAGTGTAAGGCCCCGCAAAGTTCCCTCGTAGTTTGAGCCATAGGGCATGTTGAGTGAGGCATGATTTCGTCCCTAAAAGATTGAGAAGTTTCTTCCTAAGTGAGTAACGTGTTAACCATATAGAATTTCCCTAATTTCTACCTTTTTCACTTGGGAAATCTGATAATCTTTCCATCGATATAATATTTGCCCAAATCCAATACTTGGGTAAGAAGTTATGGCTAATTTAAGCCTTAGTCGTAAAACTGCATCATTTAACTGCCTGACGCATTGCGGAGAGGATTGATTTGGAAATTGTTAGTTTACAGTGGAACCCTGTGATAGTGGTGCATCACGGAGGAGTCCCAGGTCCCAACTAAAGGTAAAACATGGTGGCTCCGCATCGTGGAGGCTTCCAATTTCCTAATTATCAAATTCCAGTGAGACATCGCGTTAAGTGGCGCGTTACGGAGGCCAATGAAATCGAGTTCCACCTCAATTTTTCCAGTTTTGCACATATGTTTAAAAGGGAGCTTTGGACCTTTTCCAAGCCTATAAAATCGTGGAAACACTAAATCAAAGCCATTTACAAGCATCTTATGAGATTTTTCTCAAGTTTTCTCTCAACATAAATCCTAAGTATCCAAAACCTCTTCCAAGAACCTCAAGAATCCACCATGGATTTCCTAAATTGAGTCAAGATTTAAGGTTCCCAAGTCAAGGACCTTAAGAACCCTCATTCTAGAGCACGAATAGAGTTCCAAAAGTGAGAGTTCATCAAAAGTTTCTAATTCAAGGTATTTGGGGTCTTTGAACAAGGGTAACCCTTTCACACTTGTTCCCAAAAGGCTATTTACATCATGAAATTCTTGAAATATATGAGTTTTTTTACCTGAATTTGAATTGGGTTTTTCACCCATTATTATTGAATGCATTATACTGATATTTCCCATGAATTAAGAGTCAAATGGCATGATTGTTACATGTTTTATTGAGTATTTATAGCTGGGTATAAAACCCATGATTTTACTCCTTGATAAGCTAATATTTGCATTGTTGAGATATTGAAGCATATGTCTATATTGAGATTTTAAGGTAACTTACTAAAATTCCTAGATTTTTACATGATTTATGAATCTATATGCTATATATTACTCTTTTGATAAGATTTAACATGAGATTGAATAATGGGTTAGTAAGCCCTATTTGAGACTTGTGAAATTATGAACTCTTATGCTAGGAGCACCCATGTTTTGAGTAATTTGAGATCATTGAGAAATGAATTGACCTAATGGTCCTTGAGATTTGAAATCCACTTCACTATATGAGATTATCGTTTTGATTATTAGGTTCGTGGTGAGCCATATGATTATTCTAAAAGTGGATTTTTTTATGAGATGAGCGTAGATAATCTAAAGGGAGTAGTATTTAGCACAGAGTGGGTAAGTTACTATGGTATCTTACCCCAAAACTATGTGACACCATAGGTTGGGCCTGAGATCGAGTTTATGATGATTATAATTGGGCCCGAGGCCGAGTTTTATTTAGTGATCACTAGACCTAGGTTATACTCCCTGGCGATAGTATGATGCTCCTCCCCAAAGTGGGGTCTCTTCCTTAGGAGGACAAAATGTTGGACTTCATGTAGTTCACATGGTTTTTATCGGTTGCGAGAACCTCCCTTGACATTTAGACTTTGAGATTAAGTACTTATTTTCCTTCCCGTTAAGCTATTTTCCTGAATGGTTGAATTACAAAGATATTTCCCAGCTAAAGTATTTTTTTGATGTGAGTTATTTCCTAAATGAAAGAATCTTCTCTTGTTATAGTACTTTTTATAAAGCCTCGAGATAAGTTGTTTCCATAAACTAGAATGCCTTTCCATTTGAGATGGAGTGATTTCCCTAAATCTTGAGATGAGATATTTTCCTTAAGTGAATGAAATTCCTTCAAGTATGTTTTCAAGTTATATTATTCCGAATTCCAAGTATATGAGTTCTAAATAGTTATGAAATGTTGAGAATTGAAGAAGTTTTACTCTCCATGAGACTTATGCATGAGTTGAAAGTATTGTTTAAGGTCCCTTAGCCTTTGGGTATTGAGAACAAGAGAAGCTTTTGAATTTTGAGATTAAACAATGATGACTCACGAGATTTGTGTTACATGCTCCATTCTACATGACTTACGAGCTTTATAATTTATAATTGTTCAAGCCATGTGAGTCATCTCATAATGCATACATGATTTGATTAAAGAAGATTGTTACTATTTTATTCATATGCATTCATCCCCGCATACTCAGTATATTCCAAGTACTGATCCATATATATGTCTATATGCTACATTGTGTCATAATATAGGTTCAGGTGCTCAGTCCCAGCCTCACCCGTGATTCTTCAAGTACATTGCCTATATTTTCTACAGTGGTGAGTCCTCATGATTCGAGGACCGATCTTTAGATATTTACCGTACTTGAGTGACTATGTTTTATCTTCAGTTCATTTCGAGTCAGTTGGGGACCTGTCCCAACGGCTCTCTAGATTTTGATTTGTAGAGGCTTGTCAGACTAGTGTCAGACTTGTGATGTGTTGAGGGTTTGATATTGTGGTTTTTTTGAGATTTCTCTATGTTGTGGTCTTATGGACCGAGTATATTTTCCATATTTCCTTTCGTGTGATATGACTATGCTAGTGTTGAGTCCATTCTTATCATGAATTGAGTGTCATTGGTGGAAACTGGCTCTAAGGTTTAGCTTGGGGCTACTTGTAGCCTTAGGCACCGTGTGATGTCCCAGGAGATAATTTTGGGTCGTTACAAACTTGGTATCAGAGCGTCAGGTTTCTAAGGAGTCCTAGGGAGTCTGACAAGCCATGTTGAGTAGAATATTGATCATCGATGTATAGCGCACCACACCTATGAGTAAGAGGCTACGAGATATTTTAGGAAAAAATTGTTTCTTCTTTCAGATTCTATCGTTCCTACAGTTGTCCCTCTTATCTAATGATCCGTGCTCTTTCACTTTTAGAAAATGCCTCCTCGAAGAGCGAATGTCCGCAGAAATAATGATGAGCAACCCCCACCTGTTGATCCTTTAAATGAGATGGTGTCCCATACTGAGTTTAGGATGGACTTTCAGGCATTAGCCCAAGCGGTTACCATAAATGTTTGGGCCAATAACTAGGCCCCAGTTGCTAACCATCAGCGTGGTGATGTAGCCGCGGCTAGGATTTGTTACTTTATGCGGATAAAACCGCCTGATTTCTATGGGTTAAATATAGATGAGGACCCACAATTATACTTATAGGAGGTGAGGAAGATCACAGACGTTATGCATATTTCAGAAGAAAAAAGTGTTAAGTTGGCGTCCTACAGACTGAAGGACATTTCTTATGATTGGGTCGTGTCGTGGAGGAAGGGTAGAGGTGAGAATGCCGCTTTTATGACTTGGAAAGTTTTCCAAGATGCCTTCTTGGATCAGTTCTTTCCACTTGAGATGAGAGAGGCAAAGCTTGAGGAGTTCATAAACTTGAGACAGGGCTCTATGACTGTTAAAGAGTACTATTTGAAGTTCAATCAGTTGGCTAAGTACACTCCTGATTTGATTTCTGATACCCAGAATAGTATGAGTAAGTTTGTGATCGGTATTTCTGGGATGGTACTGAAGAAGTGTAGGGCCGTGATGTTGCATAAGGATATGGATCTGGATAGGCTGATGATACATGCCCAACAGATAGAGGGGGATAAGCTTAGAGAAAGAGATAGAATAAGGGGAAGCATGAGGGTGAGATTTGATCAGCATGACTTTAGCTGGCCTAGGTTCCATGGAGGGAACCACCCCCAGTTTCAGAGACGTCCGTATATTCCAGTTCCTTCTTCATCTAGTGCTCCCGTGCCTAGAGGTAGGCTAGAGTAAGGGAGCAGGTCTTTTATGTCTGGGACACAGAATAGTGTTGGTAACAGGACCCGTTATCCTTTTTGTGCTAAATGTGGTAGGAATTACCTTGGGGAGTTTTTCGGAGATATGAGGGGTTGTTTTGGTTATGGAAAGTAGGGCCACAGACTTGGAGATTATCCCCATGCTAGACAGGGGAATAGAGATGCCCGACCTCAGGAACAGGATGCTAGTGCACCAGCTACGGTACTTCTTCGCGCCCCTGCTCGGGGCGCTTCTTCTAGCACCGCTGGCGGTCAGCGCCAGAATAGGTTCTATACTTTTCTACCCTATTGGGAGTAGGAGAAATCTCCTGATATTATTACTGGTATGCTTCGTGTCTTTTGTCGTGATGTTTATGTGTTGTTGGACCCTGGGTCAAACTCTCTTATGTGACCCCACTTGTGGATGTAAATTTTGAAATGAGTTCTGAAAAGATTCCTGAGCCTTTCCTAGTTTCTACTCCAGTCGGAGAGTCAGTTATTGCAAAACAAGTGTATAGAAATTGCCCTGTTACTGTGCTTCATAGAGTCATACTTACAGATTTGATAGAGTTAGACATGATAGATTTTGACCTTATTTTGGGTATGGATTGGATTCATTCTTGTTATGCATATATAGATTGTCGTACCCGTGTGGTCAAGTTTTAGTTTCCTGATGAACCAGTGTTTGAGTGGTCCGGGAGTTCAGTATCTCCCAAGAGTCATTTTATCTCCTATATCAAAGCCAAAAAGCTTATATCCAAAGGTTGCATCTACCACCTAGTTATGGTCAAGGACACTAAGTTTTAGACTCCAACCATCCAGTCGGTTGATATTGTTAGTGAGTTCCCCGATGTCTTTTCGGAAGATCTCCCAGGGGTACCTCCCGATAGAGAGATAGAGTTTGGAATTGACCTTTTTCCCAATACTCGACCTATTTCTATTCTGCCATATCGTATGGCACCTTCCGAGCTTAAGGAGTTGAAGGAGCAACTCAAAAATCTCTTAGATAAAGGTTTCATTAGACCCAATATTTCTCCTTGGGGCGCACCTATTTTGTTCGTGCGGAAGAAAGATGGATCTTTGCGTATGTGCATTGACTACTATTAACTGAACAAGGTCACAGTAAAAAATAAGTATCCTCTTTCGAGAATTGATGACCTGTTTGATCAGTTGCAAGGTGCAAGTTATTTCTCCAATATAGACCTTAGATCCGGCTATCATCAACTTAAAGTGAGGGAATATGATATTCCAAAGACAGCCTTCTGAACCCGTTATGGTCACTTTGAGTTTTTAGTCATGTCTTTTGGGCTAACCAATGCCCCAGCAGCCTTCATGGACCTCATGAATTAAGTGTTCAAGCAATACCTTGATATGTTCGTCATTGTCTTCATAGAATCCTTGTGTACTCCCGTGATGAGAATGACCATGCAGCTCATCTTAGAATTGTCTTGCAAGCTCTTAGAGATCACCTATTATTTTCCAAATTCAGTAAGTGTGAATTTTGGCTAAGGTCTGTAGCCTTCCTGGGTCATGTTATTTCAACCGAGGGTATTAGAGTTGATCCCCATAAGACAAAAGTTGTGAGAAACTGGCCTACAGCTATCTCTCCATCTAACATTAGGAGTTTCTTGGGTCTAGCGGGCTATTACTATCGTTTTGTTGAGGGTTTCTCTTCCATTGGGTCTCCTATGACCCGTTTGACCCAAAAGAAGGTTAAATTCCAGTGGTTCGATTCCTGTGAGAAGAGTTTTTAGGAGTTGAAGGCTCGACTCACTTCAGCCCCTGTGTTGACTTTGCCTGATGGTACTGATGGTTTTGTGGTGTATTGTGATGCCTCTAGAGTTGGTTTGGGTTGTGTGTTGATGGAAAGGGGTAAGGTTATAGCCTATGCCTCTAGACAGTTAAAGCCGCATGAAAAGAACTACCCGACCCATGATCTTGAGTTAGCTGCTGTGGTTTTTTCTTTGAAAATTTGGAGACACTATCTTTATGGTGTCCATGTTGATGTGTTTACTGATCATAAAAGCCTGCAGTACGTGTTTACCTAGAAGGAGTTGAATCTTAGGTAGAAGAGGTGGTTAGAGTATTTGAAATATTATGATAAGAGTGTGTTGTATCACCTGGGCAAGGTCAATGTGGTGGCGGATGCCCTTAGTAGATTGTCCATGGGTAGTGTTGCGCATATTGAGGAAAGTAAGAGAGAATTAGCTCATGATGTTCATTGTCTGTCTAGGTTGTGTGTTAGATTGCTTGATTTAGCGGAGGGGAGTACGTTGGTGCAGAGTAGTTCCAAATCATCTTTAGTTTTGGAAGTGAAGGAGAAGTAGGATAGGGATCCTAGTTTGGTCAAACTGAAGGAGTCAGTTAAGGACCAAAAGGTCAAGGTTTTCTCCCAAGGGGGAGATGGTGTGTTGAGGGTTCATGGTAGGTTGTGTGTTCCGTGTGTTGAGGATTTGAGGCGGAGGATTATGGATGAAGCGCATGACACACATTATTCCATTTATCCCGGTACTACCAAGATGTATCGCGACTTGCGGGAAATCTATTGGTGGAACATCATAAAGAAGGACATTGCCGAGTTTGTAGCAAAGTGTGCAATGTGTCAATAGGTTAAGGTAGAGCACCAAAGACCGGGTGGTATAATGAAAGAGTTTAGTATACCCACTTGGAAGTAAGAGATGGTGAAAATGGACTTCGTGATCGGGTTGCCTCTTTTGCGTCGTCATCATGATTCTATTTGGGTTGTTGTGGATAGGTTGACTAATTCCGCACATTTCTTGCTCGTGGATACATCTTATACGACTGAGGATTATTCTAGATTGTATGTTCGGGAGTTGGTCAGACTACATGGAGTTCCTTTGTCTATCATTTCAGATAGGGGTACTCAATTTACTTCACAGTTTTGGAGGGCATTTCAACAGGGTGTTGGCACCCAAGTTCTTTTGAGTTCAGCTTTTCACCCACAGACAGATGGTCAAGCTGAGAGGACCATTCAGACCCTAGAGGATATGTTGAGGGCGTGCGCTCTTGATTTCAAAGGTAGTTGGGATGAGCATTTGCCATTGATAGAGTTTGCCTATAACAATAGTTTCCATGCTAGCATTGAGATGGGACCATTTGAGGCTTTGTATGGTAGGAGGTGTAGATCACCCATAGGTTGGTTTGAAATGGGCGAAGCTGCCGCACTGGGCCTAATTCAGTGTTTGAAGCTATGCAAAAAGTTAAGTTGATTAGAGAAAGGTTGAAGACCGCTCAGAGTCGTTAAAGGTCTTACGCAGATGTGAGGAGGAGAGATCTTGAGTTTAAGGTAGGTGATTTGGTGTACTTGAAGATTTCACCCATGAAAGGGGTGAAAAGGTTTGGTAGGAAGGGAAAGCTTAGTCCCCGTTATGTTGGCCTGTATAGAGTCTTGAGCCGTGTTGGTAAAATGGCTTATGAGGTTGAGTTTCCCTCGGAGTTGTTCCCCGTTCATCCTATCTTTCATGTCTCCATCCTTAAGAAGCATATTGGTGATTCCGTTGTGGTTGATCCTTCAGAGAGTGTTGATATTCAGGATAGCCTTTCCTTTGATGAGATTCCCGTGGAGATCCTAGATTTTCAAATCCGTAGACTAAGGAACAAAGAAGTTCCCTTGGTCAAAGTTTTATGGCGGAACCAATATGTTGAGGGTGCTACTTGGGAGGTAGAAGTAGACATACGATCCAAATACCCGCACCTCTTTTCCGCAAGTTCAGATCAATCTGAAGGTACCATTCTTCCTTGATTCATCTTTTCTAATCTAAAGTTCATCTATGCATCTATCTTTTTATGAGTTCTTGCGATATCCGGAGTGGTCATGAGTTTAGGAAGATCTTGAACCATTTAGTAATTGTTTTGGCTGTGTGTACTCAGTTTTTCTTGTATTTCGATCCTAACTAGCGACATTCGAGGATGAATGTTCCCAAGGGGGAGATATTATAAGGCCCCACAAAGTTCCCTCGTAGTTTGAGCCATAGGGCATGTCGAGTGAGGCGTGATTTCGACCCTAAAAGATTGAGAAGTTGCTTCCTAAGTGAGTAACGTGTTAACCATATAGAATTTCCCTAATTTCTACTTTTTGTCACTTTGGAAATATGATAGGCTTTCCATCGATATAAGATTTGCCCAAATCCAACACTCGGGTAAAAAGTTATGGCTAATTTAAGCCTTAGTCGTAAAACTGCATCATTTAACTGCCTGGCGCATCGCAGAGAGGGTTGATTTGGCAATTGTCAATTTCCAGTGGAACCCCGTGATAGTGGTGCATCGCGGAGGAGTCCCAGGTCCTAACCAGTGGGAAAACACGATGGCTCCTCGTCGCGGAGGCTGTCAATTTCCCAATTGTCAAATTCTAGTGAGCCACCACGATAAGTGGCGCATCGCGAAGGCCAATGGAATCGGGTTCCGGTTCAATTTTTCCAGTTTTTCACAGATATTTAAAAGGGCACTTTGGACCTTTTCCAAGCCTATAAAATTGTGGAAACACTAAATCAAAGCCATTTACAAGCATCTTATGAGGTTTTTCTCAAGTTTTCTCTCAACATAAACCCTAAGTATCCAAACCTCTTCCAAGAACCTCAAGAATCCACCATGGATTTCCTAAATTGAGTCAAGATTCAAGGTTCCCAAGTCAAGGACCTCAAGAACCCTCATTCTAGAGCACGAATAGAGTTTCTAAAGTGAGAGTTCATCAAAAGCTTCTAATTCAAGGTATGAGGGGTATTTGAACAAGGGTAACCCTTTCACCCTTGTGCCCAAAACGCTATTTACATCATGAAATTCTTGAAATATATGATTTTTTTTACATGAATTTGAATTGGGTTTTTTACCCATTATTATTGAATGCATTATACTGATATTTCCCATGAATTAAGAGACAAATGGCATGATTTCTACATGTTTTCTTGAGTATTTACAGATGGGTATAAACCCCATGATTTTACTCCTTGATAAGCTAATATTTGCATTGTTGAGATATTGAAACATATGGCTATATTGAGATTTTGAGGTAACTTGCTGAAATTCCCAGATTTCCACATGATTTATGAATCTATATGCTATATATTATGTTTTTGATAAGCTTTAACTTGAGATTGAATAATGGGTTAGTAATCCCTATTTGAGACTTGTGAAATTATGAACTCCTGTGCTTTGAGCACCTATGTTTTGAGTAATTTGAGATGATTGAGAAATGAATTGACCTAATGGTCCTTGAGCTTTGAAATCCACTTCACTATATGAGATTATCGATTTGATTATTGGGTTCGTGGTGAACCATGTGATTATTCTAAAAGTGGATTGTTCTTATGAGATGAGCGCTGATAATCTAAAGGGAGTAGTATTTAGCACCGAGTGGTTAAGTCACTACTGTTTCTTACCCCAAAACTACGTGCCACCATAGGTTGGGCCTGAGGCCGAGTTTATGATGATTATGATTGGGCCCGAGGCCGAGTTTCATTTAGTGATCACTAGACCTAGGTTATACTCCCTGGCAAGTGTATGACGCTCCTCCCCAATTTGGGGTCTCTTCCTTAGGAGGACAAAACGTTAGACTCCATTAGCTCGCATGGTTTATGTCAGTTACGAGAGCCTCTCTTGACATTTAGACTTCAAGATCAAATACTTATTTTCCTTCCCTATAAGCTTTTTTCCTAAATGATTGAATTGCAAAGATGTTTCCCCAACTAAAGTATTTTTTTGATGTGAGTTATTTCCTAAATGAAAGTATTTTCCCTTGTTATAGTACTTTTTATAAATCTTCGAGATAAGTTGTTTCCATAAACTAGAATGCCCTTTCATTTGAGATGGAGTGATTTCCCTAAAGTTTGAGATAAGATATTTTCCTAAAGTGAATGAAATACCTTCAAGTATGTTTTCAAGTTATATGATTCCAAATACCAAGTATATGAGTTATAAATAGTTATGAAATGTTGAGCATTGAAGAAGTTTTACTCTCCATGATTCTTATGCATGAGTTGAAAGTATTGTTTAAAGTCCCTTAGCCTTTGGGTATTGAGAACAAGAGAAGATTTTGAATTTTGAGATTAAACAATAATGACTCACAAGATTTTTGTTACATGCTCCATTCTACATGACTTACGAGATTTATAATTTATAATTGTTCAATCCATTTGAGTCGTCTCATAATGCATACATGATTTGATTAAAGAAGATTGTTACTATTTTATTCATATGCATTCACCCCTGCATATTCAGTACATTCCAAGTACTGATCCACATATATGTCTATGTGCTACATTGTGTCATAATGTAGGCTCAGGTGCTTAGTCCCAGCCTCGCTCGTGATTATTCGAGTACATTGCCTATATTTTCTGTAGTGGTGAGTCCTCATGATTCGAGGACTGATCTTCAGATATTTACCGTGCTTGAGAGACTATGTTTTATCTTCATTTCATTTCGAGTCAGTTGGGGACCTATCCCAACGGCTCTCTAGATTTTGATTTGTAGAAGTTTGTTAGACTAGTGTCAGACTTGTGATGTGTGGAAGGTTCAATATTGTTGTTTTGTTGAGATTTCTCTATATGGTGGTCTTATGGACCAAGTATATTTTCCATATTTCCTTTCGTGTGATATGACTATGCTAGTGTTGAGTCCATTCTTATCTTAAATTGAGTGTCATTGGTGGAAATCGGCTCTAAGGGTTAGCTTGGGGCTACTCGTAGCCTTAGGCACCGTGTGACATTCCGGGAGACGATTTCAGGTCGTTACAATAAGTAATCATATCAAAACCCTCTATGATGCCAAAAATCCATATTTTAAACCATGAACTCAATAATCAATTTTTCATGCCAACAATAAAATGCAAGTATAGAAACAAGGATACATGAAAGCTCCATGATCTAACTTGTCGAATGACTAGATCCCTAGTCCCTCCATTCAACCTGAAATTTTGGCCTATAGGTACAACTCTCCCACTATTGTATTTCCTAAATCATCAACCTTATCCAACCCACCAGTTTACCTCCACAACTCCTGCATTTCTATTTTGGAGCTTATCATACTCCCTTTAATCAAAATCAAGCATCGAGATTCAAGCCTAGGATCTACCAACCACCATTCAATACTATCAAAATACCCTATGTAGAATATAATATACATATAAGGTCCACCCCACTAGGAGAACGATCCTAATTCCTTAGTCACACTCCAACAATATTTCCATTTCCCAGAAAACTATTTCCTCTATTAAAACATGGAAGCACCTCACAGAAAAACACTAGAACAGATGGGACCTTTATCTAAAAGACCACCCCTTAAGTTCTCCTTAAGATTCTTTAACCCCACTGGAACCATTCTATAAACAAAGAATAGAAACTAGACAGGTGTCCGAAATAAGACCAATCCCAAACCAACCTCCCTATTAGATGACACCATGAGGGTTGTCAAGAGGACCTCAAGAAATTTATCCACCACTAAAATCGAATGCAAAGAAAGACCTTCTGAGTTAGAATATGTATTGACTCACAAGGAATCCTAACACCATTACCCTTATTAGCTAGGTCATAAAACCATTACCCATTCCAAAATTGACTCACAAGGGATCCTAAAAGGTTTGACAATCGAATTAATGAAAAGCACAAGTGCAACCAATCCATTCCCCCGAATGACATTGAAATCCACTATATTCAATTTAAACAAATCCACCAAGACTCTTTTATTACCAACTGATGCCACACACCTCTATAAACTCTTTTGGCAATCACAGAGTAATCTACCAGGGTAGAAACAGAAGAAGAAAAGAGTCTAAAATAATTTTGGGACTAAGACTAAAATACACAACCACCAATAGGGTTATGAAAGGGAGGTCACACCGAGCCAAGTAAACCATACACACCATAAGAGAAAGAGATTCCAACATACCAGTGTCAGCATCAGAAGACATCTCAAACTCCCGAGGAATAATAAGAACATTGATATAATCTCGGCCACTGCTAGAGCCAGAGCTAGTAGCCAATACCCTATTTGCCCAAGCGGCAACCCTTATGGGACATCCCCATCATACGAGACCCTACTGACCACAACCAAAATACTGATTCCTTTCTTCCTCGAAACAAACACAGTATGACCAACCATAAAATTTATAAAAAAAATAGGATGCAGAGGATTGGGATCCTTTGGGAAAACCAGAAGCTGCGACCCTTGCCTGGGATCGTGCCCCATGAGTTAGGCTAGATCCATCCATATTGTTTTGAGTAGAACAAATACTTTTCCATAATAGTTATTGAGAAGTCATGATCCGAAGAGTGAACTAAGGATGACTCGAAGAAGAGTTCAATACCTTATACTTTATAGCCTAAAAATAGAATAACCCAGAAAGTGAAATATCTTAAATTCCTCGTAGCCTCCTTATTTTAAGTGTGGTGCACAACACACCCATAAGCAAGTCTCTACTCAACATAGATTTTTGGACACCCCATGAAACCTAAAATTAAAGCCTTGATACCAACTCGACACGATGTAAATAAGGGCCTTGTCATAATGGGAAATCCTAAGCCCAACCAGGACCAAGAATTGCCCCCTCTACCCAACCCAACCCTAAAAGAGTACCTTAAGTCGGCTGAAGCCCGAACATATAACAAGATAACATATTCAACCATGTAGAGACCTTGGTATAGGTCTAAAATTGAGACCAACTCAACCAAGTCAAACCACTCAATATCCAACCAAACTAATATGGAAACCATAAGTTAAAACTAAGTTAATAATCTAAATATATATATATATATTTGGCATAAACAATATATACCATACACAAGTCCACAGTAGTCTAATGATTTTTTACCTTTTTTTGATGATGTACATGTTAAAAGTATAGATACAACAGTTAATCCTATTGATGATTGAATTGACTCTTCTTGTAAGTTCAATTTGAGTCCATCTAGTATTGATGTCATTGTATTGAATGAGAGTACATTGTCTTCTAAAAATTGGTAATGGTCAACTTTCTTGTGAAACTAGTCCACTACTTGAGTATGTTTGTGATATGGTTAGTGAACTTTGAATTAGTGATGATGATGATAATGTTGATCATTTGAACAGTAGTGACCCTTTGAGCATTTCTTTTAGTGAAAGTCCTACTACTTTCTTGGTTCATAGGAATGATCATGTATTTGAAACTTCTTCAAACCTTGATAATTGTCTTTTTGAGAATGAACTTGTATGTTCTAATTCTCCTTTTTAGAGTGATCCTTCTCTTTTTAGGTACAATATCTTGTTTGAAGATGATGAAATCACATTTAGTAAATTACCTAGAGATGTGGATCATGTTGTGATCTAGCTCTTCTTAAGGGTTATATTTGGTATAACTTCATAAGAATAAGAATGAACTTCTATGAAAGAGTTTCATGAGAATTGTCGTGATCGTCGGATATCATTAAAAAAGATATAGAAAGAAGTGTTATCAAATGATTTCCTATAGTTCTTCTCAGTATGAAATGAGTAAAGAATCAACCTATAAATCTTGATCTTTATGAAATGTACTATTTTATTTTCGTTCTTTTGGTTTCATTGATAACAGAAAAGACTTACTCTAAAGAGGCGCTAGCGCTTGACTAATAAGATATCAAAGGGGCCTGAAAAAATATACCAACCCACTATGGTGTGACAATATTCCTCCTAAAAATGGAATTTTCTTCTTTGAAGATGAGAGTATTTTTATGGAAAAGGATTGTAAAGAAATAAAAGGTGGTTTTTATATACCAATTATTCCTTCATCTTTGCGTGTTCAAATTCTTGACCATACCCTTGATAATGTTCTTGAGCATCATAGTGAGTATGTTCTTGAGGATAGTTTTATTAAATCAATTTGCATGATATATTTCTTTACTCTTTATTTGACCTTGACCATACTTATGTTTATGGAGAGTATATCTTATTGTTTTGGTGGTACCCTTGGGAAAAAAAGTATTGTCTAGACCTATGTTTATGGACACTTTAGTCATTTGACCCTAGTGACAAATAGGAATATGGTGGTTGTTATACACACGACTTGGTGCTTAGTCAAGACTACAAGTAAAGTTTGAATGAGGATGTTGGTATTTTTTCCTATGATGGAAAGTTTTTCTTGAGGACATACAAATCAACTTGATAGACCCAAGTTATGTATGGGAAGCATTTCTAACAAAGATTAGTGTTATTCAAAGAAAGAGAGTAATGAAGTTTTCCAAGAGAATTCACCATTGTGTGTTCCAATTCTTAACTAAGGTTTAGTAACTTGTAGATCAAAGAGTGAATCTTCTTTTCAAAATACCTTAAATGAATTCCATATATGTGATACCTATATTATCACCTTTATGCAAGTGATGTTATTCCTACCAATGTTAAATCTATATCTTATTTTGGCATAAATTTCTTATAAAGGAAGATTATGGTATGCTTAAATGCTTTGACTCCCTTCTTGAGTGCACTGGTTGCTAAATATCTTGAGGCTAATGAAGTCCTTATAGATAATAGCATATTAGAGGAGACTTCTATTTTATATTCCTTTCTACACTACCTCTTTCCCTATGATTATGTCCATTATAGACTTAGAATTATTTTATGTGGAGGTAGAAATCTTGTTGGTTGGTCCACATAGTCAAGTGATAATTCTATGTGGTTCATTCCTATCCTTGACCATGAAAAACTCTTATGGACTTTTGAACCATTGGTGGAACCACCCTTTATATGGTCTCTTAAAGAGATAATAAAACAATTGTATCTTGTGGCTCTGATGATAGGCGGATTTACACGCCTATATCAATATATTTTTCCCATATTTTAGCCTAGTTTTGAGAACAAATTATATATTTCATGCACTTTTAGTCCTTTTTCCTGTAAATGAGCTAACGGACATGATTAGTAAAGTTTCAGGTATAAATGATGCAGAATTCAGCATTTTATGGCTTACTTGACGCAAAAGAAAGCTCACGAAGGAAGGGAAGGGAGTTTACACGCCTAAGGACCAAAACTGCTGCATGGAAAATCTGTCCCGGGCTAAAACAACAATTCTGAAGACTTTGGGGACTTACAGACACAAAGCTGGATTTTTACAATGATACACTAACCTAGTACAATTAGGTTATGTATTTCATTATTTTATGAGGATTATGATAATGTTACCTTAACCTAGTACATTTGGGTTAAGGATTTCATTAGTCTAATAGGATTTGGTTATTTATTTCATTAGCTTAGTAGGATTAGGATATGGGTATTATAAATACCCTATCATGCTAGAGATTTTGGAACATCTTCTTATAACTAAACATCTTCTTAACTTCTCATCTTACAATTCAATTCTATTACTCTACAACTCTTCTAATCTTTCCATCAATTCTATTTTCGTCTATTCTTCTATTCTTAAATTCCGCAACAAGAGAAACGTTACTCTGCAAGAAATCACACCTAACGCCTACCACTCTTGTGCTACACGAAATTGATCATTATTGTGGTATAATAACAATGTCAATTGTGGTTTTCTTCGCATTCATGGGTAACTAAACTTCTCTGTTGGGGTTATGGAAGCCGTATGAGATACTATCTATTGCTGTGAGTTTGTGAGTCCGAGGCACGTATATTGCTTATATCATTATTCTCTTCATCTTAATCTACATTCTTTGCGGTTGCAAACGCAAGAATACGCCAGTCTAACATTTAACTTGTTCGAGAGAAAAGTTATTTGTCTGGAAAAGAGATAATGTCAAGGTAGTAGGACACCCTTTCCTATTAAAAAGCTAGTGTCGTAACTGGACTAACCTCTTGGAGAATTCGTACCGTTAGATACGCTTTAAGCTTGAGAGAGTTAAAGTGAAATAGTCCTTGTTTAGGTCGAGAGACGCTTGGATTTACCATCGACTACAATTCTCTATAAGCAATTGCATGACAAAATTCTACACACTCATAGCCAATAGAGACGTATACCTCAGAAGGTGGACATAACCCCAACGCTTCAATTCTCATTGTTTACAACCAACGTAACAATCTCTCTCTTTTTACTTTATTATTTTCAGCTTTTGTTTACATTACTTGCAAGACAAGAATCCCCCCTTCTTACGAGACTTGCACCAAAAGTTTAGTAATTTTACTTACTTGTTGGCCAAGCTATTCCCTGTGGGATCGACACCCAACCCAGGTTGGGTTCTATATTTTCTAACGACCGCTTTACACTCAAACGAGAGCTATAGATTGAGCGTATCAAAAATTGGCGCCGTTGCCGGGGAATACAAGTGTCAATTAAGTTCGTGAAAATTACTAGACCCTTTGGTCAAAGATTCTCGTACTTTTACTTTTAGTTTTTGTTTTTGTCTACTGCAGGTTTTTATTTTAGTGCATGCCCCATACTCGAAGTTATGGTCAACCATTATTACCAATCAATCCTGAACCACAACGCATTGGTAGAATGGAAGCACAAGCTGAAATCGCAAGGATGACTGCTCAACAGGAACAAGCAAGATTGGTTGCCCTTGCCGCAGCCCAGGTTCAACAGCAGAACATTAATAACCCTGCACGAGCACCAAATCCTGACGATGAGGATCTAGGTGATGACGAGCTACTAAACCCTAGGCATGCCGCTGAGATCGCAACACCTGCCAACAGTAGAGATCGTCAAGCTAGGTTTAGGCCTGAACGCCAAGCTATGCAGCCAGCTTTCTACGATGATGATGATGATCTTGATGGTGCCGGAGCAACTGGAGCTATAATTCCACCACCATTAGCGCCCGGAGCCAAGTTCAACATCACAAGCACCATGATTCAGTTATTGCAACTCAAGGGATTGTTTGGTGGACTAGCAGGCGATGATCCGAATATGCATCTCATCAACTTTATTTCTACATGCAAGTCTTTTGACAATCCTGGTGTTGGTCAGAATGCAATTCGATTACGTCTATTTCCATTGTCTCTGTCTGGGGAGGCAACACTATGGTTGAATGGGCTGAATCCTGACTCTATTACAAATTGGAGGCAATTGAGAGACGCTTTCCTAGAAAGATTCTTTCCGCCATCCAAAAGAGCACAATTGAGAGATGAAATTAGCAACTTTCGTCAGCTTCCCACTGAAGCTCTTCATGAAATATAGGAGAGGTTCAAGACAAAGCTAGCGAGGTGTCCAAACCATCATATGACTAATGTTCACCTAATGGAGATACTATACAGAGCCTTGAATTCAATAACTAAACCAGTGGTGGATAATGCGGCTGGAGGATCATTTATGGACCTCACCTTTGGTCAAGCAAGCAATATGCTAGATCGCATGATGAAAAAAAGTAGAGCTTGGCATACCAGGGATTCCGAGGTAGCAAGCCCCACTTTATCTATAGGCATGACTGCAGACCAAAGAAGAAGACAAGAAGAACGTGATCAAGATTTAGCGCACATGAAAACGCAAGTGGATCTTATAACAAAGCATTTATTATCAGGGAAGACCGAAAAAGTGAAAGTTGTGGTGCTAAAAGGAAGAGACGAATCTGATTCGGAAGAGGAGGCCAACTACTTGAACAATCAGGGGGGTTTCCGTGGGAATACCCAAGGAAACCAAGGTCGGAACTATTATGATAATTCTGGAAACAAGGACCAAGGTAGTTGGAGAAAAAACAATGAAAAGAGTGGTGTATATGTTCCCCCTGGTAGACGTGATACCACCACATCTAATTCTGGAAGTATGGAAGACATGATGGCTAAATTATTGAAAGGAGTGGAAACAACGAGCGCGGGAGTTACTGAGGTGATTAATGATTTGTCCTCCATGAAACAACTAGTTGATTCTCATTCCACTTCAATCAAGCAAATAGAGCATCAACTGAGCCAACTTTCAGCAGCACTCAATCAAAGAAAGGCTGGCACTTTACCTAGCGATACTGTGCAAAACCCAAGGAATGATGGGTCATGCATGGCCATCACTACCAGAAGTGGTAAGGTTATGGAACCTTCAGAAAAAGGCAAGCAAGTGGTTGACGAAGTTGCGGACATGGATGATAACGTAAAAGGAGAAGATGCCGCAACAACCAATCCTGACGTCAAGGATGTCACGCCCAGTGACGTGCATCCTGAAAAAATAGAAAAACGGAAGCAAGAGGAGAAGAAAGCCATGGAGAGAACACTTTCATACCCACCACCACCTTTTCCCCAAAGATTGAAGAAGGTGGCGGATGACACTAAGTTCAGCAAATTTATGACTATGTTGAAGCAGCTGACCATTAATGTTCCATTGGTAGAGGCACTTGAACAAATGCCTGGGTATGCAAAGTTTATGAAAGATCTTTTGACTAAGAAGAGGGAAGCAAGTTATGAGCTGAAGGATGATGTACATCATTGTAGTGCAATTGCTACCCGATCGCTAGTTCAAAAGAAGGCCGACCCCGGTGCTTTCACTATTCCTTGCACCGTCGGATCTTTGAACTTTGCCAAAGCATTATATGACCTAGGAGCCAGCATCAACCTGATGACATTATCGATCTATAAGAAGTTGGGGTTAGGAGATCCTACACCAACTAACATGAGGCTTGTTATGGCGGATAGGTCGGTAAAACGACCGGTTGGTATTCTATGTGATGTCTTGGTAAAGGTTTCTTCATTTATCTTTCCAGCAGACTTTGTCATCTTGGATTGTGAAGCAGATTCAGAGGTTCCCATAATCTTGGGACGCCCTTTCCTTGCTACAGGAAGTGTGCTCATTGATTTGAGAGCTAATGAACTTTCATTCCGAATAAATGACGAAGTGGTTCGATTTGATGTTTGCAAAGCAATGAAGCAACCCAAAGATCTGAGTGTATTTTCTGTGGCTGATGTTGTCTTTGATGATGAGAAAGAACAACTTGAAGAAGAGCAAATTCTTGATGATCCTTTGGAGGCTTTGCTCATGAAAGGAGAGAATGAGGATGCTGAAATTTCTGAAGAAGCTATTTGTGCTTTATCGGGATTAGGGACATATCGCTATACTCCCAAGAAGCTGGATCTTGATCTCAAGAATCGACCCACACCACCAGCCAAGCCATCTATTGAAGAACCACCCACACTAGAATTAAAGGAGCTGCCAAGTCATTTGAAGTACGCATTCTTAGGAAGCAGAAACACACTTCCAGTCATAGTGGCAGCCGATTTGGGTGAGCAACAAGTTGCAGCTCTTATTGCGATCTTACGTAAGTATATTAGAGCCATTGGATGGACCATTGCGGATATTATTGGTATTCCACATGGGATTTGCACACATAAAATTCAGCTTCAAGAAAAGTGCACACCCACCATTGAACATCAAAGGCGTTTAAACCCACCTATGTAAGAAGTGGTGAAGAAGGAGATTATCAAGTGGTTAGACGCAGGAGTTGTATATCCTATCTCTGATAGTACATGGGTAAGTCTTGTACAATTTGTTCCCAAGAAAGGAGGAATGACGGTTGTCGCGAATGCAAAGAATGAGCTTATTCCACTCAGGCCCGTTACTGGATGGAGAGTATGCATGGACTACCGCAAGCTGAATTCTTGGACACTCAAGGATCACTTCCCCATGCCATTTATGGACCAAATGCTAGATCGATTAGCAGGGAAAGGATGGTTTTGCTTCCTGGATGGTTATTCAGGTTATAATCAGATTTGTATTGCTCCAGAAGACCAAGATAAGACAACGTTTACATGCCCATATGGTACTTTTTCCTTCAAACGCATGCCATTCGGGTTGTGTAATGCACCAGCCACCTTTCAACGTTGTATGATGTCTATTTTCTCTGATATGGTTGAAGACACTTTGGAGGTATTTATGGATGACTTTTTAGTTGTCGGTGAGTCTTTTGAAGCATGTTTGGCAAACTTGAGCATGGCATTGCAAAGATGTGTAAAGTTCAACCTTGTGCTGAATTGGGAGAAGTGCCACTTCATGGTAAAAGAAGGAATCGTTCTTGGGCACAAGATCTCTGAAAGTGGAATAGAGGTTGATTGAGCAAAAATAGAGGTAATAGAGAAGCTACCGCCTCCAATTTCGGTGAAGGGAGTTCGTAGTTTTCTTGGCCATACTGGTTTCTATCGTAGATTCATCAAAGAATTTTCCAAAATTTCTAGTCCATTGTGCAAACTATTGGAGAAAGATGCAAAGTTTAACTTTAATGAAAATTGCTTAAAGGCATTTGAACGCCTTAAAGGAAAACTCATTGAAGCCCCTATCATGGTAGCACCAGATTGGACGCTCCCGTTTGAGGTCATGCACGATGCTAGTGGTGTAGCCGTTGGTGCTGTTCTTGGACAAAGAAAGGAGAAATTATTTCATCCTATCTACTATGCGAGTAAGGTCATAAATGAAGCCCAAAGGAACTACACTGTTACTGAACAAGAGCTCCTAGCGGTTGTATGTGCGTTTGAGAAGTTTCGTGCCTATCTATTGGGTACTAAGGTGATCGTCCATACAGACCATGCAGCTCTTAGGTATCTAATGACGAAGAAGTATGCCAAACCAAGGTTGATTCGATGGGTGTTGCTGCTGCAAGAGTTTGATTTCGAAGTCAAAGATAGAAGAGGTTGCGAGAACCAAGTGGCTCATCACCTATCTAGACTTGAGAATGAACATGTGGCGCAACCTGAAATTCAGATTGATGATGCATTCCCTGACGAGGAGATATTAGCGACAAAAATGGAGAAAGTACCATGGTATGCCGACTTTGCAAATTTCGTAGAGAGTAATGTGATACCTGCCAATTTATCTTACCACCAAAGGAGGAAGTTTATGCATGACGTTCAGCACTACTATTGGGATGAACCTTATTTGTTTCGAAGATGCGCGGATGGAATCATTCGACGATGTATATCCCATGAAAAAGTGCGTACTATATTGGAAGCATGCCACACTTCGCAAGTTGGAGGACATCATGCAGGAAATCCAACGGCAAGAAAAGTATTGCAAAGTAGTTATTATTGGCCTTCAATATTCAGAGATGCATATGACTATGTGAGAAGGTGTGACCAATGCCAACGTCAAGCTGCTATTTCAAAACACCATGAAATGCCCATGTCCAAAATTCTGGAGGTAGAACTTTTTGATGTGTGGGGTATTGATTTCATGGGTCCATTCGTGAATTCGTTTGGAATGAAGTACATCTTGGTTGCTGTGGATTATGTTTCGAATTGGGTTGAAGCTGTAGCATTGGCCGACAATGAAGGAAAGCGTGTTGTAGCGTTCTTAAAGAAGAATATCTTCTCTCGCTTTGGGGTACCTCATACTATCATAAGTGATGGAGGATCTCACTTTTGCAACAAGCTATTCAAATCTGTATTGGCCAAGTATGGTGTCAAGCAACACAAGGTAGCTACGCCTTATCATCCCCAAACTAGTGGACAAGTAGAGGTTTCCAATCGCGAGATTAAGAAAATCCTTGCAAAGACGGTTAATGCAAACAGGAAGGATTGGTCTCGAAAGCTAGATGATGCACTATGGGCATATAGGACTGCATTCAAGACACCCATTGGCATGTCTCCTTATCAACTAGTTTATGGGAAGGCTTGTCATTTACCCATCGAGCTTGAATACAAGGCATTGTGGGCATTGAAGCACTTGAATCTGAATTTGGATGATGTGAAGAATCTGAGGTTGGAGCAGCTGAACGAATTAGATGAGTTCCGTCTCCATGCATATGAAAGATCGGATTTATACAAGGAGCGGATGAAAAAGTATCATGATCAGCGGATTGTTCGACGAAACTTCCAAAAGGGTGATATGGTACTACTCTTCAACTCTAAATTTAAGCTCTTCCCAGGTAAGTTAAAATCTAAGTGGTCTGGTCCATTTAAAGTTATCCAAGTCTACTCGTCTGGAGTAGTCGAATTGGAAGGCAATAAGGGTGTTGTCTTCAAAGTGAATGGCCAACGTGTTAAGCCTTATATCGGTCCTCTTGACTCGATGAATGACATGGCCATCACTTATCTCGACAAAGTCTAAGTACTCGAGATTACTACGTCGAGCCACGACAATAAATAAGGCGCTAGATGGGAGGCAACCCATCATCTATCGTTTATCGTTTTTCTTTTTTCATTTTGTTCTAGTATGTGTTTTGCTTTTGATAAATAAAAATCCAAAAATAAGAGTCGTGCCACGACCAAAACTAAGGCGCTTGGTGGGAGGCAACCCATCGTACTAATCGTTTTCATTTGTTTGAGCGAATATAGGTGCAAGAAGTAGTCAACGAGGAGATTGATTTCAATTGACGATTTGGACGCATTGTATGGTAAAGTTGGTAAGTTAGGAAGGGTGATGCATAAGGCTATGGATTGAGCCTTTCTCACGCCAAAATAGGCTTCGAGGAAGGCTAGGCCTTGGTAAAACTAGGCCACGAACGATGCACAACCTATCCTATAGCCTAAGGTCTCGGAATCTAGTGTGCTATACACTATGCGCCGCCTATTCCTAGGTATGCTTTTGACTATGCGCCGCCTATGCTATGGCATTTAGTCTCAGTATCTCATATTCCATAGACTATGCGGCGCATATGTCCCATTATTCCATAGACAATGCGCCGCATATGTAGGATTTTTGTCTCCAAAACCGATTGTAAATGGGTCATAACACGACCCATACTCTTCCTATATAAAGGGGACTTAGTTTTATAACACAACCACAATAGAAAATACCCTAAAAGCGCCGCATACTCTTCCAAATCTTCTAAAAAATTTCTTCTTTTGCTCTTCCAGTTCACAAAACCATTTCCACAAGTTTCAAGAAAGTAAGTACTCTCTTATTCTTCATCTATTTCTCATAAGTACTACGTTGCTATGGCTATTATTAATTGCTAAATTATATAAGATTGTTGGTGATGTTCATGTGTTTGGATTGTTGTTGCAAAATCATGTGAGTGAACATATACGTAGGAAAATCTTGACTTGTTTCCGACTTGAATTTGGTTTCAATAGCATTGTTATGATATTTGCGGAATTGCTATGGCTATGAATATTACTTCAGATTGTTGTTTGGATACTTACATGTTAGACTATCTCGGTCATAGGGATAAGACTTATAGTGCCTACCGACTTAGGAGGTTGTGATTGTTGTAAAAATAATGATTCAATGTGGTAACCCCTATATAGTAGTGTTGCTATATCTACCATGAAAGTAGTCCAATGGCTGCAAGTAAGTGATGCATTGCTGATTTTCTTGTCGGAATACAATCCTAAAACGTATCTCGACGAAATCTGAGTAAATCGACTACTTTCACCTCACTGATTTGTGTTAACAAAACTAAGTGTGGGGTGGTACCCCTAATGCTTGCTTATAGATTGTATCAGGTGAGACTGTGCTGCATCTAACACTATTTCTAGTCTCAGGTACAATGGCACCTAAAGCGAGGCAAGGCAAGGAGAAGGCGACCACTTCCCAAAAGGGCAAGAAGAGAAGTCGAAAAGACCAAGGAGAATCATCCTCAGCACAACTACCACGCAGAATGTTCGGAATAAAATGGGTTCTTGAGGAAGAAGCCAAAGCATGGTACAGCAGCAACAAAGAAAGAAAATATGTGCACGTCGACTTGATCAACAAGGATACCTTAGCAAAGAAGGAGCCGCGTATGTTGGCAAAAATAATGGCTTTGAAGTTGGATTTCATCTTCCGCAACATGGTAGAGTGTAATCTTGATCTAACAAGAGAGTTTTATGCCAACTGGTCGCCAAACACAACAGGCAATGAAGTCAAAATTCGGGGCCAGGTGTTACAGCTCACCGCGGACTGGATCAACTCTTTTCTTGGTTTACCTTCGATCAACACAGCACCATTCAAAGAGCTGTATAGAAGGCCTCCTTATAGAGCAATACGACACACGCTTTGTGGAAGCAGATCAATGGCAAGGTGGGGCAGACATAAAGAAACCGGCCGACACAACACCTTCCCCTATGCTCCACTAAATAGGGAAGCAAGAATCTGGATGCGCATTGTCAACTCATGTATTATTCCTGGGACTCAATACACCAAGATATTGAGATAGAGTGTGTTTGGTCTATGATTTGATGACGAATGTCCCTATCAACTTTGGGGCAATCATTCGATCTACCATGAGGAAGGCCAGACTCCACAAAAGGTCCCATTTCACATTTGGCAATTTGTTGACAACAATCTTGCGGAAGGAGGATATCGAAGAGGAACCAGCTGATCATAAACTCCCACACAATCCGAAGAAGGTTGACCTCACAAAGGTCAAAGATGCTGAATCAACACATGGCATCACCCTTACTACGACAGAGAGACATGCTCGGGATGAGAGTTTCTCCCGCCATATGTACGGCATGATGAGGTTTACAATGATGAGCGGAGGTCGTGTTCCAACAGCTGCAGAGCTCCAACAGCTGGACCACGACTATCCCATGAACATGCATGCACAAGAGATGTGTGGAGTGGGCGTATACTTTGAGGAACCTCTAGATGATGATGTGCCGACTGATGACGATCGACGCTTGCCAGACTCTGACGAGGAGGAGAACTCTGACGACGGCTCTTATGATGATTCCGACGAAGGGGGTATGACCCTCGACAATGAGGAAGAGTCCGACTAACCAGGTTCCTCGTATTTATTTTCCACTGAGGGCAGTGTCCCATTTAAGTGTGGGGTGGCGGTATCGTATGCTATACTTCTCTATCGCATCTATGTTTGCTTGATTTGTTGTTTTTGTTTCATTTTTTTTAAGTAGTAAATTTTTTCTAGCTTCGCATAAAATTATTTTGATAGGCAGCATGAGATTATAACAAGAGTATGTGCTACAATTGTGACTATTGAGACGTTTAGGCTCTAGTTGTGACTCATTATGTGATATTGTGTGGTTCAATTCCTTCACTTGTTGGGTCGAGAGTCTATATTACTTCCAAGCAAGTCGACCATGTGCCTTGTGTGTGTGAGATAATAGTATATTCTATGTATGTGGCTGATGCTAGAACTTGCCCGGTATGTATGCAAAGCGAAAATAAGGAGTGTAAGTTTAGGATATGATTTAGGCATTTCTTTGACAACCTATATTTGTTTACCTTCAGTTTTACCTACCCATGGACATCATCCTAGTTAAACCCTTTTGAGCCTTTAGCCTATTTCTTTGACAACCTTGTATGTAAGCCTAATCCATTTCTTTCAAGACCGTAATTTGATCCCAAAATCCCTAAGTGCTTTAAAGTGAAAAAGTCATGTGACAACATAAAAGGAAATTGGGTGAGTATAATGCTATAAATTGGAATGGTTCTTGAATGTGTTATGAAAAAGAAAAAAAAATGCTATCATAAGAGGTATGTTGTGAAAAGAAAAAGGAAAAGAAAGCTGAAAAGTGAGTTGTGCTTAAAATTGAAAAAAGAGGAGAACAAGGGTGGTAGAAAAAAGAAAGAAGAAAGGTTGAAAGAAAAAAGTGTCAATGATACAAAGTGATGTATTAAAGCGCTTAGGAACCTAGTCACTATTCTTGGCCAAAATAGTCCTACCCGTCCCTTAGCCTACATTACAACCATCAAAAGACCTACTTGATCCTAATCTTAACATTCCGACATTTAGTGGAGTACTACATTAAGGGCAAGCCTATGGTCATCAGTTTCTACATATGAACTCTTTGTGAGAGTGAGAGCAAGGACATTTTGATACCCATGTTTGAAAAATATGCTATATTTGTGAGTGATTATGGGTACTATATTGTGAGACACACATGGTTGATGAGTTTTGGATAGTTGTTTATGATTCCATGCACCTTAACGTTTGCATGCGAGTTGATCACCATCACGAGTCTATGCTAGAGGTTAAACTGTTTCTACTTATAATCGGAAAGCTACTCTTGGTTGATAATCGTTGTGCTTGTCTTAATAAATGTTTTGTGTTGTTGCTGTAAAAACCTTAAGTTGATGCTTAGAAGGACATGATATGTTGTTCGAGGACGAACAAAGCTCTAAGTGTGGGGTGTTGATGATAGGCGGATTTACACGCCTATATCAATATATTTTGCCCATATTTTAGCCTAGTTTTGAGAACAAATTATATATTTCATGCACTTTTAGTCCTTTTTCCTGTAAATGAGCTAACGAACATGATTAGTAAAGTTTCAGGTATAAATGATGCAGAATTCAGCATTTTATGGCTTACTTGACGCAAAAGAAAGCTCACGAAGGAAGGGAAGGGAGTTTACACGCCTAAGGACCAAAACTGCTGCATGGAAAATCTGTCCCGGGCTAAAACAACAATTCTGAAGACTTTGGGGACTTACAGACACAAAGCTGGATTTTTACAATGATACACTAACCTAGTACAATTAGGTTATGTATTTCATTATTTTATGAGGATTATGATAATGTTACCTTAACCTAGTACATTTGGGTTAAGGATTTCATTAGTCTAATAGGATTTGGTTATTTATTTCATTAGCTTAGTAGGATTAGGATATGGGTATTATAAATACCCTATCATGCTAGAGATTTTGGAACATCTTCTTATAACTAAACATCTTCTTAACTTCTCATCTTACAATTCAATTCTATTACTCTACAACTCTTCTAATCTTTCCATCAATTCTATTTTCGTCTATTCTTCTATTCTTAAATTCCGCAACAAGAGAAACGTTACTCTGCAAGAAATCACACCTAACGCCTACCACTCTTGTTCTACACAAAATTGATATTTATTGTGGTATAATAACAATGTCAATTGTGGTTTTCTTCGCATTCATGGGTAACTAAACTTCTCTGTTGGGGTTATGGAAGCCGTATGAGATACTATCTATTGCTGTGAGTTTGTGAGTCCGAGGCACGTATATTGCTTATATCATTATTCTCTTCATCTTAATCTACATTCTTTGCGGTTGCAAACGCAAGAATACGCCAGTCTAACATTTAACTTGTTCGAGAGAAAAGTTATTTGTCTGGAAAAGAGATAATGTCAAGGTAGTAGGACACCCTTTCCTATTAAAAAACTAGTGCCGTAACTGGACTAACCTCTTGGAGAATTCGTACCGTTAGATACGCTTTAAGCTCGAGAGAGTTAAAGTGAAATAGTCCTTGTTTAGGTCGAGAGACGCTTGGATTTACCATCGACAACAATTCTCTATAAGCAATTGCATGACAGAATTCTACACACTCATAGCCAATAGAGACGTATACCTCAGAAGGTGGACATAACCCCAACGCTTCAATTCTCATTGTTTACAACCAACGTAACAATCTCTCTCTTTTTACTTTATTATTTTCAGCTTTTGTTTACATTACTTGCAAGACAAGAATCCCCCCTTCTTACGAGACTTGCACCAAAAGTTTAGTAATTTTACTTACTTGTTGGCCAAGCTATTCCCTGTGGGATCGACACCCAACCCAGGTTGGGTTCTATATTTGCTAACGACCGCTTTACACTCAAACGAGAGCTGTAGATTGAGCGTATCAGGCTCCTAAGATAAATGTAGTCTTACCTTTTGGGTTTGTTAATGTTATTATGACCTTTGTGGTTTCCTTATCTCTTGGTAATTCCCATAACTATTTTCTTTGTACCCTTTTCAATAACCTTTTCATGTTTAACACAAAGGATCCTTAGTTATATGTTAAGTGTGTCCAACGTTTGCATGATGCTAAGATTCATTTTTCTAACACTAACCCTCATTCCATGAGAAAATTGTTGTTGTTTGTTTTTCCTTTGGTTTTGCAAGGTTTGGATTTCAGATTGAATCCTTTTTAATAACGGGAGGATGATACAAGCCAAACTAGTGTTAACACTTTAATCCATATTATTCGAGGTCAACAAATGAAAATCCAAGCCAAGATCACCTTAAGAATTCAAGGATGTTCTTAAAGGACCTTTTTGAGCTTTTAAAAAAACAATATCATGCTTGGGAGATAGCTTGGAGCTTGGGATACGCTTGGAAAGTCAAAAGAGCCTACTTTCTAGAGGTGACGACTCACCTAAAAATATGTCAAGTGCTTTACTAACCATCTTATGAGCCACCAAAGGAAGAAAAGTAAAAGTATTTCACTACCTCAAGGTGACTAGTAGGGCGACGACCAGTCAAGGTAGTGACGGGCAATCACTATAACCGTTATCCATTACCAGAATCACCACTTGTGGCTATCTCCTTAATGAGTCAATAGGTCAATTTTTCCCTTTTTAATAATTTAACCCTAGACTATAAATAGAAACTCCTATGTCTTTATTTCCTAAGTTTTTACATGATGATTAAATATGAAAACTCTTGAGAGAGTATTTGAGAGGTTGGAAAAGCTTTTGTTGCATTTTACTTAGAAACAGTGGTTGTAAGTGAATTTCGATCCCCTTGCGGCTAATGTATGAGATTAGGATCTCGTAGATAACTGATTTGGGGTTTTTTGAGTTTAATATACTTATTAGTTCCTATTGGTTTTATCTTCTTGTGCCAATCTATCAATCTTCTATCTCTTGTTTTCTTGTTCTTTCATTTTGAAGTTAGATTCTGGTTCTTGTAGGTTTCCTTATATCATAGAGATTGATGTCTATATGAGTGATTTGGGTTTATGGTTATGAGTTAATCTCAACTTGCCATGGATAGAGTTTTAAATACCTTGCAAGGGTAAAGGCTCAATAAGAGAGCTATAAGTGAACCTCTTGATTAATTTTCTATTTGTTATATTTTTTTTTGAATTGTGTGGCATTTTACTGTGAATATTTTTTTTAATATTAAAGTGTTGCCAAATTATCTGTTACCTTTTCAAGTTCTATGGTGATATTATATGTCTAATTATTCATATTAGTTAGTGGTAGGATATGATAATAATTTTTTTTGATGCTCTTCTGCCCACTATTATATTTTTATTCATTATACCTTGGAACTCATGTAACCTCTAAGTATTAATTCGGCCATTTATCTATCCATATTATTATTCGACTTTTTTCTTTATTAGAAGGAAAAAAAATAACTTTTAAATAGTGGTGGTTTTAAATTACGTTGAGAAGAAGAAAAATATCAACTAAACAAAATTTATTAGAAAAGAGAGTTTTATTAGTTGAAGTAAAATGCTCTTTTTATGAAGTTTTGGACTCAACTCTTTTTCAGAGTTTATTGAAACATACAATCTTATTGGATTGTTGTATCTTAGAAGGAATAAATGAAGAAGATTATTGTTGGGCCTATAAAGATTTATTGTAATGAATTTGAATCTCATTAAAGAGATGCAATATTTGTGCGTCAACCTACAGATATTTTTTATGCATTCTTGTTTTTAAATTGTAATTGAATTTTCACCAATAATATTAAGAAAATTTAATGCCAACAATTAAAAAAAATCTATGAATTTCGAGATTGAAGATCTTAACAAGTCATTTTGATCCAATGGTACTTATTTTAAGAGATGCATGAAAGGGTAAAGTACTTTTCTATCTAAGTCTTTTCAATAGGGGAGGATCCAACAGATTGCGCAGGGGTTTCCAAGAACCAAGTAACTTTCATGAAGATCTTGTATTTATATTGAGTAATCCAGTAAATCTATACAAATTATAAGTTGAAAATTCATAAATAGAGTGTGTTGTTGGTCTAGTGGTGTAGAGGTACTTGTAAAAGTTTGATTGGTCTCTTGGTTGTGGGTTCAAATCTCTTTAGTTACTCTTTGGTTTTATTTTTGTCTAATGTGAAAAACTCACAAACTTTAAATCCTGAATCTGTCTCTGCTTCTCATATATCATTTGTGTTGACTGAAAAGAATTCAAATAAAGTAGAAAACTCATTCATGAATAATGATCAACTTATTTCACTTCAAGAGAAAGTTAAAAAAATATGGTAATGATTTTTATAAGTATCAGTATTATATCCTTAATTGTCTATAGAACTTACTCTATTGAAAAGAAAATTTGAAAAACATTGCATCCTAAGTGTGATATCAAAGAAGCTAAAGAAAAAACTAGGATGTTAGAAGATTTTTTGTTTTTAAGTAGTGGATAGTAAAATCAATGGAACGTCAAATTCATCACTTCGTAATGATTGTTGGAAAGCTCAGGTTCAAGGAGATAATAGTTAAAGATAGCCTTATTATTTGTGGCATAATAGATAAACTTCCTCCTTCTTAGACGAAATTTCAAAAATTTATGTACCACAAACAACAAGAAATTTTTCTTGAGATATTGATAATGTGAATCTGCATGGAAGAGTATGCAAAGGGTGGAGTTGCAATTTTTTGATTATACAAAAATAATTTACAATATATCACAACAAAGGTAGACGAAAATAATTTATAATCTATCATAATAAAGGTAAATTTAATTACTCCAAATAATATTTCTCCTGTACTCTTAGACAAACTTCTATGAATCCCAAGAATAAAAACTTTAATAAAGTTATTGCACACCTCCCAAGAAAAATAATGATGTAAATAATCAAGAAAAATTGAATAAGATCAAAATAGAGGATCATGCTTTGTCTGGACAAGAGTGGATATACTACTTGATTTTGTATGTTTAGAAATACGTTATCAAAGAGTCAGTTATAGTAGTGATAACAAACATAAGATTGAAAATATTAACGGATAGTGAACTGATTCTGATGTAAACCATCATGTTTGCTATACTATTCTTAAGAAATTCATAATTATAATACTTAAATATTCTTCAAGTGCTTGAAAAGATAGATGTCGAGTTATTTTTCATCTCTACAAGAGTATTCCTTTCAAAAAATATTACTTATACTTTTTTCATGAAAAAACATTTAATGTCTAGTCTTCTTGTTAGTAAAGCAAGATTCAAATTGACTCACAAGATTTAGCATGCTCATTTGTATTGTATTAATCAAATTTATACGAGAATCATGAATATTTGAGGATTAATTTCAACTATTTTAATAAATTAAAAAGTATAATACTTTTAATATAGTCAAAATCACTAAAAACTCTCATTTTCAAGTTGAAAGAATTAATTTATTAGAGTTAATTTACATTAAACTCTTGAAGGACATAGATATTTTATCCTTTTTGTTGATGATTTATCTATCTATCTTACTATTTATCCCCTCCCTATCTTTATATATATATATATATATATATGTATGTATGTATGTATGTATGTATGATGTGTGATTTTGTGTGTGTCAAGTTTTAAAATTTATATCCATGAGGTTGAAAATCAGTTTGATATAAAAATTTAAAGAATTAGAGTGATGGATCTTGTGATAGTGAGGATAATGAATTCAAATTTCTATTAAATCATTAGAATTAATTCACAAAACTACTCCAATCTTATTTCTCTGAATCTAATGGTATAACAGAAAGAAAACATAAAATTTTAGTTGTTCTAACTAATGTCATGCTTCTTTATCAAATATGGTGAATTTTTTCTTGGCTAGTCATAATATTATAACTTCTTTTGATTGAAGTGTTTACTTATTTTCTTTTCAAAGTGAAAATAATATGATAAATAATTTTTTTTTAGCTTAATTGAAAGTTTGAGATATCTGATTGATTGTGCTCAACTTGATATTGCATATGCAATAGGAGTATTTAGAAGGTTTACAAGCAGGTCAGTAATGAACATTGACATGCCAAGACGACAGTATGAGATATTTAATAGGGATTGACACCTATGACTTATTTTACAAAAAAAATCATGTTATACTTAAAGGTTTTTTGGGTGCATATTAGAACACTTTATCTAGTAATTTTTGTTTAACTACTTGTTAAAATTTTACTTTACAAGGTGAAGCTCTTTGTTCGAAATTATAAAAAAACTATTGATGCTAACTCTTTCACGAAGGTTGAACTAACTTCTTTAATATCATTTAGCGAGAAAGAGAATTTATTATAACAAATAACTTATATTTTGAAAAATTAATTCCTCTTATTTTAATTCTTTGTGGTAAAATCATTTCAATGGATGGATTTTAAAATCATTATTATGATAATAATTCTAGACCCATAAGAAGAAAATGCAGTACCATAAAATTATACTTCATCTGTTTAAAAAAAATGACCTAGTTTGACTAGGCATGGATCTTAAAAAATAAAGAAGACTTTTGAATCTTGTGGTTCTAAATTAAAGTTATGTCAAATGTACCAAAATGTTATTTAATCTAGTGGTCTTAAATATGCAACATGGAAAGTTTAAATTAATGTATTGCTAAAAAAAGAGTCACTCTTTTTTAAATGGATTAATACAAAAAGTAGGTTATTTTTTTTTAAACGGAGAAGGTATTTGATAAGTGAATGTTGTTAATATTGATTATGTCAAATCATGCAGATCTACTGATTAAATACTTAATGAGAGAAAAGTCCTAGGGCACACTAAGAGGGATGAAATTGAAACTCATAGATCCATGCATTATATATGAGGAAACCTAATTCTAGTGACTACAGAGCGTATAACTTGGTTCAATTCGAAAAAAAAATTGTATGATGTGTTATTGTGAAATGCACTATTATTTTTGTCTCCCTATGATGTGAGTGCATTTTTGTAACACCCCGAGTCTGGTACCCCGGATACTACATGGTGCTCATAATCTTAAAGGACCACAAGCTAACCCTTGACTGATATCTATAACTGAGCACTGAATAATACATTATAAAAATGCAGAAAGATGATGGAAAACTTTCCATAAGGTTCAAACATCTGAAATATAACTGAAAACTGAATACTAATACAACTTTCTGAATATCTAGTTCGTAAAACTCTAGTCTGAAAGTCTCTAAGTTTCTGGATAAGGATTTGAATGGGACAATCCCCCAACTAACTCCATCTACTAAAAATACTGAATCTAATACAATAAAGTGAAATAAGAACCATCCTCAAATAATGAGGACTCACTGCTACCTACTGCTGCTGGCTAAATCTAGACTGCTAAGGGTGCTTTGAATCTCGTGCTTCTGAACCTATGGTATAAAACACCATAGCGCAGGAAATTATGCGTCAGTACGAGAGAATGTACTGGTATGATAGATGAGGTAACTCTAAATACAAAGGCTCATATGCATGAACTATAGCTGATTGAATAACCTAAATATACTGAATGAGGAATTACGTGCATGAATGCATAAACTGTAACTGAAATTATAGTAACACTGAATACTGAGTTTAATTAACTGGATTAATGACAACTAGGTTTACTGGTGCGAAATTTTAAATACTAATTTACTGATATTTGAGTTTACTAACACTGGGATACTGAATAACTGAGTTTAATGATATTGATCTAAGTATTTTTCTAATACTGATTGATTGTATCTGAGATCAGTCCTATCTAGCAGGTGATCTCTGAATCTACTAATACTGATTCTGACTGATTGTACTTGCGATCAGTCCTATCTAGCGGGTGATCACTGAATCGCTGGATAAAGAAAATGATTGACTGAATTTGAGATCAGTCCAATCTAGCGGGTGATCTCTAAATTCTATGGAACTATCTAAGTTCCTTACTGAGCTGAGTGACTGTATCTAAATGTCTTGATTTCTATAATACTGCACTGAATTCTATTACTGAGACTGTAGGAGGTAGTCATCTAACCGACATGCCCCGAATCTGAACTAGTGGGTTCCAACCAGTAACCCCAGCTGAAAGGGTTTCAGTACCATGCCACGGGTAAAGACAACTTCTATGGAGTCAGTCTTAACCTAGCGGGTGACCTCTAAAATTAGTCCTATACCAATGGGTGATCCTCGAGTATGTCAGTCCTATCTAACGGGTGACATCTCATGCCTACACTGGCTATGTAGTTCTGGAATGTAGGGATTGTTTCTAGGGATCTCAGTCCTAACTAGTGGGTGAGCCCTCATCCCTAGGTTTGCTCGGTGCTAAATATTACTCCCAACTGAAAGACACTGAACTGATTTCCTAGTTCATACTACGCTTGACTGAACTGTTACTAATCGTACTGATTAACTAAACTGAACTGATCTCACTGAGTTTCGTTGACTGACGGAAACTACTGAATTCTGTTATCTGACTGAATGCTACTGATTTTCTAGACTGAATACTTGAATACTACTGAGGTCTGAAATGAATACTGAACTGGAATAGACTGATACTGAGATTACTGAGTCTCTCTATGTTCTGTAACTGACTGAGTTCTACTTATCATGGCACGACTGAGATTATCTTGAAAACTGACACTAGCTCTAGACAATCAGCTAAATTATCGGGTATTAAATACCCCTAGGACTCAATAACATAAATAAATAAGGCATGACAATTCTTGAATATCATAACAATAGTCTATCATTCACAATAAAATCAAGGAGGCATCTCTTCAAGCACTTGGAAGTCTTAAACATGTAAACGTATAGGGATGCATACCAATGTCTTATAATTCATTCATTAAGGAATGCACGTAAATGGGAGTGCATGCAACATATCATAATTCATTTACTAAGGCCTTTCAACAAACACTTGACATGCATTAACTTATACATAATCAGGGATTTCATGCTAACATGCTATAATGACTCTATTTCCTTCACATAAGCATTTTATAAAACATATGGGGAGCATACTTTGGTTATACAACAATCAATATATCCAATTAACATGGCTATATCAATAAACTTGTAAATTAATGAAAATTATGCAAATCATCACATGCTAGGACTAAAGCATGAAACTTGTAATCTAGAACATAAATTACAACTCAACAATAACATAAACATGAAATTCAACTCACATAAATCATGAAAAATCATAAATATTCAATCTTTATAACTTGAAAAGGGTTCTTGAACTTCTTGGGTGGAAGGGACCCAAGAATCAACATCTAACATACCTTAGTTCTTGATTTTAGGAAGATTGGCGGAGAGACTCTTGAATTTGGATCTTTAATTGGAAAACCCTAACTTGTTCTTGAGAGAAATTGAGAGAAGAGAGTATATTTTGGGGGAAAATAGGGCTGAATCTCATGTTATAGGGTTATATAGAGGTGGAAAAATTGACCCAAATACCCCTCTGGATGCGGATTTTAAAAAGGTGAATACTGGGCACCAACGCGGTTGTCAACACGGCGCATCGATGATACTCGATGAGTCTTGCCATAATCGTGCCAAGACTTAGTACTTTTGACTAGCAAATCCTGCACAATATTAACCAACGCGATAGGTGACGCGGCGCGCCTGGATCGCATTGGTTCACTATTTTGGGACACCAAACATGGTCTAAACGCGGTCCAATAAATCCGAAACTCTTTCGGGAACACCTACTGACATAGATGATCATGAATCAACTTAAAGATTGATATTTAAGGGTCGTATGGGTCGAGAAATAAGATTGCCAATTTATGAAGGCTAAAAAAATTCTAAGTGTAAACACTTAGCTAAAGTTTCTAAGTCTGGGACCTCTTTTTAAGATTTAACGGATTGAGTAAAGCTTGGAATTTTTTGAGGTCTTACAATATCTCACCCTTGGGAACATTTAGCCTCGAATGGGACTGACTAGACTAAAAATATGGATAGACTGAACTTACTTACTGGACATGAACATCTGAAACATGACTATATGACTGGAATACTGATATACTAAAATTTCATACTGAACATGCATATCTGATGGATGGATACTTGACTGAGCTATTCTTATGAAAGCATGACTAAAATTACTGATAAGCTGAGCTTCTTCTACTGAATATGCATATCTAATGCACGAATATCTGACTAACCTGACTCTCGAATGCATGACTGAATATGCAATAATAACTGATACTGACTTTGTAAGGAACATCTGAACATGCAACTAAATGTGCTTAAGGATATGAAAGATCCATGTCTCTATTGATTATAGAAGTCCTACACTCCTTAACCACCAACCCAGACACACCGATCATAAACTTACTTATACCAGATCTAGGGTCAGCTATCTGCTCGGGTACATACTTAGACAACTAATTGAACTTGAGGAAATACTCCTTTGCTGACATAGAGCCCTGCCTTAGGTTCATGCACTCTTCTACGTTATCTTCCCTTATCTCAAGTGGGAAAAACTTTTCTAAGAACGCATCCTGAAATATCTGCCAAGTCATGGGAGCTGGATCCTCCCCTTTACTCTTCTTCTATATCACTACCCAATCATGAGAAATATCCTTCAACCTATAGGATGCCAATTCTACACTCTTCTCTTCAGATACATGAATAATTTGGGTGATCTTCTTCACCTCCTCAAGATAAAGATGTGTGTCCTTTCTTGCTATTGACCCAAAGAATTCTGGCGGGTTCATTCTCATGAAATTTCTGATCCTGGCTGCGGCTAAATCTTCATCTTGCTGAGGTTGGGCTACAGCCTGACGGTTACCCTAAACACTAATTGTCACAGCTTGGGCAAGCTCCCGAAAAGCTGCCCAAAACTTTGCATGTGACACATTCTTATTTGAAGAATCTACGAGCTAAGGTGGATGGTTATTATTTCTACGAGCATTATCTATACGAGGAAGCATATTTTGTAAATGAAAGAAAGAATGGATTAGACTGAGAGTCTTATCTTGAGCTCATGCTCACTTGCACGACATGAATACTAAAAGAAGGGAAACTATTCCTAAAACATTTTATAGCCTTTTGTACATAAATGTGTCGCGCAACACACCCATGCACAAGACTCTACTAGATGCGGCTTTATGAGTTCCTAGGACACTGTTGAACCTTAGGCTCTGATACCAAGTTTGTAACACCCCGAGTATGGTACCTCGGATGCTACACGATGCTCATAATCCCGAAGGATTACAAATTATCCCTTGACTGATATCTGTAATTGAGCACTAAATAATACACTGTAAAAATGCGAAAAACTGACGGAAAACTTGCCATAAGGTTCAAACATCTGAAATACAACTTAAAACTGAATACTAATACAACTGTCTGAACATCTAATTTGAAAAACTCTAGTCTGAAAGCCTCTAACTGTCTGAATAAGGAGTTGAATGGGATAATCCTCCAACTAACTCCATCTACTGAAAATACTGAATTTAATATAATAAATTGAAATAAGAACCATCCCCGAATGATGAGGACTCACAACTATCTATTGCTGTTGGCTGAATTTGGACTGCTAAGGGTGCTCTGTAGCTCGTGCTTCTGAACCTATGGTATAAAACACCATAGCACATAAAAGTATATGTCAGTACTTAAGAATGTACTGGTATGCTAGATGAGGTAAGGCTAAATGTAAAGGCTTATATGCATGAACTATAGCTGACTGAATAACCTATATATACTGAATGTGGAATTACATTCATGAATGCGTAAAGTATAACTGAAATCATAGTACCACTGAATATTGAGTTCAACTAACTGGATTACTAATAACTTGGTTTACTGGTGATGAATTCTAAATACTAATTTACTGACATTTGAGTTTACTAACACTAGGATACTGAATAAATGAGTCTACTGATATTGATATCAGAGTTATTCTAATATTGATTGACTATATCTGAGATCAGTCCTATCTAGCGGGTGATCTCTGAATCGCTGGATGATGAAAATGATTGACTGAATTTGAGATTAGTCCTATCTAGTGAGTGATCTCTAAATTCTATGGAACTATCTAAGTTTCTTGCTGAGCCGAGTGACTGTATCTAACAGTCTTGATTTCTGTAATACTGCACTGAGTTCTATTACTGAGACTGAATCTGAAACTGAGACTGTGGGAGGTAGTAATCTAATCGACATGCCCTGAATTTGAACTAGTGAGGTCCAACCTATAACCCCAGCTGTAAGGGCATCAGTACCGTGCAACGGGTAAAGAAAACTGCTATGGAGTCAGTCCTAATCTAATGGGTGATCCTTGAGATCAGTCCTGTACTAGCGGGTGATCCTCGAGTATGTCAGTCTTATCTAACGGATGACATCTCATGCCTATGCTGGATACGTAGTTTGGGAACTTAGGGATTGTTTCTAGGGATATCAGACCTATCTAGCAGGGGATCCCCCATCCCTATGATCGCTCGGTGTTGAATCCTACTCATAACTGAAAGACACAGAACTGATTTCCTAGTTCATACTAGGCTTGACTGAACTGTTAATGATAGTACTAATTAACTAAACTGAACTGATCTCAGTGAGTTCTATTGACTGACGAAATACTACTGAAGTCTATTATCTGACTGAATGCTACTGAGTTTTTGGACTGAATACTTGAATACTTCTAAGATCTGAACTGAATACTGAACCGGAATAGACTGTATTGAGATTACTGAGTCTCTCTAAGATTTGTAACTGACTGAGTTCTACTGATCATGGAACGACTGAGATTATCTTGAAAACTGATACTGGCTCTAGATAATCAGCTAAATTTTCAGGTATTAAATACCCCCAAGACTCGATAACATAAATAAATAAGGCATGGCAATTCTTGAATAACATAATATAGTCTGTCATTCACAATAGAATCAAAGAGGCATCTCTTCAAGAACTTGGAAGTCTTAAACATATAAACGTATAGGGATGCATACCAATGCCTCATAATTCATTCATTAAGGAATGCATGTAAATGGGAGTGCATGCAACATATCATAATTCATTCACTAAGGACTTTCAACAAACACTTGGCATGTATTAACTTATACATAATTAAGAATTTCATGCTAACATGCTATAATGACTCTATTTCCTTCAATAAGCATTTTATCAAACATATGGGGAGCATACTTTGGTTATACAACAATCAATACATCCAGTTAACATGGCTACATCAATAAATTTGCAACTTAATGAACATTATGAAAATCATCACATGCTAGGACTAAATCATGAAACTTGTAATCTAGAACATGAATCACAACTCAACAATAATATAAACATGAAATTCAACTCACATAAATCATGAAAAATCATAAATATTCAATCTTTATAACTTGAAAATGGTTCTTGAACTTCTTAGGTAGAAGGGACCCAAGAATCAACATCTAACATACCTTAGTTCTTGATTTTAGGAAGATTGGGGGAGAGACTCTTAAATTTGGATCTTCAATTGGAAAACCCTAACTTGTTCTTAATAGAAATTGAGAGAAGAGAGTATATTTTGGGGGGGGAAATAGGGCTGAATCTCATGTTATAGAGGTTATATAGGGGTGGAAAATTAACCTAAATACCCCTCTGGGCGCGGATTTTAAAAAGCTGAAAACTGGGCATCGATGCGGTTGTCGACGCGGCGCATTGCCAAGCCTCAATACTTTTGACTGGAAAATCGTGCACAATATTAACCGACGTGATAGACGATGCGGCATGCCTGGATCGCGTTGATCCATTGTTTTGGGACACCAAACGTGGTCTAAACGCAGTCCAAAAAATCCAAAACTCATTCAGGAATACCTACTAACATATCTGATCATGAATATACTTAAAGATCGACGTTTAAGGATCGTATGGGTAGAGAACTAATATTGCCAATTATTAAGGCTAAAAAATTCTAAGTGTAAGCACTTCACTGAAGTTTTAAGTTTGGGACCTCTTTTTAAGCTTTAACAGACTGAGTAAAGTTTGGAATTTTGCGGGGTCTTATAATTTTCATATAATGATTTTTGGAGGTTGAGTTTGAAAACTATTAATAAAAATTTGTAACTCGTATGAGTGAGGTGTTAAAATTGTAGGATCACTCTCAATAGATTTTGCTTATGTGAGTATGAAAGTAGGTTGTCTCCTATGAGAATTGGACTTATGCTCCAAAAAAACTTGTGTAAACTAAAATGTACAAGGACATAATGTGTTGGCTATTACTCATGTCAATACTTTGATTATTAATATGTGGTCTATGATACTTTATTTTCCTTAAGTAGTCATAGTTCACGCATGAAACCACTATGACTTAGAGTAAAAAATATTATTTTACTAAGTGTAGTGAAGAGTCTAATCAAATACATAGTTTGCAGAATCATTGAACTCATTTCGCTAGTCAATTAGTGCAATCACATGTATATAAACATGAACTACACCGAAATGGACACAGTCAATGAATCGTACCTGGTTACAGAAGGTTGTTTCAATTATTTCCTAGATGACACTATTCTCCAGGATTCTTCGAAGAAAGATTTTGAGAGATGAAGTTTTTATTTTTTCTTGTCTAATAGAAGGAAGAAACATTTTGTTTTTAATTTTCTGAAGAGAAGTGTTGTTTGTTTTAATTAAAGAAACTATTTATAATCCTAAAAGGACGTATCTTCCCTTTTATTAATAACATACATATCTAGATAATTATATATTATTTCTCTCATAATATAGATCAGGATTGATCCATACGGGTGACTCGATCCAATTTTCTTTATCTCCACCTCACACATAGTGGATCAACTCTCATCCCTATTCTGTAATATTTATGCTTGAGACTAGATAGTGTGACTAGTGAATACTTTTAGAACTTCGTTGCTATGCATCTGTTAGGAATATACAACATCTCTATCAATGAAACTTAGAGAAGATTATAGTATGCAGTACCCTAGATTATATATCACATTAATATTTCTCATCATCAATTTTTCTCAATTTAATTTCATCATTATGTACTTGTATCACAAATAGACATAAAGACATCAACAAACACAGTTAATGTTATAATATTCAAGGATCTTCCTCATCTCATGAATCTCTTAATATCTATGTGATATGCGTTTCTAGAAATGTCCCACCAGATCGAATCAGTCATGATCTCATGGCAACATCCTAAGATAGCAAACACCAAATTAAATCTCAAGAAACTAATTAAAGTCATGAGGGTATAATGTGAAGGATTACTTATAATTTTCAGGACTTCGCACGATAGAAAGTAGAGACTAAACTTGTATCGCCCTTATGGGACACTTTATCAATACATGGTATGAAACATGTATCACAGTATTGACTTCTTTTCCACGGAACATATGTCTTTTATAAAGTAATAACTGTTCAGATGATATTTCAGATAACTTATGTCTAACTTTGAGTTCACAAATCTACTCAATCATTTTATTCTTCAGAACTAACATATGGAATTAGAAATAGACTAACTGTTTTTAATCACATGTGATTAAACATAATCTAACCAATAACGTTCTGATTATAAATTTTCAGGTCTCTTTTATCATAACATCTGACAATAATAAGATTATAATTGTTTCATCTCTACTACTTATCACTTAGACATTAAAGGTGATTGCCTGTGTAAAGAGGTAAATCTTTTTGTCTATTTGACATAATTTTCATTCTCAAAAATTTATGTACACTACATAAAAAAATAATATATGTATATGAACCAACAAGATGAAAAATTAAGCAACATTAACCTAAATAATGTGAATTTACATGAACATGATTGAGAAAAATAAAAAATAAATACATCAACATCTACGTAAACCCAATAACTTTGAGGGGTCGTTTAGTAGGGCGTATTAGAAGAAATAGTCCACGTATTAAGTGTGGTATTAATTAATATTATATTTGGTAGAATTTTGAACCAATGTATTACTAATACCATGTATTAGTTACACACCCTACATGGTATTATAGGGTGTATTACCAATATATCACATATGGTGGTATTAGTAATACATGAGTTTTAATACCATGGGATTAGTATATGCAAAGACAAAAATATCCCGCAAATTCTTTTAAACATTTTTTTTATTTTCTTAATTTTATTTTTTATATTTGTACTAATAAATTTATTCAAATAAATTAGTTTACAGATTTTATTATTATTTACAAAAATGTCCTCAAATATCTTTAATTTTTTTAAAATCTTTTTTTAATTTATTCAATATGAGTTACTTCTTTCAATTCATCAAAATAATAATATACCTCCAAATAATTTTAGTTATAAAAAAACTACTCCATTAACTCAAAGAATATTTATTGGTCAAAATCCAAAAACAAATTGCATACAAGCTTTAATTTTGTAAATAGGGTATTCATAAATAAAAATAACTTTTCTACTTAGTTTTAACACTCTATGGAATACAGTTTTATGTTAATAATGATTTTATTGCCTCATCCAAAAGTTACACGTACCTCCCTCCAACTTAAAAATACCACAAAGTGGGAACAACAAGCAAATGATGAACAAATAAAGAAAAGTTGATAAAAAATTGTAAGTGAATGATTAAATCTTAAAATTCTAAAGTAAATAATTAGTTTTATTGTTAACTTTTTTTATTTTTAAAAAAGACTAATAAACTTTTGCAAAGAAAATACACAAAGTTATAATAAGTTGAGGGTATTTTTGTAAACAAATAATATTCTTTTTAAAATATAACAATACATATTATTTTCAATACATCAAACCAAATACTGCATTAAAAATAATCTCAGTATTACTAATACAACCTATTTAGTATTAAATTATACACTCTACCAAACGACCCCTAAATGTCTTTCATAAACATAAAAAGCTAGTAAGGGATATGTAATCATTTGTTGTGTATATATGTATTTCAAATTTATTTTTTTGTACAACCATGTCTCTTAAAAAATTATACTATATCTCAATATATTTCGTCTTTTTATGGTACTTTAAATCCTTTGTGTAAGCTATTACATCTTGATTATCACAATTAATTGTGATGGATTTAACAACGTTGTTATACACACCCATGTGGACCAAAAAGTATCTAAGCCAAGTAGCTTTTTGCGCAACAGATGACAGTGCTATGAATTTAGCATTCATCGCAGATAAGTCTATACATGACTATTTCTTGCTACTCCATGATGCATATACACAGTGGACTTTTTCTTATTTAAATTTCCTCCCCAGTCAACATCGATGTAGCCTTAGAGTTGCAGATTATTTCCTTAATAACACAAAGAATAGTTGACTGTGCCATTGAGATACCTCAATATTCTCTTAACAACTTTCCAATGTTGTGTTCTAGGTTGGATTGATATCTACTAACTAACCCAATGGCATAACATATATTAGGTCTAGTACACATCATAGCATACACTAGACTTTCAACTACGTTGTCATAAGGAACCTTTCGCATTTGTTCCTTCTCTTGTGGAGTCTAATGGCACATCCTTTGATTTAAAACTTCAGTTTTTTAAACTAGAGTATTTATGGTTTTACAATCTTGCATATTAAGGCGTTCAAGAACTTTCTTAATCTAAGGTTCTTGTGAAAGAGACAACAATCTCTTCGAATGATCTCTTGAAATCTTCACTCCAAGAATGTATGATACTTCACCCATATCTTTCATCTCAAAAGTAGATTATAACCACTCTTTTATTTTTTTTATATATTTGATGTCACTTGTAGCTATAAGTACGTTGTCTGCATACAATGATAAAATCACAAACTTATCTTTAAATCTTTTGATGTATACACAATGATCTTCATGAATCATAACAAAATCATACAATATTATCTCATTATGGAAACGTAAGTACTATCATCTAGAAGATTGTTTAAAGTCATAAATCGACCTTCGAAGTCGACATACTTTATTTTTCTTTACCTTTTTTCACATAACCTGGAAGTTATTTCATATAGATTTCGCCTTCTAGTTCTCCATTGAGAAATGTCACAACCCAAATGGCCATGGGTGGCACCCACACTAATCTTTTTGTAGGAGAACCATCTAAATCAAACCATTACCCAATTACTTGGTCAATATTAAAATGAGAGTATTATAAAACCAACTTAATGATAATAATTTAGAGCTAATCATTAGTAAGGTGGAAATCAAACAAAGTACTTTTAAAATCCCCAAGACCCAAAAGTCATCGTACAAGAACTTCTAAATAAAGATCATGTCTAAAAGAGATATCCAAAAATAAAGAAAATAAAGAAGGTTTGATTTCTCGAAAGATGGACAAAAACAAAAGGGATGATCCATGGTAGCCTGGAGGCGGAATGCTCACCCTTGGATCGAGATCTACTATCAAATGCTAGAAATGAGGTCATTTTTTAGCCTCTTTCTGCACTCAATTTAATAGCATGTACACAACATAAATAAACTAACAATAAGACATGCATCGTCACATAACAAATATTCAATGAATCAATAATACAGCAATAACAGTTTAAATAGTGCTCACAAACAAGTCATATAACCATCAAGAGTATCAACCATACTGTAAACATCCACAAAATCAACAGTGCTACATTAAATAACAACCTCATCCTTCTATAACTCACAATTAGAACACCATTAGTTTGTTATCTGCTTAATAACTCTTACAACCTCTCAAATTCAACATAAATATGTACACACATTCCATAAGACTTATTTTTTCCCAAATAGTCATGACCTGCAGGGAACAATCTATGTTCAGGTATCGTACCGGCATGGTACCCGATCCTCAATAACAAGTAATATCAATATCATATTCATACCAGTGTGGTACCCGATCCTCCATAAAAAAGTTACATCAATATCACATTCGTACCGACGTGGTACCCAATCTTCCATAAAAAAGTAACATCAATATCACATTCGTACCGACGTGGTACCCGATCCTTTATAAACAATTAACATCAATATCATTTTCGTACCTGCGTGGTACATGCTCCTTCATAAAGAATTAGTATCAATATAAATATCTGTACCAGTGTGGTACCCGATCCTCCGTAAACCAGTAATATCAATATATATACGTAACAGCGTGGTACCCAGTCCTCCATAAAAAAGTAATATCAATATACATATTCGTACCATAGTGGTACACGATCCTCCATAACTATATCAGACATATTTTATCAAATTCACACTACCTCTCAGGATACAATACAATGTATTATGTTTACAAGTACACTTTAAGTCATAAGACAATTTCATCAAGTAAATTTTCAATAACTATTTATACATATCTCAACAACTTAAATATCATTAACTTCAAGAAGGTCCGAATACCAATCAACAAACATCCAATTTAGAAGCAGACACACAATTAAATCGAGTCTAAACTCCAATTAAATTGTAACCTACCTCAACCAACAAATCCAAAAATAGTTAGTCCGCAAACGCCTTGCCCTTCCTCAAAGTTTTGAAACGTTCAAAATCCGCTCCAACATAATATGTACTCCCTAAAAAATTCAAATCTAATAGCACTCATTTATAAATTCTTACTCTAAATGTTTTCAATCCAAAGCCAAAGTTTTCTATATTAACAAGAAACTATAATTAATGGCTAAGGGTTGTTAAAATCGTAACTATTGGGATTATCAAATCCTAGATTATTTAACCTTTACATTATTCATCTCATTTTAAGGCACTGATTAGCCATTGTTGTATAATGATTAGGAAAAGGACAAAACTAATATATTATAATTAATTAATCCTAAGGAAAACTAACAAAAATCTTCAGGGAAACTTATTCCTACATAGCACATGCTACTGCCACTTTCAGTCTGTTCCCATTCACATTGACACTATCCTTAATACCACTTTTGGCATACCATAATCACCGTATACACCTATTATCATCATAATTCTATTTTTATCCATCAAACCAACCCTAGTTCTTACATCACAAAAGCATAAATTGGTCAATTTTTTGCTACTGTTAATTATACCTTACTTACCCTTCATTCATTATATACAATAAATTATAACAACAGGAACAACTTTCCAGAAATAAGAAAGAAATTAAACACTAACCTGGAGGTGTCGACCCTTTCGAAAATGTGAACGGGAGAGTAAAATATGCTAACCATCATATTACCCAGCCCCAACTTTTTGATGGTATTAATATTATCATCTATGGACAAACCCTTTCCACTTACATTAATTCTTGTACTAGCCTTATAAGTAATTAAATTGCAACTTTTCCCATTAAATCACTAATTAAATTAATTATCTAAAATATACCCAACTAATGACTTAATTCACTTTGGAACACCTCAAGAATCGTTACTATCCATTTCCGTAAGTCATAAATCATGTATACCAGCTAAGAGGAGAGATAAAATTAAAAAGATGAGAAAATGTCACAAATGAACAGGAGGGTCGTTACATCAGATACTAATTAAAAAACCTTTCTTCCTCGAATTGGAAAATAAAAGATCGGGAGAGGAAATAAGAAATCCGCTGAATCAGCAAAAAGATGCAGATACTTGCTACACATGTCTGCTTTGGTCTCCTAAGTGGCCTCCTCAATAGGATGATTCTTCTACTGGACCTTCACAGATGGAATCTTCTTAGTCCTCAACTTACAGACATCTTTATCAAGAATAGCAACAAGTTCTTCTTCATAAGAGAGGTTTTTATCTAACAAGATCGAATCCCAATGAATTATGTAGTTACCATCACCATGAAACTTCTTTAACATAGAAACATGAAATACAAGGTGAACTCCTGATAAACTCAGAAGAAATGCCAACCTGTAGGCTACCGGCCCCATGCACTGAAGAATCTCGAACGGTCCAATATATCTAGGACTGAGCTTACCTTACTTCCCAAAATGCATGACACCCTTCATGGGTGAAACATTGAGCAATATTTGCTCAGCCCTCATAAAGTGAATATTACTAAATTTTTGCTCTGCATACTCTTTTTTCCTACTTTGAGCCACTATAAGTTTCTCCTGAATGATCCTAACCTTCTTCAATGAGTCTCTTAATATATCAGTACCCTACGATCTCAACTCAAAAGCATCAAACCACCCAATGGGAGATCTATACCTCCTTCCATACAATGCCTCAAATGGCTCTATGTCGATACTCGAATGATAATTGTTATTATATGAAAACTTGGCAAAATATAAGAAATGATCCCAATGACCTCCAAAATCCATCACACATGTAGTGAGCATATCCTCCAACACCTGAATCGTTTGCTCAAACTACCCATTAGTCTGAGGGTGAAAAGTTGTACTAAAGTCCGGCCTTGTACATAACTCTTCATGCAACTTCTTCCAAAAGATAGAGGTAAATTGAGTACCCATATCCGAAATAATAGAAATTGGAACCTTATGCAATCGAAGAATCTCCTAAAGATAAATCTTGGCCAATTTTTCTGCATTATAAGTCACCTAAACTGGAATGAAATATTCAAATTTAGTCAACCTATCCATAATATCCCATATAGAATCATACTTTCCCAAAGTCTTGGGAAGACCAACAACGAAAACCATAGCTATTCTCCCCCATTTCCATTTAGGAATAGGCATCCATTGAACCGTACCACCTAGCTTCTGATGCTGGTACTTTATTAGGCAATAACTCTGGTATTTAACAACAAAATCAAATATGTGTCGCTTCATCCAACCCCTCTAGCCATGCTGCCTCAAATCACGATACATCTTAATCGCTCTAGGATGTATAAAATACTTTGAACAATGAGCCTCAGCTAGAATAGTAGGAATCAAGTCATCAACACGGGGTACACAAACTTGCCCCTTAATCTGCAATACACCATCTTCATCAAGAATGGTCTCTTTGGCCTCACCCCTTAAAACCCTATCATAAATCTTGCTTAACTTAGCATCCTCAATTTGTTTATCCTTGATTTGATCAAGAAATGTGGACCTTGACTCAATGCTGGCTAGAATTCCTCCTCTTTAAGTCACCTCAAGTCAAATGAGTTTGTTAGCTAGAGTCTTAATCTCTCTAGCCAATAGACGCCTGCTAGTATTCAGATAAGCCAAACTACCCATACTTGCTGACTTTCTGCTCAATGTATCAGTGACTATATTAGCCTTCCCCGGATGGTAGAGAATGATGATATCATAATCTTTAAGCAACTCTATACATCTACATTATCTCAAATTCAAATCCCGTTGCGTGAACACATACTATAAACTACGGTGATCAGTAAACACTTCACAATGAACCCCATACAAGTAATGTCTGCATCTTTTCAGAGAAAAAACCATAGTAGCTAACTCTAAATCATGTGTGGGATAATTCTTCTTATTGGGCTTCAATTACCTTATTTCATAAGCAATAATATTTGTTTCCTGTATCAATAGAACACCTAAGCCAGAACATAAGGCATCATGATAAATAATAAAATCCTTACCCTCTATTGGCAAGGAAAGAATAGAAGGATAGTCAATAAGGTATTGAGCTTTTAAAATCTCTCTTCACACTTATCAGACCAAAAAAAGGTACATCTTTATAAGTCAATCACATCATATGAGTGGCAAGAAAAGCAAAACCCATTACGAACCTACCGTAATAACTTGCTAAGCTAACAAAGCTACGAACTTCTGTCACTGAAGTAGGCCGAGCCTAATTCTTAATCTCTTTAATCTTCTGTGGATCTATCATCACCCCTTATTTTGAAACCATATGCACCAAAAATAATAAAGAAGCCAACCAGAACTCATACTTAATAAACTTTGCATAAAGATTTTTCTCTTTTAACAAACCCAAAACAATCCTTAAGTGATTTTGATGCTCCTATTTACTCTTAGAATAAACTAGAATTTCACCAAAACAGATAATCATGAAACAATCCAAGTAGGTTTAAAATATCCCATTCATCAAACTCATAAAAATAGTTGGGGCATTAGTTAACCCAAAAGACATCACAAGAAACTCATAGTGCCTATACTCAGTTCAAAAAGTAGTCTTAGGAATACTATCAAGCCAAATCTTAAGATGATGATAATCAAACCTCAAATCAATGTTAGAAAATATAGATGCAACCTACAACTGGTCAAAAAAATCATAGATACGGGGCAAATAATACTTATTATGGATTGTAACTTTGTTCTAATAACTGTAGTCTATACATATACAAAGAATACCATCCTTCTTGTTCATAAAAAAGATATAAGTACCCAATGGAGAGGCACTCGAATGGATAAAAACCTTACTTAATTTATCCTGCAACTGAGCCTTTAGCTCCCTGAACTCAGCCAAAGCCATCCTATAGGGAGGAATAAAAATAGGATGAGTACCTGGCTTAAGATAAATACAGAAATCAATGTCATGATCTGCTGGCATACCAAACAAATCTGCAGGAAAAAACTCTTGGAACTCACATACCACAAGAACTAAATCAATAGATGGGACCTCTGCGGAAGTATCCCAAAGTTGTTCTAGGAATGCCAAATAATCTCTCCCAATTAACCTCTTTTCATGTAGAAAGGAAATAAGTTTCATTAGAGCAAGACTATAATCACCCTTTCATTCAAGTCTATTTATTTTCGATATAGCGTTAGTCACTATCTTAGCATAAAAGTCAAATATAGCATGATACAGAGACAACTAACTCATACCCAAACTGATATCAAAATCTACCATGTCTAGAATCACTAAATCTGCTTGTACTACCTCATATTTTTCCTAGGTAAGTTCAGCTCCTAGTTGCATGTTTAAGAAGCTTAAAGCCTAAAATTTCATGAAGTGTTGGGGAATTAGTCTTATTTTTGGATTCTTAACTTCGAGGATTTTTAAATTAGTCTTCCCGATCCCTAGACGTATATTTTTCAGTTAATTCATGTTCAGGGGTGTAAGGAACATGTCTCAGGAAAGTTTTGAATTTTTCAAATGAGAATTAGGTCGTGCTTGGATTTTGTTTCTAGCACCTCACTACGATAGTGGCGCGTCGTAGCGGGTATAGCGATGAGGCCCTTGGTCCATCGTGGTGCGCCTCCTAAATGCATTCTAGTTATGAATTTAAATGTTTAAGGGGCATTAGTGTCTTTTCTCCTCAATCCAAGTTGTTATATCCCAACTTATATTAGCAATTTAGGCATTATTTGCCCATTCTTCTCCTATTTTCTATCACAGAAATCCTAACCCTCTCCCAAGAATATAAAATTCAATTACATTCTCTTCAAGAAAAAACAAGAATTCAAGTCTCCCAATCCAAGAACATCAAGAAAGCTTTCAAAATTGTGTTTCCCTTTCTAGATTTAAGATTCAAGGTATGTGTGATGTTCATCTATGGTTTTCTTTCATCATGGAGTCCAGAATCCATTTTTAATGTTAAATTGTGATTTTTCTATGTTTTAAATGAGTTAACTCCATGAATTACTTGTTATTTTGATTTCAAGTTAAGATTACAATTGTTTTCAAGTGGAATGGATCATAGTATGCTTTGGATGTTGAAGATTCCATGTGATGTTTATGTAATTCAGGATAAACCCTTAATTTATGATTTTTGGTCATGTAATTATGCTATATCATCATGTTTAAAAGCATCCCCATGTTAAAGTCTGGATCTCCATGTGTTTGATGAAATGCCAAAGAGAATGATTTTGTATAATGATTCCCCATTATGGTTTTTCAATTCTTTTACATGCCTTTATTGTTATTTATATTCAGTTCTGGGGGTTATGAATACCCAATACTTAGCTGTTTCCATAGTTTCAGTATTTTCAGAATGGTTTCAGATAAACCATGAGCATTGTCATCTAGTTAGTTACCATGAACAATTGTATAACTCAGTTAAACTTAGCTCAGTCCAATAATCAGTGTCAGTTCAGTTGGAAGTGGGATTTAGCACTGAGAAAACCTAGGGATGGGGGCTTATCCATCAGTTAGGAATAGGTCCATAGAAGAAGTCCCTAAGTTCTAGAACTACATAGCCAATGTAGGATTATGAGATGTCACCCACTAGCTTAGGACTAACATTCTCTCTGATGTCACCCTTCAGTTTTGGACTGACATTCTCTTATGGGTCACCCGCCATTTTATGACTAAATCCCTTGTCCTTTGGGACACCAGTTGAGTGGATCCACATATCTAGTGTTAGTACCTATGGCACGGTACTGACACCTTTTTAACTAGGGTTACAAGTTGCACCCTACTTAGCTCATATTGGGGCATGTCAGTTAGATGATACTTCCCATTGTCTTATTTCAGTATACAGTACATAATTTAGTTTAGGTTTTCTTTACCATAGCATACAGTTTATCAGTTATACAAGATTTTAGTATTTCAGTTTACAGACTATTTCAGTATCATGTTATATGCTTGGTTATGCATTCTCAAATTTTACAACTCTTATGCATTTATGCATCAGTTATCTCATTCTATTCAGCCAGTCAGTATTTCATGCACAGTTAACTCATGCATTACAGACTAACCTCTTCTCATATACCAGTACATTCAAAGTACTGACCGCATACTTTCTTTGCACTATGATGACTTATATCATAGGTTCAAATGCTCAATTTCCTAAGAGCGCTTATAAAGTTCAGCTTATCAGCAGCTTCAGTTGTGGTGAGTCCTCATATGTCGAGGACCTGTTATGTTATTTCAGTATTTTCTATATTTTCTTTCAGTTAGTTTGGTTTGGAGTTAGTTTAGGACTATCTTATTAACTCTTCCGTCAGTCTAGAGACTTTCAGACATACAGTCAATTAGTTAGATAGTCAGTTGGTTTTATCAAATGTTTTTAGGCATTTAGACATATTTTGATACTTATTTCAGTATCCAGTTTTACATTATCTTATTAGTATTTAAACCTTATGGCACTGAAAGTTTACTTCTATATATATGTATTTTATTACTTTATTCAGTGCTCACAGCAGGTACAAGCTCATGAGTTAGCTTGTGGTCACATATGACTGTAAGCACCAATGTCATGACTAGAAGGTAGCCTCAAGTCGTGACCAAACTTTTTATCAGATATAGGTTTTATAGTGTCCTAGGGAGTTTGAAATCCATATTGAGTAGAGTCTTGTGCATAGGTGTGAAGCGCACCACACTTATGGACAAGAGGCTACAAAAAGTTTTAGGAAAATTTTTCCTTCTTTCAGTATCCATGTCGTGCAAGTGAGCATGAGCTCTATTTAAACTCTTTTTCTAATCCATCATTTATTCCTATTATTTAAATAGATCCCAAAAGAATAATGGAAGAAGGAATGGGAAGCAACCCACACATCAGTTTATTCAGGAAGATCCCCTAAATGAGCATGTACTTCACGATGAATTCAAATCTAATTTCACTACGTTATCTCATTTAGCAGATTTTTAGAATGATCAGTGGGTTGTTTTCCTATCTAGGCTTATGATTCAGGCTCATCAGAGTGAGGAGAAGAAGCATAGGAAGAATGGGAGAAAGAATAAGAGTTCCAAAACATGTGGTTTTAAGTCAAGGTCAGAGAGTGGTAACCATTCCCAGTTCTATCAAAAATCCTTAGCCCCAGCTCCCTTTTTAGCTAGTGCGCCAGTGCCAAAGTTTAGGAATGACAGTCAAAATAGGGCACCAGGATCCAATTCCCAAGGTAGTGTGAATAATGGTCGTACTAATTTTCTCTGCAGAAGGTGTAGTAGGAATCATCAGGGTGTGTGTAGGGCTGGTAGTGGTGTATGTTTTAGATATGGCATGCCAGGCCATAGAGTCATAGAATTCCCATAAGTGGGTCAGCATAGTCAACACAATCATTCCCAAGTTCCATCCAGTCGCCTGAATCAGCAGGGCGCCACTTCCAGTGACACCAGTGGTCAATGCTAGAATAGATTGTATGCACTTCAGTCCTGTCATGATTAGGAAAGTTCTCCTGATGTGGTTACGGGTATGTTACAGGTCTTTTACCTTCATGTTTATGCTTTGTTAGATCCCAGATCTTTACTTTCTTTTGTAATCCCCAATATAGCTGTTATTTTCAGTGTCAGTCCCAAATCTTTAACAGAACCCTTATCAGTGTCTACTACAGTAGGTGTCTCTATTATATCCAAGCAGGTATACAAGAATTGGCCGGTCACAATATCCCAAAAAGTTTCCTTAGTTGACCTTGTAGAGTTAGAGATGACTGATTTTGATGTCATTCTCAATATGGATTGGCTCCATTCATGTTATGTATCAGTTGATAGCAAAAATAGAGTCATTTAGTTTTAGTTTCCCAAGGAACCAGTCATTGAATGAAGGGGTAGTACCTCAGTGATTAGGGATCAGATGTGTTTTTACATCCCTTCTCAGAATTTTATGACAACATATAGTCTAGCATTAAAAGCATGAACCCAGAAGTTTAGCAGTTAAAGTGGGGATAATGTTATCTAAATTTAGTAGATGATGTATCCATGGGATTAGTTATATGAAAGGTGAATCGGTAGGCTTGAAATAGTGTATGCAAGTATTAAACTAAGTATGATGGTGTGGGTGTGCTTATATAATACCCTTGAGTGTCTAAGTTGAATGAGGATAGTAATGTAGTAATTGATATTCTTACCAGCTAAGTTATGGTCTATAGAATGATGATGTCGGATGTTCAGGTCTAATGGTAAATTCTCAAGGTTTGGGAATATCTATGTTATGTGTTAGAATCTGAGTTTGAATTTTGGATGGTTGATCTAGTAGTAAGGAGAATTAAAATTTTAGATGGTGTGAACTCATGGTATGGTGGTACTCATGAAGATCATAAGTTAGTCAGTATTTAAGTTATTATGTGATGACTATTGGGGCTATAGAAACTTAAGAGTTGTATCTCAGAAGGCAGTATTAGCAGCAAGTTTTGCACTTTCAAGTGTAGTCTTTCAGGGTAAATTTGTTACTGATGAGCATTGTCATATTCTAAACTTTAGAGTAAAGTGGTTACAGGTCAGTTTAGAGTTATCAAAAGGGTTCTACAGAATAGAGTGATGGCTTATGGTTAAGGGGGAGATGATAGAACAAGTAACCAAGTCAGGTTCTCAGATTCTAGTAGTGATGCCAGTACGTTATAGAATAGTAATAAGGGAGGATGATGCCCAACCCATTCTTATTTTAGTATTTTTACTTCAGTTATCATGATATATACTAATGCCTAACATGTCAGTTCCTTGATCATAGCTCAAATTCATTCATTTTTCATAGAATCATGTACGCTTCCAGTTCTTAGTATAAGCAGTTCTAGTTTGCTTAGCTGTACAAATTATATTCCATGAAATTTATGAACTCCAAACTCAAGTCATATAGCTCAGGACTCATGTACTCATGCTTTACAGTAAGTTCAGTTCCAGTACTCATTCTACTCTTTTAATGATCAGTGAAATTAAGATTATGTCATGTATATCATCAGTTTTTATCTCTGTAATGAATCCAGGTCATTGATACTCTATTTCTTAGTCTTTAGTTAAGCGTCCAAGTTATACATAGTATTCTTTCATGATTCAAGTCCTTATGCTCTATCCTTTCAGTGACCTCTCCTTATGAAATAGCAGTGGTAATGAATAGTTGTTTAGATGGGAGAGAGTAAATATTTTATGTTAGGAAAAGATTGTTGTATGCTTGTTTGATCTAAGGGTATAAGTGTGGAGTAAGATTGGGGCCAAGTTTTTGATAAATGTCATGGCTAGTTGAAATTTAGTGTCTGATTTTCTTAAGAATAACACATGGAAGTTATTAATAACAGAAGTATTAGAGAGTATGAAAAAGATACTTTGATGGGTTGTTTGTCTAGAAGTTCATGTGTGGTTATGATGCTAGGCTTGAACGTCATGTTGGTGTATATAAGTGCATGGGTGCATTGTGCATTCCTAGTAAGAGGTTGAATTTAGTTGTTGAAGTGGTAAGAAGAATTATTCTTCAGATAAGAAGTTGTGGAAACGCAGGGTGTATTGAATTCATTCTTTTGACTGGTATTACAATATTATGGGTGCACTTTATAGATTCAAGTAGGCTTGAACATAGTGAGAGAATTCAGTTCAGCTCAGACTTTAGTAGATAGAGTTATTAGTGCCCATGTTAACATTTTTAGTAGCCTTAAGTGGAGTTCGATATTAAAGCGGAATGTATAGTTAAGGGAGTATTTGAGGAGTATGTCTAAGCTTGAGAGTAGCAGTTGCATTGTCTAAGGCATAACAATTATAGTTTATTTTTCATAGACCTATGTCCCATGTTACAGAGTTATAGCCTTATTAAGAGTCCTTTCTCATATATCTATTCAGATCATGCCCAAGTTCTTTGCTTCCTACTGTTATTATAACTTCTTAGGAAGAGTGTTGAAGAAATACTCCAGTTGAGCATAAGATTTCAGTATAATTCAGTCCGTATAGTTACCAATTCCGTTTAGCAGTCAGAAAACAAGTTCCTATGGTTTTTCCCTCTTTCGATCTAGTCTTACTATAAGAAGTTTCATGAATATTGCCATTCCAAGAGATAGTTTGTTCGCATCCATGTAAATTATGAATTCAGTTTAGTTCATGCATTATGATTCAGATTCAGTAATTAAGTCATGATTCAGTTCATAAGTGCCTCGTACATTATCTCAGTCTTTTCTTAGTATTTTAGACAAGTTAGTATCATTTAGGGTACACATGAACCCAAGGAGGAGATATTGCAATACCTCGAGTTTCTATGTCCTAAACCTCTCAACTTTTCTTTACGAAGCCAGATCCAGCCGAGGCAATGGTTACTCATAAGATGACTCTCTCATTTCTATCTCAGCCTTATAGCCATTCTTATGTCATTGCATACATTCAAGGAATTAGTTTAGTTCATGATATTCAGTTCACGTAATATGTTTCAAACTCAGTCATGTAATCATGTTTTCAGTTATACATGTTCTGTATATGATCTCAGTTTCTTCAAAACTTTTATCCTAATCAGTCTTATTCGAGGATGAATGTTCCAAAGGGGGAGATATTGTAATACCCTATACTTTTCCTAGCTCAGTTCAATTCCTAATTGCATGTATAAGAGGCTTAAAGCCTAAAAATTTCACAAAGTGTTAGGGAATTAGTCTTAATTTTGGCCTCTTAACTTTGAGGATTTTTAATTTGGTCTTCCTGACCCCGAGATGTAAATTTTTGAGATATTTCATGTTCAGGGGTGTAAGGAGCATGTCTCGGGGAATTTTTTGATTTTTAGGACGAGGATTGGGTTGTGTTTGGATTTCGTTTCCAGTACATCGCGGTGCTCCTCCAAAATGCGTTCCAGTTATGAATTTAAATGTCTGAGGGGAAGTAGCATCTTTTCCCCTCAATCCAAGTCATCATAACCAGACTTATATCAGCAATTTGGGCATTATTTTTTCATTCTTCTCCAATTTTCTACCAAAGAAACCCTAACCCTCTCCCAAGAACATCAAATTCAATTACAAAATCTTTAAGAAAAAACATGAATTCAAGTCTCCCAATCCAAGAACTTTAAGAAAGCCTTCAAGATTGTGTTTCCCTTTCAAGATTTAAGATTCAAGGTATGTGTGGTGTTCATCCATGGTTTTCTTTCATCATGGAGTCCAAGAATCCCTTTTTAATGTTAAATTATGAGTTTTCCATATTTTAGATAAGTTATCACCATGAATTACTTGTTATTTTGATTTCAAGTTAAGATTACAATTGTTTTCAAGTGGAATGGATCATAGTATGTTTTGGATGTTAAAGATTCCATGTCATGTTCATGAAATTCAGGATAAATCCTCAATTTATGATTTTTGGTCATGTAATCTTGCTATCTCATCATGTTTAAAGTCATTCCCATGTTAAAGTCTTAATCTACATGTGTTTGATTAAATGCCAAAGAGAATGATTTTGTAGAATGTTCCCCATTATGTTTTTTCGAAGCTTTTACATGCCTTTGTTGTTATTTACATTCAGTGCTGGGGGTTATGAATACCTAATACTTAGCAGTTTCCATAGTTTCAGTATTTTCAAAATGGTTTCTGATAAACCATGGGCATCATGGTTAGTTGTATTGCTCAGTTAAACTTAGCTCAGTCCAGTAATCAGTGTCAGTTCAGTTCGGAGTAGGATTTAGCATCGAGAGAACCTAGGGATGGGGGCTCACCCGTTAGTTAGGACTGGGTTCTTAGAAACAGTCCCTAAGTTCCAGAACTACGTAGGCAGCATAGGATTATGAGATGTCACCCACCAGTGTAGGACTGATATTTTCTGAGATGTCACCTGCCAGTTTAGGACTGACATTCTCTTAGGGGTCACCCGCCAGTTTAGGACTAAATCTCTAGTCCTTAAGGACACTATTTGAGTGGATACACATAACCAGTGTTAGTACCCGTGGCACAGTACAGACACCCTTCCAACTGGGGTTACAGGTTGGACCCCACTTAGCTCAGATTGGGCCTTGTCGGTTAGATGATACCTCCTACAGTCTCAATTCAGTTTCCAGTACAGAATTCAATTTAGGTTTGCTTGACCATAGCATACAGTTTATTAGTTATTCATCTATAAGATTTTAGTATTTAAGTTTAAAGACTATTTTAGTATCATGTTATATGCTTGGTCATGCATTCTTAGATTTTACAACTTTTACGCATTTATGCATCAGTTATCTCATGCTATTCAGTCAGTAAGTATTTTATGCACATTTAACCCATGTATTACAGCCGAACCTCATCTCATATACCATCACATTCAAAGTATTGATCCCCTACTTTTTTCATGCTATGATGACTTATATCATAGGTTTGGACGCTCAGTTTTCTAACCGCACTTAGACAATTCGACTTATCAGCAGTAGTTGTGGTGAATCCTTATATGCCGAGCAGTTCTTATGTTATTTCAGTATTTTCTACATTTTCTTTTAGTTTGTCTAGTTTAGAGTTAGTTAGGGATTGTCCCATCAACTCTTCAGTCAGTTTAGAGGCTTTCAGACATGCAATCAATCAGTTTTATTAGATGTTTTTAGTCATTCAGACATATTTTGATACATATTTTAGTATCCAGTTTTACATTATCTTATCAGTATTTAAACCTTATGGCATTGACAGTTTACTTCTGCACATGTGTATTTTGATACTTTATTCAGTTCTCACAGCAGGTACTGACTCATGGGTTAGCTTATGGTCACTTGTGACTATAAGCACCGTTGTCGCAACTAGGGGGTAGCCTCGGGTTGTGACACTTCCCAAGTTTAACAGAACAAGAATGATAAACCCTATCAATAATAATAGAATCACCAATAAGAGTAGATATGTGAATTGGAAAGTCAAGTAAATCACACACTATGTCCAATCCCATATCTAAATTAGCAGATACGTATGAAAAAGTAGAGCCAGGATCCAATAATACAGCGGCCATCTGGTTATAGATAATAATAGTACCTATAATAACAACGTCAGATGCCTTTGACTCGAGCCTGCCTAGAAAGGCATAGATATAGGCCCTACCACTAGTCTGAAAGTCACCCCTTCCAAGATGAAAACCACCTTGATTGGGATTATTACCTCACCTACCTGCCCGATGACCACCATGACCACCCTATGGATGACCTCTACCATTGCCACCACCTCTTTTACCTACTATAACTAGAGCTCTAGGAGCCTGCTGCTGGCTAGACTGACCAAAATTCCTCACATTAGGACAAAACCTCCTGATGTGACCAACTCTACCACACTTTTACACATACGATTGAAGGTAGGATGCTGAGATGATGAAGACAGAGTGAGGTTACCACCAAAGTCTAAAGAGGATGGATAGACCATGATGGACCCCCAATAGACACCTACATCTCTATACTTAACATAGGCTGTCCGCCATATCTTGGCATCTCCCTGAAACTAAAAGGTAACTAATTTAACACTATACCTTTCAACCACACCCATCTTGTGAAGTCACTCATGGAAGTCAATAGTGAACTCATAGGCATTCTCAGACTTGGTGCCATGAAAAATTGGAGGATTTATCAACAACTTGCAAAATAAATCATTCCCATATCCACTGATCACCGAACCCACTACCTGTCTTGGAAAAATATTTAAACCTAACACCTCTTCCATCTAAAGAGCTACAATAGCATCACATTGCACCCCTGGATGTTGTACTACGGGTGCTGTGGGTATAGTCCCAGTTCCTACCAACCCACTCAAAAATCTTAGAACCTACTGAATCACAGTAGAAGATATTTGAATCGAAGATGCACCACCCTGAATTGGTGTAACCCCATCATAAACCGACATCCCCTCATTCTGTACTGTAGTTGCTCCATCCTCTACTATCCCAGGAATATCCACATGTGGGGGAGAAGATACTGACCTCTCTCTATCTGGTCTCATGTCCTAAGCTCTACCCCTATTGGGTTTACCCCAAACTGCAGCCCCAACAACCAGTTTGGGAACCTCAAATCTTGCTCTATTTTCTCGGGTACTTACCATTAGCGAGAATAAGAATGAAAGAAGTTAGATACCAATTGGAATCGCCATGTACCAATTGAAATCAAGTAATAGAACGTAAACAGTAAGAATTTGAATTTTCCTAGTGTCCTATAAACTCTCAAAGAAAAGTACAAATGTCTCTATACCGTTCCACAAGACTCTACTAGACATGTTTTTGTATGACGAGATCGATGAACCTAGGGCTCTGATACCAACTTTGTAACAACCCAAATAGCCATGAGTTGCATCCACACTAATCTTTCCATTGGAGAACCATCTAAATCAACCCATTATCTAATCACATAGTCAATATTAAAATGAGAGTATCATAAAACTAACTAAATGACAATAATTCAGAGCTAATCATTTGTAAGGTGGAAATCAAACAAAGTACTTTTAAAATCCCAAAGACCCAAAAGTCATAGAATAAGAACTTCTAAATAAAGATCATGTATGAAAGAGATATCAAAAACTAAAGAAAATAAAGAAGGTTTCATTGCCCGAATGATGGACAAGAAAATATAGGATAATCCATGGTAGCATAGAGACAGAGTGGCTGCTATCAAACGTTAGAGATGAGGTTGTGTCTGAGCCACAACAAAAGAAGATTATAGGACAGTATTAGTACACACCACTATGTACTGGTAGGTATCATAGGCTAACTTAATTTAATAGCATGTATACAACATAGATAAAATAATAAGTAGACAGGCATCATCACATAAAAAATATTCAATGAATCAATATATAGTAATAATAGGTCAAACAATGCTTACAAACAAGCCACATAACCATCAAGAGTATCAACCATACTATAAACATCCATAAAATCAACAACAATGCCATAAATAACAACCACATCCTACTACACCTCACAATTAGAACACCATTAGTTTGTTATCTGCTTAATAACTCATACAACCTCTTAAATACAACCAATTCCCACACTTGGTTAGATTTCATTAACTCTATCTTCTCCTTTATTATTTTTAACCATTTTTCTTTTATGGGGCATGTAATAGCCTCATTTATATTTCTTGGCTCTTCATTATTCGGAGTAACTATAAATGTTTTTTCTTCATTCTCAAATCAATGATGAAAAATTTGTCGATGACTTATTCGTTGAGGCTGAGATTGACAAATTAATTTATCAATTGATAAGTTACTCCCATTCTAATCAGCAATATCACTAGGATTTGTAAAAATAGGAACTGGTCTATTTTTATCAACATGACTCTCACTCAAAATCCATTAGAATGTAAATAACAGAAGTAGTTTGTTCTATAGTTTCATAAAGAGATAAGTCTTGATCTATCTCCCCCTACTTAAGAAAGTCATTCTCTATAAATGTAACATCGTATGACTAAATTTCAATTAAAATGTCATTATCTTATTCACCTATGAACACATAACCCTTAGACTGTTCAAAGAATCTTATAAAAATAGTCTTGTTTTCCTTTAGACCTAATTTTTCATATTAAGAAGAAGGGTTATGAATAAAAGTAGCACAACTCCAATCTATAAAATATTTAAATCGGGCTTTCAGTCAATCCATAACTTATATAATGTAGTTGTAACTAATTTTGAAGCGACACAATTAAGTATGAGCAGTGAGAAATGCATCACCTCAATAGGTAATAGGCAATTTGCTTGTGTCATCATTGATCTAACCATTTCTAACAAAGTTCTACTTCGTCGTTTAGCAAAACCATTTTATTGTTGAGTGTAAGGAGTAATCAATTGTCTTTGAGTTTTCTTTTCATCACATAATTATTTGAAATCATCAAACAAATACATTTTTCCTCGATTGATTCTTAGAGCTTTAATTTTACTATCCAGTTGATTCGCAAGTAAGTTCATATACTTAATGAAGCAACTCAAAGCTTCAAATTTATGAGAAATCAAATATACATAATAAAATTGAGTTAAATCATCAATAAAAGTAATAAAGTAGATAGCATCATGTCTTTTCCTTACATTCATTGGACCACAAATATCAGAATGAATTAATTTCAATGGAGTATCAACTCTTTTGCCTTTTCCAAATGATTTTCTTACAGTTTTTTTCTACTAGGCAAGATTCACAAGTAGAAAATACTACTTTACCCTCTATAAATAAACGATTTATTCTTTATTGACCAATATGGCAAAGCCTAGAATGTCATAAATTTACATCATTCTCACAATTAGAAATTGATATAAATAAGAAAAATCTATTATTATTATTATTGGCACTTGGAATTTAAATAATATCTAGTACGAAAAATGATTATAAAAATAACCAGCGTCATATTTTGTCTTAACCAAATATAAATTCATAGCATGTTCCGCAAAAGAAAAAAATTATATTCTAACTTAATCAACATTCTAACAGAGACTAGATTTAAATGTATTGTTTGAGTAAATTGTATATTATGTAGATATAAAGTTTGGCCAGCTCACATTTCCACTTTGCAAGTACAAATTTCTTTGACCTCCTCTTTGAAGTTATTTCCTCTTTGCAAGTACCCATTTGGATCCTTATGAAACTCATCAAAATCTGCAAAAGCATCTCTATCCATCACTATGTGCTCGGTGACTGTTGAGTCTACAATCCACACAGGAAGTGATTTAGTGGAAAAGGCATAACAAGAAACATTTACATCACTATGTAAATTATTAATAAGGTCATGTAGCTTTTTAGGCTCTGGGCAATTACGAGCAAAGTGTCACTTATTTTCATAGTTGTATCACTTGAGCTTAGTCATGTTCACCGTTTGCTTTATATTTGGAGAAAAAACATTTTTCTCTCCGTGTTAGTTATTCTTAGGCTCCTTTGAGACATTTTATTTTCCTTTCTTTTGAGAAAATTCACTGTAACACCCCGAGTCTGTACCGTGGATGTCACATGGTGCTCATAATCACGAAAGACCACAAACTAAGCCACGACTGGTACCTGCTACAATCACTGAATAATAATATATTGTATAAAGTGGAAATTAGGAAAAAAATTGCCATAGCATTCGAAACTAGATCAAATACTGATAGGTAGTTACTGAATACTGAACATTTGTCTGAAATAGTCTAGCCAGAAAAGTCTCTAACTAAACTGTCTGAAAGTGGAGTTGATGGGACAAGCCCCCAAATAACTTCGACTACTGAAAATATAATGAAACTGAAATAACAACTCTTTCCTCTAACTATGAGGACTCACTACTAACTTTGCTGCTGATAATCTTGGCTACAAAGTACGGTCTTGAGACCATGCCTCTGAACCTATGATATAAGACATCATAGCACAAAAAAAAGGTGTGTGTCAATACTTTGAATGTACTAGTATGCTAGGTGAGGTAAGGCTGAATGCATGGGTTCATATGCATGAATAATAACTGACTGAATGGCATAAATATAACTGAATGAAAGTACATGTATAACTGAAACTGTTGTAGATACTGATTATGTAATGCTATGCACATAACAATGTATACTGTAACTGAGATTTCAATAACACTGGATAATGAGTTCTGAAATCTGAATGACTGATATTTAAGTTTACTAATACTGTATTACTGTTAACTGAGTGACTGTTTCTGACAGTCCTAATTTTGTAGAGCTAAACTGAGTTCTATACTGAGCTGGGTGAATGTATCTGATAGTCCTGATTCTGAAACTGAAATAAGGTTTTATACTGAGTTTGTAACTAAAACTAAAACTATAGGAGTGTTCATCTAACCGATATACCCCGATTATGAAAAGAGTAGGGGTCCAACCTGTGACCCTAGTTTGAAGGGTGTTAGCACCTTGCCAAGGGATACTAACAATGGCTATGAGTTAACCCTCTCTGAAAAGAAGCTCTTTCGTCAACCCTCACTGGAAGGAAAACTCGTACGAGATGTATCAACCCTAGACTGGCAGAAAAATATCTCAACCTACGCTGGCTACGTAGTTTTTTAATGCAGGGACTTCTACTATGGGTCAAACCCTTTACTGACAGGAATACCCCTATCCCTGGGTTCACTCGGTGTTGATTCCTATTCCCAACTGAAAAAACGCCGAACTAATTTCCAGAATGTACTAGGCTTGACTGAACTGTTACAAATCGTGTTGTCTATCTGAACTGGACTGAGTTCACTGAGTTTTGATCACTGACTGAATACACTAAGTTCTATTAACTGGCTGAATATACTGAGTTCTATTATCTGACTGAGTACTACTGTACGTGACATCACTGAGACTATTCTGAAACTACTATAAATCTAGGTAAACAGCTAGATTGTCAGGTATTAAATACCCCCAGGACTCGATTGCATTAATTGTAAAACACAACATAATCTTAAAAGTAAGATAGCTAGGCACTTTATCACAATTCATTCATTGAGGCATTTTGGACCACATTTGCATGGCATGAACTTGTATACATGCTAACATGTTAAAATTTTATTACTCAACTCACATAAACAATTTATCAAACACTTGGGGAGCATAATTTATATACATGACTATACTACAATATTCAAGCATCATGATCAAAATCCCAAACTCACAAATTCAAGGGTTTTAACATAAAACCATATAACAACACACACATGCTATTTATTTCTCAATAAACTTACAATTAATCATAGATTATAAACCAAACTACATCATAATCATAAATACAATCAAATTCAACATGAAGTTCCTGAAAGAAATCAACTTGTAATCTGAAAAGGGTTCTTGAACTCCAAGAATGGAAGGAAACCGTTGGATGAACATCTAACATACCTTGATACTTGAATTCGTGAAGATTAATGGTGAATTTCTTGAATCTTGATCTTCACTTGATGGACAAGGGTTTGTTCTTGAGAGGATTTTAGTGAATAATGAGAGTATTTTGCCTAGTGATGGGTTTAATCTCGTGTTTTGGGGTTGAATAGAAGTGGGGAAAATATCCCAAATACCCCTCTAGATACTAATTTAAATATTAAAAAGCAAGCCCAGTGTCGTGCTTACCGCCGTGCCGCGCCGATGGCATCAATGCGATGACCATCGCGCCGCATTGAGTTCACATTGGTTCACTAGAATTGCACTGAAAGTTGGGAAAAAATTATCTATCAACCGATGGGCGATGCAATACATCGAGATCTCGTCGACCCACTATTTTGGTCACCTGAATATAATTCAAACGATGTCCAAAAAATCTGAAACTCACTCGTTGTGACCAATTGATACACCTAATCATGATTTCATCCAAAGATTGATTTTTTAAGGTCATAAGGGTCGTAAAATAGGATCGCCAACTTATGAAGGATAAAATAATTCTAAGTATAAACATTTAGCTGAAATTTTTATGTTTGGGACCTCTTTTCAATCTTTAACGGATTGAGTTAAGCTTAGGATTTTGCAGGGTCTTACAATGTCTCCCTCTTGGGTATATTCGTCCTCGAATGAGACTGACTAAGTTGACAATACTAATGACTGAATCTATATATACTGAACATGCACAACTGAAGCATGATTACATGACTGAAAGTACTGATATACTGACTTATCATTCTGAAAGTCATAACTGAAGCATGACTGAGTTCTGAAAACATGAAACATGACTGAGTTGTTTCATTAAGGTATGCATGATATGAGAATGCTATGGAACTGAATCGATATAGATTTTTAAAGGTAATCTGAGCATGGAACTGAGTAAATTCAAGGAAAACTGTTACCTTGAGCTGAGTCTATGTTTGCGGAGAAGAGGTAAGGATACTTGGTCCACATATCTACTTCTACTTCTCAGGTAGCTCCCTCAATGAACTGATTCCACCAAAAAACTTTGGCTAGAGGAACCTCTTAGTACCTTAATCTGCGAACCTGAAAATCGAGAATTTTGATTGGGATTTCCTCATAAGAGAGGATGTTCTGGCCATCAATTCCCTCTATTGGGACTATAACTACTAGTCACCTATGCACTTCTTTAGAAAGGAGACATAAAATACTGGGTGCACTGAAGCTAAGTCTGAAGGAAACTCAAGCTCGTAAGCTACCTTTCCAAAATGGTAGAGAATTCGGTAAGGACCGACATATCGGGGATTGAGTTTCCTTTTCTTGCCAAACCTCTTCACTCTTTTCATAGGAGAGATTTTCAAATACACATAGTCACCAATCTCAAACTCGATATCCTTTATTTATACATCTGCATATGATTTTTGTCGGCTGTGAGTTGTTTTAAGCCTTTCCATGATCAACTGAACTTTTTTAAGGCATCAAATACCAAATCAGGCCCTACCACTGCGTCCTCACCCTCTTCAAACCAACCAATAGGATATATACATCTCCTCCCATAGAGTCCCTCAAATGGAGCCATCTGAATGCTGGAATGATAACTGTTATTATATGCAAACTCAATCAAGGGAAATTGGTCATCCCAACCACCCTTAAAGTTAATGGTACACGCCCTTAACATAGCTTCCAAAGTCTGAATGGTCCTTTCTTCTTAACCTTCTGTCTGAGGGTGAAAGGTTGTACTAAGGTGAACTTGGGTACCAAGACCCTTTTGGAAGGCTTTCCAGAAATAAGAGGTAAACTGGGTACCTCTATCTGAGATAATGGATACATGGACTCTATGTAACCTGATCAACTCTTTGACATAGAGTTTGGCGTATTCCTCGGCTGAATAAGAGGTATGAACTGGTAAGAAGTGAGCTGATTTGGTCATCCTGTCTATAATTACCCAAATGGAATCGTGTTGACGACGAGTACGGGGAAAACCTATCACAAAGTCCAAGTTCACTTTCTTCCACTTTTATGTGGGAATACTGAACTCCTACATAGATCCACTGGGCTTCTGATGCTCAATCTTAACATGCTGACACGTAGAACACTTATATACAAACTCTGCAATGTCCCTCTTCATCCCACTCAACCAGTAGATCTCCCGCAAATCATAGTACATCTTAGTGGCCCTTGGATGAATAGAGTAACGTGCACCATATGCTTCTGCAAGAATTTATTACCTCAAGTCATCTACACCTGGCACACATAGCCAACCCTGGCAACACAACACACCATCTCTCTCTTCAGAGAAAACCTCTACTTTCTGATCTCTGACTGACTCTTTTAACTTAACTAAATTGGGATCTTTGTTTTGCTTTTCCTTTACTTTCGAAACCTGAGATGATTCTGAAATATTCTACACCCACACACTACCTTATGTTGAATCAACTAAGCGAACACCTAGTCGGAAAAGCTAATGAACTTCTTGAACTAACTTCATCTTACCATCCTCTACATGAGCAACACTACTCATAGACACTTATGTCATAGTCTTTTAATAACTCTAATGACCTTCTCTGACATAGGTTCAGATCTTTCTGAGAAAACATATATGCAGGATCTTGTATTCTGTGAACACATCAACATGTACCCCATACAAATAATGCCTCCATATCTTTAAGTCAAATATAACAGTTGCTAACTTAAGATTATAAGTTGGGTAATTCTTTTCATGGGGCTAAGCTGTCTAGAGGCATAGGCTATGACCTTACCTCGCTGTATCAAAACACACCCCAAACCCACTATGGAAGCATCATAATGTACCATAAAACCATCTGATCCATCTGATAAAGTCAAAATTGGAGCTGTAGTGAGTCGAGTCTTTAACTCCATAAACTCTTCTCACAAGAATCTGACCACTGGAACTTGACTTTCTTCTGAGTCAATCTGGACATGGGGGATGCAATGGACAAAAATCCTTTAACAAACCATCAGTAATAGCTAGACAAACCCAAGAAACTCCTGATATCTGATGAAGAGATGGGTCTGGGCCAATTTTTCACTGCTTTGGTCTTTTGAGGATCAACTCTAATGTCATCACCAGAAACTATATGACCAAGGAAAGCTACTGACCTAAGTCAAAATTTACACTTACTAAATTAATACTATTCTAAAATGGTCTGCATGATCATGTTCACTGCGGGAGTAGACAAAAATGTCATCAATGAAGACTATGATGAACATGTCCAAGTACTTCTTGAACACGCGGTTCATCAACTTCATGAAGGCTGCTGGAGCATTGGTAAGACCAAATGACATGACTAGGAATTCAAAGTGACCATACCTAGTTCTGAAAGCTATTTTCAGAATGTCATATTCTCTGACTCTAAGTTGATGATAGCCTGATCTGAGGACTATCTTAGAAAAGTAGTTGGCACCCTAAAGTTGGTTAAATAAGTCATCGATTTTGGGAAGTGGATACTTTTTCTTGATTGTTAATTTATTTAACTGATGGTAGTCTATACACATTCTAAGATAACCATTTTTCTTAGAGTGAATATAACTGGTGCACCCCAAGGGGATACGCTGGGTCTGATGAATCCCTTATCTAGGAGATCCTTCAACTGTTTTTTAACTCTTTGAGTTCTACTGGGTCCATTCTATATAGTGGGATAGAGATAGGATGAGTATCTGGAAGAAGGTCTATTCTGTCACGACCCAAATCCCATTGGAGCGGACTGGCACCCGTAGCCGAGGAGGCCCGGGAGAACCCGTTCATAACCTATACTTTCACATTTACATTACTTATGAAAATTAGAAATTTGGGCAGCACTTCGTTGTAAATAGAAGAAAACAGTACCTGTATCAGCCCAGCAGACACGCATATATATATATATATATAAAGTAATTAGCCGTCAGAGCCATCACGTCTATCAACCAAACACTCTTATGGCTGTACAATATGTCTACAAAAGCCTCTACATAGATACACAACTGAGTTAGGGTCTGGACAAACTCCCGCCCACAAAAGACTTTTATACAAATACCAAAAATACATATAGAAATGACTTGGGATGCCCCGAAACAACTGGAGCTCACCACTATCAACAGAATGTCCTGGCTCTTACTGCGGAGGTGTACGACCTGAAGTACCTGTTCCTGCAGGCATGAATACAGGTCCCTCGTGAGGGACGTCATTACGGAAATATGTACTGAGTATGTAAGGCAGTGAGTATCAAGATGAGATACAAAAGATCAACAAAACCCAGATACCAGTGAATAAACAGTATGAGTAGACCACACTTAAAAGAGCTGATGGGATACCTGCACATTACTGTCATATCATTACTTTCCGTATTCCTTATCAATACATAACATATGTCATACAATGGCCAACTGATCAGTGGTACTAATACAATACATTAGGGACCACCCCTGGAATAGCATATATACATAATATTTATAATACAATGGCCAACTGATCAGTGGTACTAATACAATACATCATATCATCAATTTAAAATAAAGACATTCCATTTCTTAATTCAATTAATCTTTGAGATTGGTTACTTTGTGGTCACACCTTATGGAACTTGAAAACATGATACCTCAATAGGAAAAACATGTAAATAGGTAATCAATATCATGAAAATGAAGTAGAGAATCATGGATACCCCATTAAACCATTTCGGAGTCAACAATAGTATATGGACATTTTTTTGACTAGCCGGACATCTTAAAAGTGAAAACAAGTTCAATTGGTAGTGTCGAAGATCATATGATGTTATTATGTGTCATGTGTTGTAGGACAATGTTGGAAGCTTACTTGAGAGTGCCATGGGTCATTATTCATGCCAAAGATTAGATAGAGTATGTACTACATACCTTGATATAACCACTTCAATACAAGTCCAACTTGACTTCCCGTACTCTTCGAACACTTATCTACAATAAGTCATTTGTGGCAAACTAGCATTAGCAACCAAACCTTACCATTTAGGTATTAACTTCACCAAATAATGTCTAGGAATTAATCCTTTAACTCATCAATAAGAGTTCTACATACATCCTCTTATACTCTTATTACATTCACATATCATGCATTTTCATGCGATATCCCTCAACATCACTCTTAGCCTTTATTTCCCCTCTTAATCACCATCCAATACCAACATGATCACTAGGCATACATAACCACTAATATAATGATATATCACCACAATTCATCCTCCATAATCCAATACAACAACTTCCATAATTTACTACTAACAATTTATACAAAACAATTCATAACCATGTTTCTAGTTATCTTCCAACATCAAGACAATACTCATAATCCTTTATCAATAGTTATTCATGGATAAGAATCAAGAATAAACAATATTCATACCTTAACAATTAACTCTTGTATTTAGAATCCTCCTTACATAACCATGGGGTTCTTCTCGAAGCTTTCGAGATGGTGAACACAACTACGGAACCAATTCGAATTTTCTACGGTTGAATCACAAAATATTTGAAGTTGAAATTAGGCTAGGGTTTCACCTTCTCTTAATAATTGGATGATATATGATATATATGAGGCTAAGTGTATGTTTATAGAGACCAATTTTCGTCCAAGAGGTAATAGAAAATGACCATTTTGCCCTAAAAATTTAAATAAATCCGAATCTGTCCCCAGTGGACAGTTTTGACAGGCTGAAGTAAATCGATCATAACTCTTTGCTCCGGTATCGGATTTGGGTGAAACCAATTGAATTGAAAATATAATTCAAAGGGATTTCATTTTCATATAAAGTATACCACCCAGTTCTTCCTGTATAAGGAGTTATGGTCGTTTAAAATTGACCCAAAAATCTGTCCCAAAATTCTGTTTTTTTTTTGATAGGCTATAGTAAAACGGGTATAGATCGTTACTCAAACATTGGATTTGGATGAAACCAATTTCATCGGAAATAAGACTCTCGTAGATTTTTGTCGATATATAGCAGATCACACAGTTATTTTTTTACAAGGATTTATGATCGTCTAAAGTTGATCCAAAAAAATTGCCTAGCTGCAGTAATTTTCCTGCAGATTTACTGTTCACAGGCTTCCCGGCCACTGTTTTGAAATTTCGAATGTGCTCGCTTATATGAAATACTCCTCTGTTTTGGGCAAACTTTATATCGTTGGAAAACTTATTCTAATGCCTACGCATACAACTATTGACGGGATACTTCCGAACACCATAAACTTAATTTAACCCATACGCAAGCCTTTAGGACTCCATATAATCGCGATAAGTGTATGAAAAAATTTACGGGGTGTTACATTCTCCCCCCCTTAAGAACATTCTTCCTCGAATGTTAGAATAGTTACTCAATTAAGACATGTCCAAGCTTACAATTAAAATATTCATCATCATAACATACTTGCATAAAAATAAACACTTACTTGTTATTGTTCTTCTTCCGTCTCATGAACTTCCTCCTCATCATTGAATAGGTAAGGGTACTTACTCTTCATCTCTTCCTCGGCTTCCCATGTGATATCCTCAACTTGTTGATTCCTCCAAAGTACTTTTACCGATGCTATCTCTTTATTCCTTATCTTTTTAATTTGGCGATCAAGAATAGCAATAGGCATTTCTTCAAAAGTGAGATCTTCTGTAACTTGTACATCTTCCGTAGTAGTGATGTGCGATGGATATCCGATGTACTTGCGAAGCATCGAAACATGAAATATGGGATGAACTGCTGAGAGCTCTTGAGGTAGCTCTAACTCATAAGCAACTTGTCCAAATCTTTGAATGATCTTGTACGGACCTATGTATCGTGGACTTAACTTTCCTTTCTTTCCAAACCTCATCACTCCTTTCATTGGTGATACTTTCAAGAATACCCAATCGTCGATAGAAAACTCAAGTCCTCTTCTTCTAACATCCGCATAAGATTTGTGTCGACTTTGAGCTATTTCAAACCGTTGTTGGATCACTTTAACCTTCTCCATTACTTGATAAACAAGGTCCAGTCCAAAAAAGACCGCATCACCTGCTTCAAACCATCCTATTGGTGATCTACACTTTCTTACATACAATGCTTCATATGGTGCCATTTTGATACTTGAATGATAGCTATTATTGTAGGCAAACTCGATAAGAGGTAGGTGATCATCCCAGTTGCCTTTGAAATCTAATACACATGCTCGTAGCATATCTTCAAGTGTCTGGATGGTACGTTCCGCTTGTCCATCCATTTAAGGATGAAAAGCCGTACTTAGATTTACTTGTGTCCCCAAACTCCTTTGAAAAGACTTCCAAAAATTCACGGTAAATTGGGCTCCTCGATCGGATATAATTGAAATTGGAACTCCATGTAACCGAACGATCTCCTTAATATACAACTTCGCATACTCTTCCGCCGTATAAGTTGTCTTAACTGGTAAGAAGTGTGCGGATTTGGTAAGCCTATCAATGATCACCCATATGGAATCAAACTTTCGAAATGTACGAGGCAAACCCGTGATGAAATCCATATTGATCTTGTCCCACTTCCAGACTGGAAGATCTATACATTGCATGTAACCACCGGGTTTCTGGTGTTCTACTTTGACTCTTTGACAATTCGGACATTCAGCTACAAATTCGGCAATATTCTTCTTCATGTCATTCCACCAATATATTGCTTTCAAATATTGATACATCTTAGTCGACCCTGGATGGATGGAATACCTTGAACAGTATGCTTCTGTCATAATTCTCTTTCTTAGCTCAACTACATCAGGTACACATAAACGATTCTGACACTGAAGCACTCCTTCTCGCGTAAGCTCAAATGCCTTTGTCGTGCCACTCTGCACATCCTCCTTAAGATGCAATAAAATTGGATCTACATACTGCTTCTCTTTCACTTCAGCTATCAATGAAGATTCCGCTGCATTACGTACAATAACCTCTTCATCTGGAGTTTCGAGAAGTCAAACTCCCAAATTAGCTAGTTGGTGAAGATCCTTAATCATCCCCTGCTTTTCTACAGGTGCCATTTTAGACTTACGACTCACTGCATCCGCTACCACATTCGCTTTCCCTGGATGATACAAGATATCAACATCGTAATCTTTCAACAATTCAAGCCATCTCCGCTGCCTCAAGTTTAGATCTTTCTGACTGAAGATATATTTCAGGCTCTTATGATCGGTATATATGTCAACATGAACCCCATATAAGTAGTGGCACCATATCTTTAAAGCAAATACAACTGCAGCTAGCTCAAGATCATGCGTGAGATAATTCCTCTCATGTGGTCGCAACTGTCTAGAGCCATAGGCTATTACTCTACCATGTTGCATTAATACGCATCCTAATCCAATTCTCGAAGCATCACAGTACACTGCATACCCTTATGTGCCTTCAGAAAGTACCAATACCGGTGTAGAAGTCAACTTGCTCTTCATATCTTGGAAACTTTTTTCACAGGCATCATTCCATTGAAACTTGGAGGCTTTATGCGTCAACTTATTCAAGGGTGAAGAAATAGAAGAAAAACCTTCAACAAACCTTCTATAATAACCTTCCAACCCGAGGAAACTACGAATCTCAGTAGGCGTCGTGGGTCTTGGCCAATTCTTCACAGCCTCAATCTTCTGAGTGTCAACTTTTATGCCTTCACTGGATACAATATGGCCCAAAAATGCCACTGACTTGAGCCAAAACTCACATTTAGAAAACTTCGCATACAGCTTACAATCACAAAGAATCTGCAATGCCTACCTTAAGTGATTAACATGATCCTCTTCTGATCTAGAGTAGACCAGAATATCATCTATGAAAACTATCACAAACACATCTAGAAACGGATTAAACAGCCTATTCATCAGATCCATAAAAACTGCGGGTGAATTTGTCAGCCCGAATGACATAACCAGGAATTCATAATGACCATACCGTGTGCGGAAAGCTGTCTTGGGTATATCTTTATCCTTGACTCTCACTTGATGATAGCTTGATCTCAAGTCAATCTTGGAAAAACACTGGGCACCCTGCAACTGGTCAAATAAATCATCAATTCGGGGAAGAGGGTATTTATTCTTGATAGTCACCTTATTCAATTGCCGATAGTCAATACATATCCTCAGCGAACCATCTTTCTTATGCATAAACAATACTGGTGCTCCCCAAGGGGACATACTAGGCCTGATGAATCCCTTCTCTAGCAAGTCTTTCAGTTGCTCTTTCAATTCTCGCAACTCTGTTGGTGCCATTCTATAAGGAGGAATTGAGATTGGCTGTGTGTCTGGCAACATATCAATACCAAACTCCACTTCTCGTTCAGGAGGTAAACCTGGTAGTTCTTCAGGAAATACATCAGGAAATTCATTCACAACCAGAACGGTCTGAAAAATTGGCGGCTCTGCTTCTGTATCCCTTACTCTAACCAAATGGTATATGTACCCCTTGGAAATCATTTTTCTTTCCTTAAAGTAAGAAATAAATCTACCTCTCGACGCGCCAACATTACCCTTCCATTCAAGGACTGCCTCATTTGGGAAATGGAAATATACCTTCTTAGAATGGCAATCTACTGTAGCATAACAAGACGCTAACCAATCCATGCCCATAATAACATCAAAATCTACCATTTATAACTCAACAAGATCGGCCATCGTATCATGGCCACAAATATTCACAACACAATTTCGATAAACATTCCTAGCTATAAGAGATTCCCCCACTGGCGTTGATACTTCAAATGGCTTGGCTAATAATTCGGGTGTTCTTCCGAACCTTCCCGCAACCAAAGGAGTAGTATACGATAATGTAGAACCAGGATCAATTAAGGCATACATATCAAATGCAAAGATGGACAACGTACCTGTAACCAGATCTGGAGAAGCCTCTAAATTCTGCCGATCTGCTAGGGCATACACACGGTTCTGAGCTCTGCTATCACCTCTACCGTGACCCATAGGTTGTGCACCCCTACTCAAAGGAGGCACTGATGATGACGCAACAGCTGATCCGGTAGGTCGTGTTATACCACCTATCGTCCTGCGTGGGCAATCTCTAGCCATATGCCCCGGCTTACCGCACCAAAAGCAATTGTTCGTTCCAAGACGACATTCGCCAAAGTGAAATCTTCTACATATGGGGCACGGGTGTCGTGGAGGTCTCAATTGACTCATACTCCCTTGCCCTTGATACCCCACTGTTCGCGAACTCTGATTTTCACTGCTTTTCCCAAACTGATTACCTCTGAACCTTTGAAATTGCGGTGGAGCACTAATTGCAGGATAAAAAGATAATGGGCTAGGCAATCTATGAGAAAACGAAGTCCTAAAACCTCCCTGAGATGCCATAAACTGCCCTATAGCTCTGGCCCGCTTAGAATATCCTTTTTCTGATTCCTGGGTTCTTCTTCTTTGCCTCTGATCATCCATTTTTCTAAGCGAAAGCTTGTATCCTTGCTATATCCATGTCCTTGTTCAAAGAAGCAATGATACAATCTCTAACCAAGTATGGTTCCAATCTATCCACATAGTGATGAACTCTGTCATCCATAGTAGCTACCACATTAGAAGCATATCGAGACAAGGAGTTAAATCGAAGACTATACTCCCTTACACTCATATTACCCTGATGAAGATTTAAGAATTGATCTGCACGGGCCTGACGAGTCTCAAATGGAAGATAATGATCAATAAATGCATCTTTGAACTCTCCCCACGTAGTTGGAAGTGCATCAATACCCCTAGATCGTTTCCAATCCTCGTACCACAATATAGCCTCTCCTTTCAGTCTATATGCTGCTAGCTCAACCATCTCTTTACCGGATATGTGCATAACATCTAGAGCCCTTTGGGTTTGATCGACAAAGTCCTGCGGGTCTTCGTTAATATCTGATCCGGTAAAAGTAGGAGGATCCAGTTTCAGAAAATCCTGTGTCCGAAGGCTAGCTGCTCTATCCGTACCACTAGAACCTGTGGTAGGAATAGCTTGCCCTTGAACTTAACCGGCAACTATACGCGTCAGAAGTTGTACTGCATCCCTCAAATCTCGATCAATAGCATTAATAGATGGCCCTTCCGGAGGAGAAGAAGCTCCTGATATATGCTCAGCTTGAGACTTACTTTGTTCATCTTGTGCCGGTGGTGACTTACTAGTACCTTCTCCGGCCACTACATCTACTCGCTTCCACTTATTCTTTCTCCTTGTAACCGTTATCGTTACTATAATAAATTAAAAAAAACAATTGGATTAAGCGATCGATTATGACTTTATCTCTAATATGGGCTCTATTGCACGATCTAAGAAATGGAGAATGGAAACAATCCCTAAATGTCCAATAGCCTCCTGTTTATAGATGTGGTGCACAACACACCGATAAATGAGATTCTACGTAGACACGGCTTTGTAGACTCACTAGGACGAACTTCTCTGATACCACTTCTGTCACGCCCCAAATCCCATTGGAGCGGACTGGCACCCGTAGACGAGGAGGCACGAGAGAACCCGTTCATAACCTATACTTTCACATTTACATTACTTATGAAAATTAGAAATTTGGGCAGCACTTCGTTGTAAATAGAAGAAAACAGTACCTGTATCAACCCAGCAGACACGCATATATATATATAAACAGTAATTGGCCGTCAGAGCCATCACGTCTATCAACCAAACACTTCTATGGTTGTACAATATGTCTACAAAAGCCTCTACATAGATACACAACTGAGTTAGGGTCGGGACAAACTCCCGCCCACAAAAGACTTTTATACAAATACCAAAAATACATATAGAAACGACTTGGGATGCCCCGAAACAACTGGAGCTCACCACTATCAACAGAATGTCCTGTCTCTTACTGCGGAGGTGTACGACCTGAAGTACCTGTTCCTGCAGGCATGAATACAGGTCCCCCGTGAGGGACGTCAGTACAGAAATATGTACTGAGTATGTAAGGCAATGAGTATCAAGATGAGATACAAAAGATCTACAGAACCCAGATACCAGTGAATAAACAGTATGAGTAGACCACACTTAAAAGAGCTGATGGGATACCTGCACATTACTTTCATATCATTACTTCCCGTATTCCTTATCAATACATAACATATGTCATACAATGGCCAACTGATCAGTTGTACTAATACAATACATCAAGGGCCACCCCTGCAAAAGGATATATACATAATCTTTATAATACAATGGCCAACTGATCAGTGGTACTAATACAATACATCATATCATCAATTTAAAATAAAGACATTCCATTTCTTAATTCAATTAATCTTTGAGATTGGTTACTTTGTGGTCACACCTTATGGAACTTGAAACCATGATACCTCAATAGGAAAAACGTGTAAATAGGTAATCAATATAATTAAAATGAAGTAGAGAATCATGGATACCTCATTAAACCATTTCGGAGTCAACAATAGTATATGGACATTTTTTGACTAGCCGGACATCTTAAAAGTGAAAACAAGTTCAATTGGTAGTGTCGAAGATCATATGATGTTATTATGTGTCATGTGTTGTAGGAAAATGTTGGAAGCTTACTTGAGAGTGCCATGGGTCATTATTCATGCCAAAGATTAGATAGAGTATGTATTACATACCTTGATATAACCACTTCAATACAAGTCCAACTTGACTCCCCGTACTCTTCGAACACTTATCTACAATAAGTCATTTGTGGCAAACTAGCATTAGCAACCAAACCTTACCATTTAGGTATTAACTTCACCAAATAATGTCTAGGAAGTAATCCTTTAACTCATCAATAAGAGTACTACATACATCCTCTTATACTCTTATTACATTCACATATCATGCATTTTCATGCAATATCCCTCAACATCACTCTTAGCCTTTATTTCCCCTCTTAATCACCATCCAATACCAACATGATCACTAGGCATACATAACCACTAATATAATGATATATCACCACAATTCATCCTCCATAATCCAATACAACAACTTCCATAATTTACTACTAATAATTTATACAAAACAATTCATAACTATGTTTCTAGTTATCTTCCAACATCAAGACAATACTCATAATCCTTTATCAATACTTATTCATGGATAAGAATCAAGAATAAATAATATTCATACCTTAACAATGAACTCTTGTATTTAGAATCCTCCTTACATAACCATGGGGTGCTTCTCGAAGCTTTCGAGATGGTGAACACAACTACGGAACCAATTCAAATTTTCTACGGTTGAATCACAAAATATTTGAAGTTGAAATTAGGCTAGGGTTTCACCTTCTCTTAATAATTGGATGATATATGATTTATATAAGGCTAAGTGTAAGTTTATAGAGACCAATTTTCGTCCAAGAGGTAATAGAAAATGACCATTTTGCCCTAAAAATTTAAATAAATCCGAATCTGTCCCCAGTGGACAGTTTTGACAGGCTGAAGTAAATCGATCATAACTCTTTTCTCCGGTATCGGATTTTGGTGAAACCAATTGCATTGGAAATATAATTCAAAGGAATTTCATTTTCATATAAAGTATACCACCCAGTTCTTCCTGTACAAGGATTTATGGTCGTTTAAAGTTGACCCAAAAATAAATTTCCTAGCTGCAGTAATTTTCCTGCAGATTTACTGTTCACAGGCTTCCCGGCCACCGTTTTGAAATTTTGAATGTGCTCGCTTATATGAAATACTCCTCTGTTTTGGGCAAACTTTATATCGTTGGAAATCTTTTTCCAATGCCTACACATACAACTATTGATGGGATTCTTCCGAACACCATAAACTTAATTTAACCCATACGCAAGCCTTTAGGACTCCATATAATCGCGATAAATGTACGAAAAAATTTACGGGGTGTTACATATTCTAAAGTCAATTTCCTGCTCAGGAGGGACTCTTGGAAGATCTTTGATAAACACATCTAGTAATTCACATTCTACTGGTATTGACTCAATATTAGGGGTCTCTGAACTAGAGTGTTTAACTCAAACTAGATGATAAAAACACCCCTTAGATATCATATTCCTCGCCCTAAGGTAGGAAACAAGCTGACCCCTAAGAGCTGAAGTACTATCCCTCCATTCAAGGGCAGGTTCATTCGGAAATTGAAAAATGCACAACTCTATTTCTGCAGTCAACTAAAGAATATCATGAATGAATCCAATCCATGCCAAGAATGACATCAAAATTTATAATCTCTAATTCTACTAAGTCTGCTGAAGTGACTTTCTAAGTTACCATAATCGGACAGTTCCTGTATACCCATCGGGATATGATAGATTTACCCACTGGGTCAGAGACTAAGAGGGGACCTATAAGAATTTTGATACTGTCTCTGAAGTCAACAACTATATAAGGAGTTACAAAGGACAAAGAAGCTCCTGGATCTAGCAAAGCATAAACGTACAAATGATAAACTTGTAATGTACTAGTAACCATATTAGGAGAACTTTCCTGATCCTATCGGTACTACAGTGCATAAAGCCTATTTGGGTGTTTTCCACTGGTGGCACTAGAAGCGACACCCTGCTGATTCGGGCGATCAAAATGAGTTGAAAGATGATTATGTTGATTCTGCAAACCTACCTGAGGACACTCTCTGACTTTGTAGCCTGGCTTGACACATCCAAAACATACATCACTGCCATCCCTACAGACACCTTGGTAGTTCTGCCATACTTTTGGCAAAGGGGATTTGTTTGGGCACTGCTAATACTCCCTGAGGTTTAGGGCCTAGTGCCCTATCTTTATTGTCGTCTCTTGATTGCGGCACTGGAGCACTAGCTGAGGACGGAGCTAGAACTGAAGATTTTGGTCGGAACTGAGAACGACTCCCACCCTCTGACTTAGGCTGAGTAAAGTTGAAGCTACCTATTCTAGTTGTCTTGTTATCCCTCTCCTTGTCCTTAGTATTAGCCTCCTCTATCTGCTGGGAATGGACCATGATCCTGGATATGTCCATCTCCTTAATCAGCATTACGGTCCTACACTCCTTGACCACACTGTTAGACACGCCAGACACAAACTTACTCATCTTAGATCTGCTATTTTCTACCACATAAGGGGCATATCTGGCTAACTGAGTAAACTTAAGAGAATACTCTTTCACTGTCATGTTTCCTTACTTTAGATTGATAAACTCCAAAACCTTCACTTCCCTCAACTCTAGTGGGAAGAACCTATCCAGAAAAGCAGTGGCAAAATGCCCCCATTCTACGAGCCTTGCATCTGCGACCCTCTCTGCCTTCTACTGCTTGAACCATGAGTGAGCCACATCCCGCAATTGATTTATGACCAACTCAGCACTTTCACTAGCTGTCATCCCCATAATATCTATGACTTTTTGCAGCTGATCAATGAATTCCTGTGGGTCCTCCTATGACTTAAACCCAGTAAAAGCTGGAGTGTTTATTTGGGTGAAATCTCAAATTCTAGCTACAACAGTATTGGCCACTGGGTTGGCCAAAAGGGAAGCTTGGCGTTCATTCTAGGCTGCTAATGAATAAGCTAGAGTAGTAAAAGATGCTCTGAATTCTGTATAAGAAACATGCTCATCCCAAGGATCTGGATAGACGGGCGGAGGTGCGGGCTGATTTCCTGTTCTCCTTTCATTATTAATTTTGGGAGGAATTTTCTATAAATGAAAGTAAGAAAAGGATTACACTGAGAGTGTAACTTGAGATCATGCTCACTCGCACGATATAAATGCTGAAAGAAGGGAAACTTTTCCTAAAACGTCTCATAGCCTCTTGTACATAAGTGTGGCATGCTACCCATCCATGCACAAGACTCTACTAGATGTGGCTTTCAGACTTCCTAGGACTCTGTTGAACCTTATGCTCTGATACCAAGTTTGTAATTCCCTGAGTTTGTACCCCAGACGTCACACGGTGCTCATAATCCTGAAGGACCACAAGCTAACCCATGACTGGTACCTACTGCAATCAATGAATAATAATATTGTATAATGAGGAAATTAGGCGGAAAATTTCCATAAGGTTCAAAACTAAATCAAATACTGACATGTAAATACTGAATACTGAACATCTATCTGAAATCGTCTAGCCTGAAAAGCCTTTAACTGAGTTTTTTAAAAATAGAGTTGATGGGACAAGCCCCCAACTAACTCCGACTACAAAAAATATACTAAAACTAAAATAACAACTCAGTCCTCGAACTATGAGGACTCACCACTAACTCTGCTACTAATAATCTAGGCTGCTAAGTATGGTCAGGAGCCCATGCATCTGAACCTATGATATAGACATCATAGAACAAAAGAAAGGTATGCGTTAGTACTTTAAATGTGCTGGTATGCTAGGTGAGGTAAAACTGAATGCGTGGGTTCATATGCATGGACAATAACTGACTTAATGGCATGAATATAAATGAATGGGAGTACTTGTATATCTGAAACTGTTGTAGCTACTGATTATGTAATTCTATGAACATAAAAATGTAAACTTTTAACTAAGATTTCATTAACACTGGATAATGAGTTCTAAAACCTGAAAGATTGATATCTGAGTTTACCGATACTGTGTTACTATTAACTAAGTGACTATTTCTGACAGTCCTAATTCTATATAACTGAACTAAGTTCTATACTGAGATGGGAGACAGTATCTGACAGTCCTAATTCTGAAACTGAACTGAGGTTTTATACTGAGTTTGAAACTGAAACTGAAGTTGTAGGAGTGTTCATCTAATCAATATACCCCGATTATAAACTGAGTTAGGGTCTAACCTATTACCCCAGTTGGAAGTATGTTAGCACATTGCCACGGGATACTAATAATTGCTATGAGTTAACTCTCTCTTACAGAAAGCTCTTTCATCAACCCTCACTAGAAGGAAAACTAGCATGAGATGTATCAACCCTAGACTGATAGGAAGACATCTCAACCTAAACTGGCTACATAGTTCTGTAATGCAGGTACTGCTACTAAGGTTCAAACCCTTTACTGACAAAAATGCCCCCATCCCTGGGTTCACTCGGTGTTGTTTCCTACTCCCAACTGAATAGAGATTGAACTGATTTCTAGACTGTACTAGGCTTGACTGAACTATTACTGATCGTGTTGTCTATCTGAACTGGACTGAGTTCACTGAGTTCTAATAATTGACTGAATACACTAAATTTTGTTAATTGGTTGAATATACTCAGTTCTATAATCTGACTGAGTACTACTCTACGTGACACCACTGAGACTATTCTGAAACTACTATAAATCTTGGTAAACATCTAGATTGTCGAGTATTAAATAACCTCAAGACTCGATTGCGTAAATTGTAAAACATAGCACAGTCTTGAAAGTATGATAGTCGGATACTTTGTCACATTTCATTCATTGAGGCATTTTAGCAAACATTTGCATGGCATGAACTTGTATACATTCTAACAAGATATGATTTCATTATTCAACTCGCATGAACAATTTATGAAATACTTGGGGAGCATTAATTATACACATGACTCTACTATAACATACAAGCATAATGATCAACATCCTAAACTCACAAATTCAAGGGTTTTTAACATGAAACCATACAACAACACACACATGCTATTTATTTCTCATGAAACTTACAATTAATCATGGATTATAAACCCAACTACATCATAATCATGAATGCAATAAAATTCAACATAAAGTTAGTGAAAGAAATCAACTTGTAATCTGAAAAGTGTTCTTGAACTCCAAGGGTAACACCTAACATACCTTGATACTTGAATTTGTGAAGATTGATGGTAAATTTCTTGAATCTTGATCTTGACTTGATGGACTAGGGTTTGTTCTTGAGAGGATTTTAGTGAATAATGAGAGTATTTTACCTATTGAGGGGTTAAATCTTGTGTTTTGGGGCTGAATAAAAGTGGGGAAAATGTCCAAAATACCACTTTGGGCACTGATTTAATTACTGAAAAGTGTGCCCAGTGATGCACCTACCAATGCGCTATGTTGATGGCATCATTGCGATGAACATTGCACCGTGTTGATTTTTTGCTGGTTCACTAGAATTTCATAGAAAGCTAGGGATAAACTATCTGTCGATGTGATGGGTGACGCGACGCGTCAAGATCTCGTCGACCCACTAATTTGGTCACCTAAAAATGATTCAAACAAGGTCTGAAAAATCCAAAACTCACTCGGAGTGACCAATTTACACACCTGTTCATGATTCAATCTAAGGAACGACATTTTAAGGTCATAAGGGTCGTAAAATAGGATTGCTAAATTATGAAGGCTAAAATAATTTTAAGTAAAAACACTTAGCTAAAATTTCTAAGTCTGGGACCTCTTTTCAAGATTTTACGTACTGATATACTGATACTAAGTCAGGACCTACCACTGTGGCCTCACCCTCTTCAAACCAACCAATAGGAGATCTACATCTCCTCCCATAGAGTGCCTCAAATAGAGCCATCTGAATGCTAGAATGATAATTGTTATTATATGCAAACTCAATCAAGGGGAAGTGGTCATCCCTACCACCCTTAAAGTCAATGGCACACGTCCTGAACATATCTTCTAAAGTCTGAATAGACCTTTCTTCTTGACCATATGTCTGAGGGTGAAAGGCTGTACAGAGGTGAACCTGGGTACCAAGACACTTTTGGAAGGCTTTCAAAAAATAAGAGGTAAATTGGGTACCTTTATCTGAAATAATGGATAGTGGGACTCTGTGTAACCTGACCAACTCTTTGACATAGAGTTTGGCGTAGTCCTCGGCTGAATAAGAGGTATGAACTGGCAAGAAGTGAGCTGATTTATTCATCCTATCTATAATGACCCAAATGGAATCGTGCTGACGATGAGTACGGGGAAAACCAGTCACAAAGTCCATGTTCACTTCCTCGCACTTCTATGTAGGAATACTGAACTCCTGTATAGATCCACTGGGCTTCTGATGCTCAATCTTAACCTGCTGGCCCATAGAATAATTAGCTACAAACTCTGCAATGTCCCTCTTAATCCCACTCCACCAATAGATCTCCCACAAATTGTTGTATACCTTAGTGGCCCTTGGATGAATAGAGTAACTCGCACTATGCGCTTCTGCAAGAGTTCATTGCCTCAAGTCATCTACACCTGGGACACATAGCCGACCCTGGCAACTCAACACACAATCTCCCCCTTGGGAGAAAAACTCTACTTTCTGATCTCTGACTGACTCTTTCAACTTGACTAAATTAGGATCTCTGTTTTGCTTTTCTTTCACTTCATAAACCAGAGATGATTCTAAACTATTTTGTACCCACACACTACCTTCTGCTGAATCGACTAAGTGGAAACCTAGTCGAGCAAGCTTATGAACTTACTGAACTAACTTCTTTTTACCATTCTCCATGTGAGCAACACTACCCATAAACATCCTACTGAGAGTATCAACCACTATATTAGCCTTGGCCGAATGATACAAGATGCTCATGTCATAGTCTTTCAACAACTCTAACCACCTTCTCTGATGTAGGTTCAGATCTATCTGAGAAAACACATATTGCAAGATCTTGTAGTATGTGAACACACATCATGTACCCCATACAAATAATTCCTCCAAATCTTTACAGCAAATACAACAGTTGCTAACTCAAGATTATAAGTTGGGTAATTTTTTTCATGGGGCTTAAGTTGGCTAGAGGCATAGGCTATGACCTTATCTCTCTGTATCAAAACATACCCCAAAACCACTCTAGAAGCATCACAATATACCGCAAACCTATCTGGTCCATTTGATAAACACAAAACTAGAGTTGTAGTGAGTCGAGTCTTTAACTCCTAAAAACTCTTCTCACAAGAATCTAACAACTGGAACTTGACTTTCTTCTAACTCAATCTGGACATGGGGGATGCAATGAACAAAAATACTTCAACAAACCATCGATAATAGCCAGCCAAACCTAAGAAACTCTTGATATCTAATGAAGAGATGGGTTTAGGCTAGTTTCTCACTGCTTTGGTCTTTTGAGGATCAACTCTAATGCCATCACCGGAAACTATATGACCAAGGAAAGCTACTAACCTTAGACAAAATTTGGCGAACAACTAATGGGTTCTGAGAGTTTGTAATACTATTTTGAGATGGTCTACATGATCATGTTCCCTGGGAGAGTAGACAAGAATGTCATCAATGAAAACTATGATGAACATGTCCAAGTACTCTTGAACATGCGGTTTATTAACTCTATGAAGGCTGTAGGAGTAGTGGTAAGACCAAATGACATGACTAGGAATTTGCAGTGACCATACCTAGTTCTGAAAGCTATTTTTGGAATTTCACATTCTTTGACTCTGAGCTGATGATAGCCTGATCTGTGGTCTATCTTAAAAATATTGTTGGCACCCTGAAATTGGTCAAACAAGTCATCGATTCTGGGAAGTGGATACTCGTTCTTGACTGTTACTTTATTTAGCCGATGATAGTCTATACACATTCTAAGATAACCATATTTCTTACACACGAATAAAAGTGGTGCACCCCAAGGGGATAAGCTGGGTCTAAAGAATCCCTTATCTAGGAGGTCCTTCAATTGTTCTTTTAACTCTTTGAGTTCTGCTGGGTCCATTCTATATGGCAGGATAGAGATAGGATAAGGATCTGGAAGAAGATCTATTCAAAAGTCAATTTCTCGCTCGGGAGGGACTCATGGAAGATCTTCGGGAAACACATCTGGGAATTCACATGCTACTGGAATTAACTCAAGATTAGGGGTCTCGTAAATAGTTTATTTAACTAAAATGAGATGATAAACATACCCCTTAGATATCATCTTCCTTTCCCTAAGGTAGAAAAGAAGCTGACCCCTAAGTGCTGAAGTACTACCCCTCCACTCAAGGATAATTTCATTTGGAAATTGAAAATGGAGAACTCTATTTTAGCAGCCAACTAAAGCATATCATGAATAAAGCCAATCCATGCAGCGAATGACATCAAAATCAGTCATCTCTAATTCTACTAAGTCTGCTGAAGTGACTTTCTAAGATACCATATCCGAACAGTTCCTGTATACCCATCGAGCTATGATAGATTTACCCACTGGGGTAGATACTAAGAAGGGATCTGCTAGGATTTTGGGACTAACTTCGAAGTCAATAGCTATATAAGGAGTAACAAAGGACAAAGAAGCTCCTGGATCTAAAAAATCATAAACGTGTAAATTATAAAATCATGACGTACCAGTGACCACATCAATAGAACTTTCCTGATCCTGTCAGGACTGAAGTGCATAAAGCCTGTTTGGGAGTTGCCTACTGGTGGCACTAGAAGCGGCACCCTGGTGATTCAGGCGATAGAACTGAGCTGAAGGAAGATTATGCTGACTCTGGAAAGCCACCTGAGGACACTCTCTAACCTTATGGCCTGGCTTGACACATCTAAAATACATATCACTGCCATACCTGCAGACACCCTGGTGGTTTCTGCTATTCTTCTGGCAAAAGGGATTTGTTCGGTCACTGCTAACACTACCCTGAGGTTTAAGGCCTGGTGCCCTATCTTTATTGCCATCTCTGAATTTCAACATTGGAGCACTGGTAGAGGATGGAGATGGAACTAAATATTTCAGGTAGAATTGAGAATAACTCCCACCCTCTGACTTAGGCTGAGTGAAGTTAAAGCTACCTGTTCTAGCTCTCTTATTCTCCCTCTCCTTCTCCTTATTCTTAGCATTCTCTATCTACTGGGCATGGACAATGATCCTGGATATGTCCATCTTCTTAATCAGCATTATGGTCCTACACTCCTTGATCACACAGTTAGACACGCCAGACATAAACTTACTCATCTTAGATTTGCTATCTGCTACCACATGAGGGGCATATCTGGCTAACTAAGTAAACTTGAGAGAATACTCTTTCATTGTCATGTTTCCCTTTTTCCAATTAATGAACTCCAAAAATTTGCTTCTCTCAACTCCAGTGGGAAGAACCAATACAAAAAAACAGTGGCAAACTCCTTCCATTATATGGGCGCTGCATCTGCTGCCCTCTCTGCCTTATACTGCTTAAACCATGAGTGAGCCACATCCTGCAACTGATATACGACCAACTCAGCACTCTCACTAGCTTTCACCCCCATAATATCTGTGACTTTCTACACCTTATCAAGGAATTCCTATGGGTTCTCCTCTAACTTAGACTTAGTAAAAGTTGAAGGGTTCATTTGGGTAAAATTATTGGCCATTGGGTTGGCTGGAATAGCAGCTGGGCGTTCATTCTAGGCTACCATAGAATAATCTAGAGTGGTGAAAGCTTGTCTAAATTTTGCATGGGAAACATACCCATCTAGAGGACCTGGCTGGACGGGCGGAGGTGCTGGCTGAGTTCCTGTTCTCCTTTTATTGTTCTTTTTAGGAGTCATGTTCTGCAAAAAGAAGTAAGAAAAGAATTAGACTGAGAGTGTAACTTGAGCTCATGCTTACTCACACAATATGAATGTTGAAAGAAGGGAAACTTTCCCTAAAACACCTCATAGCCTCTTGTTTACAAGTGTGTCATGGTACACACCCATGCACAAAACTCTATTAGACATGTCTTTCAGACTTCCTATGACTCTGTTGAACCCTAGGCTCTGATACCAAGTTTGTAATTCCTCGAGTGTATACCCCAGACGTCACACAGTGCTCATAATCTCGAAGGACCACAAGATAACCCATGACTAGTACCTGATGCAATCACTAAATAATAATATTGTATAATGTAGAAATTAGGAAGAAAGTTACCATAAGGCTCAAAATTAAATCAAATGTTGACATGTAAATACTGAATACTGAATATCTATCAAAAATAGTCTAGCCTGAAAACCCTGTAACTAAACTGTCTGAACGTAGAGTGGATGGGACAAGACCCCAACTAACTTCGACTGCTGAAAATATACTGAAACTGAAAAAAAAAACTTTGTCCTCGAACTATAAGGACTCACCACCAACTCTACTGCTAATAATGTGGGCTGCTAAGTATGGTCAGGAGCCCGTGTTTCTAAACCTATGATATAAGACATCATAGCATAAAATAAAGGTATGCGTCAGTACTTTAAATATACTGGTATGCTAGGTGACGTAAGGTTGAATGCATGGGTTCATATGCATGAACAATAACTGACTGAATGGCATTAATATAACTAAATGAAAGTACATGTATATCTGAAACTGTTGTAGATACTGATTATGTAATTCTATGCACACAACAACATATACTGTAACTGAGATTTTATTAACTCTGGATAATAAGTTCTAAAAATTGAATGACTGATATCTAAGTTTACCGATACTGTATTACTGTTAACTGAGTGACTATTTATGATAGTCCTGATATTGTAGAACTGAACTGAGTTCTAAACTGAGCTGGGAGACTGTATCTGACAGTTCTAATTCTAAAACTAAACTGATGTTTTATACTGAGTCTGAAACTAAAACTGAAACTGTAGGAGTGTTCATCTAACTGACATACCCCAATTATGAACTGAGTTGGGTTCCAACCTGTGACCCCAGTTGGAAGGGTGTTAGTACCTATCCAAGGTATACTAACAATGGTTATGAGTTAACCCCCAGGACTATTCTGAAACTACTATAAATCTAGGTAAACAACTAGATTGTTGGGTATTAAATACCCCCAGGAGTCGATTGCATAAATTGTAAAATATAGCACAATCATAAAAGCATGATAGCTAGACACTTTGTCACAATTCATTCATTGAGGCATTTTAGGAAACATTTGCATGGCATGAACTTGTATACATGCTAACATGATATGATTTCATTACTCAACTCACATGAACAATTTATCAAATACTTGGGGAGAATAGTTTATACAAATGACTATACTACAACATGCAAGCATCATGATCAAAATCCCAAACTCATAAATTCAAGGGTTTTTAACATGAAACCATTTAACAACACACATATGCTATTTATTTCTCAAGAGATTTATAATTAATCATGGATTATAAATGCAACTACATCATAATCATGAATACAATCAAATTCAACATGAAGTTTGTGAAAAAAATCAACCTATAATCTGAAAAAGGTTCTTGAACTTCAAGGGTGGAAGTAAACCCTTGGATGAACACCTAACATACCTTGATACTTAAATACATGAAGATTGATGATGAATTTCTTAAATATTGATCTTCACTTGCTGGACTAGGGTTTGTTCTTGAGAGGATTTCAGTGAATAATGAGAGTATTTTTCCTATTGAGGGGTTTAATATCGTGTTTTGGGGCAAATAAAAGTGGGGTAAATATCCCAAATACCCCTATAGATGTTGATTTAATTACTAGAAAGCATGCCCAGCTACGCACCGCATCGATGGCATCAATTCGATGGCCATCGCGCTGCATCAAGTTCGAGCTGGTTCACTGGAATTGCACTAAAAGTTGGGGAAAAATTATTTGTCGATGTGATGGGCTATGCAAAGCATCGAGATCTCGTCGACCCACTATTTTGGTCACCTGAATAAGATTCAAATGCAGTTCACAAAATCCGAAACTCACTCGGAGTGACCTATTGACATACCTGATCATGATTCAATCCAAGGATCGACGTTTTAAGATCATAAGGATCGTAAAATAGGATCGCCAACTTATGAAAGCTAAAATAATTCTAAGTTTAAACACTTAGCTGAAATTTCTAAGTGTGGGACCTCTTTTCAAGCTTTAACAGACTGAGTTAACCCTACGATTTTGTGGGGTCTTACATTCACCATGTTTGCATTTGTTATCATGTCCACATTTTGAATTTAAACTTTTCATATACGCATTTGTAGCGACATTTTCTACTCCAAAGAGCTCTTGTTCGAGTTTTAAATGAAGCTTAGTTCTAATAGATTCATCATTAATGTTTATCAAAAGTATCACACGTATAGCTTGTAGAATATTACAAGCCAAATCCTCACGCCATGGTAAAGGTCCTCGGTAGTTATTTCTAAAATAGATTCCCCAAAGGAAAAGGCCCTTCTACAGCTGATATGGAAAATCAACTCCGTAGAATTAGGTGCTACGGTTAGTTATTGGAAGATTTATATGGCTATGGGTATTTCCAAGAACTTGGTTAGGGGGATACATGAGCATAGGTATATGATCCTCGATGTTTACTATTACATGTTTAAGTCCACAAATCCTGGAAGTAAGATGGCGTTGCGTGTTGATAAAAATGGAAGGTTCAAGTACTTTTTTGTATCTTATGGTGCTTGGATTCTTGGTTTTCAACAGTTGAGAAAATTTTTAGCCGTTGATGGGACTTTCTTAAGGAGCAAGTATAATGCAGTTTTGATAGTGGCGGTGGCACAGGATGTTGAGAGTCACAACTTTTCTATCACTTTTTATGTAGTGGACAAGAAATGTGATGCCTCGTATGCATATTTTTTGAAAAATTCCGAAGTTGTTTTGACGATACTGAAGAGTTGTGCATAATTTTGGATAGGCATCCAAGTATCCGAAAGATGGGTTCAGTTTTCTTCACTTTAGCTGACTTTGGTTATTGCATGAGGCATCTTGGCAAAAATATTCGAAACAACTTTCTCAAAGAAAGGGGCATGACTCTTTTTATAGAGAAGCTAAATCATGTAATAGAGCTAAGTTTATTAACCATTTCAATCAAATAAGAGATATGCATCCCAAGGAAGCACAACATCTCGAACGTGTCGACCTTGAGGGATGGATCCAGGCATTTTGTCCGACAAATAGGTACATTCTTATGATTTTAATGTCTTGTCTTAGTTATAAATTTGTAATAATTACTGTATGATATCGTACTAAGTGATTTTTTTTATAGTTATAATATTATGGAGTCAAACATAGCTGAAACATTGAATTCAATGTTTGGCATTGAAAGAGAATTTCCCATTGTGGTGATGTTTAAGGAAATAAATAAGAGGTATGCCAAACTCTCTTATGAAAGGTGTATGCAGTATGCGGACACAAGAAACAAATTTGTTGTAGAAGCAGAAAAACAAATATCTACAAATATTAGTTTGGGGAATAGGTTATTTGCTCATCAAATAGCAGATTACAAGTTCAGTATCGGCGGTCATGGTGATGTTGCCACGGTCGATCTTTAATAAAGATATTATACATGTAGAGTTTTGACTTGGACAAAAATATCTATCCACATGCTATGGTAGCGCTTCAAGCCCAATACGGTGCATAATATAGAACTCAAACTTATGAGTAATTGTCTCCATATTATTCGGTGGAAAGATATGTAATGGCATATAATGAGAATATTAATTTGGTGCCTTCTTAAGAATCGTGGTTTGTTCTTGTAGAGATTAATACCTCTTCGATATGTTGACCCATGCACTATGAAACTGGGAAGAAGGTGCTATAATAGGAGGTTTGGAGTCGAAGAATCATTTTAATCAATAAAAACCAAGTGTTCCATATGTAAGAACGCTAGGCACAAAAGAACTACATGCCCAAATCGTAATGCACCATGATAGTTGTAATAGTAAAACTTGTGTTTTAGTTTGTTATGGACTTTGATATTTTTAACTCATTGTTGTGAATGTAAATGTTATTATTTATTATATAAAATATCTTTTTACTAACTTGTGTATCAATAAAATGAGGTAAAATAGGAACTAAATACATCAGAATACAAAAATATTTTCAGCAGAATACCCATCTGTCCCAATAGATGTACATTTGCTAGAAGAACATAATACAGTTCATCAAACTAGAATGTTTTCCTCCAATAGATGACCAATATGTTGAAATAGATAGGTAATCTATTGGAATAACACAATACAGTTCTTGTCACAAACCCAACAGATGACCAATCTGTTTCAATAGATTATCTATCTATTGAAAGAACTCAAAACTCTTGCTATTGCTACTAAATTCAAAATTGTTCCTTACCTCCAACCATCGACATATTTGTTAAGAAGAATACATAGACAGAATCAAAATTAAATAAGAATTAAAAAGACAAAGTTGAAAAACATAAAAAAATTTCACTAAACAAAAACAAAATACATAAAGTTGGTAGATCCAATATAAAAAAAATACATACGCTAAAAGAAAAAATATAACCTAATTATTATTATTATTATTATTATTCTCAGCTGACCAATCATCAACCGCCAGCAACAGGGCCCTTCTTAGCCTGCGAATCCCTTAGAGCATTCTTGCTCTCATGACGGCCAACTCCCATTGGGGTTCATTAACCTGATTCTGAAGTTTTGTCACAGTGTATCATAGAATAGCAATGTTTCAAATAGGATCAGCCATATATAGAACACACATGAATTGACAAAAAATGTAAACACAAAAGTAAATAAAAGAGTCCAGAAGTAATATAATATATAATACCAACTGGTAGATTTACACACAAAAAAACTTACCTCAATGGAAAAAGAATCTTCTCTTTGAAGAGAAGTGGTGGAAGTTGTAATACGAAAGAGAAGATGAAAGAAATAAATAAAGTGGAGTAGAATGAACGAGTAAAGAGGGACCTATTTATAGAGGATTGAATTTGAATGTGTTAGACAAAAAGTTACGACTGTTCACCTCCATTTTATTAATTACATTCAAACTGGTAACTTTTTTATTACTGTGAAAAGTCGTGACTTAATTAAATCAAAGTGGTGACTTTTTAATTATTTTGAAAAGTCATGATTTTTAGATTCTTAATATTAATTAGTTCTTAAAATTAAATAATCATTTTTCTCAATTAAATAATCAACGACTTCTCACCTTTTCAATAACCATTTCTTTTAATAATAACCGTCTTTATTGAGTTATCACAACTTATTTATTGCGACAAATGAGTTATCTATTGCGATAGATGGACCATCTATTGGAGAAGTTAGTTTGATTTTTTCTAACAGTTGATTCATCTGTTACAACAGATGCGAAATTTGATTCATGAGTTGTTTTGAATGTGTTAGATAAAAATTCACGATTGTTCACTTCTTTTTTAATTATCATATACCTTAAGTAATCTAAACTGGTGATTTTTTGATTATTTAAATTAAAAAATATATATTTAAAAACAAAAAAGGTGAAAAGTCACGACTTTTCCCCTATTTAATATTAATATCAGTTATTAAAATTAAATAACCATTTGTTTATGGTTTTAAATTGTGTTTATCATTTATTTACGAACTATTTTTCTTTATTAAATGATCGAAAAGTCCTGACTTTTCACCCTTTCAATAACTATTTTTTCATTTAATAACCGTTTTTAGTCAGTTTTTCCAACAGATGGACCATCAATTGAAATAGATTTGTCATCTATTCGAGAACACAAACAAGTGGCAAGAACTTGTTTGTGTTCTTCCAGCAAATCTATTGCAACAGACGTGCCATCTATTGCAAGAAGAGGGTTTTGAGTTTTTCCAATAGATGACCCATCTATTGCAAAATATTAGTCATCAGTTGGCTAAATGCAATCCAAAATGATAAACTGTATTGTGTTCTTTCAGCCAAAGTCCATTTGTTGCAACACATGGGTAATCTGCTGAAAATATTTTTTTTAGCCTGTCTTATTTAGTTCTTTTTTTACCTTTTTTTATTGATGCACAAGTTAATAAAAATATATTTTATGTAATAAATAATAATATTTGCATCCCCAACAATGAGTTAAAATTATCAAACTCCATATCAAACAATAACATAAGTTTACTATTACAATGATCATGGTGCATTACATACGTAGCACTTGTTTTTTGTTGATGGACCTGTAGTCCTATGACAATGAAAATGGTTATGCTTTGAGCCTCCTTAGTTTTGTACACTACTTCATGATGGGAACTGAAGATTAGACATTATTTGACATTGATGGGGTAGGAAAAAGAAGGTGCGTACAGATGGATAGATCCACTTTCATGTGTGGGAGTTATGTATTACCTATCAGGTTATCGTGACAATACACATAAAGTACAATGATTTTGTAAGTATCGATTAGGCATAGATCCTTCAAACAAGATCCTATATTTTATAGTTAAGTTTGATAGGTGCAAACTGATAAGGCTGAAGGGTTTCAAGAAGGTGGTGTTGATACCCTATTATCATTTAATGATGGTTTTGTTTATGTTTATGCGTCAAGTTCTGAGAAGGGATCAATATTTGATGGAATTATAGAGATTTAATAGTGATTGGATTGATTTTAATGGTGCAATGGACTTTCAGAAGGCCTTCAAAGCCTCCCAGTGCAGCAAACAAGAATGGAAAATCAATAGAAATTCCCCAGATCTAAATTTATATAGATGGGTTTCTCGGAGAGACTATTATATAGTAGAAGGTACTTGGGAGAATACATGCACGAGAAAGGGGAGGTGGAGAAGACCATATATCAATTCAAATCTTGTTAAAGAGGAAACACAGGAGAGCAAGTAAGGAACTTTTAGCCAATCTGACCTATGAAATTGACTTGAAAGATGAAAATTTTGAATGAGCTGCAAATGGGAAAGTGTGTCCAAAAATTAAAATTTGTCAGTCGTTGCTGAAAAAAAAAATGGTAAACTAGACAAGAGCTGGACACTTTGCTAAATAACTGCGACTAGTTAACATGGCATGAATGTTGACCCATAAAGTGCAGGATCAGAACTCTAAGAAAGCAGCTTGGCGAGCACCGAGGGTTGGTAAGTTGGACAATTAGGAATGAAACTTAAACCAAGAACTTCTAAAGTAAAAATAAAGGAATCCAAAGCATCAATTTCTGAAGTCTAACTTGAATCCCATTCCTTCTGTTTGTGGTTCTGATCAGGTCAATGGCTGTAGAAACAAAAATGTCTGAAGTTGGGCAAAAATCCCATGCCTATTTATTTCCACAACCTTTGACCTAACTTGAACCACAAGCAGAAGGCCTTGAATGCAAGTTTAACTTCAGAAATTGTAAACTTGGCTTGATCCCTTATTTTTACTTTAGGAGTTGTTGGTTTAAGTTTCATTCCTGACTAACCATCTTACCACCCCTCAGTTCTTGCTAAACTACTTCCTTTAAGTTTTGATTATGCACTTTGTAGGTCATTATTCAGGCCACGCTAACTAGTCATAATTACCTAGAAAAGTGTCCATCTATAGTCCACTTCACAATTTTTCTTTTCAACAATGAGTGATGTATTTTCATTTTTTGATACACTTTTATTTTTCAGCTCATTTGGTTTTTTTCATCTTTCATATCAATTTCATCGGCCAGATTCACTACACATTCATTGCTACCCTGTGTTTCTTCTTTAATAAGCTCTGAGTTGATATATAGTCTTCAACACCTCCCTTTTCCCTAGAAGATATTCTCCCAAGCATCTTCTGTTGTATAATTGTCACCCTGAGCAACCCAGCTATATAAATTTAGACTAGGGAAATAACTATATTGATTTCCATTCTTGTTTAAAGCAGTGCAAGCTTCATAGGCTTTTCAAAAGTTCATTGAACCCTTAAAATCAGTCCAATCAATATTGAATCTTTACACTGCCACCAAGAACTTGATTCCTTCTCCAAACTTGACACATAAACATTAGCTAAACCATTATTAAATATTAATAGGGTATCTACACGACCTACTTGGTCCCTCAGCCTTATCAGTTCGAATCTATCAATCTTAACTATAGAATGTAATATCTTGTTTGAATGATTAATGTCTAATCGGTAAAGAGCAATATTCAAAATATTAGTGTACTCTGTGTGTATTTTTACGATAACATGACCAGTAATGCATACCTCCAAAATATGAAGTGGTTCTATGTCATGACCCGAAGCTACCCCCTAGTCGCGACAACGGTGCTTATGATCACAAGTGACTACAAGCTAACCCATGAACTGGTACCTACTGTGAGCACTAAATATAATTTCACTGATATAACATATGCAGAAAATAAACTAATAAAATATTATAAAATTGGATACTGAAACACAAATTAAAACATGTCTAAAATATCTGATAATAACTGATAATTCTGAAATGACTGACTGACTATCTAACTAAGTATCTGAAAGACTCTAAACTGACTGAAGAGTTAATGGGATAGACCCTCAACTAACTCCAACTGACTGAGCATATAAAAATATGGAATAACTGGACTAGAAAGATCATGTACTCGATAGATGAGGACTCACCACTACTACTGCTGGATGTCGCTGAGCTATCTAAGAGTGGTTGGGAAATTGAGCGTCCCAACCTATGTTAAAAGACAACACAACACAAAGAAAAGCATATGATCGGCATTTTAAATATACAGGTCTATGAGATGAGGAATGGCTGAAATGCATAGGAATAAATGAACATAAATGCATGCTCATATAAGGTTTGTGAATGCAATACCAAGTATAAATATGTTTCTGAAATAATTTGTAATTTGAATAACTGAATAATTGAAGTTTTGTACACTTGGTCGAGCAAACCTGAAATTAAAATATACTGAATACTGTACTGAGACTGTGTGAGGTATCATCTAACCGACATGGACTAATCTGAGCTAATCGGGATTTAACCTGTAACCCCAGTTGAAAGGGTATCAATATCGTGCCACAGGTACTAACACTGGATGTGTGGATCCACTAAACTAGTGTCTCAGAGGACTAGGAAGTCATTCCTAAACTGGTGGGTGACCCCTAAGAGAGTGTTAGTCCTAAACTGGCGGGTGACATCTCATAATCTTATGCTGGATACAAAGTTCTGGAACTTAAGGGACTGCTATTAAGGACCCAATCCTTACTGGTGGGTGAGAACCCATCCCTAGGTTCGCTCTGTGCTAAATCCTACTCCCAACTGAACTGACACGGGTACTGAACTAAGATTATTTACATACAACTAAACAGAGAATTGTCATTACTCATCATGGTTGATCATAACAACTGATTGAATGATAATACTCATGGTTCACCTGAAATCATTTCTGAGACACTGAAAATATGTAAAATAACTAGGTATCGGGTGTTCATAACCCACCTGCACTAAATGATTATAAAATATAATTTCAAACTTGAAATACTATAGCATGAAATCACAGTTCAAAGAACCAAAACATGAGCATTTCATCAAACATGTAATAATCGTCAACTTGGACATGGAAATTCCTTAAACATGAGGAAAACAACAAGATTACATGGCTAAATTCATAACTTGAGGGTTAATCCTAAAATCAATGGATCATGACATGAGAATTACAACACTTGAAGTATGATATGATTCATTCTACTTGAAAACACTTCTGACCATAATTTGAAATCGAATTAACAAGAGAATCAAGGATTTATTTCATCAACAACAGGTATAAACTCATAAATTAAACCAAAAGAGGATTTTGGGCTCCATGGGAGAAAAGGACCCATGGAAGAACATCCCGCATACCGCACTAGATGAATTCTTGAAGATTCCTTGAGAATTTCTTGAACTTGAAGCTTGAGTTCCTTGATTTTTTGTAGAAGAGTTAGGGTTTGTTCTTAGGAAGAAAGAGGGCTTTTCTTGAGTTGATTTGTGAGTTAAAGGGTAGATAATTGTAACTCCTTGATTTTCTAGAACCGATACGCCACACGGTGCTCATGACCCTAAGGGACCACAAGCTAACCCTTTCTGATATCTGTAACTTAGCACTACATAATATACAGAAATAAATGCGAAAACTAACGAAAACTTTCCATAAGATTCAAAATATCTAAAATAATTAATACCAAAAAAATGAATAATAATACATTTGTCCGAAAAGCCTCTAAATGTCTGAACTATGGAGCTAATGGGACATGTCCCCAACTAACTCTGTCTACTGAAAATAAACTAAATCTAATGCCATAATAAAAATAAGGATCATCCTCGAATGAAGAGGACTCACTGCTATGTCTACTGTTGCTGACAGAGTCTGGACTGCTAAGGGTGCTCTGGATCTCGCGCTTTGGAACCTAGGGTATAAGACACCATAGTGCAAGAGAAAGTATGCGTCAGTACTTTGAATGTAATGCAATGCTAGATGAGGTAAGGCTAAATGCAAGGGCTTATGTATGAACATAGCTTAACTGAATAATCATGAGAGTACTGAATGAGGACATATGCATGAATACACAAACCATAACTGAAATCATCGTGACTCTGAATACTGATACTTAGATACTGCTTTACTGATATTTGAACTCACTACTAATACTGCGATACTAAATAAATAAATCTTCTGATATTGATAACTGAGTACTAAAGTTGAGATCAGTCCTATCTATCGAGTGATCTCTGAAACTGATGATACTGGAGTTGATTAATTGAATCTACTCATATCAAAAACTGAATTCTGAGCTTGCTACTATCCACTGACTAAATCTAAGATCAAACCTCTTTAACGGATGATCTCTAAATCTACTACTAATGATAAGAAATGATTATGTCTGAGATCAGACCTATCTAACGGAAGATCTTTGAATCTGATAATGAGAATAGTTAACTAAATCTAAGATCAGGCCTATCTAATGGGTGATCTCTAGATCTATTAGTACTGATACTGATTAACTCTATGAGAGACCAGGCTTATCTAGTGGGTGGTCCATGAATCTATGGAACTATCTTAGTTCCTTATTGAGATGGGTGACTGTACCTGACAGTCCTAATTTCTGAGTTCTACTCTAAAGATTGATACTAAAACTGCCACTATGAGAGTTCTCACTTAGCCAAAATGCCCTAAATCTGATCTAGTGGGGTCCAACATATAACCCCAATTGGAAGGATATCAATACCGTGCCACAGGTAAATACCTCTGCTATGGTCAAGCCTCTATAATGGGTGACCCTGAATAGGAAGTCAAGCCTAAGGCAATATGATATTCAAGCCTAAATCTAACGGGTGGCTCCTGGTCCTAAACTGGCTACGCAGTTCTAGAGTTTAGGGACTGTTACTAATGACTCTGTCTCTCTAATGGGGAATTCGTCATCCCTGCACTCGCTCAGTGCTAGTTACTACTCCAACCTGAAGGACTCTGAACTAATTCTTAATTAAACTTAAACTGAGCTGAATCTATTACTGATCATACTGAGTAACTGAGTTAAGCTGAGTTCACTTGATTCTGAAGACTGATGGACTACTACTGAATCTTATTTTCTAACTGAATACTACTGAGTTCTGTAACTTACTAAGTTTTACTGAAATCTGAACTAAATACTGAATACTACTGAGGTCTGAAGTGAGTACTGAGCTGGATTAGGCTGAATACTAAGATTACTGAGTTTTCTTAACTTCTGTCACTAACTGAAATCTACTGATCATAGCATGACTTAGTTTTATCTTGAGACAGACTCGACTCTAGACAAGCAACTAAGTTTTCAGGTATAAATACCTCCAGGACTCGATAGCATAAAGTAAATAAGACAGGACCACACTTGAATATCATGACAATAGACTTTCATTCACAACACAATGAATACGATATCTCCTCAATCACTTGTATGTCATAAACATGTAAATGTATAGGGAATGCATACTAATATCTCATAGTTGTTCAATAAGGAATACACATGGATAATAATGCATGAAACTTATCAAAATACGTTTACTAAGGCATTTCAACAAACGCTTGGCATGCACTAGTTATCACATAATTGGGGATTTCATGCTTAATAGACTAAAAAGGCACTATTCTCTTTACTTAAGCATTCTATCAAACATATGGAGAGCATGCTTTGATTATACCACAGATTCTATACTTAATTATCATGAATATATCAATATCATGCAACTTGAAGAGGGTTTGTCATGAACATCATACAATTCATCACATACTAGAATCAACTCTTGAAATTAGTAGTCTAAATCATGAATTAAAACTCAATAATATAAAATCATGAGCTCTAATACACATAAATCATGACATCTCATAAATACGTAAACCTTAAAATTTTGAAAAGGGTTCTTGAACTTCTTGGGTGGAAGGAACCCAAGAATCAAAATCCGACATACCTTGCTATATGATTCTTGGAATATTTACATAGAAACCTTGATGATTTGGGTCTTGGATTAGAAACCCTAGGTCTTGTTCTTGAAGAAAATTGAGAGAAAACAACAATATTTGGGTGTAAATATGCTGAATATCATGTTAAAGAGTATATATTGGGATAGCAAAATGACTGTTTTGCCCTTGGAATTAAAATCCAGAACTAGAAAAATCCTAATTTTACATGCTGGCGCGATGCGCCATAATCACACCAGTTTACTGGAAATTGGACAATTGGGAAACTGAGCTTTGGTGCGATGCGGTGGAAATCGCGTTGCAACCTTTGTTGCAAACTGGAAAGACACCGCAACGTAGTAGAATTGTTGAGGATCACTGGATTTTAAAAATTACCATTTAGGCTGGCTCCGTGACGCTCTAAACAACCAGGTGGTACACTATCTCACTAAAATGGCTCTAACTCTTTGCCCGAGTATCGGATTTGGGCGAATTTAGTATCGATGGAAAGCTTATTATTCTCTACATGAAAAAAAGTTGATATTAGGGAAATTCTACATGGTTTTAAATACTTCTCACTTGTGAAGTCATCCCGTACTCCCCTTAAGGATGAAACTCGACTTAAAGAAACTTTGGGGTATTACAATATCTCCCTCTTGGGAACATTCGTCCTCGAATGTCGCTTGTTAGGCTAAGAATACTGATAGAATGAGCTTACTTAAGGAATGCAAACATCTGAAACATGACTATGTGACATGAAACTATTGATATACTGAGTTCTTATACTGGACATACATATCTGATGCATGGAATACACAACTGAAGCTACTCATAAGATGAATTCTCATAATGGATATGCATATATGATTCTTGGATGCGTGATGTAGTTTCTCTCATAAATGCATGATTGTATACACTGAAGCGCTGAACTTTTTCTACTGAACATGCATATCTAATGCATGAATATAACTAATTCTTGAATGCATAACTGAGTATGTAATGATAACTAGTGTTAACTTCGTAAGAAGAGTCTGAACATACAACTGAATAAGTCTAATGACATGAAAGCATCAGAATATTATAGGGTATCTCCCCCTTAGGACTCTATGTCTCTCTAAGAACACTTCACTAAAATACTGGGCCGATGCACAGGGCATCTACGAACTGGATTCATAACTAAACATCTGGAGCTGAAACTAATGCGTGACTCATGAACTGAACTTGTATCACAACGACTGGGACTCACTATCTTGGAATAGTTATCTTTCCTTGAGATTTTAGATAGTATGCTTAGATGAAAAGATGAGAAAACAAACTATACAAATTTGACTGTCTGACTGCTAAACTAACTTGCTTTCTTTACTAACTAACTCATATTGAAACATAAGCTCGAATGAGAGCAAGGGATCTAACAATGCATATCATAAATATAAAGGTCTTATAACATACCCGAATCTATGTCAGGGAACCTTCTCAGATCATGACGGGTCTGGAGTGCATAAAGTTGGTTCTGACGCTGACCACTAGTGGTACTAGGAGTGGCGCCTTTCTGATACGAATCTCTACCCCTCTGAGCTAGCACTCTACACTCCCGCATTTTTTGTCTTTGCTTACCACATATAAAACATACGTAACTATTTTCTCTATACACACCTAGGTGATTCTTGCCACACTCTCCATAAAGCTGATAGGCACAAACACCACTAGCACTACTCTGGGCTTTGGAGCCTGGCGCTTCATCAAGACTACCATCCCTGACGTTTGGTGCGGGTACACTAGATGAGGATGGAGTTTGGATTGAAAATTTCTAGCTATGCTGAGGATGATTACCACCCTGTGACCCTGCCTGAGAGAAATTATGACTACCTGTTCTGGATTTCTTACTCACTCTCTCTTTTTCTTTTATCTTAGCTGCCTCAATCTACTGTACATGCATCATTATTCTAGCAAGGTCCATATCTCTAGTGAGCATAGAGGTCCTACACTCTTTCAATACTAACCCAGATACACCAATAAAAAACTTACTCATACTCGCTCTAGGGTCAGCTATCAAGTTAGGAGCATACTTAGCTAACTGATTAAACTTAAGACAATACTCCTTTACTGTCATGGATCCTTGCCTCAGTTTTATGAACTCTTCTATCTTATACACTCTTATCTCTAGTGGGAAAAACTTATCTAGAAAGGCATCCTGAAACTCTTGCTAAGTCATAGGGGCTGCACTTTCCCCTCTAGTCTTCTTCCACACTACAACCCAGTCATGAGCGATATCCTTCAACCTATAGGATGATAATTGTACATTCTTCTACTAAAAAATATGCATAATTTGGGTGATCTTCTTTACCTCCTCAAGATAAAGTTGTGGTTCCTCACCTGCTACTGACCCAAAGAATTCTGGTGGGTTCATTCTCATGAAATCTCTTATTCTGGATATGGCTGAACCCTCATCTTGCTGAGGTAGGACTGCAGACTGATGGTTTCCCTAGACACTAGTGGTCACAGCTTTGGCTAGCGCCTGAAAAGCTGCACAAAACTCTGCATGTGACACATTCTCATTCTCGGGATCTACTGGCTGAGGTGTCTAGTTATCATCCCTACTGGCATTGGCTTTGCGAGGAGGCATACTCCATAAATGGAGAAAAAAGATGGATTAGACTGAGGATTAACTTGAGCTCATGCTCACTCGCACGACATGAATACTGAAAGAAGGGAGACTGTTCCTAAAAACATCTTATAGCCTCATGTACATAAATATGGCACACAACACACCCATGCACAAGACTATACTAGATGCGCCTTTCCAGAATTCCAAGGACACTATTGAACCTTAGGATCTGATACCAAGTTTGTAACGCTATGATTTTCTGGAACTGGTATGCCATATGATGCTCATGACCTCGAGGAACCACAAGCTAACCCTTTCTGATATCTATAATTGAGCACTGCATAATATACTAAAATAAATGCAAAAACTAGGAGAAACTTGCCATAAGGTTCAAAACATCTAAAATAATCAATACTAAAAAATTGAATACTAATACATCTGTCTGAAAAACCTCTAACTATCTAAACTATGGAGTTGATGGGACATGTCCCCAACTAACTCCGTCTACTGAAAATAAACTGAATCTAATTCCATAATAAAAATAAGGATCATCCTTGAATGAAGAGGACTCACTACTACATCTACTGCTGCTGACTGAGTCTGGACCGCTAAGAATGCTCTGGATATCGCTCTCCGGAACCTATGGTATAAGACACCATAGCGCAAGAGAAAGTATACATCAGTACTTCAAATGTACTGGTATGCTAGATGAGGTAAGGCTAAATGCAAGGGCTTATGCATGAACATAGCTTAACTGAATAATCATGAGAGTACTAAATGAGGACATATGCATGAATGCACAAACCATAACAGAAATCATCGTTACTTTGAATACTGATACTCGGATACTGCTTTACTGACATTTGAACTCACTACTAATACTGTGATACTAAATAACTAAATCTTCTGATATTGATAACTGAGTACTAAAGTTGAGATCAGTCTTATCTAGTAAGTGTTCTCTGAAACTGATGATACTGGAGCTGATTAACTGAATCTACTCATATCAATAACTGAATTCTGACCTTGCTACTATCAACTGACTAAATCTGAGATCAAACCTCTCTAATGGATGATCTCTGAATCTACTACTAATGATAAGAAATGATTATGTCTGAGATCAGACCTATCTACCGGAAGATCTCTGAATCTGATAATGAGAATGGTTAACTGAGTCTGAGATCAGGCCTATCTAATGGGTGATCTCTGGATCTATTAGTACTGATACTAATTAACTTTATGAGAGACCAGGCCTATCTAGTAGGTGGTCCATGAATCTTTGGAACTATCTGAGTTCCTTACTGAGATGGGTGACTGTACATGACAGTCCTGATTTCTGAGTTCTACTCTGAAGACTAATACTGAAACTGCAACTATGGGAGTTCTCACTTAACCAACATACCTCGAAGATGATCTAGTAGGGTCCAACCTGTAACCCCAGCTGGAAGGGTATCAATACTGTGCCACGGGTAAAGACTTCTGCTATGGTCAAGCCTCTCTAACGAGTGACCCTGAATAGGAAGTCAAGCCTAAGGAAATATGATAGTCAAGCCTTAATATAATGGGTGACTCCTTGTCCTGCGCTGGCTACGTAGTTTTGGAGTTCAGGGACTGTTACTAACGACTTTACCTCTCTAACAGGGAAGCCACCATCCTTGCACTCGCTCGGTGCTAGTTACTACTCCCAACTGAAGGGCTCTGAACTTATTCTTAACTGAACTTAGACTGAGCTAAATCTGTTACTGATCATACTGAGTAACTTAGTTAAGATGAGTTCACTTGATTTCGAAGACTGACAGAATACAACTGAGTATCGTCATCTAACTGAATACTACTGAGTTTTGTAACTTACTGAGTTTTATTGAAATCTGCACTAAATGTTGAATACTACTGAGGTCCGAACTGAGTACTGAGCTGGATTAGGCTGAATACTAAGATTACTGAGTTTTCTTAACTTCTGTCACTAACTAAAATATACTGATCATAGCACGACTGAGTTTTATCTTTAGATTGACTCGTCTCTAGACAAGAAGCTAAGTTTTCAGGTATAAATACCCCAAGGACTCGATAGTATAAAGTAAATAAGACAAGAACACACTTGAATATCATTACAATATACTTTCATTCACAACACAATCAATATGATATCTTTTCAATCACTTGAATGTCATAAACATGTAAATGTATAGGGAATGCATATTAATATCTCATAGTTGTTCAATAAGGAATACACATGGATAAGAATGCATGCAACTTATCAAAATACATTCACTAAGGCATTTCAACAAACGCTTGGCATGCACTAGTTATCATATAATTGGGGATTTCATGCTTAACATACTAAAAACGCACTATTCTCTTTACTTAAGCATTCTATCAAACATATAGGGAGCATGCTTTGATTATACCACAGATTCTATACTTAATTATCATGAATACATCAATATCATGCAACTTGAGGAGGTTTTATCATGAACATCATACAATTCATCACATATTGGCATCAACTCTTGAAATTGGTAGTCTAAATCATGAATTAAAACTCAATAATACCATGAACTCTAATATATATAAATCATGACATCTCATAAATACATAAACCTTAAAATTTTGAAAAGGGTTCTTGAACTTCTTGGGTGGAAGGAACCCAAGAATCAACATCCGACATACCTTGCTAAATTATTCTTGGAAGATTTACAGAGAAACCTTGATGATATAGGTCTTGAATTAGAAACCCTAGGTCTTGTTCTTGAAGAAAATTGAGAGAAAACAATATTTGGGTGTAAATGTGTTGAATCTCGTGTTAAAGAGTATATATAGGGATAGAAAAATGAACATTTTACCCTTGGAATTAAAATTTGGAACTGGAAAAATCCTGATTTTACACGCTGGCGCGATGCTCCATAATCACACCAGCTTACTAGAAATTGCACAATTGGGAAACTAAGCCTTGGCGAAACGCGGTGGAAATCACGTTCCCACCTTGGTTGTAAACTGGAAAGACGTCGTGACATTGTGGAATCATGGAGGCTCACTGGATTTTGACAATTTTCATTTTGGTTGGCTCTGCGATGCACTAAAGTACTAGGTGGTACACTGTCTCACTAAAATGGCTCTAACTCTTTGCCCGAGTGTCGAATTTGGGCAAATTTAGTATTGACGAAAAGCTTATTCAATTCTCTACATGAAAAAAGTTGATATTTGGGAAATTCTACATGGTTTAAAATACTTCTCACTTGGGAAGTCAGCCCTTACTCCCCTTAAGGATGAAACTCAACTTAAAAAAAAATTAGGGTATTATAATAATGCTCCTTGGGAGTCCCAAATCCGTGTTATGGACAAATTAGGTGAAGGGAATTGACCTAAATACCGTTGAAAGTTAAGAAACAAAACTGGGAGAAATAGGTAGCGACGACGAGGGCCTTGGAATAAAGGATTACCCCAGGCGGTGCCCACCTTAGAGTGGGGGACTAACCCGAGAAGTGCCTGCCTATCCCGGTGGTACTTCAGTTTTGGTTTCCCAAACACACCCCTTCACTAGTCTGAAAATTCTAGAACTCATCTGAGAAATACTTTGAATAACCCCAATCATGAATCGACTTAAAAATTAATGTCTCGAGGTCGGGAAGATCAAAATAAAAATCATCGAAGTCTAGGGGATCTTGAAAATGACTAAGTCCTCAACACTTAGTGAAATTTTCAAGTCTTGGGCCCTTTTGAACTTGAAACTGAGATCTGAATTGAGCTAGGATCTTATGGGGTTTTATAATATCTCCCTCTTGGGAGCATTTGTCCTCGAATAAGACTTGTATAGCTGAGAATATTGGGGAAACTGAGATCATATACTAAACATGCACAACTGGAAACATGATTACATAACTGGGTCTGAAACATGATACTTGAACTGAACTGGTTTCATGAATGCATGAAATGGTATGATAATGGTCACATAACTAAAACTGAGAACGGTAGAGATTCAATCTGAGGAAAATTATTACCTGAAGCTGAATTTAAGTTTGCGTAGAAAAGATGAGGATACTTGGTTTGTATATCTACTTCTATTTCCCAAGTAGCTCCCTCAACAGACTGCTTCTACCAAAGAACTTTGACCAAAGGAATGTCTTTATTCCTTAGTCTATGGATCTGACAATCAAGGATCTCAACTGGAAATTCATTGTAGGAAAGGATATCCTTAACATCCATATCTTCTAAAGGAACAACTACAGCTGAATCACCAATACATTTTTTTAACAAAGAAACATGAAATACCGAATGTACCGATGCCAAATCTGTAGGCAACTCTAGCTCATAAGCTACCTCCCCTAAACGACTCAAGATTCTATATCGGCCAACATAACGAGGGATGAATTTCCCCTTCTTGCCAATATCTTCACTCCCTTCATAGGTGAAATCTTTAAATATACCAAATCACCAACCTCATACTCAAGATCTCTTTCTCCTAACGTCTACATAAGATTTCTGACGTTTTTGGGTTGTCTTCAGCCTCTTCCGTATCAACTAAAATTTCTCCACCACATCAAATACTGCATCTGGCCCTATCAAATCAACTTCACCTTCCTCAAACCAACCAATAGGAGACTTGCATCTCTTTTTATAGAGAGACTTAAATAGAGCTATCTGAATGCTGGAGTAATAATTATTGTTATAAGATAACTCAATAAAAGGTAAGTGGTCATCCCAACTACCTTTAAATTCAATAACATATGTCCTCTAAGTTCTGAATGGTCCTCCCTACCTGGCCATCTATCTATGGATGAAAAGTTGTACTGAGATGAACCTGAGTTCCAAGACCCTTCTGAAAAGCATTCCAAAAGTGAGAGGTAAACTGAGTACCTCTATCTAAAATGTCAGACAATAGAATCCCATGTAACTTAACCAACTCCTTAATGTAAAGCCTAGTATATACTCAATTGAGTACAAAGTATGAACTAGCAATAAATGAAATGATTTGGTCATTTTGTCTATTATGACCTATATCGAATCATGCTAACGACGCGTACAGGGAAACCCTGTTACCAAATCCATGTTCATCACTTCCCACTCCCAATAGGGAATGCTGAACTCCTGCAATGTACCACTAGGCTTTTGGTGCTCAACCTTGACCTACTGACAATTCAAATAACTAGCCACATACTTTGCAATATCCTTCTTCATACCACTCCACCAATAGATTTCCCGCAAGTCGTGGTACATCTTAGTGGCTCTTAGATGGATAGAGTATCGTGTATCATGCGCTTCTGCAAGTATTTGGTGTCTTAATCCATCAACACACGAAACACATAATCTATCCTAATAATGAAGCAAACCATCTTCCTCTGGGAGAAAACCTCTACCTTATCATCTCTAACTACCTCCTTCATCTTAACCAAACTAGTATATCCATCTTGCTTTCCTTTCACTTTAGCAACCAAGGAAGATTCCAAACCATTCTGAACCCATACACTACCTTCAGCTGAATCAACCAACCGAATGCGTAATTTAGTAAGATGATGAACCCCACTGAATAACTTCTTCTTATCCTCCTCAAAATAAGCCACACTACCCATAGACAATCTACTAAGGTCATTTACCACTACATTAGCCTTACCCGGATGAAATAACACACTCATACATAATTATTTTACAGCTCAAGCTACCTTCTCTGTAGAAGATTCAGATCTTCTTACATTAAAATATACTACAAACTCTTATGGTGTATGAACAGATCAACATGAACCCCAAAAAGATAGTGCCTCTAAATTTTAAAAGCAAAAACAACAACTGCCTACTCAAGATCATGGGTAGGATAATTCATCTCATGGGGTTTAAGCTTTCTAAAGGCATAGGCTATGACCTTACCTCTTTTCATCAATACACAACCAAGACAAACTCTGGAAGCATCATAATAAACCACAAATCCATCGGATCCATCTGGAAAGGTCAAATACTAGAGTGGAAGTGAGTCAAATCTTCAACTTTTGATAACTCTTCTCATAAGAATCTTACCACTAAAATTTGACTTTCTTCTAAGTCGGTCGAGACATGGGGGATGCAATAGAAGAAAACCCTTCTACAAACTGTCTGTAATAGCCAGCCAAACCCAAGAAACTCCTGATATCTGATGGAGAGATGGGTCTGAGCCAGTTTCTCACTGCTTTGGTCTTTTGAGGGTCAACTCTAATGCCATCACCGAAATAATATGGCCAAGGAAAGCTACCGATCTTAGCCAAAATTTACATTTACTAAATTTGGCAAATAATTGATGAGCTCTAAGGGTATGGAACACAATTCGCAGATGGCCTACATGGTCATTCTCACTACGGGAATAGACAAGAATATCATCAATGAAAACTATGATGAACATATCCAAGTACTGCTTGAACACCCTATTCATCAAGACCATGAAAGTTGTAGGGGCATTTATTAGTCCAAAAGACATAACTAAGAATTCAAAATAACCAGACAGAGTTTTGAAAGCTGTCTTCGGAATGTCACATTCTCTGACTCTAAGCTGATGACAACCGAATCTAAGGTCTATCTTAGAGAAATAATTGGCACCCTAAAGTTGGTCGAACAATTCATCAATTCTGGAAAGAGGATACTTATTCTTGATTGTGACTTTATTCAACTGACGGTAATCGATGCATATTTTAAGAAAACTGTCTTTCTTACACACAAACAAGACTAGTGTGCCCCATGGGGAAACACTAGGCCTGATGAAACCTTTCTTTAAAAGATCTTTTAACTGCTCTTTAAACTCCTTAAGCTCAGATGGAGCCATTATATACGGTGGAATAAATAGGGGCTGGGTATCTGGAAGAAGACCTATTTTAAAGTAAATTTCCCTTTCGAGAGGAACTTGGGGAAGATCTTTAGGGAACACATCTGGAAATTCCCGTAGAACTGAATAATTCTTTCTAATCATCAAAATAAACATCAACTACCGAGAAAACATTCAAATCTTTGGGTTGCTTCATTGATTTGCATACATCAAAGCGGACTACTTCGTCATTCATCCGGAATAAAAGTTCATTCGCTCTTAAATCAATAAGCACACTCCCTGTTGCAAGGAAAGGGCGCCCCAATATTATGAGAACTTCAGATTCCACCTCACAGTCCAGAATAACGAAGTCTGTCGGAAAGATGAATGAAGAAACCTTCACCAATACATCATATAAAATACCAACAGGTCGTTTTACCGACCTATCTGCCATCACGAGCCTCATATTCGTTAGAGTAGGATCACCCAACCCCAACTTTCTGTAAATAGATAGCGGCATCAAATTGATGCTGGCTCCTAAATCGCATAATGCCTTGGAAAAATTCAAAGATCCAACAGTGCCAGAAATAGTGAAGGCACCGGGGTCAGCTTTCTTCTGAACTAGTGATCTGGTAGCGATTGCACTGTAATGATGAAAAATATCCGTTAACTCATAACTTGCTTCCCGCTTCTTTGTCAAAAGATCCTTCATAAATTTTGCGTACCCAGGCATTTGTTCCAGTGCCTCGACCAAAGGAACATTAATAGTTAGCTGCTTCAACATAGTCATAAACTTATTGAACCTGGTATCGTTATCTTTCTTCTTCAATCTCTGAGGAAAAGGTGGTGGTGGAAGGGGAATAGTTTTCTCCACCGCTTCCTTTTCATCTTGCTTCAGTTCGGCGATCTTTTCAGGCTGTGGTCGTTGAGAGGTGACGTCACGAACAACCTCATCAGCTGCTTCGGCATCTTTTGGTTCTGCAATGATCTAATTATCTTCTATATCATCAACCACCTGCTTGCCTTTGGATGGATTTTCCAACACTTTACCACTTCGGGTGGTGATAGCCATACACGATCCATCATTCCTTGGATTTTGCACTGTGTCGCTAGGTAGTGTTCCAGATTTTCTTTGATTTAATGCTGTTGAAAGTTGACTCAATTGCTGCTCTAGTTGCTTTATTGCAGTAGAATGCGAGTCAACCAATTGATTTATTGAAGACAAATCGTTCTTCACCTCATTCACTCCCATATTAGTTGTCTCTACTCCCTTCAACAGCTTCTCCATCATATCTTCTATCGACATCTTCACAGAGCCAGACGCCACAGCCTCACGATTTCCAGGAGGAACATACAAACCACTCCTGTCAGTCTTGTTCTTCCAACTACCTTGATCGCGGTCCTTGTATCCAGATTAATCATAATAGTTCCGACCTTGGTTTCGTTGGGCATTGCCTCGGAACCCCCCTGATTATTCAAGTAGTTCTCTTCTTCCTCAGAGTCGGATTCATCTCTTCCCTGTGATACAATGGCCTTAACCTTTTCGGTCTTCCCTGATAATAAGTTCTTGGTAAGAAGATCCATCTGCGTTTTCATGTGAGCCATATCTTGGTCACGTTCCTCTTGTCTACGGCTCTGCTCTGCAGTTATACCAACAGATACGGTAGAGATTGCTACCTCAGAATCCCTGGTATGCTAAGCTCTACTCTGCTTTGTCATATGATCTAGCATATCACTTGCCTCAAGAAAAGTAAGGTCCATGAATGACCCACCTGCAGCATTATCAACCACTGGCTTAGTCACTGAGTTCAAAGCCCTGTATAATATCTCCATTAAGGGGATGTTGGTCATCTGATGATTTGAGAACCGCATAAGCTTCTTCTTGAACCTCTCCCATGTTTCATGGAGAGCTTCAGTTGGAAGCTGTTGGAAATTACTGATCTCGTCTCTTAACTGTGCTCTCTTGGATGGCGGAAAGAATCTTTCTAGGAAATCGTCTTTCAATTACCTCCAATTAGTAATAGAATCAGGAGTTAGCCCATTCAGCCATAGAGTTGCCTCCCCAGACAGAGACAATGGAAATAAGCGCAGCCGAATTGCATTCTGCCCAACTACTGGATTGTCAAATGACTTCCATATTGAAATAAAATTGACCAGATGCATATTCGGATCATCGCCTGCAAGTCCACCAAATAAACCTTTGAGCTGCAATAGCTGAATCATGGTGCTAGTGATATTGAACTTTGCTCCAGGGGCCAAGGGCGGAGAAATGATAGCCCCTGCGGCACCAGCTCCATCAAAATTGTCATCATCATCATCAAAAGGAGCCTACACAGCTCGGCGTTCAGGTCTCATTCTAGCTTGACGATCTCTCCTGTGCATAGGTGCTGCCACCTCATCTGCACGCCGTGGATTAAGTAACTCATCATTACCCAGGTCCTCATCATCAGGATTTATTGCCCGACCTGGGTTATCAATATTCTGTTGATGCACTTGAGCAGCTGCCAACGCAGCTAATCTAGCCTGCTACTATTGAGCAGCCCTTCTTTTAATGTCACGTTGTGCATCCATTCTGCCAATAAGTTGTGGTTCAGGATTGACAGGTAATAACGGTTGTCCTGAACTTCGAGTGTTTGGCATGCACTCAAGCAAAGCTGAATAAAACAAAAACAACAACTAAAAGTAAAATCTGAGAATTTTTTACCAAAGGGTCTAGTAACTATCACAAACTTAGTTGACAACTGTATCCCCCGGCAGCGGCGCCAAAATTTGATAACGCTCAAACTACAGCTCTCGTAAGAGTTTAAGCGGTCGTTGTCAAATATAGAACCCAACTGGGTTGGGTGTCGAATCCCACAGGGAATACTTGGTCACTAAGTATGCAACGATTAGTAGACTGTTGATTGAAAATACTACGAAAAAGGGGGGATTTAAATGTAGCGTGAATTAAGAGTATCAAAGTAACAAAGAAAAACGGAATGTTTAGTAGGTTTTAATCAATGAGAATTGTAAGTTAGGGTTATGTCCACCTTATGAGTTTTACGTATCTATTGGCTATGAGTTATACGGAATTCAGACATGCATGCGCTTATAGAGATTCGTATTCTATGGTAAATCCTAGTGTCTTTCGACCATCAAGGATTATATCACTTTAACTCTTTCGAGCTTAAAGCGTATACTAATGGTACGAATTCTCCAAGAGGTTAATCCAGTTACGGCACTAACTTTTAAACAGGGGTTGGTATCCCTATTTCCTTTTCATTCTCTCTTTTCCAGACATGTAACTTTTCTTTCGAACAAGTTAATGCTATACTGGCGTATTCTTTATGTTTGCAACCATAAGAATTTAATTAAGATGAAGAGAGTAATGATATAAGTAGCATGCGTATCAAGAATTCACAAACTCATAGCAATAGATAGTATATCATAAGGCTTCCATAACCCTAACAGAGAAGTTTAGCTACTCATGAGGGTAACGGAAATCAACGAAGACATCATCATCATACCACAACTATAGCAATCTCACGTTGAAGAGGAATGTGGCGTCACAACAAGATTGACGTTTTTCCTCTTGGCTCGTTGCTCTCAAGAGAGCCGTGTCCTCTGTCAGAAATTGTAACGTGAATTAGGAGCAAAAGTCGAATGAAAAAGACTTGAATTAATGAATGAGTGAATAATAAAAAGCTTGCTGAAAAATTCAGCAAATAGGGTTTTTATAACATCCTTGTCCTAGTCCTACTGAAATAGGGTTTTTATCGTTGTCCTAGTCCTACTGAAATAGGGTTTTTATCGTTGTCCTAGTCCTACTGGGTTAATGCATACTTGTCCTAATCCTACTAAGTTACTGCTGATCCCCCAAGTCTTTAGAAATGTTGTTTTTGCCCGGGACAAGTTCTCCATGCATCACTTTCAGTCCACAAGCTTCCAGAAGTTGCCTTCCTTCTTACGTGAAGTTTCCTTTGGCGTCCAACAGTCCATAAAATGCTGAAATCTTCATCATTTATTTATGAAAACTTGCTAATCACGTTGGTTAGCTCACTTACAGGAAAAAGGACTAAAAGTGCAGGAATTATATACTTTGTCCTTTAAAACTTAGCTAAAATATGGGTAAATTAAGGTTCTTTAGGCGTGTAAATACGCCTAACATCAACACCCCACACTTAAAGCTTTGTTCGTCCTCGGAAAATAGATCATGTCCATATAAACATCTACTTAGGGTTTCACAGTAACAACACAAAATATTCATCAAGACAGGCACAACAATTATTAACAAAGAGTAGTTTTCTAATCACTTCTAGAAACAATTCAACCTCCAACATAGACTCGTGATGATGGTTAATTCTTATTCAAAATTTAAGGCACAAAGAATCATACAAGACTACCCAAAACTCATCAACCATGTGTGTCTCACAATATATCACCCATAATTACTCACAAGTATTTCATTTTTCAAAACATGGGTATAATATTATCCTTGCTCTCACTCTCACAAAGAATTCATATGTTGCAACTGATGACCATAGGCTTGCCCTTAGTGTAATGCTCTACTAATATCAGAATGTTAAGCTTAGGATCAAATAGGTCTTTACAGGTTGTAATGTAGGCTAAGGGACGGGTAGGACTATTTTGGCCAGAAATAGTGACTAAGTTCCCTAAGTGCTTTAATACATCACATTATGCCATTTACACTTTCTTTCAAACGACCTTTCTACTTTCTTTTAATCTACCACCCCTTCTCACCTCTTTTGTTATTCAATTTTAAATAGAATCAACTTTGTATTTTTCTTTTTCATTTCATTTTTCATTTTTTTTTATAACACACCTCTATAATAGTCATTCTTTTTCATAACAAATTCAAGTACCAATTCACTTTGAGGCATCACTCTTACCCAATTTCCTTTTATTTTGTCACATGACTTTACAATTTAAAGCGCTTAGGAATTTGGATCAAATTATGGTCTTAAAAAATGGATTAGGCTACATATGAGGCTGTCAAAGAAAATGGCTTAAAGGCTCAAAAGGGTTGACTAGGATAATGTCCACGGGTAGGTAAAAAGGAGGTAAACAATCACAGGTTGTCAAAGAAATGCCTAAATCATCTCCTAAACTCACACTCTTTATTTCGCTTTACACACACACCGGGCAAGTTCTAGCATCAGCCACAAACATAGAATATACTATCATCTCACACACACAAGGCACATGGTCGACTTTATTAGGAGAAGTATAGACTCTTGACCCAACAGATGAAGGAATTAACCCATACATTTATCACATACTGAGTCACATTTAGAGCCTAAATGTCTCAATAGTAATGATTTTATCATAGACTCTTTTCATAATACCATGCTGCCTATCAGAACAATTTTATGAAAAGAAATTTCTAAAATTTAACTACTAACAAAAAAAACAAACAAACATAAATAAATGCAAATACAGATAAAGAAGTATAGCATACAAATACCAGTACCCCACACTTAGACGGGACACACTGCCCTCAGTGGAAAATAAATAAGAAGAACCTGGTTAGTCGGACTCCTCCTCTATGTCTGGGGCCATACCCCCTGCATCGGAATCATCATCAGAGTCGTCGTCATCAGAGTTCTCCTCCACGTAGGAGTATGGCATTCGTCGATCATCATCGGTTGGCATGTCGTCATCAAGAGGTTCCTCAAAATATACACCTACTCCACACATAGACCTCGCATGCTCATTCATTGGGTAGTCATAATCCAACTGTTGGAGCTCTGCAACAGTTGGAACATGACCCCCGCTCATCATGGTGAACCTCGTCATGCCATATAAATGGCGGAAGAAGCTTTCGTCGCGAGAATGTCTTTCTACAGTGGTCAGGTTGATGCCATGCATAGATTCAACATCTTTCACCTTTGTGAGGTCAACTTTCTTTGGGTTGTGTGGAAGCTTATGATCTGCAGGTTCCTCTTCGATGTCCTCCTTCCTCAATATCGCAGTCAACAGATTGCCAAAGCTGAAGTGAGACCTCTTGTGCAGCCTGGCCTTATGCATTGAAGATCGAATAATCGCCCCAATATTGATGGGGATGTTCGTCATCAAAGCGTACACCAAGCACACTCTATCACGTGTGATCTTTGTGTACTGTGACTCTGGAATCAGGCAAAAATTGACTATCCGCAACCATATCCGAGCTTCTCTATTCAAGGAGGCATACAGAAAGGTATTGTGCCGACCGGTATCCTTGTGACGACTCCACCGTGCCATTGATCTTGTTCCGCATAGTGTGTGTCTGATTTCCCTGTATGGAGGTCTGTGATAAATCTCCTTGAGCGGTGATGGATCCACAGATGGAAGACCCAGAAAAGAGTTGAAGAACTCCGCATTCAGTTGCAAGACTTGGCCCCGAATCTTCACTTCACTTCCGGTAGTCTTTGGGGACCAATTGGCATAGAATTCTCGCGTTAGATCAAGATTGAATTCTCCCATATCTTGGAAAATGAAATCAAGATGTAGCGCCATGATTTTAGCCAAAATGCGAGGTTCTCTCTTCGCTAGACTCTCCTTTTGTATCAACTCCATGTGAACATATTTTTTTACCTTGTTGTTCTTGTACCACTCCTTTCCTTCCTCCTATAGGACCCATTTTATCCCAAACATGCGGTGAGGTATTTGCAGCGAGGAGGATTTAGCTTGCTCTTTTCTTCCCCTTTTCTGACCTTTTTGTGAGGTGGACGCTTTTTGTTTTCCTGGTCGACTTTTTGGTGCCATTGTGCCTGAGATTAAAATAAAGTCATGTTAGCTTCATCTCGGTAGATATAATCGACAAACAAACAGTAGTGGCACCACCCCACACTTAATTTGTTGTGAAAAACTAATTAAGTGAACGATGTCGATTACTCAGACTTCATCGCCATACATTTAGGTGTTATGTTCCAACAATATATTCAGCGCAGTCATACTTTTCTTGTCATCTTCACTATCCTTTTAAAATTTTTTTCATGTATTCTTAACTATGTTTTCATGTTTGAACTATTGCATCTCTTTGAACAAAACTACTACATAGATATCGTATCAATTTATGGCTTAGAAATAATCACAACATCTCATGTTTGTAGTTAACCATGATTTTCATCTCGATGGACAAGTCATTCAAACATACAAGCTTTCAACTTACAAGATTATGAAATTATCTTAACCATGTCGATTCCGCAAAAGTATGACAGTGTATCAAAATCAAATTCAGGTTGGAACCAAGTCTAGAACACCCATACGTATTCTTTCACTCACTTAGTTGTATCACAACAAATCAACCACATTCAAATCACCAACACTACTTCAAGATTTAAAAACTTATTATAGGCGTAGTATTGTAATACTTATGGAATATAAAAGAAGAGCAAAGAAGTACTTACTTGGTTGATGGCCTTGGAAGATGTTCTTGCAAAGTTAAAAGAGCAAAAAGAAAATTTTTGAGAGATTTTGGAGAGGTAGGCGGCGCTTAGGTTAAGTTTGCAATGAAATTTTGTTCTAAGACTAAGGTTCTATTTATAGGACAAGTTTGGGTCGGGTTTTGACCCATTTGGAATCGGATTAGGAGACCAAAAAGTGAGCATAGGCGGCGCCTAATGTTTTGCCTATGCTTGGCATAGGCGGCGCCTTTTGCAAAGCCTAGTTGAGCATAGGCGGCGCCTATGCTATGGCATTGTTAGGCATAGGTGGCATCTATGCCATGGCATTCTAGATTCAGAGACAAAAGGCTTTTGCATAGGCGACGTCTATGCTATGGCATTGTTAGGCATAGGCGGCGCCTATGCTATGGCATTCTAGATTCAGAGAGCTTAGGCCATAGCATAGGCCTTGCCTTGTTCGTTGCCTAGATTTTCCTAGGCAATGACTAAGTCATAGCCTTTTGCTTCTTCATTCCCAACTTACCACCTTCAACATGCAATACTTCCAAATCAAAATTTGAAACCAATCTCCTCCTTTACACCTCTTGCACCTACACTTATTCAAAAACAACAAAAACGATTAGAACGATGGGTTGCCTCCCACCAAGCGCCTTAGTTTTGGTCGTGGCTCGACTCTTCTTTTTGGATTTTTTTTTTAAACAAAAACAAACTCTTAGTAAAACAATAAAAAAATGAAAAATGATGGGTTGCCTCCCATCTAGCGCTTGATTTATTGTCGCGGCACGACATAGTTACCTCGAGTACTTAGATTTCGTCGAGATAGATGGTGGCCATGCATTTTATCGAGTCAAGAGGACCGATATATGGTTTTACTCATTGGCCATTCACCTTAAAGATAACACTATTATTGTCTTCTAGCTCAACTACTCCAGACGAGTAGACTTGGCTAATTTTGTACGGACCAGACCATTTAGATCTTAACTTACCTGGGAATATCTTCAGTCTGGAATTGAAAAGAAGTACCATATCACCCTTGTGAAAGTTTCGTTGAACAATCCGTTGATCATGATACTTTTTCATCCACTCCTTGTAGAAGTCTGATCTTTCATACGCATGTAGACGGAATTCATCCATCTCATTCAGCTTCTCTAATCTCATATTCATGGCATCATCCCAATTCAAATTCAGTCACTTCAACGCCCATAATTCTTTATGCTCGAGCTCAATGGGCAAGTGACAAGCCTTCCCATAAACTAGTTGGTACGGGGACATGCCAATTGGCGTTTTGAATGCAGTTCTATAAGCCCATAGTGCATCGTCCAGCTTCCGAGACCAATCCTTCCTATTAGCGTTTACAGTCTTAGCAAGGATCTGCTTGATCTCTCGATTAGAAACCTCTACCTGTCCACTAGTTTGTGGGTGATAAGGCGTGGCTACCTTATGTTGCTTGACCCCATATTTCACCAACACGGATTTGAACAGTTTGTTGCAAAAGTGTGATCCTCCATCACTTATGATGGTACGTGGTACCCCAAAACGAGAGAAGATATTTCTCTTCAAGAATGCTACAACACGCTTTCCTTCATTATCGGCCAGCGCTACTGCTTCGACCCATTTGGATACATAGTCGACAGCAACTAGGATATATTTCATCCCAAACGAATTTACGAATGGGCCCATGAAATCAATACCCCACACATCAAACAGCTCTACTTCAAGAATTTTTGACATAGGCATCTCATGGTGCTTCAAAATCATGCCTTGTCTCTGACATTGGTCACATCTTCTCACAAATTCGTAGGCATCTCTAAATATCGAAGGCCAATAATAGCCATTTTGCAATACCTTCCTTGTTGTTCGACCACCTGCACGGTGTCCCCCAACGTGGGAAGCATGACTTGCTTCCAAGATACTCGGCACTTCCACATGAGATATGCATCGCCTGATAACACCATCCGCGCATCGTCGAAACAAATATGGCTCATCCCAGAAGTAGTGTTTTACATCATGCATGAACTTCCTCTTTTGATGAAAAGACAGATGTGCAGGTATCACATTACTTACCACATAGTTTGCAAAGTCTGCGTACCATGGTAATTTTTCCACCATCGTGGCTAGGATCTCTTCATCAGGGAATGCATCATTAATCTCAAGATCGGGCTGCACTGTGTTCTCATTCTCAAGTCTAGATAGGTGATCAGCCACTTGGTTTTCACAACCTCTTCTATCTTTTACCTCGAAATCAAATTCTTGCAGCAATAACACCCATCGAATTAGCCTTGGCTTTGCATCCTTCTTCGTCATTAGGTATCTCATGGCTGCATGATCGGTATGAACCACCACTTTAGTCCCCAACAGGTAAGCACGAAACTTTTCAAAAGCATAAACAACTGCTAGAATCTCTTGTTCCGTGACAGTATAGTTCTTCTGGGACCCGTTCAAGACCTTGCTCGCATAGTAGATTGGATGAAATAGTTTTTCTCTTCTCTGTCCAAGTACAGCACCCAAAGCTACTCCGCTTGCATCACACATAACTTCAAATGGTAGGGACCAATCAGGTGCTACAATAATAGGAGCTTCAATTAGCTTTCTTTTGAGGCATTTGAATGCCTTCAAGCAATCTACACCGAAGTCGAACTTTGCATCCTTCTCCAAAAGCTTGCATAACGGACTAGCAATCTTGGAAAAGTCTTTAATGAACCTTCGATAAAAACCTTCATGCCCGAGGAAACTACGAACTCCCTTTACAGAGATTGGAGGTGGTAGTTTCTCGATGACTTCAATTTTAGCTCGATCCACCTCAATTCCTCTTTTGGAAATTTTATGCCCAAGAACAATACCTTTTTTAACCATAAAGTGGAACTTCTCCTAGTTTAGCACCAAGTTGAATTCAACACATCTCTGTAACGCCATACTTAGATTCGCCAAGCACGATTCAAACGACTCACCCACAACTGAAAAATCGTCCATGAATACCTCCAAGGTGTCTTCAACCATATCAGAAAAAATGGACATCATACAACGGTGAAAAGTGGCGGGTACGTTACATAGCCCAAATGGCATATGTTTAAAGGAAAACGTACCATATGGTCATGTAAACGTTGTCTTCTCTTGGTCTTCAGGAGCAATACAGATCTGATTATAGCCGGAATAACCATCTAAGAAGAAAAACCATCCTTTCCCTGCCAATCGATCAAGCATTTGGTCCATGAATGGCATTGGGAAGTGATCCTTAAGCGTCCATGAATTCAGCTTCCGGTAGTCCATGCATACTCTCCACCCTGTGACAGTTCTAAGTGGAATTAGATCATTCCTTTCATTTGCAACTACCGTCATGCCCCCTTTCTTGGGCACACACTGTACCGGACTCACCCATTTACTGTCATAGATTGGATACACTACCCCTGTATCTAACCACTTAATAATTTCTTTCTTCACCACCTCTTGCATAGGTGGATTCAAATGTCTTTGATGCTCAATAGTGGGTATGCAATTTTCTTCAAGCTGAATCTTATGCATACATATCCCAGGCGAAATACCAATAATATCAGCGATGGTCCAACCGATGGTTCTCATGTATTTCCTTAGAACAGCGATGAGAGCCGCAACTTGCTGCTCACCTAAGTCAGCCACCACAATAACCGGGAGGGTGTTTCCACTTCCCAAGAATGCGTACTTTAGATGGCTAGGTAGCTCCTTCAATTCTAACATTGGTGGCTCTTCAATGGATAGTTTAGCTGGTGGTGTAGGCCGATTTTTGAGATCGAGGTCCAGCTTCTTGGGAGCATAAGGATACGACCCTATTCCTGTTAGAGCACAAATAGTTTCTTCATAATTTTCAGCATCCTCACGCTCAATATTCATAAGCACAGTCACCAATGGGTCAATAATAAGCTGCTCCTCTACGGATAATTCTTTCTCATCCTCAAAATAAACATCAGCTACCAAGAACACGTTCAGATCTTTGGGTTGCTTCATTGATTTGCATACATCAAAGAGGACTACTTCGTCATTCATCCGAAATAAAAGTTCATTCGCTCTTAAATCAATAAGCACACTCCCTGTTATAAGGAAAGGGCGCCCCAAGATTATGGGAACTTCAGAGTCCACCTCACAGTCCAGAATAATGAAGTCTGCCGGAAAGATGAATGAAGAAACCTTCACCAATACATCATCTAAAATACCAACAGGTCGTTTTACCGACCTATCTGCCATCACGAGCCTCATATTGGTTGGAGTAGGATCACCCAACCCCAACTTTCTGTAAATAGATAGCGGCATCAAATTGATGCTGGCTCCTAAATCGCATAATGCCTTGGCAAAATTCAAATATCCGACAGTGCAAGGAATAGTGAAGGCACCGGGGTCAGCTTTCTTCTGAACTAGTGATCTGGTAGCGATTGCACTGCAATGATGAATAGTATCCATCAACTCATAACTTGCTTCCCGCTTCTTTGTCAAAAGATCCTTCATAAATTTTGTGTACCCAGGCATTTGTTCCAGTGCCTCGACCAAAGGAACATTAATAGTTAGCTGCTTCAACATAGTCATAAACTTATTGAACCTGGTATCGTCAGCTTTCTTCTTCAATCTCTGAGGAAAAGGTGGTGGTGGAAGGGGAATAGTTTTCTCCACTGCTTCCTTTTCATCTTGCTTCAGTTCGGCGATCTTTTCAGGCTGTGGTCGTTGAGAGGTGACGTCACGAACAACCTCATCAGCTGCTTCGGCATCTTTTGGTTCTGCAATGATCTTATTATCTTCTATAACATCAACCACCTGCTTGCCTTTGGATGGATTTTCCAACACTTTACCACTTCGGGTGGTGATAGCCATACACGATCCATCATTCCTTGGATTTTGCACTGTGTCGCTAGGTAGTGTTCCAGATTTTCTTTGATTTAATGCCACTGAAAGTTGTCTCAATTGTTCTCTAGTTGCTTTATTGCAGTAGAATGCGAGTCAACCAATTGATTTATTGAAGACAAATCGTTTTTCACCTCATTCACTCCCGTATTAGTTGCCTCTACTCCCTTCAACAGCTTCGCCATCATATCTTCCATCGACATCTTCACAAATCCAGACGCCACAGCCTCACGATTTCCAGGAGGAACATACAAACCACTCCTGTCAGTCTTGTTCTTCCAACTACCTTGATCGCGGTCCTTATATCCAGATTTATCATAATAGTTCCGAACTTGGTTTCCTTGGGCATTGCCTCGGAAACCCCCCTGATTATTCAAGTAGTTCTCTTCTTCCTCAGAGTCGGATTCATCTCTTCCCTGTGATACAACGGCCTTAACCTTTTCGATCTTTCCGGATAATAAGTGCTTGGTAAGAAGATCCATCTACGTTTTCATGTGAGCCATATCTTGGTCACGTTCCTCTTGTCTACGCCTCTGCTCTGCAGTCATACCAACATATACGGTAGAGCTTGCTACCTCAGAATCCCTGGTATGCTAAGCTCTACTCTACTTTGTCATATGATCTAGCATATCACTTTTCTCAAGAAAAGTAAGGTCCATGAATGACCCACCTACAGCATTATCAACCACTGGCTTAGTCACTGAGTTCAAAGCCCTGTATAATATCTCCATTAAGTGGATGTTGGTCATCTGATGATTTGGGAACCGCATAAGCTTCTTCTTGAACCTCTCCCATGTTTCGTGGAGAGCTTCAGTTGGAAGCTATTGGAAATTGCTGATCTCATCTCTCAAATGTGCTCTCTTGGATGGCGGAAAGAATCTTTCTAGGAAAGCTTCTTTTAGTTGCCTCTAATTAGTAATAGAATCAGGAGTTAGCCCGTTCAGCCATAGAGTTGCCTCCCCAGACAGAGACAATGGAAATAAGCGCAGCCGAATTGCATTCTTCCCAACTCCTGGATTGTCAAATGACTTGCATGTTGAAATAAAATTGACCAGATGCATATTCGGATCATTGCCTGCAAGTCCACCAAATAAACCTTTGAGCTGCAATAGCTGAATCATGGTGCTAGTGATATTGAACTTGGCTCTAGGTGCCAAGGATGGAGAAATGATAGCCCCTGTGGCACCAGCTCCATCAAGATCGTCATCATCATCATCAAAAGGAGTCTGCACAGCTCGGCGTTCAGGTCTCATTCTAGCTTGACGATCTCTCCTGTGCATAGGTGCTGCCACCTCATCTACACGTCGTGGATTAAGTAACTCATCATTACCTAGGTCCTCATCATCAGGATTTGTTGCCCGACCTGGGTTATCAATATTCTGTTGATGCACTTGAGCAGCTGCCAACGCAGCTAATCTAGCCTGCTCCTGTTGAGCAGCCCTTCATTCAATGTCACGTTGTACATCCATTCTGCCAATATGTTGTGGTTTAGGATTGATAGGTAATAACGGTTGACCTGAACTTCGAGTGTTTGGCATGCACTCAAGCAAAGCTGAATAAAACAAAAACAACAACTAAAAGTAAAATCTGAGAATTTTTTACCAAAGGGTCTAGTAACTATCACAAACATAGTTGACAACTGTATCCCCCGGCAGCAGCGCCAAAATTTGATAACACTCAAACTACAACTCTCGTAAGAGTGTAAGAGGTCGTTTTCAAATGTAGAACCCAACTGGGTTGGGTGTCGAATCCCACAAGGAATACTTGGTCACTAAGTATGCAACGATTAGTAGACTGTTGATCGAAAATTCTACGAAAAAGGGGGGATTTAATTGTAGCGTGAATAAAGAGTATCAAAGTAACAAAGAAAAACGGAATGTTTAGTAGGTTTTAATCAATGAGAATTGTAAGTTAGGGTTATGTCCACCTTATGAGTTTTACGTATCTATTGGTTATGAGTTATGCGGAATTCAAACATGCATGCGCTTATAGAGATTCGTATTCTATGGTAAATCCTAGTGTCTTTCGACCATCAAGGATTATATCACTTTAACTCTTTCGAGCTTAAAGCGTATACTAATGGTACGAATTCTCCAAGAGGTTAATCCAGTTACGGCACTAACTTTTAAACAGGGGTTAGTAGCCTTATTTCCTTGTCATTCTCTCTTTTCCATACATGTAACTTTTCTTTCGAACAAGTTAATGCTATACTGGCGTATTCTTTATGTTTGCAACCATAAGAATTTAATTAAGATGAAGAGAGTAATGATATAAGTAGCATGTGTATCAAGAATTCACAAACTCATAGCAATAGATAGTATATCATAAGGCTTCCATAACCCTAACAGAGAAGTTTAGCTACTCATGAGGGTAACGGAAATCAACGAAGACATCATCATCATACCACAACTATAGCAATCTCACGTTGAAGAGGAATGTGGCGTCACAACAAGATTGACGTTTTTCCTCTTGGCCCGTTGCTCTCAAGAGAGCCGTGTCCTCTGTCAGAAATTGTAACATGAATTAGGAGAAAAAGTCTAATGAAAAAGACTTGAATTAATGAATGAGTGAATAATAAAAAGCTTGCTAAAAAATTCAGCAAATAGGGTTTTTATAACATCCTTGTCCTAGTCCTACTGAAATAGGGTTTTTATCCTTGTCCTAGTCCTACTGGGTTACTGCATACTTTTCCTAATCCTACTAAGTTACTGCTGATCCCCCAAGTCTTTAGAAATGTTGTTTTTGCCCGGGACAAGTTCTCCATGCATCACTTTCAGTCCACAAGCTTCCAGAAGCTGCCTTCTTTCTTACGTGAAGTTTCCTTTGGCGTCCAACAGTCCATAAAATGCTGAAATCTTCATCATTTATTTCTGAAAACTTGCTAATCACGTTGGTTAGCTCACTTACAGGAAAAAGGACTAAAGGTGCAGGAATTATATACTTTGTCCTTTAAAACTTAGCTAAAATATGGGTAAATTAAGGTGTTTTAGGCGTGTAAATACGCCTAACATCAGATATATAAAACAAACTGACCCCTAAACACTGATGTACTACCCCTCTATCAATGATTGGTTTGTTCGAAAATTAAAATTGAATGACTCTATTTTTGCAATCAACTGAGGCATAACATGAATGGAGCCAATCTATGCCGATAATGACATTAAAATCCATTATCTCTAACTCTATAAGATCAACTGAGGTAACTTTTTGAGATACTGTGACCGGGAAGTTCCTGTATACCTGTCTGGAGACAATAGAGCTTCCTACTAGAGTAGACACTGAGAAGGGTTCTGCTAATGTTTTGGGAATAACACTGCAATCTACTACTATGTAGGGAGTTCTACTAAAGTTTTAGGACTAACACTGAGATCTAATACTATGTAGAGGGTCACAAAGAAAAATGAAGCTCTGTGTCTAATAAAGAATAAACATAAAGATAGAAAACCTTTAACGTACCCATAACCACATCAAGAGAACTTTCCTGATTATGACGAGACTGAAGCGCATACAACCTATTCTGACATTACCAACTGGTTGTACTGTAAGTGGAACTTGCTGAGTTGGGTTATCTACTGGAGCAAATAAAAGATTAGACTAGCCATGTCGATGCAAATCTTTTCCCCTCTGAGCAACCACTGGAAATTCTTAGATCCATGTGACCCATCTTACCATACCCAAAACATACATCACTACCTGCCTTACACACACCCTAATGGTTCCTACCATATTTTTTGCAGAGCGAATTAGTACGGCCACTATTCACACTGCCTTAGGACTTAGAGCATGGCGCCCTATCCCGACTGTCCTACCTAAACTTAGGCACTAGTGCACTAGCTGAAAATAGACCTAGGGCTGAAAATTTCTGACAGAACTGAGAATGATTACCATCCTCTGATCTTGACTGAGCAAAGTTAAAACTACCTGTAATAGCCCTCTTTTCTCTCTCACCTTCTTCTTATGTTTCTTCTCCTCAATCTACTGAGCATGAACAATAAGTCTAGATAAGTCTATCTTCTTAATAAGCATGGAAGTCCTACACTCCTTGACCACACTATCAGCTACAGAAGACACAAACTTACTCATTATATACCTATTATCAGCCACCATCGAATAAGCATACCTCACCAAACAAGTGAACTTAAGTGAGTACTTTTTCACACTCATATTACCCTACTTCTAATTGATGAATTCCTGAACCTTAGCTTCCCTCTATTCTAATGGGAAGAACCTATCAAAGAATATCATGGCAAACTCCTCCCACTCAATAGGACCTACCTCCATACCTCAGTCCTCTTTCTACTGCATAAACTTGGTGTAAGCTATATCCTAAAATTGATAGGTCTCTAACTATGCACTCTCACTCAAAGTGATGCACATAATGTCTTTCACTTTCTAAACTATGTCAAAAAAAATTTGCGGGTCCTCTTCAGACTTGGATCCCAAAAAAAGGGGGATTCATCCAGGTGAAATCATGAATCCTAACTATAGCCATATTTTTCTCTAGATTATCTAGGGTAAAAGCTTGTCGGATGTTCTGAGAAGCAACTAAATTAGATAAGGTAGTAAAAGTAGCCCTGAATATAGGATGAGAGACATGCTCATTCAGGGGATCTTCCTGAATAGGCGGTGGTGCGGGCTGATCCCCATTCCTTCTTTCATTATTTTTTCTAGGAGGCATTATCTGTAAATGGAATGAAAGATGAGTTAGGAAGAAAGTTTAAATAGGGAATCATTCTTTTTCACATGACATGAACACTGAAAGAAGGGAAACTTTCTAAAAATATTTCATAGCCTCTTGTCCATAAATATGGACCCCTTCTCACCCATGCACAAGACTCTACTTATCGCGGCTTTCAGACTCCCTAGGATACTCTAAGACCTTAGGCTCTGATACCAAGTCTTGTCATAACCCAAGGCTACCCCCTAGTCGGAACAACAGTGCTTAAGGTCATAAGTGACCACAAATTAATCCATGAGCAGCAACCTCCTATGAGCACTGAATATAATAGCACTGATATAACATATGCAGAAAATAAATAATAAATTACTGTAAAACTGGATATTGATACACGAATTAAAATATGTTTGAAATATCTGATAATAACTGATAATATAGAAATGACTGACTGTCTAACTAAGTCTCTAAAAGCCTGTAAACTAACTGAAGAGTAGATGGTATAGACCCTAAACTAACTCCAACTGACTGAGCATATGAAAATATAGAAATAACTTAAATAAAAAAATTATGTCCTCAATAGATGAGGACTCACCACTACTATTTCTGAATGTTGATGAACTATCTAAGAGTGGTCAGAAAATTAAGTGTCAGAACCTATGTTATAAGACAACATAGCGCAAAGAAAAGTATGCGGTCAGTACTTTGAATATACTAGTATATGAGATGAGGACTGGCTGAAATACATGGGAATAACTAAACATAAATAGATGATTATATAAAGTTTGTGAATGCAATACCAAGTATAAATATATTTCTAAAATATTCAGTACGTTGAATAACTAAAATCGGTATAACTGAATAACTGAGTTTCTGTAAGCTCTGTCAACCAAACCTAGAATTGAAATACATCAAATACTGTACTGAGACTCTGGGAGGTATCATCTAACCAATATTCCCCAATCTGAGTGAATTGGGGTCCAACCTGTAAACCCAGATGGAAAGGTATCAGTACCGTGTCACGGGTGCTAACACTAGTTATGTTGATCCACTAAATTAGTGTCTCGAAGGACTAGGGAGTCAGTCTTAAACTAGCAGGTGACCCCTAAGAGAATGTCACTCCTAAACTAGCAGGTGACATCTCATAATCCAACACTGGCTATGTAGTTCTTTAACTTAGGGATTGCTACTAAGAACCCAGTCCTAAATGACGGGTGAGCCCCCAACCCTAGGTCCACTCGGTGCTAAATCCTACTCCCAACTTGACTGACGCTGGTACTAAACTGAGATGATTTAGATACAACTGAACATACAACTATCATTGCTCATCATGGTTGATCATAACAACTAACTGAATGATAATACTCATGGTTCAACTGAAATCATTTCTGAGATACTGAAATCATGTAAAACAACTAGGTATCAGGTTTTCATAACATACCAGTACTGAATGATTATAAAATACAATAACAAACTTGAAATACTATAGCATGAAATCATAATTCAAAGAACCAAAACATGAGCATTTCATCAAATATGTAATAATCACAAAGTTGGACATGGAAATTCCTTAAACACAAGGAAAACAACAAGATTACATGGCTAAATTCATAACTTGAGGGTTAATCCTAAAATCAATGGATCATGACATGGGAATTACAACACTTGGAGCATGATATGACTCATTCTACTTGAAAACACTTGTGACCATAATTTGAAATCGAATTAACAAAAGATTCATAGATTTATTTCATCAAGAACAGGTATAAACTCATAAATTAAACCAAAAGAGAATTTTGGGCTCCATGGGTGAAAGGGACCTATGGATGAAAATCCCACATACCTCACTAGATGAATTCTTGAAGATTCCTTAAGAATTTCTTAAACTTGAAGCTTAAATTCCTTGATTTCTTGTAAAAGAGTTAGGATTTGTTCTTGGGGAGAAAGGGGTTTTTTCTTGAGAGGATTTGTGAGTAAAAGGGAAAATAATTCTCCTTGAGAGTCCTAAATTTATGTTACGGACAAATTGGGTGAAGGGAATTGACCTAAATACCCTTAAAAAGTAAATAAACAAAATTGAGCGGAATAGGTAGGGGGCGATGCGGGCCTTGGAGCGGCGGAATACCCCGTCAATGCCCGTCTTATGCTAACGGTCTAGAGGGGGCGATGCCTACCTATACCGGTGGTTCTTATGTTTTGGTTTCCCCAGCACACCCCTACACTCGTCTAAAAATTTTGAAACTCACCTGAGACATACATTGAACGACCCCGATCATGAATTAACTCAAAAATTAATGTCTCAAGGTCGGGAAGACCAAAATAAAAATCATCAAAGTCTAGGGGTCTTGAAAAGGACTAAGTCCTCAACACTTAGTGAAATTTTCAAGTCATGAACCCCTTTGAACTTATAACTGAGAGTTGAATTGAGCTAGGATCTTACGGGGTATTAAATTCCACCTGCAAGCATCTTATTCCTTCAAAACCATCTTTACTCTAAACTTTTATGTTGGTCGGGAAAAATTTGATCCACATTTACTCCTTTTATCTACAAACAAGAGAAAAATAATTGGTCAAACAAGAGAAGAACAAAAAGAACATTACAATTGATATCAACATAATTTAAAAAATGGGTAACATAAAATTTAATAAATACAATATATTACAACAAGCATTCCAATAGATGACTCATCTATTACAATAGGTTGCATATTAGTTACAATAGATGACTGATATATTGCAACAGATGGGTCATCTATTTGAATAAATCAAACCAGCCTTACTACTAGTTTGATTTCTTCAAATAGGTGATCCATCCGTTGCAACAGATGGGTCATCTATTGTAAGAGATATTTGGATTTATTCCAACAGCTGATTCATCAGTTGCAACAGATGGGGAATCTATTGGAAAACCTATTTTAATATCTTCTACCACATGTTCCAACACCAACAACATCATCGACAACCAAGAAATAGCATCATATATTCTAACACCATCAACAACACCAATACAACCAACAATATCAACAACAAAGAAACAAACAAAAAACAAACACAAAAAAAATAATACTGCCAATAAGGCTTTTTAAGTTCTCCCAACAGATGACTTTTTTTTGTATATTTTAATAAAAATAACAGTACATTTATTCAAGACTTAAAAGACAACTTTCCTTCAATTTTCTCAATAAATAGGATATGGGGAATGGGGAAATAAATAAAAACAACAGATGTACATAACTAATTAAAATAACATGAAAAGAAGAAGATGAGAAGGCAATAATAATAGTGAACCACACCTGCCATATCAAAAGTAAAGGTATCAAAACTAAATTTTGTCAAGAAAAGATATAGATCAGTTGAAATTCGAACAAAACCTCAGGAAAAAAGAGGAGAGAAAAGAGAGAAAAAGGAAACGGTTGGGATTACCCTAAAGAGGAGGGAAAGAGAAAAAAAAAGATGAATTATTTTATGGTTGAAGGAGAGATAATTCTAGAGATAGGTTTAAATATTCATCAAATTAATAATTTATGGTGGTGAAATGCTTTGAGGAGAATGATAAGATGGTGATGTGACATTGAAAAGACAAGATAAGACAACTCAAGGAGGAGATTTTTGAGTTATTCAACAAATATTTTACCACCTTAGTAATTTTCTTTTTTATTTTGAACAGAAAATTACTTTAAAATAAAAAAGATTTTAAAACAGATAAGTTATATGTTGGAACAGATATCAATATTTGTTGGAAAATTTCTAATAGATCAGTCATCTAGTGCAACAAATGAAAATGTCTATTTGATAATTTACAATAGATAAGTCATCTATTGCAACAGATTTCTTTATCTGTTTGATAATTTCCAAAAGAAAAGTCATTTGTTCCAATAGATGGGTATGTATATTTGATAATGACCAACAGACAAGTCATCTATTGCAACAGGTTGAACATCTGTTTTAATAGATGTCTATAATTATTTGATAATTTTTAACAAATGTGTCATCTGTTGCAACAGGTTAGTCCTGAAATAATTCAAATCAAATAAATATTTGAAATATCTAAATTGATTTAGCTACAATTAGGGATGAGTTCATAGGTTCAACTATAATTTCAATTGAGTCATTATAATTGCATGATATTGGTATTGTGTTCGTCCTGACCTGAGTCATCTGTTAATCAACTTGAGTTGAAATGATTTGTATTAAATTATTATTTGAAATATATAAATTGACTTAGATATAATTAAGGATGAGTTAATAGGTTTAACTATAATTTTAATTGAGTCATTATAATTGCATGTTGTTGGTATTGTGTTCGTACTGATTTGAGTCATCAATTGATCAATTTGAGTTGAAATGATTCATATTAAATCATTGTTTGAATTATCTAAATTGATTTATCTATAATTAGGGATGAGTTAATATGTTCAACTATAATTTCAATTGAAATATTGCAATTGCATCATGTTTGTACTACGGTCGTCCTAACCTGAGTCATCAATTGATCTATTTGAGTTGAAATAATTCACATCAAGCCATTGTATGAAATATATAAATTTATTTAGTCATAATTAGGGATGAGTCCATAGGTCCAACTACAATTTCAATTGAGTCATTGGAATTACATAATGTTAGTATTGCATTCATCCTGACCTAAGACACCATCAGAGCTATTAAGGATAACTACGATGGAGGGAACAATCGGGTGAGGACGGCGAGAGGAGACTCTAAACATTTTTTGATTGAGATAGGGTTGCATCAGGGATCACTCTTAGTCCATTCTTGTTTGCATTGGTAATAGACGTGTTGACGTGGAGTATTCAGGGTGAGGTACCTTAGTATATGTTATTCACGAATGATGTAGTGTTGATTGATAAGACGCGGGAGGGTGTGAATGAGAAATTGGAGATTTGGAGGCAAACCCTGGAATCTAAGGGGTTCAGGTTGAGTAGGTCCAAGATGGAGTATATGGAATGCAAGTTTAGTGACTTGAGGCAGAAGGACGAAGTGGTGGTAAGGTTGGATTCTCAGGAGGTTTGTAAGAGGGATAGTTTTAAATATCTTGGTTCTATGATCTAGGAAATAGTGATATTGATGAGAATGTCTCTAAACATATTGGATAAGATTGGATGAATTAGAGGTTTTCCTTAAGAATATTGTATGATAAGGAGCCTTTTTAGCTTAAACTCAAATTTTACAGAGTGGCAGTCCGTTCGTCCATGTTGTATAGAGCGAAGTTTTGCCCGGTCAACGAATTCCACATTCAAAAATTAAAGGTGGTGGACATGAAAATGTTGCACTGGATGTATGGGCTTACTAGAGGGGATAGAGTTAGAAAGGAGATTATCTGAGAGAAGGTGGGAATGGCTTCGGTGGAGGAGAATATGTGGAAAGAAAGGCTGAGATTGGTTGGGCATGTGATGAGGAGGAGCACGGATGCCCCTGTCCGTAGGTGTGAGAGGTTATCCTTGGACGAATTCAGGAGGAGTAGAGGTAGGCTAAAGAAATACTGGAGGAAGGTGATTAGACATGACATGGAGCAACTTCAGCTTACTGAGGACATGACCTTAGATAGAAAGGTGTGGAGCTCGCGGATAAGGGTAGAAGGCTAGTGTGGATGTGTGAGTTCTAGATAGTAGTTAGGAGAGCCCTTGTCTAGCCAGGTTAGTAATCCTAGGACTATGTTCATAGGTAGGAGACTCTAGCCAGGAGAGGTTGGGTGGGTGGGTTTCTGTGGGATTGTGAGTGTATGTTACTACTAGGTGGATGTCCTATTTCTTATTTCTTACTTCCTATTTCATATTTCATATTTTGTATTGCTTGCATCTCTCCTATTTTGTATTTCTCTGATCTTTATTTGTATTATTCCTCATTCATTATTTATGTTATGCTATCCATCATACTTCATGTTTTTATTAAGACATTATTTACTATTCTTTGTCCTTAGACAGGGGTCTATCAGAAATAGCCTCTCTACTTCTTCGAAGGTAGCGGTATGGACTGCGTACATTTTACCCTCCCCAAACCCCACTTTATGGGAATAAATTGGGTTTGTTATTGTTGTTGTATTTAGCTACAATTAGATTGATTTCATATGTTCAACTACAATTTCAATTGAGTCATTGCAATTGCATAATGTTGGTATTTCGTTAGTCTTGACCTGAGTCATTAATTGATCAATTTAAGTTGAAATAATTCATATCAAGCCATTGTTTGAAATACCTAAATTGATTTAGCTACAATTAGGGATGAGTTCATAGGTTTAACTATAATTTTAATTTTTTTCATTACAATGGCATGATATTGGTATTGTGTTCGTCCTAACCTAAGTCATCAATTGATCAATTTGAGTTGAAATAATTCATATCAAACCATTATTTGAAATATCTAAATTAATTTAACTATAATTAGGGATGATTTCATAGGTTCAACTACAATTTTAATTGAGTCATTACAATTGCATGATGTTAGTATTGTGTTCGTCCTAACCTGAGTCATCAATTGATTAATTTGAGTTGAAATGATTTATATCAAGCCATTGTTTGAAATATCTAAATTGATTTAGCTATGATTAGGGATAATTTCATAGGTTCAACTTTAAATTCAATTGAGTCATTGTAATTGCATGATGTTAGTATTGCATTAGTCCTGACTTGAGTCATTAATTGATCAATTTGAGTTGAAACGATTCATATCAAGCTATTATTTAAAAAATCTACATTGATTTAGATATAATTAGGGATGATTTCATAGGTTCAACTATAATTTCAATTGAGTTGTTGCAATTACATGATGTTTGTATTGCGTTCGTCCTGACCTGAGTCATCAATAGATTAATTTGAGTTAAAATGATTAATATTAAACCATTGTTAAGTTAATATTAAATTCATTAATGTTCCAATTGAACTTAATAACTAAAAACTAATTTTAGTAAAATTTATTATGAAATAGTTAAAATTTATCTCTTTAAAAAAATTAATTAAGATCAATTAGGACCAAATTAACATTTCAAAACTTGTAATTCTTTTCCAAAATACAAATCAACCGACACAAATCAACCATTTTTGGGAAAAAGCATTTCATCATTTCAAATCTCAAGTTCTCTCTCAACAATACAAACAATAACTACTCAATATATTGCTCAACCCCTCACAACAAATCGATTTTCTTCGCATTTTTTACCATATAGTTGTTATTTTTGACTTTTTTTTTGCTTGTATCAATCATTTCCTCTCTCTTCGTAGGTAATAGAGTTCGAGAAGATTTCTATATTTATTTTTTCTAAAAATTAGGTCTTTTTAGTTAATGATGAAAAAGAAGATTTTTAGTTGTATTAGCTTCGAGAATAGGTTTATAATTTTGAGTTTTGATGCTAAAAAACATAGGAAGAACCCGATAAAACCCTAATTTTTACCAAAGTATTCTGTTGACTATCACAGTATTATTGGATGATGTTTATGGTGTTGTTGGTGGTTGGTGGTGGTGTTCGTATTATTGGACTTGGTGGTCGTGTTGTTGGTGGTGGTGTTGGTATTAGTGATGGTGTTGGTATTGGTAATGGTGTTGGTATTGGTAATTATGGTTGTGTTGGTATTAGTGGTGGTGTTGGTATTGGTGGTATTGGTGGTGTTGGTGGGGTTAGTTTGTTAGTATTGGTGATGGTGTTAGTATTAGTGGTGTTGGTATTGGTGGTGTTGGTGGTGTTGGTGGTGTTAGTATTATTGATAGTTGTGGAATTGGTGTTGGTGTTGGTATTGCTGGTGTTGGTGGTGGTGGTGGTGGTGTTAATATTAGTGGTGTTGGTGATGGTATTGGTATTGGTGGTGTTGGTGGTATTGGTGTTAATGGTGTTAGTGTTGGTATTAGTGGTGTTGGTGGTGGTGCTGGTACTGATGGTGTTGTTGGTGTTAGTGTTGATGGTGTTGGTGTTGGTATTGGTATTGGTATTGGTGGTCCATCTGTTGCAACAGGTGGAACATCTATTGGGTGATATTAAAATAGGTCTTTAAACAGATTCCCCATCTGTTGCAACAAATGTTTCATCTATTACCATAAAACAAACTAGTAGCAAGACTGTATTGATCTCCTCCAACAGGTTGTTCATCTGTTGTAACAAATGGTGCATCTGTTGTAACAGATGATTTATCTATTCCAACTGATGGGGTTATTTATTGGAATATTTTTTATAATGTGATGTATAAAAATTTATTTAATTTTGTCTTACCCTTTCTTAAAAACTATGTAGACATCAATTGTAATGTATTTTTGTTTTTCTCTTATTTGTAGGTAAAAGATGTCTCCTAAAAGAAAAGAAACTAAAAGTGGATCAACTTCTGACCACCTAACAAAAAAGTCTAGAGTACGGATGGATTCAGAGGAGTTTCTTAAACAATCTCAGTCAGGAAAAAGTGAATCTGAGAAAATTTATGAAAATAATATTAAGGGAGGTGGGGAATGGTCTGTAGAAGGTGGTGAGGAAAATAAAAGTAAGGAGGAAGAACAAAAAGATAAACAAAAAGAGGAGGAAGTGAAAAGTGAGAAAGATGACGATGATCAACATGATGATAATACATCACCAATGGGATATGAATTAATATCGAAATCCCAGCATGATCCTATCAAAACTATTAGTATTGATAGGTTTCAAGTTGAGAGACCGATAGATAACCCTGCAAAACTAACTGGTGATTTTGTAGTTAAATCTTAATTGGGGAAACCTTTTGATGAATTTAGGAATACTACGAAGAAGGAAAAACTAGAGGAATTTTTCTAAGAAGAGCTTCTTTGGACACTTTCTTAAGCTACCTGAGGACAACAATGCCCGTATCCACAAGAGCATGGTATATGGTTTTCTCAAGCGCATGATCAAGTACGTAGGGGTGATAAAGATTTGAAGGAAAGGGGAAAAATAATAGATGAAATTTGGATCAACTACTGTGGCATGCCAGTTTTTTTTGGCATGAAAGAGTTTTCCATAGTGACAGGCTTGAGATGCGATCATCGAAAAGAACCTCTCATTAAGGAAACACCCCGTAAAAAGTCCAAGGAAAGCAGGACAGCCAAACCACAACCATCAAATAAAGGCAAGACATTTTCTAAGAGACTACCCACCAAAACAAACAAATGCACGAAAAAAATAGATGGGTTATTGGACATTGCTGGACGTGGATGCAAAGCCATGATTTTGTTAAAAGATCTCAAGGATGATTCTATACCAAAGAAGTATAAGGAGTAATTGTGCTTAGTTTGGTTTTCCCATTCCTTTATATTGGCAAAAGACATCTACAAAGTCATAGAAGATGATTTGTTGGAGCTTGCTGAGGATTTTGAGAAATACAACAATTATCCCTGGGGATATGACAGCTACAAGTTGACTATTAAATATTTATTAACAAAGCTATCCCCAAAGACGATCATCTTATACGGCTTTCCTTGGGCTTTCATGGTAAGTTTAATCACTATTTACTTACTCCTGCATTAGTTTATATTGAATAATTATTATGACTTTTTTTGTTTGCTTCTTGTTTATATTTTTTAGGCTTGGGAATTTAAAGTCATTCATCCTCTCAGAAAGCAGGTCAAGGATTACCCGGATGAGGTTTCTCATCCAAGGATTCTTAGGTGGTTGGCTGCAAAGAGTAATACAATAATTAATGTGGTTGGTATCTTTAACCCTCTGGATGATGCAGTAAGTCATCTTTCAAGTAAAGTAAAATAATTTAACTCAAAGAAAGATATTGAAATAAATGATTTATATGTTGCAATAGATGGATCATTTGGTGCCATTTATCATAACAGATTACCCATCTGGTGCAACAGATTGGTAATATGTTGCAATAGATAAGTTATTTTTACAATAGATTACCCATTTGTTACTTGTTTTGGTTCTCTGTACCCATCTATTGCAACTTATACAACAGATAGGTAATATGATACAACGGACGGTTAATCTGTTGTCACATATAAATCATCTATTGTAATAAGTAGTCTATGTTAAAATATTACGTAACTAACTGCAAATTATTATTTGATTTAAATGTGTCTACCCTTTTTTGGGGTTGTGACCCATGGATCGTACCTACTCAGCAAGAGTTGGAGATGACTTCTTTTAAAACTCTAGGTCTTATTGATATAATAGCAGACATAACGGTGGAGTTAATAAAGAAGGAATTGGCTGGAGAACCAACCATAAGACGAGCAGTTAGGCAAGGTCAGCCTCATGTTGAGGCTCTTTATCACCAACCTGCTCAACAGATCTGGGTGCTACTTCTGGGGTGTCGTTGGTGGAGTTGTTGATATTGGTGGCAGCCATGTTGATGCTTATGCTGCTACCAGTCATGATGATGAGCATGTTTATGCTTAAGAAGAAAATAAATATTATTGAAATCACCCCTTAAGTGGTCCCTTTCACCCTTGTAGTGGCCCTTCTCACCCCTCTCCACCCTCATGTTCTCATTACAAATGCAAAGAGTGCATGGACATACAGGATAAACTCTTTGAAAAAATAGATGTTTTTGCTACTGATGTTGAGGAATTGAAATCCAAGAGAGGTGTCACACCATCCAAGAAGGTGAGTGAGCCATGCACTCCCACAGTGGAGGTTAGGAAGAAGAAAAAAGCAATTAGACATATACTCTCAGTTATGAAACCAAAAAAAAATTGTAACTCATCCTCCAAAAGTTGATGAAGTTCAGGGACCATTGAAGAAGGGGACATATACGCGGAACATGATGCCTAACATAAAGTTGTTCTGACAAAGACCATAAATTCTAAGCAACACATAAAAACCTTCACCATGAATGCCTTTTCCCTCCAAGACTTCAAGAAAATGACCAATATGGATGTGTGGTATGTGGACACGGTAAGTTTACTTTTCCTAAACTAGTCTTCTAATCTACTCCATGAAGAAGAAACTAGGCAGCTGATGTGTCATATGTTGCAACCACTGGTATTCTGGTGCAACTGGGGATTTATTTATTGCAACAGATTATCCATTTGTTGCATAAGTTGCATTAGATGGGTAATCTGTTAACACATTCAGAGAACCTTGTGAAACAGATGGACCATCTATTGCATATTTCCACTTTTTTTTCTCTTTTAAAATTACTAAACTATTTAAAAATTATCTTCTTTTATCATAGTATGTTGATGAAATTCTTTACCTCATGAGGGGCAGACAATTAGCATACTCAGATGCTTATGATGCTGCTGATAGGATAATGGACCTCAACTTCTATAAAAATTTTAAAAATAGGTATGATGAACTCATTCATCTAGGGTCAACTCCTGGTGGACCGGGATTAGATTTGTTAGTTTCTAGATTCAAATGGGATGAAGATATGATTAAATATGTCAGAAAGAAGAGGCCATATACACACAGAAAGGAATAGATCAAGGAAAAGAGAATTCTTGCAGTCATGAACGTGGAAATAAAATATTTTTTGGCTCATGAGGTACTACTCAATCGGGGAATGATGAAGGTTTATGATTGAAACCTACCTTTCTTCGACGAGGCCGACTTTTTTAACAATATGCAACCATTATTGGACTTGTTCCCTAACTTGTTGAGGCATAGTAAACTGGTGAATCATTTGCCAGAGAAAGTGTTGAATGAAAAATAGAATTTTAAAGGTTGAAAAAAGGACAAAGACCTTCCAAAAAATCAAACTGGGTGTCGCGTTCCGGTTGTACGCTCTTTCACCTATCAAATGTTTGTTAACCGGTACAGAAATTACCAACCCAACAACCTTTCTATGAAACAACACTGTTTCAAGGATGCAAGAGGTTTAGGCTTACGGGGTAATAATTAAAAGGTTGGAGCCTTGTATGTAAAAGAAGAAAATATTGAAATACAAACACCATGAAAAATTTTATGTCAAGTAACTTTACATGTAATGACCAACCTATTGCAACAGATGACCAACCTATTGCAACAGATAGTTTATCTATTGTAATAGATAGTCTATCTATCCTAAGAGATAGTTTATCTGTTGCAATAAGTTGGTCATCTATTGCATTATTCAGATGCTTATATCTAAGTCTATCTGTTGCAACAGATAGGTCATCTATTAGAACAAATTAAAATGGTAGGAAGACTTGTTTGATAATTTCCAACAGAAGACCTATATGTTGCAACATATATCTAATTATGTTTGATAATTTCTAACATATATGCCATCTTTTGCAATAGATCCATTATTTGTTGCAATAGTTAAATCTATTATTCCATTTCAATTAATAAGGATAAAATAAAATTCATAGATAAAATAAAATAAATCAAAGCCTTCAAAAATTAAATGAAATAAATCAACAAATAAATGAAATACAAAAAATTGTTATGGGTACAAATGATCTACTCAACAAATAACTCAACAATGTAAGTTTTGATGCCACCAATTCCTAAGGAGAGGTTATCACTTTGAAAGACTTAATATATAAGGATATACTGAATATTGACAAGTTGTTCTTCATCCGGTGCTATGGAATTCGGCTTTGATCATCATGGTTCTTTAATGTCACTTGCATATGGTGTCTGAGCTTTTTCTTTTTCGTATTTTCATACAAGAGTATCATATCTTTTATGGAGTAATCTGGCATCGAGTCCATTATTTGGTACTTCTAATTGATCGCTCAAATACTCGGCGTAAGTGGCAATAAAAAGACTGCAATCCTTGCATTTGTAAAAATCAGATAATGCACATCTCGCAATTGTAAAATTTATGAAATGAAACTAAATCATGATACCTACAGGCTACCAATTGTTTTTGAGAAATTCCTTCAACATATTCTACATCAAATGGATTACCCATTCTATCTGATATGATTCAATCGTCGACCAATCAGTACGAACTTTTTCATCCAAATAGCCACTTATATCAAGGTAAGTAGGCAATATTTTGACCAGCTTTTGTATCTCAGATGATGGCCCAGAATGTCGCCTTCCCGACATTGAGTCTTAAGCTCGAATGCGCCTCTCTTTTAAAATAACGACAGCTAACACCCAATGGAATTCTTCACCACAATTGATTGGGATGTACACTTTGTCGACCAAATGTCAAGGTAAGCCAATTGGAATGCTAAAATCTTTGATGATGTTGATTAGGCACTCCTCATTTCGAGAAACTTTTGGCTGAATTTGACAATACCAATCGTAGGCATTATTGATGAAAACTTTGAACAAATAATTTCCTATCGTGTATCTGTATTGTTCTTATGTTTACAACTTGGCCTTCTTTGTGAAGTACTAAAAAATGACATCTATGTGTTGCATATATTATTAAACATTTCAGATTACGTGATAGTAAAATTAATACACAAATATAATTTAATAAAGTATTAATATTAAGATGTATGGCATTTATACCTTATCATTCCAGAAAGTTTGGGATTGTGACATTAAATAGAACCAATTCCTCATTCTGAGATGTGCAACAACAGAGCCAAACATAGCAGAACTAAGACCTGATTGGTTCACTTTGTAGTGATAGTCATTTTGTTTTCTACATGTTTTATATGTGTTAGTGTTATATTTTTACAAGAAGAATTGTATAAATAAATAATTTTAAACATGATTTATGTACCTGCCGACATGAAGCTTTAACAGCCCATCGGTAATCCATTCTGAATAATCATTGATCAACTTTGTTAGTTTTTATGAAGCCTTATCCTAGATATTGAACCCTTCAAACGGGTAATACTTTTATTTTTCCGGACAAACAAGCTTAACTTTTTCTTAATCTTTGGAAGAAGTTGATAGATTATCAACTATGATTTTATGTTTTTCAGTAGTAGCTTCTACTGTGACATCCACCTGAAAATCCAAAATTATTAATGATAATCACAGATATACTAAAAAATGAAAAAAGATAACTCATCTATTTTAGAAAATCAAACAGGTCTTCTTCCTGTTTTGATTTATACCAGTAGATGATCTATCTGTTGTAATAGATGGTTTATCTATTGGGACAAATTAAAATAGGAGGAAGAACTATATGATAATTTCCATCAGATGACCCATCTATTACAACATATGACTCATCTGTTTGGACAAACTAAAATAGTAGGAAGTCTTGATTTAATTTGTCCCAATAGATTCCCCATCTGTTGCAATAGATAGTTTATCTGTTGGGACAAACTAAAATATGAGAAAGACTTGTATGATAATTTTTAAAAAATGACCCATCTGTTGCAACATATGACTCATCTATTTAGACAAACTAAAACAGTAGAAAGTCTTGAATTAATTTGTCCCAACAGATTCCCCATCTATTACAGCAGATAGTTTATTTGTTGGTACAAGTTAAAATAATAGGAAGACCAGTTTAATTTGCTAAAATAGTCGAGACATATGTTGCAACAGATAATGCATTTGATGCAACAGGTTAGTCAACTGTTGCAACGGATATATATATATATATACTAGTCTAAAATACGTGCCACGCGCGTGTATCTCACTTCAATGAGTTCACTTTGATATTATTTTTAAAAATACCAAATTAATAAATAAATTAATGATTTAAACACATGCATTTGCCTCGCACATAGAGCCTTTGCTTATTTAAAATTAAAATTTAATTATTTCAATTAATTTCGAAATGTTAAATACTAAGAAAATAATAGATTAAAAATTTAGACCCTACAAAATTAAAATTATTTATTATACAAAGATTATTTGATATTGAATGAAATTATCAGAAGCTAAGTTGACAAGTAGTATGATTTTACTTAAACTTGGTTTCTAGCAAAACTACTATCTTTCAAATCTATTATTTATTAAGTCTTTAAAATCAAGCATCTTGTTTCTTATATTTTATTTTAAAATTTTAACAAAAGTGTAATGTAAATATGATTCATAAGTAAAAAATATCAAGTTCATATAAATCCTTGTTGAAAACATACGTAACAACCTGAAATAGTAGTAATCATGATCTCTTATTTCGAAAAGAAATTGAATTGGATGGTCATTACAAATTTTTTTCAAAATCATATTAAAAAGATTTAAAAAAAAAGAAATGATGAACTAAACAAATTAAAGAAAATATTATATATCACATGCTACAGAATAATAGCTTAAAGAACTCACGTTGTTAAGGAGCAATCAATCTCTATGGAAGATAAAAAAAAAAGTAGGATATTAATAAAGTTTTAAAGCTTTTTTTCTTATAGAATTCTAAAACTTTTTCATAAAAAAAAAAAATTAAATATGACAAATTTTAATTTTTTTTCCAAAAATTAAATAAACTAAAACCATAGGAATGAGGATTTTATCTTTTATTTTTGTCTTTTTTTTTTCATACTTGTATATACTTATTTTTTCTTAATTCAATTATAAAATTTTGTTCTTTAAATTAAGAAAATAGTCTTCCCGATTAAATTATAATTACACACAAACACTAATATATATTATAATATTAATAATATTAGATTCTTAAAAGATTTCAAAAATAAATGCCCTAGTTTAGCTTTTTTTCATTCTTTTACTTTCTTATTGTATCTTTAAAAAAAATTCTTATACATTCTTTTTGTGTCATTTTTGTGTTATAACAAAAGTGTCCAAAATTAAATTTTCTATATATTTTAGGATTTTTTAATTTTTAAATTATATTTTATTCTTACCGTATATTTGAAAACTTATATAAAGTAAATTTTTAATGAACATATAAATATTAAATATTATGATTTCTTGCTAAAATTTACAATCAAATCGAAAGACAAACAAATCAAAATTTTGACCCAAAACAAAAAAGATACGTGAGAGAAAAAAATAGACCTCTTTTTCCTATTCTTTTGCCTATTCTTTGGACCTATTTTATAATTTTTTTTATCAAATTTTTTTTAATTGGAAAATAATCTTTGTTATAGAAATTTAACCAAAATAGAAAACTTGTTGCCTATTTTTTTGGACGTTTTTTGCCTTTTCATTTTTTTAACGTCTTTTGTCTTTTTTAAAGGGACCAACCCTATTTTTATTGGAAAAGAATTTTTGTGTAGGAAAATAACCACAATAAGAAAACCTTCTTCATTTAAATTTTAATAAAATATTTAATATTCCTTGAAATGACTATTTTGTCTAAATCGGAGACTTTTAATGAAGGGCAAAAAGTTCAAATCACTTTTCTAAGGGTCTTCACACTTTTAATATATTATAGATATATTTATTTGATAATTTTCAACAGATGTGTTATTTTTTGAAATAGATATGTAGTTTGTTTGTTTGTTAGAACAGATAATATATATTCACCTTCTTCAGCTCATGTTGATCTCCTGTGGCCCTTGTACATTGATGAAAAATGCAAGACAAAGATAGAGGAGTTGCAATTTTGCTTTTTTTTATGCTTGATGATGCCTTAAAAATTTCTTTCCTTCTCCTCTTAGCCGCCTTAATCTCTAATGGAGTGTATGGATATGAAATCCTCTTCAATGGAATGACACCCCTCTTAGATGTCAATTCCTTTATAGAAGCAGTTAATGAATTAATATCATTAATCACTCCATCATATTTTGCCTTGTTGTCTTGACATTTGCCTGACGAACATCATCTAGGAGGGGAAAAATCTATAAAAACCAGTATGATCATAATCATAATGGTTTGTTATTTCAAAAATTGTAAGAGGAGCATCATTATTCCCAACAGCAGTACCACTATCACTATCAGCACAAACAGCTCAATCATTACTAACACCATCAATAACAACCAACCCACCCTCTAAAAAAAAAATTCTTATGATGGTTGTTGCTCCAAACAATTTCTTTTTAATTCTATCAATGACCTTAGGGTCCGATAAAGTTTGCACATATCGTTAAGTAAGAAAAAATGGCATCTTCAACTCTCGATTGGTCGGAACGAGCCACGGATGCTCAATCTAAAATAAATCAGTACATATATTAGAATAATCACTAAATCATTTTTAAAAATTATTAATTAAAACAAAAATTTAATTAGAATCAAAATTACTGCTTCCTTTGAAGGGTTGAAGAGATCAAGAAATTTTGCATTTTTATAAGTTTTGGCCAACAACCATCTCAGGATTCTTGGACATGAAGCTTCTTGCTAGTAGTTCACTTGTTGCCTCAAATAAGGAATGACTTCAAATTCCCAAGACTATAAAATAACGCCAACAAATCAAAAGTATTATTTAATAAAAAATAAATGAATCATAATAAAAAGAAATATTTATCATGAAAGCCCATAGAAAGCCTTATAAGTTGACTGCCTTTGGCATTAACAGAGTCAACAAATATTTGACAGTCATTTTAAAGTTTTCATAACCCCAAGAATTGTTGTTAAATTCCTCAAGATCCTCAGAGAGAGTTATTAAACCAAGTGCTATGTTGTTGTTAACCTCTCTCGTCCAAAGAATATTATGTACAAATCAAACCAAGCACAATGACTGCTTGTTCTTCTTTGAAAGTATTTTACCTTTCAACGCTTTTATCAAATTTTTATTTTTGAAGCTTGGACCAACAAGGGAAATAAAGTCATCATCATCACTTGACTTGCCTTTGCCTTTTTTGGGTGTGTGGGGTGCCTTTTTCAGTTAGAATAGGTATAATCTGAGAAGGAGAAGGAGGAGGATGAGGATAACATTTTAGTCCAGTAACTATGGCAAACTCCTTCTAACCAAAACAAATAGGCATGTCATAGTAATTTATCCACACCTCATCCATCTTATCTTATTTTTATACATAAACCTACGCTTGAGAAGATCATATACGATGGACATTTGGAAATGAGCATTGTTATCTTCGACAAATCAAGATATTGCCCAAAACAGTTATCCCTAAAATAAGCATCCAATTTTTGGTTTGAAGTATTTTTCTAAGGGCATCAAAAGATTTTCCCATGGTTAACTAATAAATCACTAGTTAAATTTGTGGCACCACCGCACTACATTCTCGTAGGATAACTATCAATGCTGACAGTTTTGACCAACTCTTCAGTGGAAGGGCTATTAGCATTTTGATCATCTCTTTTAAAAATTCCTCATCCCCATGTTCATTATATTTCACTTATGATTGAGATAACGCTTGTAAAGCAAGCTCATAGAGAGGTGGATGTAGCCTAGATGCTTCACTTGTTCCTTTACTTGGACTTGATTTGGTTTCTTTTCTTTTGGGAGCCATATTATCTAAAAATAATAGAAAATAAAAAAATATAACTGATTAATGATCATTAAAAAAAGATAACGGTAAATCTAACATGTACAACACAGTAAAATAACAGTTCTAACAGATCACATATTTTTTGTAACAGATGGGTTATCTATTGCAACATATAACTAACTTATTGCAATGGATTAGTAATTTATTGGAAACAATAAAAATAGATCACTCGTCTGTTGAAACAGATGACTGATCTGTACAACAGATTATTCATTTGTTGTAACATATGAATGACCTGATGGAAATGTTATTCTTTGCAATTTTGTTTAGATTTTTTCCAACAGAAGGGTCATCTGTCGCAATATATGAATGATCTATTAGAAGAAATCAAAGTCTTAGACATGTCATCTTGTTGGAATAGTTGATCGAATTTTATGCAACAGATTGTTCATTTATTGCATCAAATGGTTCATCTATTGTATCAGATGGTTCATCTGTTGCAAAAAAAACTGGTAGTAAGATTTTGTTCAATAGAACAACAATAATATCACCATTTAATATCAAATACAATATTTTTACCAAGAGCAACAAGAAATCAACCCAGCAACACCAACACAACACACACCAAAAACATTAATAGTGACCAAAAACACTAACATTGTTGTTTTATTTATACAAACATAAACAACAAAAAACAAACTTTAAAAAAATCAACAAATACCAACAAATCAAATTGGCAGTTAGACAACAAGAACTACAATAACAAGAAAAAATTATATTTCACTTCTAAAAGAGAAGAGAAGAAATATCAGAAATTAGGGTTTTCTTTAGTCCCCATTTTAAATTTAAGCAACAATTATTGAAATTGTAAATCAATACTAGAAGAGAAGTTAGCTCAAGTTTCTTTTTTTCTTCATAACTAAAAGGCCATAATTTTTTACCTGTCAAAGAAGAAAAGGGCCGATGAAGAACTCAAAATTATTGTCGTCGGAGAGCAATGCTATCACATCGATTGACGGTTGCAAGTTGAAAAGGAACTCGAAGCCCAACTATTTATTGTCAGAGGTTAAAGTCGTCGGGGATTGGAGGGAGAAATTTACAGAACTATTGGTTGGGAGAAGTTGAGAGAAACTATCGACAAAAAGGGGAGAGGGGAGAGAGACAGTTAAGTTGGAAATGAGGTGGTATGGTTGATTTGTATTTTTGAAAATATTAGAAAGTTTTAAAAATATTAATCAAGTTCACAATTAACTTAATTAAGTTTCCTAATTATATTTTACCCTTTAAGTGGGTCAATGTCATAAATTCCATAATGAAGACTTACAAGACACCCTTTCGTTTTCTCAAGTTAGTTCTGATACATAAGATGCTTATGTATATCAATATTTAGTTATATATATTAATAATTAAAATTTAAAAGAAAAAAATTATTAAAAAATCAAAAAAGAACAATTAAGGAGCAAACTAGTGAAATTTATGTTATTTATCAAAAAAATAACCATAGATATTTTTTTCTTTTTTCCTGGTAAGTAGGATATTATATTATATTAGCATCATAGCAAAAAGTCTACAAAGAGTCATTTGGCAGTGCTGCCACCATAGTATCTGCACATTGTGCATTATTTACAAACCATTCGTTAACACTAAACACCATACTAGTAGGAATATTTACAGATGTACTAGGTGGAGAAAAACGCAAAGTCTTCACACACCTAGTAACAAAATCTCCTCTTTTGTCAGCACCCAAAATGATAAGAAGACCTGTGGAGGAGTCCAAAACATAGTAGTGTCCATAACTAAATCTGCAGTAGCTAGAATGAATGGTTGTGAAGTAGAGATATCTCTTTTTTCTGGGCTATCAGCTAGTTAGTTCTTCTCTCTGTAGACATGGGGTAGAGCTGGTCTATCCAGTAGCCGGAGGAGGTACCTGCAATCATCTAACAAAGAGGAGAAGTTAGTATCTATGTCTGCACTATTTAAAATGGTGGATAGGTGCTTTGCATCCACGTTTATTTATAGAGGTTTGAGACCATACTTCAAAGCCAGATGCATACCAAGAAACAAAGCTTGGATTTCAAGTTGCATCATATTTTTTATAGCTATTCGAGCAAAGAAACCCAATATCCAATTCCCCGAGCTATTGCTAAAAACTCCACCCAATCCTCATATTTTAGGTTGGGGGAGAGGGTAGCATCATTGTTAAGCATTAGACAGCCCGACACAGGAGGATTCCATTTAACATACATGTTAAAGGAGTTAGTGTTGTTGTGAGAGTCAGCATCTAGATACCAGTACTCATTTGACAGAGTTATAGCACTGTTCGAGCAAGGTTTGGTATAGGTGTGCTTTGTTAACAAAAGGTTATTTCAATGGGTCCATATATTACATAAACTATAAGGGAGTATGATTTGCAAAGAAACCCCAATAGTGGTTCGATCTGACCATTTAGAATTGTGAGACAGACAATTGGTAAAAGAGGTATGCGTGTCTTATGGAGGAGACTATAGTTGTAAGCTGCTGAATATTTTTAGATCATCCCAGAACTGACCAAGTGCTCCACATGAAGAGAACAAATGGGGAATATTTTTTGGTTCACCTCTATGGCAGAGTTTGTATTCAGGTGACTAAAGATAAGAAATATGGTGAAGATAGGATGAAGTTGGGAGCCTATTTCATACTAATATCCACAAGAAATGTTTTATTTTAGGAGGAATGTTTAGCCTCCAAATCCAAGAAAAGTCCCAGCTATTAGCACTATCTTTGTTCATATTATTCATAAGACTATAACAAGTACGGGTAGTGAAAATACCTGTATAGGTTAGTCCCCACCCAATTCGATCGTAACTCTTGGAAAATAGAGAAAAATGGACCTCTTGAATTTGGCTTAAAATGGATTGAGGGAGATCAAAAGGTAGGGCAGACATATTTCATATGTTGTTTGACCTATAATCTGAGATGTTTTTGCATCCTCGTGCAAGGTCAAAGGTCCGTGTATAAGAGATCTCAGGGTAATACTAGTCTATATCCAAGGTTGATTCCAGAAATTTATGTATTTGCCATTATCAGGATGCCATATTAGCCCTCGTTGACAGTATTTCCAACCTATTTGCAAGCTTTTCCATGTGGGAGAAGTGCTCGAGGGGAATATATACTTGTTCCTGAGTAAGGTTTCCCAAATAGAAGCTTGTTCATGAAAAAGTCGCCATGTTGTGGATGCCAGCATTGCGTTATTTTTTTTGTTATGCTTTGTATTCCCAGGCCCCCGTCCTTTTTAAGCATTGTTATAGCAACCATTTGACCAAATTTATTTTCTTATAGGTCTGGGTAGTTCCCCAGAGAAAATCCCTCTCATATTTTTCCATTTTTTTGGTAAGTCATACTGGGAGTTTATTAATCTACATAACTTGATTTGGTAAACTATTAAACACAAATTTGATAAGCGTAACCCATCATGCGGTAGAGAGAAATTTAGTTTTCCAGCCTGCAAGTCTACGTTTGAAATTTTCTAGCAAAAATTGATAGTCATTCATAACTTTCCTAGAGGTTGTTATAGAAAATCCTAGATATTTACCAAAGTTATCTCCTTCCCTGATTCAAAAAGAGTTGCAAACATGATTCTTATCCCTAGAGTTTGCATTACTTGAGAAGAATAAGCGAGATTTATTGTAATTTATTTTTTGCCCCGAAGTTGCACTAAACCTAACAAGGGTTTGTTAAATATTATTGCAAGATTAGCTAGTAATCTTGTTGCACAAAATGATAGCATCTGTAAACAAGAGATGAGAAATTGGAGGTCCTTTTGCAGAAGTTTTGATGGGTGCCCACAGACCTGTATCCACCTGCACCTCTTTCACTCTAGATAGCCTCTCCATACATAGTATAAATATGTAGGGGGGACAAAGGATCACCTTGCCGATATTCCTCTCGTAGGTTTGAAGAAAGGCAGGGTATCTCCATTGAGAAGAATTGAAATAGCAGGAGTGGTAATGTAAGACATGATCAGCTTCACCAGTTTGTTTTGAAACCTAAAGTATAGAAGAGTGTCTCGAATAAAAGACCATTCTAGTCAATCAAAGGCTTTCTCCAAATCAATTTTCATAAGAACATGAGAGGTTTTGCCTTTTGCTTGTTTAAAGTAATGAAGGATTTTATGGACAACTATAGCATTATCAACTGCCCGTCTATTTTTTAGAAAACTGTCCTGAGTGGGTCATATTATTTTAGGGAGCAGAGGCTTGATTCTATTTACAATAATTTTTGTAATAATTTTGTAAATAGTATTGCATAGGCTAATTGGTCGAAACTGTGAAATAGTTGCAGCTCCCGAGATTTTAGGTATCAAGCACAAGTGGGTAATGTTAATACAGTCAGGGATGGCGTAGGTGGAAAAAAACTTCAGAGAAAAAAATTAACAAATAACTCCCCTTCTAGATTGAAGAAATACTGGTAGAAAAAAGGGTGCAAGCCATCAGGACCTGGTGCTTTAAAAGGTTTGAATGAAAAAATTGCATCTGTGACCTCCTTTCTAGTAACAACATTTTCTAAGCACGGGGCTATATCCGGAGGCACAAGGTGGGAGCTTGCTAAGAGTTGAGGCCTAAGAGAGTGATTTAACTCTGTGAAGTACAGAGAATGATAAAAATTGTTTATGTGACTTTTAATCTGCCCTTCCTCAACTAACCAATTGCCTACGTCATCCCTAAGTCTAGTTATACGGTTTCTACACCTCCTTTGAATAGTAGACATATGAAAAAATTTCGTATTAGCATCCCCACTATTCAAACAAAGAATTCTATATTTTAGCTTCTAGATTCTTCTTCCATAATGAGAATTTCTTGATAGTCTCTCTGCAGATCATGTTCTAAACTATGAAGGGAGATGCTAGTTGAGTAATGAGGGGATTTCTGGAGGCCATCAATTCAGGATAGAAGTCTTTTTTTTTAAGCAAAAATATTACCAAATACATGTGTTGGGTTCTATGTGTGTGTTTTGAATGGAAAATGGAGGGAATTAAGTGGAAGAGAAAATTGAGTTTACACCAAAATGGAAAGTGTGCTCAAAATAGGAAAGTTTACTAAAATTCCCCCACATCGGTGGGAGAAAGAAGATTTAAAGTGTTTATATTGTGAAACACATTTCCACATGCTAAGTGAGGTAAGAAATAAGTGATGCCTCGCGCCGTCATCTTCGATCGCTCGGCTCGGCTTTGGTTTCGGCTTCAGCTTCAGATTTGGATTTGGATTTGAATTTGGAAAATGATCAATTGATGAGATATATTTTTTTGGACAAATTTTATTTGACAGAATTAAAGAAATTCAGTCTGAAACAATGTTCGATACTCCATTTATACATAAATGCAGTAACAGATGTAATGAACCGATGCACTGTTTTCTGAACTGGTGCATTATTTTGAAATGCCATGCAGAAAGGAAGTATTGTTTCGAAAGAGATGCAATCCTTTAACGAAATGACACACTGTTTCACGTGAAATGGTATGTCTGTTCTAAAATACACAGTCTTTGGATGAACAAACATGAATTTTCAAAAAAGGCACACCTCTAAAGTAAACCATTGCCACTTTTCAGAAGAGGCATGTTATGGCTATATAAACCTTCTTTGATTTACAAGTTTGATATACAAAAATTTCCAGAATAAAAAACTCTTCTTCTCTTAAAAATATTCTGTGTGATTATTCAAATCGTTGAGTGGATTCGTGGAATCCAATTATTTGAAGTACCGTTATAATTAGATTGAAGGCCATTTTATCCTGGGAGAAAAATTCCATAACCTCGGGTACAGTGAGGGAAATTATTCCTTAAGGACACTCCGTGAACTCGGGGGACTTGGTTTAAAATTTCTATTTCATCTATTTTCTGATATCTAATACACTTCTTGGATAGATTAGTAATAATCTTGTGTTGAAGGTGTTAAAGAACTTCAAAACTATTCTTGTTCATACATGAACTTGTTTTGAAGTTGTTGTTGTATTAAATACAGATTCTAGTACCCGTAGAAGGAAAATAACAATCTTAAGGAATAAATTCAGAATCTGTATTTCTTGTTTTTGGAGATTAAAGTTTTAAGCTTTCTACTCCGTTTGAATTTAACTAGTTATTAGAAGACATAAAATCCCCATCACAAGTTTAGAATTTACTCGATTGACAATTGGAAGTCATAAAAACTTCATTGTTAACTAGAAACAAGAAGAAGAATTTAAAGTTGCTTAACTTTATAAGTAGTATTCTGAAAATACTAAATATTATTGTCTTGTGATGACAGAAAAAATGACTAACAAAAGTCAAATACAAGATGCGGCTACGATTGTGGGGGAAACTAGTATTACCTCAATAAGTCGAGCAAATGATCTGCAACCAATGGCACCTGCGGAGAAGTTCAGAAAATTTTCGGGCATTGACTTTAAGCGATAGCAGCAAAAGATGTTCTTCTACCTCAAAACACTATGCCTTCAAAAGTTCACTAGTGAGGATGCTCTTGGGGTGCCCGAGGAAACCTCGGACAAAGAGCATTTCATGATTGTAGAAGCTTGGAAGCACTCGGACTTCCTTTGCAGGAATTATATATTGAGTGGTATCCAAGACGATCTCTACAATATTTACAGTAGAACTAAGACATCGAAGGAATTGTGGGGGGTACTAGAACGAAAATACAAGACAGAGAATACAGGAATTAAGAAATTCTTTGTTGCAAGGTTCCTGGACTTTAAAATAATAGATATCAAATAGGTTGTCTCTCAAGTGCAAGAATTGCAAGTAATCATCCATGATCTCCTAGCGGAAGGTATATCTTTGAAAAATACCTTAGTTGAACAACTTGAAAAAGTTCTTAATACTCACATAAGTTGTTTTGTAGGTTTGATTGTAAATGATGCTTTCCAAGTAACAGCGATAATTGAGAAGCTACCACCAATGTGAAAAGACTTCAAAAACTACTTGAAGCATAAATGCAAGGAGATGACTGTCGAAGATCTTATTTTTTGACTGCGTATTGAAGAGGATAATAAAGCTGCCGAGAGAAGGTCAAAAGGAAATTTTGCAATTAATGGAGCACATATTGTGAAATATGATCATAACAATTCTAAGAAAAGAAAGAAAGTTGAACAAGGAAGAAATCAACCCAAGAAGAAATTCAAGGGAAAATGCTTCAATTATGGCAAGATTGGCCACAATTCCATGAATTGCCGTGCCTCGAAGAAAGGCAAGAAAAAAGATCAAGCAAATATGATTGAATCCAACAAAGAATGCAATGATCTGTGTGCTATGTTCTCAAAAATCAACTTGGTGAGGAATACTCGCAAATGGTGGATGGATTCTAGTGCCACCCGCCATGTATATGCCAATAAAGAGTTATTTTTGTCATTCGCTCCGGCTCAAGTAGAAGAAATGATCTACATGGCTAACTCCGCTACTGCTAAGATAGAAGGAACATGAAAAATATGCTTGAAAATGACTTTAGTAAAGGTCTTGACACTTAACAATGTCTTGTATGTTTTGAAGTTACACAGGAATTTAATTTCTATTTCACTTGTAGAAAAGAACGGATTCAAATGTGTAACCATTTTTGAAAAAATTATAATTAGCAAAGGAGAAATATATGTAGGAAAAGGCTATCTCACCGAGGGACTTTATAAGATGATTGTAATGAATGTTGAAATAAATAAAAGTTTAAATTTTTCTTATTTGCTTGAGTCTTATGATTTATGGCATGAACGTTTAGGCTATGTTACTTACAAAACGTTACGAAAACTGATTAACTTAGAAGTTTTGCCAAACTTTGAGTGCAATAAATCAAAGTATGCAAAACATCCTTATAAATCCGTTGAAAGGAATTCCAATCTTTTAGACTTAGTACACACTGACATTTGTGATAAGAAGTCAACACCATCACGTGGTGGGAAAGTATTTCATAACTTTTATTGACGATAGCACTAGATATTGTTATGTCTATTTGCTAAATAGTAAGGATGAAGCAATAGATGCGTTTAGGAAATATAAAACTGAAGTTGAAAATCAGTTAGATAAAAAGATAAAAATGATAAAAAGTGATAGGGACGGAGAATATGAATCTCTTTTCACCGAAATATGTGTAGATAATGGAATTGTCCATCAAACTACGGCTCTGTATTCACCTCAATCTAACGGAATTGCGGAAAGGAAAAAACAAACTTTGAAGGAAATGATGAATGTCTTGCTTATAAGTTCTGGTTTACCGCAAAACTTATGGGGGGAGGCTATCCTTACATCCAATCATATACTCAACAGAGTTCCCCATAGTAAGACACAATCAATTCCTTATGAAAAATAGAAAGGAAGGAAACCCAACTTGAAATATTTCAAAGTGTGGGGTTGTCTAGCCAAGGTCCAAATTCCTATGCCTAAAAGGGTTAAGATAGGACCTAAAATGGTGGACTGCATGTTCATAGGATATGCTAAAAGTAGTAAAGCATGTTGATTTTTGGTTCATAAATCCAAACATCCGGATATTAATGAAAATATAGTAATTGAATTAGACAATGTTGAATTCTTTGAAAATATTTATTCGTATAAAACTAGACATGAACAGTCTAGTGGGGGGTTTAAACGACCTCGAGATGAACCAAATGAGAATGTACATAATGAATAAAATACAATACGTAGTACACGTCAAAGAACATCTACTTCGTTTGGATCGGATTTTGTAACATTTCTCTTAGAAAATGAGCCTCAAACATTTAAAGAAATGATGTCATCTTCGGACATATCCTTTTGAAAAGAGGCAGTAAATAGTAAGACTGATTCAATCTTAAGCAACCATACATGGAAATTGGTTGATCTTCCTCCCAAAAATAAACCTTTAGGTTCTAAATAAATCTTCAAAAAAAAGATAAAAACATATGGTACATTGACAAACACAAGGCAAGACTTGTAGTAAAAGGATTCAAATAAAAAGAAGGACTTGATTACTTCGATACATACTCGCCAGTAACAAGGATAACATCGATTCGAATGTTAATTGCCTTAGCTGCAGTATATGGCCTTGAAATCCATCAAATAGATGTGAAAACTATTTTCCTATATGGAGAATTGGAGGAAGAAATATAATGGAATAGCCTGAGGGTTTTGTGGTTCCAGGAAAGGAAAATAAGGTGTGTAAACTTATTAAGTCATTTTATGGACTAAAGCAAGAACCTAAACAATGGCATGCAAAGTTTGACCAAACCATGTTGGCAAACGGGTTCAACATAAATGAATATGATAAATGTGTTTATATTAAAGACACTCCGAATCACCAAGTCATTGTTTGTTTATATGTGGATGATATGTTGATCATCAGCAGAGACATTTCTAACATAAATGCAACAAAATGAATGCTCAAGAGCAAGTTTGATATGAAAGACCTTGGAGTTACAGATGTGATCTTAGGTATAAGAATCCATAGAACTCCACAAAGTTTGGCATTGTCACAGTCTCACTATATCGAAAAAGTACTTGACAAATTTAAGTATATGGAATTCGGGATTGCCAAGACTCCATTGGATGTGAGTTTTGCACTTCGAAAGAATAAAGATGAAAGTGACTCACAATTGGAGTACGCAAGAGTATTGGAATATTTAATGTATATAATAAATTATACACGACCAGACATAGCTTGCGCTATTAGTAAATTGAGTTGGTACATGAGTAATCCCAACAAAACTCATTGGATGGCAATGAAAAGAGTTTTGGTGTATCTTAAATACACTCAAGACTATTTCTTGCATTATAATAAATATCCTTACTTGAAGGATATAGTGATGCAAATTGGATCACCGGATCGAATAAAGTAAAATCCACAAGTGGATATGTATTTACTATCGATGGTGGAGCAATCTCTTGGAAATCATCCAAACAGACTTGTATTGCTCGCTCTACAATGGAATCTGAATTTATCACATTGGATAAAGCCGGTGAAGAAGCAGAATGGCTCCGAAATTTCTTGGAAGATATTCCTTATTGGCCCAAACCAGTGGCACCATTATGTATACAATGTGATAGCCAAACGGCAATAGGTAGGGCAGGGAGCATAATGTATAACGATAAATCTCATCACATACGACGGAGACATAATACCATTAGGGAACTTCTCTCTAGTGGAATTATCACTGTTGACTATGTAAAGTCAAAAGATAATATGTAGGATCCACTTACAAAAGGCCTATCTAGAGAAGGAGTGGAAAGAACATCCAAGGGAATAGGTTTAAGGCCTAGGACAAGTCAGCATGGCAGTAACTCTACCTAGCTGACTGGAAATCCCAAGAGCTAGGTTCAAGGAGATCAAACAAAGTTGTGTTTGATAGGTTCAACAATGTCAGTTACCCAAACCATTCTCATGATGTAGACAATGTATCGTAAACTAGGATAAGACTTAAGGTGAAAAGTCTTTTAATGATTAGCTAAATTTGGCAGATTTGACCAAATAGTTTAAGTTATAGGATTGAACGTTTAGAAATCACCTATGTGAGGGCGAAGTGGAAGCCGTTTCAAGGAGAATGTTAGTAAAGGCCTATTCTCTAAGATCTCATGAAACCGGGACGTGTTCATGGCTGAAAAGAACAAAATAGTGAGAGCCATAAATGGTAAAAGGATGGTTGTGTGACATGTGTTGTCTAGGTGTACATTAAATCTTGACGGTTCAAAGATATCAAATCTACCGATTGACCGAGTGTATCCGATGCATGTTCACTGCAGAAAGTTCAAAGGGAAACCCACTTATCCAGATACAATCAGTATTTGCTTGATGATCACATACTTGTCTGTAAAGTTTTTTGAAAAATAGTCATTCCCCATTCATTTGGGGGATTGTTGGGTTCTATGTGTGTGTTTTGAATGGAAAATGGAGGGAATTAAGTGGAAGAGAAAATTCAGTTTACACCAAAATGGAAAGTTTTCTCAAAATAGGAAAGCTTACTAAAATTCTCCCACATTGGTGGGAGAAAAACTCTTTAAAGTATTTATATTGTAAAACACATTTCCACATGCTAAGTGAGGCAAGAAATAAGAGATGCCTCACACCTTCGTCGTCGCTCTCTCGGCTCGACTTCGGATTTGGTTTCAGATTTGGATTTGGATTTGGATTTGGAAAATGATCGATCGATGAGATCTATCTTTTTGGACTAAGTTTATTTGACAAAATTAAAGAAATTCAGCCCGAAACAGTATTTGATACTCAATTTATACATGCATGCAGTAACAGATGCAGGGAACTGGTGCATTATTTTGAAATGTCATACAGAAAATGAAGTGCTGTTTTGAAAGGGATGCAACCCTTCAACAAAATGAAACACTGTTTCATGTGAAATGGTATGTCTGTTCTGAAAGACATAGTCTTTGGATGAACAAACATGAATTTTTAGAAAAGGTACATCTCTAAAGTGAACCATTGCCACTTTTCAGAATAGGCATGTTATGGCTATATAAACCTTCTTTGATCCACAGGTTTGATATACGAAAATTTCCAGAATGAAAAAACTCTTCTTCTCTTAAAAATATTCTGTGTGAGTATTCAAATCGTTGAGTGCATTTGTGGAATCCAATTATTTGAGGTACCGCTATAATTGGATTGAAGGTCATTTTATCCTGGGAGGAAAATTCCATAACCTCGGGTATAGTGAGGGAAATTATTCCTTAAGGACACTCCGTGACTCGGGGGACTTGGTCTAAAATTTTTGTTTCGTCTATTTTCTAATCTAACACACTTCTTCGATAGATTAGTAATAATCTTGTGTTGAAGGTGTTAAAGAACTTCAAAACTGTTCTTGTTCATACATGAACTTGTTATGAAGTTGTTGTTGTATTAATACAGATTCTAGTACCCGTAGAAGAAAAATAACAACATATTTTTTCCAAAGCTGGATATTTTCTTTAAACAACTGAATAGCTAGAAGAAGGCAGTTACTCGACTCCTCCTAAGCTATAGAGATGACATTAGGAAAGTCCAGATGCGTAGCCCAGATACTTTACAATCTAAAGGGTTTATTAGGAATGGGATTACTAGATTTTAATTTAAACAACAGGGGTGAGTGATCCGATTGGACTCTTGGAAGGTGAATGATGGACGCTTCAGAATAAAGGTTGAGCCAATCATAGATAGATACCTTTTTCAGTCATCTTAAACAATGGTTTTCTTTTATTAGAATCAATAACTTGTTATGAGCAAAAATTTTGGCCATTTCGAACTGAAACAGTTGGTGATGTGAAAAACTATGGGGCCTTATTACAAGGTTCCGTGTAGGCATAATGATCTTCCACGCGGGCTGCCAATCAAAATCAACAGTAAAAACAAAAAAAACAAAAGAATTGAATAGGTATTTAGATTAAGTTGGAATAACTCATCATTTAACCCTTACTTTTAAGTCCAACAAGTGAGGTTTTTAATGTGTTGTTAGAAAGTTATAATACTTACTGACTTGATTCCGCGATGATAATGACTTCCTCTACTTATTTTTTTACTCACTCTTCAAAAAGAAATGAATTAATATGTTTTTAGTTATACGATTAGTAAATTTTTATTTATCAAAATCATTTCATAATTTTATTCACGATACCCTCAATATATGAAATGTATGATTAACAAACTGGGGGGTTTGGGCCACAGGTGACAAAAGAGTTTTAAAATGAGGTGTAGGTGACACAAGTCTTAATTATTAGTTGGAGGTGACAATTACTTTATTATGTATTAAGAAAGTTGGGAAAGTTTTAAAATAACCCACATGTTTTTAAATTTACACTTTGATCCCAATGTATACCTAAAATAACGGAAAACAGAGGGAAAAAAAGGTGTTTTTCTCTCTTCTCATCCATTGTTTTTTTCTCTCTCTCTTAGCGATTTTTGTTGTTAATTGTTTCTGTTGCTTTATGTATCATCTTCTGCTTCATCTTCTTCTTGTCGACCATTTGTTGTTATTGTTGTTGGTACAGCACTACTGCTGCGATCTGACCAATTTCTTAGGTTAAATTTTGTTTACTACATCACTTTCCACTTTGGCATTACTTCATAGGTTACTTTGGTAAGTAAAATTATGATTTTTATTCGTATTTGTCATATGGGTACACTTCTATTTTTCTAACAATGGATAGAACCTCAATTATGAATCCAGCACAAGTGCCCATAATTTAAACAGATCAATTATCTGGTGCATCAGATGAGTAATCTGTTGCATCAGACTATTTATCTGTTGCATCATCGTATTATCTATTGCATCAGACGTATTATCTGTTGTATCAGGATGTTTATCTGTTGCACCAGACTAATTATCTGTTGCATCAGAATATTTATCTGTTGCACCAGACTAATTATTTGTTGCAACGAATGATTAATCTGTTTGAAATAACACAAATCAACCCCTGCCACAAACCCAACAAATAAATCTTGCTATTGCTACTGGATTCTAAATTATTCCTTTTTACGTCGAATCGTCGAAATGTTTGTTGAGAAGATCGTAGATAGAATGAAAATTAAATATGGATTAAAATGTCAAAGATCAAACATAATTTATTTATTAAACAAATAAAAATACATATAATAGACTAAAAGAAAAATAATAGTCTAATTATTATTATTATTATCAGCATCATCATTGCCAGCCAGCCAATCTTCAACCGGAAGTAGCAAGGCCCTCCTCAGCCTGGGTATCTCGCGGAGAATTCTTGTTCTAACTCTTCTCAATTCCCATTGAAGATCATGAAGTTGATTCCAAAGTTCATTCACAGCGTCTTGCAGAAAAGCAACGTCCCACACTGGGTCAGCCATAATCTTATCTTCTAAAGTGTAATATGAAAGAAGAGAAGAAATAAATAAATAGAGTGTGTATTTGAATGAATGATTGAGTAAGGGCGGACCTATTTATAGAGGATTGAATTTGAATGAAAGGCAAAAAGGTGTGACTATTCACCTCCATACATTAATTAAATTTTTTATTAAATTAAGAAAATAAATATTGTGATATAAGTCATGACTTTTCAGATTATTATTATTAATTAGTCTTTCGAAGAACCTTTTTTATTGAGTTGTGGCAACAGATTCTATATCTGTTGCATCAGATAACACATCTATGACAACTGATATATTATCTGTTGCAACAAATATAAAATATGTTGTATCAGATAACATATCTGTTGCAACATATAATATAATTGTTCACCTCCATTTATTAATTATATTTTTTATTAATGTGAAAAGTAATGAATTAATTAAATTAAGAAATATTGAGATAAGTCATGACTTTTCAGATTATTATTATTAATTAATTCTTTCCAAGAACTGCTTTTATTGAGTTGTGACTCGATATAGGTTGCATCAGATAAATCATTTGTGACATCATATATATCATCTGTTGCAACCATAGTGAACCTATTGCATCAGATAATTTAATTGTTGCAACATATAATCTACTTTTTTTAAAAAAAAATAACTATATCATCATATCATTAATCCAAATTTGCTTACTTTTTTATTTTATGAATAAAAAAATACCTTTTCAAATTCTTTAATAAAATAATAATCATTTTATTATATAATAAATAATTTAAAAAATAAATTCAAAAACAAAAATGGTAAAAAGTCACGATCAGTTATTAAAATTGTGGTTATAAATTATGTTTATTATTTATTTCCTTATTATTTATTTACGAAACATTTTTCATATTGAATAATCAAAACTCTGAGTCATGTCTTTCTCTTTTCACCCTCTCAATAACAACAATAGCCTTTTTTTATTAATAACTGCCAGGTGCAACATATGATCGATCTGTCGTAGCAGATTAACCTCTAACTGTTGACACAAATTTTTTCTCTATCCCTACCACCAACCGTCGACATGTTGAGAACAAGGAATAAACAGAATGATTATTATAAAATACTAAATAAAATTAAAAATTCAAAGTCGACAACAAAATGAAATGAATGTTCATAGATTTTTGAATCCCTTGGGTAGATTTGATATACAAAAGGAGAAAAATAATCGCTAAAATAAAAAATATTACCTAATTATTATTACTACTATTATTATTATTGTCAATCAGACATCTTTCATTCATCTGGAAGCCTTGCTCCGAAGTCATCCAAATATCTCTTTGTAGTTCATCAATCAAACTGTCTTTGAAGTTCACGCAAGGACTCGATATGAATATTCTTGTACGAATCTGGATCATCCATTTTTGTAAGGAGGGACCTATTTATAAATTATTGTATCTCGGAAAGAAAAGAAAATTGCTTTAAAATAAATCTAACAGATGGGTAATCTTTTACAAAATATATTCTTTCTGTTAGATAACTTACAACATACTGGCAATATTTTTACAATAGATGTATATATCTATTTGATTTCTGCAATAGGTTGATCACTGTCATAACAGATGTCTCCAATTGATTAACAATATAAATAGATATGTCATCTGTTGCAACAAGCTAGTCATCTGTTTATTCAATTTAAGCCATAGATGGGCTAGGAAGAATAAAGTGTGTACAGATGGATCTACTATCATATGTATGGGAGTTAAGTATGTATTACTGATAAGGTTATCAGGAAAACACACACAAAGTACAATGTTTTTGTGAATGCAGTTTTTAACCGATTAGGCATTGATCATTCAAACAAGATCCTGCATTGTACCGTTAAGTTTGATGGGTTCAAAATTGATAAGGCTGAGGACCTCATGAAGATGGTGCAGATACCCTGTTACGAATTACTGATGGTTGGTGCTCGTGTTTATGCATGTCAAGTTTTGAGAAGGGATCAATATTTGTCGTCACTGCAGAGAACCAATAGTGATTGGACTTAACTTTAAGTGTGCATTGGACCCTTAGAGAGCCCTCGAAGCCTTGCACTGCATCAAACAAGAATGGAAAACCAATATAGTTATTGCCCTGGTTAAAATTTATATGGTTGGGTTGCTCGCTCGGGTTGATGATTATATGCCAGAAGGTGCGGTAGGAGAATATTTCTGAGGGAAAATAGGTTGTTGATGGAAGACTATATCATCTGGGATCTAATTGAATAAAAGACACAGGGTAGAAAGTAACTTCTAATGAATCTAGCCGATGGAATTATCTTAACAGATGTAAAATCTGAATCAAGTGCAAATATGAAAGTGTATCCGGTAATATAATTTTATCTGTTGTGTCTTTGAAAGAAAAACAATGCAGATGGACACTTTGCTAGGGAGATGCATGGTCGGGATTATCACCTAGGTAGAAAATAGGATAAGACCAACAAACCAGCCTTATAGGCATCGAGGGTAGAAATGATGTTCTACAAGTATAGAAAACTTACGCCAATAATAACTGCAGTGAAAATAAGAAAACTAAGCGAAGGCAGCAATTTTTGAATTTTAAATTTCATCCCATGCCTTCTTGTTTGTGTTTCCGATTAGGTCCACTGCTGTTGACCTGATCGGAACCACAAACGAGATTGAAAGGAAAATAGAGTATCATTGCTTATTAGCAATATGGTTATAATTGATTGTGTTTTCTTGCCTTGACATGCTTTCAAAATTCCTTGGAGAAGATCATATGCTTGTTGTAGTATGTGAATCCTGATAATTTTCAATCTTGCCTCCTGTTTGTTGATTCTATATTCAAGATGGTCATTACCATCTTCGAAGTTGGTAAGGCGTTCCCCGTCTCTTGTGAGCTCGATCAGGAACACTACCTTTAAAGTTGTGGCATTCTAGAAGCCCTTCAGAACACTTTCTCTTTAGAAGCTTTAAAGGATACATGGAGGGTCGCTGTGTTTGTTTTAGGTCAAAATGTGTTGATGCACGTTGAAGATGTGGTCCCAACAGTTGAACAACACACTTTTATCGAGCGTTGCTCCATGCATCTTGCTCAACCAATTTGATAAATTAGTAAGCATGGAGTTACGTAGCATGTGATCTAAATTGGCTCTACCAAGCCTATCAAATGTTACATAACTCCAAGCTCATTACCTTATCAAAACAATATGCCCGAGTTAGTGCACAAATCGAATGAGCTCAATCTCTAAGCCTTTCTATTGATTGCTCTTCTACAATATAGATGACAAGATATTTGCAATGCAAAAGTCTATACCATCGCCAGACATAATTGTCTGGGAACATATCTGGCGACGATGTAGACTTTTGCATAGCAGATATCATGTCATCTATATTGGAGAAGAGCAATCAGCAGAAAGGCTGAGAGATTGAACTTGTTTGATTTGTGCACTAACTCGGTCATATTTTTTTGATAGAGTAATGAGCTTAGAGTTACGTAACATTTGATAGGCTTGGTAGAGCCGATTTAGATCACACGCTACGTAACTCCATGCTTACTAATTTATCAAATTGGTTGAGCAAGATGCATGGAGCAACGCTAGATAAAAGTATGTTGTTCAACTTTTGGGACCACATCTTCAACGTAAATCAACACATTTTTACCCAAAACAAACGTATAGACCCTCCATGTATCCTTTAAGTCTTCTGAAGAAAGTATTCTGAAGGGCTTCTAGAATGCCACAACTTTGAAGGTAGTGTTCCTGATCGATCTCACAAGAGATGAGGAACTCTTTACCAACTTCGAAGAGGGAAATGACCAGCTTGAAAACAGAATCAACAAGCTGGAGGCAAGCTTGAAAATTATCAGGATTCACATACCACAGCAAGCATCTGATCTTCTCCAAGGAATGTTGAAACAATATCAAGGCAAGAAAACACAATCAATTATAACCATATTGCTAAGGAAGCAATGATACTCTATTTTCCTTTCAATCTCGTTTATGGTTCCGATCAGGTCAACGACAGTGGACCTGATCGGAAACACAAACAAGAAGGCATGGGATGAAATTTAAAATTCAGAAATTTCCCGCCTTAGCTTAGATTCCTTATTTTAACTGCAGTTGTTGTTGGCATAAGTTTTCTAGACTTGTTGTACATCATTTCTACCCTCGATGCCCGTGAGGCTTCTTTGTTGGTCTTTTTCTATTTTCTATCTAGGTGATAATCCCGACCACGCAGCTCCCTAGCAAAGTGTCCATATGTATTATTTTTCTTTTAGAGACACAACAGATGAAATTACATTACCGAATACACTTTCATATTTGCACTTGATTCAGATCTCGCATCTGTTAAGATAATTTCACCGGCCAGATTCGTTAGAAGTTACTTTCTACCCTATGTCACTTCTTCAATTAGCTCTCAGATGATATAGTCTTCCATCAACCATCCATTTTCCTTCGAAAGCATTCTCCTACTGAATATTCTGGCATAAAATCATCACCCCGAGAGAGCAACCCAGCCATATAAATTTTGGCCAGGGCAATAAATATATTGGTTTTCCGTTCTTATTAGATGTAGTGCTATGTTTTGAAGGCCCTCTAAGGGTTCAATACACCCTAAAAGATAGTCCAATCGCTATTGAATCTCTTTACAATGACACAAAAATTAGATCCCTTCATAATTCTTAAAAAATAAACATGAGAAACAACCGACATTAAATCTTAACAGGCTATCAGAACCATATTCATGGTCCCTCAGCCTTATCAGTTCGGACCTACCAAACTTAACTGTAAAATTACAGACATCTTTTTTGAACGATCTATGACTAATCAGTAAAAACATCATTCACAAAATTAGAGCACTATATGTGTGTTTCCACAATAACATTATCAGTAATACATATCTCCCACATATGAAGTGGTTCCATCTACAAGCAGCTTATTTCTCCGATCCCATCTTTACTGCAGCCTCTTGAGATATTCCGTTAAAAGTTGATCAACTGTCAGTTCCTTATATCTACAAAGAAGAGGAAAAAATTGATGTCACAAAAAGAACATTGTCCATCTGTTGCATCAGATGTGGAGTCTGTTGCAATAGATGTGGAGTCTGTTGCAACAAATATGGAGTCTGATGGAATACATCAAACCAGCCTTTCTGGTGGTTTTATTTGTTCCAACAGTTTCTCCATTTGTTGCAACATCAACAACGACATAAACATCAACAAAAAAGAAACAACATTTGTTCCAACAACATCATCAACAATAAAGAAGCAACATCCTTTGTGCCAGAACCATCAATAACACCACAAGTTCCAACAACGCCAACCCCACCAACAACATCAATAACTGCATCAACAATAATGAAACAAACAAAATACATACAAAAATAAATGATACTGCCAATAAGGCTTTTAAACTTCTCCCAACAGATGACTTTTTTCTCATATTGTAATAAAAATTCTCGGATTATTTATTCAACACTTACAAGTTCCTTAAAAAAAATTAATAAATATGATAGGGGTAAATAGTAATTAAATAAAAAAATAGATATAAATAACATGCAAAGAAGAAGACGAGAATGAAAGAGCAATAATGAACCATACCTTAATATCAAAAAGGGGATCAAAATAGAAATTTAAGTCGAGGAAAGATATGGATGGGTTTAGATCCAAAAAGATCTTTATGAGAAGAGAAGAGAAAAGAGAAAAAAAAGGTTGTGACCCTAAAGAGGAGAGAGAGAAAAGATGAGAGTTGAATAAAATAAACTACAGCTGAAGAAAGAGATGAGATAATTTCTATAGATGTATTGTGTATGTAGACGTGGTTGTTTTCAATATTCGTTAATTAATATTCATTAATTTCATTAATAATTTGAGGGGCACGAGGAAGACTAAGACTACTGACATTGAAAAGACAAGACAAGACTGCTCAATGAACTCACTTTTGAGATATCCAAGAAATATTTTTTACCGCCTTTAGTAGTAAGTACTACTACTTGATATTATCTACTCGGACCAGAAGTTTGTAGCTTTAAAATTAAAAGAGATAAAAATATTTTCAAACAGACATGTCATCTATTGCAACATTTATAAATATTTGTTTAGAAATCTGAACAGCCCAGTTATCTGTTACAACAGATATAAATATCTATTTAAAAATCCCAAAAGCTCATTCATCTGTGACAACAGATGAAAATGTTCATTTGATAATTAATAAAATCAGATATGTCATCTGTTACAACAGATATAAATATTTTTTTGAAAATTTCCAACAGCTCAGTCATCTGTCACAACAGATGCAAATACCTATTTGATAATTAAATCAGATATGTCATCTGTTGTAACATATATGTACCTGTTTGAAAATTTTCAACAGCTTAGTCGTTTATTGCAACAGATTTCATAGCAATTGTTTTAGGTGGAAAAGGGATGAACGAGTCAGCTCGCAGGATCAACTACAAATCCAATCGAGTCTTTGCAATTGCATGGCGTTGGTATTGTGTTCATCCCGACCCAAGTCGTCAATTGATCACTCTAAGTTGAAATGAGTTCTCATCAACTCAATATTAGGATAGTGATAGTACCTAAGTTAATTTAGGTGGAACTAGGGATGAATGAGTGAGCTCACAGGGTCAACTATAAATCCAATCGAGTCTTTCCAATTGCATGGCATTGGTATTGCTTCATCCCGACCTGAGTCGTCGATTGATCACTCTAAGTTGAAATGAGTTCACATCAACTCAATATTAGGATAGTGATAGTAACTAAGTTGATTTAGGTGGAACTAGGGATGAATGAATGAGCTCGCAGGGGTCAACTATAAATCAAATCGAGTCTTTGCAATTGTATGGCGTTGGTATTGTGTTCATCCCGACTCGAGTCGTCGATCGATCACTCTGAGTTGAAATAAGTTCTCATCAACTCAATGTTAGGATAGTGATAGTACCTAAGTTGATTTAGGTGGAACTACGGATGAATGAGTGAGATCGCAGGGTCAACTATAAATCCAATCGAGTCTTTGCAATTGCATGGCGTTGGGTTTGCGTTCATTTCGACCCGAGTTGTTGATAGATCACTCTGAGTTGTACCGTTAAGTTTGATGGGTTTGAAATTAATAAGGATGAGGACCTCATGGAGATGGTGAAGATACCCTGTTATGAATTACTGACGGTTATTACTCGTGTTTATGCGTGTCAAGTTTTGAGAAAGGATCAATAGTTGTCGTCATTGTAGAGAACCAATAGCGATTGGACTTAAATTTAAGTGTGCATTGGACTCTAAGAACACCTTCGAAGCCTCGCACTGCATCAAACAAAAATGGAAAACCAATAAAAATTCCCCTAGCCCAAATTTATATGGTTGGGTTGCTCGCTCGGGGTGATGATTATATGCCAGAAGGTGCGGTAGGAGGATGCCTTCGAGGGAAAATGGGTGGTTGATAGAAGACTATATCATCAGAGAGCTAATTGAAGAAGAGACATAGGGTAGAAACTAACTTCTAACGAATCTGGCTGATGGAATTATCTTAAAAGATGTGAAGTTTGAATCAAGTGCAAATATAAAAGTGTATCCGATAATGTAATTTCGTCTGTTGTCTCTTTGAAAGAAAAATAATGCAGATAGACACTTTTCTAGGGAGCTGCATGATCGGGATTATCACCTATATAGAAAATAGGAGAAGACCAACAAAGCAGCCTCACGGGCATCGAGGGTTGAAATGATGTACAACAAGTCTAGAAAACTTATGCCAATAACAACTGTAGTTAAAATAAGAAATCAAAGCGAAGGCGGCAATTTTTGAATTTTAAATTTCATCCCATGCCTTCTTGTTTGTGTTTTTTATCAGGTCCACTGCCGTTGACCTGATTGGAACCACAAACGAGATTGAAAGGAAAATAGAGTATCATTACTTCCTTAGCAATATGGATTAATTGATTGTGTTTTCTTGCCTTAGCATGCTTTCAACATTCCTTGGAGAAGATCAGAAGCTTGTTGTAGTAGGTGAATCCCGATAATTTTCAAGCTTGCCTCCAGCTTGCTGATTCTGTATTCAAGCTGGTCGTTGCCGTCTTCGAAGTTGGTAAGGAGTTTCTCATCTCTTATGAGCTCGATTAGGGACACCACCTTCAGTGTTGTGGCACTTTAGGTGCCCTTTAGAACACTTTCTTTAGAAGCCTTAAAGGATACATGGAGGGTCGGTGTGTTTGTTTTAGGTCAAAATGTGTTGATTCACGTTGAAGATGTGGTCCCAACAGTTGAACAATACACTTTTATCTAGCGTTGCTCAATGCATCTTGATCAACCAATTTGATAAATTAATAAGCATGGAGTTACGTAACGTGTGATCTAAACCTACTCTACCAAGCCTATCAAATATTTACGTAACTTCAAGCTCATTACCCTATCAAAAAAATATAATTGAGTTAGTGCATAAAATAAATAAGCTCAATCTGTCAGCCTTTCTGCTAATCACTCTTCTCCAATATATATGACAAGATATCTGTTATGCAAAAGTCTACACCATCGCCAGACATGCTTTCCAGGGAGCAATTCTTCAGAAGGCATCAACAGATATCTTCTGAAGAATTGCTCCCTAGAAAGCATGTCTGGCAACAGTGTAGACTTTTTCATAGCAGATATCTTATCATCTATATTAGAGAAGAGCGATCGGCAGAAAAGATGAGAGATTGAGCTCATTTGATTTATGCACTAACTCGCTATTGAATCTCTTTACAATGACACCAAAATTAGATCCCTTCACAATTCTTGACAAATAAACATGAGCAACAACCGACATTAAATCTTAACAGGGTATCAGAACCATATTCATGGTCCCTCAGCCTTATCAGTTTGGACCTACCAAACTTAACTTTAAAATTGCAGATAACTTATTTGAATGATTTCAGAATAATTAGTAAAAACAACATTCATAAAATCAGTGCACTCTATGTGTATTTCCACGATAACATTATCAATAATACATAACTCCAATATATGAAGTGGTTCCATCTGCATGCAACTTATTACTCCGAACCCATCTTTACTGCAGCCTCTTGTGATGGTTCGGCAAAATTGATCAACTGTCATTTCCTTATATCTACAAAGAAGAGGATAAAAATTAATATCATAAAAAGAACATTATTCATCTGTTGCAACAGATGTGGAGTCTGTTGCAACAGATATGGAGTCTAATGGAATACATCAAACCAACCTTTCTGGTGGTTTGATTTGTTCCAACAGTTTCTCCATCTGTTGCAGCAACTTCAACAACAGCATAAACTACAAATAAAAAATAACAACAAAGAAACAAACAAAATACATATAAAAAAATGATACTGCCAATAAGGCTTTTAAACTTCTCCCAACAAATGACTTTTTTCGTATATTGTAATAAAAATTCTCGGTTTGTTTATTCAACACTTAAAAGTTCCTTCTAATTTTTTAAATAAATATGATATAGGTAAATAGTAATTAAAAAAACAGATGTAAATAACTTGCAAAGAAGAAAATGAGAATGAAAGAGAAATAATGAACCATACCTTAATGTCAAAAAGGGGATCAAAATAGCAATTTCAGTCAAAGAAAGATATGGTTCGGTTTAGATCCGAAAGTGTAATACCCCAATCATTTTTTAAGCCTAAATTCACCTTTTGAGTGGATATGTATGACTTTCAAAGTTATTGATGTCTAAACCATGTTTTATTTATCTAATTTATACTTTTTGTCATGTAGATCATTGAATAATCTTTTCATCGATACGAATTTCATCAAAATCCGACATCGGATGAGGGAGTTATGGCTGTTTTACTAAAATGTATCGGATCGCCCAGGTCTGACGGTCGACCTGGCAGAGTGTCAGGTCCTTGGTGGACCGTCATGTGTCCCGTAAATCCAAAGCAGTGACCCCTCTTCCTGTTCACCGTGTGACGGCCAAGATGGTGGACCATCAAAAAGTTGATGGGCCATCAAGGGGTCCGTCAGGTCGAGACAGAATGTCTCATTTCTGTCCTTCGAGTGATGGACGACTTGGTGGTCCATCAGTTTCCTGACGGACCATCACTTCGACCATCACGTCGAGTCAGAATATTCCAGTTTTGTCACTCGAGTGACGGACGATCTGGTGGACCATCAAGAGATTTGACGGACCTTCAGATCGACCGTCACAGGCCCCAATCAGCAAATTTCAGCTTTTTCAAAAGGGCATTTTGGTCATTTCCGCCCCATATAGTCTTATATATATATCCTAGTAGATAATAGCCATTCATTTTTCTCCATTCCTCTTCCAAGAAACATCTAGAAATTAGGGTTTCTTCCAAAACCCAAAAAAATCCAATCTTCTTCCAAGAAATTCAAGGATCTTCCATGGATTTCTCCAAGTTGTTCGAGAATTAAGTTCCCCAAGTCAAGGGCATCAATAATCTTGGTCTAACAGTGTGAGAAAGAAGTTCCAAACAAGTTTATACATTTCCAAAATCATAGTCTAAGGTATGTGGAGCTTGAACAAGAACACTTCTTTCGTTCTTGTTCCTAAAGATTTACTTTCTATTATTGATTTACATGATTTTGCAAGAGGGTTTACACCCAAGTTTCTTTACTTATGATTTATGAAATTTGAGTGGAATAAGTTTGATATTTATGATTATTTCACCATCATGTTTCTTAAATTGAGAATTTATTCCATGAGTTGTGTATTGTCATTATGTATTGATGATTTCTAAGCGATTTAAGACAAGTGTCATGAGTTATGCCTTTCCCTGAGAAATTTGACTCTTGAACATATATATCGGTATTTGAGATTGAAAGTCAAGATCGAGTCCTATGATATTTCCTTGAAGCTTTTGATATTTGAAAATGATTCAAAAAGCAAATGTACTTGATGTTGAGAAAGATTGTGTTGAGTTGAGTCGGGTTAGGAATCCACAAGATCTTTATGATTTGCAGATGAGATATATATATATATATATATGTTTTGGTCTTTAAAATAGACCCATTAGTTAATATTGATTAAGATGGATTTCCAAACGCGTTCTGAGCTGAGTCTGGGAGGAGTATTTAGCACCGAGTGGGAAATGTGGTATTTCCCCGAAACTACGTGCCACCGTAGGATTGATGTTGATAATTGTGGGCCAAAGGCCGAGTATGAGATTGTGATAACGAGATTGAGGTAATACTCCCTGGCAAGAGTACAACACCCCCGCCAATGTGGGGTGATGATAGGCGTATTTACACGCCTAAAGTACTATAATTTACCCATATTTTAGCTAAGTTTTGAGGACAAAATATATATTTCATGCACTTTTAGTCCTTTTTCCTGTAAGTGAGCTAACGAACATGATTAGCAAGTTTTCAGGTATAAATGATGCAGAATTCAGCATTTTATGGATAACTTGATGCCAAAGAAAGCTTCACGAAAGGAGGAAAGCAAAACTTGGACGCCAAGGACCAAAGGTGGCGCATGGAAAATCTGTCCCGGGCAAAAACAGCAATTCTAAAGACTTTGGGGACTAGCAGTAACTTATTAGGAGTAGGATAATGATGCAGTAACCCAGTAGGATTGGGTTAAGTAATGCAGTAGCTTAGTAGGAATAGGATAGGAGTATTATAAATACCCTATTCTGCTAGAGATTTTTATCATTCTTCCATTACTATTAACTCTGAAAACAATTCTTCTACTTTTAATTCTACTTTTTATTCATCTATTCAATTCTTAATTTCCACAATAAGAGAAACGTTACTCTTCAAGGGAGTTCACTCCAAAAAATGCCACACCACACCTTACTACACGAGATTTTTATTGTGGTATATTAATAATGTCTATTGTGATTTCCTTCGCACTCATGGGTAACTAAACTTCTCTATTGGTGTTATGGAAGCCATATGAGATACTATCTATTGCTATGAGTTTGTGAATTCGTGACATGTATGCTGCTTATATCATTATTCTCTTCATCTTAATCTAAATTCTTTGTGGTTGCAAACGCATAGAATACGCCAGTATAGCATTAACTTGTTTGAAAGAAAAGTTATATGTCTGGAAAAGAGATAATGTCAAGGTAATAGGGCACCAACCCCTGTTAAAAAGTTAGTGCCATAACTGGATTAACCTCTTGGAGAATTCGTACTGTTAGATACGCTTTAATATCGAAAGAGTTAAAGTGAAATAGTCCTTGTTAAGGTCGAAAGACGCCTGGATTTACCATCGAATACAATTCTCTATAAGCACATGCATGTCTGAATTCCGCACAACTCATAGCCAATAGAGACGTACAACTCATAAGGTGGACATAACCCCAACTTCTCAATTCTCATTGATCAAAAACCAACCAAGCAAACCATTTTTACTCCTTTATTTGCTGTTTTTATTACTTTGTTTACATTACTTACACGTTAAAATCCCCCCCTTTTTACAAGACTTGCTCCAAAAGTCTAGTAATCTTTGCTTACTCATTGACCGGCTATTCCCTGTGGGATCGATACCCAACCCAGTTGGGTTATATATTTAACAACGACCGCTTTACACTCTTATGAGAGCTGTAGATTGAGCGTTATCAAAAATTGGCGTCGTTGCCGGGGAATACGGTTGTCAACTAAGTTTGTGATAGTTACTAGACCCTTTGGTCAAAAGTTCTCAGATTTTACTTTTAGCTATTGTTTTTGTTCTATTCAGGTTCTATTGGCAGGATGGATGCACAACGTGACATTGACAGAAGGGCGGCTCAACAGGAGCAGGCTAGACTAGCTGCACTGGCAGTTGCTCAAGTGCATCAACAGAATATTGATAACCCAGGTCGGGCAACAAATCCTGATGATGAGGACCTGGGTGATGAGGAGATACTAAATCCTAGGCGTACTGATGAGGTGGAGGCACCTATGCATAGGAGAGATCGTCAAGCTAGAATGAGACCTGACCATCAAGTTGTGCAGGCTTCTTTTGATGATGATGATGACGATCTGGATGGAGATGGTGCTACAGGAGATATTATTCCTCCGCCCTTAGCACCTGGAGCAAAGTTCAATATCACTAGCACCATGATTCAGCTATTGCATCTCAAAGGTTTATTTGGTGGACTCGCAGGCGATGATCCGAATATGCACCTGATCAACTTCATCTCTACATACAAGTCATTCGACAATCCAGGAGTTGGATAGAATACAATTTGGCTGCACTTATTTCCATTGTCTCTATCTGGGGAGGCAACTCTATAGTTGAATGGACTGACTCCTGATTCTATCACCAATTGGAGATAATTGAAAGACGCTTTCCTAGAAAGATTCTTTCCGCCATCCAAGAGAGCACAGTTGAGAGATAAGATCATCAACTTCCGACAGCTTCCAACTGAAGCTCTCCACGAAATATGGGAGAGATTCAAGAAGAAGCTTATGTGGTGCCCAAACCATCATATGACCAATGTCCACTTGATGGAGATGTTATACAGGGCTTTTAAATCAGTGACTAAGCCAGTGGTGGATAATGCGGCTGGAGGGTCATTCATGGACCTTACTTTTCTCGAGGCAAGTGATATGCTAGATCGTATAACAAAGCAGAGTAGAGCTTGGCATACCAGGGATTCTGAGGTAGCAAGCTCTACCGTATCTGTTGGCATAACTGTAGAGCAGAGGCGTAGACAAGAGGAACGTGATCAAGATATGGCTCACATGAAAACGCAGATAGATCTTCTTATCAAGCACTTATTATCAGGGAAAACCAAAAAAGTCAAAGCAGTTGCATCAAAAGAACGAGACGAATCCGATTCAGAGGAAGAAGCCAACTACTTGAATAATCAAGTGGGTTTCCGAGGCAATGCCCAAGGAAACCAAGGTCGGATCTATTATGATAAATCTGGATACAAGGACTGCGATCAAGGTAGTTGGAAAAACAATACCGACAGAAGTGGTTTTTATGTTCCTCCTGGAAGACGTGATACTGCTGTATCTGGTTCTGGAAATATGTCCATGGAAGATATGATGGCTAAGCTACTGAAAGGAGTAGAGGCAACTAGCACAGGAGTAACTGAGGTAATAAATGATCTGTCCTCAATGAAGAAATTGGTTGACTCGTATTCTACTGCAATAAAATAGTTGGAGCAATAATTGAGTCAATTATCAGTGGCATTCAACCAAAAAAAGGCTGGAACACTACCCAGCGATACGGTCCAAAACCCAAGAAACGACGAATCATGCATGGCTATTACTACCCGGACTGGTAAAGTGTTGGAAAATCCATCCTAGGGTAAGCAGGTGGTTGATGATATAGCGGATAATATTATTGATGCAGAATGTGAAGAGGCCAAAGAAGCTGAAGAGTGTGTTCATGACGTCACCCCTATATGTTTGCATCCTGAAAAGATTGATAGTTGGAAGCAAGGTACAAAGAAAGTGGTAGAGAAAACTATTCCCCTTCCACCACCACCTTTTCCGCAGAGACTGAAGAAGAAAGATAATGATACCAGGTTCATTAAATTCATGACTATGTTGAAGCAACTGACTATTAATGTTCCTTTGGTGGAAGCGCTAGAGCAGATGCCTGGATACGCTAAATTCATGAAGGACCTTTTAACAAAGAAGCGAGCAGTAAGCTATGAGCCGGCAGATAATATTCATCATTGCAGTGCAATTGCCACAAGGTCCTTAGTACAGAAGAAGGCAGACCCTAGTGCTTTCACTATTCCTTGCACGGTGGATCTATGAATTTTGCTAAGGCATTGTGCGATTTGGGAGCTAGCATCAATTTGATGCCACTATCCGTCTACAGAAAGTTGGGGTTGGGCAACCCTACACCAACCAATATGTGGCTCGTGATGGCAGATAGGTCGGTAAAACGACCTGTGGGTATCTTGAATGATGTGTTGGTGAAGGTGTCTACCTTCATTTTTCCTGCAGACTTTGTGATTTTGGATTGCGAAGAGGATTCTGAAGTTCCCATAATCTTGGGACGTCCTTTCCTTGCAACAGAAAGTGTGCTTATTGACATGAGAGCTAATGATCTTTTATTTCAGTTGAATGATGAAGTGGTCCGCTTTGATATATGCAAAGCAATGAAGCAGCCCAGCGATATGAATGTGTTCTCCGTAGCTGATGTTCATTATGAGGATAAGAAAGCATTATTTGTAGAGAAACAGCTTACTGTTGAGCCATTGTCTGCTGCGCTGCTGAATGTTGAGCATGAGGACGATGAAGATTATAAAGAAACTATGTTTGCTCTAACAGAAATAGGGTCCTATTCTCATACTCCTAAACAGCCGGACATTGATCTTAAGAATCAATCGTCACCAACATCGAAGACTTCTATTGAAGAGCCCCCAGTGCTAGAATCGAAAGAGTTCCCCAATTATCTAAGGTATGCATACTTGGGAAGTAGAAATACACTTCCGATGAGTGTGACAGATGATTTAAGTGAACAACATGTAGAGGCTCTCATCTCTGCTCTGAAGAGATATAAGAGGGTTATGGGTTAGACTATTGATGATATAATTGGAATCCCTCCTGGGATATGTATGCACAAGAGTCATATCGAAGAAGATTTCATGCCTAAAAGTAAGCATCAGCGTCGTCTGAATCCATTCAGAAAACGATGCCCCATCTATCTCGATGAAGTCTAAGTAATCGAGATAGCTATGTCATGCTATGATAATAAATCAAGCGCTTGGTGGGAGGCAACCCATCGTTTTTAATTGTTTTGTTTTCTTAAGATTTTGTCGAGCCACGACCAAAACTAAGGCGCTTGATGGGAGGCAACCCATCGTTCTAATCATTTTTTTTTGAGTAAATGTAGGTGCAAGAGGTGTAAAGGAGGAGATTGAGTTCAAATCTTGATTTGGAAGAATTGCATGTTCAAGGTGGTAAGTTAGGATTGAAGAAGCAAAATGCTATGGGTTGGGCATTGCCTATGAAAATATAGGCAAAGAACAAGGCAAGGCCTATGTAAATCTAGGTCACGAACAAGACAAGGCCTATACTATGGCCTAAGCTCTCGGAATCTAGTGTGCCATAGCATAGGCGCCGCCCATGCCTAAGTGTGCCATAGCATAGCCGCCGCCTATGCAAAAGCATTTTGTCTCTGAATCTCATGTTCCATGGCATAGGCGCCGCCTATGCTCAACAATGCTTTGCAAAAGGCGCCGCCTATGGTCACTTTTGGTCTCCAAATCCAATTTTAAATGGGTCAAAACCCGACCCAAGCTTGTCCTATAAATAGAACCTTAGTCTTAGAACAAAAATGCATTGCAAATTCAACCTAAGTGTCGCCTACCTCTCCAAAATCTCTCAAAATTTTTCCTTTTGCTCTTTTAACTTTGCAAGAACATCTTCCGAGGCCATCAACCAAGTAAGTACTTCTTTATTCTTCTTTTATATTCCGTAAGTACTACAATACTATGCCTTCAATAAATTGTTAAATCTTGAAGTAGTATTGGTAATGTGAATGTGGTTGATTTGTTGTGATACAACTAAGTGAGTGAAAGAATGCGTAAGGATGATCTTGACTTGTTTCCAACTTGTATTTGATTTTCATACACTGTCATACTTTTACGAAATCGGCATGGTCAAGATAATTGCATAATCTTGTAACTTGAAAGCTTACATGTCGAAATGACTTGTTCATTGAGATGAAAATCATGGGTGACTACAACCATACGATGTTGTGATTATTTCTATGCCACAAATTGATACGATATCTATGTAGTAGTTTTGTTCAAAAAAATGCATCAGTCCAAACACGAAAGAATTGTCAATATTGCATAACGTTAAGAGGACATGAAAGTATGACTGTGCTGAACATATTGTTGGAACATATCACCTAAAGCTATGTCGATGAAGTCTGAGTAATCGACATTATTCACTTAATTAGTTTGTGTCAACAAATTAAGTGTGGGGTGGTGCCACTATTGTCTGTTTGTCGATTTAATCTTTCGAGATAAAGCTAACATGACTTTATTGAGATCTCAGGTAGAATGGCACAAAAAGGACAACAAGGAAAAGAAAAGGCAACCACTTCACAAAAAGGCCAGAAAAGGGGATGAAAAGAGCAAGGTGAATCCTCCGTGCTGCAAATACCTCGACGCACTCTTGGAATCAAGTGGGGTACTTATGAGGAACTTCTGAGGATGATGACTCTGATGATGATTCCGACGCAGGGGGTATGACCCCAGACATAGAGGAGGAGTCCGACTAACCAGGTTCTTCTTATTTATTTTTCACTGAGGGCAGTGTGTCCCGTCTAAGTGTGGGGTGCTGGTATTTGTATGCTTTACTTATTTATCTGCATTTGCATCTATCTATGTTTGTTTTGTTTGTTAGTAGTTAAAAAAATTTAACTTTGCATGAAATTGTTCTGAGGGGCAGCATGGTATTATAACAAGAGTTTGTGCTAAAATCATTACTATTGAGATGTTTAGGCTCTAATTGTGACTCACTATGTGATAATTGTGTGGTTCAGTTCCTTCATCTGTTGGGTCAAGAGTCTATACTACTCCCAATAAAGTCGACCATGTGCCTTGTGTGTGTGAGGATATAGTATATTCTGTGTTTGTGGCTGATGCTAGAACTTGTCTGGTGTGTGTGTGAAGCGAAATAAAGAGTGTGAGTTTAGGAGATGATTTAGGCATTTCTTTGGCAACCTGTAATTGTTTACCTTCGTTTTACCTACCCGTGGACATTATCCTAGTCAACCCTTTTGAGCCTTTAAGCCCATTTTCTTTGACAGCCTCATATGTAAGCCTAATCCATTTTTTTCAAGACCATAATTTGATCCAAATTCCTAAGCGCTTTAAATTGTAAAGTCATGTGACAAAATAAGAGGAAATTGGATGAGTGTGATGCCTTAGAATGTATTGGTGCTTGAATTCGTTATGAAAAAGAATTGCTATCATAGAGGTGTATTATGAAAAGAAAACTAAAAAGTTAGTTATGTTTAAAATTGAAAAACAAAAGAGGTGAGAAGGGGTGGTAGATTAAAAGAAAGTAGAAAGGTTGTTTAAAAGAGAGTGTTAAACGGCATAATGTGATGTATTAAAGCGCTTAGGAACATAGTCACTATTTTTGGCCAAAATAGTCCTACCCGTCCCTTAGCCTACATTACAACCTGTAGAAGACCTATTTGATCCTAAGATTAGCATTCTGATATTTAGTGGAGCATTACACTAAGGGAAAGCCTATGGTCATCAGTTGCAGCATATGAATTCTTTGTGAGAGCGAGAGCAAGGATAATCATATACCCATGCTTCGATAGATGAAAATACTTATGAGTGATTATGGGTGATATATTGTGAGACACACATGGTTGATGAGTTTTGGGTAGTTGTGTATGATTCTTTGTGCCTTAACTTTTGAATACGAATTAGCCATCATCACGAGTCCATGTTAGAGGTTAAATTGTTTCTAGTAGTGATCAGAAAACTACTCTTTGTTAATGATTGTCGTGTCTGTCTTGATGAATATTTTATGCTGTTACTGTGAAACCCTAAGTAGATGTTTAGATGGATATGATATTTTTTTCGAGGACGAACAAAGCTTTAAGTGTGGGGTGTTGATGATAGGCGTATTTACACGCCTAAAGTACTATAATTTACCCATATTTTAGCTAAGTTTTGAGGACAAAATATATATTTCATGCACTTTTAGTCCTTTTTCCTGTAAGTGAGCTAACGAACATGATTAGCAAGTTTTCAGGTATAAATGATGCAGAATTCAGCATTTTATGGATAACTTGACGCCAAAGAAAGCTTCACGAAAGGAGGAAAGCAAAACTTGGACGCCAAGGACCAAAGGTGACGCATGGAAAATCTGTTCCAGGCAAAAACAGCAATTCTAAAGACTTTGGGGACTAGCAGTAACTTATTAGGAGTAGGATAATGATGCAGTAACCCAGTAGGATTGGGTTAAGTAATGCAGTAGCTTAGTAGGAATAGGATAAGAGTATTATAAATACCCTATTCTGCTAGAGATTTTTATCATTCTTCCATTACTTTTAACTCTGAAAACAATTCTTCTACTTTTAATTCTACTTTTTATTCATCTATTCAATTCTTAATTTCCACAACAAGATAAACGTCACTCTGCAAGGGAGTTCACGCCCAAAAATGCCACACCACACCTTACTACACGAGATTATTATTGTGGTATATTAATAATGTCTATTGTGATTTCCTTCGCACTCATGGGTAACTAAACTTCTCTGTTGGGGTTATCGAAGCCATATGAGATACTATTTATTGCTATGAGTTTGTGAATTCGTGAAACGTATGCTGCTTATATCATTATTCTCTTCATCTTAATCTAAATTCTTTGTGGTTGCAAATGCATAGAATACGCCAGTATAGAATTAACTTGTTTGAAAGAAAAGTTATATGTCTGGAAAAGAGATAATGTCAAGGTAATAGGGCACCAACCCCTGTTAAAAAGTTAGTACCGTAACTGGATTAACCTCTTGGAGAATTCGTACTGTTAGATACGCTTTAAGCTCGAAAGAGTTAAAGTGAAATAGTCCTGGTTAAGGTCGAAAGACGCCTGGATTTACCATTGAATACGATTCTCTATAAGCACATACATGTCTGAATTTCACACAACTCATAGCCAATAGAGACGTACAACTCATAAGGTGGACATAACCCCAACTTCTCAATTCTCATTGATCAAAAACCAACCAAGCAAACCATTTTTACTCCTTTATTTGTTGTTTTTATTACTTTGTTTACATTACTTACACGTTAAAATCCCCCTTTTTTTACAAGACTTGCTCCAAAAGTCTAGTAATCTTTGCTTACTCATTGACCGGCTATTCCCTTTGGGATCGATACCCAACCCAGTTGGGTTATATATTTGACAACGACCGCTTTACACTCTTATGAGAGCTGTAGATTGAGCATTATCAAAAATTGGCGTCGTTGCCAGGGAATACGGTTGTCAACTAAGTTTGTGATAGTTAGTAGACCTTTTGGTCAAAAGTTCTCAGATTTTACTTTTAGCTGTTTTTTTTTGTTCTATTCAGGTTTTATTGGCAGGATGGATGCATAACGTGACATTGACAGAAGGGCGGCTCAACAGGAGCAGGCTAGACTAGCTGCACTGGCAGCTGCTCAAGTGCATCAACAGATTATTGATAACCCAGGTCGGGCAACAAATCCTGATGATGAGGACCTGGGTGATGAGGAGCTACTAAATCCTAGGTGTACTGATGAGGTGGAGGCACCTATGCATTGGAGAGATCGTCAAGCTAGAATGAGACCTGACCGCCGAGCTGTGCAGGCTCCTTTTGATGATGATGATAACGATCTGGATGGAGCTGGTGCTACAGGAGCTATTATTCCTCCGCCCTTGGCACCTGGAGAAAAGTTCAATATCACTAGCACCATGATTCAGCTATTGCAGCTCAAAGGTTTATTTGGTGGACTCGCAGGCGATGATCCGAATATGTACCTGATCAACTTCATCTCTACATGCAAGTCATTCGACAATCCAGGAGTTGGACAGAATGCAATTCGGCTGCGCTTATTTCCATTGTCTCTATCTGGGGAGGCAACTCTATGGTTGAATGGGCTAACTCCTGATTCTATCACCAATTGGAGGCAATTGAAAGATGCTTTCCTAGAAAGATTCTTTCCGCCATCCAAGAGAGCACAGTTGAGAGATGAGATCAGCAACTTCCGACAGCTTCCAACTGAAGCTCTTCACGAAATATGGGAGAGATTCAAGAAGAAGCTTATGCGGTGCCGAAACCATCATATGACCAATGTCCACTTGATGGAGATATTATACAGGGCTTTGAACTCAGTGACTAAGCCAGTGGTGGATAATGCGGCTAAAGGGTCATTCATGGACCTTACTTTTCTTGAGGCAAGTGATATGCTAGATCGTATGACAAAGCAGAGTAGAGCTTGGCATACCAGGGATTCTGAGGTAGCAAGCTCTACCGTATCTGTTGGCATGACTGCAGAGCAGAAGCGTAGATAAGAGGAACGTGATCACGATATGGCTCACATGAAAATGCAAATAGATCTTCTTACCAAGCACTTATTATCAGGGAAAACCGAAAAAGTCAAAGAAGTTGCATCAAAAGGAAGAGAAGAATCCGATTCAGAGAAAGAAGCCAACTACTTGAATAATCAAGTGGGTTTTCGAGGCAATGCCCAAGGAAACCAAGGTCGGATCTATTATGATAAATCTGGATACAAGGACCGCGATCAAGGTAGTTGGAAAAACAATACCGACAAGAGTGTTTTGCATGTTCCTCCTGGAAGACGTGACGCCGCTGCATCTGGTTCTGGAAATATGTCCATGGAAGATATGATGGCTAAGCTGCTGAAATGAGTAGAGACAACCAGCACAGGAGTATCTGAGGTAATAAATGATCTGTCCTCAATGAAGCAATTGGTTGACTCGCATTCTACTGCAATAAAATAGTTGGAGCAACAATTGAGTCAATTATCAGCGGCATTCAACCAAAGAAAGGCTGGAACACTACCCAGCGATACGGTGCAAAACCAAAGGAACGACGGATCATGCATAGCTATTACTACCCGGACTGGTAAAGTGTTGGAAAATCCATCCAAGGACAAGCAGGTGGTTGATGATATAGCGGATAATATTATTGATGCAGAATGTGAAGAGGCCGAAGAAGCTGAAGAGTGTGTTCATGATGTCACCCCTAGACGTTTGCAGCCTGAAATGATTGATAGTTGGAAGCAAGGTACAAAGAAAGTGGTAGAGAAAACTATTACCCTTCCACCACTACCTTTTCCGCAGAGACTGAAGAAGAAAGCTGATGATACCAGGTTCATTAAATTCATGACTATGTTGAAGCAACTGACTATTAATGTTCCTTTGGTGGAAGCGCTAGAGCAGATGCCCGGATACGCTAAATTCATGAAGGACCTTTTAACAAAGAAGCGAGCAGTAAACTATGAGCCGGTAGATAATATTCATCATTGCAGTGCAATTGCCACAAGGTCCTTAGTACAAAAGAAGGCAGACCCTGGTACTTTCATTATTCCTTGCATTGTTGGATCTATGAATTTTGCTAAGGCATTGTGCGATTTGGGAGCTAGCATCAATTTGACATCGGATGAGGGAGTTATGGCCGTTTTACTAAACTGTATCGAATCGCCCAGGTCTGACGGTCGACCTGGGGGAGTATCAGGTCCTTGGTGGACCGTCATGTGTCCCGTAAATCCAAAGATGTGACCCCTCTTCCTGTTCACCGTGTGACGGCCAAGATGGTGGACCATCAAAAAGTTGATGGACCATCAAGGGGTCCGTCAGGTCGAGACAGAATGTCTCATTTCTGGCCTTCGAGTGACAGACGACTTGGTGGTCCGTCAGTTTCCTGACGGACCATCACTTCGACCATCACGTCGAGTCAAAATATTCCAGTTTTGTCACTCAAGTGACGGACGATCTGGTGGACCATCAAGAGATTTGACTGACCTTCAGATCGACCGTCACAGGCCCCAATCAGCAAATTTCAGCTTTTTCAAAAGGGCATTTTGGTCATTTTCGCCCCATATAGTCTTATATATATATCCTAGTAGATAATAGCCATTCATTTTTCTCCATTCCGCTTCCAAGAAATATCTAGAAATTAGGGTTTCTTCCAAAACCCAAAAAAATTCAATCTTCTTCCAAGAAATTCAAGGATCTTCCATGGATTTCTCCAAGTTGTTCGAGAATTAAGTTCCCTAAGTCAAGGGCATCAATAATCTTGGTCTAACAGTGTGAGAAAGAAGTTCCAAACAAGTTTATACATCTCCAAAATCATATTCTAAGGTATGTGGAGCTTGAACAAGAACACTTCTTTCGTTCTTGTTCCGAAAGATTTACTTTCTATTATTGATTTACATGATTTTTCAAGAGGGTTTACACCCAAGTTTCTTTACTTATGATTTATGAAATTTGAGTGGAATAAGTTTGATATTTATGATTATTTCACCATCATGTTTCTTAAATTGAGAATTTATTCCATGAGTTGTGTATTGTCATTATGTATTGATGATTTCTAAGCGATTTAAGACAAGTTTCATGAGTTATGCCTTTCCCTGAGAAATTTGACTATTGAACATATATATCGGTATTTGAGATTGAAAGTCAAGATCGAGTCCTATGATGTTTCCTTGAAGCTTTTGATATTTGAAAATGATTCAAAAAGCAAATGTACTTGATGTTGAGAAAGATTGTGTTGAGTTGAGTCGGGTTAGGAATCCACAAGATCTTTATGATTTGCAGATGAGATATATATATATATATATATATATGTTTTGGTCTTTAAAATAGACCCATGAGTTGATATTGATTAAGGTGGATTTCCTAACGCGTTCTGAGCTGAGTTTGGGAGGAGTATTTAGCACCGAGTGGGAAATGTGGTATTTCCCCGAAACTACGTGCCACCGTAGGATTGATGTTGATAATTGTGGGCCAAAGGCCGAGTATGAGATTGTGATAACGAGATTGAGGTTATACTCCCTGGAAAGAGTACAACACCCCCGCCAATGTGGGGTTCTCTCCTTAGGAGGGCAAAATATTGGACTCCATGCGGCTCACATGGTGTAGTTATGTTGGTTATAAGAAACTCCCACATCCATAATGATCTAAGTACCATGAGTTACCGAGTCACTCTAAGTCATGAGTCAAAGAGTTTAAGTTGAGTTAAATGATTTATGAGATTTATGAAGCATATGTTATTAATAATGACTTACGAAAATGATGTTTTAAATAATTCAAGCGAAGAGAGTTATTATTGTCAGCATGCATGATTTTCTTATACATTTATGATATTATTTAAAATATTGCATCCACCCCCACATACTCAGTACATTCCCAAGTACTGATTCCCATACTCTTTTGTACTCTATATTTCCTCATGATATAGGTTCAAGTACTCAGTCTCAGCAGCGACAGTGATCTTTGAGTACCTTCATCTACATTTCTGCGGTTGGTAAGTCCTCATGGTTCGAGGACCTGTGTCTCTAATTTTGTCTTGTTAATAGATGGTTATTTACTTTCAGTTTAGTATGAGTCAGTTGGGGATCTGTCCCAATGCCTCCTCAGTCCTATGTAGTAGAGGCTTTGTCAGACTAGTGTACCAACGTGTACAGAGATTTTAGTATTTTTTTTGTACAGGGAAGTATTACTTCATGTTTTAGTATGTTCATGACATGGTTATTCCTCTTTATCTTAGCATGATTTGCGCTATAATGAGTTCTGAAAGTGATGACAAGCTTAGAGGGTTAGCTTGAGGCCACGTGTGGCCTTGAGCACCATGTGATGCCTCGGGATAGGTTCTTGGGGCGTTACATAAAGGATCATTATGAGAAGAGAAGATAAAAGAGAGAAAAAAGGTTGTGACCCTAAAGAGGAGAGAAAGAAAAAACTGAGAGTTGAATAAAATAAACTACAGCTGAAGAAAGAGAGATGAGATAATTTTTATAAATGTATTATGTACGAAGACGTGGGAGTTTTCAATATTCATTAATTAATATTCATTAATTTCATTAATAATTTGAGGGGCACGAGAAAGACTAAGACTAGTGACATTGAAAAAACAAGACAAGACTGCTCAATGAACTCACTTTTGAGATATTCAAGAAATATTTTTTACCGCCTTTAGTAGTAAGTACTACTTGATATTATCTACTCGGACAGAAGATTGCTTTAAAATTAAAAGAGAAAAAAAGATTTTCAAACAGATATGTCATCTGTTGCAACATATATAAATATCTATATAGAAATCCGAACAGCTCAGTTATCTGTTACAACTGATATAAATATCTGTTTGAAAATTTCCAACAGCTCAGTCATCTATCATAACAGATGCAAATATCTATTTGATAATTAAATCAGATATGTCATCTGTTACAACAGATATAACTATCTATTTGAAAATTTCCAATAGCTCAGTCATCTATCACAATAGATACAAATATCTATTTGATAATTAAATTAGATATGTCATCTGTTGCAAAAAATATGAATATCTGTTTGAAAATTTTTAACAGCTCAGTCGTTTGTTGCAACAGATTTCATTGCAATATATTTAGGTGTAACTAGGGATGAATGAATGAGCTCATAGGGTCAACTACAAATCCAATCGAGTCTTTGCAATTGCATGGCACTGGTATTGTGTTCATCCCGACCCGAATCGTCGATCGATCACTCTGAGTAGAAATGAGTTCTCATCAACTCAATGTTTTTAAAACTATATCTTTTAAAAAATTTAAAATTAATTAAGATCAATTCGGACCAAATTAGCAATTTCAAAACTTGTTATTCCTTTCCAAAATTACAAATCATCCATTTGCGCGAAAAACTTTTCATTTGAAATCTTAAGTTCTCGCTCTTCTCTCTCTCTCTCTCTTGGGGTGTCCTGTCCCTCTCAACAATACAAATAATACAAACAACAACTACTCAATATATTGCTCAACCCTGAAAAACAGGTAGATTTTCTTCCCATTTACGACTATATATAGTTGTTTTTTTCGACTTCATTCCCGTTTGTATTCGTTGTTTTCTCTATTTTTGCATGTAACAGAGTTCGAGAAGAGTTCTACATTTGTTCTTTATTCTAAAAAAATAGGGCTTTTTAGTTAATGATAAAAAAAAAGACTTTTAGTTGTATTATCTTCGAGAATGGGTTAACAATTTTGAGTTTTGATGCTAAAAAAGTAGGAAGCACCCGAGAAAACCCTAGTTTTTCTCTCAGTGTTTTGTTGACTATCGTGGTATTGTTGGATGGTGTTTGTGGTGTTGGTGGTGGTGTTGGTATTTGTGTTTTTTTGCGGTGGTGCCGGTGGTCTTAGTGTTGGTATTGGTGGCATTGGTGGTGGTCTTGTTGGCATTGGTCTTGGGATTGGTTGTGGTGGTGGTCCATCTGTTTCAACGGGTGAAAGATCTGTTGGGAGATATTAAATAGGTCTTCAAACAGATTCCCCACCTGTTCCAACTGATGGGTTATCCGTTGGAGTATTTTCTTGTAATGTGGCAGAGAATAATTTATTGAAATTTCTTCACCTGTTGCAACAGGTGGAATATTTGTGGGGAGATATTAAATAGGTCTTTAAACAGATTTGGGTTCCCCATCTGTTCCAACTGATGGGTTGTCCGTTGGAGTATTTTTTTTGGCTATGTGGTAAGAATAATTTATTGAAATTTGTCTCACCTTTTTAAAAACAATTATGCAGACATCAAATGCAATGTATTTTTTGTTTTTCTTTTGTTTGTAGTTAAAAGATGTCTCCCAAAAGAAAAGAAACAGAAAGTGGAGAAAGTCGATCAACTTTCGATCACCAAACAAAAAAGTCTAGAGTACAGATAGATTCGGAGAAACTTCCAGAACAATCTTAGTCAGGGAAAAATAAAGCCGAGGAAAGTGATAACTCCTCCTCACCAATGGGGCGTGAAATAATATCAAAATTCCAGCATGATTTTATCAAAACCATTAGTATTGACAAGTTTCGAGTTGCGATGCCGATGAATAACCCTAATGCAGTATTTGGTGATCTTGTACTTAAATGTCAGTCGGGGAAACCTTTTGACGAACTTAGGAGTATTATAAAGAAGGAAAACATAGATGGACTTTTTAAGAAAAGTTGCTTTGCACACTTTCTTGAGCTGTCTGGGCCCCACCCTCTTCGTTTCCCAATGATCATGGTATATGGACTTCTCAAGCATAAGATCATGTATGCGGGGGATGATGGAGGTCCGAAGGAGGGCAGAAATAAGATGGATGAAGTTTGGATCAACTACTGTGGCATGCCGGTTTGTTTTGGATTGAAAGAGTTTGCCATTGTGATGGGCTTGAGATGTGATCGTCCAGAAGAACCTGCCATCAAGAAAACACCCCACAAAGGGTCCAACAAATGCAAGGTAAAAAAATATGGGTTGTTGGGCATTGTTGGACCTATCTAAAAAGTGAAGGATTTGATAGCGGATCTCAAAAATAAAGACATACCAAAGCACTACAAGGAGAAATTGTGCTTAGTTTGGTTTGTCCATTCCGTTTTATTGGCAAGAGACGTCAAGAAAGTCATAGAACGTGATTTTTTTGCGCTTGCTGATGATTTTGGGAGATTCAACGATTATCCCTGGGGCTACGACAGCTACTACTTGACTGTCAAATATTTACTGAAAGAGCTAAAGCCAAAGACGACCACATTATACGAATTTCCTTAGGCTTTCATGGTAAAATTGATCACTATTTTTACTCATTCATTAATTTATATTGAATATACTTGTGACTTTTTTTTGTTTGCTTTCTTTTTACAATTTTTAGGCTTAGGCATGTGAATCCATTCCTCTCCTCCGAAAGCATTTCACGGATTACCCGAATAAGGTTTCTCATCCAAGGATCCTTAGGTGGTTGGCTGCAGTAGAGATCAGCAAAAAAATATTAATGAGGCTAATCTCTTTAACCCTCCGAATGATGCAGTACGTCTTCTTTCAACTAAAATAATTTTCCTCAAAGAAAGATATTGAAACAGATGTTCCATCTGTTGCAAGAGATTACCCGTCAACTGCAACTAGTGAAATGGGTAATCTGTTACAATAGACAATCCATATTTCACAACAGATTAACCATATGTTGCTCTATTCTCTGAACCCTACTCAATAGATTACCCATCTACTGTAAATTATGCAATAGATGGGTATTTTGATGCAACATATTATCAATCTGTTTCAACATATAGATCAGTTATTGCGGTAGCTTGATCGTCTGTTGCATAAGTTGGTTGTGTTAACATAACCCGAGCCCCATGTAACCCAACTGACTGCAAATTATTATTATATAATTTAAATTCCTGCTATCATTTTTTATAGGTTGTTCATCCTTGGATCGTGCCTACCATTGATAAGTTGGGGATGACTTATTTTCTTACTCTGAGTCTTGTTGATACAAAAGAAGACCCAACGGTGGAGTTAATAAAGAAGGAATTGGATGGAGCAACATCCATAATAAGAGAAGTTAGGCAAGGTCAGTCTAATGTTGAAGCTCTTCACGAACTAACTCAAACTGCAACAAATCCGGGTGCTTCTTCTGGGGGTGTTGCTAGTGGAGTTGTTTGTGATGGTGGAAGCCATCCTGCTTCTGCTTCTGCTGCCAGTCGTAATTATGAGCATATTAGTGCTTAGCAAAAAATAAATATGTTTGAAAACACCCCTTTCACAAGTCCTCCCTCTCACCCCTACACTGGTCCCTCCCACCCTTAAGTGGTCCCTCCCACCCCTCATCACCCTTATGTTCTCATTGCAAATGCAAAGTGTACAAGGACAGAGAGGATAAACTCCTCGACAAGCTAGAGGTTATTGCTGAAGCTGCCGAGGATTTGAATTCCAGGAGTGTTTTCATACCATCCAACGAGGTGAGGGAGTCATGCACTCCTACAGTGGAGGTTAGGAGGAAGAGAATAAAAATTAGACAAATTCTCTCCGTTCTGAAATCAGCAAAAAATGCAACTCCCTCCGCTCCAATAGTTGTTTAAGTTCAGGGGCCGCCGAAGAAGGTGGACATATTTGCAATGCTTAGCAAGGAGAAAAAGAAGGAAGTGGAAGAATTCATCAAGATGAAGGTTTAAAAAGAATACACCATGCATTTATTTGCCGCCAAAGACTTCTCGAATATGACAAATATGTGCGTGTGGTATGAGGAAAAGGTAAGTTTACTTTTGCTAACCTACCCTTCCAATCTACTCCATGACGAAGAATCTACGTAGAAGATGTGTAATCTATTGCAACAGCTTGGTATTCTATTGCAACATAATACACATCTGTTGCATAAGTTGCATTGGCTGGGTAATCTGTGAACTGATTCAGAAAACCCTCTGCATCGGATTCTTTCCACTTTGTTTTTATTCTTTACAATTACTAACCTATTTAAAAATTATCTTCTTATAACACAGTATGTTGATGAAATTCTCTGCCTCATGAGGAGCAAGCAATTAGCGTACCCAGATGCTTATGATGCTGCTGATAGATTAATGGACCTCAACTTCTACAATAATTTCAAAGATAGGTACGCTGATCTTCGTAATCTAGATGATTCCGGTGGGCTAGGATTTGATCAGTTAGTTTCTACGTTTCAATGGGATGAAGAAGCGATTAAATATGTTAGAGGGAAGAGGCCATATCCACACGCCAAGAGTTGGACCAAGGCAAAGAAAATCCTTGCAGTCATGAATATGGATGTCACCCATTTTCTCACTGTTGAGATACTACTATATGAGGGAAATATTAAGGTTTATGACTGCAACTTACCTTCGTTCAGTGAGAAGACATTTTTAACCCACATGCAGCCACTCTTGAAGTTATTGCCCAAGTTGTTGACGCAGAGTAAGCTGATGGATTATTTACCAGCTGATGTCTTGGCGAAGGAATCATGGGTTTTTGAAGGTCGAAATAAGAAAATCCAACTCCCAAAAAATACAATCGGTTCAGCGTGTGGGCCGTACTTGGTTGCATACATGGAGTGTTTGCTGACCGGTACACAAATGACCGGTGTGTGCGACACCATTGTGGGAAAGATGCAATGGGTCTGGGAATATGGGGTACTAAATAAATGGTTAAAGCCCGTGTATAAAAAAGAGCATGTACAAAGACAGAGACGAACACGATAACAAATTTTCATTTCAAGCCAATTCACTATACATATAGGGGCAATAATTTTTATGTCTGGAAAAGTTGAATTTTTATAATACAACAGATTTTATATCTATCGTAATAGATATAGTACCTTTTGTGATAGATTGATTATCTGTTGGAATAGGTTGGTCATCTGTTGCATTATACAGATATTCCTTGTTTATCTGTCGCAACAGATTTATGATCTTTTGCAACATATAACTTATCTATTGCAACTGATCGGTAATCTGTTGGAGCAAATAAAAAAAGTAGGAAGACCTGTTATATAATTTCCAGCAGATGACCTACGTGTTGAATCTCATGTTGAAATATATGTCTAAATCTGTCTGATAAGATATGTCATCTGTTGCAGCAGATGTATTATCTGTTGTGATATTTGAATCTAGTACTCCTTCTCAATTAACATGTTCAAAACTCAGAATTAATTATAGTCATAGATAGAATAAAATAAATCGAAGCCTTCAAAAATTACATTAAATAAAATAACTCAACAAATAAATGAAATGTAAAAAAAATCACTATGAGTACAAACGATCTACTCTACAAATAAATCAACAAGTTAAACCAAGGAGGATAGGTTATTACATTAACGGACTCGATCTGTAAAGATCTAATCAATATGGACAAGTTGTACTTCATCCAGTGCTATGGAATTCGGCTTTGGTCGTCGTGGATCTTTAACGTCGGTTGCGTACGGCTGTTGAGCTTTCACTTCTCCATATTTCCATAAAAGAGCAGAATATCTTTTGCGGAGTAATCCGGCATCAAGTCTATCATTTGGTACTTGTAATCCATCGCTCAAATACTCGGCATAGGCAGCAACAAAAGGACCGCAATCCTTGTGTTATAAAAAAATAGATAATCCATATCTTGCAGTTCATGCAAGCATTGTGAAATTTGTGAAATGAAACTAAATCATGACACTTAAACTTACAGGCTACTAATGGTTTGTTGAGAAATTTCGTCAATATATTGTACATCAAATGGATTAGCCATTTTATCTCGGTATGCTTCAATCGTCGACCAATCAGTACGAACCTTTTGATCCAAAAAACCACTCATATCAAGGTAAGTCGGCAATATTTTGGCCAGCTTTTGTATCTTAGACAACGGCCCGGAACGTCTCCTTCGCGACATCGAGTCATAAACTCGGATGCGCCTCTCTGTTACAACGACGACAGCCAACACCCAATGGAATTCATCACCACAATTGATTGGGATGTACACTTTGTTAACCAAATGCCAAGGTAAGCCAGCCGGAATGCTAAAACCTTTGATGATGTTGATTAAGCATTCCTCATTTCGAGAAACTTCCGGCTACTATTGACAATACCTATTGTAGGCATTATTGATGTAAACTTTGTACAAACAATTTCCTGTTGTGTATTTGTATTGTTCTTGTATTTGCAACTTGGCCTTCTTTTGGAGGTAGTAAAAAATAACATCGATGTGCTGCACATAATATCAAACATTTCAGATTACATGATGAAAAAATCAATACGCAGATGCAATTAAATAAAGTATTAATTAATAGTAATATGTATGGCCTTTAAACCTCATCATTCCAGCAAGTTTGGGGCTGTGACATCAAATAGAACCAATTCTTCATTCCGGGATGTGCAACAACAAAGTCAAACATATCAAAACCAAGACTCGATTTGTTTACTTTGTACGCTCGTCATTTTGTTTTCTACATGATGATTTATGTGTGTTAATGTCGGGTTCTTACAATAAGAATTGTATAAACCAATATCCATAAAATTGATTTATGTACCTGCCGACATGATGCTTTAACAGCCCATCGTCAATCCATTCTAAATAGTCGGTGATTAACTGTATTAGTTTTTTGGAGCCTCGTTCGAGATGTTGAACCCTTTAAATGGGTAATTCTTTCGTTATCCCAAACTGACAGGCTCCACTTTTTCTTCATCTTTGGAAGCAGTTGATGGATTATCAACTGTCATATTATGCTCTTCGGTAGTAGCTGTGACATCCACCTGGAAAGCCAGAATTGTTAATGCTAAGTTGAGATATACAACAGATTTTCCATCTGTTGCAACAGATGATTCTTATGTTGTATCAGATGGATTATCTGTTGGGACAAATTCGAACAGGTAAATCAGAGCATTACGATAATTTCGAACAGATGACCCATCTGTTGCAACATAAGACTCATCTATTGAAACAGATAACGAATCCAATGCAACAGGTTAGACAACAGTTGCAACAGATGTATACATCTATTTGATAATTTTCAGCAGATGTATCATCTGTTGAAACAGATATGTGCTTGTTTATTTTTTGGAACAGATGATGTGCATTCACCTTCTTCAACTCATGTTGCTCTTCTGTGGCCCTGGCACACTGAACATCGGTGTAAGACAAAGATAAAGGCATTGCAATCTTACTTTTTTTAATGATTGATGATGCCTTGGAAGTGTCTTTCCTTCTCCTCTTAGACGCCTTGATCTTTAGTGGAGTGTCTAGATATGAAATCCTCTTTGATGAAATGGCACTCCTCTTAGATGTCATTTTCTTTACAGAAGCAGTTAGTGCATTAATAGCATTAATCACTCCATCGTGTTTTGCCTTGAAGTCTTGACATTTGCATGAAGAACATTTTCTAGATGCGGCAAAATCTGGAGAAAAATCTATACAACCATTATGATCATAATCATAATGGCTTATTGTTTCAAAAACTGTAAGAGGAGCATCATTAGCCCCACCCTTCAAAATTGTTTTTCTTATGATGGTTGTTGCTCTAAACAATTCCATTTTTATTCCATCAACGACCTTAGGATCCGATAAAGTTTTCACAGACCGTAAAGTAAGAAAAAATGGCATCTTTAACTCTCGGTTGGTCGGAACAAGCCACGGATGGATAATCTAAAATAAATCGATACATATATTAAGAATGATGATGAAATCATTTAATCATTAATTAAAATAAAAATTTGATTAGAATTGGACTTACTGCTTTCTTGGGGGGATTGAAAAGATCAAGAAATTTTGCATTTTTATCGGTTTTGGCCGACAACCATCTCAGAATTCTTGGACAAGAAACTTCAACCTGGTAGATCACTTGTTGTCTCAAATAAGGAATGGTTTCAAATGGCCAAGCCTATAACATAACGCCAATAAATTAAAAGCATTATTGAATAAAAAACTGATGAATTATATCATGATAAAAGAAATATTTACCATGAAGGCCCATGGAAAACCATATAAGTTGACTGTTTTTGGCGTTAACGGAGTCAACAAATATTCGACAGTCATTTTGAAGCTTTCATATCCCCAAGGATAGCTATTAAATGCCTCAAGATCCTCGGAGAGATTTATTAAATCAAGGCTTATATTGTTGTTAACGTCTCTCGCCCAAAGAACATTATGTACAAACCAAACCAAGCACAATAATTGCTTGTGCTTCTTTGAAAGTCCTTTACCTTTCAACGCTTCAATCAGATTTTTATTTTTGAAGCTTGGACCAACAATGGACACCAGGTCATCACGATCACTCGACTTGCCTTCTCCTTTTTTGGATGTGCGAGGTGCTATTTTTGGGTCAGAGTAGGTATAACTTGAGAAGGAGAAGGAGGATAACATTTTAGTCCGGTAACTATGGAAAACTTCTCCCAATCAAAACAAACAGGCATGCCACAGTAATTTATCCATACGTCATCCATCTTATCTTTGTTTTCATACATAAACCTGCGCTTAAGAAGATCATATACTATTTTCATCTGGAAACAAGCATTGTTGTCCTCCGGCAAATCAAGATATTTCTCAAAGCAGCTTTCCCTGAAATAAGAACCTAATTTTTGTTCTCGAAGTATTTTTCTGAAGGCGTCGGAAGATTTTTTCATGAATGACTTAACCACGAGATCACCCGTTAAATCTGTGGCACCATCGCACTGCATTCTCAAAGGGTAACGATCAATGCTAAAGGTTTTGACTAACTCTTCGACGGAAGGGCTATTAGCATTTAGATCATCTCTTTTGAAAGATTCCTCCTCCCCGTGTTCATTATCTTCTGCTCCTGATTGAGATAACGCTTGTAAAACAAGCTCATAGAGTGGTGGATGTAGATGAGCTGTTGCACTTGTTCCTTTACTTGGAATTGATTCAATTTCTTTTATTTTGGGAGTCATGTTATCTTAAATTAACAGGAACATAACATAGATTATAATTAATTAATGCATAACAGTAATATAACAGTTCCAACAGACAACTAATATGTTGCACCAGGTATGTTATCTATTATAACATATAACCAACCTGTTACAACGGATAAGTAATACGTCGGAACCATAAAAATAGCACTATCTGTTGTACCTGGTATTTTATCTGATGCAATACATAACTGACCCGTTATAACAGATGAGTAATCCGTTGGAAATAATAAAAATAGATCACTAATCTATTGCACCAGGTATTTTATTTGTTGCAACATATAACCGATCTGTTGCAACGGATGAGTAAACCGTTGGAAAGAATAAAAACGGATCACTAATCTGTTGCACCAGGTATGTTATCTGTTGCAACAGATAACCGACCTGTATGAGTAAATCGTTGGAAAGAATAAAAACAGTCCTAATCTGTTGTAAAATGAAGAGTAAACCATTGGAAAAAATAAAAACAAAACACTAATCAGTTATCTGTTGGATCAATATTGTTTAGATTTCTTCTAAACAGAAGAGTCGTCTGTCGTAATAGATGAATGATTTGTTAGATTGTTCACCTATTGCATCAGATTTTCATAGTTGCATCAGATTTTTAATCCATTGCATCAGATTTTAAAATGAAGAGTAAACCGTTGGAAAGAATAAAAATAGATCACTAATCAGTTATTTGTTGGATCAATATTGTTTAGATTTCTTCCAAACAGAATAGCCGTCTGTCGCAACAGATGAATGATCTGTTAGATTATTCACCTATTGCATCAGATTTTCATAGTTGTATCAGATTTTTAATCTGTTGCATCAAATTTTCATCTGTTGCATTATATGTTTCATCTATTACATCAGATGTTTCAACTTTTGCAATACCATTTCTACCAAGACAAACAACAAATTAACCCAGCAACACCAACATATCACACACACACATACACACTAAGTACATCAACTGTGACCAAAAATCACCAATAAATTCAAATCAACAGTACAACAACTAGAAGAAGAAATGCAGAAATGCCAGAAATTAGGGTTTTATTCACTCCACATTTCAATACCAGAAGAGTAGTTGGCTCAAGTTCCTTTGTTTCTTCATAATTTTTTACTTGTGAAAAAAGAAATGGGAGGACGAAGAACTCGAAGTTGTTTTTTCCGGAGAAGTATTCATGTTGATTGACTGTTGAAAGTCGAAAAGGAACTCTCCCGACTATTTGTTGCCGGAGGTTGAAGGGAGAAATTTTACAGAACTGTTGGTTGGGAGAAGCTGGAGAGAGAGAGTGGTTGATTAGGATTGAAGAGGGTTGTGATTTGGGTTGATTTGTATTTCTGAAAAGATTAGAAAGTTTTAAAAATATTAATCAAGTCCACAATTAACCTAATCAAGTTTCCTAATGATGTTTGACCCTATCTGTTGGTCAATGTCACCAGTCCTTTATTCAAGACTTAAAAGACACCTTTCCTTCAATTTTCTCAACAAACTGGATGTCAAAATCACGATTTATCTCGAGGTATTAATGAATAGCATCAAACAAAAGACGAGATTAATTATTTAGTGCTATCTTAACTAATTTAGCCTAGATTTAAAAAAATTCATTCTAGTCACAACTCTTTTGTTATAGTTAGGCGAAATAATCTACTGGACTCTTGTACTTGTCCGAGCTTGTAAAGTGAACACCTCTACTTAGCCTTTTGTCATCTGAATTCCTCAACTCGTCAAAACACAATATTTAAATCATTCTGATGTATATGTAGCATTAAATTATGTAGTGAAAAAATGCATGTTTGCAAGCATTTTTTGAGCGAGTGAAATAAAAAAATATTTAAAAATACTTAAAAAATTAAAAAATAGTAAAAAATAAAATAAAAGAAAAAGAAAAAATCTCACTTTCTTCTTCTCTTTTTTATCCTTCCCTGTCTCCCCCACCCCCACCCAGCAACAATTCCCCTCTCCCTCTTTCCTCCCCCATACCCCAACCCACCCCTTTCCAAAAAAAAATTGTTGTCCCCCTCACCCCGTCTCCCCCAAATCCACCCCCTTCAATTTTTTTTCTTTCTCAGCCTCCAACCATCACTCCCACTCCATTTACAAGGGCGGAGCCACCTTGTACCAAGGTTGGTCAGGTGAACAACCTTCACTGAAAAATTATATCGTGTATATAGATAAAATGTTATTCTATTTGGTTAAATATAATGGTTTGAACAATCTTAAAACATCTAAGGGATGTAGCTTAGTGATGGTAAATGTTCAGTAAAAGTAGGTCTACACACGAGGTTGATCCCCAACGGCTGCATCCATTTAAATATTTTTAAAGTAGCTTCTATTTTATTGAACACCCTTCCTAAAATTTCAAACTCCACCACTGCCCATCTACACCACCCCACCACACTACTCTTTTTTTTCAGCCCTCAATCCAACTGCACCCAAAAAAAAAAAAAATTATTTATCTTCCTTCTTCAAAATTTTCTTTTCCTTCGTTCAAGATTCACTTTTTTAGTTTTTTGACAACTCACTTCTCAATTCAAACTTTTTATTTTTTTTTTAAGATTAAAATTTGAACTTGGATCGAAAGAAAGTGATAGTGGATATTGAAAAATTAATGAACTTTATGGATAAACTTGAAAAATCTTGAAGAACAATAAATGATTTTTTGTGGATTTGTAAAAAATATTCAAAATTGAAAATTGAAATTTTTTTGGGTTTGTATATTTGAATTTATAGTTGAAATTTTAAATTAATTGGAGAGGAATTTCAACTATTTGAAATGAATTTGATACTCAATTTATGAGCAAACATCAAAAACATAATTAAAAAATTTCTACAATTTGTAAAAGTTGTTTATTTAATTAAATTTATTTTATTATTTAATTTCTTATGGGGCATTTAAAAATAACGTGAAATGTAATGCAACATTTAAAAATTACGTGAAAGCTGATGTGGAAGCTAACGTGGGGGCGGTTGTATTACACACATCGAAATAGAATTTAAAATGTTGAGTTTTATTGAGTTGAGGGGTTCAGATGACAAAAGGCTAAGTAGAGGTATTCACTCTACAAACTCAAACAAGTATAAGGGTCCAGTAGACCGTTTTATCTTATATTTAATGTACCATCACTTGATATTCTTTTAAGAAAAAATTACATAACATAAATAAAAAAGATCCTTATTTACCTATCATGATCAATATTTAAAATAATTATCTCACATAATTAAAAATTGATTAAGGGATCATTATTTATCTGGACCTTCACATTCAAATATGGTAGCTTGTATACTTTTTCTTTTGAGAACATTCAATTAATCTCTCTCATCAAATTTGATTGAACATTAAAAAGGGAAAAAAGGGTCAAATATGCCCCTCAACTTTGCGAAAAGGTCTAAATATACCCTCCATTACAAGTTTGGTTCAAATATGCTCTCGCTGTTAAATTTTAGGAACAAATATACCCCTAAACTTTGCGAAAGGGTCCAAATATATCCTCCGTTACAGGTTTGGTCCAAATATGCCCTCGTTATTAAAGTTTAGGAGCAAATATACCCCTTAACTTTGTGAAAAGGTCCAAATATACCCTCCGTTACAACCCATAATAATAATAATAATAATAATAAAGTTCAACTTTTACACAAATAAATTAGCTTAGACACATGAATTACGATTTTTTTCAAATGAGAACTTAAAACGTGTTAAAGTGATTTATTAAACTCTTTCGATTTAAATTTTAGAAAAGTTTATGTTCTCAAGAAGAGGCAGAATGATTTATATACGATTGAAATTATTTTTATGTATATATAATAATAATAATAAAAGTTAACTTTTACATAAATAAATTCAGTTCAGACACGTGAATTGCGATTTATTTCAATTGAGAACTTAAACATGCATAAAGTGTTTTATTAAACTCTTTCGATTCAAATTTAGAAAAGTTATGTTCATCTTATCAAGTAGAGGCGGAACAATTTATATATAATTGATATTATTTTTTACGTATATATAACAGACGTTGCTCCTTCGGTAATTAAGTTCATGTATTTACTTCTTTATATTTTGAATCCTCTTAGTAAAATTTTAATTCCGCCACTAATATCAAGCATTCATTACATATAGAAATAAATAATATAATATATGTTACGTATTCTTGCTAGGCACATCAACTTCAATTGAAACATGTACGGGTTTTACGTACTATTCATTTGAGATTCATGCAAATCATAATTCATGTGTCTAAACTAATTTATTTGTGTAAAAATTAAACTTTATTATTATTATTATTATTATTATTATTATTATTATGGGTTGTAACAGAGGGTATATTTGAACCTTTTCGCAAAGTTAAGGAGTATATTTGCTCCTAAACTTTAACAACGAGGGCATATTTAGACCAAACCTGTAACAGGGGATATATTTGCACCCTTTCACAAAGTTAAGGGGTATATTTGCTCCTAAACTTTAACAGTGAGGGCATATTTGGACCAAACTTGTAACGGAGATTATATTTAGACCTTTTCGCAAAGTTGACGGGCATATTTGACCCTTTTCCCTTACAAAAATAATAATTTTCTCTCTCTACTACTCCCTCCATCCCATTTTACTCATCCCAAATTGGGATGACACAGCTATTAAGAAAACAATGATTGGTAATGTAACTTTACCATTTTGCCACTCTTAATTGTGTCTTGTTGTTAGTTCCAATATTGATGGATGATTAATACCAAAGCACCATTTATATTCTTAATGGCATACACTTAATGGTACACCTCTTTGCAATATTTTTCAAGAATGCTAATAACAAGGAGTAATCAATTACACAAAGGGGTCATTTGATTTAAGGTACAAAAATAAATAATTTTGGGATAAAATAATAATCCCAGAATAAAAAATTTAATGCATTTTTGGTTGGCAATATTTGGAATAACTTATCTCGGGACTAATAAATAGTACCGGGATAAGTTATCCACCCATTTGGTGGGATAACAATCCCATCATTATTTATCCTTGGGATAAAATTAGAAAAGGACACAATTGCCCTCCAAATTCTTAGATTATCACTTTATATATATATATATATATATATATATATATAAAAATATATATATATACGGTATTTTTATAAAATCATGGACAAGTTATTAAAGTATGTTGACATTCCCTTTCTAACTTAATACATGCTTAATTATCAAATAAAAAAATATTTTTATATTTAGCTAAAAATATTTAAAAATTTAATTTTTTTAAAAAATATAATTTGACTCTCCAAATATTAGTGATAATAAATAATGAAAAATAAGAGTAATTCTTTTTCACATTTTTTGATGATGATTTTTTTAACAAAAAATGAGATTATCAATATTTTATGAAATTTAGAACAAAATAAGTAATTTAACATGAAATATTAGAGATTCATACACATTTAAGAAATATTTTATTTATGAATATATGATATGTTAAATTTATTTGAATAATTATTATGTTTATTTATATATTTTAATTTCTCTAAAAACTAATAAAAATTTCGACTCCATTGTTGAATTACATATTTTAAATTAAAAGTTTTTAATCTCTTAAAAATTGATATTATATATATCAATTAAATGAATTTTAATATTCTATATTAATATAAGTGATATATGTTTAAATAAAGTGACATAAACAACAAATCCTCTTTTACTTTAACAAACTTAAGTTGAAAGTTTTTATTTCAAACTAAATTTAAACACACGGTATAATCATGGGAAGACACACGCAAAAAAAATAAAGTTAAATAAGATGAAAGTTTTATTTTTAAAATACACACGATATAATTATGGAAATGCACACATACAAAAACATTAAGTTAAATAAGATAAAGGTTTTATTTTTAAGAATAAATATTTAAATCTTGAAAATACATAAATAAATAAATATATATATATATATATATATATATATATATATATATAGAGAGAGAGAGAGAGAGAGAGAGAGAGAGAGAGAGAAAGAAGTTAAATAAGATGGATGGTATTTTGGTAATCAGTTAATTTATTCTTAGAAATTATACTATGCATATTACTGTGAATACTACAAACCAAACACTCAATAAAAAATAATCCCAGTATAACTAATCCCTGTATAACTTATACCATTATAACTTATCTCAGCATAACTAATCCCAGTATAACTACATTCCCAACCAAACGACCCCTAGGGGTATAATGGAAAAAAAAAGAATTGTCTTGTCTTGATAAGTAATAAATGACAAGTAAAATGGGACATCAAATTAGAAAATTTGGGATGAATAAAATGGGACGGAGGAAGTAATTTTCTGTGTCTTCTGTCTACTTACATTTGAATTCACAACTCAATCCTCAAAGACCTCTATAAATCCAACGATGACCATTGACATGGGAATACCCCATATTACAATGCAAACTACAAATCCTTAATCATATAGATCTTCTCGGTTATTGCTTTCCGTTGTTGTTTCAATTCAATTTCAATTTTAATAATATTAAATTTTTTTGTATTTTATATTTTCCTACTTTTAAATACTATAACTTGATTCAAGTGGTTGGTTTAAAAATGTGACGGCCTAAAAAATTAATTCGAATATTTATGTATGATACATTTTGCTTAATCATTGATAATTTGTTTAAAATAAATACATGCAAAATTCTTTGATGATACTTATGTATAAACATTGAAAGTTAGTCGTTTGTTAATAACAACTGAATATGTTTGAGATGCATGAAAATATTTCATATATAGAATACAAGTATGTGTGTGTGTACTTCCATTAAAAATATATATACACAGCCATATGTATAATTCAACGTTTGTGAACTATTTTTAAATATATATATATATATATATATATATGTACATGTATGTACACATATAATTGCTCGTATATACAATAACATAATGTATATGAGATATATGTATATATATATTAGACGGTTGAATAATTGTCAAATGTAATAAGTCATGCTTATAAACAATGTGTAATATACATATTATATATACTTGTAATTTTACTATTGTTATTTGAATACACAATTCTTTGAATATACGTATTAATAATACATAATTCATAGAATGTATATGAGGTATATATATTAGACTGTTGAATAACTGTCAAACATAGAATACACAATGCTTATAAGCAATCTGAAATATACATATTATATACACTTGTAATTGTAGTATTGTTGTTTGTATACATAATCCTTAGAATATACGTAATAATAATACATAATCCACATTATAAAGCCTCTGCATATGAAATTGTGTATGGGCATTATTATCCATAATAAACTTTTTCATAGCTTTAACATGTATGTTGTATATACATATATTAATCATATATAGATGTAAACATATAGCTATATACTAGTATTATGTCATTTGAATCTATAATCTATAATATATTAAAAGTGTGAAGGACATTAGAAATATTGTATAAACATTTTTCCCTTTATTAAAAGACCCCGCTTTAGACAAAATTTCATTTTCACCTTTTTTCTATATTTTAGTAATATTAAATATTGGCTATATTATCAAGAGAAAAAAATTCCTCATAAAATTAAGATTCCTTTTCCACCATCTTAAAAAGTTAATCATTTCTAATTAAAAGAGGACAACCCAAAAATTCCAAATAAAATATTCAAAAATCAAAAAAATAAAAAAAACTTCCTTCCTGACATGAAACCAAAAAATAGTAATAAAAAAATTCAAACGTGAACTCAAAAATATAATATAATTTATATATATATATATAAAGATACTAACTTAAAATGTTATACTAATTCATGCGGTAAATGGTTGCTAACTCACCACCTAAGATATGATATCAATTTGTGTGCTAAGATATCATCCAAATGGATGGTGTTAATTCGTCATTCATAACATTTTTTAGAGGTTCTGTGAGATATACAAACAGGCAAAAGAAAAGGAGTGAATCATTTGATATAGCATGAGGCTATTTTTATGTGGTGATTTTGATTGAAAATGAATATGTTGTGTAAAAGTATGCATAATCATCTTTTCGAATTTGCATAATGTGTAGTAACTCTAGCAAGTAACTTCATATTTTCGTTGTTTTTTTTGTCGTCAAAGTGTTGAATAATTTTATATATTAACTATGTGTTTTTACTTTGCCATATAATTCTGGAGAGATCAATTTAGCTGGATTTAATCATTACTATAACAAATTCATTGATTTGATGTTGTTCAATGGTTAATTTAGTGAACTCAAATTTTCAGAAGTTGATATTGATATTTATTGACCTTTGAACTAGAAAATCATATTAGAGTTGTGTGGAATCATATTAGAGTTGGTAAGCGGTAAATTCAAAATGAATTTATTTCTTTGTCAACTCCTTAAAAACGTGTTCTTATAAAACATGGGTACTACTTTTTTTCGTTTAATTTGGGATTTTATTAATCACATTCAAATAATGTCCAAACACAAATGGAACAACCCATTTAAAAACACACAAAATGAAAAAAATGAAAAACATCTACTCATCCCTACTGACCTGGCCCAACCCGGGTCCAAATAAAAACAACATATATACCCTAAGTAGGGTTTCCAAAAACATCTAGTATCCATTTCAGCTTCCTTCTTACGCCTCTCACTGCAGCCATGCTTCTCTTTACTAATTTCATCTTTCGTCTTCGCATGCTTTGGGTGATTAATGTTGTGCCTCCATGGTCTTTGTTGCCATCTTTTATCAGCTTGTTGAAGTGAGTCTTGTTTCCTTCTAATTTTTTTAATATGCTTTTCTTCATGTTCTTGATTTATTATTTCTAACCCTTGATTTAGCTATGTTCTCCGGTGGGTAGGATGGTGTTCTTCTTTTTATACTGTTATGAGGAATCTAGTCAGTTGAGATCTGCTATCATATCTAAGTGAGTTTATTATCATCTCTCTTATTTCTTTACTTCTGATTTTTTTAACTGATGTGTACTCTTGCTCTTGCTTCATAGATATTGCTGGGATGAAGATAATGGGATGCTTGGACCCACACATATTCGGATATTAGCATCTTTCCCAGATTAATAAAGCTCAAAATGACTCGTAGACCCTCCCATGTTGCTGAGACTCCTTTTTGTTTGCTAATGTAGGGTAAGCTAGCTAGCTGGTTCACTCTTTTTGATGCCGTAATGGCTTGTAAATATGTTCCATGTGATACTTTCAAATTTAGCCTTCCCGGCCCCTTCACCCCTTTGATGGTGATAGTCTTAAATATGGACATTGCAACTTGTCACTATTTATTATGGACTTTTCTCTTGTTTCTAGCTGCTGAAAGCTTGTATGTGTGAATGCTCCTATGTCTATTGCTAAGTTAGCAAAGTAGTCATCTAGCTGTTTTCGCTCTCTCTATATATGTTGATATTGCACTTGCTTTTCTTCAATGATCTGATTTACCTATTTAACTATGTTCCATGGACATGGCCACTTTCCTGTTAAAATATTCTACATGTTTAAAGAGTCAGTCTGAATAATCACCTTGTTACTCTGTGTCTGTTTACAATGGTTGGCTACTTTTAGTATTTCTATTGCTTCTTTCTGTACACTATCAGCATCTTCAATAGGTGCTCCTTGAGCATATAGTAGATCTCCCTGCATATTTCTTAGAAAAAAAGCAATTAAACTTCCTCCTGAACTATCTCTAGTTTCTCCATCTGTATTGTATTTCACCCAATCCTCTTTAAGTGCCTCCCATAGTACTTTAGTCACCTTGATCTGCACTTTAAGCTTTGCAAACTCCTTTAGTATATCTGGACACTTACTTAGGAATTTCACTATTGGCTTTCTCACCTTCGATAACATCCTCAAACTTCTTATACTATTATATATAACTCTCAACCCTGTTGTATGTTTGCCGTCATGCTTCAAATTATTTCTTCTTTTCCATAATTCCCACAATAATACTAGGTAAAGAATAATAGTATGCGTTCTCCCTTTGCTTCACCTTTGTAGTCCACCATGCGAGAATTGTCTCCCTTAAGCTCAAGTCTTGGATATTTATTCCTGCAAAAGAAGAAAAATAGGACCATGTCCTATTATCAATAAAATATCTTCTGAATACATGTGTCACAGTCTCCACTGATGGTCTGTCACAACACTAATATTTTGAATGTCCCTATACTCCTCATATCCTCGTGTTATCATCCACAAGAACTCTTTCTTTCCACAATCTCCACATAAAAAAGCATATTTTAAAGGGTAAAGCCTTTATCCATATACTTTTATATGTTTTGTTTACATTCTCCTTATGTCTGATATATTGCCAAGCTGACTTTACTGAATATTGTCTTGTTGCTTCAATACTCCATATAGGACTGTCCCCATCTTCTTCACTAGGTGGATGAATCTTATGCAAAATGTGGTTAGCTATATCTTCTGGAAAAATGTCTTTAATTACTTTTTTTTTTCATCTTTCATTATCTGCTAAGTCACTAACCACCTGATATTCCCCTTTCTCCTCTAAACTATCCATCATGACTAAGTATAAGTCACCTTGTAATGTCTAATTATCCAACCAAATATTTGAATTCCCTTTCCTGATTTGCCATACAATCAAATGTTCTACTAGATCCCTTGCTATTAATATTTTCTTTCATACCTGAGATCCACCTACACTCTTTCTCCATATGACGAGCTTAGGATGTTCCTTTTTACAATATTTATTAAATATGTAGCTACTCCAAATTGATTTTGTAGTTCTGAAATTCCACCACAATCTACAAAAAGAATCCATAGAGATGTTTGTTACCTTTGTAAAACCCAATCCTCCTTCTTCTTCAGGTAAACATATTTTCTGCCAGTTGACCCAATGCCTCTCTCTATCCCCTATATTGCTACTCCAAAAGAATTGAGCTAGTACTCTCAAAATTGTATTCATCATATTTAGAGAAGGATTTATTACTGATAAACAATGAATAGGAATGCTTTGAAGGACAAACTTAATCAAAACTGTTCTTCCTCCAAATGATAGAAAATTTTCTTTCCAGCTCTATAACTTACAACTTATCTTATTCATGATATGCTGATAAAAATCATTTTTCTTTCTCATATAAAAAATTGGACAACCTAGATAAGTGAAAAGGAAATCCTTCCTTAACATTCAAGTAATTACTTCTTCCATAACCACAACTCTATTAGAGACACTTTTATGCACATAAATTGCATTTTATCTTTATTGATCTTCTGTCCTGATACATCTTCATGTCTTGACTGTCTGAGGTTATTAACCTGGTAAATACTTTCTGAGTATTGACTGACCTTATGTTCCAAATCAAAGCATTCATCTTGACGTTGTTTTAGACTTATGGCTCTTTGTTTGCATTGTGGCTGAACTTACATTCTTGCCTTTTTTCTATGCTTTTACTTATTTTGCTTCCATTGATTCTATCTACTTTGGTGACAAATTAGCTTCAATGGCTACATTATTTATATTATCTTCCAAATCTGCCACATCCAAATCTTCTTTGTTTTTATTACAACATTCAACCATATTTTCTGTTTGGATTGCTAAGGGTAAAACCCCTTCAATCACCATTAATTCCCTAGTTGTTTTGTCCTACTCGAATACCGTCAAATCCCCTACTGTCTCTTAAGGACCTTCATTTTTTTACCACTCTCTTTATGTTGATCACCCTTTGCTTGTTGCTTATCTTTCTCCCTTCTACATTATTGGTTGTATTATCTTCTTTCTTTTCTGTGCTCTCCTTATTAACATGTTCTATTCCCATGTTCTCTCCTTCCTTTACTGATTGCATGAATCCTTCAATTTTGCTAAAACTTTTGTTTACCCAATATCTTGTACTCTCTTTATTTTGTTCCTTCTCTTCCTTGTTAATACTTTCAGCATCTCCATCCTTTAATGCATTAAAAGGATTGGATATAGCAACTTCATCTTCATTCTCCTTGTCTACCTCTCCCAATATCTGCCTGTATTTGTATCTTTTAAATTTATTTGTTCTAGTTAACCACTATTGCTTATTTGTATTCTCCCGCACTGCCTTGTTTTGTAAATGTTGTTTCTCTCTTTGCTTCTTTTGTTTTTCTTCATTATTGGTGTTTTCTACATCTCCAATTACCTTATTTTTCTTGTCATATAATTCCGGATGAATATTCTAACAACTTTCTTCATCATGGCCTTGCAAACAATAATTTTTGCAGTATTTAAGCATATAGTCATATTGGATTTGAATCCATTTGGATTTGACTTCTCCAGTAATATTATTCTCTTCATTGATTCTAACCCTTTGAGGCAACTTAGCAACTAAATCTACCTCAACTTTAACTCTTGCATAGCTCAGTCTAGTTTGGTTTTTAGTTGCCATATCTACTGTTAATGGCTTTCCCACCGCTGAAGCAATAGAAAAAATTGCTTCCTTAGCAAAGAAATTTGGAGGCAAATCTGCCATTGAAATCCATGTTACTCCTATTGTTGTCTCAATGTCTGGCTCACACCATTGATCCCACTTCAACGTTCTCATCTTCCAATACATCTCTTTAGTCTTTATATAATATGCTACTGTAGATAATAATTATACATAATCCTCCAATCCTTCTAGTCTAATAAGAATATGCCTTTCATTCAAGACCCCTATTGTGCATTCTCCTTTCCTCCACACTGAGCTGCTATTTCTTTTCTTAATTCTTTGAAGTCTGGTTTGCCATACGAGAATTTTCCAACTATAGCATATTGAATATTCTCTTGAATGATTCAGTAATGTAATTCTGATGATTTCCATATGATATTGGGCTCTCCATGCAGTATAACCATCGGTTTAGGAGAAACCCTAATAAAGTTACTAGCATTGGGTATAGGTCTCAATAGATATGTAAATATTGGGGTATTACTTCTTTTTTGATGAATTAAACTACATTTTTCGTTATTTTACTTCATTTTTTCTTCCGGTGGGGTTGTCCCACCAGTCACATTGTCCATGATGGCCGGAAAATTCAATGATTTTCAGTTATAGCTAAGGTTTTTGGCTAGCTCCCTTTAGCTAACGCCTTTGGCGTGTTTGAGAAGTTACTTGGATTAGTTTCTTGGGTACTACACATCTTACAACAACTCATTTGATACAAAGTGTATTGCTTGTCACGCCTTATCACAAATAAAAATTAACTAACTCCATCGTTAACCGATACACTAAGGCGTATGATTTTTCATTACCTTTACCCATTTGGTTATTTATCATTTTTTGTTGTCTCTTTAGAAAATTTGTTAAAAAAAAATTTCCTTTCGGCTTCGTATTCTATATTCTAGTGTATGCTTAATTTTCTCTTAAATTAGATTTCTATATATATATATATATATATATATATATATATATATATATATATATCACTAAAGTAGCATCAAGTTTGCAACAATATTTAACTAAAATTAAGAATTGTTACTTTTTTTATTGTTTTGATTTTTATTTTATAAACATATATGTAATATCTATATTATATCATTTGCAATTTAAGCTTTGTATTAAATAACTTGAGATAGACGTGCAATATATGTTCTCATAGACTAGTATACATATAATTGTACATATGTATATTTTATTTAAGTACATATGCAGAGTTGTCCGACAGGAAATATACTGGGACACCATATGTGCTCAATCGATATTCTTCAAATTCATTTTTAGTCGTCCACAAATCCAAATCGTTCAAAATAATTGGTAATTGAGCCATATCCTATTAAAATCAAGTAAAAAATAGCAATTCAATTATCAGGTATTTCAAATCACACCTATATTTTATACATATTTGAATATGTATATTTATAATCCTCAAATATAGATCCAATATCATATACAATTCTTAAAATGGACAAAATTTCAAATTACATTTGAAAATATCTTGTAATTTGTGTATATACGATTCACAATTACAAATCCAAATACCATATACGATTCAGAAATTGTACAATACTTATCAAATTTCTTTCAAAAATATAATTGATGTTGTAAATTTTACAAAAAAATGTCATCACGAACACTTGTTGGAATTCATCATAGCTTGAGGGGTGCTTCTATCACTGTCCTTAAAGATATTTCATCCGGTATGAATGTATTCTCCAAAATTTAATTAGCGCTTCTAGTATTAAACTAGGAGCCAAAATCTAACAAAGAAATCACAAAATTGATAACCCAACTTCATATGATATAGACAATAGAAGGAGGAAGTGTTCTTAATCTTTCATTCTTTTTTCTAGTAAGGAAATGACTACTATTATATATGTAAAAACTCTTTTTTCTTTATGATCAGATATGATTTTATATAGCCAAAGCACTAGCTGTAAGAATTAATGTCAAAACAAATTCCAATAGTAACATATTTTTAATAGAATTAAACAAGTTTTAATAGCATTAAACAACTAGTAAATTAAGGTGAAAGAATGGTTGCTTACTTATAAGAAAAGTAACATGGGCAATTGAGTTAAAAGCGACAAAAGAGTTTCAAAATGAGGTGTAGGTGACTCAAGTTTTAATAATTGAGTATAGATGACAATTACTTTATTATGGATTAAGAAAGTTGGGAAAGTTTAAGAATAGCCCACAAGTTTTTTAATTTACACTTTGATGCAAATGTTAACCTAATATAATAGGAAATGGATGGATAAAAAGTGTGTCTCTCTCTCTTCTCATTCATTATTGTTTTCTATCTCTTCGCAGTTTTTTTTGTTCATTGTTGTTGTTGCTTTATTCACCATATTCTAATTCATTATCATAATCTTCTTCTTCATTATGATATTCATCTTCTTCTTGTTGACCATTGTTGTGGTTGTTACCACTACTGCTGCTACTTGACCAATTTTTTAGGTCAAATTTAGTTTCGTACATCACTTTGGCATTACTACACAGGTGACTTTGGTAAGTAAAATTATAATTTTTAGTTGAATTTATCATTCAGGTACACTACTACTGTGTTGTTTATTCAACAATGATAGAACCCGAACACGAATCCAACATAAGAGTTACCTGTTTAAGCAGATCGCTCATCTGTTGCGATAGATGAGTCATTTCTTACAATGGAAGACTCATATTTTGGATTCATGTTTATGGTTCTATAGTGTCATAACATGAATCGAACAGATTAGTCATCTGTTGCAATAAAAGAGTTATCGATTGCAACAGAGGAGTCATCTATTAAACTAGATTAGTCACTTGTTGGAACAGAACCTAAACTCAATTCCAACAAATGAGTCGTCTGTTGCAACAGGTAAGTCATCTGTTGCAACAAATTAGTTATCTGTTGCAACATGTCACTCATCTATTGGAATCATTATCAAAGGTTATCTAGTACTGTAATATCTATCCCAACAAACACTTCATCTGTTGTAACAGATGGATAATCTGTTCCAACATATAATTCACCTATTACAATAGAGGACTCATCTATTGGAGTAAGCTTCAAGTCCGTAATATGAATCCCAACAGGTTATTCATCTGTTGCAACAGATCAATGACCTGCTGCAACATATTTTTCACCTGTTGCAACAGATTACTCATCTATTAGGGTTCATATTACGACACTATAAAATCATTATTAATTTTATTATGATGTCATTATTAATTTTTTTTAATAAATGACTTAATTTAGGTACCACTAATAGAGAAATCAATAACAATAGGGGTGGATTATCATGGTGAATGGATCGAGAAGAGCAATCGATATGTATGACATTGGAAGGAGGGTGAAATGCTAGAGACAATAGCTATGATAGTCCAAAGTGATATTTTGTATGATGATTTTATGAACTTAATCATCAAATATTGTAGACTGAATTGTCAACTGGAAGAATTCATCATCATCTACATGCACAACTTCTTTGAAAATTAAAGGGTACTACCTTTCAAGATAACTGATTAGGTTCGGTTGCGTGCTTACCTTAGTAATTCAGCTAGGCCAGTGTTAAATGTGTACATAGTTGAATAATAGAGAGAGAATGAGAACCAAAATGTATAAGAAGAACAACAACAAGACATCTTTAATAATAAGTTGGATGATCTGGACATGACTATTCCAGATGATGATTAAACACCTACGCCCATTGGTGCGAGCAATATGGTGGGCCGTTCTTCTCAATCAACACAGTTGGGCAATCGGTAAGATAACGAGACTCATTTTTACAAGGTAATGTCATTCAAGTATAAGACAAAACTATCTACTTCTTTGTTTATTTCTTTCTTGAAAAAAGATTTCAGACTAAAGAAGGTGATTAATTCGAGCAAAGTCATTTCATTTAGATGTTCTAATCTGAACTACAAGTGGTGGTTGAGGGCTGTGAAATACTTAAGTTCTGATAGATTCGTTATTAATGTTTATGAAAAGTAACATAAATGTGGTTCAGATCATATTAGGAGCCAAAATCCTTATGCCACGGCAAAGTTCCTCGGTCAATATTTCCAGAATAGATTCCCCAATGGCAAAGGCCCTTTTACAAGTAATATGACCAATCAACTCCTTACAGAATTGAGTGTTACGGTCAGTTATTGGAAGATATTTACGGTCATGGGGTTTTCCAAGGACTTGTTTAGGGGGAAACATGAGCACGGGTATGCAGTCCTCGATGCCTACCGTTACATTCTTGAGTCCACAAATCACGAAACTAAGACGACGTTGCATGTTGATGAAAATGAAAGGTTCAAGTACTTTTTTGCATCCTATGGTGCTTGGATTCTTGGTTTTTGACATTTGAGAAAAATCATAGCCATAGGAGGGATTTTTTTAGGAGCAAATATAATGGAGTTCTGCTAGCGCCGACGGCACAGGATGCAGAGAGTCACATCTTTCCTGTTGCTTTTTGTGTGGTGGACAAGGAATGTGATGCCTCGTATGGATATTTTTTGAGCAAATTTGAAGATGCATCGAAGATATCGAAGAGTTGTGTTTTATTTCGGATAGGCATCCAAGTATTCTAAAGATGGGTTCAATTTTGTACACTTCAACGCACTTTGATTGTTGCATAAGGCATCTTGGAGATAATATTTAAAATAATTTTTACAATGAAAGAGTCATAACCCTTTTCTACAGAGCACTAAAGCATATAATAGAGATAAGTTTTTTTATCATTTCAATCAAATAATGGATATGCATCCCAAAGCAGCAGAATATCTCATACGTGTTGATTTAGAGAGATGGAGTCGGGCATTTTGTTCGATAAATAGGTATATTCTTATGAATTTAATGTCTTGTTTAAGTTACAGGTTTAGTATGATATCGTACTAAGTGATTTTTTGTATAGGTATAATATTATGAAATCAAACATAGTTGAAACAGTGAATTCATTATTTGGCATTGAAAGAGAATTTTTCATCGTGGCGCTATTTGATGAAATAAATAAGAAGTATCGCAAATTATTCCATGAATGGCATATGCAGTTCTCGAATGTAGGAACTAGATTTATTCTAGAAGTAGAAAAATAAATATCAATGAACGTTGATTTTGGGAATAGGTTATTTGCTCATCAAATAGTAGATTACAAGTTAAGTATCGATGGTCATGGTGATGTTGCCACAATCAATCTTTAAATAAGATCTTATACGTATAAATTTTTTGACTTGGACAAAATACCCTGTCCACATGCTATAGCAGCAGTTCGAGCACAATACAGTGCACAATATGGAACTAAAACTTATGAGTCCTCGTCTTCATATTATTCGGTGGAAAGATCTATAATGGCATATGGTGAGAATATTAATTTGGTGTCTCTCGAAGAATCTTGGGTTGTTCCTGTAGTGCTTTTGAGGAGATTAATACCTCCTCCATATATTAACTCAAGCACTATCAAATCGAGAAGAAGGCGATATAAATGAGGCATGGAGTCAGAGAATTATTTCCATCAAAAAATATAAGTGATCCATATGTAAGAACGCTGGCCACAAAAGAACTGCATGCCCGAATCGTAATCCACCATGATCATTGTAATAGCAAAACTTGTGTTGTTGTTTGTTATGGATTTTGATATTTTTAACTCATTGTTGTGGACGTAAATGTTATTATTTATTAGATAAAATATATTTTTTATTAACTTGTGCATCAATGAAAAGAGGTAAAATAGATACTAAATACAACAGACACTACTAGAAAACATTATTTTTCCGATAGCTGATGTAGTTGAAATGTGGTTGGAAAACAAGGTAGTTCCGACTACTTTCCAACTATTTCATGGTAGTCAGAATATAGCTTATCAAAAAAATATTTTTGACTACTCTAGTCGGAAATTTAATAAATAATTATTTAATATTATAAATTTTTTTACTGTGGTAGTCAGAAATTTAATAAAAAATTATATAATAATTATAATTATTCCGACTACTATAGTTGAAAAATTAATAAATAATTATTTAATATTTATAATTATTTTGACTAATGTAGTCAAAAAATTAATAAATAATTATTTAATAATTATAATTATGATGACTAATGTAGTCAAAAATTTGATATATATTATTTAATAATTATTGTTCCGACTACTTTAATCAAAATTTTAATAAATAAATATTCTTTCCGATTACTGTGGTCAGAAATTAATAAAAAATTATTTAATAAAATAATCATTCCGACTACTGTAGTCGAAACATTAATAAATAATTATTCTTCTGACAACTTTAGTCAAAATTTTAATGAAAATATTCACCTGATAATTATACAATTAAATCTTGCATTAGTTTACACTGCTCTCATGTTATAAACAATATAACTAATGTATTTTTCACAGTAGGGTCAAACGCGACAAAAATTTATAAATACAACCACTTTAAAACATCCAAAACAAACATCAAATCAAATAGTTTAAACTTTTAAATGTCACAATCAAAAACAAGAACAACAACTACAATCTAATTATCATCAGATTCACTCTCTTCCTCATCATGAAATACTTGAGGCATGTGCTTCTTAACCAACTCCTTAAATTTAGCAAACTTTGCATCGTTAGTTGCACATTGTTGCGTTTATTCCACAATTTGCTTTTTCATCACTTTCATTTCTTCCATACTTTACAAAGTAGAAGAGGAATTAGAAAATAATGAAGGACTGCTCGAGGATTGGAGAACCCCTGTCCCATAGGTTCTACCTTTCTTTGGACCACTTACCCCAGCTGTCCACGTATTAGTCATATCTACAGGTGATGGTTGAACCATGGTACCATCATCTGAAGTAGGCTGGTTTTAACGCCAATCTTCTATGCTTTTTTGAAATTCTTCCTGAAAGAAAAATTATTTGTCAGTATGTAAACAAGAAAAGTTGAGTAATAATAAAAAAAATGAATGTAAAGGTTATTATCTTACATATGCATCTTTCACACGCATTTCGACCCAATCTCCTCTTGTACCGTCCTTCTTTTTCTTCCTATGCGTCTCTTTGTAGACCTCAAGAAAAGTGGACTCTTTTTCCCCATTTTCATATTCCTGTAAAATTTTAGAAAAAGAGATAATGTAAGTATGAACTAACTGGTTTCTCAAAAAACCAGATGTGAATTGAAATCCAAAGCCAAAAGTGGTAGAAACTTACACTTGTTTAGGAATGAGGCGCAATAATTATTGTTGTATATTCAGTTATATCTCTGTTTTATAAAAGGATAATATTGAACAGTACAATATTTAGAAGCAGTTACATCAAAGCCATATTACACAAATAAATTCAAAAGTAACATGAATTAGTTGCTAACACATTCATTAGATACAAACACTCATTGGTGATAGAAAAGGTAGTGACAAAAAAATGTGGATTTCAAAAGTTACTCTCACAAGATGCATGGACACCACAAATTGAAAATTTTTAGTAGCATAGCTTAGGAAAACACAACACTCAGTAGCGATCTGCACACAGATTATATGAATTTATTGTTGAGGTAGAAACTGCCTATTGTAGTATGCTGAAAACTTCAAGTGTTAGAACTGTAGGAAAGAGACTGATATAAATGAGATTGTGCACCCATTTCAATCATCTCTTCTGTTTATGCATCTTATCTTCTTCAACCAACACTGTACCAATCTTTTAAAGGCTGGGGGTCAAAAAACTAGATCTTCGATTAGTTGCTAATTAAGGCCTTTCTCATTATCACTTGAGGTCCCCATTGACATAAAATTAGGTGCTCTTTAGTTATATGTACTAATCACATCAAGCATTAACTCAATTCACTAATCAACCTTTTCTTAATAATGATCATTGTTGATATTCTATTTCCCTAATTAAACTTGTGTTCCTAAGAATGCTACTCAACTTTAGCCTAAGCTTAAGTATCCTCCCTACTGATAGGTGGATAGAACCATCAATTCCCTCAATCAAATAGCAGTTCGCTTTTTACCTTTCTCCTCTTTATACCTTACTTACTTAGAAATTTTATGCACAGGGGTAGGGTAAGAATTATCAATATAATGCAAAATGAAAAACATAGCAGGAGGAACAACTAAAGTAAGAAAGTGTCCCTATGTATTTCATAACCTTTTTTATTTTTGTCTTCATCTAAAAAGGAGCAGATCAGCTCTGTCTGTTCCCTATCTTAAACTACCTGGAAGTAAAATATTCAAAGAAACCAAGCTAATAGCAGTATCTTTTGCTGGGCAGATAAAAAATCAGATAGAGCCACAAATACTGCTTAAGAAAAACATCCAAAGACTAAGAATTTTCTCCACAAAACTCCCTACAATCTCAAGTCATTTCTCTTTGGAGATCATAACAAGCCACCTAAAACTGCTAGTCACTTCAATCCATTTTTCTTAGTCAGTAAATGATTCTCAGGAAAAAAAAGAATCCCGAAGACTACTACTATTAAGGAGTTGGATGACTTGTACGAGGACTACTATCAATAATGGCATCATCCTGATCACATTGAGATTCAGGAAAGAAAGATCAATGTTAAAACTGTAAGGAAATATCAAGGGATGGCTGAAGGAGATTATAGCGAAAGCCAGAGAAAACTTGTAGTACGGTTTGGTATGGAAGACATAGAAAGAGAAAGGAGAAAGGAAGATAAGAAGAAAGGGTGAAAGGTCTTATCACAAAGTAAAAGTAAAGGGGTCTCACTTTACTACAGAAGATGGAGGAATTGGAAATGGTGGAAGGAGAAGATATAGATCATGTGCTAGATATAGAAGAAGTTCTCCAATGCTACTATCTACTAAACAACTCAGTTTATGTTGACAGATTTTTCATGGACATGTACACTAAGTTTTTGTTTAGAAAACCATCAGGCATGTCAATAGTTCAATGAGAAGACTTGGTCCTCTCAAGCTCTAGAAACAAACAAGTATGTTTCGCGTGTGTGTGACTCTAAAATTGTGAGTGGTGGTGCAATTCATATCTTTTTTACTTTTCTTCCTGTTTGCTAATTATTTTTCACTTTATATCAATTAAAATGATCTAGAAATTTGTATATTTATTTACTATTTTGGTTGTATAATACTATTAGATTCAGATTAATCTACTCAGTTAATATATATAGAGTCAACAAGGCCAACTGTTAAAAGTGCAATAAAAAAAATAATACAACTAGATTTATTTCTTTTAGGCCTACTTAATTCTTACAAACAAAATCAGATTACTTGGACTACTAAGCACAATGATATCACAGTATACCAAAATTGCAATAGGCTAAGCAAATAAACTAACCATTGAACTTCTATCAGTATTTTTTCATTACCCTCTAAATGGAAGAAAGTCATTTACTATAGTGATTCAATTTATTATCATTGAATGCATACAGTACACAGCTTTATAGAGTAAACTGGTTAATATCAACTAGCCAAAATTAAGCCTTTCCTTTGACAATAAACAATTGAAGTACATATCTCACACAATCTCATTTAACATTGATGTAAACACCTCTAACAAACTCTCAACCAAACCATAACTCAAATCGAAACTTAATTACTCCACATTTGACAATCTTGCACCCCATAATAGAGATCCAGTGATAATTTTGCATATCAACATATGAGTTCTCAGTCCCAATCAGTGGGAGCTCATGCAATCTTCTATTTTACAAGATTAAGTTGAACTCTACAGAGAAAGATTCTAAACCAGGTACCCGCGAACATATCTATTTGGCAAGATCAATCTAGACGCTAATCAACCATATACAGTGTGACAAAAGCATATATATTTTGCAAGAGATTAGTACTGATTAGAACATTGAATTAAACTGAACAAATCAGAAATTTAAGCTAACTTGTGTCTTCCATACAACAAGGCAAGCTAAATTGCCCGCAGTCAACCACCCAGACATCATTCCATAAGCAGGAAAGTCATTTATAGTCCACATCAAAGTAACACATAATCTAAAGTTTTGTTTCATTGATACATCATATGTTTCCACACCTTTATACCACAATAAGTTTAACTCACCAATCAATGGTTGCAGATATACATCAATCAAAATTTTTGGATTACGAGGACCTGGAATAATAAAAGTTAGAAATATATACTGACTCATCATAAATAATTTAGGCGGGAGATTATAAGGAGTCACAAACAATGGCCAACGTGAATATGGAGTGAATCCATCAATAGATAATCCCAACCTAATGTTTCTTGGTTCACTAGCAAAATCCAAATACACACTATCAAAATGCTTCCATGCTTCTCTATCTGACGGATGACATAAAACATAGGCGGTCTTTTATTTTCATAGTGCCATCTCATAGAGGGGCAGAGCTCATTGGTGCATATAACCTCTTTAATCGTGGTATAAGGGGTAAGTAATCCATTGACTTCATAGGAACCTTCTTCCCTTTGGTATGTGTGACTTCCTTATAATAAGGATGATTATAAAATTTGCAATGTTGTAAATTTGTATCTTCCTTATAGAAAAACATGCAACCTTTCTCACAACAGTGAATCCTCTCTGATGAAAGTCCTAACTTAGAAACCAATTTCTTTGTTGTGTAGAAATCTTTGGGTAAGTCAAGTTTATTTAGGTTAAGTTCATTCATAAGTCAAATGATAGAATTCATGCCCTCTTGAGAAATAGAATAATCTGAATTAATACTCAGTAACTGAACGGCAACAGATAACTTAGAATGCTCTGATCCTTCATACAATGGATGACTAGTTTCCTTTAACTGTTTACAAAAGTTCTTAGCCTCATTATTTGGTTCATTTTGAGCCCGTAAGTGTGTCCCAAAAGAATACTTGACCATCTCATTATATCGTGAACTTTTAGCAAATCATTAACTGTCATTGCTTTAGCAATAAATCCAGCTACCCCAGCTTTATATTCCTCCCTTAACCCCTTGGGATAAGTTCTATTATACATCCATGTACGATCTTCATTTTTCATCTACACAAGAATGACAACAATAATAATAAAGAAAAGAAACAAAAACAAGAGAACCAAAACAATAACAAGAGAAAAAACACCAATAATAGTTTCCATACATTTCAGGTCTTTTTTCTATTTGCTTCTAGAACATGTCTTTTTTCAAATAAAAACTGGTCTTTTTAAAATAAAACTAAAACCAAAAAACGCCCATATGTTCTAATTAAGATTATGACGAACTAGGATTCTTCCTAGATCCAAAAATCTTTCAATGTTATACCAGTCATGACGAATAAATGGATATGCAAAAACAAAATCCAGTAGCAAGATGCAATGTCGCAAAACCCATATGAAATTTCTTTTTCAGAAACCGTCAAAATTCTTGTCCGCTTATTAACACTCAAAATATTTCTAACAGTTGGTAAGAAATACAATAAAATTAGACTATGCATCCACAAATATAACTACCAGGAAAGGTAAAGGATTAAGTTCCATACCTCAGCAGTTGTACAGGTGGTTGTAAGTTTTACCCTTCCACTACTTTCTGTAAACTCGAATCTAGAACAAATTTTTACCACAAATCCCACTCAAAACTTTAGGAGAAATAAATTGTAGTGAAGCATTCAATACTTGATAACTATAGACTATAAAAATAACAACAACATAGCCAGTGTAGTCCTATGAAGTATGGTTCAGGGAGGTTTGAGTGTACGCAAACCTTACCTCTTTCTTAAAGGTAAAGAGGTTGTTTCCAATACACCCTCAGCTCAAGAAATAACAGTCCAAAGTAGTCTAGGAAAGAAGTAACAGAACAACAAATATAAAAAAATAATATGATAATCGAATTACAAAAAAATCTGATAGTAACAGAATTTGAAGGCAAGAAACAATAAGAGATCTTTACTAGTATGGAAGGATAGTGAGAAGGTGTAAAAAGATGGTTTCCTGTTAGTTTAAGCAGACTAGAAATTTGATAATCAAGGTGAACTCTAGTAAGAACAATAAATGAACAATAATGTTCAGTACATATGCTTCATCTAATATCGATGGACAACTTCAATGCAGGGTCTTTTTCTACCATTTACACAATGCAGGGTCTTTTTTTGTTCTCTTCTTTGATATCGATGGACAACTTCAATCACGTAATCTATAAAATAGATGTGCCTATAGCACAAGGTCTACAGTCTAGGACTGTAACTAGAACTACTAATGCCCAAATAATGAATGAAAGGAAATCCAAGGACAACCAATAACTCAATAATTGAATATGTAATGTGTCTACTGCCTATCATGTGTATTCCGCAGCCTAGGACTGCAATTAAAATGTATGTTGTCCAATGATTATGGAATGAAACACAAAGACAATAGCAAGATAGAGTTCTTAGTAAAAGCATCAACTATAATAAAGGTTTACAGAAGGAAATGCGAGAGGTCTACCAAAAATCATCCAAGTAATAAATCAATAACAATTAAATCTTTGACCATAAGTATACAAACACACCCACGTACATGTATAATTGAACAAGGTATAGACATTGTGGATTCATATAACGAACCCTAACTAGTTTTGCAAGAAAAAATAGAAATTACTAGAAATTTACAAAAATAAAACATGGGTACGGCATTTTAAGGGAGGATGATGGATGGAGAAATTACAAAGATTCAGTAAAAGGCAAAAATAGAACGTCCGAAGTGTAAGCAAAACTTACCACTAACTCAGAACATCTAAAGACCTTACCACTACCTCAGATACTCAGATATAGAATACCAAAAACCAAAAACCAAAGTTTCATAGCCTTTGGAAAAAACTAAATGGGGATTTCATCAAACCCATACTGGAATAAAGTTTTACCCCGAATCATGGGATTCAGTGAAATTGACCTTCAATACCGCTTGTTCACCGTCGCCGTTACCACTCCACCATAACCTTCACCGCTAATTTTTGAGAGATAATGCAGAGAGAAGAGAGTCGAGAGGGAGTACCCTAGCTTAGAGAAATGGAAAGTGAGAGAGAGAGAGAGAATTGGGAAAGTTGTGGGTGTGATATGTTTAGTTTATATTTTATATAAATTATTTAATAATTAAATATAAATTTTTGACTACTTCAATCGGGTAGAAATTTAATATATCTAATTATTTAATATTTCCGACTTCATCGGTCGGTGGTATATTTGATATATTTAATTATTTATTTTTTTCGACTACTTCAGTCGGTTATATATTTAATAAAATTAAACTATATATTTAAATTAATTATTTATAAGATTTTTTACTACAATAGTCGCGAACATTTTTATTTTGTTTAATTATTTAATATTTTGACTACATCAGTCGGTTATATATTTGATAGAATTTAATTATATATTTAAATTAATTAATACAACTTAATTAAATATTTAAATTAATTACTACAATTTGAAAGGCTACCATGTAACTTTTATTTTACATAATTATTTATTTAATAATTAAATATAATGTTCCGACCACTACAATCGGGTACAAATTAAATATATTTAATTATTTAATATTTTCGACTATAGTAGTCGGATATATTTAATATATTACAGAGCAACCTTTTGTAATGTATTTAGTAATATATTTATTTAATGTATTTAGTAGTAATATAATTAATAATATATTTAATTAATTATTAATTTTTTGTGTAAGGGTATGATTATATGTTTAGTCATATATTTATTTAGTAATTCCGACTACGGTCGAAAATATATATTTAAAAATTTATTTAAATAATTATTTAATTTTTGTATAAGGGTCTGATTATATATTTAGTAATATATTTATTTAATTATTTATATGTCCGACTACAGTGGTCGGAAATATATATTTAATAATTTATTTAAATAATTATTTAATTTCCTTGTAAGGGTTTGATTATATATTTACTAATATATATATTTAATTATTTTTATTTCCGACTGCAACAGTCAGAATATATATTTTCCAGAATTTACCGCCAAATATTCTGACTGTTGTAGTCACAAATAGTATCGAAAAAATATTTTGTAAGAAATAAAAATAAAAAAGTAAATTTTCCGACTGAAGTAGTCAAAAATTTGCGACTAATTTTTTTCAGTCGAAAAATAGCAAATTTCTGGTAGTGAAACCACAAAATTATTTTCAATAGATTACCCATCTGTTGCAACAGAAGAACATTTGCTGGAATAACACAATACAGTTTATCAAACTGAAATGTGTTCCTCCAACAGATTACCAATCTGTTGTATCAGTTGGGTAATTTGTTTGAACAACACAATACAGTTCTTGCCACAAACCCAACAGATGACCAATTTGTTTCAACAGATGGTCCATTAGTTGAAAGAACTCAAAAATCTTGTTATTGCTACTAGATTTAAAATTGTTCCTTACCTCCAACCGTCGACATGTTTGTTGAGAAGAAAAAATAGACAAAATCAAAATTAAATAAGCATTAAAAAGTCAAAGTCGACCAACCATAAATTTTTCATTAAACAAAAACAAAATACATTAGTTGATAGATCTAATATAGAAAAATAAAAATACATATGCTAAAAGAAAAAACATAACCTAATTATAATTATTATTACTATTATTATTATTATTATAATTATTATCGGCCGGTCAATCATCAACCGGCAGCAACAGGGCCCTCCTCAGCCTGCAAATCTCTCAGAGCATCCTTGCTCTCACGGTGGCCAACTCCCAATGAAGTTCATTAACCTTCCTCTGAAGTGTAAGACCCCACAAAATCCTAAGCTCAACTCAGTCTTTTAAGCTTGCTAAGGGGTCCCAGACTTAGAAAATTCTAACTAAGTATTCAAACTTAGTGTTATTTTGGCCTTCGTAAGTTGGCAACTCTATTTCACGACTCTTATGACCTTAAAGTATGGATCTTTAGACTGATTCATGATCAAGAATGTTAGTAGGTGTTCTCGGATGAGTTTTGGATTTTTTGGATCTCGTTTGAACTATGTTTGGGAATCCAAAATTGTGCATCGATGCGATCTCAGCGTAGCGCATCGGCTATTGCGTCGATCAATATTTTTCCTTGGCTCCAGTGGCAATTTTAAGTGAATCGATGCGTACTCGACGCGGTGCTTTGGCTATCGCATTGATGCCAACGACGTGGCGCATCATCCTGTGCATCGACAATCTGATTTTCAGTCATTAAAAGTCGCATCCTTGGGGGGTATTTGGGTCTTTTTCCCACCCATATTCATCCCTAAAACACAAGATTCAACCCTTATTGAGCAAAATATACTTACTTTCTCTCAAATTGTTTAAGAACAAGAACCCTAGGTGATTTAATTTCAAGGCCAAGGCTCAAGGTTTCACCATTAATCTTCAAGAATTTAGCAACCAAGGCATTTCAAGTGTTCATCCAAGGGTTCCTTCCACCCTTGGCATGTCAAGTCATGTCACAATCAATATTACTCTCAGTCAATTACAGAACTCAGGAAAAACTCAGTAGACTCAGTATCAGTTCAGTCCAGTTCAGTATTCAGTTCAGGCCTCAGTAAATTCAACCAGTTAACAAAATTTTGGTAGTATTCCATCAGTCAATGGAACTCAGTGAACTCAGTCCAGTTCAGTTAGACAGTATAATCAGTAATAGATCAGTCAAACCTAGTATGACCTAGAAATTAGTTTAGTGTCTATTCAGATGGGAGTAGGATTCAGTACCGAGTTAACCCAGGGATGGGGGAATTCCTGCCAGCAGAGAGGGTTTGACCATTAGTAGCAATCCCTGAATTACAGAACTATGTAGCCAACGTAGGTTGAGATATCTTCCTTCTAGATATTATGAGGGTTGATACATCTTTTTCAAGTTTTCCTGCCAACGAGGGTTGACGAAAGAGCTTTTTGTTAAAGAGGATTAACTCATAGCTTGTCTTTACTCGTGGCACGGTACTGATATCTTTCCTACTAAGGTTACCGGTTGGACCCCAATTTATTAAGAAAGGGGCATGTTGGTTAGATGATTACCTCCCACAGTCTCAGTTTTAGATTCAATCTCAGTACAGAACTCAGTTCAGTTCTTCAGATTCAGTACTGTCAAACACCGTCACTCCCTTCAGTACAAAACTTAGTTCAGTTTTACAAATTTAGGACTGTCTGACACAATTACTCCGTTCAGTATGAAACTCAGTATAGTTCCACAAAATTAAGACCATCAGATACAGTCATTTAGTTATCAGTAATTTAGTATCAGTATACTCAAATATTAGTTAATCAGTATTCAGACTCAGCATTCATTGTTATCATGATATCAGTTACAGTATACGTATTCATTCATGTACTTCTATTCAGTTATATTTATGACATTCAGTCAGTATTGTTCATGCATATGAACCCATGCATTCCAGCCTACCTCACTTTGCATACTAGTACATTCAAAGTACCGACGGATACCTTTCTTTTCCACTATGATGTTTTATATCATAGGTTCAGATGTGCGGGCTCCCGATTATACTTAGCAGTTCAGATATTCAGCTGACAGAGTTAGTGGTGAGCCCTCTTAGTTCGAGGACATGATGATTATTTTAGTAGTTTGGAGTTAGTTGGGGACTTGTCCCATCAACTCCATATTTTAGACAGTTTAGAGGCTTTTTAGAGTAGAGTATTTTTAGATAGATGTTTTAGTTTTAGGGCTCATGACTCAGGTATCCATGTCATTCTATACAGTATGCTCTGTTCCCATGACCCATGCTACACTTCTAGTGATCGGCGAAATTCATATTTCGTCATGCATATCCTCAGATTAGATCTTTTGATAAATCTATGGTGTTGACATTCTCTTCCTCAGACCTTAGTTAAGTGTCGAGTTTGGTATAGTATTCATGCATACCTTAGGTTCTCATGTTTTAAGCCTTCAGTGTACTCTCCTTATGAAATAATGTAGTGATGAGCAGTTGCTTAGAAGGAAGAGAGTGAATATTTCATGTTAAGAAAAGATTATTGCATGCTAGTTTTACACGAGGCTATAGTTATGAAGATAGGCTTGAATGTCATGTTGATGTATAAGTGGCTGAATACATTTCAGAGATTTGAGTAGGCTTCAACGTAGTGGGAAAATTCAGTCTAGATCAGACCTCAGTAGGTAGAGTTATCAGAACCCAGCACTCAGTTCCAGTACAGTCTCAGTTGCAGTCTTAGTTACAGTCTCAGTCCCAGTCTAGTAATCAGATTAGTAACTCAATTCAGTTTTAGATTTGCTTGACTATAGTATACAGTTATTAGTTATTTAGTTATCAGTATTTCAGTACCTCAATTTATAGACTATTTTAGAGTCATGTTATACTCTTGGTCTTGTCTTGTCAAATAGTACAGATTTCAAGAATTCATGCTTAGTTATCTTATGTTACTCAGTCATTCCCTACCGCATATATATAATACTATGCAGTTTTAGTCCAGACTAAGTACAGTTAAATTCTACATGACTAATATTCAACTATCAACCACTCAGATAATCAGACAAGTTAGTATGTTTATGCACTCATGCTCAATGCCCATGTGAATATTTAAAGTAGTCTCAGGTGAAGTGTCGAAATAGGGTGGAGAGTATAGTTGAGAGAATATTCGAGGAATATATCTAAGCTTGAAAATTTGTAGTTGTAGTGCATAAGGCTTAGTCACTCTATCTTAGATGACGTTTCATAGGCCTTGCTCCATATTATAAAAACTGTAGCCACGTGGTGATTTCTTATTCAGGTGTCTTATTCAGACCATGCCAAGATTTCCCTTCTCCCTAAAGCCCCTAGAACTCTATAGAAAGAGTGTCAAAGAAAGACCTCAATCGAATATAAGTTGTCAGCATAAGTTAGTCCGCAAAACCAGCACTTAAATTTAGCAGTTAGGAAGACAATCTTCGTATGGTTGGGTTTCCCATATTTCTATCTAGTCGGACTATTTGAAGTCTCATAAATGTAACTATTTCAAGATCGAGCAACCATGTGGTTGCGAGTTCAGCTCAGTTCAGATGTCATGCCTCAATTTCAGATCCCTAATATGCAGTCACGATTCAGTTCATAGGTGCCCTTTGCATCATCTTAGTTTTTTCTCAGTATCTCAGCCAAGTCAGCATTCTTCAAGGGACATAATATCCAAAGAGAAAGATGCACTATAATACCTGAGCTTTCTTAACCTAAACCTTCTATCTTCTCTTCACGTAACAAATCCAGTTTAGAGTAGTGGGTACTCATAGGTGGACCCACAAGTTCCAATCTCAGCCATGAGCTGTGTATTTAGGGGCTCAGTTTCGTTCATGATATTCAGTTCCTATATTATGTTTCAGGCTCAGTTATGTTCTCATTTTTCCATTCATGCGTATTCAATAAATGATCTCAAGTTAGAGATCCGTGATTTTGTATTTTTGAAAATATCTCCTATGGAAAGAGTGAAGATGTTGGCAAGAAGGGGAAGCTTAGTCCCTGATATGTCGGTCCTTATCGAATTCTCAGTCATTTCGGAAAGGTAGCTTACAAGCTTGAGTTGCCTTCAGACTTAGCTTCAGTTCATCCAGTGTTCCATGTCTCCTTGCTTAAGAAATTCATAGATGACCCAGTAGTCGTAGTCCCTATAGAGGGCATAGATATTCAGAATAGCCTCTTTTATGAAAAGACTAGTCGAAATCCTTGATTATCAGATTTGCAGACTGAGGAACAAAGAAGTCCCTCTAGTCAAAGTACTTTGGCAGAATTAGTTTGTTGAGGGAGCTACTTGGGAAGCAGAAGCAGACATGCGGACTAAGTATCCTCACCTTTTCTCTGCAAACTCAGACTCAGCCCAAGTTAACAGATTTTCTTTGAATTTACTCAGTCTCATGTTAAGATATAGCTACCAACTTGGTAACAATTAATGTTGCATACTCAGTCATGCATTCATGAATCAGTTCAGATATTTACTTATGCATTCGATATTCATGTCTAAAATATAAGCCAGCTTATCAGTAATCCCAGTCATGCATTCATGAATCATGTTCAGCTATGTACTCATACATCATATATGCATGTTCAGTATGATAATTCAATATATCAGTAATTTCAGTCATGAAATCATGCTTCAGTTGTGCATGTCCAGTGTCTAAATCTAGTCTATCAGTATTCTCAATTTAATTAGTCTCATTCGAGGTTGAATGTTCCCAAGAGGGAGATATTGTACGACCCCGCAAAATCCTAAGCTCAACTCAGTCTTTTAAGCTTGCTAAGGGGTCCCATACTTAGAAAATTCTAGCGAAGTATTCAGACTTAGTGTTATTTTGGCCTTCGTAAGTTGTAAACTCTATTTCAAGACTCTTATAACCTTAAAGTATCGATCTTTAGATTGATTCATGATCAGGAATGTCAGTAGGTGTTCTCGGACAAGTTTTGGATTTTTCGGACCTTGTTTGAACCACGTTTGGGAATCCAAAATAGTGCATCGATGCGATCTCAGCGCGGCGCGTCATCTATCACGTCGATCAATATTTTTCCTTCTCTCCAGTGTCAATTTCCAGTAAACTGATGCGGAATCGATGCAGCACATTGGCAATCACATCGATGCCAACGACGTGGCACGTCGATAGTCCGGTTTTCATTCATTAAAAGCCTGTTCTTAGGGGGTATTTGGGTCTTTTCACCACCCCTATTCAGCCCTAAAACACGAGATTCAAACTTCATTGAGCAAAATGTACTTACTTTCTCTCAAATTGCTCAAGAACAAGAACCCTAGGTGATTTAATTTCAAGGCCAAGGCTCAAGGTTTCACGGTTAATCTTTAAGAATTTTGCAACCAAGGTATTTCAAGTGTTCATCCAAGGGTTCCTTCCACCCTTAGAATCCAAGAAACTCTTTTAAATTTCAAGTAGCTTGATTTCATGCTTTCCATGATTTAGATTCAAGTTTATTCATGATTATAATGTTGATTGGATTTCTATTCCATGATTAAGTGCAAGATTTATGTAAAAAAAAACTATCATGTTTGTAGTATTATGTGAATTCATGTTAAAGCCTTGAAATTGTGATGCTCATATGTTGATTAGTATTATGTGAATATATAATGCCTTCCAAGTTTTTGAAGAGTTGTTCATGAGAATTAAATAATGAAATTATATCATGATAGCATGTATTCAAGTTTATGGCATGCAAGTGTTTGCTAGAATGTCCCAATGAATGAATGATGATCAAGTAGTTATTTATTATGTTTCAAGATTATGCCATGTCATATAATTTATTCTATCGAGTCCTAGGGGTATTTAATACCCAACAATTTAGCTGATTACCTAGAGCCATGGTCAGTCTTAAGATAGTATCAGTCATGTCACGATCAGTAATACTCTCAGTCAGTTATAGAACTTAGGAAAAACTCAGTAGACTCAGTATCTGTCCAGTCTAGCTCAGGCCTCAGTAAAGTCAGCCAATTAACAGAATTCAGTAGTATTCCATCAGTCAAATGAACTCAGTGAACTTAGTCCAGTTCAGTTAGACAGTATAATCAGTAATAATTCAGTCAAGCCTAGTATGAACTAGAAATTAGTTCAGTGTCTATTCAGTTGGGAGTAGGATTCAGCACCGAGTTAACCCAGGGATAGGGGCATTTCTGCCAGTAGAGAGGGTTTGACCCTTAGTAGCAAACCCTTTATTACAAAACTACGTAACCAGCCTAGGTTGAGATATCTTTCTTCCAGATATTATAAGGGTTGATACATCTCATTCGAGTTTTCCTGCCAGTGAGGGTTGGCAAAAGAGCTTTTTGTTAGAGAAGGTTAACTCACTACTTGTCTTTACCTGTGGCACGGTACTGACACCCTTCTAACTGGGGTTATAGGTTGGACCCCAATTTATTCAGAAAGGGGCATGTCGGTTAGATGATTACCTCTCATAGTCTCAATTTCAGATTTAGTCTCAGTACACAACTAAGTTCAGTTCTACAGATTTAGTACTATCAGACACAGTCACTCCCTCAAGTACAAAACTTAGTTCAGTTTTACAGATTTTGGACTATCAGACACAGTTACTCCATTCAGTATGGAACTCAGTATAGTTCTACAGAATCAAGATTGTTAGATACAGTCATTTAGTTATCAGTAATGCAGTATCAATATACTCAGATATTAGTTAATCAGTATTTAGACTCAATATCCATTGTTATCACAATCTCAGTTACAGTATATGTATTTATTCATGTACTCTCATTCAGTTATATTTATGTCATTCAGTCAGTATTGTTCATCCATATGAACCCATGCATTTCAGCCTACCTTACTTTGCGTACCAGTACATTCAAAGTACTGACACATACCTTTCTTTTGTGCTATGATGTTTTATATCATAGTTTTAGATGTCTGGGCTTCCGATTATTCATAGCAGTTCAGATATTCAGCTGACATAGTTAATGGTAAGTCCTCTTAGTTCGAGAACATGATGATTATTTCAGTAGTTCAGAGTTAGTTGGGGACTTGTCCAATCAATTCCATATTTCATACTGTTTAGAGTCTTTTCAGACTAGAGTATTTTCAGAAAGATGTTTCAGTTTTGGTATTGTTATACCATATTCAGTTTTATCACAGTATTGAACCTTATAGCATATTTTCTGCATATTACAGTATTATCATTCAGTTAATGCAGCAGGTATAAGTCATGGGTTAGCTTGTGGTCCTTCGAGATTATGAGCACTGTGTAGCATCCGGGGTACAGACTTAGGGCATTACATGAAGTTCTGCATGGTGTCGCATAGAATTGTAATAACCTAAATAGGATCAGCCATATCTAGAATGGACATAAATTTACAAAAAACATAAACACAAAAGTAAAGCAAGAAGTTCGAATGTAATACAACGTATAATACCAACTGGTAGATTTACCAATAAAAAACTTACCTCAATGAGAAAGAAATATGCTCTTTGAAGAGAAGTGATTAAAGATGTAATAAGAAAGATAAAATGCAAGAAATAAATAAAGTGGAGTAGGATGAATGGGTATGGAGGGACTTATTTATAGAGGATTGAATCTGAATGTGGTAGGCAAAAAGTTACGACTGTTTGTCTCCTTTGTTAAATCTAACTGGTGATGTTTCAATTACTATAAAAAGTCATAATTAAATCTAACTGGTGACTTTTTTATTATTGTGAAAGTCATGAATTTTAATATTTCCAATAATAAACCTTTTTATTAAATTGTTTCAACTGTGGAATCTATCTGTTGCAACATATGATCCATCTATTGCAACAGATTAACAATCTGTTGCAATATATGATCCATCCATTGCAATAAATGCTCAATACCTACCTCCAACTATCGACATGTTAAGAATAAGGAATAAACAAAATGAAAATTAAATAAGAATTAAAAAGACAAAGTAGACCAAACATAGATTTTTGAATCCATTACATACAAAAATACAATAAAAACAAAACATATATTAGGTTCCTCCCTTAGGTAGATCCAATATAATAAAACAAAATACATATGCTAAAAGAAAAAACATAACCTAATTATTATTATTATTATTATTATTATTATCATTATTATTATTATTATTATTATTTTGTCAACCGATCAATCGTCATTCGGAAGCAGCAGGGTCCTCCTCATTCTTGCTCTCATGGCGCCCAACTCCCACTAGAGTTCATGAATCTTCCTTTCAAGTTCCCACAAGGAGTCGCACAGAATCACCTTGCCCCAATCTGGATCAACCATATCTAGAAATAGAGTACACTGAATAAGTAAAGAGGGACCTATTTATAGAGGATTGAATTTGAATGGGTTAGTCAAAAATCCACGACTATTCACCTCTTTTTTAATAATTACATCCCTTAATTAAATAAAACTGGTGACTTTTTGATTATGTAAATTAAAAAAATAGATTTAAGTATAACATTTTATCTTTATTTTATTTCAAAAAGAAAATTGCTTTATAATAGATCCAATAGATGGGTAATCTGTTGAAAAATATATTCTATCTGTTTGATAATTTACAACATATTGGAAATCTATTGCAATAGATATATATATTTGTTTGATTATTTCCAATAGATAAGTCAACTGTTGCAATAAATTGATCATCTGTTGTAATAGATGTCTATAATTATTTGATAATTTTAACAGATGCATCATCTGTTACAATAGGTTGGTCATATGTTTATTCAAATTAAGCATAGATGGGGTGGGAAGAATAAGGTGCGTGCAGATGGATGGATCCACTTTCATGTGTGGGAGTTATGTTTTACTGATCAGGTCATCGTGACAACACACATAAAGTACAATGATTTTGTGAATGAAGTTTTTAACCGATTACGCATTGATCATTCAAACAAGATCCTGCATTGTATAGTTAAGTTTGATAGGTTCGATTTGATAAGGCCGAGGGACCATAAAAATGGTGACGATACCCTATTATAATTTAATGACGGTTATTGCTCATGTTTATGCATGTCAAAATTTAAGAAGGGATCAATATTTAGTGGCATTGCAGAGATATAATAGAGATTAGACTGACTTTAAAGGTGCAATGGACTTTGAGAAGGCCTTCAAATCCTCCCACTGCAGTAAATAAGAATGAAAAAATAGTAGGAATTCCCCTGGCCCAAATTTATATGGATGGGTTGTTTGAGAAGATGATTATATGTCAGAAGGAGCCGTAAGAGAATACCTGCGAGGAGAAGGGGAGTTAATAAAGACTACATCATCTGAGACCTTATTGAAGAGGAAACATAGGATAGTAAGCAAGGAAATTCTAGAGAATTTGGCCAATGAAATTGACTTAAAACATGAGAAATTTGAATCAAGTGCAAATATTAAAGTGTATACAAAAATGAAAATTCATCAGTCGTCTCTCTTATAGAAAAATATGAAAGTGGACTGTAGTTGGACACATTTCTAGGGAACTGCACCTAGTTAGCATCGTCGGAATAATCACCTCCAAAGAAAATGACAGAAAACCAAGTAAGTAGCTTTGCTGTAACCGAGGGTTGAAATGATGTATAGTAAAGAATGAAACTTGCACTAAGAACTTCTGAAGTTAAAATAAGGAATCAAGCCAAGGCATCAATTTCTGAATATTAACTTGCATCCCATGCCTTTTGTTATGGTTTCGATCAGGTCAATAGTAGTGGAAATAAAAAGGTATGAAGTTGGGCAGAAATCCTAATCCTTTTTATTTTTACTGTGACTGACGTGACCATAACCACAAACTGAAGGACCAGGCGGCAAGTGTAACTTCTAAAATTGTCGCCTTGGCTTGATTCCTTATTTAAACTTCAAAAGTTCATGGTGCAAGTTTCATTCTTTACTGTACATCATTTCAACCCTCGGTGCCCGCAAAGCTTCTTTCTTGGTGTTCTGTTATTTTCTCTGGAGTTGATCATTTTGACTACGCTAACAAGTCATAGTTACTTAGCAAAGTGGCCAGCTGCAATCCACTTTACCATTTTTCTTTGAGAGAGACGACTAACGAATTTTCATTTTTGGATATAGTTTCATATTTGCACCTCATTTAGATTTTTCATATTTTAAGTCAATTTCATTGTCCATATTTGCTATACGTTCCTTGGTACCCCGTGTTTCTTCTTTAATAAGGTCTGAGATGATATAATCTTCATCAACTCCCCTTTTCCTTGCAGGTATTCTCCTACCACACCTTATGTTGTATAATCATCACCCTGAGAAATCCAACCATTTAAATTTGGGCTAGGACAATAACTATATTAATTTTCATTCTTGGTTGCAGCAGTGTGATGCTTTGGAGGCCTTTCAAAAGTCCATTGAAACCTTAAAATCAGTCCAATCACTATTGAATCTTTTTACAATGCCACCAAAACTTGATCCCTTCACCAAACTTGACACATAAATAAATGCAAAACCATCATTAAACCATAATAGGATATCGACACCACCTACATGGTCCTTCAGCCTTATCAGTTCAAACCTATCAAACTTAATTGTAAAATTGCAGATATCTTGTTTGAATGATTAATTCCTAATCGGCAAAAAATTCATTCACAACATCAGTGTACTCTATGTGTGTTTTCACGATAACATGATCAGTAATACATACCCCCCACATATGAAATTGTTTCATTTGCAAGTAGCTTATTTCTACGAACCCATTTTTATTCTAGCCTTTTAAGTTGGTCGAGAAAAATTTGATTCACTTTCACTTCCTTTTCTTATGGGAGACATATTTTATCTACAATCAAGAGAAAAACAAAAATAATATTTCAATTGATGCTAACACAGTTTTAAAAAAAAGGGTAACATAAAATTCAACAAATATAATAGATTCATTGTATGTTTAACAAATTACCCATCTGATCAATAGGTGACCCATTTGTTGCATCAGTGATTGACACGTTGCAACAGGTGACTGACATGTTACAAAAGATGGTTCATTTGTTGTCATAAATCAAATAAGCCTTGATACTTGTTTGATTTCTTCCAACAGGTGCTCCGTCTGTTGCAACAAAGGGTATCCAATAGCTGATTCATAGTTCCAATAGATGGGAAATCTGTTGGAATACCGATACTGATCCATTAGTTGCAACAGTTGCACCACCACTACCAACAACACCAACAACATCAACAATAAAGAAACAAATAAAAAAATCAATACTGACAACAAGGCTTTTTAAGTTCTCTCATTCAAGACTTAAAAAACACCTTTTCTTTAATTTTCGCAATAAATAAGATATGGGTAATGGATAAATAAATAAAAAAATTAGATGAAAATGACTAATTTAAATAATTAATATAAAAATATGATATTCACAATTGCAATTTTCATCATAGAAAAACATAATAAATTTGATGAAACTGACAAAGAAGAAAACGAGAAGCCAAGAATAATAACAGAGAGCGCATATCTAATAGTGAACCATACATGGATGTCAAAAGCAAAGGAATCAAAACACCAATTTCAGTCGAGAAAATATATAGATTGATTGAGATCCAAAATGATCCTCAGGCGAAAGAGGAGAGAAAAAAGAGGAGATGTTTTGTATTACCCTAAAGAGGAGAGAAAGAGAAAGAAGAAAGATGAATTATTTAACATATGGTTGAAGGAGATCAGATGGGTTTAAATATTTATTAATAATTTATGACTGTGAAACTCTTTGGGGAGAACAAGGAGACGGTGATGGTGGCATTGAAAAGACAAGATAAGACAACTCAAGGAGGTGATTTTTGAGTTATCCAACAAAACTTTTTACCGCCTTAGTATTTTTTTATTTATTTCGAATAGAAAATTGCTTTAAAATTAAAAAAAAGATCTTAAAATAGAGAATTCATATGTTACAACGTATGTCTATATCTTTTTGAAAATTTTCAACAAATCAGTTATCTTTTCCAATAGATGGCAACACACATTTGTTAATTTCCAACAAATAATTTTTTGTTGCAACAAATGTCATTATCTTTTGATAATTTCTAATAGATAAGTCATCTGTTGCAATATATGGTATTATATGTTAGATAATAGCCAACAAATACATTATCTGTTAAAAGATGTTGAACATCTATTTTAATTGATGTTTATGATTATTTTATAATTTACAACAGATGTGTTATCTGTTACAACAGGTTAGTCCTCTATTTATTCATATCAAGCCATTATTTGAAATATCTAAATTAATTTATCTAGAATTAGAGATGGGTTGATAGGGTCAACTATAATTTCAATTGAGTCATTGCAAATGCATGATGTTAGAGCTGCGTTTGTCCTAATCTGAGTCGTCAACTAATCAATTTGAGTTGAAACGATTCATATCAAACCATTATTTGAAATATCTAAATTTATTTAACTATAATCAGGTATGAGTTCGTAGGGTCAACTACAAATTCAATTGAGTCGTTGTAATTGCATGTTGTTGGAGTTGTGTTCGTCCTGAGCTGAGTCGTCGACTGATCAATTTGAGTTAAAATGATTCATATCAAGTCATTGTTTGAAATATCTAAATTTATTTAGCTATAATTAGGTATGAGTACATAGGGTCAACTATAAATTCAATTGAGTCGTTGTAATTGCATGTTGTTGGAGGTACGTTTCTCTTGACCTGAGTTGTCGACTGATCAATTTGAGTTGAAACAATTCATATCAAGCCATTATTTGAAATATCTAAATTTATTTAGCTAAAATTAGGTATGGATTGATAGGGTCAACTACAATTTCAATTGAGTTGATATAATTGCATATTGTTGTAGTCGCCTTCGTCCTGAGCTTAGTCGTTGACTGATCAATTTGAATTGAAATGAATCATATAAAGCCATTGTTTGAAATATATAAATTTATTTATCTAGAATTAGGGATGGGTTTATAGGGTCAACTATAATTTCAACTGAGTCGTTGTAATTACATGATGGTAGAGTTATATTTGTCCTGATCTGAGTTGTAGACTGATCAATTTAAGTTGAAACAATTCATATCAAGATATTTTTTAAAATATCTAAATTGATTTATCTATAATTATGAATGGGTTGAAAGGTACAACTACAATTTCGATTGAGTTATTGCAATTGCATGTTATTGGAGTTGCATTTGCCCTGACCGGAGTAGTTGACTGACCAATTTGAGTTGAAATGATGCATATCAAGACATTGTTTGAAATATCTAAATTTATTTATATAGAATTAGGAATGGGTTGATAGGTTCAACAATAATTTCAATTGAGTCGTTGCAATTTCATAATGTTTGAGTTGCATTCGTCCTGACTTGAGTTGTCGACTGATCAATTTGAGTTGAAATAATTCATATCAAGCCATTCATTGGAATATCTAAATTGATTTATCTATAATTATGAATGGGTTGATAGGGTCAACTACAATTTCAATTGAGTTATTACAATTTCATGTTGTTGGAGTTGCGTTTGTCCTGACAAGAGTTATCGATTGATCAATTTGAGTTGAAATGATTCATATCAAATTATTATTAATTTAATATTAGATTCATTAATGTTCTCATTGAACTTAATAAATGAAAACTAATTTTAGTTAAATTAGTATAGTTTATTACGAAACAGTTAAAATTTATCTCTTTTAAAAAATTAATGAAGTTCAATTCAGCCCAAATTAACAATTTCAAAACTTGTCATTCTTTTCCAAAATAAAAATCAACCCATAAAAATCATACATTTGTGGAAAAAATATTTCATCATTTTAAATCTCAAGTTCTCTCTCTTTACTTTCTCTCTTAATAATACAAACAATAACTACTCAACATATTGCTCAACCATTTACAACAGATCAATTTTCTTTGGGAGAATACTAACAAAAAGATCTGAACTTTGACCAGATTACCAATTGAGCATATTGAACTTTGAGGGGGTCCTATTACCCCCCCCCCCCCCGGACTTTTTTTCATATTTTAATGACATATATCTGTCCACTTAGACCATTGCATGTAAGTCACACGCATTGAATGCTTGAAAGTGTTCAAAAATGTTATAAACTTTTTTTTTTTCAAACAACCCCTCAATTTTCTAATTTTTAAAAGTTTTATATTTTTTATTTATTTTTCATTCTTTTTCTTCTCTCTTTTCTCTCTTCTTTCTTTCTTCTCTTCAATAATGGAGTCTTTAACAATGGTTGCTCTATTGTTGAATTGAAATTGAATACAATTTCATCACACATATACACACTTAAATGGGTCATCTTCAACACACCCAATTCAATTACATTAATTTGCTTCAATTTCAACACACACATACACACCAAATGGGTCATCTTCAATTCCATCAAAATGACAAAGTTTAACCCACCATTCCCACCACCAACCAACCACCATTGCCACCGACAACCACCACCACCCCAGTCACCAGCTAAGGGGATCAATCAAAAAGAAAATCCACCAAGAGAGGGGAAAAAATTGGTCGTCGAAACTGGAAACAAACATTCTTGAAGCACCTTCTATCTAGCTAGCTCTTAATTATTGTGTAATATCATGGTGCCATAGAGTAATTTTAGTTTGTGGAGTTTGGTAAAAGTGAATTCTTGGTATTTTGGTGTTGATTTGTTGTTTATGATTATTCTTAGTGTGAGATATATTGGGTTATTTTTAGTTTGTGGAATTTGTTAAAGGTGAATTCTTGAGTCACCCAAGTTTTAGAAATTAGAAATTTTTTCTGTTGGATTAAAGGTAGATTAATCCTACTATATTGATATTGGAACTCTATATGTTGATAAAGTTTGTAACTTTAGCATTTTTTTTTCAACTGCATATCAAGAACTAGGCTTGTTAATTACTATCGATTGTGTAATGGACTTGGAATTTGAAATTGACTAAATGAAATCATTTGGAATTTAATTTGTAGGAGGAATTTGAGTTGTGGAATCTTTAATATGGTTGTAATGGTGAAAAAAATGTTGAAAAGTGATTAAATAGAGAAGAAAGAGCATATGTACTACACTTCTAGCCGTTAAAACTGGGTATAACATTTTGGGGGGGGGGGGGGAATTAATTCCACTTTAAAAAAGTCCGGGGGGGGCAAATTAATTCCACTTAAAAAAGTCTAGGTAGGTAATTGGACCCCTGCAAAGTTCAATATTCTCAACTAATAATCCGGTCAAACTTCAGGTATTTTTGTGAGTATTCTCCCATTTTTTCCATTTCCGGCCACATAGTTGTTATTTTTTACTTCCTTTTTTCTTGTATCCATTATTTTTTTCTCTTCGCAGGTAACAGAGTTTGAGAAGAGTTCTACATTTGGTGTTTTTTCTAAAAATTAGGGCTTTGTAGTTAATGATAAAAAAAGAAGACTTTTAATTGTATTATCTTCGAGAATGGGTTAATAATTTTGAGTTTTGATGCTAAAAAGTATAGGAAGAACCTAAGAAAATTGTAGTTTTTGATGCAGTGCTCTATTGACTGTCGTCGTATTATTCGATGGTGTGGTGACAGTGGTGGTATTGATGGTGTTGGTAATAGTGGTGGTATTGGATGTGTTAGTGGTGGTGGTGGTAGTATTGATGGCATTGATATTGGTATTAGTGTTCTTTGGTGTTGGTATTATTAGTGGTGTTGGTGGTGGTGTTAGTAGTATAGTATTGGTATTGGTGTTGTTTGGTGTTAGTGATGTTGGTGGTAGTTGTGGTGGTGGCGGTGGTATTGGTGGTGGTGTTAGTGGTGGTGATAGTGTCATTGGTATTGGTATTGGTATTGGTGTATTTTGGTGTTAGTAGTGATGGTGGTGGTGGTGGTGGTGTTGGCGGTGGTGGTGGTAGTGGTGGTGGCATTGGTATTGGTATTGGTATTGGTATTGGTATTGGTGTTGTTTAGTATTAGTGGTTGTATTGGTGGTGGTGATGGTGGAATTCGTATTGGAATTGGTGTTAGTGGTGGTTTTCGTGGTGTTCGTGGTCTTGGTGGTGATGTTTGTGGCATTGGTATTGGTGTTGGTGTTATTTAGTGTTAGTGGTATTGGTGGTGGTGATGCTGGTGGTGTTGCTGGTCTTAGGGGTGGTGGTGGTGGCATTGGTATTGGTGGTGGTGTTGGAACAAATGTTTCAATATTTGGGGATAGCTACTACGCATTTTAAAATAGGTCTTCAAACTGATTCTGAATCTATTGCAACAAATATTTCAGCTGTTGGCATAAAATAAACCAGTAGCAAGACTATTTTGATCTCCCCCAACAAGTTGTTCATCTGTTGCAACAGATAGTGAATACATCGGAATAGATGGTTCATCTGTTCAAACTGGTGGATTATATGTAGGAATATTTTTTTGTAATGTGGCGTATAAAACTTTATTTAATTTTGTCTTACCTTTTTTAAAAAAAAATTGCAAACATCAATAGTAATATATTTTTTGTTTTTCTCTTGTTTGTAGGTAAAATATGTCTCCTAAAAGAAAAGAAACTGAAAGTGGATCAACTTTTGATTACCTAACCAAAAAGGCTAGAGTACAGATGGATTCAGAGAAATTTCCTGAACAATCTCAGTCAGGGAAAAGTGAAGGTAAGAAAAGTTATGAAAATAATGTTGAAGGAGGTGGAGAATGGTACGTAGAGGCTGGTGAGGAAAATAAAAGTGAGAAGGAAGAAGAAGATGAACAGGAAGAGGAGGAATTAGAAAGTGAGAAAGATAATGATGATCAACATGATGATAATGCATCACCAATGGGGCGTGAATTAAGATCGAAATCCCAGCATGGTCCTATCAAAACTATTAGTATTGATAGGTTTCAAGTTGAGATATTGATAGATAACCCTGCATAACTAACTGGTAATTGTGTAGTTAAATCTCTGTTATGGAAACCTTTTGATGAACTTAGGAATACTATGAAGAAGGAAAAACTAGAGGAATTTTTTAAGATCTGCTTTGGACACTTTCTTAATCCTCCTGAGGACGGAAATTCCCATTTCAAATAAGCATGGTATATGGTCTTCTCAAGCACAGGATCAAGTATGTAGGGGATGATAAAGATTTAAAGGAGGGGGACAAAAAGATGGATGAAATATGGATTAACTATTGTGGCATGCCGGTTTGTTTTGGCATGAAGAGTTTGCCATAGTAACGGATTTGAGATGCAATCTTCCAGAAGAACCTCTCATCAAGGAAACACAGCGGAAAAAGTACAAGGCAAGAAGGACAACCAAACCACCACCATCAATTAAAGGCAAGGCATTGTCCAAGCGACCACCCACCAAACCAACAAACGCAAGGAGAAAATAGATGGGTTGTTGGACATTGCTGGACGTGGCTACAAAGCCACGATGTTGTTAGAAGATCTCAAGGATAAATCCATACCAAAGAAGTACAAGGTGAAATTGTTCTTAGTTTGGTTTTCCCTTTCCGTTATATTGGCAAGAGACGTCTACAAAGTCATAGAAAATACTTTGTTAGAGCTTATTGAGGATCTTGAGAAATTCAACAATTATCCCTAGGGAATGATAACTAGAAGTTGACTGTCAAATATTTATTAACAAAGTTATCCCCAAAGATGATCTCCTTATACAGCTTTCTTTGGGCTTTCATGGTAAATCTAATCACTATTTGTTTATGCTTGCATTAGTTTAAAATTATATTGAATATTATTATGACTTTTTTATGTTTGCTTCCTGATTACATTTTTAGGCCTGGGCATTTAAAACCATTCCTCCCCTCTGAAAATAGGTCAAGGATTACCCAGATGAGGTTTCTCATCCAAGGATCCTTAGGTGGTTTGTTACAAAGAGTACCACAAGAATTAAAAAGGTTGATCTCTTTAACTCTTCGAATGATGCAGTAAGTTTTCTTTCAAGTAAAATAATTTGAACCAAAGAAAGATATTAAAATAATGATTCATATGTTGCAACAGATTAATCTGTTGTAATTTATCTTAACAGATTACCCATCTGGTGCAATAGATTGGTAATCTATTATGACAGATGAATTATTTTTTGCAGTAGATTACTCACCTGTTGCTTTGAGACTGCAACTTATGCAACAGATGGAAAATCTGATGCAACATATGGTTAATCTGTTGCCACATATGAATCATTTTTTGCAACATAAACACCATCTATTGTATAAGTTATCTGTGTTAACATATTACCCAACTAACTGCAGATTATTATTTCATTTAAATGTATCTATCCTTTTTTTAGGCTGGCCATCCATGGATCGTGCCTACTGAGCAAGAGTTGGGGATGACTTCTTTTATTACTATAGGTCTTGTTGATACAATATCAGACCCAATGGTGGAGTTAATAAAGTAGGAATTGGCTGGAGCAACAACCATAAAAAGATCAGTTAGGCAAGGTCAGCCTAATGTTGAGGCTAGTCATGATCAACATGCTACAACAGATCCGGGTGCTGCTTCTGGGGGTGTTGCTGGTGGAGTTTTTTTATGTTGGTGGCATCCATGCTAATGATGATTTTGTTACCAATCATGATGATAAGAATGGTGATACTCAAGAAAAAATAAATATATTTGAAATCTGTCACGACCCGAGGCTACCCCTAGTCGCAATAACGGTGCTTACGATCATAAGTGACCACAAGCTAACCCATGAACTGGTACCTATTGTGAGCACTGAGTAAACTGATAAATAAAGACATGTAATACCCTGTATTTTCCTAGCTCAGTTTAACTCTTAGTATATGAGTATTTTTATATTAAAAAAATTCAAAATACTTAGAATTTTTTAATTTAGAGCTTACAATTGTGTAGAAAATTCAGTCAGCTTTCCAACCATATAAAATTCGTCCAAATCTGATACCCGGGCAAAGAGTTAGAGCAATTTATATAAAATAGTTTGCCACCTAGTAAAGCACCGATTCGCGGAGCCAGTTCAAATGGCATTCGTCAGTCTCCAGTAAGGCTCCATGATAATGGTGCGTCGCACCAATGTTCCAGTTCACAAATGTCATTTTCTAGTGAGGGACCGCAATCCCACTGTTTTGCACCAAGGGCCATTTTTCCAATTGTCAAAATCCAGTGAGACTTCGCGATGGCACTGCATCGCACCTAGGGTCAATTTCATGCTTGTCCTTTTTACACAGTTCCCAGTCAAATTCCAGTGGCTCACCGCAATGACACCGTATCGCGGTGAATCCCAAAATTGGGTTTCTCAGTGATGAATTTTAATAATTTTCCAGAGGTAAATTGGTATTTTTCCACGGCCCTAATCAGTCCTAAATAGGAAATTAATCCCTAAAAGAGCACTAATTGCTCATTATTTCATTATTCACTCACTTCTCTCAAGATTAAGTTATTCTCTCTCAAATTAACAAAATCCTAGCTTCAAGAATCAAGAACGATCTCAAGAATTTCACCAAGAACCTTTAAGAATTAATCTTCTCAGGTATGTTAGGTGTTCATTCATGGGTTCCTTTCACCCATGACGTCCAAGAACCCCTTTTAAACATAGGTCTCATATTTATGTTTTCCATGCTTGAATTAGATTGAATTCATGTTCATGATATTATTTGGGATTTAATTCCATGATTAATTACGAGTCTCATGAAAATAGATAGTTTGTGGGTTGAATGATGTGGTCTTCATATTGAACTCTTGAATTACAAGTTGAATGTAGTAGCCATGATATTATTATATGTTTAGTGTTAAATAAAGTAAGCATGCTCCTCAAGTGTTTGATAAAATGCTCAAGTGCATTGGATAGTGAATTTATGGTATGTTATTATGTGGTCCCATTCATGTACAAGTTATGTATACCAAGTGTTTGACAAAACGTTTAAATGAGTGCATTGTTGTGCTTTTATGATCATGCTCTGCTTTACTTTTAATGCTATCGAGTCCTAGGGGTATCCAATACCCAAAAAAACTAGTTGTTTACCTAGAGCTATAGTAGTTACGGAATAGTTCAGTAATGCCATGATCAGTAGTACTCAGTCAGTTATAGAACTCAGTGAAACTCAGTATTAGTCCAGTTCAGTCCAATATAGGACTTAGTGTCCTTCATATGGGAATAGGATTAAGCATAAAGTGAACCGAAGGGTGGGGGCTCACCTGCCAGTAGAGGGTGTGACACTTAGTAGTAGTCCTTGAGTTCCAGAACTACATAGCCAGCGTAGGTTAAGACATCAACCAGCCAGTTGAGGGTTGATGAGGTGTTTTACCTGCCAGTTGAGGGTACCACCATTCTCATTCAGGGCACCTGCTAGATGAGGGTGACTCTTTAGCTTGTCTTTACCCGTGGCACGGTACTGACACCCTTCCAGCTGGGGTTACAAGTTGGACCCCAAATCTATTTAGAAAAGGGGCCTGTCGGTTAGTTGATTACCTCCCATAGTTTCAGTTTCAGTCTCAGTATAGAACTTAGTTTAGTTCTACATAATCAAGACTATCAGATATAGTCAATCAGTATTAGAAGCTCAGTTATAAGTAAATCTCAGATATCAGTTACTCAGTTATCAAAAATTAGTACTCAACTTTAGTAAAAGCTTAGATATAGTATACATGTATATGCGCAGTATTGCATACTCAGTATTTGCAGCAGTTTTAGTTATCCATGTACCCTTATTCAGTTTTTACATATTATTCAGTCAGTTATTGTTTATGCATATGAACCCTTTCATTCAGCCTTACCTCATCTAGCATACTATTACATTCCACGTACCGACGCATACTTTCTCTTTGTGCTATGATGTCTCATATCATAGGTTTGGATGCTCAGGTTCCCGATCGTACTTAGACAGATTCAGATAGCAGCAAAAGATTTAGTAGTGAGTCCTCATCTATCGAGGCTATACTTTTATTTTAGTATTCTCACTAGCTTTAATATTTCAGTAGTCGGAGTTAGTTGGTGGATTGTCCCATCAACTCTACATTCAGACTATTTATTTAGAGGCTTTTTAGACTAGACTAGTTCAGATAGCATTCAGTTTTTAGATATTATGGTCAGATGTTATTATTATCAGTATTTAGATTATGAACCTTATGGTATTTCATCCTATGTTCCGCATTATTATAGTATTATTATTTAGTTCTCACAGCAGGTACCAGTCATGGGTTAGCTTGTGGTCCTTCGGGGTCGTAAGTACTGCGTGGCATCTAGGGTACAGTCTAGAGGTATTACAAACTTAGTATCAGAGCCTAAGGTTCAACAGAGTCCTAGGGAGTCTGAAAGTTGCATCTAGTAGAGTCTTGTGCATGTGTGTGTAGCGCGCCACACTTATGGGTGAGAGGCTATGAGATGTTTTTAGTAAAAGTTTTTCTTCTTTTAATATTCATGCCGTGTGAGTGAGCATGAGCTCAATTTAAACTCTCAATATAATCCTTTTCTTACTTCCAACTATAGAATATGCCTTCCAAAAAGTCCAACGAAAGAAGAACAAGAAACCAGTCAACACCTCAGCCTGTTCAGGCAGATCCCCTAGACGAGTATGTCTCCTATGTAGAATTCAGAGCTTATTTACCACTCTAACCCATTCTGTAGTAGCTCAGAATGAACGACCATCTGTAGTTCAGGAAAACCCAATGGCCAATACTGCTGCAGCCAAGATTCTTGACTTCACCTGAATGAATCCTCTCCTATTTTCAGGATATAAGTCAGAAGAAGATCCACAGGAATTCCTCGATCAAGTGCAGAAAGTCACAGGTATTATGGGTGTAACTGTTAGTGGGAGTGCTGAGTTAGCTACCTATCAGCTACAAGATGTAGCTCATACGTGGTTTAAGCAGTGGAAGGTAGACAGGGGCATAGATGCAGAGCCCATAGAATATAAAGAGTTTGCTACTGCTTTTCTAGACAGATTCTTTCCCTTAGAGATAAGAGAAGCCAAGGTGTTAGAGTTCATCAAGCTCAGGCAAGGCAACATGAGTATGAAAGAGTATTCCCTCAAGTTTACTCAGTTATCCAGGTTTACTCCCCATGTAGTAGCAGGCAGTAGGTTCAGGATGAGTAAGTTTGTATTTGGGGTGTTAGAGAGTGTGGTTAAGGAGTGCAAAACTACTATGTTAATTAAGGAGATAGACATATCCTGGATTATGGTCCATGCTCAGCAGATAGAAGAGGCTAAGAATAAAGAAAGAGAGGGGGAGAATAAGAGAGCTAGAACATGTAGTTTATATTTCACTCAGCCTAAGTCAGAAGGCAGTAACCATTCTCAGTTTGTCCTAAAATCTTCAGTTCCAGCTTCATCCTTAGCCAGTGCTCCAGTCCCTAAGTTCAAAAATAGTAAAAAAGATAGGGCGTTAGGATCTCTCTCAAGGTAGTGTCAGCAGTTCTCAAACAAATCCCGTTTGTCAAAAATGCGGTAGAAACCATCAGGGTGTCTGCACGCTGGCAGTGATGTTTGTTTCGGGTGTGGCAAGCCAGGCCATAAAATTAGAGATTGTCCTCAGTCAGGTTCACAGGGTCAGTACAATCATTCTTCAGCTCAATCCGGTCGCCCGAATCAACAGGGTGCCACTTCCAGTGCCACCAGTGGACAACGCCCAAATAGGTACTATGCACTTCATTCTAGACAAGATCAGGAAAGTTTTTCTGATGTGGTCACTGGTACGTTACAAATCTTCCATTTATATGTTTATGCCTTTTAAATCTAGGAGATTTTTTATCTTTTGTAAATCCTTACGTAGCAGTCAACTTCAAAGTCAAACCAAAAATCTTAACAGAACTTTTCTCAATCTCTACCCCAGTGAGTCAGTCAATCATAGCCTGACGGGTATACAAGAACTGTTCGATTATGATATCTCAAAAAGTCACTTCAGTAGACTTAGTAGTGTTAGAGATGATAGTTTTTGACATAATTCTCAGCATGGATTGGCTCCATTCATGCTATACCTCAGTTGATTGTAGAAACAGAATTGTTCATTTTTAGTTTCCAAATGGAGCAGTCCTTGAATGGAGGGGTAGTACCACAGTGCTTAAAGGTCAGTTGATTTCATACCTTAGAGCGAGAAAAATGATATCCAAGGGATGTGTCTTATCATCTTGTGTGAGTCAAAGACTCTAGTTCAGAGACTTCTAGTATTAATTCAGTTACAGTAGTAAATGAATTCTTAGATGTGTTTCCCAAAGATCTTCCTAGAGTTTCTCTCAAAAGAGAAATCGACTTCAGAATAGACCTTTTTCCAGATACTCAGCCCATATCTATTCTGCCGTACAAAATGGCTTCAGCTGAACTCAGAGAATTAAAAGAATAATTAAAGGACCTTTTAGGCAAAGGGTTCAACAGGACCATCATTTTCCCATGGGGCGCACCAGTCTTATTTGTGCATAAGAAAAATGGTTCTCTTAGAATGTGTATAGACTACTGTCAATTGAACAAAGTCACGGTCAAGAATGAATATCCACTTTCAAAAATCGATGACTTGTTTCACCAACTTCAGTGCACCAGTTACTTTTCTAAAATAGACCTCAGATCAGGCTATCATCATCTCAGAGTCATGGAATGTGACATTCCAAAAATAGCTTTTCAAACCCGGTATGGTCACTTCGAGTTTCTAGTCATGTCCTTTGGACTCACAAATGTCCTAGAAGCCTTCATGGACTTAATGAATCACATGTTCAAGAAGTACTTAGATATGTTTTTTATAGTCTTCATCAATGACATTCTTGTCTATTCCCGTAGCGAGAACGATCACGCAGATTACCTCAGAATCGTACTTCTAATTCTCAGAGCTCATCAGTTGTTTGCCAAATTTAGTAAGTTCAAATTTTTTCTAAGGTCAGTAGCATTCCTTAGTCATATTATTTCTGATGATGGCATTTGAGTTGATCCTCAAAAGACTGAAGTGGTGAGAAACTGGCCTAGATCCATTTATCCATCAGATATCGGGATCTTCTTGGGTTTCCTGTCTATTACCGTCGGTTTGTTAAAGGGTTTTATTCTATTGCATCCCTTATTTCCAGATAGACTCAGAAGAAAGTCAAGTTTCAGAGTTTATATTTTGGTGAGAAGAGTTAGCAAGAGTTGAAGACTCGACTCACTACAGCCCCAGTCCTAACATTACCAGATGTTTTAGATGGGTTTGTTGTGTACTGTGATGTATCCATAGTAGGTTTAGGTTGTGTCTGTATGCAGAGAGGTAAGGTTATAGCCTATGCCTCTAGACAGCTTAAGCCCCATGAGAAGAATTACCCTACCTATGATCTTGAGTTAGCAGTTGTAGTGTTTGCCTTAAAGATTTGGAGGCATTATTTGTATGGGGTGCATGTTGATGTGTTCACAGATCACAAAATCTTGCAGTATGTGTTCTCTCAGAAAGATTTGAATTTGCGTTAGAGAAAAAGGTTAGAGTTATTGAAAGATCATGACATGAGTGTTCTGTATCATCCGGGCAAGGCCAATATAGTGGAAGATGCTCTCAGTAGGTTGTCTATGGGTAGTATTGCTCATGTTGAGAGTGGTAAGAAGAAGTGAGCTCAGGAAGTTCATCAGCTTGACCAACTAGGTATTCTCTTAGTCGATTCAGCAGAGAGAAGTGTGTGGGAGCAGAATAGATCAGAATCATCTCTAGTTTTTGGAGTGAAGAAAAAGTAGGACAAAGATCTCAGTATAGTTAAGTTGAAAGAGTCAGTCAAAGATTAAAAAAAAAAAAAATCTCCCAAGGGGGAGATGGTGTGTTGCGTTTCCAGGGTCATCTATGTGTGCCAGTGTAGATGACTTGAGGTGATGAATTCTTGTAGAAGTGCTCGGTGTGCATTACTCAATTCATCCAGGGGCCACTAAGATGTACTGCAATTTATGGGAGATCTATTGGTGGAATGGTATGAAGAGAGACATTTCAGAATTTGTAGCTAAGTGCTCTATGTGTCAGCAGGTTAATATCGAGCACCAAAATCCTAGTGGTTCCATGCAGGAGTTCAGTATTCCCACATGGAAATAGGAAGAAGTGAATAAGGACTTTGTAATGGGTTTGCCTCGTACTCGTCATCAGCATGATTTGATTTGGGTTATCATAGACAGGATGACCAAATACACTCATTTCTTGCTAGTTCATACTTTCTATTCATCCGAGGACTATGCCAAACTCTATATTAGAGAGTTTGTCAAGTTACATGGAGTCCCAGTAGCTATTGTCTCAGATAGAGGTACCCAGTTTACCTTTTACTTTTAGAAAGCATTCCAAAAGGTCTTGCTACCTAAGTTTACCTCAGTACAACCTTCCAATCTTAGACAGATGGTCAAGAAAAAACGACCATTCATACTCTAGAAGATATGTTAAGAGCCCGTTTTTTTGATTTTAAAGGTAGTTAGGATGACTATTTTCCTTTGATTGAATTTGCATATAATAACAACAACCATTCCAGTATTCAGATGACTCCGTTTGAGGCTTTTTATGGTAGAAGATGTAGATCTCCAATTGGTTGGTTCGAGGTGTGTAAGGCTACATTAGTAAGGCATAACTTAGTGTTTGATGCCTTAGAGAAGGTTCAGTTGATCAGAGAAAGGCTTAGGGCAGCCCAGAGCCGACAGAAATCGTATGCAGATATGAGGAGAAAAGATCTCAAGTTTGAGATCGATGATTTTGTGTTCTTGAAAATATCTCTTATGGAGGGAGTGAAGAGGTTCAGCAAAAGGGGAAACTCAGTCCCCGGTATGTTTTTCCATACAAAATTCTCAGCCATTTCAGAAAGGTAGCTTATGAGCTTGAGTTGCCTTCATATCTAGCTTCAGTACACCTAGTGTTTCACGTCTCCTTGCTAAAAAAATATATTGGAGACCCAGTAGTCATAGTCCCCTTAGAGGGGATAGATATTCAAAATTATTTCTCTTTTAAAGAGGCTCCAATCTAAATCCTCGATCATCAGATTCGCAGACTGAGGAACAAAAAAGTTCCCTTAGTCAAAGTTCTTTTGCAGAATCAGTCCGTTGAGGGAGCTACTTGGGAAGCATAAGTAGATATGCGGACCAATTATCCTCACCTTTTCTCCACAAACTTAGACTTAGCTTGACGTAACAGTCTTCCTTAGATTTACTCAGTTCCATGTTCAGATTCAGTACAAACTTCAGTTACAGTGCATATCGTCTTCATGATAGTCATGCATTCATAAATTAGTTCAGTCATGCACTCATGCATCAGATATAAATGTTTTTGTATATATAAACTTGGTCTATCATCAGTCCTTAGCTTTATCAGTCTTATTCGAGGGCGAATGTTCACAAGGGAGAGATATTATAATACCCCATATGTTCCTAGCTCAATTTAAGTCTTAGTATATGAGTATTTCTATATAAAAAAAAATTGAAAATTCTTAGAATTTTTCAGTTTAGAGCTTACCATTGTGTAAGAAATTTAGTCAGCTTTCCAACGATATAAAATTTGCCCAAATCCGATACCCGGGCGAAGAGTTAGAGCAATTTTTGTAAAATAGTGTACCACCTGGTGCAACACCATGTCGCGGAGCCAATTCAAATGGCCTTCATCAGTCTCCAGTGAATCTCTATGATAATGGCGAGTCACTCCAATTTTCCAGTTCACAATTGTCATTTTCCAGTAAGGGACCCCATTCCCATCGCGTCGCGCCAAGGGCCATTTTTACAATTGTCAAAATCTAGTGAGACTCCGCGATGGTGCTGCATCGTGCCAAGGGTCAATTTCAAGCTCATCCTTTTTAGACAGTTCCCATTCTAATTCCAGTGGCTCACCGCGATTCCACTACATCGTGGTGAAACCCAAAATTGGGTTTTCAGTGATGAATTTTAATAATTTTCCAGGGGTAAATTGGTATTTTTCCATGGCCCTAATCAGTCCTAAATAGGAAACTAAGCCCTAAAATAGCACTAATTGCTTGTTATTTCATTATTTACTCACTTTCTCTCAAGATTAAGTTATTCTATCTCAAATTAACAAAACCCTAGCTTCAAGAATCAAGAACGATCTCAAGAATTTCACCAAGAACCTTCAAGAATTAATCTTCTCATGTATGTTAGGTGTTCATTCATGGGGTCCTTTCACCCATGAAGTACAAGAACCCCTTTAAAACATACAAGGTCTCAAGTTTATGATTTACATGCTTGAATTAGATTGAATTCATGTTCATGATATTATTTGGGATTTAATTCCATGATTAATTACGAGTCTCATGAAAATAGATAGTTTGTGGGTTGAATGATGTGATCTTCATATTGAACTCTTGAATTACAAGTTGAATGTAGTAGCCATGATATTATTATATGTTTAGTGTTATATAAAGTAAGCATGCTCCTCAAGTGTTTGATAAAATGCTCAAGTGCATTGGATAGTGAATTTATTACATGTTATTATGTGGTCCCATTCATGTACAAGTTATGTATACCAAATGTTTGAAAAAATATCTAAAATTAGTGCATTGTTGTGCTTTTATCATCATGCTATGCTTTACTTTTAATGCTATCGAGTCCTAGGGGTATCCAATACACAAAAAATCTAGTTGTTTAACTAGAGCTACAATAGTTACAGAATAGTCTCAGTAATGTCATGATCAGTAGTACTCAGTCAGTTACAGAACTCTGTGAAAATCAGTATCAGTCCAGTTCAGTCTAGTATAAGACTCAGTATCCTTCATATGGGAATAGGATTCAGCACCGAGCGAACCCAAGGATGGGGGATCACCTGCCAGTAGAGGGTGTGACCCTTTGTAGCAATCCTTACATTCCAGAACTACGTAGCTAGCGTAGGTTGAGATATAAACCTGTCGGTTAAGATATCAACTTGCCAATTTAGGGTTGATGAGGTGTTTTACCTGCCAGTTGAGGGTACCACCATTCTCATTTAGGGCACCTATCAGATGAGGGTGACTCTTCAACTTGTCTTCACCCATGGCACGGTACTGACACCCTTCCAGCTGGGGTTACAGGTTGGACCCCAAATCTATTTAGAAAAGGGGCATGTCGGTTAGATGATTACCTTTCACAATTTCAGCTTCATTCTCAGTATAGAACTCATTTTAGTTCTACAAAAACTGGACTATCTTATATAATCAATTAGTATTAAAAGCTCAGTTATCAGTAAATCTCAGATATCAGTTACTCAGTTATCAGAAATTAGTACTCAACTTCAGTAAAATCTCAGATACAGTATACATGTATATGCGTAGTATTGCATAATCAGTATTTACAGTAGTTTCAGTTATCTATGTACCCTTATTCAGTTTTTACATATTATTCAATTAGTTATTGTTCATGCATATGAACCCTTGCATTCAGCCTTACCTCATCTAGCATACCAGTACATTCCACATACTGATGCATACTTTCTCTTTGCGCTATGATGTCTCATATCATAGGTTCGGACGCTCAAGTTCCCGGCCATGCTTAGACAGATTCAAATAGCAGCAGCAGATTTAGTAGTGAGTCCTCATCTATCGAGGATATACTTTTATTTCAGTATTCTCAGTAGCTTCAATATTTCAGTAGGAGGAGTTAGTTGGGGACTTGTCCCATTAACTCCATATTTAGACAATTAATTTAGAGGCTTTTCAGACTAGACTAGTTCAGACAACATTCAGTTTTCAAATATAATCATCAGAGGTTATTAATATCAGTATTCAGATTATGAACCTTATGGATTTTCAGCCTATGTTCCATATTATTATAGTATTATTATTTAGTGCTCACAGTAGGTACCAGTCATGGGTTAGCTTGTGGTCCTTAGGGGTTGTAAGCACCGTATGGAATTTGGGGTACAAAGTCGAGGCGTTACAAAACATATTCAGAAACCACTAATAATGCCATTAAGCTTTAAATACTGAAAATACAACTAAATTTTCAAGATTGAAACATCTGCAAAAAATACTGAAATCCAACTGATAAGTCTGATAAACTAACTGACTATCTGAATATATGAAAAGCCTCTAACTGACTGACTACGAAGTTGATGGGACAAACCCTCATCTAACTCCAACTAAATGGAAATACTGAACTATTGAGATAAAGTGAAATGAAACAATCATGTCCTTGATTGATGAGGACTCACCATGACTTTTGCTATTGATAAGTTGACTGTCTAAGCACAGCCAGGAAACTATGTGTCCGAACCTATGATATAAGATATCATAGCATGAAGAAAAGTATGCGGTCTGCACTTTGAATGTACTGGTATATGATATAAAGTTAAGTTTTAATGCAAGGGTGAACTGTGTATGAAATTTTGACAGTCTGAATAGCATGAAATAACTGAGTATGCATGCATGAAAACTGAAATACTAAGGATGCAAGAACAAGCATATAATGTTTCAAAAATAATTTGTAAACTGAATTACTAAAATTTGATAACTGAATAACTGGAAGTCTGTATGATATGGTCAAGCAAACCTAAACTGAATTCTATACTGAGTACTGTATTAAGACTATGGGAGGTACCATCAAGCAACATGCCCTAATCTGAGCTAATCGGGTCCAACCTGTACCCCAATTAAAAGAGTGTCAGTATCGTGCCATGGGTTCAGCACATGGTTGTGTGGATCCACTAAACTGGTGTCCCGAAGTACTAAAGAGTAACCCTATACTGGCAGGAAACTTATGAGATATGTGTTAACCCTAAGCTGGCAGGAAGACATCACAAACCTACGGTGGCTACGTAGTTCTGTAACTCAGGAATTGCTACAAAGGGTAAAACCCTTATCTGGAAAGAATGCCCCCATCGCTGGGTTTGATCGATGCTGAATCCTATTCCTAACTGAATTGACACTAATTACTAGATTGAACTAAGCTTAACTGAACAAACAACTAATCATAATAACTGATTGAATGGAAATGCTCATGGTATATCTGAAATCATTCTGAAACTACTGAAATTATATAAAAGCTAAGTATCGGGTGTTCATAACCCTCCAACATTCTATGAAAATAACAATACAGATATATGAAAGCTTTTGAAAATATAGTAGGAAATCATTGTTCAAAATCCAACACTTAGGCATTTCATCAAACACGTGATAGACATGAACTTAAACATGGGAGTGGGTAAAGCATGCAATGAAAACATAGGTAAAATACTAAAACCATGAGTAAGGGATTTTAACATGAAAATTTCATCATTCTAACGTTAAAGGCTTATTCCATGAGAACACTTATAAACACAATGCATAATCGAAATTTATAAGAGCTTCATGGAAATAATTCATCATAAATATGTAAAATTCATCATTTAAAACATAAAAAGTATTCTTGGACTCCATGGGTGAAAAGGTCCCATGGATGAACATAACACATACCTTAAACCCTTAAGCTTGAAAGAAGAATACCAGTCTTGAATATTTCTTGAAAGATCTTAGATTAGAAAACTTAAATTCTTGGTTTCCTTGGAGAGATGATTAAGGTTTGTTTTTTGAGAGGGAATGGGAGAATATGGGCAAATAATGCCCTAACTGAAGCTTTAATTTATGTTTTTACGAATTGGTTGATGGAAAAAGACATAACTACCCCTCAGGAGATTAAATTCATAACTAAAATACAGATTAAAAGGGCACTGCAATACGATGACTGACTCATTTCTATAAGCAGCTCGACGCGATGCTATCGCGGTGAGCTGCTAGAATCAAAATCCAAACATGACCCAATCCTTGTTAGAAAAATCCAAAACTTCCCTGAGACATGCTTCTTACACCCCTGAACATGAATTAACTCAAAAACCAACATCTCTTGGTCGAGAAGACCAATTTAAAAATCCTCAAAGTTAAGAGGCCAAAAATAATACTAAGTCTCCAATACTTAGTGAAGTTTTCAGGTTTTAAGTCTCTTATGCATGCAACTAGGAGCTGAACTAAGCTTAGTATAATATGGGGTATTATAATATCTCCCCCTTAGGAACATTCGTCCTCAAATGAGACTGATTAGGCTGAGAGTTCTGAAGAAACTGGGATCATATGATGAACATGCATAACTAAAAATACGATTACATGACTGAGTCTAAAACATGATACGTGAACTAAATGTCATGAACTGAACTGATTCCTTGAATACATGTAATGACATGAGAATGGTTATAAGCCTGAGATAGAAATGAGAGAGTCATTTTATGAGTAACCATTACCTCAGGATGGATCTGGTTTCGTGTAAAAAAGTTGAGAGGCTAAGAACATGAAAACACGGGGTATTACAATATCTCCCCCTTAGGATTAATCATCCCCTGAATGATACTGACTTGGCTAAAATACTAAGGAATGACTGAGATCACGCATAAGGCACTTATGAACTGAATCATAACTAAATGTCTGAATCTGAATCTGAATCATGATGCATGAACTGAACTGAATTCATAATTTACATGGATTCGAATAAATTATCTATTAGAATGGCAATATTCGTGAAACTTTTGATAGTAAGACTAGATCGGAAGATGGAAAGACCATAGAAACTTGTTGTCTGACAGCTAAACTGAATTGATGGCTATACAGACTGACTTATACTGAAAGCTTATACTCAACTGGAGTATTTCTTCAACACTCTTTCTAAAAATTTATAATAACAGTAGGAAGAAAAGAACTTGGGTATGATCTGAATAAGATATATGAGAAGGATTCTTAATAAGTCTATAACTCTGTAACATAAACATAAACTAGAATTGCTATGCCTTAGACAATGAAACTGCTACTCTCAAGCTTAGACATACTCCTCAAATACTCTCTCAACTATACATTCTGCTACAATACCGTACTTTACTTGAGGCTACTGAAAATATTCGTATGGGCACTGATAACTCTATCTACTGAAGTCTGAGCTGAATTGAATTCTCTCACTATGTTCAAGCCTACTCGAATCTATCAAGCGCACCCATAATACTTTAATACTAGTTGAAATCATGAATTCAATACACCCTACATGTCCACAACTTCTCATCTCAAGAATAATTCTTCTCACCACTTCAACAACTAAATTCAAACTCTTACTAGGAATGCACTAACTTACAATGCACCCATCCACTTATATACACCAATATGATGTTCAAGCCTATTATCGTAACCATACATGAAATTCTAGACAAACAACCCATCAAAGCATCTTTTTTGTATTCTCTAATACTTATACCATTAATAATTTCCATGTGCTATTCTTAAGAAAATCACATAAAAAATTTCAACTAGCCATGACATTTATCAAAAACTTTGCCTCGACCTTTCTCCACACTTATAACCTTAGATCAACCAAGCATACAACAATCTTTCTTCCAACAGGAAATATTTACTTTCTCCTATCTAAACAGCTGATCATCACCACTACTATTTCATAAGAAGAGGTTACTGAAAGGTTAGAGCATGAGGACCTGAAGCATGAAAGAATACTATGCATAACTTGGACACTTAACTAAGGATTGAGAAATAGAGTGTCCATGACTTGGATTCATTATAGAGATAAAACCTGAGGATATACATGACATAATATGAATTTCATTGATCATTAAAAGAGTAGCGTGAGTACTGGAACTGAACATACTGCAAAGCATGAGTACATGAGTCATGAGCTGCATGACCTGAGTTTGGAGTTTATAAATTTCATGGAATACGATTCATTTAACTGAGAAAACTGGAACTCCTTATACTAAGAACTGGAAACGTACATAATTCTATGAAAGGTGCATGAACTTGAGCTATGATCATGGAACTGACATGTAAGGCAAGAGTATATATAGTGATAACTGAAATACATATACTAAAAGAAGAATGAGTTGGGCATCATCCTTCCTTACTACTATTCTATAACGTACTGGCATCACTTCTGGAATCTAAGAGCCTAACTTGGTTACTTATTCTATGATCCCCCCTTAACTATAAGCCATCACTCTAAGTCTGTGAAACCCTTTTGATAAACTCTAAACCGAACTGCAACCACTTTACTCTAAAGTTCAAAATATGATAATACTCATCAGTAATAAATTCACCTTGAAAAAATACACTTGAAAGTACTAAACCCGCTGCTAATACTCCCTTCTAAGATACAATTCTTGACTTTTTATAAACCCAATAGTCATCATATAGTAACTTAAACACTGACTAACTTAGAATTTTCATGAGTATCACCATACCATGAGTTCACACTATCAAGAATTTCAACACTAGATTCTATTAGCTCAATCTTACAAGATTCAAACTTAGATTCTAACACTTAATATGGACATCCCCAAACCTTTAATGAACCACACTAACTAATTTCATAGCCTACTAATATCACATCTCTAAATCACACCCGCATCATCATACTTAATTTTGAATCCATAAACATAAATTCTTGCATACCTAATTTCAAGACTTCTGGTTCACCTATCATACAACTAACCCCATGGATACAAGAATCTACTAAATTCAGATAATATTATCCACACTTTACTACTGCTAAAATTTTGAGTTAATGCTTATAACTCTAAAACATATGTTGTCATAGGATTCTAAGAAGGGACCTGAAAGAACATCCCTTAGATATCATCTTTTTTGCTCTAAGAAATGAAATGACCTGACCTATAAGCACTGAGATATTACCCCTCCAATCAATAATTGGTTCATTAGGAAACTGAAAAAGAATGACTCTATTTCTACAGTTAACTAAAGTATAGCACGAATGGAGCCAATCCATGTCAAGAATAACATCGAAAATAGTCATCTCTAGTTCTACAAGATCTATGGAGTGATTTTTTGTGATTCTATAACTAGGTAGTTTCTGTATACGACTGGCTATAATAGACTTACCCACTGGGGTAGACACTAAGAAAGGCTCTACTAATGTTTCTGTATTGATATCAAAATTAACAGTTATATAGGTAGTTACAAAAGAAAGTGAGGTTCAGGGGTCTAGTAAAACATAAACTTGAATATGGATGACCTGTAACGCAACCGTAAACACATCAAGAGAAATTTCCTGATCATGTCAAGACTGAAGTGCATATAATCTGTTCTGGAGTTGACTACTGGTGGCACTAAAAGTGGCACCCTGCTGAGTCGGGCGACTTGCTAGAGCTGATGATAGATTAGACTGGCCCTGCTGACTAGCCCTTACACAATCCCTGACCCTGTGGTCTGGCTTGCCACATCTAAAACATACACTACTACCATCCCTATACATACCCTAAAGATTTATACTACACCTCCCGTAGAGAAGAATAGTACAACCATTTTTTATGCTATCCTGGGGCCTAAAGCCTAGCGCTCTATCCCGATTGTCATTCCTAAACTTTGGAACTGGAGATCTAGCTGAAAAAAGAGCTGGGGATGAGAATTTTAGATAGAATTGGGAATGGTTACCACTTTCTTACCTTGAATTACAACTACCTATTTTGGCCCTCTTATTCTCTCTCTTTATCCTTACGTTTCTCCTCCTCACTCTGTTGAGCATGAACCATAAGCCTAGATAGGACAAAAACCTACTAATCATTTTTAACAACTACTGAATGAGATAATATAGAGAAAGTAGCTCTGAATTCAGTGTGAGAGACATTCTCATTCAGGGGATCTTTCTGAATAGGCGGATGTGCGGGCTGCTTCCCATTCCTTCTTCCATTGTTTTTTTTGGAGGCATTGTCTATAAAAGAAATAAAAGATGAGTCAGAAAGAGAGTTTTAAAGAGATCTTATGCTAATTTGCATGACATGAATACTGAGAAGGGAAACTATTTCTAAAACGTCTTGTAGCCTATTGTCCATAAGTATGGCGCACTTTGCACCCATGCACAAGACTCTACTCAATGTGGTTTTTCAAACTCCCTAGGATACTATAAAACCTTAGGCTATCATACCAAGTTTTGTCATGACCCGAGGCTACCTCCTAGTCGCGACAACGGTGCTTACAATCACAAGTGACCGCAAGCTAACCCATGAGCCGATACCTACTGTGAGCACTAAGTAAACTGATAAATAAAGACATGCAGAAACAACTATAAGGCCATAAGGTTATAAATACTAAAAATACAAATGAATTTGCAAGATTGAAATATCTGTAAAAAATACTAAAATCCAACTAATAAGTTTGATAAACTAACTGACTGTCTGAATGTCTGAAAAGCCTCCAACTGACTGACTATGGAGTTGATAGGATAAACCCCTAACTAAATCGGAATAAATAGAAATACTGAACTACTGAGGTAAACTAAAATGAAACAATCATGTCCTCAATAGATGAGGGCTCGCTACGACTGCTACTGCTGATAAGCTGAACTATCTAAGCGTGGTTAGGAAACTGTACATCCAAACCTATGATATAAGACATCATAGCATGAAGAAAACTATGTGGTTAGTACTTTGAATGTACTAGTATATGAGATGAGGATAGACTGTAATACAAGGGTTAACTGTGCTGAAATAATGACTGGCTGAATAGCATGAGATAACTGAGTATGCATGCATAAAAAATGAAATAGTGAGGATGCAAGACCAAGCATATAATGTTTTTGAAATAATCTGTAAACTGAATTACTAAAATCTCATAATTGAAGAACTGGAAGTCTGTATGCTATGGTCAAGCAAACCTAAACTGAATTTTGCACTGAGTATTATACTAAAACTGTGGGAGGTACCATTTGATCTATATTCCCTAATCTGAGCTAATCGGGGTCCAACCAGTACCCAGTTGGAAGGGTGTCAATACCATGCCACGGATACAAATACCTAGCTTTGTGGATCCATTAAACTGGTATCCCGAAGGACTAAAGAGTAACCCTATACTGGCACAAAACTCATTAGATATATGTCAACCTTAAATTGGCAGGAAGACATCACAAACTTACACAGGCTACATAGTTTTTTAACTCAGGGATTGCTACTAAGGGTCAAACCCAAATCTGGTAGGAATGCCCCCATCCCTGGGTTCACTCGATGTTGAGTCCTACTCCCAACTGAACTATTATTGTTACTGGACTAAACTAAGCTTAATTGACAAATAACTTATCATAATAACTGACTAAATAGTAATTCTCATGGTATAACTAAAATCATTCCAAAACTATCGAAATTATGTAAACAGCTAAGTATGGGGTGAACATAACCCTCTAGAACTGTATGGAAATAATAATACAGACATGTGAAAGCTTTGATAAAATAGTAGGAAATCATTATTCAAAATCCAATACTTAGGAATTCCATCAAACATATGAGAGTCAAGAAATTAAACATGGGAATGGGTAAAGCATGCGATTAAAACATAGTTACAATACTAAAACCATGATCTAGGGATTTTAACATGAAAATTTCATCATTCCAATGTGTAAAGGCTTATTCCATCAAAAAACTTCTAAACACAATGCATAATAGAAATTTATAAAAGCTTCATAGAGATAATTCATCATAAACATGTAAAATTCATCATTTAAAACTTAAAACGGGATTCTTGGACTCCATGGGTGGAAAGGGCCCATGAATGAACATCACACATACCTTAAACCCTTAAGCTTGGAAGAAGAATACCAATCTTGAAGCTTTCTTGAAAGTTCTTGGATTGGAAAACATAAATTCTTGGTTTTCTTGGAGAGGAGGTAATTGAATTTGAAGTTCTTGGAAGATGATTAAGGTTTTTTTAGAGAAAATTAGAGAATATGGGAAAATAATGCCCTAACTAAAGCTTTAATTCGTGTTTTTATGAATTGGGTCAATGGGAAAAGAAATAACTGCCCTCAGGAGATTAAATTCTTAACTAGAATGCAGATTAAAAGGGCACCGCAATGCGGTAAGTGTCTCATATCAATAAGCAGCGCGACGCAATGCTATCGAGGTGAGCTGCTGGAATCAAAATCCAAACATGACCCAATCCTCGTCCAAAAAATCCAAAACTTCCCCGAGATATACTCGTTACACCCCTGAACATGAATTAACTCAAAAACCAACATCTTGATATTGGGAAGACCAATTTAAAAATCCTCGAAGTTAAGAGGCCAAAAATAATACTAAGTCCCCAACACTAACTGAAAATTTTAGGCTTCAAGCCTCTTAAGCATGCAACTACGGGATGAAATAAGCTAAGTATAATACAGGGTATTACAAAATCACCCCTTATATTAGTCCCCCTCACCCTTACACAGGTCTCTCTCACCTTTATAGTGGTCTCTCTCACCCCTCTTCACCCTCATGTTCTCATTGAAAATGCAAAGACTGCATGGACAGATAGGATAAACTAATTTAAAGAATAGATATTATCAGTAAAGCTATCAAGGAATTAAAATCCAAAAGGGGTATCATACCATACAAGAAGGTGAGTGAGTCATGCACTCCTATAGTAGAAGTTACAAAGAAGGAAAAGGCAATTAGACATATACTCTCAATTATGAAACAAAAAAAATTACAACACCTCCACCTCCAAAAGTTGTTAAAGCTTAGGGACTGTTGAAGAAAGTGGACATATACGCGGAACTTGATGCCAAATAGAAGGCTATTCTGAGAAAGACCATAAATTCCAAGCAATGCACAAAAACCATCACTATGAATACCTTCCCCCCAAGACTTCAATAAGATGACATATATGGATGTGTGGTACGTGGACACAGTAAGTTTACTTTTCCTAACCTAGCCTTCTGATCTACTCCATGAAGAAGAAGCTATGCAACAGATGTGTCATCTATTGCAACGACTTTGTATCCTAGCGCAACTGGTGGTGGTTCTGTTGTAATAAATTACCTATTTATTGCATAAGTTACATTAGATGGGTAGTCTATTAACAAATTCAGAGAACCCTATGCAACAGATGGTCCATCCGCTGCATTTTTCCATTTTGTTTTTTTTTTTAAATTACTAGGCCAATTAAAATTGACTTCTTGTATCACAGTATGTTAATGAAATTCTCTACCTCATGAGGGGCAGGCAATTAGTATACCCAGATTCTTATGATGCTGGTGATAGGATAAAGTACCTCAACTCCTACAATAATTTCAAGGATAGGTACGATGAGCTTATTAAGCTAGCGTCAACTCTCAGTGGCCCGAGATTTAATTCGTCAATTTTTGGGTTCGATTAGGATGAAGATACGATTAATTATATTAGAGTGAAGAGTCCATATCCATACAGAAAGTATTAGACCAAAGCAAAGAGGATTTTTGCAGTCATTAACGTGGAGAAAAAATATTATTTGGCTGTTGAGATACTACTCGGGGAGGGAATGATAAAGTTTTATGTCTGCAACTTACCTGTATTCGATGAGGCTAATTTTTTTACCAAGATGCATCCACTGTTGGCATTTTTCCCTAACTTGTTGAGGTAGAGTAAACTGATGAATCATTTTTCAGTGAAAATGTTGAAGCAAACATGGAATTTTGAAGGTCAAAACAAGGACAAGGACCTTCCAAAAATGAAATCGGTGTTACATACGGATCCTACGCGCTTTTACACATTAAATGTTTACTAACTAGCATAGAATAATCCAACCCAATGACCTTTTTGTACGACAACAGTGTGGTAAGAATGCAAGAGGTCTGGGCTTATGGGGTACTAACTAAATGCTTGAAGCCTGTGTATAAAAAAATGTAGAAACACAAACACCATGACAATTTTTATTTCATGATAATTTTTTATATTGGACGAAAATTAAATTTTTATAATGCAATACAGATAGACAATCTGTTCTGACAGAGAGTTTATCTGTTGCAATAGGATGGTCATCTATTGCATTATGCAGATGTTTTTATCTAAGTATATCTGTTGCAATAGATAGTTCATCAATTGGAACAAATAAAAATAGTAGAAAGACCTATTTGATAATTTCCAATAGATGACCTACATGTTGCAACATATGTCTAAATCTATTTGATAATTTCCAATAGATATGTCATTTATTGCAACAGATACATTATATGTTGTAACATTTGAATCTAGTATTCCATTTCAATTAATAATTTAAAATCTAAAGATAACATAGACAAAATAAAATAAATCAAAGCCTTCAGAAACTACAAGAAATAAATCAACAAATAAATAAAATGTAAGAAAATTGTTATGGGTACAGAAGATCTACTCAATAAATAAATCAACAATTTAAGTTTGGCTGCCAACAATTCCTAAGGAGACGTTATTACTTTGCAAGACTCACTCTATAAAGATCTACTCAATATGGACAAGTTGTTCTTCATCCGGTTCTATGAAATTCAGTTTTGGTCGTCGTGGATCGTAAATATCTGTTGCATACAATTTTTGAGCATTCGCTTCTCTGTATTTTTATAAAAGAGTAGCATATCCTTTATGCAGTAATTCAGCATCAAGTCCATTATTTGATACTTGTCATTCATCGCTCAAATACTCGGCGCAAGCGGCAAGAAAAGACCGTAATCCATATATTTGTAAAAATCAGATAATCTAAATCTTGTAATTAATGCAAGAGTTGTAAAATTTATGAAAAAGACCGTAATCCATATATTCGTTGATCAACTTTGTTAGTATTTTTGAAGCCTCATCCGAGATGTTGAACCCTTCAAATGGGTAAGTCTTTTGTTCTTCCGGACTTATAGGCTTTACATTTTTTTCATCTTTAAAAGCAGTTGATTGATTATCAACTATGATATAATATTATTCAGCAGTAGCTTCTACTGTGACATCCACCTAAAAAGCAAGAATTGTCAATGCTAATCACAAAGATACAAAAAAATGAAAAAGGATAACTCATGTGTTTTAGCAAATCAAACAGGTCTTCTTCCTATTTTAATTTGTACCAAAAGATGACCTATCTGTTGTAACAGATGGTTTATCTATTGTGACAAATTAAAGTAGGATGAAGACTTGTAAGATAATTTCCAATAGATGATCCATCTATTGCAATATATGACTCATCTATTTAGACAAACTAAAATAGTAGGAAGTCCTGATTTAATTTATCCCAACAGATTCCCGATTTTTTGAAGTAGATAGGTCATCTGTTGGTACAAACTAAAATAGTAGGATGACCTATTTGATTTTCTAAAATAAATGAGACATATGTTACAACAAATAATGCATCTAATGCAACAGGTTAATCAATTGTTGCAATAAATGTATATATATGTTTGATAATTTTCAGCAGATGTGTTATCTGTTGAAATAGATGTGTATTTTATTTATTTATTGGAACAAATGATATATATTTACCTTTTTCATCTCATGCTGCTCTCATTTGGCCCTTGTACATTGATCAAAAGTGCAAGACAAAGATGGAGGAGTTGCAATTTTGCTTTTTTTATGCTTGATAATGCCTTGGAAATTTCTTTACTTCTTATCTTAGCCACCTTAATCTCAAATGAAGTGTATGGATATGAAATCCTCTTTGATGGAATGACACCTCTCTTAGATGTCAATTCCTTTACAAAAATAGGTAATGCATTAATAACATTAATCATTCTATTATGTTTTGCTTTGTAGTCTTGACATTTGCATGCAGAACATTCGATAGGATGGGAAAAATCTTTATAATCAGTATTATCATAATCATAATGGTTTTTGTTTTAAAACTAAAATAGGAGAATCATTATCCCCAACAGCAGCACCGCTACCACCAACAACAACTCCATCACCACTAACACCATCAAGAACAACAAGCCCACCCTCCAAAATTATTGTTTTTCTTATGATGGTTGTTTCTCCAAACAATTTCTTTTTTATTCTATCAATGATTGTAGGGTCCAAAAAAGTTTACACAAACTGTAAAGAAAAAAAATGGCTTCTTCAACACTCAATTGGTCAGAACAAGTCACGAAAATAAAATCTAAAATAAATCAGAATATATATTATAACTATGATTAAATCATTTAAATTAATCATTAATTAAAATAAAAACTTAATTAGAATTCGACTTCCTGCTTCCTTCGGGGGGTTGATGAGATCAAGAAATTTTACATTTTTATCAGTTTTGGCCGACAATAATATAAGAATTCTTGGACGTGAAACTTCTTTCAGGTAGTTCACTTGTTGTCTCAAATAAGGAATGACTTCAAATGCCTAAGCCTATAAATTAACGTCAATAAATCAAAAGCATTATTCAATAAAAACTAAATGAATCATAATAAAGGAAATATTTAACTTGAAAGCCCATGGAAACCCAAATAAGTTGACTGTCTATGGCGTTAACGGAGTCAAAAAATATTTGACAGTCATTTTGAAGCTTTCATAACCCCAAGGATAACTGTTAAATACCTTAAGATCCTTGGAGAGCTTTATTAAATCAAGTGGTATGTTGTTGTTAACATCTCTCGCCCAAAGAATATTATGTACAAACCAAATCAAGCACATTGATTTCTTGGTATGTGGAGTGTTTTTATGGGTTAGAATAGGTATTACTTAAGAAGGAGAAGGAGGATAACATTTTAGTCCAGTGACTATGGAGAACTCCTTCCAACCAAAACAAACAGGCATGACATAGTAACTTATCCACATCTCATACATCTTATCTTTATTTTCATATATAAACCTACACTTGAAAAGATTACATACCAGTTTTATTTGGAAACGAGCATTTTTGTCCTCTGTTAAATCAAGATATTGCCCATAGTAGCTGTACCTGAAATAATCATCCACTTTTTTATCTCAAAGTATTTTTATAAAAGGGTCAAAAGATTTTCCCATGGCTGACTTAACCATGAAATCACCAGTTAAATTTGTGGTACCATCGCACTGCATTCTAACACAATAACTATCAATGCTGAAGGTTTTGATTAACTCTTCAGTGGAAGGGCTATTAGCATTTGCATCATCTTTTTTGAAATATTCCTCATCCCCATGTTCATTATCTTCTTCTTCTGATTGAGATAACGTTTTAAAGCAAGCTCATAGAGTGGTGGATGTAGCATAGCTGCTTCATTTGTTTCTTTACTTGGATTTGATTCGGTTTCTTTCTTTTGGGAGCCATATTATCTTAAAATGACAAGAAAATAAAAAATATTACAATTGATTGAAGTATCATTTAAAAAGGGATAAAAGTAAATCTAACATGTACAACACAATAAAATAATAGTTCAAACAGATCAAATATATGTTGCAATAGTTGTGTTATCTGTTGTAACATATAACTAACCTGTTCTAACAGATGAGTAATTTATTGTAAATAATAAAAATAGTTTCTATACTATTGTGATTTCTTTCAATAGATCATTCATCTGCTGAAACAGATGATTGGTTTGTGCAACAGATCAACTGTCAATATTATTTAGATTTCTTCCAACAAAAGCACCATTTGTCACAATAGATGAATTATTTATTGGGAGAAATCAAAGTCTTGGACATGTTCTGTTGGAATAATTGATAGGATTTTATCCAACAAATTGTTCATTTGTTGCAGCAGATGGATCATTTGTTGCATCAGATGGTTCATCTATTGTAGAAAAAAATAGCAATAAGATTTGTTCATTAGAAAAAAAACAATATCACCATTTAAATCAAATACACTATTTTGTACCAAGAACAACAACAAATCAACCAACCAACACCAACACAACACAAACACCAAGAATATTAATAGTGACCAAAAATACCAAAATTGTTGTTTTGTTTGTACAAATACAATCAACAAAAGTCAAACTTCAAAAAACTCAACAGACACCAACAAATTGAATCAACAGTTATACGACAAGAACTACAATAACAACAAAATATCACATTTCACTCCAGAAAGAGAAAGGAAGAAAAAACAAAAATTAGTTTTTTCTTTAGTCCCCATTTTAAATTTAAGCAGCAAAGATTGAAATTGTTAACCAATACTAGAAGAGAAGTTTGATTATATTTTTCTTTTTTTAATAACTAAAAGCCCTAATTTTTTATCTCTGAAAGAAGAATAGGGACGATGAAGAACTCGAATTTGTTGTCACCAGAGAGAAATATTGTCACGTCGGTTGATGGTTGAAAGTTGAAAAGGAACTTGAAGCCCAACTATTTATCCCTGAGAGATTGAAATCATCGGGGATTGAAGGGAGAAATTTGTAGAATAGTTAGTTGGGAAAAGCTTGAGAGAAACAGTCGAGATAGAGAGAGGGGTGAGAGGAGAAAGATGCTTGATTTAGAGAAGAGATAGGTGTGGGTTGATTTTATTGCATGGTGTAAACTAATTGGTTAATTAGTTTGGAATGGTCAAAATGGAATGATTTTAGTTTAACAATCATTCTTGTAGGGTACAATGGAATCCCCAAAGTAATCATAATAATGGAACACCTGTGGGGTACATGAAACTCCCCCAAGTTAATTGGTAATGTTGTCTATGGGTACATGGGACTCTCTTGAGCTTAAAAAGGGTTTGGCTAAGGACAATACTTGTAAGTTATAGTCGGTATGAGGATACCACTATTTATATCCTCGGTTAAAAACAATAGTTTGGTTGATTAGAAATGGTTTTAATTGGGCAATAGTGGTGGGGTGTGATAGCTAACCATGAAAGTAGGAGTTTAATGAACGAACACTGGAAACTCATGTTTGCTGACATGAGGGGTAGGTCATGGTGACCTTTTTATAATACTATGAGGTATGCGAGAAGCCTTGAAGTACATTGTACATATATATCATGGAGGGTGAGGGTACTTAGGAATCCCTTACTCATATAATATCTCTGGTTCATGCGGGAACACGCATTAGGGCCAGTTCAGGGGGACCTATATATCCCGTGGATGGTTAAGGATGGTTAATTTATACATACCCAGGTTAATGGTTTTAAATACATGTTAAACCCAATTTCCTTTCCTGACTTGGTTATATATATATATGTATGGTTTGTATGCATATGGTTGGTTACTTGGTTTTACTGGTTGGCATTATTTTATCCTTATCATGAGTTCATGCTAAAATCCACCTGCTAACCTATCTTCGAGCAGTTGTATCCCCACGCAATGTAGGAACTGGTTGTTCTACTCCTCCTGCTTAGCTATTGGACATTTGAGATTGGCTACTAGATTAAAGTAGTGAGCTTTCATCTTTCCAAAAGGCTTCATTTTATGGATGTTATTTCATACTCTGGTTCATTTATGGTTTGGGTCATGTCCCAACCAGATTTTGCTATTCTTTTGGTTAGAGAATTTTATGGAAATATTATGGGTTGGTAAAGGTAGGATCGATATTGGTCGCAGCCTTGGTATTGGCATTTGTATTGGAACTGATACCGAAGGACTAAATTTCTCACTGTTCCATCCACTTTTATTTTTAGATTAGATATAATTATTATGAAACTCATATGGTTATGGTTTGTGGTTTGGTTTGCCTATTGGTTGGGTTCGGATGGTTGAACTCGGTTGGTTCGATCTAAGTAATAGACTTATCCAGAGTCAGTAATTTAGATATTTACAGTATCTTGTTATATTCTTAAAATTTATCCAACTCAAGGCAGACGGTTGGAGGTTGGGTTGGGTAGCGAGGGTGGTTTTTGGTCCCGATCGGAATTGGGATGCCTATTATGACAAGGCCCTGGGTCATTTTGTGTCAAGTTGGTATCAGAGCTTTAGGTTCATGGTAAATTGGGAGTCCACTAAGTCGTATCTAGTAGAGTCTTTTTTAAGGGTGTGTAGCACGCCACACTTATAAGAGAGAGGTTACAGGGCATTTAGAAATACTTTACTTTCCTGGTATTCTATTTTCAAGCTTGGAGTCTTAAGTCCTGGAATTTCCTCTAATCCTTGTTTGTTCACTTTTCACATCATGTCTCAGTGATCTGGAACACAAGGAAATTCTTTTGTCCCATCTAGGGATAATGTTGATGGAGTATGCCCTACACTTGGAGTTTGCATTTGATCTCAGGGTCCTATCTCTGATTGTTCTAGAGTTCCCCTGATTGCTACTAATCTTCCTCAAGGTGAGGTGACTAATGGGGAATTTTGTCAATTGATTCATACTATAGCTCAGTTGGTTGTTGCTCAGTCTGAGCAAAATACCTCTAGTGTTCTAACTGTTGAGGCTACAAGGGTTGTCCGATTTATAAAAATGAATCCTTCTACTTTTACTGGTGTGAAGGTGGTGGAGGATCCTCAAGGTTTCTTAGATAGAATGAAGAAAATATTTAGATTAATGCAGACCACTAATATAGAAGGGGTGAATTTTAGAGCTTATCAGCTCAAAGATATTATGTACCAATGGTATGAGGAGTGGGATAGGGATAGGGGTAATGTGGAGGAGTTGTCTTTATGGGAGGACTTTTATAATGCCTTCTTGAAGGAACAACAGTTGTATGCCAAGTTCTCCAAGTGTGAGTTTTGGTTGAACGTTGTAACTTTCTTGGGTTACATTATTTCTAGTGAAAGGATCTGGATGGATTCTCAAAAGGTGGTTGTGGTTAAAAAGTGGCCTAGACCCATAACTCTAATCGACATTCAGATCTTCTTGGGGTTGGCTGGGTATTATAGGTGGTTTGTGGAAAGCTTTTCTTCGATAGTGGCTCCTTTGACCAAGTTAACTCGGAAAAAGGTAAAACTTTCTTAGTCGGAAGAGTGTGAAGAGAGTTTTGAAAAGCTTAAGGATAATCTAACTTCGGCTCTATTTTTGGCATTGCCTGAAGGTACGAGGGGTTTATGGTTTATAGTGATGCATCTAAGGTGGGACTTGGTTGGGTTTTGATGCAGTATGGGAAGGTGAATACCTATGCTTCCAGGCAGTTGAAGGTGCATGAAAGGAATTATCTTACTCATGATTTGCAACTATTGACGATGGATTTTTCTTTTAAAATATGGTGGCATTATTTGTATGGAGTACACGTAGACATCTTTTCTGATCATAAGAGTCTACAGTATGTGTTCATATAGAAGGAGCTAATTCTCAGGCAGAGAAGATAGTTGGAGCTTCTCAAGGACTATGATATGAGTCTTTACTATCATCCAAGTAAGGCTAATGTTGTTGTTGATACTCTAAGCAGGTTATCCATGGGAAGTTTAGCTCATGTGGATAAGGAGAACTGGAAAGGACTATTCAGACGTTGAAGAAAATGTTTTGGTCATGTGTGATTGATTATGGTGGCAATTGGGTCGAGCATCTACCTTTGGTAGAGTTTACTTGCAACAATATCCATCAGTTTAATATTTATATAGCCTCTTTTGAGGTATTTTATGGTAGGAAGTGTAGATCTCTTATTGGATGGTTTCATCTTGGTGAAGCAAACATGTTTGGTCCGAATTTGGTTTATCACTCTATAGACAAGGTGAAGGTGATTCAGGATAGGATAAAAGTTTCCAAAAGTCCTATGCGGATGTAAGGCGTAGATACTTGGAGTTTAAGGTTGGGGATAAGGTATTCCTAAAGGTATCTCCAATGAAGGGAGTAATGTCGTTTGGTAAGAATGGGAAGCTCAGTCCCTAGTTTGTTGGTCCTTATGCAATTTTGCGGAGGTTTGGTAATATTACATATAAATTGGAGTTGTCTAAGCTACATTTATCCAGTATTTCATGTATCCTTGTTGAGAAAGAATCTTGGTGATCTTTTTTTAGTAGTTCCCTTGGAGGGCTTGGGTATCTCGAATTCTCTGTCTTATGAAGAGGTCCCAGTTGAGATGCTATATAGATAGGTTCATCGATTGCGGACCAAGGATATGGACTCAAGATTCTATGGTGGAACCATAAGGTGGAGGAGGCTACATGGGAATCGGAAGAGGACATGAGGTCCAAGTATCCGCATCTGTTTTGTGCTACTGGTACTCATACGAAAGGTATGTGTTCTTGAACACATCTTTATTTTTGAGTTTGTTAAAGAAAAGATTAATATCTTTGCATCTGTGTTTCCAAACTTGGTTAAAGGTTGGATTGATATTTGATAATGCAAATAAATCGTGCTTGTGGTTACCCTACCTTGCCCGTCATTCGGGGATGAATATTCCTAGTGGGAGAGACTGAAACACCCAGGTTTTTTGTCCCTTAGAAAATTTCCTAGATTTCTCGTCTCTGGATAGGATATGACTAGAGGAAATGACTCATACACTGGGCTATGGGTGGTATGGGTTAGTCATATACTGATCAGTATTGGTTGGTGCGTTGGATTTGGTTTCTGGAATGGGTAAGACTTGGGTGGTATGAGTTGTATCAGTGGATATGGGTTGTTTGGTTACTTCTATTAATCTTAGGCTTGGTAACTTAAGTTGGATCTTAGTATGAGTGGCTCACCATGAGTCGTGAGCCAGGGTATGAGTCATACTATGGACTCGTATGGTGGTTAGTGTTCAATCTACTTAAGATTTTATTCTGCCAGGGGTACGGATCATGGGTACTAGTTGTATACTTGGATACAACATGGTTTAGGGTGAGTCCTACCTTGGACAGAGTTGGGTCCAAAAGAGATAGCCTTGGGTATAAGTGGTAGGTACCACTCATAATGGAGGGTACGACTGGCATGGATAGTCATACCCACCTGATGGGATTTTTGGGAGTTTAAGTAAGGGAAATCTGGACATTTTCCCACTCAACCTAATAAGGACCCAGGACTTATATTCCTATTAGGAGGTTATTTTTTCTATTATTCTATTCATTAACACTTAGAAACTTCTCTTAAACGCTCTACAATTCTCTCTAAGGCTTTTGGGTAAAGGAAGGCTAGGGTTTCATCTTAAGGATTAATCTGGGGCTTGTGTTGGTGATTTATTTCCATCATAGTCTTAGTTTAAGGCATGTTCTCTTCCCTCATTGTTAGTTCTAACTAAAGTCATGGTTTTATACAATGTTTTCATGGTTTGATTATTGTATGATTTTGGATTCTCAAATATAATTTAGGGTTTAGGTTATAAATGCTTGGTTATGGTTTTCCCATATTTTAATTATGCTTTTATATGTTTTAATGGTGGTTTTGGATAATTGGTTGTATGGAAATGGTTATTTGGTAACTGACTTTGTTTTTGGAAATACTATACCCCCAATATGTATGATAAAATGCCTAGGAGAATGTTTTCACAACATTGTTGGAATTTAATGGAACTATTGCATGGTTTAAACTTAGTAATGGTACCCTAATTTGTTAATTGGTTTAGAATGGTCAAAATGGAATGGTTTTGGTTTAACAATAATTCTTGTGGGGTACAATGGAATCCCCCAAGTAATCATAATAATAGAACACTTGTGGGGTACATAGGACTCCCCTAAGTTAATTGGTAATGTGATCAATGGATACATAGGACTTTCTTGATCTCAAAAAGGTTTGGCTAAGGACAATACTTGCAAGTTATAGTCGGTATAACGATACCACTATGTATATCCTTGGTTAATATCAATGGTTTGGTTGGTTGGAAATGGTTTTAATTAGACAATAGTGGCAGGGTGTGATAGCTAATCGTGAAAGTGGGAGTTCAATGATTGAATACTGGAAACTCATGTTTGTCGACATGAGGGGTAGGGCATGGCGACCCTTTTATGATACTTTGAGGTACACAGGAATCTTCTAAGTACATTGTACATATGTATCATAGAGGGTGAGGGCATTTGGACCCCCTTACTCTTATGGTATCTCCAATTCACGCGGCTACACGCATCAGGGCCTGTTCAGGGGTACCCATATAGCCCATGGGTGGTTAAGGATGGTTAAGCTATACATACCTAGGTTAATGGTTTTAAATGCATACTAAACCCTATTTTCTTTCCCGTCCTTTATATATATATATATATATATATGATTTGTATGCATATGGTTGGGTTACTTGGTTTAACTGGTAGACATTATTTTATCCTTATCCTGAGTTCATACTAGAGTTCACCTGCTAACCCATTTTCGAGCGGTTGTATCCCCACGCAATGCAGGAATCGGACATTCTACTCCTTCTGCTTAGCTATCGGACATTTGAGATCAGCTACTGGATTGAAGTGGTGAGCTTCCATCTTTTTGAACGGCTCCATTTCATAGATGTTATTTCATAATTTGGTTCATTTATGGATATTGGTTTCCTAACAGGATTTTGGTATTCTTTTGGTTAGAGGATTTTGTGAAACTACTATGGGTTGGTATGGGCGGGATCGATATTGGTGTCAGCCTTGGTATTGGCATTGGTATTGGGGTTGATACCGAAGGACTAAATTTCTCACTGTTCCATCCTCTCTTTATTTTGGAATTATATATAATTATTATGGAACTCATATGATTATGGTTTGTGGTTTGGTTTGGATATTGGTTGGGTTCGGATGGTTGGACTTGGTTGGGTCTATCTCGGTAATAGACATATCCCAGAGTCTTTAATTTAGATAGTTACACTTTCTTTTTATATGCTCGAAATTCAGCCAGCTCAGGACAGACGACTGGAGGTTGGGTTGGGTAACAGGGGTGGTCTCCGGTCCCGATCGTTAACGCCCTAAGTCTACACCCTGGATGCTACACGATGCTCATAATCCCGAAGGACCACAAACTAACCCATGACAGGTACCTGCTATAATAACTGAATGACAATAATACTGAAATATGCAAAAATTTGGCGGAAAACATGCCATAAGGTTCAATACTATAAATAATACTAGATATGGTATCACAATACCAAAAACTGAACATCAATACTAAAAATTGAACAACTGTCTTAAAATACTCTAGTCTGAAAATACTCTAGTCTAAAAAGCCTCTAAACTGTTTGAACTGTGGAGTTGATGGGACAAGTCCCCAACTAACTCTGACTACTAAAAATGAACTAAAATGCTGAAATAATTAATCATGTCCTCAAACTATGAGGACTCACCACTAACTCTGTATGCTGAGAATCTGAACTGTTAAGGGTGCTCGGGAGCCCGTGCGTCTGAACCTATGATATAGGACATCATAAAGCAAAAAAAAAGTATGCGTCAATACTTTGAATGTACTGGTATGCTTAGTGAGGTAGGCTGAAATGCATGGGTTCATATGCATGACCAATACTAACTAAATATCATGTGTATGACTGAATGAGAGTACATGCATGAATATGGAAACTGTACTGAGATCGTAATAACACTGAATACTGAATCTGAACACTGATTAACTGATATCTAAGTGTACCGATATTGAATTACTGGTAACTGAATGACTGTGTCTGATAGTCTTGATTCTTTGGATCTATACTGAATCTCGTAGTAAGATGAGTGACTATGTCTGGCAGTCCTGAATGTACGGAATTGAACTGAGTTCCATACTAAGACTGAATCTGAAACTGAGACTGTGGGAGGTAATCATCTAACCGACATGCCCCTTCTCTAACTGATTTAGGGTCCAACCTGTAACCCCAGTTTGAAGGGTGTCAATACCGTGCCACAGGTAAGGATAAGTGCTAAGTCACCCTCATTTGGCAGGTACTCTGAATGAGAATAGTGGTACCCTCAACTGGAAGGTAGATCACCTGATCAACCCTCAATTGGCAGGTTGATGTCTCAACCTACACTGGCTACGTAGTTCTGGAACGCAACGACTGCTTCTAAGGATTTCACCCTCAACTGGTAGGTGAGTCCCCATCCTTGGGTTCACTCGATGTTGAATCCTACTCCCAACTTAATAGACACTAGACTGAATTCTAAACTGTACTAGGTTAGACTGAACTGTTACTGATCGTACTGTATAACAGAACTGAACTAATTTTACTGACCTGAGCTGGACTGATTTTGAGTTCACTGAGTTTTCCTAAGTTCTGTAACGGACTAAATTCTACTGATCGAGACATGACTGGTTCTACTCTGTGACTGACCATGGCTTTAGAAAAGCAGCTAAATTGTCAGGTATTAAATACCCGCAGGACTCGATAGCATAAGCTTAAAACACATGGCATAATCTTGAGATATGGTGACTAACTACTTAGTCATCATTCATTCATTTGGGCATTTAAGTAAACACTTGCATAAATGCTAACATGATATAATTTTTCACTATTCAACTCACATGGACAATTCATCAAAAACTTTTGGGGCACAATATATGCATATTGTAACGACCCAAAATCGCCTCCCAGGACGTTACACGGTGCTTAAGGCTACAAGTAGCCCCAAGCTAACCCTTTGAGCCTGTTTCTACTAATAACACTCATTTCAAGATGAAATAATTCAAACATTAGCATAGTCATACCATATGAAAGGAAATACGGATAAAATGCTCGGTCCAAACGACCAAGCAATATCGGAAAACCTCAACACAACCACAATCTGATAACTAGTCTGACAAAGTCTCTACTAATGCATGAACTAGAGAGCCATTGGGACAGGTCCCCAACTGACTCAAAATGAAATGAAAGTAATAACATAGTCTCTCAAAATACTGAAATGTCTGACGATAGGTCCTCGAACCATGAGGACTCACCACTGTAGGGATGTAGATAAAGGTACTCAGAAGTCACTGACGAGGCTGGGACTGTGCACCTGAACCTACATTATAAGACAATGTAGCACATAGACGTATATGTGGATCAACACTTGTGAATGTACTGAGTATGTGGGGGTGCATGCATTTATATTAAACAACATCAATACTCTTTAATCAAATCATGCATGTAATAAGGAATAACTCACATGGCTTGGATAAGTATAAAATGCGAAGCTTATGAATCATGTAAAATGGAACATGCAACACAATATCATGAGTCATTATACTTTCAACTTTGAAATTTGTACTCTTCTCTTATTCTCATTACTCAAGGCTAAAGGAAACTTTAAGCAATACTTTCAACTCATGCATATGTCTCATGGAGAGTAAAACTTCTTCAATGCTCAAGAACTCATAACTCATTTGAACTCAAATACTTGGAATTTGAAATCATATAACTTTGGAACATACTTGAAGGCATTTCATTCACGTTAGGAAAATGTCTCACTTCAATCTTTAGGGGAAAATACTCATATCAAGGGAAAGTATTTTAGTTTTAAAGGAAAATATCATATCTCAAAGCTTTAGTTTTAAGGGAAAATATTCTATCTCAATGGAAAATACTTTAGTTTAGGGAGTTTCTCTTAACCAACATAAACCATGCGAGCTACATGGAGTCTAACATTTTGTCCTCCTAAGGAAGAGACCTCGCGTTGGGGAGAGGCGTCATACTCCTGCCAGGGAGTATAACCTAGGTCCAGTGATCACTAAACAAACTCGGCCTTGGTCCCAATATCAACACGGCCTTAGGCCCGAAGATAATCATAAACTCGGCCTCAGGCCCAACCTACGGCGGCACGTAGTTTTGGGGTAAGAAACCGTAGTAACTTACCCGCTGGTGCTAAATACTACTCCCTTTAGATTATCTGCGCTCATCTCATGAAAATCCACTTTTATAAATAATCCCATGGTTCACCAAGATCCCAATAATCAAATCTGTACTCTCATGTAGGAAAGTGGATTTCAAAGTTCAATGACCATTAGGTCAAAACATTTCTCAACAATCTACGAATACTCAAATCATGGGTGCTTATAGCACAATAGTTCATAAAATTGCAAGTCTCAAGTAGGGTTTGATAACCCATAATTAAATCTCAAGTTAAAACTCATCAAAGGTATAATAGATAGCATATAGATTCATAATCCATGTAGAAATCTGGAAATTTCAGCAATTTGTCTCAAAATCTCAACATACTTATATACTTCAATATTTCAAACATTTCAAATATTAACTTCTCAAGGATTAAATTCATGGGGTATAGACCCAGCTGCAATTTCTCAAGAAAACATGTAAAAAGCATGCCATTAGACTCTCAATTCAAGGGAAACATCAAAAGCTTGCAACCAATAACAATGGGTGAAAAAATCCAATTCAAATTCATGTAAGATCTCATAGATTGTAGAAAATCATAGTTTAAATAAGCCTTTGGGCACAAGGATGAAAGGATTACCCTTGTTCAAAACCCCAAAAACCTTATATTATGAAATTGGATGTACAAACTCGCTCTAAACTCTTCTTCTTACTATTGAGAGAGAGTTCTTGCAACCTTTAAGCTTGGGGAACTCAAATCTCAACTCAATTTGTAGATTCCATGGTGAGTTCTTAGATTTCTTGGTGAAGGGTTTTAGATTTGCTCTTGAGGGAGAAACCCTAGCCTTTGGATGTTTTAGGAGATAATGAGGCTATCAAGTTCGTTCTGAATATATCTGAGAGTTAAAAGGGAACAAACCCAAAAGACTCTTTTAAAAAGGACTTAAATATACTTAACGGGGTTTGTGACGGTCGAAGCGACGGTCCATTGCTAGTCCGATGATCCATCGGATCGTCCGTCGCATGATGACCAGAAAAGGGACATACTGCCTTGATGCGACGGTCGGATTGATGGTCCGTCACAGGTTCAATGGTCCGCCGGATCTTCTATCACTCGATGGACAAGATGAGACCATACTGCCTTAGTGACGACGGTCTCAGCGATGGTCCGTCGCAGCCTTGACGGTCCATCATCTTGGCCGTTGTACTTAGACCAGGAAAGGGAGTTTTTGCCTAAGTCGTGATGGTCCGAGCGACGTTCCGTCAAAGACACGATGGTCCATTGGATCGTCCGTCGCACCTGGGCGGTTCTGAAAACTCTCAGTAAAATGGCCATAACTTCTCACCCCGATGCCAGATTTGGACGAAATTGGTATCGTTGGAAAGATAACTCAATTCTCTACATGAAAAAAGTCAAATTTAAGAAAATTCTATATGGTTTAAATACCAATCATTTGGGAATTATCTTCTCAATATTTTAGGTCCAGAACTACACCTCACTTGGCACGCCCTAAGGTTCATAATACGAGAGAATTTCGTGGGGTCTTACAATATCTCCCCCTTGGAAACATTCATCCTCGAATGTCGCTGGTTGGACTAGGAACACAAGAAAAACAGAGTACACATAGCTGAATCTCTCTAAACTCTTGAATACCTCAGAAATTGCAAGAACTCATGCAAGAATAGATAAATAGCTGAACTTTAGATTAGAAGAGCTGAATTATGGAAAAATAATACCTTCAGATTAATCTGAACTTGGGGAAAAGAGGTGCAGGTACTTGACTCGCATTTCTGCTTCTGCCTCCCAAGTAGCGCCCTCAACTGATTGGTTCCGCCACAAAACTTTGACCAAGGGAAACTCTTTGTTCCTCAGTCTACAGGTCTGAAAATCTAGGATCTCAACAGGAATCTCATCGAATGAAAGACTGTTCTTAATATCGGCATTCTCTGAAGGATCTACTATAACGAAATCACCAATATGCTTCATTAGACAGCTAACAACTCTGCGGGTAACTCAACCTCATAGGCCACCTTACCAACACGGCTCAAGACTCTATACGGGCCAACATAACGGGGACTAAGCTTCCCCTTGTTACCAAACCTTTTCACCCCTTTCATGGGTGAAATCTTTAAGTATACCAAATCACCCACTTCAAACGCAAGATCTCTTCTCCTCACATCGGCATAAGACTTTTGATGACTCTGGGTGGTCACAACATCTCTCTAATCAACTTAAATTTCTCCATAGCTTCAAACACTGCATCAGGTCAAGTCACGGCAGCTTCACCCACTTCAAACAAACTATGGGTGATCTACATCTCCTACCATACAAGGCCTCAAATGGTTCCATCCCGATGCTAGCATGGTAACTATTATTATAGGAAAACTCTATCAATGGCAAATGCTCATCCCAACTACCTTTGAAATCAAGAGCACATGCCCTCAACATATCTTCCAGGGTCTGAATGGTCCTCTCAGCCTGACCATCTTTCTGCAAATGAAAAGAGAAACTCAAAAAGACTTGGGTACCAAGACCCTGCTGGAACGCCCTCCAAAATTAAGAAGTAAATTAAGTGCCCCTATCCGAAATAATGGACGAGGGAACTCCATGCAGCCTGACTAACTCCCGGATATACAATCTAGCATAATCCTCAGTTGAATAAGATGTATACATGGGCAAGAAATGCGCGGACTTAGTCAGCCTGTCTACAACAACCCAAATAGAATCATGATGACGATGCGAAAAAAGCAACCCAGTTACGAAGTCCATAATCACCGCCTCCCACTTCCAAGTGGATATACCAAACTCTTGTATTACACCACTAGGTCTTTTGTGCTCTACCTTAAAATGTTGGCACGTTGCACACTTTTCTATGAATTTGGCTATATATTTCTTCATACCATTCCACCAATAGATTTCCCGCAAGTCGCGATACATCTTGGTAGTGTCGTGCTGAGTAGAATATCGCGCGCCATACGCTTCAGCTATAATCTTCTGCCTCAAATCATCAACACACGGAACACACAATCTACTTTGCAATCTCAACACACCATCTCCCCCTTGGGAGAAAACCTCTACCTTTTGTTCCTTAACTACCTCATTCAGTCTGACCAAACTAGGATCTCTATCTTGTTTCTCCTTTACTTCCGAAACTAAAGAGGATTCGGAACTACTTTGCACCAAAGTACTTCCCCCAGCTGAATCAAGCAACCTAACACCAAATCTTGCCAAATAATGCACATCACGAGTTAAATCTTTCTTACCTTCCTCTACATAGGCAATACTACCAATAGACAATCTACTAAGGGCATCCGCCACTACATTGGCCTTGCCCGGGTGATACAACACCCTCATATCATAGTCTTTTAACAACTCCAACCACCTTCTCTGCCTAAGATTCAACTCCCTCTGAGTAAACACATACTGCAGGCTCTTATCATCAGTAAACATATCAACATGAACACCATAAAGATAGTGTCTCCATATTTTCAAAGCAAAGACCACAGCATCTAACTCAAGATCATGAGTTGGGTAATTCTTCTCATGTGGCTTTAACTATCTAGAGGCGTAGGCTATAACCTTACCTCTTTGCATCAACACATAACCCGAACCAATTCTAGAGGCATCACAATACACCACGAAACCATCTGTACCATCACGCAAAGTCAATACAGGGGCTGAAGTAAGTCGAGTCTTCAACTCCTGAAAACTCTTCTCACAGGAATCTGACCACTGGAACTTGACTTTTTTTTGGGTCAACCGGGTCATGGAGACGCAATAGAAGAGAAACCCTAAAAAAATAGTGGTAGTATCCAACTAGACCTAAGAAACTCCTAATGTTAGACAGGGAGATTGGTCTAGACCAATTTTTCACAGCTTCAGTCTTTTGGGGATCAACTCTAATACCTTCGGATGAAATGATATGACCCAGAAAGGTTACAAACCTTAGCCAAAATTCACACTTACTGAATTTGGCGAATAACTGGTAATCTCTGAGGATTTGCAAGACAATTCTAAGATGATTCGCATGGTCATTCTCATTATGGAAGTACACAAAGATATCATCTATGAAAACAATGAAAAACATATCAAGATATTTCTTGAACAATTGATTCATGAGGTCCATGAAGGCGGTTGGGACATTGGTTAGCTCGAAGGACATGACTAGAAACTCAAAGTGACCATAACGGATTTGAAAAGCTGTCTTTGGAAAATCACATTCCCTCACTTTAAGTTAATGATAGTCGGATCTAAGGTCTATCTTGGAGAAATAACTTGCACCTTGCAACTGATGAAACAGGTCATCAATTCTCGGAAGAGGATACTTGTTCTTGATGGTGACCTTGTTAAGTTGATGGTAGTCAATGCACATACGCAAAGAACCATCTTTCTTTCGCACGAATAAGACAGGTGCGCCCCAATGAGAAATACTGGGCCTAATGAAACCTTTGTCTAAGAGATGTTTGAGTTACTTTTTCAACTCCTTATGCTCTGCAGGTGTCATACGGTATGGCGAAATAGAAATGGGCTGAATGTCTGGAAGAAGATCAATCCTGAATTTTATCTCTCTATCGGGAGGTACCCCTAGGAGATCTTCTGGAAAAACATCTGTAAACTCATTAACAATATCAGCTGACTGAATAGTTGGAGCCTCGAACTTAGTATATTTGACTCAAACTAGGTGATAGATGCAACCCTTGGATATTAGTTTTCTAGCTTTAAGATAGGAGATAGAATAAATCTTGGGAGATACCAAACTCTCGGACCACTCAAAAGTTGGTTCATCAGGAAACTAAAACTTGACCACATGGGTACGACAGTCTATAGACGCATAACAAGAATGAATCCAATCCATACCTAGAATAAGGTTAAAATCCACCATGTCTAACTCTATCAAATCAAAAAGTATGACTCTATAAAGAACAGTAACAGAAAAATCACTATACACTTGTTTAGTAATAACTGACGTCCCTACGGGGGTGGAGACTAGGAAAGGCTCAAGAATCTTTTCAGGACTCATTTTGAAATTCACAGCTACAAGTAGGGTCACATAAGAGGGACTTGACCCGGGGTCCAACAACACATAGACATCAAGGCAAAAGACACGGAACATATCGGTAACAACATCGAGAGAGGCCTCCTGCTCCTGACGGGATGGTAAGGCATAGAATCTGTTATGGCGCTGGCCGCCAGTAGTGCTGGATGAAGTGCAATGAGCAGGGGAGAGATGGGGTACAGAAGCTGGTGCACTAGTAGCCTGTGCTTGAGGTCGGGCATCTCTGTTCCCCTGTCTAGCATAAGGACAATCTCTATGTCTGTGGCCCTGCTTTTCACAACCAAAACAGCCCCTCAAATCTATGAAACACTCACCGGGATGATTCTTACCACACTTAGCACAAGGAGGATAACGGGGCATGTTACCAATACTGTTCTGTGACCTAGACATAAAGGATCTGCCCCTTGCTCCTGTCTGCTTCTAGGCGCAGGAGCACTAGCCGATGAAGGCGCTGGCATATACGAATGCCTCTCAAACTAAGGGCGGTTTACTCAATGGAACCTAGGCTGGCTAAACTCATGTTGCTCAGATCTAGCCCTCTTGTTACCCCTCATTCGATCTCTCTCCCTGACCTTATCCACCTCTATCTGTTGGGTATGCATCATCAACCTAGCCAGATCCATATCCCTATGCAGCATCGCAGTCCTACACTCTTTCAGCACTAAACCAGAAACACCTATCACAAACTTTCTCATACTAGCTCGGGTGTCAGAAATCAAATCAGGAGTATACTTGGACAACTAGTTGAACTTCAAGTAGTACACCTTAACAGTCATGGAGCCCTGCCTCAAGTTCATAAATACCTAAATATTTGTTTCCCTCATCTCAAGCGGAAAGAATTTGTCCAAAAATGCATCTTGGAATATCTGCCAAGTCATAGGAGCAACATCCTCACCTCTACCCTTTCTCCGTGATACAACCCAGTCATAATCTATGTCCTTCAACCTGTAAGACGCCAACTCAACACTTTCTTCCTCAAAAATATGCATCACCTGCGTGATCTTTCTCACCTCCTCAAGGTACAACTATGGGTCCTCATCTTCCTTAGACCCATCAAACTCTGGTGGATTCATCTGCTTGAAACCATGGATTCTAGCCATGACTACATTACTTCCCTGTTAATTAAAAACTGCGGCCTAGTTATTGGCCCAAACATTGGTGGTGAATACCCTGGGCTAACACCTGAAAGTTCGCCCAAAACTCGGTATGAGACACGGTCTCATTCAAAGGATCAACAGGTGGGGATTTCTCATTATTGTTTTCACGGACATTCGTTCTTTGGAGAGGCATTTTCTAAAATAGAAGAGCATGAATTATTAGATGAGAGGGACAACTGTAGGCACGATAGATTCTAAAAGAAGAAAAAACTTTTTCCTAAAGTGTCTCGCAGCCTCTTGCTCATAGATGTGGTGCGCTACATAGCGATGATCAATACTCTACTTAACGCGGCTTGTCAGACTCCCTAGGACTTCTTAAAAACCTTAGGCTATGATACCAAGTTTATAACGACCCAAAATCGCCTCCCGGTATGTCACACGGTGCTTAAGGCTACAAGTAGCCCCAAGCTAACCCTTTGACCCTGTTTCTACTAATAACACTCATTTTAAGATAAAATAATTCAAACACTACATAGTCATATCATATGAAAGGAAATACGGAGAAAATACTTGGTCCAAACGACTAAGCAATACCGAAAAACCTCAACACAACCACAATCTGATAGCTAGTCTGGCAAAGCCTCTACAAATCCATGAACTAGAGAGCCATTGGGACAGGTCCCCAACTAACTCGAAATGAAGTGAAAGTAATAACATAGTCTCTCAAAATGCTGAAATGTCTGATGATAGGTCCTCGAACCATGAGGACTCACCACTGTAGGGATGTAAACAGAGATACTCAAAAGTCACTGACGAGGTTGGGACTGAGCACCTGAACCTATATTATAAGACAATGTAGCACATAGACGTTTATATGGATCAGCACTTAAGAATGTACTGAGTATGTGGTGGTGCATGTATTTATATAAAACAACATCAATACTCTTTAATCAAATCATGCATGTAATAAATAATGACTCGCATAGCTTGAATAAGTATAAAATGGGAAGCTCATGAATCATGTAAAATGGAACATGTAACACAATCTCGTGAGTCATTATACTTTCAGATTTGAAATTTGTACTCTTCTCTTATTCTCATTACTCAAGGCTAAAGAAAACTTTAAGCAATACTTTCAACTCATGCATATGTCTCATGGAGACTAAAACTTCTTCAATGCTCAAGAACTCATAACTCCTTTGAAATCAAATAATTGGAATTCAAAATCATATAACTTTGGAACATACTTGAAGGCATTTCATTCACGTTAGGAAAAAGTCTCATTTCAAGCTTTAGGGAAAAATACTCATATCCAAGGAATGTATTTTAGTTTTAAAGGAAAATATCTTATCTCACAGCTTTAGTTTTAAGGGAAAATATTCTATCTCAATGGAAAATACTTTAGTTTAGGGAGTTTCTCTTAACCGACACAAACCATGCAAACTACATGGAGTGCAACATTTTGTCCTCCTAAGGAAGAGACCTCACGTTGGGGAGAGGCGTCATACTCTTGCCAAGGAGTATAACCTAGGTCCAATGATCACTAAACAAACTCATCCTCGGGCCCAATATCAACTCGGCCTTACGCCCAATGATAATCATAAACTCGACCTCAGGCCCAACCTACAGTGGCACATAGTTTTGGGGTAAGAAACCGTAGTAACTTACCCGCTCGATGCTAAATACTACTCCCTTTAGATTATCTGCGCTCATCTCATGAAAATCCACTTTTAGAAATAATTCCATGGTTCACCACGATCCCAATAATCAAATCTGTACTCCCATGTAGGAAAGTGGATTTCAAAGCTCAATGACCATTAGGTCAAAACATTTCTCAACAATCTCAGAATACTCAAATCATGGATTTTTATAGCACAATAGTTCATAAAATTGCAAGTCTCAAGTAGGGTTTAATAACCCATAATTCAATCTCAAGTTAAAACTCATCAAAAGCATAATAGATAGCATATAGATTCATAACCCATGTAAAAATCTGGAAATTTCAGCAATTTGTCTCAAAATCTCAACATACTTATATACTTCAATATTTCAAACATTTCAACTATTAACTTCTCAAGGATTAAAATCATGGAGTATAGACCCATCTTTAATTTCTTAAGAAAACATGTAAAAATCATGCCATTAGACTCTCAATTCAAGGAAAACATCAAACGCTTACAACCAATAACAATGGGTGAAAAATCCCAATTCAAATTTATGTAAAATCTCATAGATTGTAGAAAATCATAGTTTAAATAAGCCTTTGGGCACAAGGATGAAAGGATTACCCTTGTTCAAAATCCCATATACCTTGGATTATGAAATTGGATGGACGAGCTCGCTCTAAACTCTTCTTATTACTCTTGAGAGAGAGTTCTTGCAACCTTTGAACTTGGGGAACTCAAATCTCAACTCAATTTGTAGAATACATGGTGAGTTCTTAGATTTCTTGGAGAAGGATTTTAGATTTGCTCTAGAGGGAGAAACCCTAGCCTTTGGATGTTTTGGGGAGATAATGAGACTATCAAGTTCGTTTGGAATATATCTGAGGGTTAAAAGGGAAAAAACCCAAAAGCCCTTTTAAAAAGGACTTTAAAATACTGAATGGGATCTGCGACGATCGAAGTGACGGTCCGTCGCAGGTACGACGATCCATCAAATCTTCCGTCGCACGATGACCAAAAATGGGACATACTCTCTTGATGCGATGGTCCGTCAGATCGTCCGTCGCTCGATGGCCAAGTTGAGACGATATTGCCTTAGTGGTGATGGTCTCAGCGACGGTCCGTCGCAGCCTTGACGGTCCGTCATCCTGGCCGTCGCACTTGGGCCAGGAAAGAGAGTTTCTGCCTTGGTCGCGATGGTTTAAGAGGCGGTCCGTCGAAGACTCGATGGTCCATCGGATCATCCGTCGCACCTGGGTGGTTTCGACAATTCTCAGTAAAACTGTCATAACTTCTCACCCCGATGCTAGATTTGGACGAAATTAGTATCGTTGGAAAGCTAATTCAATTCTACATGACAAAAGGTCAAATTTAAAAAAATTCTATATGGTTTAAATACCAATCACTTGGAAAGTCTCTTTTCAATCTTTTAGAGCCAGAATTACACCTCACTTGACACAACCTAAGGTCCATTCTACGAGAGAATTTCGCGGGGTCTTAAATACATAATACTAAAACAACATGTAGGCATCATGATTCAATTCCAATTACAAAATTTCAAGAGTTTTAACATGAATTCACATGATAAAAAAACACATATCAGTTAACTCTACATGAATCTTATAATAAATCATGAATACACTTTAATTCAAAACATGAAAATCGTGAAATCTCTCTACATGAGCTTTAAAAGATTTTCTTGGACTCCAAGGGTGGAAGGAACACTTGGATGAACACTTCACAATTTTGGAAAATTAACGGTGGAATCTTGAGCCTTGAATTTGAATTTAAATTTAATTCACCTAGGGATTTTGTTCTTGAGCAACTTGTGAAAGAATGAATATAACTTCCTAAAAGTGGGATAAATTTCGTGTTATAAGAGTTGAAGAGCGTGGAAAAAAGACTTAATTAACCATGAGGACGTGGCTTTTTAATGACTATAAACTGAACCATCAACACGTCGCGTCATTGGCATCGATGTGATAGACAACGCACCGCGTCGAGTCCACATCAGATCACTGGAATTGGACAATGGGAGGTGGGGAAAACATTTATCAACGCGATAGTCGATGCGATGCGTCAAGATCGCATTGATTCACTGGTTTAGGATCCCAAAAGTGCTTCAAACAAAGTCCAAAAAATTCAAAACTTGTTCGGAAACATCTACTGACATTCCTGATCATGAATTAACTCAAACATCAACATTTAATGGACTTAAAGGTTGCAAAATAAGATTTCCAAATTTCAAAGGCTAAAATAACACTAAGTCTGAATACTTAGCTGGAATTTTCTATGTATGGGACTCCTTAACAAGTTTAAAGGACTGAATTTAGCTAAGAATTTTGCGGGGTCTTACACGATCGGACTTGGGATGCCCATTACAACAAGGAACCGATTTGGGTCGTGTCACCTCATAATTGTACAATTTCAGCTCGCTGCCCCTACTCCCATCACAAAATGCAAGACACTACACACCCTGTCACTGCTACTTGAAGTTCCATTCTATCGATGTTTATATATGTCATTATAAATTCTGACTTTTTGATGTTCTCAATCGATGTGGTACAAAAGGTACTAGTGAAATTGTACTAATTTTTCTTCATACTAAATTAATATTATTTTAATATTTATATCTCTTCGATTCTCTTTTTGATTAATGCAAATAAATAATTTTATAATACTTCTTCATTCTTTTTTAGTTGTCATATATCACTTTTTGAGAATCAATTTAACTAATGTATAAAGCTACATTAGATTAAATGATTCAATATTTAAAATACAATTTAGATATTTATAAATTACATAAAAAGTACCCTAGTCTACAAATCATGTCAAATTGATATAATGAGAAAATATATTTAAAAAAAATGATCATAAACATCCAGTACACCCTTGAATTATTGTCAAAGTTGCTATGACACACTCCAACTTCACAGGGGTCCTATTATCCTTTTTTTCTATCTATTTCTTCATTTTCCCTTTCTATTCTTACCATAACTGTCAATTTATCTTCTAATTTTAATTCTTCTTTTTCTAACATTAAATATAAATGTTCACCTATTTTCTTATATCTTCTTCCTAGATTAGAAAATACTATTTTTATTTTTAATCCTTCGTGATTTTCATATATTTTTTCATTTATTATAAATTCTTCTTTGTTCATTTTATTGTAAATAGTTCATGTTGATATATATATTCTAAACTATCTATTTGTGATTCTAAATTTGATATTTCATCTTTTTGTGCATTTATTGAGTTTTTACTAACTCCGGAAAATATATTATAATGTAGTCTTTCTATTCTTATTTTTAATTCTTTACGTTTTTCAGAAATAATTTGTTTTAATTCTTTGTATTTTTGTACTTTATTCATTTAAACCATATTTATAATATTTTGGTGGATATCTAAATCTGATTTTATCATAATTAGGTGGTACATGTCTCATTCTTCTAGATTTTAAATGGATTATTAATTTTGCTTCAATACTAGATATTAAGGTGATTAGGTAGGCTAATCTTTGAGGGTTTTCTTTTGTTTTATTTAGACTTATATATTCTGAATAATTACTAATTAAAGATTCTTTAATTTTTCTAAAAGCTTCTCTGTTTTTAAATGGTCTTCTCATAATTAATCAATATAAATTAATCTCAAGTAAATCCAATCTAAATTCAAACATATATGCTACTTCTGTATTTTTAAAATAATTGGGCTCTGATACCAATTGTAGGGGGTGCGGATTAGGCGCGGTAACTTTTAAGTAAATTATTTCGTGTATTTTATTGGTTGATTTAATTTTTATTTTTATCTTCTTGACTTAAGATGTTTTATTAATTCATATTCTAAATTAGATATTATCGTAATTAAATTATCTAATATTTTAGGATCTTCGTTAGTACTATGTAATCTTTTGTATTCTAGGTATAAACTATATAGTTTAGTTTCGATATCTTTTAATGATTTATTCTTTTCGTAAGATGTATTCATTAATTTGTGTAGTTTATTATTTTATCCTATTGAAATTTTAGCAATTTCTGTGTAGTATTTTATTCTAACTTTGCTATATTCAATGCGTAGGTTTATGTTCTTTATCTGATTAACTAGTATCTGTTGTTTATGTATAGGTAATTTTCCATCTGTATTAAATAATTTTTCGTATGTATTAAATAAATTATTATATGTATCTTCTTTTTCTAAGGTTAATTTTATTTTAAGTAATTTTTCTTCTAGTTGTCTTTTTTCTATTTCAAGTTGATTTCTGTAATTAACTTCTTCATATATCCAATTTTGTCTTTCTCTAATTTTTTTTATATATTCTAACATTTATTTATTCTGAATAATATCCATCTGAATCTAAGTAATTTTGATGTTCATAATATATGTGTAAGTTTTCTATACTGTATAATAATTCTTCCTCTTCATAATCTTGTAATTTTTCCCACATTATTTTCTTTATGTCTATAATTTTTATATCTCTAAGTATATATAAAATAAGTATTTTAATATCATCTGTCATTTAAGTTCGATTAAATGCTTTTTCATAATATTTTCTAGTTGTTTGTTTTAGTCTAAGTAATTCTTGCATATTTTCATTAAGGAATTCTATATATTTTATATCTTTAGTTTTCATGTATTTGTTTAAATTTGTTTTCATTTGTTTTTCTACTAATTGTATATTTTTCATATCTTTTTTCCAAAATTCTATATATATGTGATTTGTCATAGTTGATGTGTACGTAGGTATTTATAAGAGTAATTAGGTAAGTGTGGTATGTAATTTATTCTAGCTATATAATCTTTACCGAATATTTTTTCTAATATGATTTTCCTTATATCTATTATTCCTATATCCTTAATAACATACAAAATAAGTATTTTAAATTTATCTACCATTACATCAGATAAATAATTATTCATTTTCATAAAATTGCTATTTTCAAAATATTCCCTTCAATCATATACATAACAAAATATGGTCATCTTAGATTACTATATACTAGATTATTCTTAAATAACATGTCCTTCGGTCACTATTAGCATGGTAATCTGGATACTTTTCCCTTAAACAGCGCCTCTACTCTGGTTACTCCCCACCACGGCTTCTTGCCTTATTGGTTTCACCTTTAGGATGGCATAGTTCTTAGGGATTTTTCTCCTTTTCCACTTTGCTAATAAACTTCTTAACATATTATTCTTTGAATAATTCTACTATAAAGTAACTAACATGAATTTATTTTATCTTACCATGATTGTTGGGAATTATGAATTTAGCTATTCATAATCATAAATAAATATACTTGTTCGGGTAGGTTTGATATTTCTAAGCTTTGTTCCTCCAGAGCTTTTTCCATTGAAATACACCTGTTTTTTAATAACTAAGCAAAATATTTGTTGTGGACAAGAGAGAGTATTTGTGCTTCAACTCATGAAGGCCTGCTTTGCAATGCCTTCGGTTCATCTTATTTATAGACTGAAACTTTACAAGAGTATTTCTATTTTTACATGTTTCTAAAAAGTCTTTAAAAACTGTCTACCTAATCTACTTTACTATACTTTACAAAAGTCTCCTAATAAGACAAAAGTTATTAATTCCTAGACTAATAATAGTCAAAACCCTATACAAAAGATTCTAATAATTTACGTAAAGCAAATTGTGAAAGTTTATATGTCGCTTTCACAATTTAATAGCTTGTCTTCTATTATTACTCCGTTGATATATTTTCTTTGTCGTATCTGCTGCTTTTCCATATCTCCATTATTGTTTCTTATCTTGTATCTTCCAGCTGGTGTTCTTATCTTCTTGGTTGATTTTTTTTCTATTCTAGCTGAACTTCTGGGATATCATTATCTCCTCCATTACATTTTGAACATTTATGATCTGGATATTTATGTCCAATTGTCTTGCAATATCTGGTTAATAATTCTTCTGAAATAAATTTTTCTCTCATAGCTCTGGCGATAAGTTCCGTCTTTGGTTTGAGCAACGTCAAAATCCATTGCCTAATAGTTTCCATATCTATTTCTCGTAATTCTTTTGAATTTGAATATATTAGTACATAATTTCTTGAATAATAACTCCAGATGGGATTTTGGTTGCGGTATGTGTTTGCTAGCTCTTGCAAAATTGTAGATAGTCCGATAATCCTCTTATTCGCATAAAATTTTGGTATCTCAATTCTAGGTATTTCTGGTTGAGGAATAATATCTTGTGGTATAATCATATCTCGTGTCATTCCTATCTTTACAACTTGTATGGGTTTTTTAACTTCATCATATAATATCTCTGCTGGTGCCGTGTAAATTTTTATAAAAAATAGGGTACCTTTGGTTATTCTTTTAAAAATGCTAAATGCTTCATATATTTCCGGTATAGTGGATATCTCATTTCCGTCAGAGGTATATACAGTACTGAGTAGTCCATATTCATAACAAGTTTTAACTCGACTTGATTTGGTTTTAGGTAAAGCAATTAGCTTATTATATCCGGTCAATCTTTGGGTTATATAGTTTGTGTCTGGTTCTTGGATGTTTATAGCTCTGGGGTTAGTATTTAAAAAGGTTTGTACATTGTAGATATTTTCTATATATGTTCGGGCTGTGTAGTTGTAGGTCTTTTTGTCTTGGTTTAAACTATCTCGGTATGTGGTAATTTGTGGGGGTATAAACATGGGATCTTTTGATGTATTTGGAATATATGGTTTATCAAATAGCTTATTTAGGTTCATATTTGTGTTTTTCCTAACTCCTTTGCTTGTACCTGCAAAAGTAGATTGATAAACGTTATGGGTTTTGAGGAGTGTCCCAACGTCTCCTTCTAGCTCTGGAATTTTAATGTCTTCCGATCGACATAGCTCTGCACACTTTTGAGTTATCTGATTTGTAGCTATAGACTTTAGTTTATCTTCATTAGTCTTTAGCTTTTCTATTTCATTACCCATACTGTCCACTTTCATTGAAAGCGTAGTTAGGGTTTTGAATATCTTTTCTAAAGCATCATCTTCTATTATATCAGTCTGTGTAGCTTTGTCTTGATATGTAGTCTGCAATAACATTTTTGTTAGTACTAATTACTTTAATTGTAAATGTAAAATTTAATATATTCAAGACTAGTCTCCGAATCTCTTTTGTTGTAACTGAATTTTGTATTTTCTTTGTTAACCACCAACGTACCTGTGTATTATCTGTTCGTACAATAAACTTGTTATATACAATATATGGCTCAAATGCTAATAAACATTTATATAATGAACATAATTCTTTCCTATTTATTTCCCATTTTATTTTTGTTTCATTGAACATACCTGAGTAGTATCTACAATGGTGTTCTAATTTTTCTGCTTCATATCTGTATTTAAGTACTCCTCCATAACTACATTCACTAGCATCTGCTTCTACTATATATATAAATTTTCTATTTTCATCTGGAAATTGTAGTTTTGGTAATTCTTTACAAAGTAATTTTATTTTCTGAACTTGTTTTTTATCTTCTTCATTATAGTTATATTCTACATCCTTTTTTAATTTTTTTTTGTAATGGTTTTAAGTTTTCTGCTAATTTTGGAATATATTCCCTTACTTGGTTTACTAATCCTAAAAATGATTGTAATTTCTTTTTTGTATCTAATTCTTCTTTCGAATTTATTATTTTTTGTACTATATGTTGTTGCATTTTTACTCCACTTTTATCTATTTGTATTCCTAAAAATTCTATCTGATTTTTCATAATTTCAGCTTTCTTTTCACTTAGACTTATTCCCGATTTTTCTATTATATCTGTAAATTGTTCTAATAATTTTAAATGTTCTTCTTTACTTTTTGTATATAATAGTATATCATCTATGTATACTATACAATTAGGTAATTGTTTAAAATAACTATCCATAAAATGTTGATATCTACCTGGTGCATTTTTATATCCAAATGGTAATACGTTCCATTCATAAAATCCTTGTGGTACCGTAAATACGGTCAATTCCTTAGATTCTTCTTCTAACTTTAAATGATAAATACTGATTTACAACCGAATTTACTAAAATAATTATATTCTTGTATTTGTCTTATTTTTAATATCTTATTTGGTATTGGATAATTATATGTCATAGTCTTTGCATTTAAATTTCTATAATCAATAATCATTCTACTTTTTCCTTTTTTTTGTTCTCTATGTTTATTTACTATAAATGCTGGGCTATTATGTTTACTATTACTTTTAATGGATCTATATATTGCTTTTCTAATAATTCATCTATATGCATTTTAAATTCTTTTAAATCGTCAAAATTATATCTTAATGGTTTTTGGGTTATTATGCTATTTTTATCTATTAATTCAATTTTTATAGTAGTTTTATGTTTTTTCCATCCTTTTAATGGATCTTCACTATATAATTGTTCTAATTTTTTCTTAATTATTTCTATCTTATTTATTGAAAATATAGTTATTTCTGTTTTATTTATCGAAAATACGACTAGTTCTATTGTATCTTCAGTATTTTTTATATTTTCTAACTTTTGTGTAATTTTTTCACTTCCTTCTATCCAATCAGTTTTCTTTCTTATTTTATTACTAACTCTTTTTGCTTTTACTTTCTGTTTACATGGTGTTATAAACCACCAATCTGTTCTAGTTATTATATGTGGGTATAATTTATCTAAAAACGGCATTCCTAAAAGTATATCTTTTGATGTTAGTTCATAATTATAAATTTCTTCTATTGTTAATATCTTATCCCATACTTGTATTTTTTACATTCCTAGCTTTATAAGTAATTAAGTTTCCTTCATTATTAAATTCTTTAACTATTATTGGTGTTTTTAATTTATCCCATTTACTTTCTGGTAAACAATTATATCTACATAAATTAGCTTATGCTCCTGTATCTATCATAGGCGTATAATATCTACTGTAATATCCTTCTACTGCTATCTTCATTAATACATATATTTTCATTTCATGTTAAAGCTCTTCTTAAGAATAATTTCTCTCTGTTATATGTTATGGTTAATTGCGTATGTTCTATATTATATGGTTTTACTTGTTCTAGCCATTTTATTCCTAATATTATGTCTGCTTTTTGGATTTCTTCCTTTACTTCAAATTCTATTTTTATTTTTCTAATTCCTATTATTATTTCTTTTTCTGCTATATTTTTAGTATTTATTAAACTTCTTGGTAGATCTGGGCATATATTATTATCAGTTTTTATTTTCTCATTTTTTACTAGATATTTATCTATATAATTTTCTTCTTGTCCTGTATTTAAGATTATTAAATATTCTTTTTTCATTTACCTTTCCTGTTATGTAATATTGGTTTAAATTATCTGTTGAACTTGTTTCATAACTTGTTCTTTTTTATGAGCTTGATGATTCTGGGTTTTCATAAGCTATTCTTTTCGTTGTACTTATTCTATCATTTATTATTTCTAAATTTTCTTCTATATCTATGTCTCTATAGCTATAATCATTATTATCTATTGTTTTTACAAATTGTTCGAATGGACTTTCTATTTGTATTTTGTTAATCTTATTTTTTCCTGTTATTTTATGTTTTGTTGTTAAGACATATAAATTTTTGCATCTTGCTGTAAATATTTTACTTCCTGGGTTAATTCTATTCCTGATATTTTCCAATATAATACTAATGATTTATCTATATTTTTATCTGTTACTGCTACTGAATAATTCGCACTTATTATAAATTTAAATTCTTGGTATATTAAATTTCCTTTTATGGCAGTTATTATACGTTTTTCTATAGGTTTTATAATTCTATCATCTGTCAAATATAATTCTATTGGTGTATCTATTCCTTCTCTAAAATATGCTTTTATTAATATCTTTGTACCTCCAAGGTGTACATATTTTATTGGGTCTCTACTTTTTATATCGTTTATCTCTTTATTAATTATTCTTTTTGTTACTAGTGGCATACTAGCTTTACCTTTTGCATATCTACAGTCTATTACATGTTCCTTTTGGCTTACTACATAATATTCTTCTTTTTTCTTAGTAAATATATTTTTTATTGTTGGTATTTTAAATATTTTTTCTATACTTAAGTCTAATTCTTTTCCTTTTATTTCATCAAATATGTTACTGTCAAATATTATTTTTTGGTTTGTTCCTTCATCATTTAAATATTCTTCCTTTGTTATTATTTTTATATCTTCTTCAGTCATTTGATTCATCTATTTCACTATCTATTTCATTTTTTTGAAATTTCATATATACTATCCTCACTCTCTAATTCATAATCTATATAATTTATTTGCATATATTCTGTATTTTCTATTTTTATTTCTGATATTTGTTTATTTTTTGGATTTTTAGGTAATTTACAATCTCTAGCTAAATGTCCTAATTTTCCACAATTATAACAAGTACATTCTTTTATAGATTTCTTTTTTCTATATGGTCTTTTGTGTTTATAATTTTTTACATAATATCTTTTTCTTGGTTTCTTATATTTATATTTTGATTTTTTTATATTTCTTATATTTCTTATGTCTTTTTCTTTTCTTATAATATCTTTCTTCACATCTGAATTGGGGAGCTATTTTATCTTTGCAACATGCTAAATTTCTTATTAATATTTTTTTTCATTTTTAATTCTTCTCTATATTTTTCACATAAGTTTCTATACCATTGTTGTAAAAATTTTATTCTTGCTCCTAGAGTATCTACTATTTTTGCTTCTTCCCAACTCTTTATTATTTTTGAACTAAATGGTTCGGGTAATTTATTAAAATATAATTTCCTTATTTCTTTACTTTCTTCTATATTATATGCTCCTTTATAATAATATTCTTTAAATACGCAAGTATATTCATCTATGTAACACATATTACATATTGCTAATTTTAGCATTAAATTCCTATTTGTATCTTTTTCTTCATTTTGTTCTTCTTCTATTGTTGTCATACTACCAAATTCATCTTTTATAGCTGTTTCATATTTTTTTAATAATTCTATAGGTGTTAGTTTAGTTGTTGTTGATGATGTTCCTTCTGTAGGTTTATCAGTTCTTCTTAATATTTTTTTTCTATTTTCAGTTAAATTTGAAAACCATAATTTCACTGTTCCTATTAGTGTTTTTTCTATATATTCTGGTGCATCTGTTACGTTTATATTATTATCTAATAATTGTTTTGTCATATATCCTATCCATAATTGTATTATTTTTTCTGTATCTATTACATAGTCTATGTCTAAAAAGTTATAATTTTTATTAACTATTTGTTTTGGTGTCCATTTGTCATATTTTTTCTTTAGATTATATCTTTTAAACTTATTCTTATAATATGTAGGTTTTCTTATTTCTGATGTACTAGGTATTATATTTTGATCTTCTTTTTTATCAAGAGTATTTATTTCTGTGTTGATATTTTCTAAGTTTTCTTCATTAATTACTTCTTGTTTTTCATTGATTTCTAAATTTTTTGTATTTGTTAATATTTCTGTATATGTTTCACTATCTTCTGAATCATAATTATTTGTCTCTTCAACATCTATATTATTTATTTCTAATTCCTTATTTTTTATTTCTTTATTGTTTATTTCTAATTTTTCTTTAAATTGATTTATTTCGTTTAGTAATTTTTGTTCTTTATCTTTTTCTTCCTTTTCTTTTTGTCTTTCTTCATACAAATCTTTTAACATTTGTAGTTCTTTTTCTAATTCAGCAATCCTACTATTTTTAGTTTCTTTTATTTTTCGTATTTCTTTTGTAGTTTGTTGTTATTTTTTTTCTATTTTTTTTTTTCTATCTATTTCTTCATTGAGCTGGAGAAACCCACAATCCAATTACCCGCATGATCTCTAATAACACCACCCAACCCTCCAGTGGAATCATGACTCCGAAAAGCACCATCCACATTAAGTTTAAAACCACCAGATGAAGGGGGAAGCCATTTAACAGGGATAATACATTGAGTAGGCGGAATAGTGGGACCATTAGGAAGGAACATAAATTCCAACACTTTATGGAAGAGATCCAGAAGAGATATGAAAGAGTGGGATTGGTTAAAAACGTTGCAATTTCTAGTAATCCAAATTTGCCAAAGGGCAAAAGGGAAGAAAGTAGACCATTGACAGACGGTGTTAGGAAGTGAAAAGTTTAGATCCCTAATATGAGGGAGCCATTGATGAACCGAGGTAGCCGGTGGAAAGGAAAAAGTAATCCCCAGTTGGGGCCACAAGGCTTTGGCGATGCAGCAATCAACAAAAATATGAAACGAGGACTCAAGAATATTAGGACAGTGAAGACAGTAACCATTAGGGGTAATAGAAAGGGAATGCAAGTACATATTAGTTGGGAATCGATCACTGAAGCATTGCCAAATGAAAAACTTGATTTTGTTAAGTGTGTGAAGACGCCAAATCAACATAAAATCAGAATCAGGTGCCGGGGAATTAGAAGAGGGGGATAGCACAGAGTAGTTTGCTTTTCTATCCCAGTGAGGAAAATTGGCATGGGAAGGGTATTGGGGAAAATAAACCTTTTCCATGGCATGCTTAATGTGATCCAGAAAGACAAAGGAGAAAGCATCCCAAATCCATAGGTTATCATTACGGTAAGTAGCCAAGGTAGCATTATGGTCGTTAGCCGTCAACGTCCCTTGGATAAGAGATCGAAGAGTGACACCCCTAGAGATCCAGTTAAAGTCCCACAAATTGATAATCCTACCATCACCAACTTCCCAGCACATATTTTGTTGACATATAGACCAACCCCTAAGAATATTCCTCCAAATAAATGAATGAGAAGCTAGGGAGCGATAATGAGAATATCTACTAATAAGGCAGCGAACCCAAGGATATGAGGGATGAGAAAAGAGTCTCCAACACATATTATCAATAAGGGCTTGGTTCTTGGAAGCCGCTTTAACAATACCTAACCCATCGTCACGTTTAGGTCGAGTAACCATCTCCCAACTAACATAATACAGTTTCCTAGCGTTAGTCGTGGAATCCCAAAGGAAATCTCATTGGATTTTATCAATTAGCTTAAGAGTTCTCTTCAGAAGAAGGAAATACTGCATCACATAAGTCAGGTTTGGCTATATGTACAAATCTCGACGTGCATGTCGCTCCATTTAAGCTCTATCCCAGCATATGTCCAAAAGAAAACTCAAGATTTTGGTTCATTAAATTAAGTTGTAAGTTGAATCCATCGTAGACACCAAATGTCGCCATCTTTTACTTAGACACCTCAACTAAGATCTGTATCATTTAAACACATGTAGTAGGGTCCAATCTAAAAATTTCAAATAGAGTGAATAATATTTGATTTTTATGGTGAAATTCCCAATAACAACTTTGTAAAGAGGCTTACTGGGTTGACGTTCATGAAACCAACACCAGTATCCAAGTCCCTCAACTGCTCAAATTTTTCTGGAGCTGCTTCAAAGAACTGCCCAAATCTGCTGCCGAACAATAGGCGTTCCTTCAACAGATTGAAAGGTCCTCGTGTTTCACCTTTGGAGCGCGAAGCATTATATTTTAACATACTTAATTACATATAGCATAAGTAAATAAATATCATTTAGTAACTTATTATAGAGAAACTATATCATTTTAATACTTGTATCTTATGATATATAAGTTGAATATACATGATAAAAAGTAAAATTTTAATTTAATACAATTCTATCATTGAGGTGGATAGTTAAACTTCACATTAATTATTTATATAATTGATTTTTTCCACACTTAAAAATTACGCTTAACTTATTCATAATACAAGATTATCATGTTTTTTTTAAATAATATTAAATCGACATTAATTATATTTATGATAGTTATTTTTCTATTAAATAAATAAATAGCCATCTAATTTTAATGATTTGTATTCAAATTCCAAAAGAATTGCGTCATTGATTTTTATATGAGATTAAATATTAATTATATGTAAGTTAAAAATATTTAAAAATATGCATGGCATTTCTATAAATATGTCATATAAATTAACTAACTATGATAATTTCAAATGATCGTTTAGATCCTTTCTTTTATATTTTTTTTGGGGAATGTTTAAATACCTTATTTGATTAAATTTTTTATATAATAATATATTTAACCTGAGAACAGAATAACGATTTAACAATAAATACATTTCTAATGTCATTATTCTTGTTATATATAATTTTAAGAGTAAGTTGGATTGCAAACTCTCTCTCAAATGCGAAAAACCTTAAACCCTAAATTATATTGTCATCAGCCAACATGGCTGATACCTTGACCGGTGGGGCTATCCCGCCGAAGGAATTTCCTTCTTTAAAAACCAAAATAGATCTTAATCAAACTACTACAAATCCCACACCTATAATTCAGTATTATGTTTTTCTTAAACCTAAGGTTCAATATATGCTTAGTGTACCTCCTAAACCAGTCATTTTGTTACAAGGAGAACCCACAATTACATGAAAGAAATCTAGTATCAATGCATCGATCATACAAGAAAATCTTCAATATGCTATAGTAGGGAAGATCTCATATGGAAAACCTTACATTGAAGAACTAAGGCGAGTTATACCAAGTCAATGTGGCATTAAGAGTTCATGCAACATAGAGGTATTGGATGCTAGACATATTTTGCTAAGGTTGTCTACATTGAAAGATTATGTCCATATGTTATCAGCAGTGGCCTTTTATGTAAAGACTAAAGAGATATGTTGACGGATGAGGGCCCTTAAATGGGATCAATGATTTGAACCTGAAGTTGAAACAACAATTGGTGTTGCATGAATTTCCTTATCAAATCTCCCACCAATTTTTTTTGCTAAGAATGCAATATTCTCTATCGCATCAGCTATAGGAAAACCACTTACTTTAGACATGTCAACAAAAATTCAAACTAGACCTAGTTGTACCAAGATGAAAATTGAAGTGAATTTAGTGGCAAAACTACCAGAAAGGATCATTAAAGAGGATGGTGTTACAGGTGAAATCAAATCAAAGTGGATAAAAATACAGTATGATTACATACCAAAATATTATAGAGAATGTTGTTTACAAGGGCATGATAAAGAGAATGCAGGAATGTACATCCAAAATTATTTGAAAAGAAATAAGAGGAAGGTCATTAGGAAGATCCAACAGAAAAGGCTAGATAAAATAGAGGAAAAAAGAAAAAATTGGAAATGCAAGGAAGGAAAAGGACTAGCTCTAATAAATACAAATAGAAATAGATGACAAGAATAAAAGACAAATGCAAAAAGAATATGTATGGACATATTCAAAGAGAAATTGAATACACTGATAATAATCCTTTTGATGTGTTATAGAATACAAAAGAAGATAACCATGCAGAGAAAGGAAAACAACTGGAGAAAGGCAAGAAAATAGCACCAAAAACTGGGTAACCCAAGTATTTGGCAAAACAGTACAAACTGAAAAAGGTACAGATAAGAAAAGTGTAGGGTCTGAGAATACAAATAAATCACATGAGTTTAATGAGGATCAAATGGAGAATGTAGAAGTTGCAAACAACAAAGAACTTACTCAAGTTTCAAAAAACTTGAATCAAGAGAATTCAACAGACAAAGAGGCAACATCAATACAACATGCACAACAGGAGAACATGACAGGGGGAAAATGCAATAGTAGTGTCGAAGATGGATAAAACTGATGTCTTTTCATTAGCAGTACAAACAAAAATTCCTAAAAATAAGGTTCCTCTAAAAAAGAGGTGTCAAAACAATAATGAGATGAACAACAACATCAGCAAAGTTGTTAGGGAAGGGGGTCTTTTTCCTAAACATGTTGATAAACTTTAGGAGAGTCACTCAAAAAGAAAGAATAAAGATGTAGCTGGATACCTGACAGAGCAGAAAAATTTCAGACAAACAAAAAGTACTACTATTAAAGGTTATAAATCAACATGAATACGATTTGAAATATTAGTTTAGTTAATACACAAAAAGCATTCATGGGACTTATTAACTTACAAAGGAGATACAAATTTTATTTTGTTGGGATGATAGAACCATTTTAAAATAGACAAGAGCTGGAGTTGTATAGAAGAAGATTGAGGCTCAAATATGTTTTTGCATATGTTAATGGCCAAATCTGGTCTTTGTAGATGAATACATGAATATTGAAATATTAAGAGATGAGGAACAATATTTTACTCTGAGAGTTTTTAATCAGAACCATGAAATGGATGTTGTGATAATACTTGTGTATGCTAAATGTACCCAAGGAGAAAGAATGCACTTGGAGAACACCTTTATGAAGTGTCCATGGATTATCAAAAGCCTTGGATAGTGGGAGGTGACTTTAGTGTTATTACTTATGAAGAAAAAAATTAAGGGGACTTCCTGTAACAAAAGATAAAGTAAAGGACTTCAATCATTATCTTAGTGTCTGTAACTTGTCAGATTTGGGCTTTAAAGATAGTAAGAATACATGGTGGAATGACAAAACTAATGAGAATTACATTTTCAAGAGGTTGGATAGTGTGTTGTCTAACCAATTGATGCAATCAAAGTTCCTAGTAATTGAAGTGGAACATCTATTAAAAGTGGCTCAGATCATGCACCGCTTCTTATTAATTTTGAGAATGAAGTAGAAGAGGTGGTCAAATATTTTAGATTCCTTAAATTTTAATTGAAAAAAGATTCTTTTATGAAAGTGGTCAAGAAAAACTAGAATGCTGAATTTAAATGAAATCTTTTTGTAGTTTATCAATTTAAGATAAAAAGAGTCAAGAAGGCTATTTCATAGTAGAGTAAAGTGACTTTTGGAAACATATTTCAAGAGATTCCAACTTTAGAGGAGGTGATTAAGGTTCATAAATTACAGTTTGAAAATTATCTATCAGCTGTAAATAGACAGACTCTTCATGAAGCTCAAGAAAAGCCAATTAGATACCTACATAAAGAAGAGGAATTTTGAAAGCAAAAAGCTGCCATGAAATGATTTAAGGATGGAAAAATAAATACTAAATTCTTTCACAAAATGGTTAATTGTTGGAGAAAAAGGCTCAGGATTTCTAGAATTTAAAATACAGAAGAAGAATGGTTAGAACAACAAGAAGAAATAGCAGATATAGCAGTGCAATTTTATAAGAGCTACTTTTAGAAACAACTTTTTCAGAGAAATTTTGATATGTTCAAGGAACTTCCTACTATTATAAGAAAGGAGGAGAATAAAGAATTGCAGAAAATGTCAAGCAAAGAAGAGGTATATAAAGTACTAATGGGATTGAATAGAAATAGTGTTTATGGACCAGATAGGATGACATAGGATTTTTATCAAGATGCTTGAAAGAGTGTGGGAAATGACATCCATAAAATGGTTCAATACTTTTTTAGTGGAGCAGAACTTTCTAAATTTGTAACTCATACAAATTTGATTTTGCTATCTAAAAAGGTTATAGTAAATACTTTTTCTGATTTAGGAGCTATAGCCTTGAGTAACTTTGTTAACAAAATTTTCTCAATAAATCATGAAAGAATAAAGGGATTTCTTTCAAGGATTATATCAAAAGAGCAAGCATAATTTATGCAGGGAAGAAATATTGCAGAAAATATATTGTTGGTAGACGAAATAATAACAGAAAGTAGAAAAAAAGGTAAACCTCCTAATTTGATTATTAAATTAGACATGATGAAGGCATATCACATAGTGAAATAGTTATTGGTTGTTCTTTAAGTAGGTTTTAAGGAAAATTGGTTTCAGTTAAAGTATTATTGACATGATATATAGACTATTATGCAATAACTGGTACTCTATTTTGTTGAATGGATAGCCTAAAGATTTCTTTAGCTCTTCTAAAGGTTTGAAGTAGGGAGATCTATTATCTCCTTCACTATTTATAATAGAAGCTGGGGTGTTAACCAAGACATTAATTTCACTACTGAGGGGGAAAGAGTTCAAAAATTTTGGTATGCCCAAGGAAAGTCTAGTAATTAATTATCTAGCCTTTGTAGATGATATGATAATACTTTGTATGATAAAAGTTGGAACTATGAGATTGACTGTTGAAACCTTGGAGAAGTATGAAACAACATCTAGCCAGAAAATAAATAAGGAAAAAGTGTTATATATAGGTACCATAGTGTATCAAGGAGAGATGTAACACTGGCAGAAGTGGCAACTGAAATTCTAAGAAAGGAATTTTCTTTGACCTATTTGAGTTGTCCTATTTTATATAGGAGGAAGCATAAAAGTTTATATAATCAGATGATTCACAGGATAAATTCAAAACTGCAGGTACAAAAAAAAGTTTTTATTATATGGAGGAATGGCAATATTGATTAATCATGTTCTTATGAGTATTTTAATCCATTACTTATCAGTTATGAACCCTCCTTAAAATATTCTAAATCAAATTCATCAAATGATGGAATAATTTTTTGGAGCAGCTGGATTAGAAGAAAAGGCAGGCATTGAACAAAATGGAAAAATTTATGCCTACCAAAGAAAGAAGGGGGGTTGGGTTTCAGATTATTGAAAGATATCTCTATGATATTATTTTTTAAGTTATGGTGAAATATCACAACTAAAAAGTCAATCTGGAGTAACTGCATGAATAACAAGTATTGCAGAAAAAAATATTATAACCTGGTGTTTTGGAAGAATGGAGGAGAAGGATCTCAGGTTTGAAAAAGAATATTGCAAGCTATGGACTTTGTAGAACATCAAATATGGTGGTATATAGAGCTATCAATATAGGTCGGCCTAACCCATTTGGGGTAGCCCACATGGGCTTTGAGTTTAACGGGCCAGGCTGGGCTAGCCCATCAAAATGTTGGGCCAAAAAATACCAACCCCACACCATTATTGTGTGGGTTGCAGGCCTCACGGGCCAGCCCACATTTTAAAATATAATATTTTATAATTTAATTTTAGAATATTAATAAACATAAATATTATCAGACAATATTACATAGTGATATTACTTGTTAATCAAGTCTCCAACACCCCAAAAAATACTCCTAATAGCGAAATTAAATAACTTTTGACATGATATCCTTCGAACCAAATAAAAATACTAATAAGAAATCTAAATAGTTGTATGTAGTTGACTTACCGGCCCACCTATGGGCTAACCCAACCCACATTGTCAAGCTCCACAGGCCACGGGTGTAACGACCCAATTTTCTAGAACTAAAACGTCACACGGTGCTCATGATCCCGAAGGACCACAAGCTAACCCTCTACTGATATCTATACCTGTGCACTGTATAATATCTGAAATAAATGCGAAAAACTGGCGAAAACTGGCCATAAGGTTCAAAACATCTAAAATACTTGAAACTGAAAACTGAATACTATACATCTGTCCAAAAAGCTTCTAAACTGTCTGAACTGTGGAGTCGATAGGACATGTCCACAACTAACTCCGTCTACTGAAAATCAACTAAATCTAATGCGATAATAAAATAAGAATCATCCTCAAATGAAAAGGACTCACTGCTACGTCTACTGCTGCTGACTGGGACAGAGCTGCTAGAGGTACTCTGGATATCGTGCCTCTGAACCTATGGTGTCAAATAAAAAACCATAGCGCAAATGTGTCAGTACAGGAATGTAAAGATGAGGTAAGGCTAAATGCAAGGGCTTATGCATGAACAATTACTTAACTGAATAATCATGAGAATACTGGATGAGGACATATGCATGAATGCACAAACCATAACTGAAACATCGTAACTCAAAATACTGAAACTCGGATACTGCTTTACTAACACCTGAACTCACTACTAATACTGAGATACTGAATAACTAAATCTCCTAATATAAAAAACTGAGTACTGAAATTGAGATCAGTCCCATCTAGTGAGTGATCTCGAAAACTGATGATACTGAAGTTGATTAACTGAATCTACTCATATCAATGATTGAAAGATGAGCTTACTACTCTCGACTGTCTGAATCTGAGATCAAACCTCTCTAACGGATGATCCCTGAATCTACTATCAATAATAAGAAAAAGTTATGTTTAAGATAAAACCTATCTTGCGGAAGATCTCTAAATATGATAAAGAGAATACTCAACTAAATCTGAGAATAAGATTAAGCCTATCTAATGGGTGATCTATGGATCTGATAATGAGATTACACAACTGAATCTGAGACTGAGATCAAGCCTATCTAATGGGTGATCTCTGGATCTGATAATGAGATTACTCAACTGAATCTGAGATTGAGATCAAGCCTATCTAACGGGTGATCTCTGGATCTAATAATAAGATTACTCAACTGAATTTGAGACTGAGATCAAGCCTATCTAACGGGTGATCTCTGGATCATGAGATTACTCAACTAAATCTGAGACTGAGAGCAAACCTATCTAACGGGTGATCTCTGGATCTGATAATGAGATTACTCAACTGAATCTGAGACTAAGATCAAGCCTATCTAACGGGTGATCTCTGTATCTGATAATACTGATACTAAATATTTTACGTGAGACCATGCCTATCTAGCGGGTGGTCCATGAATCAATGGAACTATCTGAGTTCCTTACTGATATAGGTGACTGTATCTGACAGTCCTGATTTCTGAGTTCTACTCTGAAGATTGATATTGAAACTATAAATGTGGGAGTTCTCACTTAACCGACATGCCCTGAATCTAAACTGGTGAGGTCCAACCTGTAACCCCAGCTGAAAGGGTGTCAATACCGTTCCATGGGTAAAGACCTCTACTCTGGTCAAGCCTCTCTAACGGGTGACCCTTACAGGAAGTCAAGCCTAAGGCAGTATAATATTCAAGCCTTATTCTAACGGGTGACTCTTTCTCCTACGCTGGCTATGCAGTTGTGGAGTTCAGGGATTGCTCCTAACGACTCTGCCTCTCTAACGGGGAGCTTTCATCCCTTCACTCACTCGGTGCTAGCTCCTACTCCTAACTGAAAGACTCTAAATTGATTCTTAACTGAACTTAAACTAAGCTGAATCTGTTACTGATCATATTTCTCGAATGACCTGACAGAGTTACGCTGAATTCACTTGGTTCCATATCTGATGGAATACTACTGAATCTCATTATCAGACTGCATGATACTGAGTTCCAAACTGAACACTTGAATACTACTAGGTCACGCTGAATTCACTTGGTTCCATATCTGATGGAATACTACTGAATCTCATTATCAGACTGCATGATACTGAGTTCCAAACTGAACACTTGAATACTACTAGGTCTAAGCTGAGTACTGAGCTGAGGCTAGAATACTAGCGATACAGAGATTACTGAGATTTTTGAGATTTCTTAAGTTCAGTATCTGTCTGAGAGTACAGAGTTCTATAACTCATTGAGTTTTGAGAATCGTGGCTTAACTGAGATTATCGAGAAAACTGTCACGGGCTTTAGACTGTAGCTAATTTATCGGGTATAAATACCCCCAGGACTTGATAACATAAAAGTAAAACATAGCCATTCTTGAATAATCAAGATCATGGACATTCGTTCACCACCACAATAACTAAAGCATCTCTTCAAGCATTTAGAAATCATAAATATGTGATAGTATAGGGAGACATGTTATTGGCTCATACTCCATTCAACAAGGCCTTGCAACAAATATTTAACATGCATTGAAGAGCATATAATTGATGGATTTCATGCTAACATGTCATAATTCATTCATTAAGGCTTTTCAATAAACACTTGGCATGCATGAGCTTGCACACAATTGGAGATTTCTAGTCAACATGCTATAATGGCTCTAATTCCTTCACATGAGAATTTTATCAAATATATGGGGAGCATGCGTTGGTTATACCACAGATTCTATACTTAATCATCAAGAATACGCCAATATCATGCAACTTGAAGAGGGTTTATCATGAACATCATACAATTCATCACATACTAGAATCAACTCTTGAAATTGGTAGTCTAAATCATGAATTAAAACTCAATAATAACATGAACTTCAATTTCAATTCACATGAATCATGAAAACTCATAAATATAAGATCTTTGAATTTAGAAAAGGATACTTGAACTTCTTGGGTGGAAGGAACACAAGAATCAACATCTAACATACCTTGTTATATGATTCTCGAAAGATTTAAGAAGGAATCTTGATGACTTGGGCCTTGGATTAGAAACCTTAGGTCTTGTTCTTGATTTCTTAAGAGAGAAAAATTTTTGATTTGGGGAAAAATTGATGAATAAAGAAGTATTTTTGTTATTTAGGGTATAGATCCCTTATATAGACTGGTTTGGGGCTTTAAAAAATTACCAATTGGTCCTTGAAATTTAAAAACGGAATCTGAAAATCCCAATTTCACATGCTGGCGCGACGCGGTGGAATCGCGTCAGCTCACTGGAAACTAGACAATTGGGAAACTGGTCGGTGGCGTGACGCGATGGAAATCGTGTTGCCACCTTGGTTGTGAACTAGAAAGGCACTGTGACGCAGTGTAATCGCATTGGTGCACTAGAAATTGACAACTCTGAAATTAAGCCTTGGCACGACACACCATAATCGTGGAGGCTCACTTTATTTTGATGATTGCCATTTTGGCTGGCTCCGCGACGCTCTAAAGTACCAGGTAGTACACTGTCTCACTAAAATGGCTCTAACTCTTCGCCCAAGAGTCGGATTTGGGTGAATTTGGTATCGACGGAAAGGTTATTCAATTCTATACATGACAAAAAGTCGATATTAGGAAAATTCTACACGGTTCAAAATACTTCTCACTTGGTAAGACACTTCTCACCCTTTTAGGGCTGGATTAACACTTTACTGAACACGCTCTAAGGCTCAGACTATGAGAGAATTTTGTGAGGTCTTACAACGGGCTTATACAGTCCAGGTTAAAAAGCCCTGTTCTTAATTGAATTGCAAAAAATAAAACCCAACTCCTTTAAATTATGGGTCGGGCTGGGCTGGCCCAATGGGCCTGGCCCATATTGACAGCTCTAGTGGTATACAAAGAAAGGAAATTCAAAGGTATGACATGATAATTAGACTGGGCTGGGAGAGTTGTACACTTACACAGATAAGGAGGAAGAGTGAACGATACTTATGAAATCATAACTGATTTGACTAAAAATGGTGAGTGAGATGTGCAGATTTTGGATCAATTATTTGATGAGGTGGCAACACATATTTTGCAAAATACGAAGCCACCCAACCCATGGGAAGAAAATAATAGACCTTACTGGAGCTAAGCACAGATGAAAATTTCATAGTTAAAATAACTTGGCAATACATAAGGTATAAAGATAGTCCTAACAAGATTTATAAATAGATGTGGGTCAAAGAATTGCCATACAAAATAATTTTCTTTGTGTGGAGATTATGAAAATTCAAAGTGCCTATGGATGACAGAATTAGAAGATGGGGTGTTGAAGTACCTTTGAAATGTTGATGTTGGGTACACCCTGATCAAGAGACATAATCACATGTGTTCTTAAGACCAATTATTACTAATAGAACTTGATCTTATTTTTGTTCTTTTGCAGATTTACAAATTAAAGGACTATCTATTAGGGAAATGATTATCCTATGGTGGGGAATTATCGTAAAGAAAGATATAAAGTTATATTATAAGACCATTCCTAGCATTATACTATGGGAATTGTGGAAGCATAGAAATTTTAATAAACATGAGGGAAAGGCTGACAGTATAAAGGATTATTCATAATGTGGTTAGAAATCTACACATGCTTCTTAGAATAAGGAGACCTTCTAAGGAATTTCCAAGAAATTGTCCTGGAATACTTAAAGACCTAGAGAATTCAAACCATAAGTGAAAATTCTCAGAGTCAATCAGAGTTTCCACCTGTAGGATGGATCAAGTACAATACTGATAGTGCATTAAGAGAAAATCTTGGGTGAGTTCTTACGCATTCTGTCTAAGGTAGGAAAATTTTAATCTGCTATATACTCAAGGTACTACACTAAAAGATACTACTAATACAGTAGCAGAAGCAACAACTTTCACAGCAGCCAGTAAACATTGCAAATCAACACAACATAGCAAAGTCATCACACAAACAGATTTCATGTTTATTAAAAGAGTCCTAAAAGGAAAATAGGTATGTTCATGGAGCAACACAAACATCATATCATAGATTAAGTCAATCTTGCAGGGAAACAAATAAAATTTCAACACATTATGACGGAGGGCAACAGACTAGCAGATTACCTAGCAAATCTACCAATAGATAAAGGAGACCACAATTTTTTTCACATTAACAACATGAAATCAATAGGAAAAAACATCATCAACAATGACAAATTAAAGATCCCATATCTGAGATTATCACTTTTGAGAGGATAAGGGGTAGGAAAGGCTACACCACTTAGGTTTTCACTTAAATAGTATTTACAGCACTACAAAAGTTACGAAAAAAGTGAAATGCTAGCCTACACTAAGTCAGCCATCTAAAAGGACTCGGATGGAAAGGTTCAAGGTTGAATCAGGAACAAGGAACCTGGATGATGTTTGTCCACTATGGGGCGGTCATATTGAGCTTCCCATGCACTCAATCACGAAGCCACCTGTACGATAAGATGAATCAAAATGTAGGAAAGGAGAGGCTAAATCGAAAATCTGAGTACTTACCCAGTAGAGTAAAGCATCATCCAAGATGGGACCTTCAGCAAAAGTAAAGAGCACAACCACCAACCAGAGAGCACAACTGAGAATGAAGAGACAGTCAGTGCATCAAATGGAAAAAGCAACAAAGAAGGAAGATGGCAACTCACTCTTAAAAACTGATAGACTAAAATTCCAAGCTTCCAGTGCAAAATCATTAACAATTCAAAGGAGGGGGAAAAGAAAATTGCGATTAAAGAGAGGCAACAACATCACTCTTTCAGGTGTTAAAGGAGGGAAAATGAGTAGTGATTTAGAAAATCCTTATCTTATGTTTGGTTGGTGGATGAAAAATATTTTTCGAAAAATATTTTCTAGTATTTGATTGGTGAATGAAAAAATATTTTTAAAAAAATACATTTTAGTGTTTAGTTAAAGCATAAAAATACATTTTGGAATCCTTTTAAAAAATAAATTAAAAAAAAAATTGGAAAGGGGGTAGGCGGGTGGGTGGGGGTGTCAGAATAGGTAATAGGGGTGGGGTAAGAAAAAGTTTTGAATTTTTTTTATTAAAAAATTGGTGGGGGAGGGGGGGCTAGTAGGAGTTGGGGGTCAGGGTAGTGGAGTGAGGGGGAAGAAATTTTTTAAAAAAAAATTAAAAATAAATTTAATTTTTTTTTAGGTTGTTAAGAGGGGAGGGGGGAAAGGGGCTGGTAAGGGAGCAGGGAGGGTAGGGGTGTGGGGTAAGAGAAAAGTTTGAATTTTTTAATAAAATGTAGATATTATTTTTGGAAGGGGGGCTAGTAGGGGTAGGGGTGGGGTGGGGTGGGGGTAGGGGATGGACTAAGAAAAATTTTGAAATACTTTTTAAAACAATTGAATTTTGGGGGTGGGGGGTAGGGGTAGGGGTAGGGGTAGGGGTAGGGGTAGGGGTAGGGGTAGGGGTAGGGGTAGGGGTAGGCGGTGGGGTGGGATGGGGATAGGGGATGGACTAAGAAAAAAAAATTAAATACTTTTTAAAACAATTAAATTTTGGGGGTGGGGTTAGGGGTAGGGGTGGGGGTAAGGGTGGGGGTAGAGGTAGGGGTGGGGTGGGGGTAGGGGTGGTGTCGAGGTGATAGGGTATTGGGGGCGGGGATAGATGATTTTGAGAATTGTATGAACATTTCAACTTTAAAGTGAGGTTGAAAGAGAGTTTTGAAAAATGTTTTCCTTATTTTTTTGAAGAAAAATCATTTTCCTTAGATTTAAGGAAAATAAGTTGGTAGAAAATATTTTTCAAAATATATAAGTCAACCAAACATAAGAAAAGAAAAGAATATTTTCTTTCATACCAAACACACCCTACATCTCAAACAAATTTTCCCCTGAACAACAACCATACAGTTTGGCAAAACCACACACACAAAGTATGTTGTCTTTATTCGAATCAAAAGAGGTCACAATCAACTCTGTTTAGTTAACTTTTTATGTTGTGGCAGTGCCACCAATAATAACTCATATTATCACCAATAAAATATAAAATATTCTTCAACAAACACAACAATAATTTTGTTTTCACCACAAGTGTTGTCGACAATCACATCACTATTAACAACAAAAATTTAATATGCAATTCCTGTTATATATACAATAAAACACAGTCAAAAATATTATATTTTTTTTCTTTTCAAACTTAAGTAGCATAACTTTAGCAAAATACCTCCTCATTTTTAAATATTTTAAAACGGAAATAATCTTTTCACAGTTCATGAGATTTCTAACGTTATATTCACAAAAACATCACACTTGTAAATATTTTAGTCTAATAAATACAGATAAGAATATACAAATAATTACATGCTAATTGATAGCTTACGAATGAAATGAATAAACTTCTTTATAAATAATAATTTCAAATTCATAACTGATAATTTGTAACATTTTGTAACATTGTATGAAAGCCATTAAAAAAAACTCAGTTAACTGGCATACTTCCAGTGATCAATTTAGGATGAAAGAAAAACTAGTTTTTTATTATTATTATTATTATTATTTTTTAAATCTCAGCCTCAAAATGAAGAAAATCTCAAAAGCCTGAACAACGTCAAACATAAACACTCAAATATTTCATGAAAATGGGGACCAAACAAAATTCAAGAAATACTCAATTTTCCAACCAAATAGCACGTACAATAAAATGTAGTTATGATATTTATTGCCCACAAACAAAAATTATTTTGGTTGATTCAAAATTATCAAATTTAAATAAAATCTTCATCAATTGTTTTCAAATGATCTCATAAGCATCAAATTAGTTTAAATATTATCACATCTATACCGCCTCAACTAGTTTCAATAATATTTCAAATATAAGTTTAATAAGAACAATATTTTTTTCATTTTATGAACTTGAAGAGTAGTTTTAGAATCACCAACGTATATAATCATTCTTCTTCTTCAGTTTAGGTGTAAAGTACAAATTTAACTTTGTTCCTTAGTAGCATCAAAATCTAACACATCCAATCTTTCACATGTTAGCCACAAGATTTGCTTGAGAAATAACCATAATAATTTACATTATCTGCTAATTCAAATTTATTTGCTAAAACATGTTAGCCACAAGATTCACTTGTGAAATAACCATAATAATTTACATTATCTGCTAATTCAAATTTATTTGCTTAACAAGATTATCAAATCTCCGAATCTACCACTACATTAAATGATATAATGACTTAATTTACTACACAAATCAATTAAAATATAGACATATGATATCGTCACATACCTTACCAATTAATATAATTGAAAAAGTGTTACCTGATTAACCTTGTAGTTCCATCTAAATCACCACTCACCAGTAGCACACATTTACCAAACAAGTAACAATTCACAAGCTCTTGCATGCTTGTTTGCCACTTCTGCTTTTGTTTAATATACAATTTTATAGTACTCCATAAGTTTCGCCTTGTCAATAGTGGCTGACTTCTTATGGAAATAGATGGGTTCTTAATAGTGTAATCTTTGAGTAAGGGTTCACTTTGCAAAGCCCCAAGAGAAACAGCAAAGTAATGACCGAACAACTTCATCAAAAATTAACTTTATTTTCCGTAAGAATAGAGTATAAATATCCAAGTAAAGCATCTTGTACCTCCTGAACTATGATCAAATTTGTTACGATACTCTAACTTCACAGGAATCCTATTACCCCCACTAAAATTTAGCATATTTTTGTCAATCTTTTTAACTGACGTTGCACCTTTTGTCAACCTTTTTAGCTGACATGATACCTTTGACGTGTGCCACATTTTATGTTATAAAGGTGTCACGTCATTACAAAAGGGTGACAAAAATACGCTAAAATTGAGTTCAGGGATTAATAGGATCCCTGTAAAGTTGGGGTGTGTCGTCACAACTTTGGCTATAGTTCGAGGGGGTACTGGATGCTTATCTCTAAATATCATTAAGATTGTTGTAAATTATGAAAAATACATCATCACAAACACTTATTAAAATTCATCATAGCTTGAAGCGTGCTTCTGTTCTTACGAATATCTCATCTGGTATGAATGTATCCCCAAAAATTCAACAATCTCTTCTAATATTAAACTAGAAGCCAGAATCTAACAAATATCTCACTAAATTGATAACCAAGCATCATATAATATAAGACAATAGAAGGAGGAATGGTCTTAGTCTTTCTTTCTCTTTTTCTAGTAAGGAAATGACTACTATCTGTGAAAATATTAAAGTAGATTTTTTGAAAGAATAGATTTCTAGTTAAGTTTCTAGCATGGTCTAGTGTAGTATCTTGAATAAACATCTTGTAGAATTATCTAGATACTTTAGAGTAGTGGTAGAAGATAAAGATGACTAGATTTTTATCTTGAATAATCTAGATATTCTAGAGTAGTAGAAGATAAACATCACTAGATTTTTCTTGTAGAAGTATCTAGAACTTTTTCTAGAATCATCCATGAAGAAGTATAAATAGGGATGGTTTTGTACATTAGTAATCAACCAAAAAAATCAAAATAATCTAATTCAAGAAGTCGTCTTCCATAACAAAGATTCTCTTTTCATAGCTGTCTCTCCTTAGTTGAATCTTCTGATCTTGGTTAACGATCTTGGGCTAGCAGAAGGTCTCTCTAATTACACCTTTCTTCTGCTATTCTCTACATAGTATTAGAGCCAAAGTCGTAAATTGACTTATGTTTATTTCAAGATCGGATTTGTGGTCGATTCAATTGGTTTGTCCTAATGAATTTAAGCAGTTGCGTTAATGGACTGGGAATGGAGTTGTTAAATTAGTCCAATTATAAGGTATGGAAGACATGTATGGAATTATACCTTGTGGGTGAGAATTTGTGGGATGTTGTTAACGGGAGTAACACAACTCCTCCGAACGACGGATCAGAGAATAGTAGTGCATACAAGAAGCGGAAGAAGATTAATGCGAAGACGGAGTTCATTCTAAAGAGGTATATCTCCTTCATTTTATTTGACCATATTATAAGGTGTAAATCATCTCATGAAATTTAGAGGACCCTCGACCTGTTGTTCAATAAGAAGAATGAAGCTCGGCTACAAATGTTGGAGAATGAATTGATGAACACTACTCAAGGTAATCTTTCTATTGCCGAGTACTTTTTAAAGATTAAGAACTTATGTTCTTAAATTTCTTTATTGAATTTGAACGAGGCTATCTCTGAAGCACGAATGAGAAAAATTATCATACGTGGTTTGAAACAAGAATACATTCCCCTTGTGATATCAATTCAAGGATGGGCTAAACAACCATCCTTGGAGAATTTGAGAATTTATTAGCGTCACAGGAGTTACTAGCCAAGTAATTGGCTGGTGAATTTTTCAAAGAAAAAAAAATAATGCTCTTATAGCTGACAAAAGAAATGTTAAAAGAAAAGTAAGAGATATGACTTACACTCGATTCTCAAGTGGTTCAAGCTCACTTGGAAAGAAGGAAGAGACTTTTAACAATTATATTAAGAAGCCTCTTAAAAATTATCTGTGTGGCAAAGCATGATACATAAGAAGATATTATCGAGCCACGGAGAGCAACATGGCCCATACTAAAAATGTTATTAAAGAAGAAGAAGGCTGGAAAAGATGCTTAGAAGCTTAGAGTTGAGCAATAAATGCATTGGCTTCCATAAATTTAGAAAGAGATTAGAGCAACTATAATACAGTTAATCGTGTTGAGAAGAAGGGCACTGATAAGAAGTAGAATAATACTGAAGACATTCCAACTGAAGATGTGGTATCTACAATTGAGAAATTCAAAAAAGCATATCTTGGAATTGACAATAAAATTTTGAACGAGAAAGATGTTCCAATAGAACCTGAGCAGGCAGTGTCTGAAACTATACAAGCCAGTGGCGGCCTTTTTGGAGAAAACATTGAGGGAGATATAATGAAAGTTGAAGTCTCTGATAAAGCATCTATCATATCAAGGTCAACCACTAGCTCAGAACAAAAATTGGAAGTTGATGAAGAAGCTAAAGATCAAATAAATGAAGATGTTGAAATGAAATCCCCAATTTCATATGGAGAGACATACAATATGATTGAAGAGCTAGAAACGGAATCTAGTGGTGGATTCTATTATGGTGCTAAGGATTCATAGTAAATTGATGATCAGATCATCATCGAATCAAATGAGAAGGCTGATACAGATGAAATGTCCTTGTATTATAGAGTTGCTTCAGAAAGAGTAAGTTCTAAAATCTTGAATGCTAGAGTTTCAAAATTTTCCATCACATGTGTGTCTTCAGATAATAAAGTTGTAGAGGAGTTCGGAGAAAGGAGGAGCTCAAGAACTCAACATCATCAAACTCAGCAAGGACAAATCGATGATGGAAAATCTTCATCATTGGAAGAAGAAAAAAGATTCTGGCAAAAACTGATAAGAGTTTCACCAAGGCATGGTTCAAAGTTTCGCTTGAGTTCTTCCGCGATAAGTTTAGGGTAGCTCCAAAAAATCACTTTAAGGGAGAGTGTGAAAATATTAAAGTAGATTTTTTGGAAGAATAGATTTCTAGTTAAGTTTCTAGAATGGTCTAGTGTAGTATCTTGAATAAATATCTTGTAGAATTATCTAGATATTTTAGAGTAGTGGTAGAAGATAAATTATCTTGAATAATCTAGATATTCTAGAGTAGTAGAAGATAAATATCACTTGATTGTTTTTGTAGAAGTATCTAGAACTTTTACTAGAACCATCCATGAACAAGTATAAATAGGGATGGTCTTGTACATTAGTAATCAACCAAAAAAACAACCAAAAAGAATCTAATTCAAGAAGTCTTCTTCCATAGTAAAGCTTCTCTTTTTATAGCTTTCTCTTCTTAGTTGAATCTTTCAATCTTAGTTAATGATCTTGGGCTAGCAGAAGGTCTCTCCAATTACACGTTTCTTTTGTTATTCTCTATACTATCTAGTAAGGAAATGACTAATATTGTATATATAAAAACTCTTTTTTCTTCATGATTAGATATGATCTTATATAACCAAAGTACTAGATGTAAGAATTAATGTCAAAATAAATTTCAACGGTAACATAGTTTTTATAGCATTAGAATAGTTAGTAAATTGAGGTGAAAGAATGGTTACTCGAGCCGGCCTAATGGTGAAGCAGGACAAGCAACTGCTTTAGGCCTCATCTTGGTAGAGGTCCCAAAGTTTCATCTACTTGTATTTTAAAAAAGATTTAAATATTTCTATTTTTATTTTAAAAATAAGAAATTGATGATACTGTCTAGATAAATTAAGAAATGAAATATTCCTAGTAATTTTGGGAATCTCTCTTAAACATTTGTATGTATGAATAGCCCCATTTCCTCATGCACAATCATCATTATCATAATATTTTTCCATCAACTTATGTTTGAAGAAGTGAAACTAGTGAGCACTATCTTCCTCTTCTCCTTTTTTCTTTTGTTGAGTTTATATGATTTCTGTTATTTCTTCTCGTAGTTTATATTAGAAGAACTTGTTGGATTCTAAAGATACATTTGCCGGCAAAATATAAGACATTGTCATAGACACCTCTATCTTTCAATATATTCTATTTTTTTTTATTATACAACAATATTTCTAACACAGATCACCAATATAATTAAGTTAGTGACAATAAATTCAAGAAGACAAAGAAAAAGTTGGTGATCAATATCCTCAAGAAATTATTGTTAAATAAATTTATATATGAATTTTATTTTCTCTAATTAAAATTTTAAGATCTCTCTTGAAGTTTCTCTTTAGGCCACAAATATTATTGAGCCGCCCCCGTTGCTCATGAGAAAAGTAACATCAGAAATTGTATTAAAATGTAATAGTCAACAAAGACTTTTTAATGAGTAATAATAATGATTAACGACTATTTAAATAATAAAGAATATATTATAATTTTTTTTGAGATAACTAAAAATATATTATAATTAATAATTGAATCTGTATGTTTACAAAAACCAAATACAATTGCCAAATACGAATTTATACAATGCATATTGCTTTATATAACTTTTTTTCCAAAATATAGGAATGATGCAGAGATTGATGAATAAGACAATTGAATAACATACTCTGTTATTAATTATTGGTGTTGCTTTCTCCCTTTTACTTAATTTTTTCACCGTATTATGTTGAATGTGATCTTAGACAAAGATTTAAGAAAGGAGGAAATTGTGAAAAGTTGAAGATAATTAAGGGTGTTCATTACTCCCTCTTACTTTAAATATTTGTAACTTCAAATTTTTATAACTGATTTTTGAGCAAAAAAAAGACTAGATAGATTTGTATAAATAGGCCCTTTATACATTTCTTAACTAGCAACTGACTATAATTTATAATTAGTAAAATATAGAATATGAAGTTAGTTAGAAGGGGTCTAAGTTGTCTATATGTGAAGTTTTGCGATTTGAAGGCCTCTTTTTATTAAATAAAAATTGTATAAACAACATAAATTTTAGACTTTATGTACTTAATTACCTTCTCTTCCGAATTCATTTTCTCTCTCTCGGACTAATAAAAGTACTTATACATATCTCGCGTACCTTATACATTACAAACTATGTGTAAGAAACAACTGTTTAACTATATTTAACGAAAATAAATCAGTCACCTTAATTATTTAACGTAATTAACGTCTGTATTTATTTTTTTGATTAGTGGAGCCTTAAAATTAGTAACAGTAATTCAATTTCAAAAATAGTTGAAACACATCTTCTTTTTCATTGATCAAAACATTTATTTTGTTTCATACACATTGATCTGTTTTCCAACCCAATTGTTGTTCATTTAATTAAAACTTGTTTATCTTTAAAATCGAACAAAAGTATGACCATATCAATTATATTAAGGTATTTCGGTATTTGGCAATTGAAAATAGTGTATGAAAACTACAAAAGTGATGGTGGTGGCGTTGCAGAAAGTATCTTGATTTTGAGGTTGATCACAACGATTGCATCAGAACTAGATATTGATGAATCTAGAAACAAAATAGATGTCAGGTATGTTGTGAAATATAATTCTTCTCCAATTATTATAAGAAATAATAATGGAGTGAGGGTGTATGTAGAGTTAAATAAAGTTTTTCAGGATTTGTATCTTATCATTTGTGCATAGCTTCATTTTCTGTTAAAGAATACATTGACCCCTTTGAGTTCTCTAGTTTGGTCTAAATATTGAATTATGTATAAAGCAGGAGTAGTTTAATAATTTTCTATAATGTAGAAAATTAGTAAAGTTATGTATATGGAACTTGATTAATAAAACATCTAAGCAGATTTCAAAAACTTATACATTTAATTTTACTTTTTTAGTCTATCTTATGCATAAATCAATATGTATATGATTTATGATTTATGTATAAGGAATATATATAGTAAAGCTGATTTGTCTCTAGAATTTGTATTTATGTATGAAAATTTTAAGTCAACGTACGTATACATGAATATGTTATGTATGAGAATATGTTCACCTATATTATTTTAATAATAAACGAGACCTTATACACGTCGCTGTAATTAGATATTTTAGTCAACAAGTTCCACAAAGATCAAACATAATGTATATGATTGCACTGTGTTATTGTTGTTGTGTATAAGGAATATATGAAGTAATGTTGATTTGTTTTGAGAATTTGATGTTATGTATGAAGACGTTAAGTCTAGCTTACTTATACATGAAGTTGTTATGTATGAGAAATTGTTAACATGTATAGTTTTGATAAGAAAATAATCTTAACATGTCGCTGTTATATATATATATGTGTGTGTGTGTGTGTGTACTGAACCTAAATGTTCTGATTAAATTTTCTTCAGCTATGTACGTCATAGTCATTACAAAGATTGCAAATGGCTACTGAAGGCATCTTTTCTCAATAAATTTAATGTTTTTGTTATTTGGAAGTTTGATTCTGAACATACTTTTCGGGTCAGTGATAGAATTCTAAAAAACATTATTGGCTATAACAACTTTTGTGAGTGAAATTCCAGCATCGAATTTGGTTAACCATAAGAGAATCCACAAAGTGACAAACATAATTGAAGAGTAACAATATTTGACAATTCTGGGTAACAATTCTCAGTAATTCTCTGGAATATGTATAAACTAGTTTGATTAATCATAATTTATCGTTATTTGTTAATGTTTCTGATTTTACATTCCAATAAGATTACTCAATTTTGTAGACATTTACTATCTGAAATTCAAGTTTGTTTTAGATACTTGTAGCAATGCAGATGCGTATTAGATGAAACATGTTTTAGTAATGCATACGTGGGTTACTCATACGAAGAGTATGTGTGTGTTGAATGATAATTCGTTTTTATAATGTATTGTATAAGGTAACTACCTTAAAAATGAATAAGGTTAAAACTTAACTGTTGGTAAAAATCAAATTCAAAATCTAGTTAAATTATGTATTGTTGTAATATACATAGCATGAAATGCATTATATAACTTGTAGGTTTAACATGTTTTAGATAATAACATTATTAGCAGGTCGTATTAGATGGAACATGTTAAGGCAATAAACCGTATATATTATATATTAGGCAAAGTCGTTGCACATATCTCTAATATAAAGAAGTTTTAAAAAGATTATAAAAATATTATACATTGCATCATTCATTTTTTAGCATACCTTAAAACAACATATCTCATAAATATGGTTGTATAACTGAAACATCCTGAGTTTTGGTCCTTAAAAATTTCTTGAGTTTTGAATTCTCTAGACATCATACGGCTAAGGGTACTAGTTATATGTGGGGGTACGGTTTAGGGGTCATCACTCGTATGTTGATCAGTGTAGCTGGGTTAACTACTGTCCCAGGTACGATTTCTCTATAAGGGTCGTATGATGGGGTGTAAGTTGTATGATGCAACTCGTATGATGTCCTACGTATTAACCTAGGTGATTTTATTTTGCCTAGGGTACATTTTATCGATACCAATCGTATGATTGGGTACGAATGTGACTTTAGAGTCGTAGGTTGGTCAGTGTGGGGGTTGAGATTTTGCTTGGGGTACGAGGGGTGGGTACTACTTATACCCTAGGGTACAGATGGGGGGTGGTCGTACCCTCCTGTAGAAAATTAATACAGTTTAAGTAGAGAGTATTCTGGACATTTCCCCTTATAACTCCTTGGGACCCCATGACTTAAAACACCTTTTTGGGGCTTAATTAACCTATTTGCAATCAAACAAACACTCTAAACTCTCTCAAAATCTCTCAAGGCTCTTGGGTTAAGCAACAGCTAGAGTTTTCTTTAAGGTGGGTCAATTGAGGATCATAGGGGTGATATCTTCTCATATTCTTCTTAATCTAAGGCATGTTACTCCTTTCTCATTGTTAGTCAAACTAAAGGCATGTTTTTATGAATTGTTTTCATGGCATGAATGTTGTATGGTTTTGGGTTCTCTAATATATGTTGGAGGTTTTGATTATAATGGTTGGTTATGGTTTTTCCATGTCTTTTACTTATGGTTTTCACATTATCATGGTGGTTTGAACATTTGGTTATATAGGAATGGTTAATTGGTACTTTATTTTGGCTTTAGAAATACTATGCCCTCAATAGGTTTGATAAAATGCATATGAGAATGTTTTTGGTTAAATTGTTAGACTTTCATTGAACTATTGCATGGTATAACTTAGTAATGGAACCCTAAATGGAATAAGTGGTTAAAATGGTTTGGAATGTTTAAATGGTAAGGTTTTGGTGGTTATGGTTGGTCTAATTGAAAGCCTTATGGGTACAAAGGAATCCCCCAAGAAAACTTAATCATAAAATACTTGTGGGGTACATGAAATTACCCCAAGTCAATTTAATAATGTAATCTAAAAGTACACAGGAATCCCTTATCGTTAAAAGGCCGAGTAAGGACATTTCTTGCAAGTTATAGTCAGTATCACGATACCACTACTAATAGCCTTGGTTAATAATAAATGGAATGGTGTTTTGATTAGGTGGTAATGGTTTTAAGTAGGTAATAATGGAGGGGTGTGATACCTAAACGTGAAGGTGTGAGTACAATGGACAGACACTGAAAACTCATATTTGCCGACATGAGGATTGGTCATGAAGACCATATATGATACTTACGGGGTACATGAAAATCCCCTAAGTACGCTTGTATATATATATTATGAAGAGTGAAGAGTACTTGAGAATCCCCTCCTCCTATGGTATCTCCGGTTCATGCGGCTATAAGTATCGGAGCCCGTTCAGGGGGTTACACTAGACCCATATAGCCTGTGGGTGGTTCTTGGACGGTTAAGCTGTACATACCCAGGTTAATGGTTTTAATGGTATGCTAAACCCGATTCCCTTTTCCAGTATGGTAATATATATATGTGTGTGTGTCTGTGTACATGCGTATGTGTGTATATATGGTTGTGAATGTATATGGTTGGTTTACTTGGTTTAAAAGGTTGGCATTATTTTATCCTTATCCTAAGTACTTGCTAGAGTTCACCCGCTAACCCGTCTTAGGGCGGCTATATCCCCATGTGATGCAGGAATCGACCATTCTACTCCATCTGCTTAGTGATCAGATTTGGGATCAGCTCAGTTGGATTAAAGTGGTGAACTTCTATTTTCCAGAAGGATCTATTTCATATCATGGATTGCTTTACATACTATGGTTATTTTATAGACATTTGTTTTGACTATAGTTGGGGGCAAGCCCCAGTCGGATATTGTTTTACTTTAGATTGGAGGCTTTATGGAACTACTATAGGTTGAAGTGGGCGATGTCGGTATTGGTGTCAGCCTTAGTATTGGCATTAGTATTGGGATTGATATCGTTGGACTATATTTATGATTATTCCATCCTCTTATGTTATGGACTCATACTTGGTTATTGTTTTGGTTTTGGTATTGGTTATTGGTTAGTTATTGGATGGTTGGACTCACTTAGGTTGGTCATGGTTATGGACCTATCCTATGGATTGTTACAAATACATTATCTTGCTATATGTTCAAAATTCATCCAGTCCTGGTTAGACTTGGGATGCCCCATTACGATAAGGCCCCAGTTTAGGTCATGTCAAGTTGGTATTAGAGCTTTAGGTTCATGGTCAATTGAGAGTCCACAAAGCCATGTCGAGTGAAGTCTCTTTTAAGGGTGTGTAGTGCACCACACTCATAAGAGAGTGGCTACGAGGTATTTATGAAATATTTCTCTTCTTTGTGTTCTATTTTAAAGTTTGGAAGTCTAAGTCCTAGAATATCCTCTAACTTCATTTGTTCGCTTTTCAGATCATACCTCAATGATCTGAAGTTCACAAAAACTCTTATGTCCCAACTAGGGATGATATTGATGGGACACGCTCTACTCAGGAATCTATACTCGATCTGGGGTTTGGTCCCTAATATTTTTGGAGTTCCACCAGTTCCTTATAGTCCTCCTCAGGCTCCTTAGGCTAATGTGATGAATGTTAAGTTTTGTCCGTCGATTCATATAATTTCTCAGTTGTAGCTTCTCAGGTTGAGCGTGGTTCATTTGATATTTCATCTTCTAAGGCAACAAGGGTTGGCCAGTTCATGAGGTTGAATCCTCTAACTTTCACTAGTGTAAAAGTGGAGGAATATCCTCAGGGTTTTTTGAATGAAATGGAAAAGATCTTTAGGGTCATTCAAGCCACGAATATAGAAGGGGTGAATTTTATTGTCTATCAACTAAAGGATGTGGCATACCAATTGTACGAGGAATGGGATCAGGAAAGGGGTGATGTTAATGAGTCATCTTTATGGGAGACTTTCTATAATTCTTTTTGGACTACTTCTTTCCTCAGGAGTTAAGGAAAGAAAATGCGGAGGAATTTATTAATCTGAAATAAGAAAAGATGTCAGTCAAGGAGTATGCCTTAAAATTTCACCAGTTTTTTAGGTATGCTCCAAAATTGGTATCTGATATAAGGGTCAGAATGAGAAAGTTCACTCCAGGATTGTCTCAGGATTTGATCCTTAAAGGCAAGACTGCATTATTGATCAAAGACATGGATATCTCTAGGTTGGTTATTCATATACAACAAGTGGAGAAAGAAAAGAGAAAGCAGGCTGAGATAGAGGAAATGCAGGGTAAGAAGTTCAAATTCACTGAGCAGGTTGGTCAAAAGCAAAGTGGTCGAGATGGTGGTAAGTGGTTAAAAAAGAAGTGGGGGAGTTCTGGTTCTTTCTCCATAGCTAGTGCTCCTTACCTGAAGCAGTCGGGTGATAGGCGTCATCAAGATGGCAATAACTTTAAGGCACAGGGTGCCCAAATTCAGGTTAGTAGGGCTCAGTCGGCCTCATTATGTCCTTCTTGTAGGTTCTTTGATCGGTTACATCGGGATTTCTACGATGATGGGAGAGACAGGTGTTTCAAATGTGGTCAGCTAGGCCATATGCATAGAAATTATCCAGTTGGTAAGGTTTCTTCAGTAACAAACAAGGTTCTAGTTGTCTCTTCATCTGCTACTGCACGAAATGCATTTATTTCTGCTTCTGGTACTGGCACAAGCCAGAATAAGTTATATGTTATTGTGTCCCGATAGAAGTCTGAACCATTACCTGATGTCATGACTGGTACATTACAACTCTTTTCTCGTGATATTATTGTTTACTTGATCCAGGGACCACTCTCTCTTATGTGACCCTATTTGTGGATGTGTATTTTGGTTTTGATCCCGAGGTTATTTCAGATTCTTTTTCTATTTCTACCTCGGTTGATGACTCTGTGGTTGCTAAAAGAGTCTATAGGGGGGTGTGGTATCTTTTGGTAGTAAGAAGACTTTGGTGGATTTGTTTGAACTATATATTGTATATTTTGATATCATTCTGGAAATGGATTGGTTACACTCGTGTTATGCATCCTTAGATTATCGGACCCATAAGGTTGTCTTTAGGTTCCCTGGTGAATTAGTTATTGAATGAGAGGGTGGTTCCCTAGATCCTAAAGAGAGGTTTATATCATATCATAGATCTCAAAGGTTAATCTCTAAAGGTGTCTCTATCATTTAGTTTGGGTTAAAGACTCTAACTCAGAAGGTCCTTCTTTACATTCGATTCAGGTGGTGAATGAGTTTCCTGAGTTTTTTCTGAATGATCTTCCTGGTGTTCCTCTAGATAGGGAGATTGAGTTTGGGATTGATTTGGTTCTGGACACTTGTCCAATATCTATTCCTTCTTATAAAATGGCTTCAGCTGAGTTGAGAAAACTCAAGAAGCAAGTTAAGGATCTCTTGGATAAGGGTTTCATCCATCCTAGTGTGTCCCTGTGGGGTACACCAGTGTTATTAGTATGTAAGATGGATGGTTTCTTTCGAATATATATTGACTATCGACAGTTGAATAAGGTGATGGTTGAGAACAAGTATCCTCTTCCAAGGATAGATGACATATTTGATCAGTTACAGGGTGCCAAATTCTTTTCTAAGATAGATCTTCGATCTGGGTTGCATCAGCTTAAGATTAGGGAGGTGGATATCCCTAATACACTTTTTCGTACCCTGTATGGGCACTTTGAATTTTTGGTTATGTTGTTTGATTTGACTAATGCCCCGACGACATTCATGGATTTGATTAACAGGGTCTTTCATTAGTTTATGGATCTTTTTGTCATTGTGTTCATTGATGACATTGTGGCGTACTCTAAGAGTAAGGTAGATCATGCCAATCACCTTCGTGTGGTGTGCAGGCCTTGAAAGAGTAGCAGTTGTATGCCAAATTCTCTAAGTGTGAGTTCTAGTTAAACACTATTACTTTTCTGGGTGTCATATTATTTCTAGTAGGGGGATCATAGTGGATTCACAAAAGGTGGTGGGGGTTAAGAGGTGTCCTAGACCCATGACTCCAACCAATATTCGAAGTTTCTTGGGTTTAGCCGGGTATTATAGGAGGTTTATGGAGAGTTTTTCAATGATATTTATCTCATTGACTAAGTTGACTTAGAATAAGGTAAAGTTCTCTTGGGCGGATGCGTGTGAGGGTAGTTTTAAGAAGCTAAAGGATAAGCTAACTTCGACTCCAGTTTTGACTTTACCTGAAGGCAATGAGGGATTTGTGGTTTATTGTGATGCGTCTCATGTGGGACTTGGTTGTGTTCTGATGTAGCATGGTAAGGTGATTGCCTATGTTTCTAGGTAGTTGAAGGTGCATGAGAGGAACTGTTCTACTCATGATTTGGAATGTTTAGCGGTGGTGTTTCGATTAAAAATCTGGCGGCACTATTTATATGGAGTGCACGTGGACATCTTTTCTGATCATAAGAGTCTACAGTATGGTTTTCACTCAGAAAGAGCTTAATCTCAGGCAGAGGAAATGGTTTGAGCTTCTCAAGGACTATGACATGAGTCTTCACTTCCATCTAGGTAAGGCTAATGTTGTTGTTGATGATCTTAGCAGATTGTCCATGGGGAGTTTAGCTCATGTGGATAAGGAGAGGCGAGAGTTGGTGAAGGATATTCACTTCCTGTCTAATCTTGGAGTTCATCTTTTAGACTCTAAGGTTGGTGGTGTGTTGGTACAGGAAGTGGTTCGGTCATCTCTCAGTGTAGATGTAAGACCCCGCAAAATCCTAAGCTAAACTCAGTCTTTTAAGCTTGCTAAGGGGTCCCAGACTTAGAAAATTTTAGCTAAGTATTCAAACTTAGTGACATTTTGGCCTTCGTAAGTTGGCGACTCTATTTCATAACCTCTATGACCTTAAAATTTCAATCTTTAGGTTAATTCATGATTAGGAATGTCAGTATGTGTTCCCAAACGAGTTTCGTATTTTTCGAACCTCGTTTGAACCACGTTTGGGAACCCAAAACAGTACATCGACGCGAATTATGTTCATTATTTCACAAATTTCTCAAGAACAAAAACCCTAGGTGATTGAATTTCAAATTCAAGGCTCAAGATTCCACCATTAGTCTTCAAGAATTAGCAACCAAGGTATGTCAAGTGTTCATCCAACGGTTCCTTTCACCCTTGAAGTCCAAGAAACTCTTTTAAACTTTAAGTAGCTTGATTTCATGTTTTCCATGATTTGGATTCAAGTGTATTCATGATTATAATGTTGATTTAATTTCTATTCCATGATTAAGTGCAAGATTTATGTAAAAACAACTATTATGTATGTAGTATTATGTGAATTCATGTTAAAGCCTTGAAATTGTGATGCTCACGTGTTGATTATTACTATGTGCATATACAATACCTTCCAAGTGTTTGATGAGTTGTTCATGAGAAGTAAATAATGAAATTATATCATGATTAGCATGTATTCAAGTTCATGTCATGCAAGTGTTTGCTAGAATGTCCCAATTAATGAATGATGATCAAGTAGTTACTTATCATGTTTCAAGAATGTGCCATGTCTTATAATTTATGCTATCGGGTCCTAGGGGTATTTAATACCCAACAGTTTAGTTGATTACCAAGAGCCATGGTCAGTCTCAGGATAGTATCAGTCATGTCACGATCAGTAGTACTCTTAGTTAGTTACAGAACTCATGAAAAACTCAATAGACTCAGTATCAGTACAGTCCAGTTCAGTATTCAGTTCAGACCTTAGTAAATTTAGTCAGTTAACAGAATTCAGTAGTATTCTATCAGTCAACGGAACTCAGTGAACTCGGTTCAGTTCAGTTAGACAGTATAATTAGTAACAGTTCAGTTAAGCCTAGTATGAACTAGGAATCAGTTCAGTGTCTATTCAGATGGGAGTAGGATTCAGCATCGAGTTAACCCAGGGATGGGGGCATTCCTGCCAGTAGAGGGTTTGACCCTTAGTAGTAATCCCTGCATTACATAACTACATAGCCAGTGTAGGTTGAGATATCTTTCTGCCAGATATTATGAGGGTTGATACATCTCATTTGAGTTTTTCTGCCAGCGAGGGTTAACGAAAGAGCTTTCTGTCAGAGAGGGTTAACTTACACTTTGTCTTTACCCATGGAACGGTATTAACACCCTTCTAACTGGGGTTACAAGTTGGACCCCAATCTATTTAGAAAGAGGCATGTCGGTTAAATGATTACCTTCCACAGTATCAGTTTCAGATTCAGTCTCAGTACAGATCTCAGTTTAGTTCTACAGATTCTGGACTTCTAGACATAGTCACTCAGTTTAGTATGGAACTCAGTATAGTTCCACTAAATCAATACTATCAGATACAGTTATTCAGTTATCATTATATTCAGATATTAGTACATCTATAATTCAGAACTCAATATCTAGTGTTATCATGATCTCAGTTACAGTATATGTATTCATGCATGTACTCCCATTTAGTTATATTCATGTCAGTCAGTCATTATTGTTCATTCACATGAACCCATGCATTTCTTCCTACCTCACTTAGCATACCAGTACATTCAAAGTACTGATGCATACCTTTCTTTTGCGCTATGATATTTTATATTATAGGTTCAGACGCACGGGCTCTCGATCATCCCTAGCCGTTATAGATTTTCAGCTGTCAAATTTAGTAGTGAGTCCTTATAGTTCCAGGACATTATTATTATTTCAGAATTTCAATTTATTTCAGTGGCCGAAGTTAGTTGGGGACTTGTTCCATCAACTCCACATTTCAGACAGTTTAGAGGCTTTTCAGACTAGAGTATTTTCAGACAGATGTTTCAGTTTTGGTATTGTTATACCGTATTCAGTTTTATTTCAGTAGTGAACCTTATGGCATGTTTTTTTGCCTAATTTCTGCATATTACAGTATTGTCATTTAGTTAAAGAAGCAAGTACCAGTCATGGGTTAGCTTGTGGTCCTTCGGATTATGACCACCGTGTACCATCCGGGGTACAGACTCGGGGCATTACAAACTTGGTATCAGAGCCTAAGGTTCAATAGAGTCCTAGAAAATCTGAAAGCCGCATCTTGTAGAATGTTGTGCATGGGTGTGTAGTGCGCCACACTTATGGATAGGATGTTGCGAGGTATTTTAGGAAAAGTTTATCTTATTTCAGTATTCATCTCGTGCGAGTGTGCATGAGCTCAAGTTAAGCTCCCAGTCTAATTTATCTCTTCCTCATGCTTCTATAACATGTCTTCCAGAGAAGAAAACGAAAGAAGTAATGAAAACCAGTCAGCTCCTCCGCCCATTCAGGCAGATCCCCTGAATGAGAATGTTTCTCACGCTGAATTTAGATATGCTTTCACCACCTTAGCTCTTTCAGTAGTTGCTCAGAATAGTCAGATGGTTGTTATCCTATCTAGGCTTACAGCTTATGCTCCACAGAGTAAGAAGGATAGGCGTAGGAGAAAGGGGAGGAAGAATAAGAGGGCCAGAACATCTAGGCCAAAGAGTAGCCGAACCAATCCCCTTTGTCTGAAATGTGGAAGAAACCACCAAGGTATATGCAGAGCTGGCAGTGATGTATGTTTTGAGTGTGGCAAGCCAGGTCACAGAGTCAGAGATTGTCCCCGGTCAGGTTCTCAAGGTCAGTATAACCATCCTCCAGCTCAGTCCGGTCGCTCGAATCAACAGGGTGCCGCTTCCAGTGCCACCAGTGGGCAGCGCCCAATTAGAATCTATGCTCTTCAGTCCTGACAAGATCAGGAAAGTTCTCCTGATGTGGTCACTAGTACGTTAGAAGTTTTCCATTTACATGTTTATGTTTTGCTAGTTCCAGGAGCTTGGTTGTCCTTTGTTACTCCATATATAGCCGTTGATTTTGGAGTCAGTCCCGAAATTCTAGTAGAGCCTTTCTCAGTTTCTACCCCAGTGGGTAAATTTATCATAGACCGGCGGGTATACAGGAACTTTTCGGTTATGATATCTCAAAAAGTCACTTCAGCAGACTTAGTCAAATTAGAGATGACAGATTTTGATGTCATTCTCGGCATGGATTGGCTTCATTCCTGCTATGCCTCAGTAGACTGTAGAAATAGAATTGTCCAGTTTCACTTTTCGAATAAACCCGTTCTTGAGTGGAGGGGTAGTACTTCAGCATTTAGGGGTCAGCTTATTTCTTACCTTTGGGTAAGGAAAATGATATCTAAGGGATGTGTCTACCATCTCGTTAGAGTCCAAGACTCTAGTTCAAAAACCCCTAATCTTGAATCAGTGTCAGTAGTATATGAATTCCCAGATGTGTTTCCTGAAGATGTTCTCGGAGTTCCTCCCGAAAGGGAAATCGACTTCGGAATAGACCTTCTTCCAGACACTCAGCCCATATCTATTCTGCCATACATAATGGCACCTGCAGAACTCAGAGAATTAAAAAAATAGTTGAAGGATGTCCTAGATAAGGGATTCATCTGACCTAGTGTGTCCCCGTGGGGTGCACCAGTTTTATTCGTGCATAAGAAAGGCGGATCTCTCAGAATGTGTAATGATTATCGTCAGTTAAATAAAGTAACGGTCAAGAACAAGTATCCACTTCACAGAATCAATGACTTGTTGGATTAACTTCAGGGTGCCAGTTACTTCCCCAAGATAGACATCAAATCAGGCTATCATCAACTCAGAGTCAGAGAATGTGACGTCCCAAAAATAGCCTTCAGAACTCAGTATGGTCACTTTGAATTCTTATTCATGTCATTTGGTCTTACTAATTCCCCAGCAATTTTCATGGACATGATAAACCGTGTGTTCAAGCAGTACTTGGACATGTTCATCATAGTTTACATAGATGACACTCTTGTCAATTTTCGTAATGAGGATGAACCCACTGATCATCTCAGACTCGTACTTTAGACTCTCAAAAACCATGAGTTATCATGATATCCATTCATGTCCTACATGTCAGCTCTATGATCATAGCCCATACTCGTGCACGTTAGCAATCATGTACACTTACAGTTCCTAGTATAAGGAGTTCCAGTTCACCCAGGGTTACGAATTATGTTTCATGAATACAGAAACTCCAGAATCAGGTCATGCAGCTCATGACCCAAGTATCCATGTCATGCTATACAGTATGCTTAGTTCCCATGACCCATGCTACACTCCTAGGATCGGCTAAATTTAGATTTCGTCAGGCATACCTCAGGTTCTCATTTTTTAACCCTTCAGTGGGCTCTCCTTACAAAATGTTGTAGTGATCAGCAGTTGCTTAAAAGGGAGAGAGTGAACATTTCATGTTAAGAAAAGGTTATTGCATGCTAGTTTTACATGAGGCTGTAGTTATGAAGATAGGCTTGAATGTCATGTTGATGTGTAAGTGGCTGAATATATTTCGGAGATTTGAGTAGTCTTGAACATAGTGGGAGAATTCATTCCAAATCAGACCACAGTAGGTAGAGTTATCAGAACCCAGTACTCAGTTCTAGTACAGTCTCAGTTGTAGTCTTAGTTACAGTCTCAGTCATAGTCCCAATCCAGTAATTAGATCAGTAACTCAGTTCAGTTTTAGATTTTCTTGACCATCGCATACAGTTATCAGTTATTCAATTATCAGTATTTCAGTACCTCAGTTTACAGACTATTTCAGAGTTATTTTATATGTTTGGTCTTGCCTTCTCAAATAGTATAGATTTTGAGAATTCATGCTCAGTTTTCTCATGTTACTCAGTCAATCCCTACCGCATATGCATAATAATATGTAATTTCAGTCCAGATTGAGTACAGTTCAATTCTACATGACCAGTATTCAGCCACTCAGTTAATCAGACAAGTTAGTATGTTTATGCATTCGTGGTCAACGCCCATGTGAATATTTACAGTAGTCTCAAGTGAAGTGTCATAATGGGGTGGAGTGTATTGTTGAGAGAATATTCGAGGAATATGTCTTAGCTTGAAAATTTGTAGTTGCAGTGCATAAGGTTTAGTAACTCTATCTTAGATGACATTTCGTAGGCCTTTCTTTATATTACAGAAACTGTAGCCATGTGGTGATTTCTTATTCAAGTTTCTTATTCAGACCATGCCAAGATTTCCCTACCCCCTAAAGCCACTAGAACTCTATAGAAAGAGTGTCAAAAAAAGGCCCCCATCGAATATAAGTTGTCAGCATAAGTTAGTCCGCAAAACTAATATTTTAGTTTAGCAGTTAGGCGGAAAATGTTTGTATAGTTGGGTTTCCCATATTTCCATCTAGTCAAAATATCCGAAGTCTCATGAATATAACTGTTCCAAGATTGAGCTACCATGTGGTTGCGAGTTCAGCTCAGTTCAGGTGTCATGCCTCAGTTTTAGATTATCGATATGTAGTCACGATTCAGTTCGTAGGTGCCTTGTGAATTATCTCAATTTTTCCTCAGTATCTCAGCCAAGTCAGCATTCTTCACGAGACATAATGTCCTAAGGGGAAGATGCACTATAATCCCCGATCTTTCATGACCTAAACCTTCTATCTTCTCTTCACGTAACGAATCCAGTTTAGAGTAGTGGGTACTCATAGGTGGACCCACAAGTTCCAATCTCAACTATAATCTATGTATTCAGAGGCTCAGTTCTGTTCATGATATTCAGTTCCTATATCACGTTTCAGGCTCAGTTATGTTCTCATTTTCCCGTTTATGCATATTCAGTAAATGATCTCGAGTTAGAGATTGGTGATTTGGTATTCTTGAAAATCTCTCCTATAAAAGGAGTGAAGAGGTTGGCAAGAAGGGGAAGCTCAGTCCCCGATATGTTGGTCCTTACCGAATTCTCAGCCATTTCAGAAAGGTAGCTCATGAGCTTGAGTTGCCTTCAGACTTAACTTCAGTGCATCCAATGTTCCATGTGTCCTTGCTTAAGAAATGCATAGGTGACCCGGCAGTCATAGTCCCTATAGAGGGTATAGATATTCAGAACAGCCTCTCTTATGAGGAGATCCTAATCGAAATTCTTGATTATCAGATTCGCAGACTGGGGAACAAAGAAGTTCCTCTAGTCAAAGTTCTTTGGCGGAATCAGTCCGTTGAGGGAGCTACTTGGGAAGAAGAAGCAGATATGCAGACCAAGTATCCTTACCTCTTCTCTGCAAACTCAGACTCAGCCCAAGGTAACAGTTTTTCTTTGAATTTACTCAGTCTCATGTTCAGATATAGCTACTAACTTGGTATCAATTAACGTTGCATACGTCGTCATGCATTCACAAAAGAGTTCAGCCATGTACTCGTGCATCAGACATACATGTCTAGTATAAAAGCTCAGTTTATCAGTAATCCCAGTCATGCATTCATAAATCATATTCAGCTATGTACTCATGCATGTTCAGTATGATAATTCAGTATATCAGAAATTTCAGTCATGAAATCATGCTTCAATTGTGCATGTCCAGTGTCTAAATTCAGCCTATCAGTATTCTCAGTTTAATCTGTCTCATTCAAGTACAAATCTTTCCAAGGGGGATATCACAACTCGAACTAGGGCCTAGCCGTAGTGGATATCCTAAACCATAAAGACTTGTACATCCTACTCTATCTGGTAGTCATGTACAACATTCATATAATAAAAGAAAATGTAGAATTATGATCTAATACGGAAATATGGTCATACTCTAGATTAAGTTTAACAATAAGGAATGGAATCCGAAAATCACTAATAACATCTGGAACAGTCTGCGAAATCTCTACTACATGAAAATCTGACAACTATCTGAAAGCTGGGACAAGGCCCCCAGTAGAACAAAACTGTAATAGATGACATAATCTGAAAGGACAGGCCTTCTGGAATAGAGAAGGCTCATGCAGTGATCTGCTATCTGAATTATCTACTGCTTATCTGGACCCCTAGACTGAGCCTCAGAACCTGAGAGGTAGGGAAGGGGGGTCAATACAGATATTTTGGTACGCAGAGCAAATCCAAAATAATCATTTATATTCAACATATATGAAAGTAATTTAAAGCAGTTCATAAATATATCATATAGTAAGAAATCACATGGGCATTTTAAAAGACTCTCTGAAAACATCTGAAATAAGTGACACTCTTTGTCTTACTTCTGTGCTAGGTGGTGTACCCTACAATCTGTAATCCCATGGGCTATATGGGATCTTCCATTAAATCGGCAGCAAAGCGCCCAATCCAAGTGTGCCGCAAGGGTCGGAGTCTTTGAATCAACTACGCCACACGGTCGTCGCCAGCGTACAATAATAATCTGCCCGTATAAGCAAATACAATTTTAGGCTAAGAGTTACTTGAACTCAAGTCTTCTTCGAGTAACTACCTAACCCTCTTTATGCTCATTTTTAACTCTTTAAAACATGCATTCTCTGAAAAAAATACTCTGTTATGGCATACATACTTATGGTATCGTCATACCATTGACTTGCAAATCACATCTCTGAGCCATTATTAGCATATTAGAATCTTTGTTTCCAAAACATAAATTTGGGACTACCATATCAATAAATCAGTTTGAACCACCCTTTCCTTAAATACTCATGTAAACACATGTATGCAACTCTCTTTGACAACATTTCAAATAATACAAGGTGGTCATGTCAAAATTCTTAATCTTATGCAAATCTTTCTCTCTTTAACAAAACACATTTATATCAAGAAAATCCCTCTCAAAATCTCTAAATCATGCTTAAAATACTATGGTATTTGAGTAAACTATTTTCAAGCCATAAATCATGCATATCAAATCATTCACAATAAGATCACAAATTTAAAGTCATCACAAGAGAGGAATTTCATAATTTATGCTCTCAAACAATCTTCAAATCTGAATTTTTCATACATATACATATACATGTAAATCAATTTAAGGGGAAAGGCCTAAGGTCCAAATCAACAATGCATTTGAACATTTATATTGCATAATAAAATCATGTATTTCAAAACCCCTTTCTAAAATCATGCTTGAAAATCTTTAAATCACGTTCTAGTGTTTTTAAGCCCATATAGTTTTTAGGATAAACCCCATGTACCTTAAATTATAAGATCTGAAAGATGGAACCTAGATCTAGATAGATGAAACCCGGATCTTGATTTATTTCTTAGAGATATTGAACTTAAGGCTTGATTTTCTTAAATTTTTTGTTCTTGGAGAAAACCCTAATTTGATCTTATTTTGAGAGTGAAGAGGAAATTTTTGATGTTGTAAAACTGATAGTGATTGATTAATAATGCTTAAGGGGTGATTTAATTCGTGTGAAAGGTTTTTGGAGTGAGGGAAAGACCAAAATACCCCTAAGGAACCCAAAAAAATCGCATAATTGCATCAGTTGACGACCAGGGTTGACGGGCCGTCACTCAGGTGATAAGTCGTCACCCAGGTCATCACTTTTGGGATGGTTTTCACCATTCACTACCTTAGGCTGACGACCAGGTCTGACGGGCCGTCACACAGCTGATAAGTCATCAGCCTCATCGTCATGTTTTGGCAGACAGATACTTTAAAGTAAAATGAGTATAACTTTCTACTCTGATACCGTATTTAAGAGAAACTAGTGGAGTTGGAAAGAGGACTCAAAGACCTTTCATTTGATATAGAGTAGCCCACCCAGTTTATTATATACAAGGAGTTATAGTCGATTGAAGTTGATCTAAGTTTTGACGCTCACTAAACCTTGAACGATAGGAAAGCTTTCAACTAGTCCTTGAGTTAAGGGACCTCTATGATCTCGACTCATGACCAACTAGATTAACGTACTACATCAATGATTAACACACTATATTTGCATTGGATTTATGGCTTTTGGAACATCTACGCATAGAAATGATAGTTTTTGTTCTAGCCCAAAATGCAGGGTGTTACATTATCTCCCCCTTGGGATCATTCATCCCCGAATAATGGGTAGGAACTTATTGAAGCTTAAAGGTATGAAATAACACAGACATGATGTGTCTTCTAAGAAAGGATATAACTGATCTGAAATATTTAAACTTCTATCATGAAACTGAATTCTGTGTTGATTTGTCTTTACTTGCTTCAAGGAGCTGATTCATGCTGAGAATTTAGGATTCCCTTGAAGTGTTCATGATCCAATCATATATATTGAATTGAGAAGTGATAACTTAGACAAGTAGGAATCATGAGGTAACAAAACTTAGACGGTACCAGGGTATTACACTGTCTGAGCTAAAATACTTGGAAAAATTTGAGATTATGCGTTGAACTCTTATGAACTGAGTCATGACTAAATAGCTGAATCTGAAACATGATGCTTGGACTGAATTTGATTTGTAATTTACATGGATGGAATAGATTATCTCTTGGGGATGGTCATATGCATGAGACTTCGAATAGTAGGACTGGGTGAAAAGGTGGAAAAACATAGTAACTTGTCTGTCTAACTATTAAACTAAATTGCTAGCTATACAGACTGAATTATACTTGGAAACTTATGCTTAACTGGAGTATCTCTTCAACACTTTTTCTAAGGAAGTTCTAGTAACATTAGGGAGCAAAAGAATCTAGGGAATAATCTACACCAGACATCTGACTAAGGAATCACAATATTGACACTACTCTACAGCATGGAATATAGACATATAACTCATAAACTAGGGTAGAATTACCAAACCTTAGGCAATGCAACTTCTTACTTTCAAGGTTAGCCACACTTCTAAAATACTCTCTCAACTATACTTTCCCCTTAAACACCATGCTCATTGATTCCACTTATTTTTCTTACATGGCCACTGATATTTCCATCTACTAATGTCTAAACTGAACTAAATCCCCTCCCATCTTCAAGCCTAACTCAAAATCACAAGACGTACCACATAATAATACAGTACTAGTTTGAATCATGAATTCAGTACACCCTGCATTTCACAATTCCTCATCTCATTCATAATTCTTTTTGCCACTCCAGCAATCACCTTCAACTTCGCATTAGACATTCACAAACACCCAAAGCATCCATTCGTATGTATACAAACATAACGTTCAAGCCTATATTCATACCTACATATGCACTTCTAAACAAACACTCATAAAGAATCTTTCTCAAATTCTCTAATACTTCTATCCATAACAACTTTCCAGCACTATTCAGATGATACACATAAAATATTTTTGACTAACCAAGCCATACATGAAACTTCACCTCAAAATTCTTTCAACTTATGGACTTACATAAAACAAGCACACAATAATTTTTCCCAAAAATAACACATAAAACTTTAACTAACCTTGACATGTATCAAAGACTTAGCCTCAATCTTACTCCATAATTACTACCTTAACTCAAATAAGCAGACAACCATCTTTCATCAACAAGAAATGTTTACTCTTTTCCATCTAGACAACTATTCATCATCATTGTCTTGACCTAAGGGAAAAAGGTCACTGAAAAGTTGGAATACCGAAATCTAAAACATGAGGGGAGTACTAATCATAACTTTATACCCTACTGAGACGTGAGAAATAGAGCACTCACGGCATGAACTCATTAAAGAGATCTAATCTAAGGGAGTACCTAATATAAATCTGAATTTTCACTGATCGTTAAGTGTATCACATGTGCACAAGAGTCATGAACTGCGTGACCTGAATTTTTTTGGAATTCATAACTTACAAAAAGTGATTCTAACTGTTGAACAAACTAAGAACTCATCATACTAGGAACTAGGAGAGTGCATGATTCTTCATCATATGCATGAACACGGACTATGATCATGAAGCTAGACATAAAGCATGAGTATGTATTGGAATAACTAAAGTAAACTACAAAAATAAGAATAGATTGAACATCGTTCTTTCTCACTGCCAATTCCACAACTTACTGACACATCTATTAGCATCTGAAAACTTGACTTGGTTACTCGTTCTATCATCTCCCCCTTGGATTTAAGCCACTACTATAAGTCAATGAACCACTATATATACTCTGGTATAAATTGAAATTACTTTACTCTAGAGTCGGGGATATAACAATACACATAAAACTAAACTTATCCTGTAAGGCGGTATCTTCATGTATAACAACCAATGCTAATACCTTCTTCTAAGATTCAACCCTTAAGTTTATATAGCCCCAAAAGTAATCATATAACATCTTAAACATTCACCAACTTAGATTTTTCTAACACTAAACATGGATATCTCCAAACCTTTGATGGACCATACCATTTCTGTCATATTCTTCCAGCATCATGCCTGCAAACTCATATTTCTAAACCATGAGAATCAAGATTATGCAAAAAAAATGACTCAACATCATTAATCATAACTCCATAACTTAGCTATCAAGAACATCACATATTATCTAACTAGTATTTCTCCGCCTAGCAACTCAATACTACTAAGCACACAACATGCAATGTTCCTTGAAAACAATGCACCCCCATAGCACCTTAGGCGTACTTCTACATCATACTTACAACATCATACTCGATTACGAATCAAATAAACTTAAGCTCTTGTAAACACTGTTCAAGCCTACTAGATCATTTTCACAAAACTAACACCCACCACAACAATCATTATATCCACCTTGATCACCATCTACTATTCCAACTTAGTGTCTAGTTCTAGCTATGATGAACCATAACTTCACACAATTTCCTTACATGACAAACCTCTGAAAACATTAATCTGCCAAAACTTTATAACAGTAAGGATCAATCACAATCCTATGATCTATCTTATTTAAAATCCATTAACATATCCTCCTTCTACACATCATTACCATCTACCCTTTTATACAACTAAACTTAGTTCATAGCTCTATAAGTCCCAACTAAACTCCTTCTTGCAATCTAAGGGGCATCTAAATTAACCACACTCATCCACCAAGTACCTTCATCAATAACCTATAATTTTCTTGCACGATAAATACCATCAACAACTCTTTTCATACTTCAAGTAAACAATAATTCGCCTTAACTAATAACTCCTTCTCTACCTTACCTTCTACTAAACTAACGCACAGGGACGTATCACTTCACTACCAACTCAATCTCATACAAAAAGATTCGGCCATACATATATTCAATAAATCTCCCTTACCACTTTTCTTGCCATTACGCTACTAAATCCCCAGTCCCAACCAGCATAGAAACAACAAGATAAACAATAAGTTGCTAGTGAATCAAAATAGGCCCCACACGGCTTCACTAGACTTTGATTTTTTTTAACAAGAAAATGAGATGAATGACAAGGAAGCTATGCTAGTGAATCGAAAGAGCCCTACACGGCTTCACTAGACTTTTGGTTTCAACAACACAATGATGATAAGATTACAAGAGATAGAAACTTGACACACAATAATCAATGATCTAAGAATACACATCTTACTCTGTATAAATAAAAATTTGAGTCAAACACTTCCCCTACAGACTACCATGCAATCCACACGTGCTACTAGCTATCGCATTAGTCTATTACTATGAAAGGGGTAAATCATCCTCAAACATCAATTATTCAACTAAAATATTTATTTACATAAAAGTCACCCTCACTCTAACTTCTAACTTATTTACTTCACATCACCAACTTCTTGGTCCAATATCACTACCAATAGGTCATGCAACCGATACTTAACTTATACTACTACTCAGGTGGAAATACAGTTCCAACATTCTGCTATACATCATCCCCCTGAAGCGTGACATCTGCAACATAAATTCCTAAAATGACTGAATACACTTAATACTGCAGGCTAAAAAGCACGATCTCATCAGAATCAAAGTTCACACTAGAATCAATACACTCTAAAGCACTAATGGACTCTTCTCAAGTCCTTGTAAAATTTTAAAATCTTATATGGCTCAATCAGAAAGGACCATACCATTTAAATTCTAAACTTCTGCACTTGATTCACTATAATAATGAGACATATAAGAGTATATCAAAGTGAGGAAAGAATTGGGATAACTTTAATTTCATATGGGCGACACTATAGCGTGAATTAGAGTATGAAAGAGGAACATTCTGACTTCATAGCACAAACTAAAACATAAAGAAAGGGAGACATTTCTAAATGCCTTGTAGCCTCCTGCTTATAAGTTTGGCACACTACACACCCATTAACAAGACTCTACCCGACATGATTTCGCAGACACCCTGGGACCATGAATCATGCTCTGATACCAAGTTTGTCACGATCCAAACTAGGGCCTGACCGTGATGGACACCCCAAACCATGAAGGCCCAGACGTCTTACTCTATTTGGTAGTCATGCATAACATTTATATAATAAAAGAAAATACGGAATTACAATCTAATACGGAAACATGGTCATACTCTGGATTAAGTTTAACAATAAGAAATTAAATCCAAAAATCACTAACAACATCTAGAACAGTCTGCAAAATCTATACTGAATAAAAATTTGACAACTATCTAAAAACTGGGACAAGGCCCCTGATAGACCAAAACTATAATAGATGACATAATTTGAAAGGATAGGCCTTCTGTAATAAAGAAGGCTCACCACTGCATAATCTGATTTGTTGTCTGAATTATCTACTGCTTATCTGAACCACTAGATTAAGCCTCAAAACCTGAAAGGTAGGGGAGGGGGTCAATACAGATGTACTGGTATGCAGAGCAAATCCAAAATAATCATTTATATTCAATATATATGTGAGCAATTTAAAGCAGTTCATAAACATATAATATAGTAAGAAATCACATGGGCATTTTAAAGACTCTGTGAAAACATCTGAAATCTGTGACACTCTTTGTCTTACTTCTGCTCTAGGTGGTGTACCCTACAATCTGTAATCACACGAGCTATATGGGATCTTCCATTAACTCAGTAGCCAAGTCCCCAACCCAAGTGTGTCGCAAGGGTCGGAGTCCTGAATCTACTACACCATACGGCCGTCGCCAGCGTACAATTATAATCTACCCATATCAGTAAATATGATTTTAGGCTAAGAGTTACTTGAACTCAAACCTTCTTCGAGTAACTACCTAACCCTCTTTATGCCCATTTTTAACTCTTTAAAACATGCATTCTCTAAAAATATATTCTAAAAACATACTCTAAAAACATACTCTGATATGGCATACATACTTATGGTATCGTCATACCATTAACTTGCAAGTCACATCTATGAGCTATTATTAGCATATTAGAATCTTTGTATCCAAAACATAAATTTGGGACCATCATAGTATCAATAAATCAGTTCGAAGCACCCTTTCCTTAAATACTCATGTAAACACATGTATGTAACTCTCTTTGACAACATTTCAAATGATACAAGGTGGTCATGTCAAAATTCTTAATCTTATGCAAATTTTTCTCTCCTTAACAAAACACATTTATATTAAGAAACTCCCTCTCAAAATCTCTAAATCATGCTCAAAATACTATGGTATTTGAGTAAACTATTTTCAAGCCATAAATCATGTATATCAAATCATTCACAATAAGATCACAAATTTAAAGTCATCACAAGAGAGGGATTTCATAATTTATGCTCTCAAACAATCTTCAAATCTGAATTTTTCATACTTATACATATACATATAAATCAATTTAAGGGTAAAGGCCTAAGGTCTAAATCAACAATACATTTGAACATTTATAGTGCATAATAAAATCATGTATTTCAAAACCCCTTTCTAAAATCATGCTTGAAAATCTTTAAATCATGGTCTAGTGTTTCCAAGCCCATGTGGCTTTTAGGATAAACCCCACGTACCTTAAATTATAAGATCTGAAAGATGGAACCTAGATCTTGATAGATGAAACCCGGATCTTGATTTATTTCTTGGAGATATTGAACTTAAGGCTTGATTTTCTTGAAAAAATAATTCTTGGAGAAAACCCTAATTTGATCTTATTTTGAGAGTGAAGAGGAAGTTTTTGAAGTTGTAAAATTTATAGTGATTGATTAATAATGTTTAAGGGGTGATTTAATTCATGTGAAAGGTTTTTGGAGTGAGGAAATGACCAAAATACCCCTAAGAAACCCAAAACAAATTGCATAATTGTATCAGTTGACGACCAGAGTTGATGGGTCGTTACTCAGGTGATAAGTCGTCACCCAGGTCGTCAGTTTTGGGCTAGTTTTCACCATTCACTGCCTTGAGATGACAACCAGGTCTGATGGGCTGTCACACAGCTGATAAGTCGTCAGCCTCGTCGTCATGTTTTGGCAGACAGATACTTCAAAGTAAAATGAGCATAACTTTCTTCTCTGATACCGTATTTAAGAGAAACTAGTGGATTTGGAAAGAGGACTCAAAGACCTTTCATTTGATATATAGTAGGCTACCTATTTCATCATATACAAGGAGATATATTTGATTGAAGTTGATCCATGTTTTGATGCTCACTAAAACTTGAATGATAGGAAAGCTTTCAACTAGTCCTTGAGTTAAGGGACCTCTATGATCTCGACTCATGCCCAACTAGATTCACACACTACATAAATGATTAACACACTATATTTGTATTGGATTTATGGCTTTTGGAATATCTACGCGTAGAAATGACGGTTTTTATTCTAGCCCAAAATGCAGGGTGTTATAGGGAAGATATTGTAAGACCCCTCAAAATCCTAAGCTCAACTTAGCCTTTGAAGCTTGCTAAGGGGTCCCAGTCTCAACTAAGTCTTCATAAGTTGACAACTGTATTTCATGACCTCTATAACCTTAAAATATCAATCTTTAGGTTAATTCATGATAAAAAATATCATTAGGTATTCCTGGACAAGCTTCACATTTTTTAAACCTCGTTTGAACCATGTTTGGGAATTCAAAATAGTACATCAACACGATCTTAGCACGGCGCAATGGCCATCACATCAATCAATATTTTCCTTAGCTCCTAGTGGCAATTTCCAGTGAACCGATGCAGACTCGATGAGGTGGATCGGCTATCGTGTCGATGCCAATGATGCAGCGCGTCGATCTGCGCATCAATGGTTCAATTTTCAATCATTAAAAATCTACGTCTTAAGGGGTAATTGGGTCTTTTTTCCACGTCCTTCAGCCCCCATAACACGAGATTTAGCCTTTAATTAGCAAATTATGTTCATACTTTCACAAATTGCTCCTGAAAAAAAAACCTGGGTGATTGAGTTTTAAATTCAAGGCTCAAGATTCCACCATTAGTCTTCAAGAATTTAGCAACCAAGGTATGTCAAGTGTTCATCCAAGGGTTCCTTCCTTCCTAGGAGTCCAAGAAACTCTTTTAAACTTCAAGTAGCTTGATTTCATGTTTTTCATGATTTGGATTCAAGTGTATTCATGATTATAATGTTGATTGGATTTCTATTCCATGATTAAGTGTAAGATTTATGTAAAAACAACTATTACGTATGTAGTATTATGTGAAATCATGTTAAAGCCTTAAAATTATGATGCTCATGTTTTGATTAGTACTATGTGCATATACAATGCCTTTCAAGTGTTTAATGAGTTGTTCATGAGAAGTAAATAATGAAATTATATCATGATTAGCATGTATTCAAGTTCGTGTCATGTAAGTGTTTGGTAGAATGTCCCAATGAATGAATGATGATCAAGTAGTTTCTTATCATGTTTCAAGAATGTGACATGTCTTATAATTATGCTATCAAGTCCTGGGGGTATTTAATACCTGACAATTTAGATGATTACCTAGAGTCATGGTCAGTCTCAGGATAGTATCAGTCATGTCACGATCAGTAGTACTCTTAGTCAGCTACAGAACTCAGGAAAAACTCAGTATCAGTCCATTTTAGTTCAGTATTCAGTTCAGACCTCAGTAAATTCAGTTAGTTAACAGAATTCAATAGTATTCTATAAGTTAATGAAACTCAGTGAACTCGGTTCAGTTCAGTTAGACAGTATAATTAGTAACAGTTTAGTCAAGCCTAGTATGAACTAGGAATCTGTTCAGTGTCTATTCAAATGGGAGTATGATTTGGCACCGAGTTAACCCAGGGATGGGGGCATTCCTGCCAGCAGAAGGTTTAACCCTTAGTAGCAATCTCTATATTATAGCACTACGTAGCCAGCATAGGTTGAGATATCTTTTTTCCAGATATTATAAGGGTTGATACATCTCATTTCAGATATCATGTGTTAGAGTTATGACGTGAATTATGTTAATACGACCCCAAAAGTTTCATGGTATGGACCTTTCTCAATGCCTTATATAAAGAATGGGGTGTATGGCATCAAAGTTTAAGTGTACTACAGGGTGTGTGGTGATCAAGTTTACATAGGCCATGGAAAAGGCATCACCTAAGACATAGCCTAAGATAAACCATCACATATGCTATACCTTATGCGACGTACACCTTAACTTTGGCGATAGCTTCTGCGTCGCACATCCAACCGCACACCTTTATATTTTCACTTATGTGACTATTTATGCGGAGCCTAACCTAATTTGTCCAATACCTTGTGTGGCTCACACTTACCCTTGTGTGATAACATGTGCGATGCAAACCGTAATGCACATGATCACTGTTTCATTTGTGCGATGACCTATGCGACGCACACTTAAACATTTTCCTTCCCTTGTGCATCGCATACCCTTCCCAATTTAGCTTAGTACCCGACTTTTAATTGGGTCAACCCAACCTAGATTTCATCCTTTAAATAGACTCCACACCTAAATGCCCAAATTTATCCTTATTTTACCCCTAAGTCGTACAAGTTTTTGCTCTCAACATTCCTCTTGTCCTTCAAGATTCTTCTTTGCTTCATAATCTCAACAATTCTCCCTTTATTTCTTCAATCTTCCATATTTAAGGTAAGTTTTTCTTTTCTTAATCCTTAAGTATTACGACTTTATATTATAGTTGTTAATTGATTTCTTGAGGATTATGGACTAAATTCTTGCCATGGCTATGTCAAAGAAAGATTTTGAGCATCTTGGGAAGATAAACATCATTGTTGTAGTAGACACCATTGTCGTAGGACTTTGAACTTTTGCATGTGATTGAATTGTTCATGACTAACGTAGTTTAGTTGTGTGGCCATTATTTCATAACTTACTTGATGGAACATGGTGTTGGTAACATCGTGTGAAAGTGATGGTGTTTTGTGTATTGATATGTTGAAGCTCTAAGGCATAACTTTGTTCAAAAATTATTTCATTAAAGTAAAATTGGTGGAATTGAAGTGAGTGAATTGTATTATGACTAATATTAATGCACCATATCAAAGTGTATGTCGGCAAAGTCTGAGTACCCCACAATAACACTTAATTGGTTTATACTAACAAATTAAGTATGGGGTGGTGACTTCACCACCTTCATCTTAATTATAGTTAGTTTCATTATGTGTGGCTGATGTGGATGATGTGGTGAATACAGGAAAAATGGCTCCAATGATGATCTCCATGCAGGTGGCATGACTCCTAATGTGGATGAGGAGTACTACTAGCCAGGTTCTTTATCTTGTTATTTGTACTAGGACAGTGCTTAGCTTAAGTATGGGGTGGCTGATTACTTTGCTACTTATTTTGTAAGAAAATAGTACCTTCTCCTTAGTATATTTCTGTGATAGGATTAGTTATTTTGTTTATCTTGTTTCTTGTTAGATGTTTATTTGTTTGATTTAGTCATAATTAGGTGCTTTTCTCGATGCTTTTCTCAATAATGGATGGATGACGACCGTCTTAAGAGAAAACTAGTCATTTACTTGCATGTAACTATTCTTGTGGATCACATGACATTATAACATAAGTATATGATGGATCATTACATTTGAAACATCTAGGCTCTAGTTGTGACTCTTGTTGTGATTATTGGTTTTATTTGAATTCATTTAATTGTTAGGTCGAGAATTTATAATGCTCCTAATTAAGTTGACCATGTGCCATGAGTGTGTAAGACTATTGTATATTCCTAATTGCAACTGATGCTAGAACTTTCCTAGTGTGTATGGTAAGAAAAATAAAGATTATGAGTTTAGAAGATGATTTAGGCATTTCTTTGACGCCATTGTCTATGCCTTCTTTTGATCTACCTTTGCACATTATCTCAGCTAGCCCCGTTGAGCCTTTATCTTGTTCTTTTGTTAGCCTCATATGTAGCCTAACTCGTTCTTTAATAGACTGTAATTTGATCCAAAAGCTCCTAAGCGCTTTAATGTAAAACCAATTTGAGTTAGGAGTTTGACAAATAAGAATAAAAAGGTGAAATTGATATCCCAAAGTCTAGTTATTGGCGTGTGCAATTAATGTGGTTGGGAGTAGCAAAAATTGTTGAAAAAGTTCCAAATTTTATCCCGGACATGTTACAATGAACCTGTTTTGGCCCTGGTCCTTCTTGGACAATGTGCACCTCAACTAAAGAAAATTGCTTAAGTTGAGGGTGGCTATCATAGGGGTGCGTAATGTGAAATGGGTGCAAAAAAAATAAAAAGGTTGCATACTCCCACCATAGTGTTATTAATTGAGTTTAATGGGATAAGGTGAAAACAGAAGATAAGGATACATGAAAATGGTGTAAATTAGTTGTTAGAAATTGGTCTTAGTTGCATAATGTAGTGTATTAAAGCGCTTAGGGAAGATAGTCACTATTTCTGGCCAAAATAGTTTCTACCCATCCTTTAGCCTGCATTACAACCCGTAAAAGACCTATTTGATCCTAATCTTAGCATTCTAATATTAGTGGAGCATTACACTAATGGAAAGCATATGATCATCAGTTGTAATTTGAGAATTCTTTGTGAGAGTGAGAGCAACTTGATTCTTGTACCCATTTTGTTAGAAATTGCATGATTGTGAGTGATTATGGGTAACTTTCTTATTGTGAGGGCACATGGTTGATAAAGGTTGGGTAATTTATATGATCTTTTTGTTTAAATGGTATGCATGAATTTGCTAACTTAATGAGTCTATTCTTAAGGGTAGGTTGTCCCTAGTAATGATCCATGAATTTACTTCTTGTTCATAATTGTTGTGTGAGCCTATTTGAGCATCTTGTGTTTCCTTCGTGGGTGTTAAAATTTGTATAGTATACATAAATGAATAAGTTGTTCGAGGATGAACAAAGCTTTAAGTGTAGGGTGGTGATCTTGGGTGTATTTATACACCTAAGAACCATAACTTACCCATATTTTAGCTAAGGTTTGAGAACAAAGTGCCTAGTTTCTTATGTTTTTACTCTACTTTGATGTAATTGAGCTAACCTATGTGATTAGCATGATTTTAGGTATTAAGGAGGTAGATAAAGACATGATGGAACTATGGATTGCGGATGACAAATCACAGAAGAGAAAAGTAGCTTGTTGGACCAAATGTGGTGCCTAGAAACTATGTCCAAGACTAATTTGTCATTTATAATTAGTTCAGGGACTTAGAAGGCAATTATGAGAGAAAAGATTGTTAAAAAGACTTGATGCTGAATTTTATCACTATTCATGATTCTGTATTATTTTTTAAAGGAAACTGGCGGCTTAGAGTAGAGAAAAATATTTTTCTCTTGGTTCATTGTTTACACACCAAGATTGTCTTCTAGTTTTTGGTATGATGAATATACTTATGGTGATTTTTGTTTTGTCCATGAGTAGCTAAGCTTATTAGTTAGGGTTATGGAAGCCTTGTAACATACAATCTATTACTTTGGATTTTTGAATTCATCATGTATTGATCAGCTTATATCATACTATATTCGTTTATATTGAATTCTCGTGGTTGCAAACATAGAGGATGTGCCTTAAAACTCAACTTGTTCGATAGAAAGGTTGAGGTTCGGAAAAGAGGGTAGTGACAAGAAAATAGGATTTCCAACCCCTATTTCATATGTTAATGCCTTAACAGGATTAACTACTTAGAAATTTTGTATTATTTTTGTAAACACTTTTGATTCGAGAGAACTGAAGTGAATTAGTCCTTGATGGTTGAGAAACACTAGGATTATGTTATTAAAAGCAATACGTTTCTCTGTAATCATGATGCATGTATAAACTCTTAAGGCCCATAGTTAGAAAGTATTAAAAAATACAAGGTGGACATAACCCTAGCTTGCTATTTCTCTGAATTTGAATACTACTACATATATTTCATCTTGTTAAACTGAAACCATTAATTTTTTAACTGAATCAAATCCCCCCTTTTATTTTATGGAAACAAATAATTAAAAGTCAATTAAACTGCATACAACTTAATTAGCACTATATTCCTTGTGGGATTCGACCCCAACCTAATTGGGTTCTATATTTGACAGCGACCGCTTACTCTCTCGTAAGAGAGGTGTAATTTGGGCGTATCACGCTGTCACTTTTTTGGGTCATATCATTTCTAGTGAGGGGATCATGGTAGATCCGCAAAAGGTTACGGTGGTTAAAAAGTGGCCTAGACCCACAACTCCAACCGATATTCAGAGCTTCTTGGGTTTGGCTGGCTACTATAGGAGGTTTGAGGAGAGTTTTTTTACTATAGCTGCCCCATTGACTAAATTGACTTAGAAAAGGGTCAAGTTTTTGTGATATAATACTTGTGAGGGGAATTTTGAGAAAATGAAGTATAAGCTAACTTCAGCTCCGGTTTGACTTGCCTGAAGGCACTGAGGGGTTTATGGTCTAATGTAATGCATCTCATGTGGGACTTGGTTTCATTCTGATGTGGCATGGAAAGGTGATATCTTATGCCTCTAGACATTTAAAGGTGCATGAGAGAAATTATCCGGCTCATGACTTAGAACTGTTATCTAAGGTATTCGTGTTAAAAATCTAGCATCATTATTTATATGGAGTGCATGTGAATATCTTTTTTGATCATAAGAGCCTACAGTATGCATTTACATAGAAAGATGTTAACCTCAGGCAAAGGAGATGGCTTGAGCTCCTTAAGGACTATAACATGAGTCTTTAATACCACCCAAGTAAAGCTAACGTGGTTACTGATGCTCTTAGAAGGTTATCCATAGGGAGTATAGCTTATATGGATAAGAAGAAGTGGAAGTTCATAAAGGATATTCACCTCCTTGTTAACCTTGGAGTTCGCCTCTTAGACTTAGAAGATGGTGGCGTGTTAGTACAGGAAATGACGGGGTCGTCTCTTGGTACTGAAATCAAGGAGAAGCAAGTGTTAGATCATGTGTTGGTAAGGATCAAGGGTGACATTGGTGGGCATAAGGTGATGGACTTTAAGATTAGTGGTGATGGTACTTTGCGGTACCAAGGGAGGTTATGTGTTCCCGACATCGATGGGTTGCAAGAAAGGATCTTGCCTAAGGAGCATGAGTCATACTATATTGTTCATCCTGGTTCAACGAAAATGTATCATGACCTCAAAAATATGTATTGGTGGTACAATATGAAAAGGGATGTGGCTAATTTTATGGCCAAATGCATGGTGTACCAATAAGTGAAAATTGAGCACATGGGCCCAAAGAATTGTATCATGAAATTAAGTTGTATGAATGGAAGTGGAAAGTGATCAACATGGATTTCATTACCGGTCTCCCTCGGTCTCAAAATCAATTAGATTTGGTTTGGGTCATCGTTGATAGGATGACAAATTTTGCTCACTTTTTGCCAGTGAAGACTAACTTCTCGTCTGAGGATTATGCAAGGTTGTATCTTTATGAGATTGTGAATTTGTACAGGGTGCCTTTTTCTATCATCTCTGATCGTGGTATGTTTTTTACATCTTACTTTTGGCGGTTGTTTCAGAAAGGGTTGGGAACTAAGGTTAGTTTGAGTACTGCTTTCCACCCACAGTCAGATGGGCAGGCAGAAAAGACTATTCAGACATTGGAAAACATACTTCGTGCTTGTGTGATTGACTATGGTGGTAGTTGAGTTGAGAATTTACCTCTTGTGGAGTTTGCTTATAACAATAGCTACCACTCTAGCATTGGGATGGCTTCGTCTGAGGCCTTGTATGGTAGGAGGTGTAGGTCTCCTATTGGGTGGTTTGAGGTTGGTAAAGCGGTTATGTTTGGCCTAGATTTGGTTCACCAAGACATGGAGAAGGTGAAGGTGATTTGGGATAGACTTAAAGCTGCCTAAAGTCACCCAAACTCCTATGCAGATGTAAGGCAAAGAGAGTTATAGTTTGAGGTTAGGGATAGGGTATTCTTGAAGGTATCTCCTATGAAGAGAATGATACGGTTTGGTAAAAAGGAGAAGCTCAGTCCCGGGTATATTGGTCCTTACTTGGTCTTGAGAAGGGTTGGTAAGGTTGCTTATGAGTTGGAGTTTCCTTCTAGTTTGAGCTTTATTCACCCAGTGTTCCATCTCAAATCATGCCTATCAAGGATATTGGTATTTTGGATTCTTTGTCTTGTGAGGAGATCCCGAATGAGATTTTGGATCGGCAGGTTGGTCGGTTGCGTACTAAGGATGTAGCTTTGGTAAAAGTTCTATGGAGGAACCATAAGGTTGAAGAAGCTACTTAGGAAGTGGAAGAGGATATGAAGTCCAAGTATCCGTTCCTATTTTTTATTCTGGAAATTCATGCGGAAGGTATGTGCTCTCCATCACCTCTTTGTTTTCTAACTTAGTTAAAGAAAAGATTGATTTTCATGCATCTTTGTTTTCTAACTTGGTTAAAGGTCAGAGTAGGCATTTTTTTAGGTTTAAATTATGCTAGTGATGCCTTATCCCATCATTCATTCGAGGACGAATAATCCAAGTAGAAGAGAATTGAAACACCCTGAGTTTTTTTATCCTTAGAGATTTCCTGAGTTTTAAACTCTCTGGACATCATACGACTTAGGCTTACTAGTCGTATGTTGTGGGTTTGGTTTAGGGGTCTTGGTCGTATGATAATCAGTGTAATCTAGGTTACATTCTGTCCTAGGTATGAGTAGGAATCATACTAGTCGTATAATGATGGTACGAGATAGGTTATGGACTCTTATGATTCTTAGTATGTCAAGTCTTTGGTAGGCTGCCTAGGGTATGGTTTATAGGTACCAATTATATGATTGGATACGAGTTGCTCCTTGTGGTCGTATGTTGGACCGGATTAGAGTCCAACATTCTATCTAGGGTACGAGTGGTAGGTACCACTCGTATGTTGTGTGTACGAGTTAGGAGAGGGTCGTGCCCTCCTGAGAACACTTTTCAACTTTTAAGCTGAGGACATTTTAGACATTTCCCACCCCAAAACCCTTAAGACCCCGCATCTTATAACACATACTTTGAAAGATCAAAATACTCTTGAATCTCTCTCAAGGCTTTTGGTTCAAGAAAGGCTAGGGTTTCTCGAATACAATCAATCTGGGGCTTACAAGGATGGTTTCTCTCTGTACTCTTTGGTATCTAAGGCATGTTACTCCTCCATCATTTTTATTTCAACTAAATTCATGTTTTAATGAATGGTTTTCATGATTTAATTGCAGTTATTGTTTGGTTTTGAATTATATGTTGGGAGTTTTGGTTTTTAATGGAAAAATATTGTTTTTCCATGTTTTTCTTATGGTTTTCATGTTACAGTTGTGGAATTGAACATGTGGTTTCATGAGAATGGTCAATTGGTTCTTGGTTTTGATTTTAGAAACTATATGCCTTCAACATGTTTGTTAAAATGCCAATGAGAATGATTTTGTCACATAGTTTGACTTTTATTGATAACCTTACATTGCATAATATGGTAATGGAACCCTTAATGGTTTAATTGAACTAAATGATTTAGAAAGGCCTTGGTGGCCATGGTTTAATTAGTTGGAAATCCTATGGGGTACATGGAAATCCCTTAAGTGTTGGCTAATGACATTGCTTGCAAGCTATAGTCAGTATGATGATACTACTTCATAATGCCTTGGTAATTAACTCTAAAATTTTTGGTTTGATTCTGTGCTAAAGGTTTAAAATGGGCAATAATGGCGGGTTGTGATAGCTAACCGTGAAGGTGTGAGTCCAATGGATGGACATTGGGAACTCATGTTTGCCGACATGAGGGTTGGTCATGGTGACTGTATATTTGTAGGGTATATGGTAATCCCTTAAGTTTATACTTGTATATATGTATCATGGAGGGCGAAGGGTACACGAGAATCCCCTACCCCTATGGTATCTTTGGTTAGTTCGGCTACACGCACTGGGGCCTGTTCAGCGAGTAACACTAGACCCATATAGCCCATGGGTGGTTTTAGGACGGTCAAGCTACACAGCGCAGGTTAAGGTTTTAAATGCATGCTAAACCCGATTCCCTTTCTCGGTATAGTGTATATATATATGTGTATATATATATGTATTTATGTATGTGATTGCATATGGTTATTTACTTTGGTTTTGAATGATGGCATTATCTTATCCTTATTCCTGATTACATTCTAGCATTCACCCGCTAACCCATCTTCGGGTGTTGTATTCCCATGTAATATAGGAACCGTCCATACTACTCCTCCTGCTCAGTGATCTTGGATTCGGGAACAGTCTGTGTTGGACAGAAGTGGTGAGCTTCCATACTCTGGAAGACTCCATTTCAAGTTATGGATATCATTTCATACTTTTGGTTATTTCTTGACTTTGGTTTTGGCTATGGTCGGGGGCATATCCCGACTGCATATTCTTTGTTTTCGGTTAGAGGCTTTGTGAGACTACTTTGGATTGGCATGGGCGGTATCGGTATTGGTATCAGCATTGGCATTGGTATTGGTATTAGGGCTAACTCGGTTTGATTGTATTTGATTTATGATTGTTCCATCTTATTATGTTATATAATCTAAATTCATTCGACATTGGGTGTAGTATTATTATGGTTGGGTATTGGGGGTGGTCTCTGGTCCCGGTTGGGCTTGAGGCACCCGACACGACTAGGCCCTGGTTTGGATCATGTCATTATATCTTCTCCAAAATGTCGGTTACATGAACTATCAATATACAACGGGTGAGATGAAACTTTGTCAATACGATATTTCATCCCTGAAATAATAATATAGAATTCCAACCTTATTAAAATATAACACAAAAAATTAAGCTTGCATTGAAAAGAAAAAATACAAACATAAAAAAAAAACTTTGACTATAACATACATATCCTGCAATGTATAATCAAAAATATACCTGCAATCAGCCAAATACCTAATGCATAGGGTACATATGTTTGTGTATAATATAACCATGTTTATGTATAAGGAATACAAACTCATTGTTATTCATGTATAATATTGTAATATACACAACTGGATATGTGTAAGGTCAATCAAAACTGCAGATAACTATAGCATTATACATAACATGCATATGTATAAGGTTACCATGCTAATGTATAAGGTTAACATAGTCAAGGTAACTTATGTATTATGTTGTAATATACATTGCGTAGTAATGTTTGTGAGTTTAAATAATATGAGATCTATGACTTGATATGTATACTAATGTATAGGAAATAACAGTAGATCTAATCATGTTTACTTATGTATTATGTTGTATTATACACACCTTGATATGTATGAAATTAAACAAAAATAGAATTTAACCATATCCTTATACATAAAAAAAAAAAAAGCTTATGTATAAGGTCACCATGCTTAATGTTACTACGTACAAATTATATGCATTGCTTAGTAATGTATGAGGGTTGAATTAACAATATATCTATGACAAAAAAAAGACTTTAAAATTATATATTACATAGTTATGTATAACAATGTATGAGAAACCATGAATTGAGCGAAAAAAATACAGCAAATCAATATACCTTTGGAAGATGCGGTTGTCTTGATTCTTCAATTTTTTCTTACTTGCAAATTTCGCAACGGGCTTTTTAAAGCTTGTACAAGCAACTTCCCTCAATTTCTTTATTTTGACTGAATCATTTTAATGCTTGATCTGTTCTCTGCAAAATTGGGAAAAATACAACAACAAAATTTATTTGTTCTTTAACATCTAACTAACTAAGTCCTAAACTAAAGTTCGAACCAGACTCCATTACAATGCTTAGATTTTAGGAATTAAGCACATACAATAAAAGCAAACCCAAAAAATCTTTGATTTGGAATATTTGAAAAAATACAAAAAAGCAAATCTCACACTGTAATGTCATTACAAAACTGAGATTTTGAGAACTATACACATGCAACAATGAAAATTTATAAAATTCTAATTTGATAAAGTTGAAAAAAAAAATTAAACAAATCTCAAAAGTAATTGAAGAAGATGTTGAAGTTGAGTCCTTTGATCAGTTAATGGTTGCTTAATTTTGGAAAAAAAATTAAGGAGCATTAGTTGATGGCAAGCTTGTGTTTTGATATGTATGAGAATCTTAGAGAGAGAAAGTATAAAAGACGGGATATCTTGTAATTCGTTTGTGATATTTGTAATTAGTTTTGTTAAATGAAATATTATGTAATAACTATAACTTAAGATGTATATTTATGTAAATTTTAGTTATCTTTCCCCCCCCCCCCCACTATCATAGTCTCATCATTATAGCCCAATAAATAGGAAATTATGGGATAGCCTCGAGGAAATTACGTGGGATGACCTCAATAGTGGGTGACTTTGATTTTTTGACCCCCATAAAAAAAGTCCTTAAAGACTAGCCTTCCTTATTTTTTATGTATAGTACAAGTACATTTTTGCCCTTCTACACCACAAATATTTTTAAACTTTTCATTCTCGTTTGTCTCTCAACTTCTATTTTAATTTTTTTTAATTTTTACCTTAACTTTTTTTTTTCTTGTTTTAATTCATTTGTCTCAATTTTTTTTTTACTTTTTTTTCTTTTATTTTCTCAAACATTATTTATTTCTTCATTTCTCTCACTTTTTTAATTCATTAGTCTCAATCTTTATTTTTCATTTTTTTTATCATTTCTCATTTCTCATTTTTTTTCTTTTTCATTTTTCTGAAAATTTATTTTTATTTTTTCTAATGTTTGTTTTTCTCAATCTTTTTATTTGGTTATTTATTCTTCTCTTTTTTCTTAACCTTTATTGTCTTTTTTTTCTTTTTTACTCAATCTCTTTTTTTTATTTCTCTATTTTGTTTTTTTTTTTTTCAACTTCTATTATATTTTGCTAATAAATAAAAAGTTGGATAATTCGTAAAGAATTTTTTTTTTTTTTGACATCAAAGTAAATTTAAGAGCATGATTTATTGTTAGGAAATCCTTTGAGACAAGTCTTGTCTCTAAGGCAAAAATTATAGAACAACTCATAAATCAAGATACAATGTGGTAGTGTCAAGTCTTGCTTGTGGAGCATAACTTGTTGTTTGAAAATCCTTGAGTCTTGCTTCTAAGGAAAGAAATATAGAACATCTCATAAATAAACAAACAATGTTGTATTATCAACACTTCTCCATTGGGCGTAACTTGTTCTTTGGGGAGGTTCTTGGGCTAAGTCTTGTCTTAAAGGCAAGACTAATAAATCATCACATAAATCAAGACACAATATGATAGTATTAACTCTTGTCCATGGGGCGTAACTTGTCGGCTAAGTATTGCCTCTAAGGCTAGAGTTATAGAATATCTCATAAATCAAGACATGATGTGGTAGTATTAACTCTTGACCATGGGGCATAACTTGTTGTTTAAAAGTCCTTGAACTAATTCGTGCCTCTAAGGTAAGATTTATAGAACATTACTTAAATCAAGAGATAATATAGTAGTGTCAACTCTTACCTATGGGGCATAACTTGTTGTTTGAAAGTCCTTGATTTATAAAATATCTCATAAATCAAGACATAATGTGATAGTGTCAAATCTTGCCCATGGAGCGTAACTTTTTGTTTAAAAGTCCTTGGGCTAAGTCTTATCTCTAAGAAAAGAGTTATAGAATATCTCATAAATCAAAGCATAATGTGATAATGTCAACTCTTAACCCATGGGGTATAACTTGTTATTTGAAAGTCCTTGAGTTAATTCACGCCTCTAAAGCAAGAGTTATAGAATATCTCATAAATCAAAACACAATATGGTAATGTCAACTCTTGCCCATAGGGTATAACTGGTTGCTTGAAAGCTCGTAGTCTAAGTCTTACCTCTAGGAAAGAGTTATAAAGCATATCATAAATCAATACATAATGTGGTGGTGTCAACTCTTGCCCATGGGACATAACTTATTATTTGATGGTCCTTAGGATAAGTCGTACCTCTAAGACAAGAGTTATAGAACATTTCATAAGTAAAAAATACAATGTGTTAGTGTTGACTCTTGTCCAATGTACGTAACTTATTTGAAAATTCTTGAGATAAGTCGTGCCCCTAAGGCAAGAGTTGTAGAACATCTCATAAATAAAGACATAACGTGATAGTGTCAACTTTTACCCGTGGGATATAATTTTTTGTTTGAAAGTACTTGAGCTAAGTCTTACCTCTAAGGTAGGAGTTGTAGAACATCTCATAAATGAAGACATAGCGTGGTAGTATCAACTCTTGTTCACGGGCATAATTTATTGTTTGGAATTCCTTGAGGTAAGTCTTGCCTCTAAGGCAAGAGTTGTAAAACATCTCATAAATGAAGACATAACGTGGTAGTGTCAACTCTTGCCCGTGGAGCATAATTTGTTGTTTGAAAGTCCTTGAGCTAAGTCTTGCCTCTAAGACAAGAGTTGTAGAATATCTCATAAATGAAAACACAACGTGGTAAAGTCAACTCTTGCTCGTGGGGCATAATTTATTGTTTGAAAGTCCTTGAGTGCCTTTAAAGTAAGAGTTATAGAATATCTCATAAATCAAAACACAATGTGATAGTGTCAACTCTTGCCTGTGAAGCATAATTTATTGTTTGAAAGTCCTTGAGCTAAGTCTTGTCTCTAAGGCAAGAGTTGTAGAACATCTCATAAATAAAAATATAACATGGTAGAGTTAACTCTTGTCCGGGGGCATAATTTATTGTTTGAAAGTCCTTGAGTGCCTCTAAGGTAAGAGTTACAAAACATCTCATAAATCATAACACAATGTAATAGTGTCAACTCTTGCTCATGAAATATAACTACTTGTTTGAAAGTCATAAGTCTTGTCTCTACAATGTGGTAATGTCAACTCTTGCTCATGGGGCGTAACTTGATTGGAAGAAATCGAAGAAAAGAAAATAAATAATAAAAATTGCAGAAAAGAAGAAAATGAAAGAAAAATATTTTTAAAAAAATCAAAGAAAATATAGAAGCTTAGGGAAGAAAAAAAAATAAAGGTTGAGAAAAATAAAAGAGACAAAACAAAAATAAAGATTGAGAAGAATTAAAAAAGAAAAAAAAAGTGAACAGAGATCAAAGAAAAATAAAAAGGATAAAAAATTAAAAAAATAAATAGAAGTTGAGGCGAGAAAAGGAAAAAAAAAGTAAGGGTTGAGAAAAACTGAAAAAAAATAAAAGGGAAAATTAAAAAAAAAGAGATTTTTTTTTTTTTAAAATATAGAAGTTGAGAGGAGAAAAGGGTAAAAAAGAGTAAGGATTGAGAAAAACACTAAAAAAATAGAGAGAGAGGAAGAGAAAAGAAAAGATAAAAATTAAAGTAAAATAAAAAATAAAATAAAATAAAAGTTGAAAGATAAATAAGTATGGAGTTGTTTACAAATATTTGAGGATAATTGTGCTATATAAAAAAAAAGGAAGGCAAGTTTTATAAGACCAATCGTATGAGGGATAAAAAAATAAAGTCACCCATTATTAGTGTCATTTATGAAGTTTACCCGATAGCCTCCATAGTGATTGATTTTATTTTTATTTTTTTCATAAAAAAATATGTAAAAAATAATCTTTTTTGATGTACTAAATATATTTTTGTCCCTCTAAATCTTAAGTATGTTTTGTTTTCCATTCTCATTTGTCTCTCAACTTCTGCTTTTATTTTTTCCCCTTTTTTTCCTTGATTTTTATTTTCTCTTCTTCTTTTTTTCTTATTTTAATTCATTTGTTTCGATCTTTATTTTTTTCTTCTCTTTTTTCTTTTTTCTCGAACATTATTTATTTTTTATTTCTATTTTTTCTTTTTTTTTTAATTCATTTATCTTATCCTTTATTTTTTTTACTTTTTCTCATTTTTATTTTTATTTTTTTTAATTTCTAATTTTTCTTTTTTTTAATTTCTATTTTTTCTTTTTCTTAATTCATTTATCTTATCCTTTATTTTTTTTACTTTTTCTCATTTTTCTTCTTTTTTTCATTTTTCTCAACCTTTATTTAAATTTTTTCTTCTTATTTTTTTCTCAATCTCTTTTATTTCTTATTCTTTTCTTTTTTCTGAACCTTTATTTTTTTCTTTTTTTTATCAATCTTTTTTTTCTTTTCTCTTTTTCTCAACTTCTATTATTTTTTGCTAATGAACGAAAAGTGGGTAATCCGCAAAGAAGATCTTCTTTCTTTAATGTCGAAGTAAATTTAAGGGCTTGAATTATTGTTTGGAAGTCTTTTATAAGTTTTTCCTTTAAGGCAAGAGTTATAGAACAACTCATTAATCAAGACACAATGTGGTAGTTTCAAGTTTCGCTTGCGAGGTCTAACTTCTTGTTTGATAATTCATGAGTTAAGTATTGCCTGTAAGGGGCAAGAGTTATAGAGCATCTCATAAATTAAGACATAATGAAGTAGTATTAACTCTTGTCCATGAGGAGTAACTTATTTTTCGGGAGGTTCTTGGCCCAAGTTTTGTCTTATAGGCAATACTAATAGAGCATCTCATAAATTAAGACATAGTGTGGTAGTGTTAACTCTTGCCTATAGGGAGTAACTTATTATTTGAAAGTTTGTGAGTTAATTAAGTCTTGCCTCTAAGGCAAGAGTTATAGAACATACATAAATCAAGACAAAATATGGTAGTGCCAAATTTTTTTCCATTGAGGTAACTTATTGTTTGAAAGTCCTTGAGCTAAATCTTGCCTCTAAAGCAAGAGTTATAGAATATTTCATTAGTAAAGATACAATGTAGTAGTGTCAACTCTTGCCCATAGGGCGTAACTTATTGTTTACAAGTCCTCGGGCTAAGTCTTGCCTTTAAGGCAAGAGTTATAGATCATCTCATAAACCAAAACACAATATGATAGTGTCAACTCTTGTCCATAGGGCGTAAATTATTGTTTGAAAGTCTTTGTGCTAAGTCTTACTTCTAAGACAATAGTTATAGAACATCTCATAACTAAAAACACAATATGGTAATGTCAACTCTTGTCCATAGGGCGTAACTTATTGTTTGAAAGTCTTTGGGCTAAGTCTTGCCTCTAAGACAAGAGTTATAGAACATCTCATAACGAAAAACACAATATGGTAGTGTAAACTCTTTTTCGTATGGTGTAACTTGTTGTTTGAAAGTTATTGGGCTAAGTCTTGCTTCTAAGATAAGAGTTATAAAATACCTTACAACTAAAAACACAAAGTGATAGTGTCAACTCATTCTCATGGGACGTAAGTTGTTGTTGAAAATTAAAGTCTTTGGGCTAAGTCTTGCCTTTAAATCAAGATTTATAGAACGTCCATATATCAAAACACAATGTAGTAGCATCATCTCTTGCCCATTAAACGTAACTTGTTGATTGTAAGGAATCAAAGAAACGAAAATAAAAGAAAAACAAAAGAAAAAAATAGAAATTGAGAGGAGAAAAGAAAAAAAATAAAACAAAAAAAGATAAAACAAAAAAAAAGGCTGACAAAAATAAACTAAAAAGAGGAAAGAAAAAATAAAAAAGTGAAAAAAATAGAAGTTGAGAATTAAAAAAAATAAAAATTAAGAAAAACATAAAAAAAATGAAAAATGAAAAATTAAAGTAAGATAAAAAAAATAGAAATTGAAAGATAAATAAGCATGAAGAATTATTTTGAAATTATTCAAGAGATAAAAAGAATAATATTTAATTATTCTATATAAAAAAATGTTCATTATAAAAGTTATAAATGTAGTTCACCCCAATAAATACTTTTGAAACGATTTTCTCCAAGTTTTTGCAATTTCTCTAAAATATTTGTAGTCTGGCAGTAGGGGTGTGCATCGGTCGCTTCAGTTCGATTTTATATATTATCGATTCGGTTTATCGATTTTCGATTTTAAATATGCTAAATCAATAAGATATTTTTTATCGATTTTTGGTTTATCAATTTTTAGTACTTAATGATTCAGTTTTTCGATTTAACCGATAAGAAAATACTCATAAAATAGAAATAGTAGTAACTAACATAAAAAAAATTGAATCTTAGTTGCAATCAAACAACCTACATGATGTGTTTTAATTTATAAGAATCTTTAAGTTTGGACTAAATGTTGTTAGGAGAAATTAAGAGTTTGTATAATTGAAATAATAGGTTTGTTAATTTATAAAAATTAAAGAGAAATTAAGAGAAATATATAATAAGTCATATATATATATATATATATATATATATTCTTATTGGGTTATCAGTAATAACCCATTAAACAAAATCGAAGCGAATCAATAACCCAACAAATTTCTTTTATAAAATTATTGAAAAATTATTAACCTAATAACCATAAATTAATAATATTTTTACAATTCGATTTATGGATCGGAAACAGCCTCTTTACTTCTTCGGAGGTAGCGGTATGGACTGCGTACATCTTACCCTCCACAGACCCCCACGCTGTGGGAATACACTGAATTTGTTGTTATTGTTGTTGATGATTTATGGATCGGTTCATTTTTTCACACCCTTATCTGACAGTTAGTTGTCACCCAGTATCTCAGCATCATCTCGTTCTTTCACAATCATCAAGAGCAATCATGCCTTACTTTGACTATAAGAAAACCTCCGCATCCAAACAAAATTACAATTATAATGACTAATATTGGAATTTGGTTAAAGTGAGCAAAATAAAATAAATACACTCTTTGTTCATTTTTAATTGGTCAATCAAAAAGAATTATTTAATTTATTTGTCCAGTTTAAAATATTAAGAAATAATTTATTATTATTTTATTTATTTACTCTCATTATTAAATATTACACATGTTTCAATCATTTAAATAATTATATAATAGAAGTAGTATGATAAAATTATCTTTTAAAAAAATATTAAATTAAAATAAGGATGCACGAGACGATTAGAAAACACCCGACAAATACACAAAAACATGAATATCACAAATGCATCGTGGTTCCTTCTTGTGGACCTAAAGCAGTCAACCCACGTTTGAAACAGTGGGCCGACCCACCGAAACAAGTAAGAAGTGTTGCATGTGTTGCTATTCTTCTGACGCATGAAGATGCATTTCTTCTAGGGAAAATTATCCCCCATAGTATTATTAGATCTAAAATAATAACTTTTAGCAACATTTTTAAATATTTACAGTAATAGCAATTTACTTACAAGTTATAGCAACTTGTTAAAAGAGATATTTTTTTAAGTATATTTTATTAAATCATTTTTTATTATTTAATTTAAAATTAGTTCCTTATTTATAGGATTGTAATCAATACTTTACTTAAATTGTGTTTTGATAATTATGATAAAAAAATTTTACATATTTTTTATTTAAAATATTACACACTCTTACTTATCAGATAAATTTATTGGAAGAAGATAAATCTTTTGGAAGATTACGTAAATCAACTCTTTGTCTCTCTCTATTCTCTAATACTCAACCTCACTTATTTATCCATTATCATACTCAACCTTTCAAAACTTTCTTGAAACTTGTGTCTCCATATAATATTCATATTTTCTTCTTGAAAATACAAGATTGTAAAAAGTGGGCTTCATATTGGGATCTCTTTCAGATTATACTCATCTTTTTATTTGAAAAAATTGAGTTTCATAGTTAACATCATCTTCTATCCGAAAAAATACTCAATTGATATATTTATTTTCTTTATTCTCTGTTGTGAATTATGTCTAAACCAAAATTCGATTTTACTCCTTCGCGTAGAAGTTCTAGAATAATTGAAAATAGTAGCCCCATTCAACTTTCTAGACCTTCATTCGATTTAAGTTGTTTCACTCCTTCTCCTCTATCGAAGTGTAAAAAAAATTATTGAAAGTGGGTCGTGCAATAAGAATCAAAATCAATGTTTGCCCGACAAAATTGAAGTCCCCTTTGTTCATGAACCATCGAAGAAGCTAAGTTTGAATAAAAAGGTTGAGATTCCTCAATATAAGAGGAATTATAAGAGAAAGAATTTGGATAGTGAACAAGCGTCGGACTTCGATTTTGAAGATGAGATTCCATTATTCAAATCCAAAAAATCCAAGTGTGGAGGAGAAACACCTTCTCGACTAACAAGAACTAGGGCTAAAGTAAAGAATGCAAAGAATGTGTCCAACAAGAATTCTCAAAAAGTTTGCAAGGTATGATTTTTATTTTGTATAAGTTTTTTAAAAATAAATTGTATGAAGTGTTTTATTAAAACTATAGTATTTTTGATATTATAATCCAGATTGTTGTTTTTTTTAAAAGGCCATATGATTTTCATATTATTTTTACATATTATTTATACAATTTTTGTTTCATAATAATACTTATTCTTGTGTGTGTAAAAAATGTTTGATTGTTTCTTTATTTAGTTCAAAATTTGTATAAATTATTTATACAAATTTTATATTTTTTTAATTTGAGTGTGTTTTCAAAAGATTTGAAGATTTTCTTGATAATATATATTTCCTTGATACATTATGTTTTTACTTAAAAATATATGTTTGTTGTACGAACCAACAGATCGTCTTACAACAATCAAAGGCCAACTATTGTTGTATTTTTACGTTCTTATTTTTGTATTTGTAAATGTATGTAGTAGCAAAAAACATACAGTCATTGGGCATCGTACATCAAGGTTGATGTTTTCGATGATCTTATGTTAAGATGGAAAAAGGAGCACTTTGAAAGATTTGAAAATTCTCCATTCGGACACTTTTTGAAGATGCAACAGCTTAAAGTCCAGCCCCAACTTCTTCGGAATTTGTTGCAAGCTGAGACGGAGAATAACAGAGATGATTTGTTCATCTTTAGGTTGAATGGAACTTTGTTGCATTTTGGTAAGAGGGAATTTTGTGTTGTAACTGGTTTAAGGTTTGACAAAAAAATAATTTTTATTTAGATTTCAAAGCTCTGAACAAGCTTATGTCTAAGTATTATTCTGGTATTGAAAAGGTGAAGAGAAGTGATTTCTATACTGATTTTGTTGTGACTGTGAATTTTTTTAAGGAAGATGATCTGTATGAACTTGGTATGGTTTATTTCATAATCAGGTTCTTGGTTCTTGACTTGCCAAGAAATTACATACCAAAATTATATTTTGATCTAGTTGAATCTGGTGAGTACTTGAATTGTGATTGGGGCAATGAGTTCTTTAGAATGTTATATAAATCTAATAGTCATGATTTGAAGATCAATCCCTCATCATTTACCTTTGGTGGATTTCATTTGGCTCTTCAAATATAGTTTTATGAATGTTGTTTGAACATGGACATAGTTGTTGCTATTCGAAGTGAATCAATTATGAGTCCTCGAATTCTAAATTAGAGGTCATTGGAGGATCACATTTTTAATGAGTATTTGAAGACAACAATGTTTAAGCATTATAGCAACGAGGTAATCTCAACTACATTTCTATATATTAGCTTTAATTCTAAATCAATATCTATTTCATTCTCATTTTGTGCTTGTTATCTTTTTAAACTAATTCATTTTTTTTATACTAGTATCAATTCAAAGATATTATTTTTACCGATGAGGAAATGGTAAAGTACAATCTTCTTACAATACATCAAGACAGTTTCGTTCAACAAGAGCAAAACAACTTTGTTCATCCAGATGTCAATGGTGAAAAAAATTCGTCATCAAATGTGATAGGCAAATGTAAACTATAAATATTCTTGTAACTTATTCAATTAATATTTTTAAATTTTGATTATGAATTTACTAACTATGTATTCAATATATATGTCCCAGACCTCACGATGTGGGAATACACTGATTTGTTGTTGTTGTATTCTATATATATGTCATGTATGTTCTAGGTTCAAGCTGAAATGCTGAAATTTCAGAAAAAGGTGTGTGTGTTTTTTGTATTATATATTTATATGATTATGTATGTACAGATCATACTCATGTTGTTTTTAAATTTATATGTTTATGTATGTACAGGTTCTTGATGAAATGTCTAATAATTAGAAAAAGGTCAGTAATAAAATTTAATTAGTTTAATTGAATTAATGATTTTTACCTTATACAAAATATATTATTTTACATGAAACTATTACATGCATTATTGTGTTATGAGTAGGTTGATAAGCAGTTTGCGGAGGTAAAACAATATGTTGATGAGTCTGTCAAGACTATTTTGAATGAATTAAGGTCTGCAGGAACCAAGTCTAATGAATTCAATGAAGATCGGGTATGCACATGTAAAAAAATTTACAGTTTCATTTGGATTTATTTTCAAAAGTTAATTTTATTTTTTATGATTATTAGAAGAATGATTCACGGTCTATGAATGATTTATTGCAAACACCACATGGAAGCAAGACATGTGAAGAAATTCCTAATGAACCTATCAACGTGAAGGATAAATTTTCTCGTGATATGACTTCTGAAAAGGATGGTAATATTACATTAACTTGATATCAATTAGTTAATCATTAATACATAAAATTCTATTTTATAAATGAAACAAACTTATCTTTACATGAATTTTTTGAATGTATTTCTATGTATAGTGTGTGGTGACATTATTGGTGCAAAATCAAGCGACAATCTTTCTTCATTGAAAAATTTGTCATTTTTTACTGAGTCTCAGTTGATCGCACCAGAACCTACATTTAGGATGCTTGAAACACCGAAATCTGAATCTCAAACTTTATCACCGATCATCTTTGATAAATCTCCAGTGATAATGCACCAATATTATGTTTCTTGCCATGAAAAATCCATCATTTACTTCAACAAAAACCATCCATTTGAAGACTATGTTGGAATTGAGGTTTCAGATATATTGGTTGACCAATTTACAGATTGGTTTTATGCGAAGAAAGTGCGTGAAAGATAACGATTTATTCTTTTACCTTAATGTACTTATTCATTCATTCAAGAGTTTAGTATATAACATCATATATAAATAATATATTTTATTAAATAATCATAGGGATACAAAAAACAATGCTGAAGATGTCATCATAAATTCTGAATTTGAGCTCGGTAGATTGAAAATTAATAAGAAGGGTTGATTTCTTATAATGATTCACACTTATCGTCCATGGAATGATGAGGTATGTTTCAAATGTAATTTAATACAAACTCCATCTAGTATATATTGTGTATGTGTATGGCTAACATTTGGATTAAAAAATTAGATTTGAAGTTAATTTCTTAAATATCATAAAAAGGAATTGTATAATTATCTTAATGTTATGTGAGTGTCATTATAAAAGTGTATGTCTGTTTGTGTATGACATGATATATGGAACAAAAATTAATTTTGAAGGCATTTTTTGCATTTTCAGTCATAGTTTGCGTATGTCTGTTTGTGTATTTAGAAAAATTATGTATGAAGTTTTGAGTGAAAAAAAGCATACAAAGTTATAGCATCTGTGTAGACATCATTTGTTGGATATACTCAGCTAGCAGTGGTCCTTAGCTTAGTGTCTGCATCTGTGATTTTTAAAAGAAGTTGGAAACTATTTTAAGGCAGCGTACTCTCTCATGCTAGTCTCTTAAACCCCTGCAAGTTCATATATTTTAAGTCATTGTACTCTCTCAGGTGTATTAAGGCATCTATGTGTTTTAAAAGAAGTTGAAACTATTTAGAGAAATCAGTAAAATTAGATATTGCACCTAATGTTTTTCATGGTTTAGGATTGGTCTGTATTGTTCAAATTATGTTGTGAGTTCACAAGTATAATTGTATCAAATTATCACGATGGTTGGTTTAAGGTATTACTTGAACCTTCGACCATGCTCATGATGAACCAAGTCAATGTGATTGGAAAGAATCGTGAATTACTCCATACTTTGTAATGAAAGATGTCTTCCTCCTTGAAATACATCTTACTAGAAGTTTTATTTTTTATGTATATTGTGTATGTGTGTATGTATGCTTGTCATTGTAGATCCATAAATGTAGCATTTCAGTTCAGTTCTGTATGTGTATTGTGTCTGTGTCTGTTTCTGTTTGTGTATTTTTTGTATGTGTGTGAGTGTAGACCCATAAATCTATCCTATGAATGATACCTATATTCATTCACAAAACTTTGATTGTATGTGCATGCACTTTTTAACTGTTGTGTAATTATTTGTAACAAGTATGTATTCTTTAAAATGAATTTCTGCTCATCACTATTATGTCCCTCTTTAAAATAACATGTAGATGTTATCATGTACTATTTGCGAAAAAAGCAAAGTATAGTACGATGAAGCCGATAACATATATCACATCTGATGTTTGGTTCATTAAGTAGGTTTGTGCAATTGAGCAACAGTGGTAGAGTGCGAAGAAGGATATGAGATACATTTCTCCTAAACACTATGTTGGTCAGTATATTAGGGGGTTTAAGATGCTTGCTAATGTATCTTGGGATACTGTGGACAACATCATTATTTAAGTTAATGTTAGAAAATCATTCCATGGGATTATGATTTTGTTTCGCATTAGACACATGTGTCTATATGTGTATGATTTATTTATTGGAGGTGTTGTGAACACTAAGAATGTTCTTCGACATGTCCAATCACTTGCTACCATCATACCGTTATTTTTGTTTGCCACTGACTTCTATGGTAAACGAACTGATATTTGTTGGGATAGAGAGCTTGCTTACATTGACAAGTTCATGATCGATCCACTTAAGTATGTTATTGTAAGGAACATTCCTCAGCAAGCTCCACAGTCTAAGTACGTATATTTATATTATTTGGATTACAATTTTATTATTGTTTATAGTAATGTACTAAACTTTTTATTATTATTATTTTTACATTGATTGTGGTATGTATGCGTGTGCATTTGCATAGTTTATCAGTTATGGATTGTTTGATATTTCAACCAACATATTTAATGCTACCAACCATCGTATGAGATATGGTATGTTACTTTGGGATTATGCTAGGAAACAGAAAAATAATGGTGCTATAAGCGAAAGTGAGGTGACTAGCAATGTTACAAGCAGACTAGGTGGTCCGAAGATATTGAGAGACGTTGTTAGTCCAGATGTCACTAAAAAAATCAAAAATAGATAGGCATTTGATATTGAGAGACGAACAAAGTTTAGTTTTGATTTTTATGTATGATGTTTTGGTACTTTACTTTTAACAGTAATTTCGTATTCGAACTCGTTGTATGAAATCGATATTATTTTATTTTATTTCTTCATACATGATTTCATCATACATCAATTTCATTTTGTTTTGATTTTTATGTATGATGTTTTGGTACTTTTAACAGTTATTTCGTATTTGAACTCGCTGAATGAAAATGATATCATTTTATTATATTTCATCATACGGGATTTTTGCTAATACACATATACATGAATCTTTTAGTTCTTAACTATTTTTGATGATCTTTACTGTTATCTGAATTACCATTGTTGGTATTGAATATTTTTTTTTGTTTTTAAGCACTGCATTTATACAATTATATAATGTTAGTATAGTTTTACAATGATTTGAATTTTTTATGCTCTTTACTGTTGTACTTATAATAGTTGGTATAAAAAAAAATTCTTCTCGTTTTTTAGCACTACATTTGTACACTTATATAATGTTATGATACTTTAACACTTCTTTTGTATTTCACCTCGTTCAACATATTTGATATCAACTCGTTTCATTTTTTTTATTCATAACATATATATGTTTATAAAACACCAATATAAAGTTGAAAATGAGCACAAAAATATTATACGTAAAGATAAGTTGCATTATTTATTAAAAATATTCAAAAAAATATAAAAAAATCATACTTGAAAAATACTTTAAAAAAAAAACTTATTAAACGGGAGGAGCATGTTTATTGCATGTTTTCCTGTTGTGTCCTTCTCTATGGCAATTACTACATGTAACCTTGGCTCTTTTGCACTTATCTTCATTTAGGATTTTCCATCTCTCATAACATGGACGTACGGATGGTCTTTTAGAATCAGGCGGTAATACAATTTCATCCAAGACTTCTTGAGGTATATTCCATGTACTCTCACAAGAAAAAGGCTCAACTGGTATTGCATAAGCATCCTTAAAATTTTTATTGTTGTAGTATGCAGAGTAACAATCTTCTCCATATTGGTTACGGTATGTAATAACCGCCATTGCACGTGAGTAAGGTATCTCATCTAATTGAAATCGACCACAACTATATTTTCTACTTCCCAGGCATACAACAAACCTTTTAACTCCAGTGGTAATGGTATGCAAAAATTCATTTGAAGCTCTTACCTACAATGAATGTTATTGGTTAGTGCATGTTTGCAGTTCAAAATATTATTAGTAAAATAAAATAAACAAATCAAAGAATAACAAAGTCTTTTAAGAAATTTATTCAAGATTGTAATATAATTAAATTAAAAACATACCGTCATATTATGTGATTCTTGCTTGTTATCATTGAGAATATCATTGTATCTTTTTGTTAGCACTGTCAATGTATTTTTTCCTTCCTTGTTATGTTTTCCATTTCACGATTCAACAGTTAACCTCATGAAATCCAACACAGAAACAACAGGTAACCTTCTGGCTTTCCTGTATGTATTGTTTATGGATTCAGCAATATTTGATGTTAGAGTCCAAGTACGTTTTATCGTAGAATGAACCCTTGCCCATTTATGATAGCCAATTTCGTACAAATATACCCTCACTCTTCTATCAATTTGGTCGACTCTCCCCATTAACTCTTTAAATTTTTGAAGTGTATATGCCTTTGCCAATACAAAAAACAACTTATGTAGTTCATCAACTTTCTTACGAAAATTCGTCTTAATATTCCTCCATAGATGCCAAATACAAGCATGGTGCGACAGATTCGGATAGACTGTTGATGTTGCTTTCCATATGTTGTCATTTTTGTCTGACATGATATACATGTCATTTCTTTCTACAAAAGCTTCTCTAAATTTCTCGAAAATCATGTCCAAGATGCTATATTTTCATAATCAACCAATGCATAAGCAAAGGGTAATATATGACCTGCATACACAATCATTAGCAACATCTGTATTAGTTGAATTTATTTCAAATTGTAAAACCATTCATAATATTATTAACATACCAATTTCATAATATAAAAAAATTAACACACTATTTCTAAAAAAATAAATTATTCCTGAAAATTAATAAGTAAAATAGTACTTTTTTACCTCCTGGATTCAATGTGCTTGCAATTAGAATTATCCCACCATAAAGCGATTTTAGCCCAGCACCATCAACAACAACTATAGGTCTGCAATACTCCCATCCACGTATTGAAGCATCCAACGCAACAAAAGCATACAAGAAATAATTTTCTTCTATTTTTTTCCAACTAATAACTGATTCAGGATATTGTTTTTCCAAAATGTACAAATAACCTAGAAGTTTTTGATATGATTCGATTGGATCACCACGCAACATATTAACTACTAGTTTCTTTGCACGCCACGCTTGAGTATAGTTTAAGGACACACCATATTATCTCAATATATTGGCGGCAACATCATTTGGCGTGTATATTCTATTAGTGTTTATCAAATTAGGCAACACCAAACCAGCAATAACCTTTTTCATTTCTTGGCGTCTTGTATAAATTTGATCTCGTGCCAAACATGTATGTATTTCACAGTACTTCCTTATTTTGAAAACCTTTGTATTATTTGTACTTGAAGCTCTTAGAAACCATGTACATTCTTCCACATGACAAACTAGGTAGTAGCTATTTAAGATGTTTAAAATCAAACAAAAAATATTGAACATACAAATAAAATACCAAAGAAATATACTCTTTTCATAAATTAAGTTGTAAGCTGGAATAGTTCGTACCTCTTTGCATTAGACCTCTCAGTTCTAAATATAAACTGATGTAAGAAAGCGTGCAAATCCATAACTTGTGAAAGTGTTTCTTTAGCGATGTAACTCTGATTTACTTCAATTACCGGATTGGTAACTTCTTCGATTATTTTAACTCTATCTTCATCCATAATTTCATCATCTGGAGTTAATCCAATCAATCGAACTGAATTTCTAGAGTACAAATTATGTTGATCTAGATTTGATTCGATATTCATGTTCTTACCAACACAAATACTAGACTGTTCAGAATTTTTCTTAACAACCATTGACATATAAGTTGTTGTCACATACAATGGATAACTAGCAAAAAAATCTGCAGTACTTCTTTTCTGATCTAGAAACACCATTACTCCAGTGTCATTATGTATGAGTATCGATGGACATCTATCATTTATTAAAAACTTAATTTCAATTTTTGTAGAATTAATGTCAATCTTCAATTGTTTTGTTATTGCAGGAACCAATCCTTTATACTTTGTATCTGCGGCATACATTATCTCATCTACAGCAAAGTCTCTAGATCTACCTATAAGCACAATACAAATTTCATTATTAATAATCAATTGACATATTTTCAACAACACTTTCATAATTTAACATTCCAAATAAATAAATACACAATCTTCCTTATGTTATTGGATACAATTTCAGTAATTTATATGTTTCAAAATTTATAATTTACAACAAAATGCTTTCATACATTCAACATATTCAACAAAAACACCAAATGCTTCATACGATATCATAACAATTTTGAAAGCACAATCTTATTTCTGAAACATGAGCAACATAACCAATCATAACAAAACTATTTAGATAAAACTTTAAGAACAACATCATACCATCAATATTTTAAAAAAAAAATCTCAAACCACTATCTGTAACTGCATAAAAGATTCACAATTACTCTTTTACAAAGTTCATAGATTACAACAACATACTATCATACATTCAACATGTATATACAAAAAAATAACACCAACCAATTACAACAATTAACCGACGCCAATCAGATTGTTAACATTCAGTGAATGAATAAAAATAATATTCAAAGCATCAACCAACTGCACTATACGACATCACAATCAGATTGAAACCGCAATCTTATTTCTGCAAAACGAGCAACACAACTGATCATAATAAACTATTGGATCAAATAACCATAACAATTAACATACCGTTAACATTCCATCTTTCTCCATACATAACAAGAAGCGAATGTACCCTTTCGTCGTCCATTAATTTGATCACTTCCAAACATAAAACTGGAGTTGTTTAACAAGAAAAAATGAAAAATTAAAAGAAACTGAAATTCCAAATTTTGAGAAGAGAATCCGTTGAATTATACGTTTAAGATCTTTATTAATTATATAGAAATCGTTTCATGAGATATTTAAGGTGATGTAGATATCTGACAATAACTGACATCCTTTTTTTGCGGTAGAAGAATATTTTTTTTCCACATATATAATTGATATTTTTTTATTTATTAAAAGGGAATTTTTTTTTTTAATATTTTTTTTATAAGATTTGCTATAACTTGATAAAAAGAAAGTTTTGTTATAAGTTGTGATTCCTATCTAAGGAATGCTATATGCGTTTTTTTCCCTTTCTTCTATTCCAATTTGGACAAAAAAGTTGGTACTCCAATCTATTTTCTAACATATAGTAGGTTTTATTTGTTACATTTTGTGTCACGGAATTAATTTTTTTATTAATTGCTTGAGACCCAAGTGAAAAAGACACTGCATGGCTATTTTTAAAATAAATAGTTTAAAGTTAATATTTTATTAAAAAATAGTCAGTTTGCTATTTTATTTTTACATTATAGTCATTTTTAATTTGGATTATTTTGGTCCATATAGTTTAGATATAGTTTATATACCATAATGATAGAATCTATATACGATACTGATACCGTTTTCAATTTAGGCCATTTGGCCTTTTTCTAAAACTATTTCAGTTTTTTTTTTCTACAAAGTTTTAAACTGAAAAATGTTTTGCTTCTTTTTTTAAATAGTAATTATATAAAAATGATATAATTATTATACAGAATATGTATCTATATAAGATATATGTATACAAAATGTAATACATACATACATATATATAATGTATAGAAAGTGTATAAATATTAAATAATTGTTGTATAAAATGTGGAAAAAAAAACTATATAATTATTATATAAATTGTGTATCGAAACTATATAATTTTAGTATATAATATTTATATATATAAAATATGTATAAAAACTGTATAGAATATATATAGAAACTATATAGAATAAACCAACAAATTAAAATTATTAAAAAATATAATTAAAATTTCATGATCATTCTCATGAAATTAATTTCGACCGAGGAATCATTTATGTCCATTTTCCGAGACCCAATTCAATTCTAACCATGTCCTTTTCCCGAGACCCAATTCAATTCTCACTTTTAAAGATCATTTTTTAGGTATTGAGTAATTGGTATTCATAAAACAACCCATGTCAGTGTAGGGTTAGAGAAACACGTGCTTAAATATAAGTGTTGCATGATTCGATTTGAGTAGGTTTTGTTCTAAAATGGAAAGGGTATAATATACCTCTCGTAATATTTTGATACAAATATCTATTTATTGTGAATGAAAAGGATATAAATATATCCTTACCATTAATAGCGAAATACGTGTCACCATCATATTCATTTATTCATTTTTAATTTATTTTATTCTTAAATAATTAAATACATCCTGAATTATAACTTATACCCGGTCCTAATAAATTCGACCCGACCGGCCTGATAGAGATTTAAGAGACACATCGGGTTTTTATTCGGCTTTTTTCATTCTCACACTCCCTCTCTCTCACTAACCCAAAAAAAAAATTAACGAAATAATCCCCATTCTTGGTTAAACTTTCACAAATACGAATACTCCTTTAGTCTTTTTCCTCCTTCGATTTTTCTCAAAAAAAATCAGAAAATCAGAAATCAAAATTCACATGTTCCGTTACCAATTTCCTTTGATTGACGAAAATGGTAAGCCTAAGTTTTAGGATTTTGATGATGATGTCCATGCATGAGAAAGAAGGAATTTAGAGAGAGAAATATAGGAGGAGGACTACTATTAACAGAGAGTGACGAAACAGGATTTTGGGAAGGACTTTCTGTATTAAGTAATATACACACATACGGATACTCGACGCTGCTGTGTTGTCAAAAATGCCTTTTTCTGTTCAACTCTTTTTCTTAACTTTGCTTGTCTGAGATGGATTTTGTAATAATTAAAAAGTTTTAACCAAGAATGAGGATAATTTAGTTAGTTTTTTTTAGGGTTTGTGAGAGAGCGGAAGTGTGAGAATGAAAGAACGTGCGAATAGAGACCCGTTATGTCTCTTGAATTCTCTATCAAATTGGGTCGGATCGGATTTATTAGGACCGGTATCGGTTATAATTTAAGGTGGATTTAATTATTTGGGGATAAAATAAATTAAAAAGGGCAAATGAATGCGATGGTGAGACGTGTCTCGCCGCTAGTGATAAGAGTATATATTTGTGCCTTTTCATTAATGGTAAGAGTATATTTGTGTCTTTTCATTAATGGTAAAAGTATATTTACATCCAAAATATGACGAAGGTATATTTATACCATTTATTAAAGTTTGAAGGTATATTTGTACCTTTTCCGACTCAAATTGATTAAATTAGTTTAGTTATTTTTTCAAATGTTATTCAGTTTTTCATTGATTCAGTTTTTATTGATTTTTTCTTTTGATTTAAATAAAAAATGTTTTTCTTTATCGAATTTTCAGGTAATTCGATTTTTTGTCATTTTTAATATATATATATATATATAATCTATATCTATAATATATTAAAAGTGTGAAGGATCTTAGAAATATTGTTTGGACTTTTAGCCCTTCATTAAAAGTCTTTGTTTTAGATAAAATTATTTTTTCACTATTTTTTCCTAATATTAAGAGTTGAAAATTAATTAAATGTATTTATGACAAAACATTTCCTTATTAGAAGTCATCAAAATTTCACTAATTTTTTCTAATTTAAGATTTGAAATTAATTAAATATATTTATGGCAAAAACATTTTCCTATTAGAAGTCATCAAAATTAATGACAACTAACACTTTTTTCATTAATTTAAGATTTCTAAATCAACTAAATTTGATATATATATATATATATATATATATATGTGTGTGTGTGTGTGTGTGTGTATATATATGTATGTATGTATATATATGTATGTATATATATCACAAGGGAGATTGACTACATTCTATCATAATACTATCAGATCAATTATTATTTGATAAAACATATATGTCTAATAGAGTTATATATGTAACTTTCTCCAAAAAATTATATGCATTTCTAAGAATATAGCCATTTTCATGCAGTAACATAAAAAAATTCATACAATAAATTTATTATGTGCAAAAGAATTAAAAATCTAGATGTGTTATACCCAAAGACGGCTCAAGCATTTTGGTGTCCTAAGGCGAAAGTTAAATGATAGACCTTAAACTCAACAACAATAAAAACTATACACGTTTTTATCTGAAATCTATTTTTTTTTGCTTTTTGAGAAGCAAAATTATTAATAATTCTTTTATAATCAATTTCTTCTAATAATTTTTTTTTCAAGTGATAATATTGTCAATCCACTTAAATTATCGACTCTTCCTTTTTTGAAAATAAATTTTGAATAATCGGATTCATATTTTCTAGTTGACAATATAAAAAGTTATACACCAACAACATATACAGTATATTCCCACAATGTAAAAAGTTATAATGATACGAAAATTTCCTATTTTTAAGTTTTTTTTCATTTAATTCTATTTTTTAGTTGTCTACCACCTTTTCAATTGAGGAGACTTCTTCCTAAAAGAAAATTCTTTTTAAAGTAATTCTTTTTTACACTATCATATAATAAGTGCTAGAAAATGAGGCCTTCCGCAATTGGAGGCCTTAGACAAATGCCTATTTTTATGGAAAAAATACATAAAGTAACATATTTAAGTATTAAATTACAAAAAATAGCAACACTTTTATCAAATTACATTTTGTAGCATATGTATTTGTATGTATTTGTATTTTGTAGCAACAGTTTGCAAAAATACAAAATACATATCGATCATAAGGGCAGTAAAAATCATATGTATTTGTATTTTTGTAGCAACAGTTTGCAAAAATATAAAATATAACTTGTTATATTATGTAATTATGAAACTGTTGCTATGAAACTCATAATTAAAGGGATAAGTATGTTATTTTTTAATTTTGTCCTTTTATTGCCTTACCAGCCGGCCCTGGTTATACCAAGATATTTTGACAATAATTGAACTAAGTAGTAGTAAATAACTAAATGTATCAAAGACAAATTATTTTGAACATTGAATAATTTTTTAAATTATCTAAATAAAAAATACAAATCAAACTAGAAAGTAAAGGAAAACACATTATGAATCAAGATTCAAGAGTGCAGAAAAGATTAGATATGTAGCGTAAAATTGTATAACTTTTATATATATGTGCAATTGCATGTAATTTTAGATAGATATTTATATTGTCGATTGGGTTTGGTTATCTCGACTATCTTTTGCTTAAAGTCAAATGCAGATCTATCTTTATCAATTTTTAAAGTTAAAAATTAAAATTAAATCAAATCAAATCAAATATAGATTTCTTTTTCTTCCATTTAAATATTCGCCTTTTCTATTTTCAATGAACATCCCTAACTATATGCATGTCTAGTAAAAATTCTAAATTTACCGCATAATAGCATCTTATCCTAAAACTAAATGATTTTGACCAAACAAATTTTGCCATGTCGGTGAAATTCAAAAAAATTCTTCAAAGGTATCAGGAAGAATTTGGAATAGAACAATATCAATTACTTTATCATAGAATTAACTATATTAACAATAGGAAAGCGAACTTAAAACATTATTTAAGAATTTGGATGCATGGCCGGTACTTTAATGTAGTTTATGTAATATATTCTTTTGGCAAAACCCATACGCAGCCCCTTAAGTATGCATCATTTTTCACTTAGACACCTCAAGTGGACATTGTTTCATTTTGGCACCTCAAGCGGCCTTTAAGTGTGTCACTTTGACACGTTTTGCTGAATCAACAAAATAATTTTAGTGCGTGAAACACACTCTTCGCTGAGGTGAAAAGTGACGAATAAAATGCGGACGCGTGTCATTTTTATCCAAATAATTTATAAATAATTAATTTTAAATAAAAAATACCCAAATAATTTATAAATAATTAATTTAAATAAAAAATACCCCCTCCCCCTAACCTACCCACCCCACCAACCTTCTTCTTCAAACACCCCACCCACCCACCCGCCACCCCTACCCCACCAGTCTTCTTCTTAAAACACCCCACCCACCCTTCACCCCGCACCCCATGCACCCCGCTAATATTTCTTCAAACGCCCCACTCACCCCGCCACTCTTCTTCCCCTCTTTATCTTCTTCAAAGACACCACACCCCCTCCCCACCCCCGCACCCCAGTCATCTTTAATTTTTTTCATCGATTTTGCTTTGATTTTTAATTTTTCTTCACTGATTTTAGTTGATCTTTAAATTTTCTTCATGAATTTAGCTTCATTTTTTTTCAGATTTGCTTCATCTATTTTGCTTCAATTTTTAGTTTTTTTAATTGATTTTGTTTGATTTATTTTTTCTTCTCGGATTTAGCTTTATTTTTAAATTTCTTTCATCAATTTTGTTTCGATTTTTAATTTTTCTTCACTGATTTTTCTTGGTTTTTATGCTTTGATTTTAATTTTTTTTATTGATTTTGTTTAAATTTAATTTTTCTTCACTGATTTAGCTAATTTTTCTTCATCGATTTTGTTTGATTTTTAGTTTTTCTTCATTGATGTTGCTTATTTTTTTTTTTCTTCATCGATTTTGCCCTTAATGATTAAAAAACAGTGCTTATTATTTAATTTTTACGAACCTTTAAATGCGTATATAAATTTCCCTAAATAATTCTTATCATTAAATAAATTAAGATTGATAAAAATAACGGATAAAAATGTGAAAGAAGTATAAATTAATGGGCGTTGATTTAATATATTGTGTTTGGCAAGACAAACTCCTAAATATGTATCTAATTTTTAATCTATCCCAATAATTTTCTCCATTAAATAAGCTTAAAATTGACAAAAATGATGGATAAAAATAAGAAAAAAAGGTATAAATTAATGAAAATGAGTTAATATATTGTTGGTGGGCCAAATTGGGCACCACATCAGCCAAAAAATGGCTTTCACGCGCCTTCATGGAGGTGCAATACATGCACCTGGCCAACTCAGCAAAAGGTGTCAAAATGACACACTTTATGGCTACTTAAGGTGCCAAAATGGAATAATGTCCACTTGAGGTGCCTAAGTGAAAAATGACGCGTACTTAAGGGGGCTGCGTATGGATTTTGCCTATTCTTTTTAAACTTGGTTTTGGTTATTTTAATGTGAAACTAAATAGTGGATGAACATTGAAACAAGTAGTGGGTGAACATTACTTTACTATTATTAATGGAAAAATGGCCCACTGGATCCCTGTACTATGTCGGTTTTGTAAGTTGGATACTTCTACTTACATGTTTGTCATTTAGACCTCTGAACCCACTAAAAAACAACATTTTAAACACTTTTTTGGTGAGTGTAACAGACTCTCGCCACGTCAGCTTCCACATCATTTTAAATACTATATTAAATTCCACATCATTTTAAAAATACCACATAAAAATTATAAAAAATAAAAAAATTAAATTAAATTTTTTTAAAAAATAATAGTGGCTGATCTTCTTCGTCTTCTCTCTCCTCCATCTCTCCACTCTCTCTTCTCCATTACCAACAGAACCAAATTTCACAATTCAATCAATTTCCACAAACACAATTGTACCAAGAAAGCATAAAAACACAATCAGCTACAAAATTAAAAAAATTGAGTTATTTATAGTGACTCATATCTCACTTCCTTCAACCAATAATCCCTCTTTTTTTTTCATTTCTATTTATATTTTTCGTATCAATTTTTTGGTGTGTGTATATTATTATTGTTGTGTATTATAGTTACTGTGGGTAATTGGGGGGTTGTTCGCTCCTTTATGGCGAATTAGTATTCATGGAGGTAGAGGAAAATCAAAGGAGATGGGTGGTGGGTCTGGTGTTTACAATTGTTCATAGTAGAAATTATAGTGGAGTGTTAGTAGTGTGTTAATGAATATGGGTGTTACAGGGGTGATTTAATGGAGGAATTTACCTAGGTTTGTGTGTTGTATGTGGGATTTTCAAGATTGGAGCAAAATCCTTCCAAATGGAGGTTCAAGATCACCTCCATGGTGTTGCTCGTCAATGGTGTTTTTTTTTTTTTTTGTCTTTGTTGCTTAGTTATATATATATATATATGTAAGAGTGAAAAAAGATACAATCTTTGATAACCCTTTTTGCTTAATTCATGCCCAAAATTTTCAATCTAAAGTAAGAAAATGGAAAATTTAGACACCCTTTTGATCAATTTGGACGAGATAGTGGTGGACGAGATAGTGGTGGACGGAAACGGTGGTGGTGGACGGGGACGACTGACCACCATGTGTGGAAGTGGAAGAGACAGGGGGGGGGGGTTGTAGGGGAGAAGGCTGACTGCCCTCCTTTCTTTTTTTTTTTTAAAAAATTAATATTACTTTTAAAAAAAAATTAAATTATTTTAATATAAAATTGATAAAAAAAATGACCCCCACTCGCACCCCAGGCGAGTGATAACACTCTCTTGTCCTAGTTAGCATTTTAATGCCACATAGACAAAGTCAATGGTTAAAGGGTTTAAAATATAGTTTTTTAATTGGTTCAGGGGTCCAGATGACAAACATGTAAGTAGAAGTGTCCAACTTACAAAACCAACCTAGTACAGGGGTCCACTGAGTCATTTTGCCATTATTAATAAGTGTGAAGAAGTAGAGAGCTCTTCGTCAACCTGTTTGCTTCTTCACCTGTTTTTACTGATTCGTGATTTTACTATATTATCCCTAATTAATTATTTTAAGTCGTTTATATATAAAAAAAATTAATAATATTTAATAAAAAATATAAAATAGATATTTATTACATATCTGTTTCAGCTGCTTCAATCGTAATTTTATTATATCACCTCTAATTAATTATTATAAGTTATCTAGATGTTAAAAAATTAATAATATTTAATAAATAATAAAATAGATATAATTCTTGATGTTTTAAATTAATAGAACATTTTATATGAGATTCCTTTAAAAAAAATTACTAGTATTTTTGCTCCATGATTTTACTATATTACCCTAATTGATTATTGTAAGTCATTTACATATAAAAATTTTTAATAATATTTAATGAAAAAAGAAAAAATAGACATTTATGACATGTCTTTTTCAGCTGCTTCAACTGTAATTTTATTATATCACCCCTAATTATTTATTATAAGTCATTTAGGTATTAAAAAATTAATAATATTTAATAAAAAATAAAATTGACATAATATGATATAGTTCTTAATGTTTTAAATTAACATGAAATCTTATATAAGACTCATTAAAAAAAATTCCACAAATATTTTTTATAGTAATTTTGCTATATCACTTAATAGTAGTAATTATAAGTCATTTAGGACATATCCGCTTCGCTAATTCAATCATAAAATTTGGGTGACTCTCGAAATTACACCAGTGCCACTTAAATTGGAATAGAATAAAAAGTATTATAAATCATAATATTTAAAAGCTTAAATTATTTTAAGAATATAATTGACTATCAATGCCACAAATTTTTTACAACGAGAGTAATATATATTATTTAAAAATTACATAAAAAATATTATAAATTACAATAACTAACAATTTAAAATATCTAAAAACATATTAAGAATATTATTGATTATCTAAATTATATTTGTCACATAAATTCAGGGATAGTTTTGGCATTTTATAGTTTGCATGTTTTAATGTTTTAATTTAGCAAATTGTTGATCCAAATGATGTTTTCGAATTTAACGTGTTTTGAAAATTTAGTACTTTGTTTATTTTTATTTATTTATTTTATTTTTGTAAAATATTATATATTTAAAAATTATGCAAAAAAATAGTTATAAGTCATAACTATTAACATCTTATAACATTTTAAAAAATATAGTAAAAAATAAGATTGACTTTTGAAATTCTAATAGTGTCAAATAAGTTGCGATAAAGCAAATAACATAAATTATTTGAATTTTCATTAAAATATACTATAACTCACAACGATTAACAATTTAAAATATTTTAAAAATATATTAGTAAAAATTTGATTGAATCTCTAAATTCTAAAATTGAGACAAAGCGAGTAACATAAATTGTTTGATAATTATGTAAAAGGTACTATAATTACAATGATTAACAACTTAAATTATTTAAAAATTTATATTAATAAAAATTTGATTGACACTCTAAATATTATTTGTGCTACATAAATTGAAATAATGCAAATAACATATGTTGGACATGTGCTGGCACGGGCGAAAGTATCTAGGTAGAAACAAGATGAATCACGTGCATAGTATCTTTAATTACTACTAATTTAATGCATGGGAATGAGAAATTTTTATGATTCTTACAATCAATAAAAAAAAAGGGACATCTTTACATAAATAATTAAGATGAATGATGAAAATAGAATGAAGAAATAATTATGAGCTTTTTTTTTAGGAAGATTAATTTTTTCATAATTAAGTTAAAATTCATAAGTTAGAGTGACCAACTAACGATTTTTACTAATTTTGAATACTTATAAAAATTAATACTAAGCTTATAAGTATTTTGTTGAAAATGTTTATCACATGCGTATATAATTCAAAACATATCTTTGATCTAATTTGATCCGCTTATAATAAATTTGATCTGACACTTTCGTTATAAATATTTTTCGTTTACTAACTGGTGAAGGTGGGTGATGATTTAATTTTACCATTATACTGCTAATTGATGACCCCTTAGAGAGTGCTAAAATTATAGTTAGATAAGAGAAACAAATAATAATAATAATAATAATAATAATAATAATAATAATAATAATAATAATAATAATAATAATAATAATATTAAATGTTAATGATTGAGAACTATGACGGATTCAAGCTTCAATGTGTGGATCCCACTTCTATTACACCTCATTTTCAGTCAGATTCTTCTATCCTCTATAGATGAACGCAATGCACTATATTACTCTCTAATATTTCATTCTCATTGTTGTAGCATTTTATATGTATTATATCATTAATTTATTAATTAAATCACATCTCACTTCTGTTCTATAATTTACAGTGTAATTATCATTCTTTTTTATTCAAGTAGCTCAAAGTAAAATTACTATACATTTATTATCTTCATTTTTCAACCATTTTATTATTATACTAGATATCGAGGGGCCCGTGCATATATTATTTTTTATCTCAATTTATGTGATACAAATAAAATTTAGATAATCAATCATATTTTAAATATGTTTTTAGATATTTTAAGTTGTTAGTATTGTAATTTATAATCATAATTTTCAAATAATATATGTTACTCTCTTTTTCCAAACTTCCGCGGCATTGATAGTCAGTTATATTTTAAAAATAATTTAAACTTTTATTTATTCTCATTTATAATACTTTTTCACCTATTCTAATTTAAGTGACACCAATATAATTTCGAGAGTTAGCCAAATATTTTATATCTTGTAAATTTTTTAAGTTGTTAAATATTATGATCTATAGTATTTTTTGAAATATATAACAAATTAAAATTTTTAGATATTTTAAATTGTATCTATTGTAATTTATAATACTCCTTTTTATGTAATTTTCAAATAATATATACTACTCTCCTTGTCAAAACTTTTGTGGCATTGATAGTCAAATATATTTTTAAAATAATTTAAATTTTTAATTATTTATAGTTTTTATTCTATTCTAATTTATGTGGCACAATGCTTAGATAGTCATAATAATTAATTAGGAATAATTTAGTAAAATCACGATTGAAGCAGTGAAGCAGACATGTCTTAAATGACTTATAATAATTAATTAGAAGTGCTATAACAAAATTACTATAAAAAATACTTGTGAAAAAAATTTAAGTGAGCCTCATATAAGACGTCAAGTTAATTTAAAACATCAAGAGTTAATATATGATTTTATATTTTTTTTTATTAAATATTATTAATTTTTTTAATAAGATGTCTTATAATAATTAATTAGGAATGATATAATAAAATAAAGGTTAAAAAAGTCGAAGCAGACATGTCATAAATGTCTATTTTACTTTTATTTTATTAAATATTATTAATTTTTTGATACATAAATGACTTATAATAATTAATTAGAGGTAATATAGTAATTCGATTGGAAGCAGACACCTCGATGAAGAGGTGCCTGCTTCTTCACACTTATTAATAATAATAATTTATGTTATAACATTAAACTATTTCAGTATTATTTTTGTCCATGAATCTTTTCTAATTTTTTTAGAATTTTTTTATTTTAGTCAAAAATTAGTGTTTGGCCATAAAAAAAACTCAAACACTCAAAAAACTGTGTTCGTTCTGATATTTTAAATTTTTAAAATTTATCATAAATTCATGAAACAATCTCGATTAAATTATATAGGTCTTTTTTTATTGTTGGGCCATAAATAGAATTTGGCTTCCCTCGAATGAATGTAGAGTAGGAGTAATGTCCTCCTCCAATATAATTTTTAACTTAAAGAATAAAGGAGTAATGTCCTTCTCCAACATAATTTTTGACTTCAAGAATAAATGTTTTTGGCCTCAATGGGCCAAATTTTATAAGAACATTGTTCACACTATTAACAGATTTCTTTTATGACATATATTAATTATTGTATTTTTCAAAAAAATAAAAAATTAAACTGCATAATTTAAATAATTTTTTAAATGTCATCTGAAAAAATTTTAATAACAAAAATTAAAACTCTAAATACTTAAACATGGTAGACATCGATATATTATAGAAATCGTAAAAATTATACAGTTCATAAGTATCGGTTCTAGTTGACATCAACCTACGAAAGTCACGTATTAATATTGTAGTTTTGCACCTTTATGTTATACCGATTTGATAATTTATGAATCATTACATTGAAAATATTTTAATAGTTAAGTTTAATCTAAAAGTTTGCATGTTTGAATAATATTCAAATATAATCTGAAAATATTTTTAAAACGATAATTAAAACTTAAACACTTATGACATGATGGACATAAAAAAGTTATAAAAATTATATTGTTTGACTCTATTTAACAAAAATCCAAGAGAGTCACACATTAATATTATATAGTATGTCACCCATATATTAGCTAACAATATTAAATCAAAAATAAATTTAACGCACACCTTATTCAAATATCAAATTCAAAATTAAAGTAAAACATAAACAAAGTAGTGTGGCATACACTGCAAACTCACATGAGTCATAAAGATACTCTTCTTCTCATCTCTCTAACAACATTTGGTATGATTTGATTTTAAATGGAATTAAATCAAAAAATCGATATTTGATTTGATTTTAGATTTAAAAAATCAATAATATTTAGTTTGATTTTTATTTTATTAAAAATAACCACAATTCGGAGAGCAGTGAATTCTTCTCTAAATCATCTCCTTCTTTATTTAATTTAAGAAAGAAATCAATTGTGGGGGAGCTTTCAGTCTATGAAAGAATAAATTATATATATATAAATTAGTTGAATATATGATACTATTTTTTCATAACTAAATATAAATATTTTATACTTATAACCATTAGTTTGATTTTAGTCTACTTATTTTCACATGTACTACTATATTTTTAAATTTCACTTCTTGAAAAATATGAAAAAAAAAAAATACAACACTCTAAATCTAATTGTCTATATATGATGTAGCGTATAGCTTGTTTTTAATTTAATCAATAGATTGCTCTTTTGATTTTTGAAAGGTTGACTAAAATTTATAGCTTTATGTTATTTTGTGGATGTTAGACATGTGAAATGGAGTAATCTTTATAATTATGCAATATAAACATGGTAAAGTTTCAAAAGAGTATTGAAAAATAATGTAAAAGATTCAACTATACTTATCTAGTAATAGTAGATATCAATTTATTAATTTGTAATGTTCATATGAAATAATTGTTTCATGTCTTTATTATTTTTTAATTATCAATTCATCATAACTAGTTATAAACCAAAAAATTGAACCAAATTAATAGTTTTATTTTATTTTTAAAAATTTAAACTAACTAAATTAATTTAATTTTAATTTTAATCAACAACTAATCCCCATGGAATCATGAGCACCCACTATTTTAAGAAAAAAATTATTGATTGACATCCTTTTATGTCTTGAATGTCATATTACAATTGTGTGTTATTAAGAAATTAAAATAGTAAATAATATTGTATGACAATGAATATTTATAATTTCATTGGAAATGAGTAAATCAAAAAATTATTTTTGAATTTTTTTGTTCAATTATTTTTGGGTTGATCAAGAAACAAAATTGAAAAGTGAAATAATTAATAAGCAATCAAGAAACATAATTAAAATAAATATTATGACTAAGACATAATTAAAAATTTAAACATAGAAATATAAATGACATATTCAACTTTTATTTATCAACCCCACGTCTTAAATAATTAAGATTACTTTGATTAATTTATTTTAAATTTTATTCAAAGATATCGTTTTAATTTGAAATAATTTTTTTTTGAATTGGACGATATAATTTTCAATTTAATTTTTTTGTTCTCCCTTTAGTCGATTAATATAGCGGAATATGAAGTTTAGATTCAAATGTATGTAGATGTGTGTGTATATCATCGTAATTTAAAGAAAAGATTCAATATACATTGAAAGATAAAATATTTTATTAGGATAAAACATTAAGTTTCAATTTAAATAAGTGATAAATATATTTAAGTTGAACTGAGTGAAATATAAATTTATTTATACATTACATTAAAAGGAGAGTAATCGTATAAAATACATGTATTAATTTTTTTAATTATAAGTAAATGTATAAATTTTTAATTTAATTAACTATATAATTTACTATACATATAAAATACTTAGAGTATGTAGAAATTATTTATATTTATTAATCATTCTTGTATAAATCAATTTTAGTTGTCCCATAAGTTTAGGAAATAATAATTTGGAGGAGATTTATTTAAGAAAATATGATAAAATCTAAAACAAGGTCATGTAAGTCTTTTCATAATTATGATCAAGTTTGGGCCAAAAATTGTGGCCATTTAGCACCTCCCTTTGAAAATATGATAAAATTTAAAATATAGCTATGTAAATCTTTTCATAATTGTGATCAAATTTGAACCAAAAAATTATGGTCATTTAGCACTTCCCATAATTTGAAATGGAGTAATACAAGTTTTCTCCGCTTGAGACAGTTTTCATTTTATTCCCCTTTAATTGTTTTCTCTTTTTCCTATGGAACGTGGACCAATGAATCCAACTTCACATGCTGACTACAAAATTAAATATTTCAAGAATAAAAGGGGAGAAAATTAATCTCAAGATTAGTTATTTCGGGATTAGTTATCCCATCATGTATTTGAGATAATTTATTCCATTACTATGATGTAAATGATGGGATAAGCTATTCCGACCTTGACAACTAAATACTCCCTCTGTCCCAAATTACCCGTCCCAAATTGAGATGACACGTTAATTAAGAAAAATAATTAATAACATGCCTAGTTTACCATAGTACCCCTATTAAATGATATTTATATTTAAATTTGAAGAAAAAGTAATTAATGAAAAGGGTAAAACATGGATTTTTTTTTTGTCTCTTCTTGATTAATGAAAAAGGACAAGTAAAATGAGAAATCAAATTAGAAAATTTGGGACGGATAATTTGAGATGGATGGAGTAGTACACTAAAATTTTTATATCGAGACCATCATTTTATTCTGAAACTATTTGATTTAGTACCTCACACCAAACGAGAAGAGTTTTCGAAATTTCTTGTCATCGAAATTATTCAAAAACTATATAATTAAGTTTTTTCTGGAGAAAGGAGTATAAAATATTGGGAACAGAGAACTTTATAATACCTTCATTTTGAATTAGTTGTCCTCTATGAGCTTGACACACCCATTAAAAAAAAATTAATTAGGTGCTTATTTTATTAAATTAGCCTTATTAATTATGCTTTGAAAATATAAATTTAAATAAATATACTTTGTTTAGTCATTTAATGTCAAAGATAGTATTGAAAGAACATAATAAAATTCTCTTGATTTCATCAAAGAGACAACTAAATTGAAACAAATATTTTTAGAAAGAGGGTCAACTAAAATGAAACGAAGGGAGTATAATAAATGCCTTTTCAGAGTTTTGCCATAAAATGAACGACCAATCAATATAAGCACACATGGGAAATTTTTATGATGGGCGGGACTCAACCAAAAAAAATTGTGAGAGTCTCCACCCTTTGCTTGACAAGTGAAATGTGGGTCCTACCAGTACCTTTATTTGCCCACATTTTCTCCCTCTTTCACTCTTTTTAATCACTTTTTTTTTATTTTTCTTCTACCCAACTCAAAATAGCAAGAGAAAAAAATTATAATGATACAAAATTATTTAATTTTACATTTTTTTCTAAATTGAGCAGTAAAATTCTATAATTCAATCTATGGATATTTAATTGGCATTTGTCCATGAAAATTAAAAACATATTTACTTGATTTGAAAGTTTTGAATTTAAAATTGGAGTTGTGTTTGACCATAATAATTGGAGCTAATAATTTAGAATTCAAACATATTTTATAAAAAAATATAAAATATGACTTGAACTTGAAATATAATTTAAATGGGGTTATTTTATGAAAATAAAAAATTTTAAATTTTTTTGAAAGAAAATTTAAAAGTACAAAAAGAGAAAACAAATAAACAGAGTTCCAAAATCTCAAATACATTTTCAAGTTGTGTTTGGTATTATTATGGCCAAATAAAAATTTCAGAATAAAATAAATACATATTTCAGAATAAGGTGAATATAATTCATGGCCAAATGGTCCTTAGTAGGCATTTCACATAGATTTCATATATATATATATATATATATATATATATATATATATATATATATATATATATATATATATATATATGAGGCTGGAGTTGTGTTTGATGTACTCTTTACAAAAAAAATATTCAAAATAATATTAATAAATGAATTTACTTAAATAAAACATCAAAACTAAAAAATGAACTCAAGAAAAATGCCGTAACCTATTTTTCGAATTTGGATACCCCTCCAAGTTGGATTAGAAGTTAAATATTGATTTTTAAATAAAGTGAAAAAAGATTTAAAAAAAAAGCTTTTTTTTTTCAATTTTTATAAATCTGCAAAACCCTATATGTGATTAGGTTACACATATAAGGTTTATGGGGAAAATTAGATAAAAACTGTATGAAATATTCTTAAAATAATTAGCATTTTTCATAGAAAGAAAAAACTTTAGCATTTTTGTGACATTTCTTACTCCCTTTGAACAATAATACCTGTCCATATTAATAAAAATAAATATTCAACGGTGTTTGTCTAATTTGAAAAATTAATGAATTATTTTTTATCCATTTTGTTTTGGCTATTAGGCACTATCCATTACTCAATTTCATTACTAAAGAACTAAATTTATTATATTCAAAGAATGATATTGTAAAATCATCCTAAATTTTTATTATTTCTTAACTTATGCGTCAAGTTAATAGCGGATAAATATTATTGGACGAATAGGATGGAAGAGAAAAATGAGAGAGAAAACGATTAACAAGAATGAATAAAGAAAGGCAAAGTGTAGCAACAAAGTCCACGTGGGACCCATATTTCCACTTGTCAAATAAAGGATAGAGACTCACACAACTTTTGTTGGTTGAGTCTCATCCATCATAAAATTTTCCAGCACACATGCATGTTGGTTTTGCAGGTGGAGTAATAATTGACGACACAAAGCAACCACGTAGAACATATGAATATGTGAACAAAGGAGATTTAATAGGTTATATATGCACTTTTTTTTTGGTTTAATTTGTATTTTATTAATAATCAAAAGTTAAAAAACAAGAATGGGCTAACCCATTCAAAATACAACCTAAGTAGCAAAGAAAACAAATATGGACCGAATTTTAGAAACTCGGCCCAAAAAAAATACATATATATAAGTAAGTAGGGTTTCCTAATTGAGCTAAGAAGCTCATTAGTACCCTCCGCCTCTTCTGCTCTTAGTGTAGAGTTTTCATGGATTTATTTTTCAATCTTCAGCTCCAACTTCTGCTTCTTTGGGTGGTGAATACCATTCCCTTGTATAGCTATGGTGTATACATCTTCAGCTTCAAAAGTAAGTTTTCTTTTTCGTTTAATCATCTGAGGTTGATCTTTGTTGCTTAACTCCATTTTTTCTTTCAATAACCAGCTGATATCTCCAGTACTAAGGTGTATGACAAACCTTTTTGGTGCACGAAAAGAGGGTCTAGTCTGCTTAGGCCTGATAATCATTGCAGGTAAGCTTACCAGATTGTCATTACTAACTTTAGTCTCCCTTCTGAAAACTAACCTTCCTATTGAATTAGTTCTTGAAGGGAGGGCGATTAACGGATGCTCGAACCCACTGGATCTTTGATGATGCCAAAAACCTAAGATGCATGAATTGAAGAGCTGACCAATTACCCTTAATTTACTGAGAGTCCTTTTTGATGGTTGATGACCTAGGCTAAGTAGTTTCCTTTTTTGTTTGTTGCTCATCTTGTACAGATGCAAGTGTATTAGCCTGTCCAGTCTGTTGTCTGATGCTTAGCTGTTAGCCTGAGATAAGATGACTGATACTTATCACTGTTCAAAATCTTTCTAGCTGTGTTAGGCAATTGCTGAAATGTTGTATTTTCAAACTGATTGCACTCCACTGCTATGTTGGCTAGATAATTTGCTAGCTGGTTCCCCTCTCTGAATGTATGAAGTATTTTTACTTGCTTGCTTTCAATCAGTTTCCATGTGTTCATTATTATATCCTCAATCTTCCATGGTATTTTTCACTCCTTGCATAGAATCTGCTTTAGTATAAGTAAATCAGTCTATATTATAACTTTGTTGTCCTGAATAACTGCAATGTTTTTCTGCATTCCAAAGAGCAATTGCTTCTGCTTCTAAACTAGTGACCTCTTCAATAACCTCTCCTGCTGCATACACTAGATCACCCTTTTCATCTCTTAAGCTAAATGCCCATGAACTTCTCCCTAGATTTCCTCTTGGCACTCAATCTGTATTGTATTTAACCCAACCTGACTTTGGAAATTCCCATATGACACCTATAACCTTGATTGTAGGTTTTAGTTGTCTGAATTGGTGCATAATAGCAGGCCAATCCCCTCTAAAATTCAAAGCTGGCTTTCTCACTTTAAGTAGTATCTTAAGATGTCTTGTAACATTGACGATCATCTTGTGAACTGAAACTCCTTTTCCTTCATGCTTCAGTGAATTCCTCCTTTTCCATAATTCCCAAATTATCATGGCTGGAATTGCTCTGAAATAAGCTTTTTCTCTTGGCTTTACATCAATATTCCACCATGAATATATAACATTTCTCAGACTCAGTCACTGAATGCTAATACCTGTAAAAGAAGAGAAGTAGGACCAAGTCCTGTTAGAAAAATCTGATCCCAATAGTACATGAGTCACAGTCTCTTGTGTTGGATTTTGACAAGACTAACACATAGAAGGACCTTTCACTCCCCATCTTCAAAAAGTAGTATCAACATAAATCTTCCCCTTCCACATTCTCCACATGAAAAAGCTAAACTTGAAAGGTAAACCTTTTATCCATACTTTCTTGTATAACTCATTAGAGTTCTCCCTCTGTCGAATATAGTGCCATGCAGTTTTGACACTAAAATTTCCTTTTGTATCTAAGGTCCAAACTTCCTTATCCTGCATTAAATCATTCTGTGGACTATTTACATTGTGAAGTATATAGTCCACCATGTCCTCTGATAAAATCTCCTGAAGCTTGATGTCATCCCATTGACTTTCCTTAATCAAATCACTAACTTTCTGAATACTATCATCCCATTCTCTGCTATCCCCCACAATGGAGTATAAATCTCCTAACCCTGTCCAATTGTTATACCACACATGGGAACTCCCTCCCTTTATTTTCCATAAAATCAAGTGATCAACCAAGTCCCTTGCAATCAATATCTTTTTCCAAACTTGTGAACCACATCCTGATTTCCACATGGCTTCTTTAGGATGCACTTTACTGAAATAGTTATTCATCATATAATATCTCTATATAGATCTCTTTGTTCTAAAGTTCCACCAGAGTTTACAGAATAATGCTGTTGATATATCATGAAGACTCCTAAAGCCAAGGCCTCCTTCCAGTTTCGATAAACACATTTTGGACCATGCAACCCAATGTCTGCCTTTTCCTTCTGCACTACTACTCCAATTTTTTTTACCAAAACACTTCTGAATAACATTAATCACATTCTTTGGAGGATTCATAACTAACAAGCAATGGATTGGAACACTTTGTAGCACATGTTTGATTAATACAACCGTTCCGCCAAAAGATAATAATTTTCCTTTCCATGTCTGTAGCTTAGTACTAATTCTATTCATAATCTGCTGATAATATGATAACGCTCAATCTACAGCTCTCGTTTGAGTGTAAAGCGGTCGTTAGAAAATATAGAACCCAACCTGGGTTGGGTGTCGATCCCACAGGGAATAACTTGGCCAACAAGTAAGTAAAATTACTAAACTTTTGGTGCAAGTCTCGTAAGAAGGGGGGATTCTTGTCGTGCAAGTAATGTAAACAAAAGCTGAAAATAATAAAGTAAAAAGAGAAAGATTGTTACGTTGGTTGTAAACAATGAGAATTGAAGCGTTGGGGTTATGTCCACCTTCTGAGGTATACGTCTCTATTGGCTATGAGTGTGTAGAATTCTGACATGCAATTGCTTATAAAGGATTGTAGTCGATGGTAAATCCAAGCGTCTCTCGACCTAAACAAGGACTATTTCACTTTAACTCTCTCGAGCTTAAAGCGTGTCTAACGGTACGAATTCTCCAAGAGGTTAGTCCAGTTACGGCACTAGCTTTTTAATAGGAAAGGGTGTCCTACTACCTTGACATTATCTCTTTTCCAAACAAATAACTTTTCTCTCGAACAAGTTAAATGTTAGACTGGCGTATTCTTGCGTTTGCAACCGCAAAGAATGTAGATTAAGATGAAGAGAATAATGATATAAGCAATATACGTGCCTCGAACTCACAAACTCACAGCAATAGATAGTATCTCATACGGCTTCCATAACCCCAACAAAGAAGTTTAGTTACCCATGAATGCGAAGAAAACCATAATTGACATTGTTATTATACCACAATAATGATCAATTTCGTGTAGCACAAGAGTGGTAGGCGTTAGGTGTGATTTCTTGCAAAGTAACGTTTCTCTTGTTGCGGAATTTAAGAATAGAAGAATAGACGAAAATAGAATTGATGGAAAGATTAGAAGAGTTGTAGAAAGATGATTAGCAGGTCAGAAGGTCTCTCCAAATCTCTAGCATGATATGGTATTTATAATACCCATATCCTATTCCTACTAAGCTAATAAATAACCAAATCCTACTAGACTAATGAAATCCTTAATCCAAATGTACTAGGTTAAGGTAACATTATCATAATCCACATAAAATAATGAAATACATAACCTAATTGTACTAGGTTAATGTATCATTGTCAAAATCCAGCTTTGTGTCTGTAAGTCCCCAAAGTCTTCAGAATTGTTGTTTTAGCCCGGGACAGATTTTCCATGCAGCAGTTTTGGTCCTTTAGGCGTCCAAACTCCCTTTCCTTCCTTTGTGAGCTTTCTTTAGCGTCAAGTAAGCCATAAAATGCTGAATTATGCATCATTTATACCTGAAACTTTACTAATCATGTTCGTTAGCTCACTTACAGGAAAAAGGACTAAAAGTGCATGAAATATATAATTTGTTCTCAAAACTAGGCTAAAATATGGGCAAAATATATTGATATAGGCGCGTAAATTCGCCTATCATCAACACCCCACACTTAGAGCTTTGTTCGTCCTCGAACAAACTATCATGTCCTTCTAAACATCAACTTAGGGTTTTACAGCAACAACACAAAATATTCGTCAAGACAAGCACAACAATTATCAACAAAGAGTAGTTTTTCGATCATTAGTAGAAACAGTTTAACCTCTAGCATAGACTCGTGATGGTGGTCAACTCATATTCAAAGGTTAAGGCACAAAGAATCATACACGACTACCCAAAACTCATCAACCATATGTGTCTCACAATATATTACCCATAATCACTCACAAGTATAGCATATTTTTCAAACATGGGTATCAAAATATCCTTGCTCTCGCTCTCACAAAGAATTCATATGAAGCAACTGATGACCATAGGCTTGCCCTTAGTGTAATGCTCCACTAAATGTCAGAGTGCTAAGCTTAGGATCAAATAGGTCTTTTGATGGTTGTAATGTAGGCTAAGGGACGGGTAGGACTATTTTGGCCAGGAATAGTGACTAAGTTCCTAAGCGCTTTAATACATCACTTTGTATCATTGACACTTTTTTCTTTCAACCTTTCTTCTTTCTTTTGTTATACCACCCTTGTTCTCCTCTTTTGTTTTTCAATTTTAAGCACAACTCGCTTTTCAGCTTTCTTTTCCTTTTTCTTTTCACAACATACCTCTTATGATAGCACTTTCTTTTTCATAACACATTCAAGCACCATTATATTTTATAGCATCATACTCACCCAATTTCCTCTTATGTTGTCACATGACTTTTTCACTTTAAAGCACTTAGGAGTTTGGATCAAATTATGGTCTTGAAAAAAATGGATTAGGCTTACATACAAGGTTGTCAAAGAAAATAGGCTAAAGGCTCAAAAGGGTTTAACTAGGATGATGTCCATGGGTAGGTAAAACTGAAGGTAAACAAATATGGGTTGCCAAAGAAATGCCTAAATCATATCCTAAACTTACACTCCTTATTTTCGCTTTGCATACATACCAGACAAGTTCTAGAATCAGCCACAAACATAGAATATACTATTATCTCACACACACAAGGCACATGGTCGACTTTATTGGAGGTAATATAGACTCTTGACCCAACAAGTGAAGGAATTGAACCACACAATATCACATAATGAGTCACAACTATAGCCTAAACGTCTCAATAGTCACAATTGTAGCACATACTCTTGTTATAATCTCATGCTGCCTATCAAAATAATTTCATGCGAAGCTAGAAAAAATTTACTACTAAAAAAAATAAAACAAAAACAAAGCAAAAGCAAACAAACATAGATGCGAATAGAGAAGTATAGCATGCAATACCACCACCCCACACTTAGTCGGGACACTGTCCTCAGTGGAAAATAAATACGAGGAACCTGGTTAGTCGGACTCTTCCTCATTGTCGGGGGTCATACCCCCTTCGTCGGAATCATCATAAGAGTCGTCATCAGAGTTCTCCTCCTCATCAGAGTCTGGCAAGCGTCAATCGTCATCAGTCGACACATCATCATCTAGAGGTTCCTCAAAGTATACGCCCACTCCACACATATCCCGTGCATGCATGTTCATGGGATAGTCGTGGTCCAGCTGTTGGAGCTCTGCAGCAGTTGGAACACGACCTCCGCTCATCATTGTAAACTTCATCATGCCGTACATATGGCGGGAGAAACTCTCATCCCGAGCATATCTCTCTGCCGTAGTAAGGTTGATGCCATGTGTTGATTCAGCATCTTTGACCTTTGTGAGGTCAACCTTCTTCGGATTGTGTGGGAGTTTATGATCAGCTGGTTCCTCTTCGATATCCTCCTTCCGCAAGATTGCTGTCAACAAATTGCCAAATGTGAAATGGGACCTTTTGTGGAGTCTGGCCTTCCTCATGGTAGATCGAATGATTGCCCCAAAGTTGATAGGGACATTCGTCATCAAAGCATAGACCAAACACACTCTATCTCTCGATATCTTGGTGTATTGAGTCCCAGTAATAAGACATGAGTTGACAATGCGCATCCAGATTCTTGCTTCCCTATTTAGTGGAGCATAGGGGAAGGTGTTGTGTCGGCCGGTTTCTTTATGTCTACCCCACCTTGCCATTGATCTGCTTCCACAAAGCGTGTGTCGTATTGCTCTGTAAGGAGGCCTGCTGCACAGCTCTTTGAATGGTGCTGTGTCGATCGAAGGTAAGCCAAGAAAAGAGTTGATCCAGTCCGCAGTGAGCTGTAACACCTGGCCCCGAATTTTGACTTCATTGCCTGTTGTGTTCGGCGACCAGTTGGCATAAAACTCTCTTGTTAGATCAAGATTACACTCTCCCATGTCGCGAAAGATAAAATCCAACTTCAAAGCCATTATTTTTACCAACATACGCGGCTCCTTCTTTGCTAAGGTATCCTTGTTGATCAAGTCGACGTGCACATATTTTCTTTCTTTGTTGCTGCTGTACCATGCTTTGGCTTCTTACTCAAGAACCCATTTTATTCCAAACATTCTGCGTGGTAGTTGTGCTGAGGATGATTCTCCTTGGTCTTTTCGACTTCTCTTCTTGCCCTTTTGGGAAGTGGTCGCCTTCTCCTTGCCTTGCCTCGCTTTGGGTACCATTGTACCTGAGACTAGAAATAGTGTTAGTTGCAGCACAGTTTCACTTGATACAATCTATAAGCAAGCATTAGGGGTACCACCCCACACTTAGTTTTGTTAACACAAATCAGTGAGGTGAAAGTAGTCGATTTACTCAGATTTCGTCGAGATACGTTTTAGGATTGTATTCCGACAAGAAAATCAGCAATGCATCACTTACTTGCAGCCATTGAACTACTTTCATGGTAGATATAGCAACACTCCTACATAGGGGTTACTACATGGAATCGTTATTCTCACAACAATCACAACCTCCTAAGTCGGTAGTCACTATAAGTCTTATCCCGATGGCTGGGATAGTCTAACATGTAAGTATCCAAACAACAATCTTAAGCAATATTCATAGCCATAGCAATTCCGCAAATATCATAACAATGCTATTGAAATCAAATTCAAGTCGGAAACAAGTCAAGATTTTCCTACGTATATGTTCACTCACATGATTTTGCAACAACAATCCAAACACATGAACATCACCAACAATCTTATATAATTTAGCAATTAATAATAGCCATAGCAACGTAGTACTTACGAGAAATAAATGAAGAATAAGAGAGTACTTACTTGCTTGAAACTTGTGGAGATGGTTTTGGGAATTGGAAGAGCAAAAGAAGAAAATTTTGAGAAGATTTGGAAGAGTATGCGGCGCCTTTAGGGTATTTTCTATTGTGGTTATGTTATAAAACTAAGTCCCCTTTATATAGGAAGAGTATGGGTCGGGTTATGACCCATTTACAATCGGTTTTGGAGACAAAAATCCTACATATGCGGCGCATTATCTATGGCATAATGGGACATATGCGCCGCATAGTCTATGGCATTTGTAGACATATGCGACGCATTGTCTATGGCATATTGGGACATATGCGCCGCATAGTCTATGGCATATGAGATACTGAGACTAAATTCCATAGCATAGGCGGCGCATAGTCAAAAGCATACCTAGGAATAGGCGGCGCATAGTGTATAGCACACTAGATTCCGAGACCTTAGGCTATAAGATAGGTTGTGCATCGTTCGTGGCCTAGTTTTACCAAGGCCTAGCCTTCCTCGAAGCCTATTTTGGCGTGAGAAAGGCTCAATCCATAGCCTTATGCATCACCCTTCCTAACTTACCAACTTTACCATACAATGCGTCCAAATCGTCAATTGAAATCAATCTCCTCGTTGACTACTTCTTGCACCTATATTCGCTCAAACAAATGAAAACGATTAGTACGATGGGTTGCCTCCCACCAAGCGCCTTAGTTTTGGTCGTGGCACGACTCTTATTTTTGGATTTTTATTTATCAAAAGCAAAACACATACTAGAACGAAATGAAAAATGAAAAACGATAAACGATAAACGATGGGTTGCCTCCCATCTAGCGCCTTATTTATTGTCGTGGCTCGACGTAGTAATCTCGAGTACTTAGACTTCGTTGAGATAAGTGATGGCCATGTCATTCATCGAGTCAAGAGGACCGATATAAGGCTTAACACGTTGGCCATTCACTTTGAAGACAACACCCTTATTGCCTTCCAATTCGACTACTCCAGACGAGTAGACTTGGATAACTTTAAATGGACCAGACCACTTAGATTTTAACTTACCTGGGAAGAGTTTAAATCTGGAGTTGAAGAGTAGTACCATATCACCCTTTTGGAAGTTTCGTCGAACAATCCGCTGATCATGATACTTCTTCATCCGCTCCTTGTATAAATCTGATCTTTCATATGCATGGAGACGGAACTCATCTAATTCGTTCAGCTGCTCCAACCTCAGATTCTTCATATCGTCCCAATTCAGATTCAAGTGCTTCAATGCCCACAATGCCTTGTATTCAAGCTCGATGGGTAGGTGACAAGCCTTCCCATAAACTAGTTGATAAGGAGACATGCCAATGGGTGTCTTGAATGCAGTCCTATATGCCCATAGTGCATCATCTAGCTTTCGAGACCAATCCTTCCTATTTGCATTAACCGTCTTTGCAAGGATTTGCTTAATCTCGCGATTGGAAACCTCTACTTGTCCACTAGTTTGGGGATGATAAGGCGTAGCTACCTTGTGTTGCTTGACACCATACTTGGCCAATACAGATTTGAATAGCTTGTTGCAAAAGTGAGATCCTCCATCACTTATGATAGTACGAGGTACTCCAAAGCGAGAGAAGATATTCTTCTTTAAGAATGCTACAACACGCTTTCCTTCATTGTCGGCCAATGCTACAGCTTCAACCCATTTCGAAACATAATCCACAGCAACCAAGATGTACTTCATTCCAAACGAATTCACGAATGGACCCATGAAATCAATACCCCACACATCAAAGAGTTCTACCTCCAGAATTTTGGACATGGGCATTTCATGGTGTTTTGAAATAGCACCTTGACGTTGGCATTGGTCACACCTTCTCACATAGTTGTATGCATCTCTGAATATCGAAGGCCAATAATAACCACTTTGAAATACTTTTCTTGCCGTTCGATTGCCTGCATGATGTCCTCCAACTTGCGAAGTGTGGCATGCTTCCAATATAGTAGGCACTTCTTCATGGGATATACATCGTCGAATGATCCCATCCGCACATCTTCGAAACAAATAAGGTTCATCTCAATAGTAGTGCTGAACATCATGCATAAACTTCCTCCTTTGGTGGTAAGATAACTTGGCAGGTAGCACATCACTCACTACGAAATTTGCAAAGTCGGCATACCATGGTACTTTCTCCATTTTTGTCGCTAATATCTCCTCGTCAGGGAATGCATCATCAATCTAAATTTCAGGTTGCGCCACATGTTCATTCTCAAGTCTAGATAGGTGATCAACCACTTGGTTCTCGCAACCTCTTCTATCTTTGACTTCGAAATCAAACTCTTGCAGCAGCAATACCCATCGAATCAACCTTGGTTTTGCATCCTTCTTTGTCATTAGATACCTAAGAGCTGCATGGTCTGTATGGACGATCACCTTAGTACCCAATAGATAGGCACGAAACTTCTCAAACGCATACACAACCGCTAGGAGCTCTTGTTCAGTAACAGTGTAGTTCCTTTGGGCTTCATTTAGGACCTTACTCGCATAGTAGATAAGATGAAATAATTTCTCCTTTCTTTGTCCAAGAAAATCACCAACGGCTACACCACTAGCATCGCAGATGACCTCAAACGGGAGCGTCCAATCTGGTGCTACCATGATAGGGGCTTCAATGAGTTTTCCTTTAAGGCATTCGAATGCCTTTAAGCAATTGTTATTAAAGTCAAACTTTGCATCTTTCTCCAATAGTTTGCACAATGGACTAGAAATTTTGGAAAAGTCTTTGATGAATCTACGATAGAAACCAGCATGGCCAAGAAAACTACGAACTCCTTTCACCGAAATTGGAGGCGGTAGCTTCTCAATTACCTCTATTTTTGCTCGATCAACCTCTATTCCTCTTTCAGAGATCTTGTGCCCAAGAACGATTCCTTCTTTTACCATGAAGTGGCACTTCTCCCAATTCAGCACAAGGTTGAACTCTACACATCTTTGCAATGCCATGCTCAAATTTGCCAAACATGCTTCAAAAGACTCACCGACAACTGAAAAGTCATCCATAAATACCTCCAAAGTGTCTTCAACCATATCAGAGAAAATAGACATCATACAACGTTGAAAGGTGGCTGGTGCATTACACAACCCGAATGGCATGCGTTTGAAGGCAAACGTACCATATGGTCATGTAAACGTTGTCTTCTCTTGGTCTTCGGGGGCAATACAAATCTGATTATAACCTGAATAACCATCCAAGAAGCAAAACCATCCTTTCCCCGCTAATCGATCTAGTATTTGGTCCATAAATAGCATGGGGAAGTGATCCTTGAGTGTCCAAGAATTCAGCTTGCGGTAGTCCATGCATACTCTCCATCCAGTAACGGGCCTGAGTGGAATAAGCTCATTCTTTGCATTCGCGACCACCGTCATTCCTCCTTTCTTGGGAACACATTGTACAGGACTTACCCATGTACTATCAGAGATAGGATATACAACTCCTGCGTCTAACCACTTGATAATCTCCTTCTTCACCACTTCTTGCATAGGTGGGTTTAAACGCCTTTGATGTTCAATGGTGGGTGTGCACTTTTCTTGAAGATGAATTTTATGTGTGCAAATCCCAGGTGGAATACCAATAATATCCGCAATGGTCCATCCAATGGATCTAATATACTTGCGTAAGATCGCAATAAGAGCTGCAACTTGTTGCTCACCCAAATCAGCTGCCACTATGACTGGAAGTGTGTTTCCGCTTCCTAAGAATGCGTACTTCAAATGACTTGGCAGCTCCTTCAATTCTAGTGTGGGTGGTTCTTCAATAGATGGCTTGGCTGGTGGTGTGGGTCGATTCTTGAGATCAAGATCCAGCTTCTTGGGAGTATAGCGATATGTCCCTAATCCCGATAGGGCACAAATAGCTTCTTCAGAAATTTCAGCATCCTCATTCTCTCCTTTCATGAGCAAAACCTCCAAAGGATCATCAAGAATTTGCTCTTCTTCAAGTCGTTCTTTCTCATCATCAAAGACAACATCAGCCACAGAAAATACACTCAGATCTTTGGGTTGCTTCATTGATTTGCAAACATCAAATCGAACCACTTCGTCATTTATGCGGAATGAAAATTCATTAGCTCTCAAATCAATGAGCACACTTCCTGTAGCAAGGAAAGGGCGTCCCAAGATTATGGGAACCTCTGAATCTGCTTCACAATCCAAGATGACAAAGTCTGCTGGAAAGATAAATGAAGAAACCTTTACCAAGACATCGCATAGAATACCAACCGGTCGTTTTACCGACCTATCCGCCATAACAAGCCTCATATTAGTTGGTGTAGGATCTCCTAACCCCAACTTCTTGTAGATCGATAATGGCATCAAGTTGATGCTGGCTCCTAGGTCACATAATGCTTTGGCAAAGTTCAAAGATTCGACGGTGCAAGGAATAGTGAAAGCTCCTGGGTCGGCCTTCTTCTGAACTATCGATCGGGTAGCAATTGCACTACAATGATGCACATCGTCTTTCAGCTCATAACTTGCTGCCCTCTTCTTTGTCAAAAGATCCTTCATAAACTTCGCATACCCAGGCATTTGTTCAAGTGCCTCCACCAATGGAACTTTAATGGTCAGCTGCTTTAACATAGTCATGAATTTGCTGAACTTAGTGTCATCCGCCACCTTCTTCAGTCTTTGGGGAAAAGGTGGTGGTGGGTATGGAAGTGTTCTCTCCATGGCTTTCTTCTCCTCTTGCTTCCGTTTTTCCATTTTTTCAGGCTGCACGTCACTGGGCGTGACATCCTTGACGTCAGGACTGGTTGTTGCGGCATCTTCTCCTTTTGCGTTATCATCCATGTCCGCTACTTCGTCAACCACTTGCATGCCTTTTGCTAAAGGTTCCAGCACCTTACCGCTTCTGGTAGTGATGGCCATGCATGACCCATCATTCCTTGGGTTTTGCACAGTATCGCTAGGTAGAGTGCCAACCTTTCTTTGATTGAATGCTACTGACAGTTGGCTCAATTGCTGCTCTATTTGCTTGATTGAAGTGGAATGAGAACCAACTAGTTGTTTCATGGAGGACAAATCATTAATTACCTCAGTAACTCCCGCGCTTGTTGCTTCCACTCCTTTCAATAATTTAGCCATCATGTCTTCCATACTTCCAGAATTCGATGTGGTGGTATCACGTCTACCAGGGGGAACGTACAAACACTTCTTTTCATTCTTGTTCTTCCAACTACCTTGGTCCATGTTTCCAGATTTACCATAATAGTTCCGACCTTGGTTTCCTTGGGTATTCCCTTGGAAACCCCCCTGATTGTTCAAGCAGTTGGCCTCTTCTTTCGAATCAGATTCGTCTCTTCCTTTTAGCGCCACAACTTTCACTTTTTCGGTCTTCCCTGATAATAAATGCTTTGTAAGAAGATCCATCTGTGTTTTCATGTGCGCCATATCTTGATCACGTTCTTCTTGTCTTCTTCTTTGGTCTGCAGTCATGCCTATAGATAAAGTGGGGCTTGCTACCTCAGAATCCCTGGTATGCCAAGCTCTACTTTGTTTCGTCATGCGATCTAACATATTGCTTGCTTGACCAAAGGTGAGGTCCATAAAAGATCCTCCAGCTGCGTTATCCACCACTGGTTTAGTTATTGAATTCAAGACTCTGTAAAGTATCTCCATTAGGTGAACATTAGTCATGTGATGGTTTGGGCACCTCATTAGCTTCGTCTTGAACCTCTCCCATGTTTCATGAAGGGCTTCAGTTAGAAGCTGACGAAAGTTGCTGATTTCATCTCTCAATTGTGCTCTTTTGGATGACGGAAAGAATCTTTCGAGAAAAGCGTCTCTCAATTGCCTCCAATTTGTAATAGAATCAGGAGTCAGCCCATTCAACCATAGAGTTGCCTCCCCAGACAGAGACAATGGAAATAAGCGTAACCAAATTGCATTCTGACCAACTCCAGGATTGTCAAACGACTTGCATGTAGAAATAAAGTTGATGAGATGCATATTCGGATCATCGCCTGCTAGTCCACCAAATAATCCCTTGAGTTGCAATAACTGAATCATGGTGCTCGTGATGTTGAACTTGGCTCCGGGGGCTAATGGCGGAAGAATAATGGCTCCAGTGGCACCAGCTCCATCAAGATCATCATCATCATCATCGAATGGTATTTCACGTTGTGCATCCATTGATGTACTGAACAAAAAACCTGCAGTAAACAAAAACGAAAACTAAAAGTAAAAGTACGAGAGTCTTTGACCAAAGGGTCTAGTAATTATTACGAACTTAATTGACACTTGTATTCCCCGGCAGCGGCGCCAATTTTTGATAACGCTCAATCTACAGCTCTCGTTTGAGTGTAAAACGGTCGTTAGCAAATATAGAACCCAACCTGGGTTGGGTGTCGATCCCACAGGGAATAGCTTGGCCAACAAGTAAGTAAAATTACTAAACTTTTGGTGCAAGTCTCGTAAGAAGGGGGGATTCTTGTCGTGCAAGTAATGTAAACAAAAGCTGAAAATAATAAAGTAAAAAGAGAAAGATTGTTACGTTGGTTGTAAACAATGAGAATTGAAGCGTTGGGGTTATGTCCACCTTCTGAGGTATACGTCTCTATTGGCTATGAGTGTGTAGAATTCTGACATGCAATTGCTTATAGAGGATTGTAGTCGATGGTAAATCCAAGCGTCTCTCGACCTAAACAAGGACTATTTCACTTTAACTCTCTCGAGCTTAAAGCGTGTCTAACGGTACGAATTCTCCAAGAGGTTAGTCCAGTTACGGCACTAGCTTTTTAATAGGAAAGGGTGTCCTACTACCTTGACATTATCTCTTGTCCAGACAAATAACTTTTCTCTCGAACAAGTTAAATGTTAGACTGGCGTATTCTTGCGTTTGCAACCGCAAAGAATGTAGATTAAGATGAAGAGAATAATGATATAAGCAATATACGTGCCTCGAACTCACAAACTCACAGCAATAGATAGTATCTCATACGACTTCCATAACCCCAACAAAGAAGTTTAGTTACCCATGAATGCAAAGAAAACCATAATTGACATTGTTATTATACCACAATAATGATCAATTTCGTGTAGCACAAGAGTGGTAGGCGTTAGGTGTGATTTCTTGCAAAGTAACGTTTCTCTTGTTGCGGAATTTAAGAATAGAAGAATAGACGAAAATAGAATTGATGGAAAGATTAGAAGAGTTGTAGAAAGATGATTAGCAGGTCAGAAGGTCTCTCCAAATCTCTAGCATGATAGGGTATTTATAATACCCATATCCTATTCCTACTAAGCTAATAAATAACCAAATCCTACTAGACTAATGAAATCCTTAACCCAAATGTACTAGGTTAAGGTAACATTATCATAATCCACATAAAATAAAGAAATACATAACCTAATTGTACTAGGTTAATGTATCATTGTCAAAATCCAGCTTTGTGTCTGTAAGTCCCCAAAGTCTTCAGAATTGTTGTTTTAGCCCGGGACAGATTTTCCATGCAACAGTTTTGGTCCTTTAGGCGTCCAAACTCCCTTTCCTTCCTTTGTGAGCTTTCTTTAGCGTCAAGTAAGCCATAAAATGCTGAATTATGCATCATTTATACCTGAAACTTTACTAATCATGTTCGTTAGCTCACTTACAGGAAAAAGGACTAAAAGTGCATGAAATATATAATTTGTTCTCAAAACTAGGCTAAAATATGGGCAAAATATATTGATATAGGCGCGTAAATACGCCTATCATCGTAATAAAGCTTCTTCTTTCTCTTGTAAAAAACTGGACAACCAAGATAATTAAAAGGAAACTCCTTCCTTAGTATGCCTGTAATCACTTCAACTAAGACAACTGCTCCATTAGATGCTTTTTTATGCAAATATAAAGCACTCTTATCCTTGTTAATTCTTTGACCTGATACCTTCTCATATTCCTCCAAAGTATTTTTCACTAGCTTCAATGTCCCTAATTATGCTTTGCACATAATGATCATATCATCTGCAAACGCAAGATGATTTAACTTAGGGCTTCCTCTAGGCATTCCAAACAACTTGAAATTCTTCTATTTTAATAATTTCTTCAGGCTTCTTGACAATATCTCTGCTGCTATAATAAACAAAGTAGGAGGTAAATGATCCCTTTGCTTCAATCCTCTAGAAGATTTAAAGAAACCTTTGGGCTGTCCATTAATTAACAGTGAATACCAATTATTTGCCAATAGTCTGAACACCATATCAATCAGCTGTTCACAAAAACCTATCCTCCTGAGTACCTTTGTCAAAAAAAGCCATTCCACTCTATCATAAGCCTTCATCATGTCCAGTTTCATAATCATATTTGGTGGTTTCCCTCTTTTCCTGATCTCAACAACTATTTCCTGCACAACCAAAATATTTTCAGCTATGCTTCTTCCATGAACAAATCCAGCTTGCTCCTCTGATACTATTTTAGGAAAAATACACTTAAGTCTTTTATGAATAATTCTTGAAAAGATCTTATTCATAAAATTACTAAGTGATATAGGTCTTAAATCAGAAAAGGTGGCAACATTCAACTTCTTTGGCAGCAGGACTACATTAGTATGTGTAATGAACCTTGGCAATTCATACCCACTAAAAAAGGCTATCATCATTCTATGAAGATCATTTGCTATTATTTCCCATGCATCCTAATAAAAAGCACCAGTCATACCATCAGGACCTCCAACACTATCTCTATTTAACCCCATCATAGCAAATTTAACTTCTTATTTTGTTGGAACCTTTATAATATCATTATTCAGCTCCTCCGTAACAACAATAGGTAAATAATCCAACATGTCAAAATTATGACAATCTTTCTATTTATGAAACTAATTCTGGTAAAACATTACTCCAGCTTCAGCAATTTCTTCCTTGTTACCTAGTCATTCCCATTCCTCATTCTGTATTCTGCTGATGTTTAATATTGATCTTCTACCCTTCATAATGGTATGAAAGAATTTAGTATTCTTCTCACCCTCTTTGAACCACTGAAAACTAGTTTTTTGCTTCCAGTATTCTTTTCTTTTCAATTGCATTGTTAATTCTGCATGAATCTTTTATAAAGAAGCTCTATTCTCTCTAGATGGATTATCTTCAAACTGTTTCTCCTTAATCTCGATAACTTTCTCCAGAGTAGCTATCTCTTAGAAAATATTCCCAAAAGATTTCTTACTCCATATAGTCAATGCAACTTTGGTTCTCTTGAGTTTCTGATGAAAGACCATGAATGGATTGCCATAAGCTACCTCTTTCCAATTATGCTGAATAACTTCTTTGTAAGATTTCTCTTTAAGCCAGAAATTTAGAAACTTAAATGGTTTGATTATCTGCTCCTGAATAGTATTGCAGTAAAGTAGCATGGGAGAATGATCAGACCCACTTCTAGGTAAGTTTTCTATATTCAATATTAGAAAGATATCTTGAATTTTATCATTCACCAATACTCTATCCAATCTTTTAAAAATGCATTCATCTTCAACTCTTCCATTCCACCATGTGAACTTCCCTTAAATTGAACTTCTTGTAAATTATAGTTACTTATGCAGTGGTTAAAGTCTTCTGTTTCCTCAAAAGTAACTGGTAAGCCACCAGGTTTCTTATCAGCATGCCTAATCACATTAAAATCACCTTCTATAATCCATGGCTCATTGATATTATCACTCATATTTTCCAGAGAATTCCACAATACAGTTCTTTCGAATTAATTACATTTTGCATAGACTAAAGTGACAAAGATTACCACTCCTTCCTGATGATTTTGTAACCTTAGTGTAAGTTGCTGCTCCTCATCAATAATTATGTTCACCTCCATGTTTGACTCAAAGAAAGCCCATATCTTTCCTGACACGTTCACTGCTGCATGTTCTATTCCCAGTCTTCTTTTAAACTCCTCAATACTCTTCCCCTCCTGAAAAGGTTCCATTAGACCAATGAAACAAAAGTGAAACCTTTTATGCATTGTTATTAATATAGTAAAATATTTTTGAGTGTTAACAACCCTTATGTTCCATATTAAGGCATTCATTTAGAAACTGAATCTGCTGTTTGACTCCTTGTCTGTATTGTACTGTTACTAGATTCCTTGTTTTTCTTATTCTTTCTGATATGCTTCTTTCTCAGTGACTTAGCTTGATTTGGAGATAAGTCCCCACCTGTATTACATCTTCCACATTATCAACTAAATCCTCCTTATCTAAATCATCTCTATTGGTATTGACTGATTCCATCATGTTGCTGACTTCCATGGAGATAGGCATAATATTCTCTAGAATAAGATCTTGAGAGTTATGTTGCTGCACAATCACCATTTCTCTTGATTCAAATAGGCCCCCTCCTGATTCATCTTCCTTAGATTCAGACTCATCACCTGGTATTTGCATCTTGATCTGATCCATTATTTTGTTGTCTATTTCTTATTTTTTCTGATCCTAATCATCTGCTACTTTCTCATTTTTTGCTGCATCATTCGCTTTCCCAAAAGTTTTATTGACCCAATATTTGGTGCTTTCCTTCTCCTTTGCAGAATCCATTTCCTTTATATTGGTATCCTCTACTTGTTCCTGCACTTTGTCTTGCTGCTTCAATGTATCAAAAACATTTGATGTTTGTATAGCCTCTTCTGACTCTTTCAGTTCTCCTAAAATGTGGCCAAATTTATCATTTCTATATCTGTTCTTCCTTAGTTTCCATGTATTGGTTTCCCTCTCAGGATCTACACTCATTTTATCATTCTACTTTTGTTGCACACCCTCTCCATTTCTCTATTAATTACCATTTTCTGCTTGCTTCTTATCGAATAGTTCTGAATGAATATCCCAACAAGTTTCTTCATCATGTCCTTGTAAACCATATTCTTTACAGTACTTTGGTTTATGATCATACTGTATTTTAATCCACTTTGACTTGATGCTCCCTGTAGTACCATCTTCTTCATTAATCTTGATTCTGTGTGGCCAACTTGACCCTTGGTTTAAGTCAACCTCAATCTTGACCCTTGCACAACTTGGACTTGTATGATTCTTTGTAGCCATATCCACCACAAGAGGTTTTCCCACAGCTGAAGCAATGGAAAATATAGATTCCTTGGCAAAGAAGTTTGGGGGTAGATCCGGAAAACAGATCCATGCTACACCAATGGTTGTTTCTACATCCGGTTCAAACCATGGATCCTATTTAAGGGTTCTCATTTGCCAATACCGATCTTTTGCTTTGATATAATAGGTCGAAGTAGATGGTAATCGCACATAATCTTCTAATTGATTCAAACGAATCAATATATGCCTTGTATCTAAAACACCTTAGTTTTCTAATATCATTAATATCAGGTCTTCCATACGAGAACTTACCAATGATTGTATGTTGTAAGTTTTCCTGAATTATTAAACTTTTCACTTCAGAAGCCTTTCATGTTATGGATGGTTCTCTATGCTGCATTATAACTGGCTTTGGTGACACTTTTGCATATTCCTGACCTGAAGGCTTTGGTTTAAGAACTTCTACATATTTCAAAGGTTGTATTTTATCTACTACTAGTTGAGATGTGTTCTCCAGTGGGATTAACCCACCGGAAAAGGAAGCCATTCAATCGAAAAGTGGATTTACATAATCTATTGTGCATGCGCCGTTTCTAGGGTTTAGTGTTTTAACATCGAGGCATCCAAAAGCTGATCAAACAAACCATCAACTATATATATGCACTTAATTAAGGTCTTTTATCTTTTAATTTAACAAAATCCAACAAGCGCCATAACTAATTGAATAATATGTTTTAACATAGAGATTAGTTATAATATTCCATATTTCAATTTCACTAATTAAGTTGATTTCCACATACCATAGTCGAGTGAAAAGTTTTTATTTCAACAACTATTTCTCTAATTAATTCCCTACAACATTAATGTGTATACACAAAAAAATAGATGTCGATTTTAAAGTATTTGATCCCTTTTATTTATGAATTATCAATATAAGTTGGTCAAGAAACTAGAGAGAATTGAAGGAAAAATGTCTTTTAAGTCTTGAATAAAGGATTGGTGACATTGACCAACTTAAAGGGTCAAACATCATTAGGAAAATTGATTAAGTTAATTGTGGACTTGATTAATATTTTCAAAACTTTCTAATCTTTTCAAAAATATAAATCAACCCACACCCCTCTTTAATCCAAATCAACCACTTTCTTCTCTCTTTCGACAGCTTCTCTCAACTCTCTCCCAACCGACAGTTCTGCAAAATTTCTCTCTTCAACTCCCGGTGACTTCCACCTCTGGCTACAAATAGTTGGGCTTCAAGTTCCCCTCTTCAATTCAAATCAACCTGTCTCTCAACTCCCTCTCGACAACTTCTCTCAAATCTCTCCCAACCAACTGTTCTGTAAATTTCTCATTTCAATCCTCGGCGACTTCAACATCCGACTACAAATAGTTGGGCTTCGAGTTCCTTTTTAACTTTAACCTTCAAATGATATGACAACCTTGTTCTCCGTCCAAAACAGCTTTGAATTCTTCATCGTTCCTTTTCTTCTTTCACATGTAAAAATTTATGGCCTTTTTAGTTTTGAAGAAAACGAGGAACTTGAGCCAACTTCTCTTATAGTATTGGTTAATAATTTCAATATTTATTGCATTAATTTGAAATGCGGTCTGAATAAAACCCTAATTTTTGGTATTTCTTCTCTTCTCTTTTTGAAGTGAATTATGTTTTTTTGTTGTTTGTTGCATTTTTTTCAAGTTTGATTTTTATTGTTTGTGTTTATAAAAACAAAACCAACAATTTAGGTAATTTTTTTCTGTTCTTATTCTTGGTAAAAATGGTGATATTGCTGTTTATTTGTTGAACAAAATTGTGATACTATTTTTTATTTTCTCCAACAGATTATCCATCTGGAGCAACATATTAACCATCTGATGCTACAGATTTGTCATATGATGCAATAAATCAACCATCCGATGCACCAAAGGAACCATCAGATTACAATTCTAATGCAACATATTAATCATCTGATGCAATAAATTAACTATCTGATGCAACAGATTAACCATATATTGCAACAAATTAAGATCGGATAAAAAAATCTGATGCAACTAATTAACCATCTGATGCAATGGAAGAACCATCAGATCAATGATCTGATGCAATAGATAAACCTTATGTTGGATAAAATCCTATAAACTCTTCCAATAGGAAATGTCCAAGACTTAATTTTTTTCAACTTATTATTCATCTTCCGCGATAGACGACCCTATGTTGGAAGAAATCTAAATAATATTGACCGTTGATAACTGTTCCAACAGATTACTCATGTGTTGCAACAGATGTATGACCTGTTGCACAGACCATTCATCTTTCTCAATAGATGAGTGATATATTTTATATTGTCTCAACAGATTACTCAGCCGTTGCTGCAGGTTAGTTAACTGTTCTGACAAATCACTCATATATTGCAACAGATGTGTGATCTGTTGCACAGACCATTCATCTTTCTCAACAGATGAGTGATATGTTTTGTATTATTATAACAGATTACTCAGCCGTTGCTGCAGGTTATTTAACTGTTCCAATAGATCACTCATATATTGCAATAGATAATGTTACAACAGATATCTGATCTGTTGCACAGACCATTTATCTTTCTCAATAGATAAGTGATTTATTTTATATTGTCATAACAGATTACTCAGCCGTTACTACAAGTTTATTTAACTGTTCCAACAGATCACTCATATGTTGTTGTAACAGATATGTGATCTGCTGCACATACCATTCATTTTTCTCAATAGATGAGTGATTTGTTTTGTATTATCGCAATAGATTACTCATTCACTGCAACAGGTTATTTAACTGTTCCAATGCATCACTCATATATCGCAACAATGTGTGATCTGCTGCACAGACCATTCATCTATCTTAAAAGATGAGTGATATATTTTGTATTATTATGACATATTACTCATCTGCTGCAACAGGTTAGTTATATACTGCAATAGATATACTACCTGGTGCAATAGATCGGTGATCTATTGCAACAGTTATTTTACTATTTTGCTTGTTTGATTTACTGTTATCCTTTTTTAATGATGCATTAATCAACTATAATATATTTTTTTATGTTCCTGTTAATTTTAGATAATATGGTTCCCAAAATAATAAAAACCGAATCAAGTCCAAGTAAAGGGACAAGTGAAGTAGCTAGGCTATATCCACTACTCTGTGAGCTTCTTACAAGCGTTATCTCAATTGGGAGTAAAATATGATGAACACGGAGATGAGGAATGTTTCAAAGGAGATAATGTAAATTCAAATAGCCCTTCCATCGAAGAGTTGGTCAAAGCCTTCAGCATTGATCATTATCCTGTAAGAATGCAGTGCGATGATGCCACAGATTTAACGAGTGATTTCGTGGTTATTTTAGCCATGGGAAAATCTTTTGACACCTTTAGAAAAATACTTCAAGAATAAAAATTGGATGCTTATTTCAGGGACAACTGCTTTGGGAAATATTTTGATTTACCGGAGGACAATAATGCTCGTTTCCAAATGAAAATGGTAAATGAACTTCTCAAGTGTAGGTTTATGTATGAAAACAAAGATAAAATGGATGAGGTGTGGATAAATTACTGTGGCATGCCTGTTTTTTTTGGTTGTAAGGAGTTTGCCATAGTTACTGGACTAAAATATTATCCTCCTTCTCAAGTTATACCTATTCTAACCCAAAAAAAATACCCCGCACACCCAAAAAAGGCAAAGGCAAGTCGTGTGATCGTGATGACCTAGTGTCCATTGTTGGTCCAACCTTCAAAAACAAAAATTTGATAGAAGCATAGAAAGGTAAAGGACTTTCAAAGAAGCACAAACAGTCATTGTACTTGGTTTGGTTTGTACATAATATTCTTTGGACGATAGATGTTATCAACAACATAAGCCTCGGTTTAATAAAGCTCTCCGAGGATCTTAATGCGTTTAACAGTTAACTTTGGGGTTATGAAAGCTTCAAAATGACTGTTAAATATTTGTTGACTCCGTTAGCGCCAAAGACAGTAAACTTATATGGCTTCCCATGGGCTTTCATGGTAAATGTTTCTTTCTTTTATTATGATATCATTTATTTTTTTTACTCAATAATGGTTTTGATTTATTGGCGTTATTTTATAGGCTTGGCCATTTGAAGCCATTTCTTATTTGAGACAACAAGTGAACTACCAGGAAGGAGTTTCCTGTCCAAGAATCTTGAGATGGTTGTCGGCCAAAACTGATAAAAATGCAAAATTTCTTCATCTCTTCAACCCCTCGAAGGATGCAGTAAGTATAATTATAATTAATTTTTCTTTTAATTAATGATTTTTTGGAATGATCTAATCATCATTCTAATAGATGTATTGATTTATGTTAGATTGTGCATCCGTTGCTAGTTCCGACCAATCAAGAGTTGAAGATGCCATTTTTTCTTACTTTATGGTCTGTGCAAACTTTATGGGTGTAACGCCCCGCAATCGGGTCCCGGAAGGTCACACGGTGCTTAAGGCTACAAGTAGCCCCAAGCTAACCCTTTGAAACTTCTACATCATATATTAGCTTACTTAAAGATAAAAAGCATGAACTCAACACTGTGACATCATAAAATGAGAAATATGAATGAAATACTTTGTCTGAACAAACTACAACTCAAAGAAAATCTCGAAGTGCTGATAATCTGATGACTAGTCTGACAAACCTCTACTACTCCAAACTAGAGAGCCATTGGGACAGGTCCCCAACTGACTCATACTCAACTGACAAAAATTAAAAAGCTACTAAATAAAATTAGAAGTTTAAGAATAACCGGTCCCCAAAACATGAGTACTCGCCACGACTGATATGTAGATAGGAGTGATCGAAAGGATCACTGGTGAGGCTGAGATTGAGCACCTGAACCTACATTACGAGAATAAATGGCACACAGACAAAATATATGGGTCAGTACTTTGGGAGTATACTGAGCATATGGGGGAGTGTGCAATTAAAATACTCAATATCATAAGCTTTTATAGAAAACCTGTATGGTGTAAAACATACTCACATAGCTTGAAATAAATATATGCCACAAGACTCATAAATCATCATGTTTTTACTTAAAACCTCAAATTATCATGACACCTGAAATTATTAGGACCATAGCTTTCAAAAACACTTATACTTTCAAAACTTTGTAACTTTAAGACTAAAACTCTTTGAAACTTGGAAGACTTTAGGACTTAGAGAACTTTAGGAACTTAGGGAGTTTCTCTTAACCGACATAAACCATGTGAGCTACATGGAGTCCAACGTCTTACCCACATTGGGGAGAGCTGTTCTATCCTTGCCATCAGATAAAACCTTAACTTTAGTGATCACTATCTTAACCCACTTGGGGAATATCAAGAACCTACGGGGGCACGTAGTTCTGGGGCATGAGACCTCGAAATCAAGCCCAACTCGGTGCTAAATACTACTCTCTTACTTAGCTAAGAACTTTAGAAAATTCACCTTAAAACAATTCAACAATATATATATATATATATATATATATATATAATGAGAGACAAAATGCATCCCCTTTACTTCAAACTCAAGAATGTGGATTTCTATCTTAACTTACAATCAAAACTCACTTCTTGATATTCTTTAAAAATCGCTAACATCTCATTCTCAAATTCATGCTTTAACCATAAGGTTCAATTCACAACAATAGGACTTGAAATTCTCAAAACATGATATAGACGTTGAATTATGCAACTTAAATCATAAATTGACAATTTAAAACATTAATATGCATAATAATATTACAACTCAAAGCTTGGGTAAGACATAGTTTCATAAAACTCACAATATAATAACATGATAGGAATTCTCCATGAATTTACGAAATACTTTACGAAAATATGTAACTTTTGGGCACAAGATTAAAAGGGTGTTCTTGTTCAAAACCACATACCTTAAACTTGTAATTTTTGGATGACTTTAAAAATTTTGGAAGGTTATTCACAAACTATTGGGTGTCCCCCGTATCCCTCTTAACAGGGAATTCAAATATTCAAGAATTATTGAATTCTCACGGTTGAATCTCTAGATAATTGGGTTTTTATGTTGAAACCCTAACCTTGTGGTTGAAGGTGTGCAGAGAATTTTGAGATGTTTAACTAAAAACAAATAGAAGAAAATACGTTCTCTGAGGGTTATAAGTCGTGGGAAGTGCAGGAAAAAGACCAAAATACCCTTGCAAAAATGTCATTAAATTGCTGAAAAAAATTGCTGACGACATTCGCGACAAGTCGTCATGAAATGTCGTCACAAAAGGGTGTATTTTATGATTTTCAGCTTAAGGTTGACGACATTTTGTGACAAGCTATCAAACTTGTGACAAGTCATCACAAAATATTGGATTTTGTGACTTTCTGCTTATGGTGACGACATTTGTGACAAGCCGTCAAAATTGTGATAAGTCATCACAAAATGTCGTCACGAAATGTTGGATTTTGTGACTTTCTGCTTATGGTGACGACATTTGTGACAAGCCGTCAGTCTTGTGACAAGTCATCACAAAATGTCATCACAAAATTTCTAGGCTGATACGCTGGAGTAAAATGGGCATAACTCTTTGCTCCGATAACAGATTTTGGAAAAATTGGTATCGTTGGAAAGATAATTCAATTATCTATATTTTCGTGGGTCATGAGATCAGAAATTCATAGTATAACTAGATATATGCTCATTTGAAGTTGACCATACTAATATCCATCTCAAGAATTCAATCGGCAAGGAATGTTTTGATTCATCTAAAATCTAGGATACTTTTGAGGCCCTAATACTCATCAAGATAGATCATGTAGCTACCAAATCACTAACTTTATTTCTAACGATCTTGAAATAGGGTTCTACTATTAGTTGAAATTCCCAGGGTATTACAATGGGACCCTAAGGTCATCGATGGAATAAAAATAGAATTATTTAGAGCAACAACCATTACAAGAAAAACAATTTTTGAGGGTGGGATTGTTGTTATTGATGGTCCTAGTGGTGATAGAGCTGTTTGTGGTGGTAGTGCTGCTGCTGTTGGTGCTAATGATACTCCTCTAACAGTATTTAAAGCAAACCATTATGAGTATGATCATACTGGTTATACAGATTTTGCCTCTCCCAGCGAATGTTCTGCATACAAATGTCAAGACTGCAGGGCGAAACATGATGTAGTGATTAATGCTATTAATGCATTAACTACTTCTGTAAAGGAATTGACATCTAAGAGGGATCTTATTCTATCAAAGATGATTTTATTTCCATTCGCTCCATTAGATATTAGGGCTAAGAGGAGAAGAAAAGTGATTTCCAAGGCATTATCAAGCATCCAAAAAAGCAAAATTGCAACTCCTCTCTGTGTGTGTTGGACTGAGCAATGTACAATGTCTAAAGGAGAGCATCCTGAGATGAATAAGGTGAATATATGTGTCTTCCAACTAAAAAAACAAACAAACACATAACTGTTTCAACAGATGACACATCTGCTGAAAATTATCAAACAGATATATACATCTATTGCAACAGTTGACTAACTTGTTGCACCAGATAAAGTGTCTGTTGCGACATATGTCTCATCTATTTTAGCAAATCAAACAGCTCTTCGTACCACTTTTATTTGTACCAACAAATAACCTATCTGCTGCAACAGATGATTCATATATTGCAACAGATGGTTCATCCATTGGAAATTATCATACAGGTCTTTCTCATGTAGAAATTTATCCCAATAGTTGATTCATTGTTGCAATAGAAATATAATCTATTTGGGATAATTTCAAACAGGAGAAAGACCTATTTGATTTGCTAGAACAGATGAGTTATCCTTTTCCATTTTATTGTATCTCCGTGATTAGCATTGACCAATTTTGGCTTTCCAGGTGGATGTAGAAGCTACTGATGAACAACATTGATAATATGCTACTCTTTTTATGGAAATAAAGAGAACAAAAAGTGTAGAAACCGTACGTAAGCGACAATAAAGATTACGACGAGCAAAGACGAATTCCATAACACCGGATGAAGAACAACTTATCCATATTGAGTAGATCTTTATAGCTTGAGCCAGTCAAAGTAATCCTTAGCATCATACTTGAATTTTTGTTGATGTATATGTTGAGATTTGTACCCATAACAATTTTTTTACATTTCATTTATTCGTTGACTTATTTCAGCTAATTTCTGAAGGCTTCGATTTATTTTATTTTGTCTATGAATTTTATTTTTTCCTTAGATTTGAACTTATTAGTTGAAAAGGAATACTAGATTCAAATATACCAACAGATAATGTATCTGTTGCAACAGATATATCTATTGAAAAAAATCGAATAGATTTAGACATATATTGCAACAGGTAAGTAATCTGTTGGAATTTATGAAACAGGTCTTCCCACTGTTGCAACAGATAGACTTAGATAGAAACATCGAGATAATGCAATAGATGACCAACCTAATACAACAGATAAACTATATGTCAAAATAGGTAGAATAACTGTTACAACAGATGGAGAATCTGTTGCATTATAAAAATTCAACTTTCATTGGACAAAAAAAATTGCCACTACATGTAAAAAAGTTAAAGTGAATTGAAATAAAAAAGGTAGAATCCATCGACGGTGTTCAGTTCAAACACCTAAAATAAAATAGACATCAAGTAGACAGTGTTCATTTTAAACATGTAAAATAAAATAGGCATCAAATATGTCAGTTTGGCACTTTTTGCTGACTTGCCATCATTTGGCCCCTAACGATCATTCCCCCCCATTGTCTTATATATTCATCTTCCTCCTAAAATTTAACCCTAAATTTCCTAATCTTCTTCTTCATCGTCATCTTCTTTTATCTATCCAAATTCTTCAAATTATTTGCATTTGGTCTTTCTTTTTTTCATTTTTCCAACTGAGCTTGACAATGTTGAGCACATCTTCCACTATTTTTTGTGATAAAGATTTTTGATATTGTAAATGCGGTCATGAAGCTCTGTTAAAGACTTCTTGGACTCAACAAAATCTAGGTCGTAGGTTTTTTACTTGTAAGATTTCAAAGGTAATATTTTTTTATTTAATTAGTTGATTAATTATTGACTTGTAATTATTTTGTAATTGTGTTCTTGGTTTTATAGAAATTGGGTGGATGCGATTACTCTGATTGGTATGAAGAATGACACCCTTCACAAGCAAATAGTGTAATCTGGGGTTTGTTGAACAAAGTTAAGGCTTCTGAAGAGAAACAAAATCGAGCAAGAAGATACTACATTATTGCCGTTATTGTTACTAGTTTGGTGTTGTTGGACACATGGATATTCAAGCCTAATTGCTGAAATTTTCATAGTGGTGTGTGTATTTGCTACTGGTTTGGTATTGTCGAGCTTATGGATATTTAAGCGTAACTGTTGAAAAATATCACAAAGATTTAGGCATATATTGTAAAATTTAGGTCATCCGTTGGAAATTATCAAACAGGTCTTCCCACTATTGCAACATATTAGACTTAGATTACATAGAAATAACATTGGCATAATGTAACAGAAGACCAACCTATTGCAACAGATAAACTATCTTCCTGAGTAGATTCAATATATATTACACCAGATTGACAATCTATTGCATTATAAAAAACTCAACTTTCATCAGAAAAAATTATTGCCACTACATGTACATGTAATAAATTGAAGGGTGACTTGAAATTAAAAATTTCTATTTCACAAGCTCTTCTATATACACAGGCTCCAAGCGTCCAGTTAGTACTCCATAAGCCCAGACCTCTTGCAGGTTTGTCACAACATTGTCGCACAGAAAAGTCATTGGCTTGGCCATTTCTATGCCGGTTAGCAAACATTCGATGTGTGCAAGAGCATGCGAGCCACTCGCGTAACCGACATTTTTTTTTGGAAGGATCATTTCCTTGTTTCGACCTTCAAAATCCCATGATTTCTTCATTAACACTTCCTTTATAAAATGATTCATCAGTTTACTCTCCTTCAACAAGATGGGCAACAACTCCATCAGTGGCTCCATGAGGAGAAAAAGATCGAAATCATCGACGAGAGGTTCGTTGCAGTCATAAATTTTGATTTTTCCCTCCTTGAGTAGTATCTCAAAAACCCGATAATGTATGTCATTCATGCTAATGACTGCAAGAATCCTCTTTACCTAGGTCCAGCTCTTGCCGTGTGGATTTGGCCTCTCCCCTCTAACATATTTTATCATTTCTTCTTTATCCAAGTCCAACGTAGAAACTACAAAATCAAGTCTCACGCCAAGGGATGATGCCTCCCCATTGAGTTGATAGTATTCTATACTTGATCTTCTTGCAGAAGTCGAGGTCTATTATCCTATTGGCAGCGTCATAAGCTTCCCGGTAAGTTAATTGCCTTTTCCTTACGAGGCATAGATTTTTGTCAACATGTTGTGATATAAGAATTCAATTTTTAAATAGGTTAGTAATTGTAAAGATGTAACATATGGTCCATTTGTTGGATAGGGTTCTCTGAATCAATAATCCAACGCAACTTATGCAACAGATGGATAATAAGTTGCAACAGAACCACTACCAGTTGCACCAGTATACCCAGCTGTTGCAACAAATTTCACATCTGTTGCGTAGCTTCTTATTCATGGGGTAGATTAGAAGGATAGGTTAGGAAAAGTAAACTTGCCTTGTCCTCGTACGGCATACGCATATCCGTCATAGTCTGTAAGTCTTAAAGGGAAAAATGAGGCCTGGGTTAATCTGGTGTGCTTGGCATGGCATTCTTGACCTGTCGCAGATCTCTTTTCTCTTTGGTGCCAAGTTTTGCATATATGTCCACCTTCTTGATTAGACCCTGAACTTCAATAGCTTTTGGAGAGGGAGAAATTATATTTTTTTTATTTTCGATCGGAGAGTACGTCTCTAATTGCTCTTTTCTTTATCCTAACCAACACTGTAGAAGTGTGTGGCTCCCTCACCTTCTTGGATGGTATGATACACCTCTTAGATTTGAATTCCTCGACATCTTTAGAGATAGCCTCTACTTTTTCAAAGAGTTTATCCTAGCTGTCCTTGCACTCTTCGTATTCGCAATAAGAACACGATGGTGAAAAGGGTGAGAGGGACCTGTGTAAGGGTGAAAAGGGGTGTTTTCCAACATATTTATTTTTTATTGAGCATCAATATGCTCATCATCATGAATGGTAGCAGTATCAGCATGCCTGCCACCAACACCAACACCAACACCAGAAGAAGCACCCGGATCTGCCTTAGTAGGTTGATCATGAAGAGCCTCAACATTAGGCTGACCTTGCCTAACTGCTCTTCTTATGGCTGTTGCTCCATCCAATTCCTTATTTATTGACTCCACCATTGGGTTTGATATAGTATCAACATGACATAGAGTAATATAAGAAGTCATCACTGACTCCTCCTCAGTAGGCATGATCCATCGATGCACAACCTATAAAAAAGAAAAAAAAGATAGATACATTTAAATCATATAATTTAATAATTTTCACAGTTGGGTTACATTTTAAAAAAAAGACCTATCTGTTACATAGTTTGCAGTATATGGTTAAAATCCATTTGAGTCAGGTTCAGAGAAACAGAGCAACACATGGATAATCGGATGCAAAATATCAATCATCTGTCGTAACAGATTACTAATCTGTTGCAACAGTTGCACAAGATGGGTAATCTGTTATGCAACAAATGATCTATATGTCACAATAAATTAACAATATGTTACATCAAATTACACATCTGTTGCATAATTTGCAGTAGATGGTAATCTGTTTGGAGTCGGGTTTAGAGAACCAAAGCAACAAATGGGTAATCTGATGCAAGATATCAATCATCTGTCACAACAAATTATCCATCTGTTGCAATGATTGGCACAGGGCGGTTAACCTGTCGCAACAGATGTCTCATCTGGTGCATCAGATATAACATCTATTACACTAGATATAACATCTGTTCAATATCTTTCATTGAGTAAAATTATTTTACTTGACAAAGATATACTGCATTATCTGGAGGGTTAAAGAGATCAACCTCGTTAATATTGGTGTTGCTCTATGCAGCCAACCACCTAACCATTCTTGTATGAGAAACCTCATCCGGGTAATCCATTACCTGCTTTTGGAGGGGAGGAATGACTTTAAATGCCCAAGCCTAAAAAATGTAAACAGGAAGCAAGCAAAAAAATATCATAATAACTATATTCAATATAAATTAATGGATGAGTAAACTCAGTGATTAATTTTACCATGAAAGCCCAAGAAAAGCCGTATAATGTGGTCGTCCCTGAGGATAGCTTTGTCAGTAAATATTGGACAGTCAAGTAGAAGTTGTCATATCCCCAGGGATAATTGTTGAATTTATCAAAATCCTTAACATGCGCCAACAAATCATCTTCTATGACCTTGTTGACGTCTCTTACCAATATAACCGAATGGGCAAACCAAACTAAGCATAATTTCTCCCTGTACTGCTGTGGTATGGTTTTATCCTCGAGATTTGTCAACAAATCAGATGCTCTGTAGCCACGCCGAGCAATCTCAAATAACTCAACTATTTATTCCTTACGTTTTCTTGCCTTGGATCTTTTGCGGGGTGGTGGTTTTTCTGGATGATGGAATCTCAAGCACGTCACTATGGAAAACTCTTGCAAGAAAAAACAAATAGGCATGCCACAATAGTTGATCCAAATTTCATCCATCTTCTATTTGCCCCCTCCTTTGGATCTTTATCATCCCCCACATACTTAATCTTGCGCTTGGGAAGACCATATACCATCGTCATAGGGAAATAAAAATGGGAAGGGGGTCCTCAGGCAGCTCAAGAAATCATCCAAAGAACCTCTTCTTAAAATGTCCGTCTATGTTTTCGTTCTTCATAATTTTCCTAAATGTTCAAAAAAATTTCCCATCTGACATTTAAGTACAATTTGACCTGTTAGTTCTGCTTTTGGATCATTTATCGACATCGCAACTTGAAACCTGTCAATACTAAAAGTTTTGATAGGATCATGATGGGATGTCGATATTAATTCATGCCCCATTGGTGATCCATTATCATCATGTTGATGATCATTCTCTTTCTCTTTATCACTCTCTAATTCCTCCTCTTTCTCACTTTTATTTTCTTCATCACCATCTACAGACCCTTGTCCACCTCCCTCAATGTTGTTTTCATATCTCTCCTCAGCTTCACTTTTTCCTGACTAAGATTGTTTAGGAAGCTCCTCCGAATCCCTCTGAACTGTAGCTTTTTTTTGGATGGTCAGACGTTGATCCACTTTTACTTTCTTTTCTTTTGGAAGATATATTTTACCTACAAACAACAAAAAACCAAAAACTACATTACAATTGATGTATGCATAAATTTTAAAAAATACATTACAAACACCACGAATACCGACACACTAACAACCACCACCACAAACACCACCAACCAATGCCACACACACCATGAATGCCAACACCACTAACAGCCACCACAAACACCACTAACCAATGCCACCACCAGTGCCACCATGATGACCACAAACACCACCACCACCACCACCACCACCACCACAAACACCATCTAACAATACCATGACAGTTAATGAAACACTGCGACAAAAACTAGGGTTTTCTCGAGTTTTTCCTATGATTGTACCATTAAAACTCAAAATTGTAAACCCATTCTCGAAGATAATACAACTAAAAGTTTTATTTTTCATCATTAACTTAAAAACCCTTATTGTTTAGAAAAAATAATAAATATAGAACTCTTCTCGAACTATGTTGCCTACGAAGACAAAGAAAATGACTGATACAAGCAAGAATGAAGTCAAAAATAACACCTATGTGGTCGAAAATGAGAAAAAAAACAATCTATTGTGAAGGGTTGAGAAAATTTATTGAGTAGTTATTGTATGTACTGTATTATTGAGTGAGAATGAGAGAGAAAGAGCAATAACTCGATATTTGACATGATGAAATGTTTTGTATGGGTTGATTTGTATTTTTGAAAAGAATGACAAGTTTTGAAAATGTTAATTTGGTCCGAATTGGTCTTAATTATTTTTAAAATTATAAAAGATATACGTAATTTTTAACCCTCTCATCATGCGATTGCCAAAAAGGTATTATTAGTCTAACATATGAACTCAATTGAAATTGTATAAAAACAATTGAAGTTGTAGTTGACCGAGTACTCTAGTTGACCCTATGAACTCACCCCTGGTCCTAGATTAATCAATTTAGGTACTATTAGTCTAACATATGAACTCAATTGAAATTGTATAAAAACAAATGTTCAACATGTTGCATCCGATTTTTCATCTGTTGTAAATTATCAATCAAATTAGGTAATAATAGATTACGGATCTGTTCTAAATTATTAAACAGATTAAGTCATCTATTGCGACAGATTACCCATCTGCTGTAAATTATCAAATGGATTGTCATATGTCACAATAGATTACCCATATATTGTAAATTATCAAATAGGTGCTGCCATCTATTGTAGCTGACCCTATGAGAACTCACCCCTAGTCCTAGATTAATCAATAGTTGACCATATGAGAACTCACCCCTAGTACTAGATTATTCAATTAAGGTATTAGTACCCTGTCCTAGGTTAATCAATTAAGGTATTAGTCTAACATATGAGGTAGTAAGAATTTGTTCAGCTCAGAGTGATCGATCGATGACTCTGGTCGGGAGGAACGCAATACCGTCTCATCATGCAATTGCTAAAAGACTCAATTGAAGTTGTACTATATGAGAAATCACCCCTAGTCCTAGATTATTCAATTAAGGTATTAGTACCCTATCCTAGGTTAATCAATTAAGGTATTAGTCTAACATATGAGGTAGTAAGAATCAGTTCAGCTTAGAGTGATCGATTGATGACTCTGGTCGGGAGAAATGTAATACTGTCTTATCATGCAATTTCCAAAAGACTAAATTAAAGTTGTAGTTGACCCTATGAGAACTCACATATAATTAAGGTATTAGTCTAACATATGAACTCAATTGAAATTATATATAAACAAATGTTCAACCTGTTGCAATAGATATCTTTTCTGTTGGATTAAATCAAATAGATTAGGTAATTTGTTGCAACATATTACGCATCTGTTATAAACTATCAAATAAATTATGTTATTTGTTGCAACATATCACGAATCTGTTGTAAACTATCAAACATATTAAGTCATCTATTGTGACAGATTACCCATCTGTTGTAAATTATCAAATAGGCATTGTCATCTATTGTAGTTGACATTATAAAACTCACCCCTAGTCTAGATTAATCAATTAAGGTATTAGTTGAACATATGAGGTAGTAAGAATCAGTTTGGCTCAGTGTGATCGATCGACAACTCTGGTCGGGAGGAACGCAATACCGTCTTATAATGCAATTGCCAAAAGTCTCAAATAAAGTTGTAGTTAACCCTATAAGAACTCACCCCTAGTCCTAGATTATTCAATAAAGGTATTATTACCCTAGTCCTAAATTAATCAATTAAGGTATTAGTTGAACATATGAGGTAGTAAGAATCGGTTCGGCTCAGAGTGATCGATTGGTGACTCTGGTCGGGAGGAACATAATACTATCTCATCATGCAATTGCCAAAAGACTGAATTCAAGTTGTAGTTGACCCTATGAGAACTCACCCCTAGTCCTAGATTATTTAATAAAGGTATTAGTCTAACATATGAACTCAATTGAAATTATATATAAATAAATGTTCAACCTGTTGCAACAGATGTCTTTTCTGTTGGATTAAATCAAATAGATTAGGTAATCTGTTGCAAGATATTATGCATCTATTGTAAACTATCAAACAAATTACGTCATTTATTGTGATAGATGACTGAGCTTTGGAAATTTCCAAAAAGAAATTGTCATCTGTTGCACTTAGATGTTTTAAGATTTTTTTTTAAAGCAATTTAGGTATTTCCTGTCTGAGATAAAAAAGTTAAAATACTAAGGCAGTAAAAAATATTACTCGGTACTACTTGGATGACTCAAAAATCTCCTGAGTGAGTAGTCTTATCTGGTCTTTTCAATGTCACCATCTCCTTCAGCCATAAAGTAAGACTCAACTCATCACTCTTCTTTATTCTCAATTCTCATTTCTCTTTGTTTCCTTTTTTTCTCTCTTCTTTTGGGTGAGGATCCTTTCGGATCTCAATCAATCAATATCTTTTCTCGATTAAATTAGATGTTCTAATCCTTTTTCTTTTTTGACATTGCAGGTATAGTTTACTATTGCTCTTTCCATCTCGTCTTCTTCTTTGTATGTCATTTAAATTAGATATTTACATTTGTTTCTATTAATGATTTACCCATTACTAGTTTCCTATTTATTGAGAAATTTGAAGGAAAGGTGACTTTTAAGTCTTGAATGAACGAACCGTTGTTTTTATTAAAATATGCGAAAAAAGTCATCTGTTGGGAGAACTTAAAAAGCCTTATTGTCAGTATAGTTTTTTATGTCTTTTGTTTGGTACTTTAGTGGTGCTATTGTTGGGGGTGGTGGTCGTGTTGGAACATATGATGTTGTTTCTTTATGGTTGATGCTGTTATTGGTGGTGTTGCAACAGTTTCCTTAACTGTTGTAACTGATGAATCAGCTGTTGGAATAGACGGAGCAACTGTTTGAAGAAATCAAACCATTAGCAAGGCTGGTTTGATTGATTCCAACAGATGACCTATCTGTTGCAACATGTCATCCATCTATTGCAACGATGCCTCATCGGTTAAATAGATGGATAATTTGTTGCATCATATTGGTCATCTGTTGATTCACTCAATTTTGTGTTACCCTTTTGTAATGTTCTTTTTGTTCTTCTCTTGTTTGACATCAAATGTATTTCTCTTGTTTGCAGACAAAAGGAAGTGAAACTGGATCCATTTTTATCCGGCCAACATTAAAGGCTAGAGTAAAGATGGGTTCGGAGGAATAAGTTGCTTGCAGATGGAACCACTTCATATGTGGGAGGTATGTATTACTGATCAACCTATCATGAAAACACATATCCAGTACAATGATTTTGTGAATGTTTGTTCTTTACCTATTAGGTGTTGATCTTTCAAACACGATATGGCATTTTACAGTTAATATTGTTAGGTTCGAACTGGTAAGGCTGAGGGGCCAAGAAGGTGGTGTCGATACCCCATTACAATTTAATGACGGTTTATGCTCATGTTTTTGTGAAAATATTTGGGGAAGGGTTCAAGTTTTTGGCGGCAGTGTAAATATTAAATAGTGATTAGACCGGTTTTAATGGCTCAATGGACTTGTTGAAAGGCCCCCGAAGCCTCATACTGCAACAAACAATGATGGAACTAATAGAAATTCCCCTGGTCTAAATTTATATGGATGGGTTGTTGGAGGAGAATATTATACAGAAGAAGGTGTTTGGGACAAAACCTATGGGGGAAGAGGGAGGTTGAGAAGGCCATCTATTATCTCAGTCCTTGTTTAAGAGAAAACAAAAGGTGGGAAGGAAAGTGTAGCGAAATTGGCTGATGAAATTTACATGAAAAATGAAAAAACTGGATGAGCTCCGAATATGAAAGTGTATCCAAAAATGAAAATCCATCAGTCATTGAAGAAAAATAAAAATGGTCTAAAGGACTTGTGCTGGTCACTTTGCTAGAGACTGCAACTAGCGAGTGCAGCCTCAACGAAGACCCATAAAATGTAGGACCAAAACTCTAAAGAAGTAGCTTCGCGAGCACGGAAGGTAGTAAGATTATTGGTCTGAATTAAAACCTGAACCAACTACTTCTGCATTAAAAATACGGGATCAAGATAAGGTGGCAATTTCTCAAGTTAAACTTGCATCCCATGTCTCCTTTTTATGGCTCTGGTCAGGTCAAAGGCAGTGAAAATAACAAGGCATGGGATTTTGGCCCAACTTCGGACCTTTTTGTTTCTACTTCCATTGACCTGATCATAGCCACAACCAGAAGACATGGCATGCAAGTTAGACTTTAGAAATTAACTCCTTGGCTTCCCGTATTTTTAATTCAGGAGTTGTTGGTTTAGGTTTCAATTCTGATCGACAATCTTACCACCTTTCGTGCTCGCGAAGCTTCTTCCTTAGAGTTCTAGTCTTGCACTTTGTGAGAGTCTTTATTGAGGCTACACTCGCTAGTTGTATTCTCGAGCAAAGTGTCCAGCTCCAGTCCTGTTGACCAGTCTTTTTTTTTTCATCGACTGATGGATTTTTATATTTGGATACACTTCTATTTTAAAGCTCATTTAATTTTTTTATTTCTCATGTCAATTTCATTGGCTAATTTTGCTACACTTTCCTTCCTACCCTGTGTTTCCTCTTAAATAAGGTCTGAGATGATATATGGCCTTCTCCATCTCCCCCTTCGCGCATAGGTATTCTCCCAAGCACCTTCTACTGTATAAAAGTCACCTCCAACAATCTATCCATATAAATTTGGACTAGGATAATTTCTATTGGTTCCATCATTGTTTGATGCATTGCGAGGCTTCGGTGGCATTTCAAGAAGTCTATTTCACCATTAAAACTGGTCCAATCATTATTGGATATTTACACTACCACCAAAAACTTAAACCCTTCCCCAAACTTGACATAAAAATATGAGCATAAACCATCATTAAATTGTAACGGGGTATCGACACCACCATCTTGGAACCCTTCAGCCTTATCAGTTTGCACCTATCAAACTAAATTGTACAATGCAGGATCTTGTTTGAAGGATCAGTGTCTAATCGGTAAAAAAATTACATTTACAAAATCATTGCACTTTATGTGTGTCTATCACGGTAGCTTGATCAATAATATACATAACTTGCACGCATGAAAATGGGATCCATTACACGCACCTTATTCTTCCTACCCCATCAGGACATGTCAGATAATGTTGTTTATTTATCTGCACACATGTGATGACAATTAAATAAAATGTGTGAAGTGTCATGACTTTTTATCTTAACACATTCAAAACAGCTGATGAATCAAAATCTCCATCTTTTGCAACTGACAAATCAACTGTGGAAGAAATCAAAATATCTCCTCCAACATATGGTCCATCTATCGCAACAGATAATCCATATGTTGCAATAGATGGAAAATCTATTGCGACAGACCAAATTATGTTTATTCATCTTCACGCATGTGATTACTTCTTGCTAAAAATATTTTTTTCAATTTAGTTGTCCTATTTATAAAATCAAGAGAATTTTATTATCTTCTTCCAAGATTACCCCTATTATTAAGTGACTACATAAAATATATAATTCATATTTATACTTTCAAAGTATAATTAATAAGGCCAATTTGGTAAAATAATCACCTAATTTATATTTTTCTTAATTGGTGTGCCAAACCCATAGGGCCCAACTAATATGAAATGGATGGACGATTAAAAAGACGTGAAGAGTCGTGACTTTTTATCTAACACATTTAAAGCAGCTAATGAACCGAATACTCCATCTGTTGAAACTGATGAATCAACTTTTAGTAGAAATCAAAACATCTCCTCCAACATATGGTCTATCTGTCGCAACAAATAATTCATATGTTGCATTAGATGTCTCTTCTTTTGCACATATAAATCATCTATTGCAATAGATGATAAATCTATTTTGACAGACCATCTGTTGCTCATTCAATCCATCTGTTGCAATAGCTGCTAAATCTGATGCAACAGATAGATGATCTATTGCAATAGCTTAATAATAACGACTGTTATCAAGTCTCAAACCATTTTGAAAAGGTGAGAAGTATTAATGTAAAAGAAAAAGTCACAACTTTTCACAAAAAACAAAATGCCACCAGTTTGAATATAATTAATACAACGGAGATGAACAATTGTTCCTTTTGGCCTGACACGTCCAGATTCAATCCTCTATAAATAGGACCCTCCTTAATCTTCATTCTACTCAACTTTATTTATTTCTTGCATTTTTTCTTTTCGTGTGACATCTTCAACCACTTCTCTTCAAAGAGCATATTCCTTCCTCGTTGAGGTAAGTTTTTTTTTGGTGTAAATTTATAAGTTTCGTATACGTTGTATTATATTTTGGACTTTTTTCTTTACATTTGTCAATTCATATGTATTCTAGATATGGCTGATCCTATTACGGACATTGGTATTCTACGCAACACAGTGCGGGAACTTTAGAGGCAGGTTAATAACTTGCAGAGGGAGTTGGTCTCTATGAGAGCGATGATGTTCAGAGAGATGTAGAGACTGATGAGGTGTAATAACCCGAACTTTCCTTAAGCCTAAATTGTATCTCTATAAGATTAGGGAATGACTTCCAAAGTCCCAAAGTCCTATAATCTCTAAATTTTAAAAAAGACCCTTATTCTCCATAAGATAACAAGTTTTGAAAGCTATTGTTTAAAGATTCGTCTTGATTACAAGTTTTGAGAATGAGATGGAGAACACAGATTTTAGAACTAAGTGTAATGACTCACTAGATTTGTACTATATGCTTTAATATACATGATTTATAAGATTCAGATTTTAGTTTTACTCAAGCTATGCGATTCATTCATATCAGCATGCATCTTTTATAAAGAATGATAACATTCTTTACTTAAATATATACACCCCCCAATATACTCAGTACATCTTCAAAGTACTGATCCAAATATATGTCCATGTGATACATTGTCTCATAATGTAGGTTCGGCGCTTAGTCCCAGTAGTGACAGTGATTCCCGAGTATGTTTTTCTACACTCCGCACTTGGTGAGTCCTCAAGGTTCGAGGACCTATTTCTCAGATTTTTAGTTGTTATTGCTTTCAGCTTAGTCGAGTCAGTTGGGGGTCTGTCCCACTGACTCTCTAGTTCTTGATTAGTAGAGGCTTTGTCAGACTAGATTATCAGTGTGTTTAGACTTTCAGTATTTTGACTGTTCAGACAAGTATTTCTTTGAATTTCATTATGATGATGATATGACAGTACCATCATTTTGCTTTATTTATCTCAAAGTAAGTTTTATATGTAGTAGTAGGCTCAAAAGGATTATCTTGGGATACTTGTAGCCTTAAGCACCGTGTGACATTCTGGGATGAGATTTTGGGGTGTTACAAAGCGACGGACCATCGACCCAACCGTCGCACTTGGCCAATGAATGGTTTTACTGCCTTGGTTGCAATAGCTTGAGTGACGGTCCATCGCAAGCTCGATGGTTCGTCAACCTGCCCGTCGCACCTGGACGATTCTGATAGCTCTCAGTAAAACAACCTTTCTCACCCTGATACCGGATTTGGACGAAATTGGTATCGTTGGAAAGCTAATTCAACTTCCCAAATGATAAAAACTCAAAATTAGGAAAATTCTATATGATTTACACACTACTCACTTTGGAAGTCATTCCTTAATCTTATAGAGATAAATTTAAGCTTAAGGAAAGTTTGGGGTATTACAATATCTCCCCTTTGGGAACATTCATCCTCGAATATCACTAGCTAGGCTAAGAATACAAAGAATACTGAGAATGCACAGCTGAATGAATTTCTAAACTAACTCTACATCATTCTAAACTTTTGAATACTTAAGAGAATGCATGGACTCATGGAGAAGACAACTATATAGCTGAATACACAGGATTAGAAAGGAACTGAATTAAGGAAGAATAATACCTTCAGATAGATTTGAACTCGTAGAGAAGAGGTGTGGGTACTTGGCTCGCATGTCTGCTTCTGCTTCCCAAGTAGCACCCTCAACTGACTAGTTCTGCCAATGAACTTTGACCAAGGAAACATCTTTGTTTCTTAGTCTACGGATATGATGGTCTAGAATCTCAACTCGAATCTCTTCGTAAGAAAGACTGGTCTGAATATCTGATCTCTCCAAAGGATCTACAACAACGAAATCACCAATACTCTTCTTAAGCATGGAGACGTGAAAGACGGGATGAACAACTAACAGATCTGCAGGAAGCTCAACTTCATAGGCTACTTTCCCCACACGTCTCAGAACTCTATAAGGTCCAACATAACGGGGACTAAGCTTCCCCTTTTTACCAAACCTCTTCACCCCCTTCATGGGAAAAATCTTCAAGTACACCAAATCACCCACATCAAACTCAAGATCTCTTCTTCTCACATCTGTATATGACTTCTAACGAATTTGGGCTGTCTTCAACCTTTCTCTAATCAACTTAACCTTTTTCATAGCCTCAAACACAACATCAGGACCAATCAAAGCAGCTTCACCCACTTTAAACCAACCTATGGGTGATCTACATCTCCTCTCATACAAAGCCTCAAACAGGGCCATCTAGATACTAGAGTGATAACAATTGTTATACGCAAATTCAATCAATGGAAAATGCTCATCCCAACTACCTTTGAAATCAAGAGCACATGCCCTCAATATGTCTTCCAAAGTTTGGATGGTCCTCTTAGACTGACCATCTGTCTATGGATAAAAAGCGAAACTCAAATGAACTTGGGTACCAAGACCCTTCTGAAATGCTCTCCAAAACTGAGAAGTGAACTGAGTACCCCTACCGAGATGATAGACAAGGGAAATCCATGCAACCTGACTAACTCCCGGATGTACAACCTAGCATAATCCTCAGCTGTATAAGATGTATGCACTGACAAGAAATGCGTTGACTTAGTCAATCTGTCTACAACAACCCAAATCGAATCATAATGACGATGAGAAAAGAGTAGTCCAGTCACAAAATCCATATTCACCTCTTCCCACTTCCAAGTGGGGATACCAAACTCTTGCAACATATCACTAGGACTTTGGTGCTCTACCTTAACCTGCTGACAAGTTGCATACTTTGCCATGAACTCTGCTATGTCTTTCTTCATACCATTCCACCAATAAATTTCTCGCAAGTCGCGGTACATCTTGGTAGCATCGAGATGAATAGAATACCGCACACCATGCGCCTCAGCCATAATTCTCTGCCTCAAGTCACCAATACATGGAACACATATTCTATTTTGATATCTTAATACACCATCTCCCCTTAGGGAGAAAACCATAACCTTTTGGTCTTTAACCGACTCCTTCAGTCTGACCAAACTAGCATTAAAGTCTTGTTTCTCCTTCACTTCTGAAACTAAGGCGGATTCGGAACTACTCTGAACCCAAACACTACCTTCAGCTGAGTCAAGCCACCTAACACCAAGTATAGCCAAACGATGAACTTCACGAGCCAACTCTTTCTTATCCTTTTCTATATGAGCCACACTGCCCATAGACATTCTACTGAGGGCGTCTGCCACTAAATTGGCCTTGCTTGGATGATATAACACACTCATATCATAATCTTTTAGCAACTCTAACCACCTTCTCTGTCTAAGATTCAACTCCCTCTGAGTAAATATGTACTGCAGGCTTTTGTGATCAATAAACACGTCACCATGAACACCATACAGATAGTGTCTCTAGATTTTTAAAGCAAAGACCATAGCAGCTAACTCTAAATCATGGGTTGGATAATTCTTTTCATACGACTTCAACTATTTAGAGCATAGGCTATAACCTTACCTCTCTGCATCAACACACAACCCAAACCAACCCTAGAGGCATCATAATACACCACAAAATCATCCATACCATTAGGCAATATCAACACAGGGGTTGAAGTGAGTCGAGTCTTCAACTCCTGAAAACTCTTTTCACAAGAATCTAACCACTGGAACTTAACTTTCTTTTGGGTCGGTATAGACATAGGAGACACAATAGATGAGAAACCTTTAACAAAATAGTGGTAATAGCTAGCTAGACCCAAGAAACTTCTAATGTCTGATAGAGAGATAGGTCTAGGCCAATTTCTTACAGCTTCTGTCTTTTAGGGGATCAACTCTAATGCCTTCAGTTGAAATAATATGACCCAGAAAGGCTACTGACCTTAGCCAAAATTCACACTTGCTGAATTTAGCGAACAACTGATGATCTCTAAGAGTTTGTAAGACAATTCTAAGATAATCTACATAGTCATCCTCACTACGGGAGTATACAAGAATATCATCTATGAATACTATGACAAACATATCAAGATACTGTCTAAACACTTGATTTATAAGGTCCATGAAAGCCACTGGAGCATTGGTTAGCCCGAAAGACATGACTAAAAACTCAAAGTGACCATAACGGGTTCGAAAGACAGTCTTTGGGATATCACACTCCCTTACTTTAAGCTGGTGATAGTCGGATCTAAGGTCTATCTTTGAGAAATAACTTGCACCTTGCAACTGATCAAATAGGTCATCAATTCTAGGAAGAGGGTACTTTTTCTTAACTTTGACCTTATTCAGCTGACTATAGTCAATGCACATACGCAAAGAACCATGTTTCTTTCACACGAACAGGACAGGTACGCCCCAAGGAAAAATACTGAACCTTATGAAACCCTTATCTAGAAGATGTTTGAGTTGCTCTTTCAACTCCTTAAGCTCTGCGGGTGCCATATGGTATGGAGAAATAGAAATAGGTTGTGTATCAAAAAGAAGGTCAATCCTGAATTCTTTCTCTCTATCGGGAGGTACTCCTGGGAGATCTTCTAAAAAAATGTCCGAAAACTCACTAACTATACTGACAGACTGAATAGTTGGAGCCTCAGACTTAGTGTCCTCAACTCGAACTAGATGATAGATGCAACCTTTGGATATTAACTTTCTGGTTTTGAAATAGGATATAAAATGACTCTTGGGAGACACTGAACTCCCGGACCACTCGAACACTGGCTTATTAGGAAATTGAAACTTAACCACACAGGTACGACAGTCTATAGATGATAACAAGAGTGAAGCTAATCCATAACCAAAATTATATCAAAATCAACCATCTCCAACTCTATCAAATCAGCAAATATGACTATGAAGGACAGTGATAGGACACTTTTTATACGCTTGCTTAGCAACAACTGACTCACCTACTGGAGTAGAAACCAAGAAAGGCTCAGGAATCTTGTCGGGACTTATTTTAAAATTCACAGTAACTAACGGGGTCACATAAGAGAAACTTGACCCAGGTTCCATCAACACGTAAACATCAAAGCAAAAGACACGGAGCATACCAGTAACAACGTCTGGTGAATCCTCCTGCTCCTAGTGGGATGGCAAGGCATAGAATCTATTCTGGCGCTGACCACTAGCAGTACTGGATGAAGCGCCCTGAGGAGGGGCTGGATGGGCTAAAGGAGTTGGGGCACTAGTAGCCTGAGTCTGACATCAGATATCTCTACTCTCCTGCATAGCATGCGGATACTTTCTAAGTCCATGGGCTAACTTTCCACAACTAAAAAAACCCCTCTATTTGGAAAAACACTCTCTGGGATGGGTCCTACCACACTTAGAACAAGAAGGATAACTGGGCCTATTACTCACACTGTTCTGGGACCTAGACATAGAAGACTTATTCCCTTGCTCCTGCCTATTTCTAGGTGTGGGAGCATTAGTTGACGAAGGCACTAGCATAGACGAATGACTCTAAAACTGTGGAAGGTTTCCTCCATGGGATCTAGTCTGACCATGCTCAAACTGCTCTGATCTAGCCCTCTTATTTTCCCTTACTCTGTATCTTTCCCTTATCTTATCAACCTCAATCTGCTGAGCATGAATCATCAGTCTGGACAAATCCATATCTCTATTGAGCATAGTAGTCCTACACTCTTTCAACATCAAACCAAACACACCGATCACAAACTTACTCATACTAGATCGGGTGTCAGCTACCAAGTTAGGAGCATACTTGGCTAACTGGTTAAACTTAAGGCAGTACTCCTTTACAGTCATAGAGCCTTGCCTCAGGTTCATAAATTCCTCCATCTTTGCCTCTCTCATCTCAAGTGGGAAGAATTTGTCCAGGAATTCATCCCGAAATACCTGCCAAGTCATAGGAGCAACATTCTCCCCTCTATTCTTTCTCCACGCCAAAACCCAGTCATAAGCAATATCTTTCAGCGTATAAAAGGCCAACTCTGCACTCTCTTCTTCAAAAATATGCATGACTTGGGTGATCTTCTTCACCTTCATAAGATACAACTGTGGGTCCTCACCTGTCTTAGACCCACAGAACTCTAGCAGATTCATCCTCATGAAATCTCATATCCGAGCTATAGAGGAATCACCCCATGCTGGTGCAGAACTACAGCTTGGTTATTGGCCTGAACATTTGCGGTGACTGCTTGGGCTAATGCCTGAAAGGCAGCCCAAAACTCAGCGTGAGACACGTTCTCATTTAGGGGATCGGCCGGTTGAGGTGGCTAATCGACATTCCTACGGGCATTATCTCTTTGGGAAGACATTTTCTATCATAAGAGAGCACGAGTCAATAGTAGATAGAGACAGTAGTAGCCACGATAGACTCTAAAAGAAAGAGATGACTTTTTCTTAAAACTTACCGTAGCCTCTTGCTCATAGATGTGGTGCGCTACTCACCGATGATTAAGACTCTACGTAATACGATTAGTTAGACTCCCTATTACTCCTTAAACCTTTGGCTCTGATACCAAGTTTGTAACACCCTGAAATTTTATCCCAGAACGTCACACGGTGCTTAAGGATACAAGTAGCCCAAGCTAACCCTTTTGAGCCTGCTACTACATATAAAACTTACTTTGATATAAATAAAGAAAAATAATGGTACTGTCATATCATCATCATAATGGAATACGAAGAAATACTTGTCTGAACAGTCAAAATACTGAAAGTCTAAACACACTGATAATCTAGTCTGACAAAGCCTCTACTAATCAAGAACTAGAGAGTCATTGGGACAGACCCCCAACTGACTCGACTAAGTTAAAAGAAATAACAACTGAAAATCTGAGCAATAGGTCCTCGAACCATGAGGACTCACCAACTGCGGAGTATAGACAAAAGTACTTAGGAATCACTGTCACTGTTGGGATTGAGCACCTGAACCTACATTATGAGACAATGTAGCACACGAACATATATGTGGATCAGTACTTTGAGGATATATTAAGTATATGGTGGGTGTATGCATTTAAGTAAACAATGTTATCATTCTTTATAAAAGATGCAAACTGATATGAATGACTCACATAGCTTGAGTAAAACTAAAATATGAATCTCATAAATCATGTATATTAAAGAATATAGTACAAATCTAGTGAGTCATTACACTTAATTCTAAAATCTGTGTTCTCCATCTCATTCTCAAAACTTGTAAGCAAGAGGAATCTTAAACAATATCTTTCAAAACTTGTTATCTTATGGAGAATAAGGGTCTTTTTTAAAATTTAGAGATTATAGGACTTTGGGACTTAGAAGACTTGGGAGACTTGGGAGACTTGGGAGTTTTTTCTAACCAACATAAACCATTTGAGCCACATGGAGTCCAATGTCTTTTCCACGTTGGGGAGAGCTGCTCTACCCTTGCCATCAAAATAGAACCTTAACTTTAGTGATCACTAACCTAACCCACTTAGGGTAAATTAAAGACCTACGGGGCACGCAGTTCTGAGGCATAAGACCTTGGAATCATACCCAACTCAGTTCTAAATACTACTTCCATACTTAAGCTCAGAACTTTAGGAAATCCACCTTAAAATAATTCAAGGGTCTATAATAGAGATCAAATATACTCCTCTTGACTTTAATTCATAAGTAATATGGACTTCTATCTTAGCTTAGACCCAAAAGGGTCAAATCTTTATTTGAAGTCTTAAAATAACCTAACCAAAGGGTGCTTATAGCACAAATAATCTTGAACAAAAATCTTTAAATGGGGTTTATTGACCCAATCATCAGTTTCATATCAAAATATCTTAAAATTCATACTTGGTAATGCAATTACTGATAAATCATATTAAAATCTGTAAATTTCATCAATAGACATAGAAATATAAACAAAATCATGAAATTCAACTCTTAATCCATGGGAACTCTCAAAATCTTGCAAACAATAGTAAAGTGGTGTAAACCTTAACTTCAATTTCATGGACAATCTCATAAATTACAGAAATTTTGTATTTAAAATAAGCCTTTGGGCACAAGGGTGAAAGTGTTACCCTTGTTCAAACCCCACATACCTTAGATTATGACTTGTAGATGAACTATCTTGCTTAAGACTTTTTTTCGTACTCTTGAGTGAGGGTTCTTGAAGCTTTTGACTTGGGGACCTTGATTCTTAAATCAATTTGCAAGAACTATGGTGAAATCTTAGAGAAGAAATTGGGTTTTTCTCTTGAGAGATAAACCCTAGTTTTTGATGCTATGAAAGAATCTGAAGTTCTATGCTTCGTTTTGATATATCTAGGTGTTAAAAAGGATGGAAAAATACCAAAAAACCCTTTTAAAAATGGATTTAAAATTGCTGAATGGGATCAGTGACGGCTCGTGCGATGGTCCGTCGCTGGCTCAACGGTCCGTCGGTCTGACCATCGCACTTGGACCAGAATAGGGGCTCACTACCTTAGTAACGTAGCTTGGGCGATGGTCAATCGCTAGCTCGATGGTCCATCGACCCGACAGTCGTACTTGGCTAGTGAATGGGTTTACTACCTTGGTTACGATGGCTTGAGCAACGGTTCATCGCAAGCTCGATGGTCTGTCAACCTACCCGTCGCACCTAGGTGGTTCTGACAGCTCTCAGTAAAATGACCATAACTTCTCACCTCGATACCGGATTTAGACGAAATTGGTATCGTTGGAAAGCTAATTCAATTACCCACATGATAAAAATTCAAAATTAGGAAAACTGTATATGATTTAATCACTACTCACTTTGTAAGTCATTCCTTAATCTTATATAGATACAATTTAGGCTTAAGGAAAGTTTGGGGGTATTACATGAGGGCCCTGCTGCTGCGAGTTGATTGACCGACTTTCATTAATGATGATGATGATAATAATAATTAGAATGTATTTTTTCTTTTAGTGTTTGTATTTTAATTTTTCTATATCAGATTTATACCTAAAGTATTTTATTTTTCATTTAATGAAAAATTTACTTTTAGTCGACTTTGGCATTTTAATTCTTATTCAATTTTCATTCTGTCTATTTCTTTTAATCTAAACATACATACATGTTAACATGTCGATGGTTGGAGGCAAGGAGCAATGTTGAATCCAGTAGTACTAGCAATTTTGGCTTTTGAGTTCTTTCAAAAGATGGATCGTGTGTTGGAATAAATTGGTCATCTGTTGGGTTTCTGTCAATAGATTATATATCTGTTTCGACTAATTTTTCATCTGTTGGAGGAAAACATTCCAGTTTGTGGAACTATTGAGAATAATTGTGGTCTGCTGTATTATTTAGTTCATGTTTTGCCTTTTTTTATTGATGCAGAAGTTATTAAAAAAAATATTTTATGTATAATAAATGATAACATTAGGTTCACAACAATGAGTTAAATATATAAAAGTCCACAACAAACAAACAACAACACAATTTTCTATAATTACAACGATCATGGTAGATTACGATTCGGGCATGTAGTTCTTTTGTGGCCAGCGCACTTACATATGGAGCACTTGTTTCTTCTTGATGAAAATGATTCTCCAACTCCACGCCTCCTCTTATATGGCTTGCTTTCCGGTATGATAGTGCCTGGGTCAATATATGGAGGAGGTATTAATCTCCCCATAAGCTTTGCAGGAACAACCCAAGATTCTTCGGGAGGCACCGAAGTAATATGCCCACTATATGCCATTTTATATTTTTCCACTGAATAATATTGAGAGAAGTGCTCGTAAACTTTAGGTCCATATTTATGAACGTATTGAGCTCAAAGCACTGCCATAGCATGTGGACAGTGTATTTTGTCCAAGTAAAAAACTCTACACGGACAAGATATTATTTGAAGATCAACCGTGGCAACACCACCATGACCGGTGATACTGAATTTGTAATCTTCTATTTTATGAGAGAATAACCTATTCCCCAAACTGACGTTCGTTTTTCAATTTCGAGAACAAATCGGGTTTTTTTTCTGGGCACTTAAACTGCACATGCCTTTCATTACAAAATTAGCTATACTTCTTGCTTATTTTTTCAAACATAGCCTTGATGGGAAATTCTCTTTCATCGCCAAATAATGAATTCACCAATTCAGCTATGTTTGATGTCATAATATTGTATCTATAGAAAATAATCACTTAGTACGACATCATACTAAACTTGTAAATCAAACAAGATATCAAATTCATAAGAATGTACCTATCGCTGGACAGAATACCCGACTCCATCTCTCGAAACCGACACGTGTGAGAAATTCTACTACCTTGGGATTCACATCTGCTATTTGATTGAAATGGTCTAAAAACTCCTCTCTACTATATGCTTTAGCTGCTCTATAAAAAAGGGTGACGACCTTTTTGTTGTGATAGTTGTTTTGAATGTTCTCTCCAAGATGCCTGATGCAACAACCAAAGTAAGTTTAAGTGAAGAAAAGTGAACCATCTTTGGAATACTTAGATGCCTATTCGATACAAAACACAACTCTTTGGTATCTTCGACGCAGTTTCGCAGTTGTTCAAAAAAAATCCATAAGAGGCATCACATTCCTTGTCCGCTACACAAAAAGCGACAGGAAAGATGTGATTCTCCGCATCCTGTGCCACCGCCGCTAGCAGAACTCCATTATACCTGCTCCTCAAGAAGGTACCGTCGATGGCTATGCCTTTTCTCAAATGTCGAAAACCTTGAATCCAAGCTCCATAGGATACAAAAAAGTACTTGAACCTTCCATTTTTATCCAGATGAAATGTCGTCTTACTTTTGGAATTTGTGGACTCAATCATGTAATGGTAAACATCCAAGACTGCATACCCATGATCGAGTGTCCCCCTAACTAGGTCCTTGGTAATCCCCATTGCCTTATATATCTTTCAATAACTGACCAGGATACCCAAATCTATAAGGAGTTAATTGGCCATAACCCTTGTTGAAGGGCCTTTGCCATCGGGGAAACTACTCCTGAAATATTCACCGAGGACCTTTGCCGTGGCGTGAGGATTTTGGCATGATATGTGATCAGAACCACATTTGTAATGCTTTTCATGTTTATGAATGACGAATCTTTCAGAACTTGCGTACTTCATCGCTCTCAACCACCACTTGCAGTTTAAATTAACATATTTGAAGCAAAAGAGACTGCTCGAATTAATCACCTTCTTTATTCTGAAATCTTTTTTCAAGCAAGAAATAAACAAAGTGTTAGATAATTCATTCTTGTCCTTGAATGAAATTCCAATAAAAAATCCGATCCTGTCGTCTTGAAATTTTCCAGACTGTGTCGATTGAGAAAAACTGCACATCGTATTGGTCGCATCAATGGGCGTAGGTGTTTGATCATCATCTGGAATATTCATGTCTAGATCATCCAACCTATCATCAAAGAAGTCTTCTTGTTCTTCTACTTCTACGTTTTGGTTCTCATTTTCTCTCGTCTTTTCAACCATATACACCCTTAACACCTGCCTGGTTGAATCACTTAGATAAGCATGCAACCGAACCTGATCGGTTATCTTGAAAGGCAGTACCCTCTGATTTTCAAAGGAGCTGTGCATGTAGCTGATGGTGAGTTCTTCTGGTTGACAATTCAGTCCACAAAAGCTGATGATTAAGTTCACAAAATCATCATACGAAATATCACTTTGGACTGTCATAGCTATCGTCTCTAGCATTTCACCCTCTTTCCGACGCCATACATATTGATTGCTCTTCTCGATCCATTGACTATGACAATCCACTCCTATTGTTATTGATCCCTCCATTAGTGGTACCTAAATAAAGTTATTTGTTAAAAAAAGTTGATAGTGATTTCATAGTGCCGTGAATGAATCCCAACAGACGTGTAATCTGTTGTAATAGGTAAGCGATCAGTCGCAACAGATTACTTACCTGTTGGGATTCATGTTACACTTCTGAATATTTGTTACAACAGATGAAGCGCCTGTTGGGATTGATGTTACAGTACTAAATCACCTTTGAAGCTGATTCCAATAGATGAGTGACATGTTGCAATAGATAATTAACCTATTGCGACAGATGACTTACCTGTTGCAACAGGTTAGTAATTTGTTGTAACAGATATTTACCTTGTTGTCAGACAACACTTCTGTTGGAATCGTGTTCAGGTTCTGTTGCAATAGGTTACTAATCTATTGAAACAAATATTTATCATATCGCACTAGATAACTAATCTATTGCAACAAATGTATCAAATATTACAACAGATGACCCATCTATTTAAACACGAATCCAATATATCAGTCTTCAATTGAAACAGATGTCTCATCTGTCACAACAAATGATTTATCTATTTAAACAAATTGATCTTATGTTGGATTCATGATTGGGTTCTATCCATTGTTGGAAAAACAACAACATAATAACAGTTATCCAGATGAGAAATTCAACTAAAAATCATAATTTGACTTACCAAGGTCTCCTATGAAGTAATGCCAAAGTGAAAAGTGATGTTCAAAATAAAATTTGACCTAAAAAATTGGTCAAATAGCAACAGTAGCGGTAACAACAACAACAACAACAACAAATGATTAACAAGAAGAAGATGAAGATGATAATGAAGTAGAAGATGATGATAATGAAGAAGAAGATAATGAATAAAGCTGCAGCAACAATGAACAACAAAAATCGCTAAGAGAGAGAAAACAACAATAGGTGAGAAGAGAGAGAAAAATGTTTTTTTCCCTCCGTTTTTCGTTATATAAGTAAACATTTAGATCAAAGTGTAAATTTTAAAATTTGTGGGCTATTTTCAAACTTCTCCAACTTTCTTAATCCATAATAAAGTAATTGTCACCTCCACTCAATAATTAAGACTTGTGTCACCTACACCTTATTTTAAAACTCTTTTGTCACCTACAGCCCTAAGCCCCAAGAAACCATCCCGCTAAATCCAAAAGTAATACTCCCTCCTTCCCAAATTATCCGTCCCAAATTTTCTAATTTGATTTCTCATTTTACTTGTCTTTTTTCATTAATCAAGAAGAAACAAATTTTTTTCCATGTTTTACCCTTTGCATTAATTACTTTTTCTTTAAATTAAACTATAAACATCATTTAATAGGGGTACTATGGTAAACTAGTCATGTTATTAATTATTTTTCTTAATCAATGTGCTATCTAAATTTGAGACGGATAATTTGGGACGAAGGGAGTATATACAACTAACAAGTCTATGTTCATTGATAAGATTATTGGTGCAGTATCTTTTTTTATCACATGGTGTGTTAATTGCAGAATGGAGAAAAGAATAGAAGTACTACAATTATTATCAAGTGAAATCAAGAATCAAGGCAAAAGCATATTCACCTAACTCATTAAAGTCATTGTGAGAGAAGGTTCATGTATCATCAAGAACAAGAAGTGTGATATATAATGGACAAATTCATCTTCAACCATTGTTTAATTATCTTTTCTATTTTTCTTTAGGTTTTCCATTTAGATGTTTAATATCTATTTTGAAATTTAATTAATTCAGATTCATATAAAAATATTACACTTTGAGAGCAACAATTTCTTTATTACAGACAATTTCATCCTTGAAACTCAAATTTAATTAAAGATGAAAATGATTCTCACATTATCATAATCTTTGATGATTTGTGTAATTACTATACTAGTTAATATTCCATATGCCAATAAATATACTAGCAGCTTACTTTTTTTTTTTTTCTGAAAAAAAAAAGAAGAAAAGAAAGGAAAGTCATGTGTAGACAAGCTTCACATGGGACATTTATTCGACATTATGGGAAGACTATGATCCAAGAAAGTCTCCTCGCATGGGAACATGAAGACTCTATTAGTATTAATTTACCTAAAAGTATGTGCCTAATGTATGACTAATAAAATTCACAAAACAATACTCATAAGATATAAAAAGAGTCCATATTTCACGAGGAGACAATATTCTAAACCTTGGCCGCCAAGAAAAAGACTTCACATATGTATTTTCAAGTCAATACTTGAGGAAGGAGACCAGCAAACTCTATTGTCTTGACTCTCAAATACTCTCTCCGTTTCGTTTTAGTTGATTCTCTTTCTAAAAATATTTGTTTCAATTTAATTGTCTCTTTGATGAAATCAAGAGTATTTTATTATGTTCTTCCAATACTATCCTTGACATTAAATGACTAAACAAAGTATATCTATTCAAATTTATATTTTCAAAACATAATTAATAAGGCTAATTTGATAAAATAAACACATAATTAATATTTTCTTAATGGGTGTGTCAAGCCCATAAGGGTCAACTAATTCGAAATGGGGGGACCCTTTTTGACTTGGCACTTCCTTTAAGAAAGTATTTATTAGGAGTTTATTTTACCAAATTAGCCTTATTAATTATACTTTGAAAATATAAATTTGAGTAAATATACCTTTTTAGTCATGTAGTGTTGAGGGAAGTATTGAAAGAACATAATAAAATACTCTTGATTTCATCAAAAGGGACAATTAAATTGAAACAAATATTTTTAGAAAGAGGGTCAACTAAAACGAAATGGAGGGAGTAATGTATTGATAGAATTTTAAATATGGGGTAAATAGGGCAAAAATGTCTGAAAGTTAACTATTTTATAGTGTGAACATGACTTTTTTCTATTGTGGTCAAATTTTGACCAAATTTTTGTGGCCAAAAGGTTTTTTCCTCAAATTATTTGGTATATTTACTTAAACAAAAGTTTATCTTAAAATAATTAATATGTTTAAATTTTTTAAAAATAACTAATATTTTTTTAATTATATTCATATTAATTGAAGAAGATACATTTAATTAAGATTAAATAAGATAATATTATTAAATTTGTATTCTTTATTAATTTCTCTTTAAGAATTATAAAAAGACAAATACGTCAAGAATTATAAAAAGACAAATACTTCAAGTAATTTAAGACAAAAAAGAAAATAATTTTGATTGAGGGAATTATAATTCCTCTCTCCATTTAGTAGTTCATTATATTAAAACAAATATTTAATTTGAAAACATAGGAGATGATAATTTGTTGTTTTATATGCTATTTTTATTGTTAAGTACTACTACTAATCATTTTATTTCGCCTTTTAATAAGTGAGATGACTTATAATAATTAGGAACATTAGAGTAAATTTATCATTTTATTTTTTACTATTTTTTAAGGAATGTGTCAAATTAAATAAGTATTTTCTTCGCTTTAAAGAATAATAATTTTTAATCTGTTTGAAAAAGAAAGACTTTTTTTGACAATATTTTACTTGCAACTTTCAAGTGATATGTTTAAGGTATAAAATTAAAAGATATTTTTATATATTCAACATAATTTTATTATAAATTTTTTTTTTTTTTTTTTTTTTTTAAAAACTCTCTCCAAATACAAACCAGTTCATTTAGATTGTACACAGTACTATTTTGAATAGAATCTCTACTCCTGTAGTGGCAAGGCAACAAGTTCTACCTCAGTAAATTTTGTGTTATAAATAAATAAATCTTGAGTTGAAAAAAAAAAACAGTTCATTCTTGTCAAAGGAGTAATAATTTAGAGAATCCAATCAACCGACCAAAAAGTGAATCTTGTGTTTGGTTGAGATGTTGCACAAGTTGCATCTTTCTCTTTGCTTCATGGCCCCTTCACATATTTATTTTTAATATCCAAATCATCTAGAAACATGACACGAGTTCAAACTTAAGTTTTTTAAGAAAAGAAGGATACCAAAACAACACACGTGTGGTGTCGGGCACCAAACCCTACGATCTTTGTGGTCTATTGTCCTCCAATTTTAAGTTTGTTACACAATCTTCCTAGGTCTTAACTATTTCCTTGATTTTGTGTACTTGTCTCATCCCATCCTTTGTGAACTTAACTAGTAAGAAACTCTTAACTTGTACTTCCTTCGTTCTAAATTATCCGTCTCAAATTGAGATGACACATTAATTAAAAAAAATAATTAATAACATGTCTAGTTTATCATAGTACCCTTATTAAATGATATTTACAATTTAATTTGAAGAAAAAGTAATTAATGCAAAGGATAAAACACGGAATTTTTTTTTTGTCTTGTCTTGATTAATGAAAAAAGACAAGTAAAATGGGATATCAAATTAGAAAATTTGGGATGGATAATTTGGGACGGAGGGAGTATTACGTAAAAAAATAATTATTATTATGACTTCAAAAAATTTCTTGGGCTTAGTTGCCAAATATCCATTTTAAAAATTTTCTTTCCAATTTAGACACAAGTCTTAAATTTTTTTATCAAATATCCACTAAATATGATGTCATCGTCTCTTTTTTTCAAGTTAACAAATTCAGCACACAATTTTCTAATAATACACTTTATCTCCTCCTCCGTCCACAATTATATTTAAAATATCTTTCCAAAAATAATTTTAAAAAAATTCCAAATCTTAAAATAGAAGCTCCCGTTTTCCTCCAAAATTCTCCGATTCAGAAACGATTCCAATGATTTTTTTTACGATCAGTTCAAAATCAGCCGACAACCATCATAATTTTGTCAATTGCATCCATTGTTACTCCATTTGTTTGTTATCTTCTCTAACACACTTTCCACCATTGTTAAAAAGTTTTCATGTCACTCACATTACTTAAAACCTCTTTAGAAAGTGCATTACAGTACCTCAGGCGACTCCAACTTCGTTTCTCTATTCCATAAATCCAATGATCATTGATTAGAAGCAACATTTGCAATTTCACTGTTTTGTATGGATATCTGCTTAGTCATTGACCAGTCATCTACCGTTTATATACCCAACATATATCAGTAACATCGAGAATTGACTAAAGTGTAATTCTAGGATGTCTATTGCAGAGTTTGTTCTGATTCTGGTGATTTCATGGGAGAATGGGAGGAGACTCCCAAACGTTGGAAACAAAATCTTTTACTAAGATGACATTGCCCATTGCGGTTTGCCGCAATGGTTCATAGGATGACTTGGTTGCAAGTGTAATGGAGAGCGGGGATTTAGTTTGCGAGTCGAGCGATGTGGTGATTAGTTATCTAATAAATTCAAGGAAAAAGGTGAACCCTACGATCATAAATAATGACAGACACGTGTCCTTGTACATGATGGATTGTACATGATGGATGTTGGTGCTGATGACTTTAGGCCTATTTTAAGAATAAATATAGTTGAGAAGCCCTTTGAAGAACAATTGAATTCATCACCACCTCCACCTCGGCACCCGGTAGTCGACAACGATTTGAATGATTATGAGAACGATGACGATCATTCAATGAATATGGAAGATGATTCTATGGATATGGAATATTATTCATCGGACTCACAAGTTGTTGAAGAAGATTATGGAAATAGATTACAACCAAGTCTTTTCTTCTCCGATGGAACTAATTTCTATTGTGAACAAACATTCAACAATAAGAAAGAGCTGAAAATGCTACTAGATGGAGCATCGCTGAGACAGTCTTTTGATTATATTACGGAGAAGAATTGTACCAAATTGTTGATGTGAAATGTATATCTCGTGGTTGTAGATGGTTGTTGCGAGTAAAGAAGTATGAATGCTCAGACAGATTTTGCATATATAAGTATGTTGGATTCCATACTTACGGTGTTGAACACGCCACAGACTGGCATAAGAAAATCTCATTCGAGATCATTGCTTCACCATGCATAAATTATTTTTGTGATGGTAAGGGTCCAAGCATAAAGGAAATTTGGAGAATTGTGTTTAGGGAGATGCATTGCAACACAAGCTATTGGATGTGTTGGAAAACAAGTATAATTGCGAAGAACATTATTCGTGGGACACCGGAGCACGAATATTCTTACTTGTTGGCTTTTTCCTACATGGTCGAGTTATTGAATCCCGATTCTTCTTATTCTATCATGGTTAACAAGATAGATGGATCGTTCGTGTACTACTTTTTAGCTTTTGGAGCTTGCATACGGGTATATACCCACATGAGAAAGGTAATTGCCATTGATGACACATATTTGTATGGAAAGTACGGGGTGTATTGCCGACTTTCATTGCACAGGACACTAAAAATCATATTTATCCGATTGCCTTTTGTGTTGTGGATAAAGAGAAAGATGCTTTTTGGACCTTCTTCTTTGAGAAGTTAAAGTCTATAGTAGAAAATGATCCAGATATATGTGTTATCTCCGATAGGCATATTAGCATTGCCAATGCCTTCTCTCGTGCTTATAATCGTCCGCATCATGGACTTTGCATGAGGCACCTCACTGAAAATCTTCATGTAAATCAACACTGTGGATAGTATCTTTATCTATTCTATGTCGTGGTAAAGGCATACTGTTTTAATAAATTTATCGAGTATTTTGTGAAATGCAAGGATAAATGCCTCGAGGCAGTACATATCATTGAAAATGTACTTGGTTTTGAGAAGTGGAGTAGAGCACACTTCTCGGGCAATAGGTACGATGTGATGACCATAAACATCGTTGAGTCGCGTAATTCAGTGCTGACGGATGAATGGGAGTACCCCATGTCGTACATATTCAATTCAATATCTAAAAATTTGGTGAAAAGTTCAGGGAGTGACATGCAGTTGTCGACAGTTCAAATAACAAATTTGTGCCTTGTGCGGAAAAGATCTGAAGGGACAGTAAAAGCACGAGCGATTCTTTGTATGTGACTAATGCAAACAGGGATCTCGACCAATTCATCGTGTTCGGTAGTGGCATTAATGCCAAGGTCAATCTCTTGGAGAAGACTATTAATTGTAGGAAATATGACTTGGTGAAAATTTCGTGCGAACATGCGATGGCCGCTTTGCGATCGAAGTATGACAATGGTGAAGGTTATGGTAATTTCATCTATGAGTACTCTTTGCATATTTATAAAATTGAAACCTACCTCCTTGCATTCTCTGAAGCTATTAACGTTGTTCTTCTAGAGTCCAAATGTATTGTGCCACAGAAATTGCAAGACTCAAAGATTGTTCCAAACCATACGATCCCAAATTCAAAAGGAAGAGAGTCAAATGTGTTAAGGGCATCAGTGAAACTTTCAAGTCCAAAAGGATGAATAAGTGTTCAATATGCAAGAAAGTCGGGCACAAAAGAACCACATGTACCATGGCTAACAACTGTTAGATAGGCTTTTTTTCTTATTTTGTAACTCAAGCTAGATGCATTTCTGTAGAATTTCTGTAGAATTTAATATTTAGTTGTCATTGACTATATCCATTATCTATTATAGACGAGGTTAATCTATGATATATCTTCAGTCAGCCGATTAAAGAAATTTTAAGGGATATATGATTATTCATCAAACAAGTTATGTTGGTCTTTTACCGCCATATCACTCTAATCGATGCATTGAACCATCGTTTGATGTACTCAATTAATTAAAATCTACAACACACGTTTATTCACATAAAAAATAGTTGGTATACGCAATTGATGACACCTAAGCTACACTTTCACTCCAAAGATAATTGTGGTCGCTGTCAAATATAGTAACCCAATAGAGGTTAAGGTTGAATCTCAAGGTAATACGTGGACTTGTGGATCTCAGATGCTGTAATAAATGGGCAAAATTGGAAAAGTAAATGGGGGATTTGAATAGAAATATCGAACAAGAAACAAATATCAACTTCAGTTGTATTTAGTATTGGTGAACACTAGGATTGTGTTTCCCCTGGCTTCTCAACTCCGTAGGCTTATCGTACTTTGTCGAACCAACCTGATACCTTACATGCAGAATCTGTAAGTTATGTACCATTTATAGTCTTTTAGACGAGCAGATAGATTTCACCCTTTACCTTTTGAGTCTTAGGATGTCACCTTACTAACCTTATCTTGATCCCTGTTAACTATTACCTTTTGAGTCTCTAGTTATTAGATGATAGCTAACTATCTTACTTAGATAATACCTAGCAACATGGATCGATAATTAAACTTCAAATTATTGTTGTAATTATCTTTTTCAAGTCACTACTCCTCTTTTTGAGTAAGTAGCAATAATCTAGGCGGGATCTTAACATTGGCCACCGCTAAAATAACTATTAAAGTGAAGATAATTCAATAGTTAATTCGCCAGGGTTTCCACAACCCTAGCTATGGGTTTTTAGCCGCCCATGCTTGTGAAGTAATCAATAATATTCATTATTGAAAGCATAAGATGAAATCACAATAAGAATAAGTAAAAACCCAAAATTATAACTGAATTAATCAACTAAAATTAATACAAGAGAATTCCAAGACCAAAGTCGGATCTCGAAATCAAAATATGTTTATGAGTATCGAAAGTGTGTTACTTCTACTAAAAACACATAAAGGGTATTTATAGTACATGAGAAAACCTTAAAATCAAAGCCCGCACTAAATAGGAGAAAAAAGAGTCGGTGACCACTTATGGTCTCTACTTGTGGCCTATCATTGGGCGTAGGTAGTACTTGCGATGGGCATGAAGGGTGCAAGTAGCGATCACAAGTTCCAAACCAAAATTTTTTGCAAGTTAGCTCTTGAGATTTTGGACTTTTGACACTTGCTTTGCTCACATGCGGTCCACATGTACTACTTGCGGTCCACATGTTGACTTAGAAAGTTCTTGGAGTCATCTTTTCAGTTCTTCTTCAATTTTCGAACATGCTTTGATCACGAATAAGCTGAAAAGTATTTCGAACATCCATAATTGCTTCAATAAGTAGCCAAAAACATATTTTTTTAATCTTTTTCATGAATTTAACATCCAAAACATGATTTCCTGCAAAACACACCCAAAACACATCATATCTAACAAAACAACCTCAAAAACTTGCATATTTTTCTCGTTTTAAGCATCAAAAGTGCTATATTTTTATAGAACATCAACACTCTCAAATTAGAATGTTTACATGTCCTTAGGCAATAAAACATAATAAAACAAAAATGATGCTTAACTAGGATGATCTAAGCTATTCAAGGTAGTCAATCAACACTTTAAGCTTAAAACACAATAGCCCCTCCAATTTGACTTTTCAAAACCAACTGTGTATGAACATGAAGCACAATAATGTGACATAATGGGATCAAGGTGTGGCATTAAATTAGCAACAAAATGCATATATACAAGTTACACTACCAAAAACAAGCAATACGACTCAAGTTCCCTCACAACAATGAAGTCCCAACTCACTCATATAAAATAATGCATATCAATACAGGGACAGTCAAGAGACACTCATACTCAAAAGATAAGTTCCAATCAATGTGCATCAAATACCATAGGATCTCCTTTATTTTCTTTACCTTAATATTCAGAAAGTCAAGTTAGAATCACAATAGGACTTTTCTCGACTTGTAATGTAGGCTTTGAGGCTGGTATGGTACATATGGACATATCAAGTGACTAAGTCTCCTTGACACTGCACTAACTTTGGGGTGCCACTTATTTACCAATTTCCTTTTTATTCCACACTTATTTCTCCATTTTTTTTTATTTTAAAGCACATTCAGGTTGGGTGTGGTCTTTTAGAATTTCTTTTTTACTTTTCATAATTTGTCTTTTTCTTTTCCTACCACACCCAGCCCTACTAACTTTTTCTCTTATTTTTCCCTTCTACATACCCACTTTACACTACACACCTGTATGATAGTCACCCTCAAGTTAGGCATTTTTCCTGAGTTGAGGTGCACAATGTCCATGGAGGACCGGGGCCAAAATAGGTTCATGTAATACAAATAGAAAGGTGAATGGTGAAACAAGAAAAATAGTCTACAAGGCTCAAAACAAGGATCAAGGGATACTATTTCACATAGGGAAGGTCATTTAGGCTAAAAGTGGACTAAAATAAAAAATAACCTATGATCCTTTCCTAGCTGACTATCCTTCAACCTCGGCAAGACTAACTAGGTAAGTTCTGAATTTGACACACAAAGAGAACTAAGTAGCATCTCACACACACATGACACCGAGTCAATATTACCAGCTACTATCTATCTAGTTCATGCAATTGTTAGTAAGTTAGTATTATGTCCCTACTCCTAATACCATAACAAGATCCATAATGTTCACATACATATATATTCACACAGTTCTAAAACACAAAATTTTGAAGAGGTATCATTTTTCTCAAAAATCCATAAAAACATGATAACTGCTCTAAATACTTACAAATCTCCTAATTACACTAAACATATCCCACTACAAAATAAAATACAGTACGATATAAATTAACCTATACACACTGGTTCTTTAATCATACTGCGACCGACAAGAAAAAAAGAACGACAACAAAAACCCACGGAGGCTATGGTACATCCCACCCTCAACTAAAAATTATGCACTATCCCTAATGCATTAAAATAATAGAAAACAAAGGGAATGGGGTCATACGTGGGATGCATTAGGCGTCTGTGTCATGATCTTTCCCAGATGGGGGTATATTCACTAGCTGGGGCCATGGTGGTGACGATGCACTATGAGAAGATGTAATCGCAGCTAGCTCAACACACCTCTGCCTATCAACAACTGTACTCTCCATCGAATCACGGGTGACCTTTTTTAGGGCTTGCTCATATGGCCTTTATGGATTCTTCAGGTCCTCCTCTTGGCCTCTCTTGGTCCCAACTACGGGGACCGCCACATTATCTTTCACGAATAAATTAAAGTGTTTGGGACCACGCAAAGGTGATGTTTGCATAATTAGGGATAAAACTGGATGGATGGCTAATATGTGGTTCTTAGTGAGAGAGCACATTTCTGCTCATAAGATATCCGCCTCCTCCCTCATATGTCCTAGATTCGGTGTCTCAATCTTGTCGAATCGATCTCTCACATATCTCTCATCACACTTGGTGTATTTGGTATATTGGCCTCTGCAACAACATCCTCATTAATAATGTCTATTATAGACACGACTCACATATCGCCTGGCTATTGTACTATCATACAAACATCAAATATTACTTGCTCATCATTCAGTTTGATGGTGATCTCCCCCAAGTTCATATCAATCAATACCCTATCAGTGGATAGAAAAGGTCTATCCAATATAATGGGGGCTTGACAATTCACTTCATAATCAAGAACCATGAAATCAATAGGGAACATAAGGGATGCCACCCTTACTTCTACATCACACAAAACACCTACTGATTTCTTCATAGATGAGTTAACCATCAACAGTTTTATGGACGTAGGTTTGAGTTCCACCATCCTCAACAGCTTGTACATAGCCAGTGGCATCATATTGACTCCTGATCCCAAGTCACATAAAGCCTGCTTGACCTTGAAAGACACAATAAAATGCAGAATGGTGACTACTCTAGGATCCTCCTTCTTTTTTATTAACGGTAAGAAGGGGGTCGCACTATAAGGATGCACTTGATAATAGGTCTCGATGACCCAATACTCACCATTATTATACAGAAAATCATCATCACCCCATGTTGACTTCTCAGACTCTGCCTCAGGTGTCTCATCGCTCTCAGTATTATCAATCCTTAACTCCTCAATAGTAGGTACATAGGGATGATCAGTAGTGGAACCACAATTAGTGGTGATAGTTAGACAAGGACTTATAGCTAGTGGACTGAAATATTTTTACTCAGAAGAGTAACAAACTATTTTTGTTTGATCATAGTAGATATTTTCCTGAACTGGTGCTCCAACTACTTGATAGCAGTGGCGTGAGAATCTACCTTCTGGGTCAACCCTAAAATGTCATCCTTAATCTCCTCAAGGCTATTTCCTAATTTAATTGACGTTTCACCAGTTTAGATAATATTTCTTCCATTCTTGATTCTGTATCTCGTCTGCCAGGTGGAATGCACCTGTCTCCCTCCTCCTTGTAATCATCTCTCTATCTTCAGTCACCTTTTCTGTCCCTACTATATTCTCTATATCTGTCATCATAGTAGTTCCGACCTTGGTTTCTTTTCCCTTGGGCTTGAAAACACTCTAACTGGCCATCTGAATACCTAGCCTTTTCTTCTAATGCAGATCATAAGCTCTGAAAGCTGCACCCTGTGCTCCTACTGTATGAAATTTATCAGAATTCACGATCATGAACTGCTTTGCCAAAAATCCAAGATGAGTCTTCAGCAGCGAAATCTCTTGCACTACAGAATCATCAGCTACTCTTTGGTTGATAACGCTCAACTTACACATCAATTTATTGCAAGACGGTCTTCATCAATATATTTACCCAACTTTGGAGTCGGGGTCAAATCCACAGGGAATAATGTGAGTGACGATTAAACTAATTTGAAACTAAAGCTACAAGTTAAATTCAAACAAATGATACAAAAAGATAAAATAGGGGTTTGTAATGATTGAACAAAAGTTATTAACACTTCCGTTCGCTTTAGAAACTCCAAGCTAAAATTCCAGTATTTCAAATCAATGATAGAGAGAAACTAGGGTTGTGATCACTATGATTATTAATCCCCAATGAACAATGACAGGAGTATTGGGTTCTCATGACTTATGGGAAACACAAATTATCAGTTTCAACAGTCCATCTAAGTATTTCTCAACCTACTTAGATGTTGAACTCCCTAATTCTCTCGAACTTAGGAAATCATTCTATTCATACTGATTTTATCTCAAGTTGATCAATCTTGTTACAACATTAATCATTAGAAGGGAACTTAACCTTCCCAAATCCTCATTGATAATTCACTACCTTTAGTTTATTTCTCAGTTCGAGCAAATCAACATAAGGTGAGATCTATTATTTGGAACCAATAAATAATAATCATAATAAAGAAATTATCAAGATATCCCCGCAATCACTCAAACTCTAACCAACTATTAAATCCACGGGGGAATAATCATATCTCCCACAACCCTAGTTGTGGGTTTTAGTTCCACATGAGAAATAAAGAGATATCAACAATTATAATCATCATTAAAATTAATTAAACTTACAAACGATGAAGTCTGAAGTTGATTCTCTTCTAAGTTCAAGAGAGAATTCCCACAACCAAATCAAAGAGTTGAAAATTGAATTCTAAGTTTTGATCCCCAAAAAGAGGTGTCTTTGCCTTTTTGAATAATTTCAAGATGTTCCTCCCCCTCTTATATGATTAGAAAACCCTAACATATGCTTTAAATACTTCATCCTAATTATGGAAACAAAATCACAGATCATAGTATTTTCTCGGACAGACGACGATGTGTGTGACGGCTTATCAGGAGTCTGATGACTTATCAGAAATATCGTCAGCTTCTTCTCCAAGTTTGATGATTTCTGCCTTAGGCTGACGATGACACTCTGACGGCTTATGAGGAGTCTGACGACTTATCAGAATTGTCGTTAGGTCCTCTACCGCTTTCATAATTTCTGCCTTGGGATAACGGCATTCCTGACGGCTTATCAAACACCTGACAGCTTATCAGGGAATGTCGTCACACTTCTGCTCCCACTACCTCACATATCTACAGCTGACGATGAAGCCTGACGGCTTATCAGACATGTGATAACTTATCAAAATTGTTGTCGCTTCTTCACTTCAAGTTCTTAAGAACTTCCTAAGCCTGACGACGAGCCTGACAGCTTATCATAACTCTAACGGCCTATCACAGGTTGTCGTCACTTCTTCCAGCTGAATCTCATTATCTGTCTAAAGCTACCGGTAACTCTGATATCTTATCACAAGGCTGACGACTTATCAGACAAGTCATCAACTATACTTCCCTCTCTACTTGCTCAGAAATCAACTCTTTTACTTTCATTATTGCTGGTTCTCTTGCATCTTAACTTTTACTGCAATATCAAAGAGAAAACAATAAAAAACATCAAAAGTTGCTTAAGACTTTACAATTATTCTCAGTTAAAAGCCTCAAATATGTTAGCATCTGCTCACACATCAACACCCTCAACTTAAAACAATTACTTGTCCTCAAGCAACTAAAACACAACCAAGAGGATACAAAGTACATTCAGCAGTCAACCATCCCTATTATCTCAGAACATCTTCACCATCTCCAAGGTTAATTAATTTAAAAACAATTGTGTATATTATTGAAGAACAATAATGCAACACACAGCAATGAAGATATGGCATCAATTCAGCAACAACAACCATGCATGTACCAAGATTACACTATCCAAATAAGTTAACAACTAGCAACGTAACCAGTGTGACCTCACTACAAAGAAGTCCCACTCCACTTATATCAGACATCACATATGTAACCATGGGGACAATCAAAAGACACTCACTCTCAGAATGAAGTTCCAATCAATGTATGCCAAATACCATAGGCTTGCCCTTATTTTCATTACCATGATTTTCAGACAGGTCAGCTAGGATCACTATAGGTCTTCTCTTTGGCTTGTAATATAGGCTAGGGGCTGGTATGATACTCGATGATATTTAAAGTGACTAAACCTCCTTGACACTACACTAGCTTCTGGGGTCTCACTTATTAACCTTTTTCGATTCTTCTCTTTTCTTAATCACACATATTCAGGATGGGTGAAATCTTTTCTACAATCATTTCTTTTTTTCACAACTTTTCTTTTCTTGTTCTTTTCCACCGCACCCACCTTTTTATTCTTTTCTTTTATTCTACCTTTCTTCATACTTATTTTACATCATGCACCCCTATGATAGCCACCCTCAACTTAGGCCATTTGCCTAAGTCAAGGTGCACAATGCCCAAGGAGGACCAAGGCCAAAACAGGTTCATTATGATATAAATGAGACGATGATAGGTATCATTAAAAAAATAGGCTATTCAAGCTCAAAATAGGGATCAAGGGATATTATGCATACAAGAAAGGTCATTTAGGCTAAAAGTGGACTAATATCAACAATGGCCTATGATTCTTTCCTAACCGCTATCCTATAATCAAGGCAAGACCAACTGAGCAAGTTCTAGATTTAACACACAATGGGAACTAGGCAGTATCTCACACACACACGGCATAAAGGTACATCACAAGCTACTACCCATTCAATTCATGCAATTGTTTAGCAATGGTTATTATGTCACTAGTACTAATGCCATAACAAGATGCACAGTGGTCACACATAAATGCATATCACACAGTTATAAAACAAACTTTAGGATAGGTGTTCAAAAATCAACAAAAACATGTTAACTGCCTAAGGTACTTGTATTTCTCCTAGTCAACTACAATATTTTACAACAAATCACAATATACCTAAACATGCCAGCTCTACTAGAAACAAGACTCTGGGGAAAAGAGGCACGACAACAAAAAACTCAAGAGGACATCAACACCCACAAGTATCCCCACCCTCAACTTAAAATCATGCAATGTCCCCAATGCATCAAACCAAAAAAAAGAGTTAGAAATATACCTGTGGAACCATGGGTGCGAAGATCTGATGTCAATCACATAATACGAATACAAACAACAAAATACCTTGGGTTGACTCTCAAGCAGTGCCTGATTTAATGTCGCGGCACGACTAGGTTATATTGACTACTCAGAATTCATCAAGATACCTTAAAAGTGATTCATCCTTTATCCCTCCACTTTGAGGATATGAATTTCACCCCCAACTTAGAGTCCATCTTCTTGCCTCGCTCACAGGGGTGGTACAAAAATTAATAAACTGAGTAATAGAATGTGCAAGGTAAACCACTCGGCCTTAAAGTTAGGTGTGTTTTTATGTTGCTGGCCAAGTGTAAAATCAAGAATATAGAATTCTTGTTCCTTATCGTCACACTCTTCTACTATTTTAAATGATTCCACTGATAAGATATCATCTAAACATAATGTAGAAAAGTGCTTCGAATGCGGCCCAACAAACCCTACTTCAAAATTTACACTATCCTCAACACCTTCACTTTTATTCACCTTCTCAATATCAGTCTCAAGATCAAGATGACAATCAAGTGGCTGCGATTCTTGTGTTTTCTCTATAAATTGGCTAATGTCCTCCTCATATTCTTCTTTGTTTGGCCATTGTAGATATGAAGGTAGTGGTAAATCCTTCAGCTCTGCCCACAACTGTGCTTGATTCTCTAAAATTAATTTTATCAATTTGTCCGTTTGAATCGTGACAGCACACATATCTTTAGAATGATCACTTTGATCACAAGCCAAACACCAAGTTACAGTCTGTTCCCTAGTTAGAACAGTGTCCGCATCATATTGTGAAGGTCCCGTCCACACACTTCCATCTAAATCTAGACAGTAAGCCTCATAATGTGGTCCCCCACAATAATAACAAGAATTGTCATCACTCAAAAAACTATCTATCCAGGCTGACATCTCAAGAAAGGTGTGAGAAAAAATAAAAATAAAAGGAAATAAAAATTAAAAAAAAACTAAAAAAAAACTAAACAAATATTTACAAGTTTGAATTCAAGAAATTAAGCTAAAATTTTAAACCAACTCAATACGCCAAATTGTTCCCCAGCAACGACGCCATTTTTGATAACGCTCAACTTACACGTCAATTTAGTGCAAGGCGATCGTCGTCAATATATTTACCCAACTTTAAAGTCGAGGTCGAATCCACAGAGAACAATGTGAGTGGCGATTAAACTAATTTGAAACTAAAGATACAAGTTAAATTCAAACAAATGATACAAAAAGATTAAATGGGGGTTTGTAATTATTGAACAAAAGTTATTCACACTTTCGTTTGCTTTAAAACTCCAAGGTAAAATTCCAGAATTTCAAATCAATGATAGAGAGAAAATAGGGTTGTGATCACTATGATTATTAATCCCCAATGAACAATGACAGCAGTATTGGGTTCTCATGACTTGTGGGAAACACCAAATTATCAGTTTTGACAGTCCATCTAAGTGTTTCTCAACCTACTTAGATGTTGAACTCCCTAATTCTCTCGAACTTAGAAAATCATTCTATTCATATTGATTTTATCTCAAGTTGATTAATCTGTGTACAACATTAATCATTAGATGGGAACTTAACCTTCCCAAATCCTCAATGATAATTCACTATCTTTAGTTTATTTCTCAGTTCGAGCAAATCAATATAAGGCGAGATCTATTGTTTGCAACCAATAAATGACAATCATAATAAAGGAATTATCAAGATGTCCCCGCAATCACTCAAACTCTAACCAACTATTAAATCTATGGGGGAATAATCATAGCTCCCACAACCCTAGTTGTGGATTTTTGTTCCACATGAGAAAGAAAGAGATAGCAACAATTATAATCATCATTCAAAGCAATTAAACTTACAAAAGATGAAGTTTGAAGTTGATTCTCTTCTAAGTTCAAGAGAGAATTCCCACAACCAAATCAAAGAGTTGAAAATTGAATTCTAAGTTTTGAGCCCCAAAAAGAGGTGTCTTTGCCTTTTTGAATAATTTCAAGATGTTCCACCCCCTCTTATATGATTAGGAAAGCCTAAAATATTCTTTAAATACTTTATACTAATTATGGAAATAAATTCACAGATCATAGTATTTTCTCGGACAGACGACGACGTGTGTGACAGCTTATTAGGAGTCTGATGACTTATCAAAAATGTCGTCAACTCTTCTCCAAGTTTGATGATTTCTACCTTAGGCTGACGATGACACTCTGATGGCTTATGAAGAGTCTCATGACTTATCAAAATTATCGTCAGGTCCTCTTCCAGTTTCTTGATTTCTGCCTTGGGATAACGGCATTCCTAACGGCTTATCAGATACCTGACGGCTTATCAGGAAATGTCGTCACACTTCTTCTCCCACTACCTAACACTGTCTACAGCTGATGATGAAGCCTGACGGCTTATCAGACATATGACGACTTATCTGAATTGTCATCACTTCTTCACTTCAAGTTCTCAAGCACTGCCTAAGCCTGACGATGAGTCTGACGGCTTATCATAACTATGACGGCCTATCACAGGTTGTTTTCACTTCTTCCAGATGAATCTCATTCTCTGTATAAGGCTAATGGAAACTCTAATAGCTTATCAAAAGGCTGGCGACTTATCAGATTACTCATCAGCTATACTTCTCTCTCTACTTTCTTAAAAATCAACTCTTTTACTTCCATTATTGTTGGTTCTCTTGTATCTTAACTTTTAATGCAATATCAAATAGAAACAATCAAAAACGACAAAAGTTGCTTAAGACTTTGCAAGTATTCTCAGTTAAGAGCCTCAAATGGTGTGAGTACCAGAACCTCTCTTTGCCCCTTAAGTTTACCACCCTCGATTAGTAAGAGAGATCTAGTCTAGAATATCAGAAGCTACCTCCCAACGTAATCTTATAAAAGCTCCCCCAGAGACAGTACCTACCATAGCTCTGAAATTGATGGTCAGGGCTCTATAGAATAACTCCAATAAGTTCGTCCTTGAAATCTGATGGTTGGGCACCATACTCAACTTCTTCTTGAACCTGAACCAAGCCTCATATATGGACTCAGACTTCAGCTGCCTGAAATTATAGATTTCATCTTTAAGCTGCAATATCTTGGATGGAGAAAAGATCTGATTCTAAAATAATCTGCGTAACTCATTCCATGTAGTGATAAATCTTCTTGGAAGTTACCCTAGACATAAAGATGTTTCTCTTATAAGCGAGAAAGGGAACAACCTCAATCTAAGTGCCTCCTGATTTACCCCTTGATTTGTATATGAAGTGCAACTTCTAGTAAAATTGGCTAGATGCATATTTGCGTCATCTGTAGGCAACCCCGCAAACACACCTATCATGTATAAGAGTTGGATCATAGCACTTGATGTATTAAACTTAATGCTTGAGGGTAAAATAGGAGGAATAATGGCACCACTCTCTGTTGGATTCACATACCCCAGATCTTCTTCATTATCCTCATATGGTTGCATGTACTGGTATGCTAGGATCATATGGGATCGTCCACCTCAAACTCTATTTTGGTTTCCACCAAGTGCTTCTCGGTGCTCTACTTCGGGTCGATGCACAACTAGCTTTGCCTCCCAATCTAATCGTTGAGCTTCTTCTTCCCTCCTATGGTTAGCAGTTTGTGCTAACAACACCACTATTTTCTGGTCACTAATATCCTAAAATCCTCTAAAAATAGGGGAAGACATATCATTACAAACTTCTTCAGGAAGATTGTCTCTCTTCGGCTCTGTCATCCTACTAGGTGTTTGTAGAATCCTCTCAGAATTCAAATTCAGTGGGTGTAAGGGATTGCTCTGTCGTCCTACTAGATATTTGTAGGATCTTCTCTGGATTCGAATTTAGTAGGAGTAAGGGATTGCCTCTACATCATGTTCTAGGCATACAATAGAATATATCCAACTAAGAACAAAAACAAAAAGGCCCAAAAACTGCAAACACTTTAATTCACAACTCAACATCATATTCCCCAACAACGGTGCCAAAATTTGATAATGCCCAAGCTACACCTTTACTCCGAAGATGATTGCGATCACTTTCAAATATAATAAACCAACAAAAGTTGGGGTCAAATCCTAAGGGAATACGTCGACTTGTGGATCTCAGATGTTGTAATTGATGGGCAAAAATTAAAAAAGTAAATGGGGAGATATGAATAGCAATATCAAGGAAGAAGCAAATATCAACTGTGGTTGTAATCAATATTGGTAAATACTAGGATTGTGTTCCCTCTGGCTTTTCAACTCTGCAGGCTTATTATGCTTTTTTAACCAACCTGATACTTTGCATGCAGAATCTGATAAGTTATGTAGCATCTACAGTCTTTTGGACGAGCAAGAGGATTTCACTCTTTACCTTTTGAGTCTCAAAAGGTTGCCTTACTAACCATTATCTAGATACTAGTTAACTATTACCTTTTGTGTCTCTAGTTATTAGATAATAGATAACCATCTTACTTGGATTATACCTTGTAGCATGGATCAACGGTTAAACTTCAAATTATCATTGTAATATCTTTTCCTATTCACTACTCCCCTTTTTAAGTAAGTAACAATAATTTATGTGGGATCTTAATGTTGGACACCGGTAAGATAATTATTAAAGTGAAGATAATACAATGCATGCATGGGTAGCTATTATGAACAAAAATAGCACTTCCCCAACTTCGTCAATTCGCCAGGGTTTTGTAACACCCCAATTTTCAAAACCAAAATGCTACACGATGCTTATGACCCCGAGGGACCACAAGCTAACCCATTACTAATATCTGTACCTGTATACAACAATTCATGACATAATAATGCAGAAAACATGAACATGTAGTCCATAAGGTTCAACTGAAATAATATAACATCCATATGGGCGAAAAATACCCAAAACAACTGAAAACTGAATCTGAAAGCTAAATTTGAGCGTAAATCCGAAAGCCTCTAAGTACTGTCTGAAATAAGGATTTAACAGAACATGTCTCCAACTAACTCCATAAAACTGAACTAAAGAAATAAATGAATAAATCAAATAATGTCGTCCTCGAATGAAGAGGACTCACTGCAACTCCGTATGTTGAATGCGACTGCTACTGCTGGTCTGGGACTCGTGCCTCTGACCCTATGGTGTAACATGAAAAGAAATCACCATAGCACAAATGCGTCAGTACAACTGGAGTACTGAGTATACGAGTGAGGTAGGCTAATGCAAAGAGTTTACATACATGAATAATACTACTAACTGACTGATATAAATATAAGAGTAAAAATATACATACATAGTAACTAAGATCGTGAGTACGTGATGGCTAAATCTGTACGCTAATACATGGCTGGATCCGTAGTTCTGATAACATGGATGACCGTATCTGACAGACCTAAATCTGGTTGAACTCTCTGAGTTCCGTGCTATAACTGAATTTGTACGTATCTAATAGTCCTGGTATATTGATATCTGAAGAACTGTCTGAGTTATTTTACTGAGACTGATACTGAAACTATAGGAGGTAGTTGTTTAACCGACATGCCCCATGTATACTATTACGGCTAAGCTGGGGTCCAATCTCTGCCCCGACTGGAGGGGTGTCAATACCGTGCCACTGGTAAGGACAGTTGTGAGTAACCCTTATCTGGCAGGTACTCAAAGTGAGAATGGTGGGACCCTAAACTAACAGGTTAAGACACCACATCAACCCTAATATGACAGGCTAAGATGTCTCAACCTACGCTGGCTACGTAGTTCTGGAACACAAGGATGACTGCTAAGAATCACACCCTAAAACTGGTAGGTGGGTCCACATCCTTGGGTTCACTCGGTGCTAACTTTTACTCCCATCTGAAGAGACTAAACATGATTCAACTGACTGTACATGGAAAGATTAACTGACTTCCGTTGACTGATGGAGTAGTACTATTATCTGAGAGTTAGCTGGGATCATGAGATTTCTGAGGTTTCCTGAGTCACATGACTGACTGAGTTCTATAGATTATAGCTTGACTGATATTATCATGACAACATGACATGGCTCTAGGCACACAACTATGTTTTTTGGGTACGAATACCCCCAAGACTCGAAAGAAAAAAACTTACACACATGACATGACTTGATCACAAGATTGGAGTCCACAATTCGCTATATCATAAGTAGGGGATAGTATACTTCATGTATTTAATCAACACCTCAAACATGGTGGGGAAAGCATGGATATAATGCGCAGAAAAAATTTATATTTCCATCATCATACATGTTTCATGCCATCACCATAATAATACATAAATAACATGGGCATTCATATTGAAGTGTATCTCTAACATGGGCTTGTCATTTAGATATCATGAAATCATGTAATTATGAACTTCTAACATCCTAGGCATTTTATCAAACACCTTACATGCATTCTTTAAGGCATAGGTGGATTTCATACTTGCATTAGTTCAACCCACCCAAAGTTCATGATTTTCAACCAAAAATCACATATATTCCATGAAAAACATCTTTAGATATCATCTTGAAATTTGAACAACAATCATCAACGTGTACATGATTATATCACCACAAAAGTTTACAAAATAACATTTAAAATTATGATTCTTGAACTCTATAAAAGAATTGAATCCATAGATGAACACTACGCATACCTTAAAGCTTGATCTTGAAAGAGATCTAATGTTTCTGAAGGTTCCTGAAGAAATCCTTAGGCTTGACCTTGACTTTTCTTGACTAGGGTTTAACCCCTTTTGGAAAGAATGTTCTTGTTCCTGAGGAGATGATCTTGAGAGAAAATCCTAATCTTGTGGTTGAAAGTGTATGAGAGAGCTTTTTGAGATGTTTTAACTAAAAAGAATGGAAGATAATATGTTCCTTGAGTCTTATAAGTCATGGGAAGTGAAGGGAAAAGACCAAAATACCCTTATAAAATAAATTCTTAGTTGCTAAAAATAATAGCTGACAACATTTGTGACAAAGCGTCAAAAATGTGGTAAGCCGTAAAAAATGTCGTCACACAGAAGCTGAAATTGATGGTTTCTGCCTAAGTCTGACGACCTTCGTGGTAGGTCATCACAAATGTGGTAAGATACCATGAATTTCGTCACTTAGGATCTGGTTTCTGCCTATGGCTGACGGCCTTCGTGGTAGGGCATCACAAATGTGGTAAGCTACTACGAATGTCGTCACACAGGACCTGGATTCTGCCTAAGGCTGACGATCTTTATGGTAGGGCATCACAAATGTGGTAAGCTTCCACGACTGTCGTCACATAGAATATGGATTCTGCCTAAGACTGACGATCTTTGTGGTAGGGCATCACAAATGTGGTAAGCTTCCACGAATGTCGTCACACTGTTTCCATCCTGGGTTGCTGGAGTAAAATAGGAATAACTCTTTGCTCTGATATCGGATTTAGGCGAAATTGGTATCATTGGAAATATAATTCAATTATCTATCTGTTGTTAGGTCATGATCTCTAAAATTTCAAGTATAATGAGATATATGCTCATTTAAAATTGACTATACCAATATCCTTCTCAAGAATTCAATCGGTAAGGAATGTTTTGATTCGTCTGATAGCTGGGAGTTATTTGAAGCCTTAATATACATCTAACCTACTCATAAAACTATAAAATAACCATGATGTATTATGCATGATCTTGGTACATGGCTCTAATATTGGTTTGGATTTTTTTTCAGGGTATTACAATATCTCCCCCTTGGAAACATTCGTCCTCGAATGATGACTGCTTGATAGGGGAGAAAAGATAAAATGGAGCATACACTGATCATGCTCAACTAGCACATTATTTTAGGACTAAATTGAATTCTAAACTGAGTATAACCCAACTGAACATGCATATCTGATGCATGACTGATAAGCTGAACTCATGAATGCATGATAAGCTATGCACTGATACTTGATACCAATTTTATACTGGAATTTTGAACATGTAACTGAATAATCTTAAGGAAAATGGTTACCTCGAGCTAAGTCTGAATTAACGTAGAAAAGATAAGGGTACTTGGTTTGCATGTATGCTTCTTCTTCCCAAGTATCTCCCTCTATGGACTGATTCCGCCAAAGAACCTTGACTAGAGGGACTTCTTTGTTCCTCAGCCTACGAGTCTGATAGTCGAGGATTTTGAATGAAATCTCTTCATAAGAGAGGCTATTCTGAATATCAATGCTCTGAAAAGGGACTACAACTGTTGGGTCACCTATGCACTTCTTGAGAAAAGAGACATGGAAGACTGGATGAACTGAGGCTAGATCTGAAGGCAATACGAGCTTATAGGCTACCTTGCCAAAGCGACTGAGAATCCTGAAGGGACCAATATATCGGGGACTGAGCTTTCCCTTCTTGCTGAATCTCTTCACTCCCTTCATGGGAGAGATCTTGAGATAGACATAGTCATCGACCTCGAATTCAAGATCCTTTCTACGAACGTTCGCATAAGACTTCTGTCGGCTCTGAGCAGCCCAGAGTCTTTCTCTGATCAACTGAACTTTCTCTAAGGCATCAAATACTAATTCAGGCCCTATGATTGAGGTCTCACTAACTTCAAACCAACCGATCAGAGACCTACATCTCCTACCATAGAGAACTTCGAATGGAGCCATCTGAATACTGGAGTGATAACTGTTGTTGTATGCGAACTCAATAAAAGGAAAGTGGTCATCCCAGATTCCCTTGAAATCAATTGCACACTCCCTTAGCATATCTTCTAGAGTCTGAATGGTCCTTTCTGCTTGACCATTTGTTTGAGGATGAAACTCTGTACTGAGATAAACTTGCGTACCAAGACCCTTTTGGAATGCTTTCCAGAAGTGAAAGATGAACTGGGTACCTCTGTTTGAGATGATAGATAGTGGAACACCATGTAATCTGATCAACTCTCTGATATAGAGTTTGCCATAATCCTCGGCTAAATAGGAGGTACGAACTGGAAGGAAATAGGCTGACTTAGTCATTCTATCTACAATAACCTAAACTGAATCATGCTGATGACGAGTTCTAGGCAAACCCATCACGAAGTCCATGTTTACTCCTTCCCACTTCCAAGTAGGAATGGTGAACTCCTACATGGAACTACTAGGTTTTTGATGCTCTATCTTAACCTGCTGATATGTAGAGCACTTAGCCACAAACTCTTCAACGTCTCTCTTCATCCCACTCCACCAATAGATCTCCCACAAGTCGCGGTACATCTTAGTGGCCCCTGCATGAATAGAGTATCACGCACCATGCGCTTCTGCAAGAATTCGCTACCTCAAGTCATCTACACCGGGAACACATAGACGACCCTGACAACGAAGAACACCATCTCCCCCTTGGGAGAAAACCTCTACTTCCTGACTCTGAACTGACTCTTTTAGCTTGACAAAGATAGGATCCCTGTCTTGATTCTCTTTCACCTCGGAAACTAGAGATGGCTCTAAACTACTCTGAACACATACACCACCCTCTGAAGAGTTGACTAAGCGAACACTTAGTCTGGAAAGCTGATGAATCTCCTGAGATAATTTCTTCTTACTATCCTCAACATGGGAAACACTACCCATGGACAGTCTACTGAGTGTGTCGGCCACTACATTGGCCTTGCCCGGATGATAAAGAACACTCATGTCATAATCCTTTAAGAGCTCTAACCACCTTCTCTGACAAAGATTGAGATATTTCTGGGAAAAGACATACTGAAGGATCTTATGATCTGTGAAGACGTCTACATGAACACCGTATAGATAATGCCTCCAAATCTTTAATGAAAAGACAACTGCTTCTAACTCAAGGTCATGAGTAGGATAATTCTTCTCCTAGGGCTTTAACTGTCTGGAGGCGTAGGCTATGACTCTACCATGCTGCATGAGGACACAACCTAAACCTACTATGTATGCATCACAATATACTACAAATCCATCGGAACCGTCGGGAAGTGCTAAAACTGGAGCTGAGGTGAGTCGAGTCTTCAACTCCTGAAAACTCTTCTCGCAAGGTTCTGACGACTGAAACTTAACCTTCTTCTGAGTCAATCTGGACATAGGAGATGCAATAGAAGAAAATCCCTCGACAAACCATTGGTAATAGCCAGCCAAACCCAAGAAACTCCTGTTGTCTGATGGAGAGACAGAGCGAGTCCAGTTTCTCATCGCTTCGGTTTTCTTAGGATCTACTCTAATGCCATCACCGGAAATAATGTGTCCAAGGAATGCTACTGATCTTAGCCAAAATTCGCACTTACTGAACTTGGCAAACAACTGGTGATCCCTAATAGTCTGAAAAACAATTATGAGATAGTTTGAATGATCACGCTCTTTGCAAGAATAGACCAGAATATCATCTATGAATACTATGACGAATGTGTCCAAGTACTGCTTGAACACCCGGTTCATCAAGTCCATGAAAGCTGTAGGGGCATTGGTAAGACCAAAGGACATGACTAGAAATTCAAAGTGACCATACCGAGTACGAAAAACTATCTTCGGAATGTCACATTCTCTAACTCTAAGATGATGATAGCCTGATCTGAGGTTTATCTTGGAGAAATAACTGGCACCCTGAAGTTATTCAAATAATTCGTCTATCCTAGGCAGCGGATACCTGTTCTTGACCGTGACTTTGTTGAGCTAACGATAATCAGTACACATTCTGAGAGAACCATCTTTCTTGAGCACGAATAAGACTGGCGCACCCCATGGGGATACACTGGGCCTAATGAATCCCTTATATAAGACATCCTTAAACTGATTTTTCAGTTCCTTGAGTTCTGCTGGTGCCATTCTATATGGCAGAATAGAAATAGGCTGAGTGTCTGGGAAAAGGTTTATGCCGAAGTCTATTTCCCTTTTGGGAGGAATGCCTGGAAGATCTTCGGGAAAGACGTCTAAATATTCATTAACCACTGGGACTGATTCGAGACTGGTAGATTCGGAACTGGAATCCTTAACATGCACGAGATGATACACACACCCCTTAGCAATCATTTTCCTTGCTCGAATGTAGGAAATAAGATGACCCCTGAAAGATGAAGTGCTACCCTTCCACTCTAGGATGGGCTCATTCGGGAACTGAAACTGAACTATCCTATTTCTAGATTCGACTATGGCATAGCAGGAATGAAGCCAATCCATGTCGAGAATGACATCAAAATTAGTCATCTCTAACTCGACTAAATCTAGTGATGTGGATTTATGAAATATCATAACCAGGCAGTTCCTGTATACCCACCGAGCTATGATGGTTTTACCCACTGGGGTAGAGACTAAAAAGGGCTCTGCTAAAATTTTGGGACTGATTCCAAAATCGCCTGCTATGTATGGAGTGATAAAATACAAGGATGTACCTGGGTCTAGAAAAGAAAAAACATGAACATGGAAAATATGTAACATACCAGTAACGACATCAGGAGAATTTTCCTGATCCTATCGGTCCTGAAGAGCATAGAGTTTATTTGGACGTTGCCCACTAGTAGCACTGGAAGTGGCACCCTGCTGGTTCGGGCGATCGGACTGAGCTGTAGAACGATTCTACTGACCCTGAGGTCCTGGATGAGGAAACTCCCTAATACTATGGCCTGGCTTACCACAACCAAAACAGACATTACTACCGGCTCTGCAAATACCCTTGTGGTTCTTACCACAAGTCTGACAAAGGGGGTTTGTTCGGGCACTGCTAACACTGCTCTGAGATCTAGAGCCTGGTGCTCTGTCTCTGTTGCCGTCCCTGAACTTCGGCACTGGGGCACTAGCGGAGGAAGGGGATGGAACTGTGGACTTAGGAAGAAACTGGGAACGATTTCCTTCCTCTGATTTAGGCTGAGCAAAACTGAAACTGTCTGCTCTTGCTCTCTTGTTCTGCCTCTCCCTAGTCTTAACCTTCTGCTCCTCTATCTGTTGAGCGTGGGTCATGATCTTGGTTAAATTCATATCACTTTTTAGCATCGCATACCTACACTCATTTACCACGCTATCATTTACCCTTGACACGAACTTGCTCATCTTAGCCCTGTTGTCTGCAACCACATGAGGGGCATATCTGGCTAGCTGAGTAAATCTAAGAGAATACACTCTAACTTTCATATTTCCCTTCCTGAGATTGATGAACTCAAGAACTTTGGCCTCTCTCAGCTCTTGGGGAAAGAATCTGTCTAAGAAAGCCGCGACAAACTCTTCCCACTCAACAGGACTTGCATTCTCTATCCTTTCTACTAACCCTGTTTGTACCAAGTGTGAGCGACATCCTGCAATTTGTATGCGGCTAACTCGGCACTCTGAGAAGAAGTGAATCCCATGATATCAATGACCTTCAGGACTTGGTCAATGAATTCCTGAGGATCCTCGTCTGGCTTAGACCCTAAGAAGGACAGAGGGTTCATTCGGGTGAAGTCCCGAATCCTAGATGTTGCTGAATTGGCCACTGGGTTGGCCAGAATGACAACTGGTTGTTTATTCTGGGCAGCTACAGATTGAGAAAGAGCGGTAAATACGGTCCTAAACTCCGAATGAGAAACATGTTAGCCCAAAGGATCTTTGGGCTGAGGAGCTGGCTGATTTCTTCTCTTTGGAGGCATGTTTCTGAAATAAGAGAAAAGTGGATTAGACTGAGAGACTGACTTGAAATTATTCTTACTAGCACGACATGAATACTGAAGAAAAGGAATTGTTCCTAAAATATCTCATAGCCTCCTATACATAAATGTGGCACGCAACACACCCATGTACAAAACTCTACTAGATGCAGCTTTCAGACTTCCTAGGACTCTATTGAACCTTAGGCTCTGATACCAAGTTTGTAACGCCCCAATTTTCTGAACTGGAATGCTACACAGTGCTTATGACCCCGAGGGACCATAAGCTAACCCATGACTGATATCTGTACTTGTATACATCAATTCATGAAATTATAATATGGAAAACATGAACATGTAGGCCATAAGGTTCAACTAAAATAATATAACATCCATATGGGCGAAAAATACCCAAAACAACTAAAAACTGAATCTAAAAGCTAAATCTGAGTATAAATCCGAAAGCCTCTATGTATTGTCTGAAATAAGGAGTTGAAGGAACATGTCTCCAACTAACTCAATAAAACTAAACTGAAGAAATAAATGAATAAATCAAATAATGTCGTCCTCAAATGGAGAAGACTCACTGCAACTCTGTATGCTGAATGCGACTGCTACTGCTGGTCTGGGAATCGTGTCTCTGAACCTATGGTGTAACATGAAAATAAAGCACCATAGCGCAAATGCGTCAGTACAACTGGAGTACTAAATATACGAGTGAGGTAGGCTAATGCAAAGGGTTTACATACATGAATAATACTACTGACTGACTGATATGAACGTAAGAGTATAAATATACATACATAGTAACTAAGATCGTGAGTACGTGATGGCTAAATCTGAACGCTAATACATGGATGGAACCATAGTTCTGATAAAATGGATGACCGTATCTGACAGCCCTGAATCTAGTTGAACTCTCTGAGTTCCGTGCTATAACTGAATTTGACTGTATCTAATAGTCCTGTTATACTGATATCTAAAGAACTGTCTTAGTTCTTTTACTGAGTCTGATACTGAAACTGTGGGAGGTAGTTGATTAACCAACATGCCCCATATATACCATTACGAATAAGATGGGCTCCGATCTCTTCCCCGACTGGAGGGGTGTTAATACCGCACCACTGGTAAGGACAGTTCTGAGTGACCCTTATCTGGCAGGTACTCAAAGTGAGAATAGTGGGACCCTAAACTGACAGGTTAAGCCACCTTATCAACCCTAATATAACAAGATAATATGTCTCAACCTACGCAGGCTATGTAGTTCTGGAACACAAGGATGACTGCTAAGAATCACACCCTAAAACTGGTAGGTGAGTCCCCATCCTTGGGTATACTCAGTGTTAACTTCTACTCCCATTTGAAGATACAAAACATGATTCAACTGACTGTACATGGACAGATTAACTGACTTCCGTTGACTGATGGAGTAGTACTATTATCTGAGAGTTAACTGGGATCATGAGATTTCTGAGGTTTCCTGAGTCACATGACTAACTGAGTTCTATGGATTATATCTTGACTGAGATTATTGTGACAACATGACATGGCTCTAGGCACACATCTATGTTTTTTGGGTACGAATACCCCCAGGACTCGACAGAAGAAAACTGACACACCTGAGATAACTTGATCACAAGATTGGAGTCCACAATTCGCTATATCATAAGTAGGGGATAATATACTTCATGTATTTAATCAACACCTCAAACATGGTAGGGAAAGCATGGATATAATTCGCACACAAAATTCATATTTCCATCATCATACATGCTTCATGCCATCACCATAATAATACATAAATAGCATGGGCATTCATATTGAAATGAATCGCTAACATAGACTTGTCATTTAGATATCATGAAATCATATAAATATGAACTTCTAACATCCTAGGCATTTTATCAAACACCTTACATGCATTCTTTAAGGCATAGGTGGATTTCATACTTGCATTAGTTTAACCCACCCAAAGTTCATGATTTTCAACCAAAAATCACATATATTTCATGAAAAATATCCTTAGATATCATCTTGAAACTTGAACAACAATCATCAATGTGTACATGCTTATATCACCATAAAAGTTTACAAAATAACATTTAAAAGCATGATTCTTGAACTCTATGAACGAATTGAATCCATAGATGAACACTACGCATACCTTAAAGCTTGATCTTGAAAAAGATCTAATGTTTCTGAAGGTTCCTGAAGAAATCCTTAGGCTTGCCCTTGATTTTTCTTGACTAGGATTTAACCCCTTTGGGAAAGAATGTTCTTGTTCCTGAGGAGATGATCTTGAGAGAAAACCCTAATCTTGTAGTTGAAAGTGTATGAGAGAGCTTTTTGAGATATTTTAACTAAAGAGAATGGAAGATAATATGTTCCTTAAGGGTTATAAGTCATGGGAAGTGTAGGAAAAAGGCCAAAATACCCTTATGAAGTAAATTCCCAGTTGCTGAAAATAATAGCTGATGATATTTGTGACAAAGCGTCAAAAATGTGGTAAGCCATCAAAAATATCGTCACACAGAAGCTGGAATTGATGGCTTCTGCCTAAGTCTGACGACCTTCATGGTAGGGCATCACAAATGTGGTAAGCTACCATGAATTTCTTCACTTAGGAGCTGGTTTCTGCCTAAGGCTGACGGCCTTCGTGGTAGGGCGTCACAAATGTGGTAAGCTACCACGAATGTCATTACACAGGAGCTGGATTCTGCCTAAGGCTGACGACCTTCGTGGTAGGGTATCACAAATATGGTAAGCTACCACGAATCTCATCACATAGGATCTGGATTCTGCCTAAAGTTGACGACCTTCGTGGTAGGGCGTCACAAATATGGTAAGCTACCACGAATGTCGTCACACTATTTCCAGCCTTACATACTGGAGTAAAATAGGAATAACTCTTTGCTCCGATATCGTATTTAGGCAAAATTGATATAGTTGGAAAGATAATTCAATTATCTATCTGTTTATACATTATGAGCTAAAAAATTCCAAGTATAATAAGAGATATGCTCGTTTGAAGTTTACTATGCCAATATTCTTCTCAAGAATTCAATCGGTAAGGAATGTTTTAATTCGTCTGATAGCTGGGAGTTATTTGAAGCCTTAATATACATCTAACCTACTCATAAAACTATAAAATAACCATGATGTACTATACATAAGCTTGGTACATGGCTCTAATATTGGTTTGGATTTTTTTCGGGGTATTACGGGTTTCCTCAACCCTAGCTATGGGTTTTAAGCCACTCATGCTTGTGAAGTAATCAACAACATTCATGATTGAAAACATAATATGAAATCACAATAAGAAGTAGTAAAACTCTAAAACTGTAACTGAATTAATCAATTGAAATTAATACAAGAGAATTCTAAGACCAAAGTCGCATCTCGAAATCAAAATATGTTTGTGAGTATCAAATGTGTTTTACTTCTACTAAAAACACATAAAGTATATTTATAGTACATGAGGAAACCCTAAAATCAAAGCCCGAATGAAATAGGAGAAAAAAGAGTCGGTGGTTACTTTGGTCATACTTGCGCCTGGTCCTTAAGCGCAAGTAGTACTTGTGGCCAACAGGGAGGGAGAAACTGGCGATTGCAAGTGCCAAACCAAAATTTTGTGCAAGTTATCTCTTGAGATTTTGAACTTCTAACACTTGTTTTGCCCACATGCAGTCCACGTGTACTACTTGCGATTATATGTTGACTTAGCAAGTTCCGAGAGTCATATTTTCAACTCTTCTTCAATTCTCAGACATTCTTTGATCATGAATATGCCAAAAAGTGTTATGAACATCCATAATTGCTCCAATAAGTAACCAAAAATACCTTTTTATTCTTTTTTCATGAACTTAACACCCAAAACATGATTTCTTGCAAAACATACCCAAAACACATCTTATCTAACAAAATAACCTCAGAAACTTGCATATTTTTCTGGTTTTAAGGGTCGAAAGTGCTATATTTCTATAACACATCAGCAACCAAACGTCTTCTATTCCTACACGCATTGACTACTCATTGGTTGGAAATTTGAAATGCCACCTTATATGAGTCTATTTATACAGTGATATTTTCTATATGACTGGTCACTTCTTCCTAAACTAAACAATGCAAAAAACTCTTCTTCTTCAAACAACACCAATGCCTCCAAGAAGAATTCCCCTTCATTCGATCATAAGAATTTCCTAGTGGCACTATTAAAACCTTGGGGGTTGCACCACACTGTGAGGGACCACTAACGGCAAAGTCAAGCACAGGAAAAGAACACGATAAAGCAACCAGGAACATAATATAGTGCTTGAAGCATAAAAGACACAAGATTTAACGTAGAAACCCCCTTGTCAAGGGAGGAAAAATCATGGATTGCCCTCAAAATATCTCAAACAGTCCATTATAATCAACCTCTTGATTATAGACTCGAATGAACCTAACTCTAGTCTCCTCCATCTTGTAATAACTCTACTACAAGCTCACCTTGACAACTCTGCCAAGACTCTCTCAAAATTGATTAACTTAAATCAGTATCAAACTTAGACAACTCTACCTAAGCATTCTCTAAGCAAAGAAAATAAAGGAACATTACTCTTATAGACTGAGTAATCCAGTTACAAATCAAGATTCACTCAGTAACACTAAATCTTTTAGCTTGTAAAAGAAATAAGAACATAAGAAATACTTGAGCAATATTGAAAATCAAGTTTTTACTTTTTACTCTCTTCGGCACTCTTTTGAATTTGCAAAAACTGCTTGATGAAGAAGCCTTCTTTTCCTTTTATAGTGGAGTGATGATTAGGGTTGAATTATAGTTGGACCAGGTGTCCTCAATAGTACAAGCTGCACATGCGTAGTTTATTACACAAGAAGATAAAACTGTGCAGGCGCGTGCCAGCTATACTATAGCCTTGAACATCCACGGACCTGGTCCCTTAAAGTCAGTTGCTCATCATCAAAACAACATATGATAATTTTCCCCCTTTTTGATGATGACAAACCAACCACATAGTTTTGAGTATCATTGCTCATGCTCATTCATCATATTTAATCAATGTGATTACAACTACTGAAGATGAATGTTTGCCCTATCAAGCAACACTATTCTTCCACAACTTAGGGACCTGGTACCTTGTTGTCAATTGATATCAAGCTTTAATTACTTTCCCCTTTCATCTTGCACTATTATTTCTTTAGTGTATTTTACATACTTCCCCTATTAATACTTCCCCCTGTCACTATGTCTCCAAATCATTTCCTCAAACACATCATCACACATGTGTAGTTAGTACCTGGTCCCTAACATCATCAGTACATTCCTTAAACACACACACCTAGTCCTTAACACATGAAATCAGTATTTCCCTTTTTGGTAACATTGAAAAATGAAAACAGTAAACTAAGAGTAAAGATAAGCACAGTTTAGTTAACTCATGGCCACTAGGGAAACACTAATATAAAGAACAATTTTCAAAAGGAATAAATGTAACACACAAAACAAGATTCATTCATTCATAAAAGTTAGTACCAGTACAACAACCTAAGATAATCAATATACAAACAATTGTTTTTAAAAGCCATCATGAGAACCAGGATCCGAAACTGACATAAGGTTGATGAATGAATAGGGAGGGTTTAGGTAGAAAAAGGATTTGGGGAAAGGGACTTAAGCAACATCTCCATTCTTGTATTTTTAGCACTGTGGGCATCCAACAACTGTTTGGTGAGGACCTTCACTTCAACATTCAATCCTTGAACTTCACCAATCATATCTTCCACTTTTGCTTGGAGCTTTGCATTTTCAACTGCAAGTTCTTCAGTGGCACCTGATCCTTTAGAAGATAACCTTTGATTTCGTAGCTTCAGGTGAACTATTTCAGCATCTTTGGCAGCTAACTTGATTCTTAATTCCTCTATATCCCTTCCAGCTTTTCTTGAGCATCCAACAACTTAGATATTATTCCATCCTTTCCTTCAACACATTCATTTTCTACTTGAGTTTTCAGACTGAACATCTTCTTGATTGTTTCTAGTGTTCCCTTAGTTCCAACCACACCAAAATTCTCAAACACTTTATTCAAGAAATAACCATATGGCATCCCATGTCTTCTTTCTTTTTTTGAAACCACCTTATGCATATGCTCTATCATTAGAGAAGGCAGACTTAATAGTTTAAATTTTCTCAAGAACTCCATAAAAAATAGGTCAACAACTGATGTTATGGTTCTTTTCTCAGATCTAGGCAACAAAAACTTGTTAATAAACTCAAATATCAACTGAAACTCACTAATTAAAAACTTATTTTTCACTGCAGCTGTTGAGGTCCCTCCCATTTTTGATACATTAATTATAAACTCAGTTGTAGGCTGTTGCTTTACCATAGTTCTTACACCTACAAAAGGTGCATCAACAATCCTACCTAATGTCTCTTCATTTAGTTTGATAGGATTTCCTTGTACTTGGGCATTCAAACATAGCCCATCTTATGAGAATTCCATAGTGTAATAAAATTCTCTGACCTCATTCTCAAACACTACAGGAGTTGATTCCTCAAATAAGTACAGCCAACCTTAGTGTCCAACATACTCAACTAACTCTATTATTCCAGGCTTTTCATATGTCATGGGATTAAAAGTTCTTCCTGGCAGAACCTTCTATGTCATCAGTATTTTATTCCTTCGATCTCTAGCCACATCCTTCATATCGTCCTCCTTTCTGCTTCTCTTGGTCTCACTGCTTGCTTTTTTTTTTCAGTAACAACTTTTCTCTTCATGGGACTAGGTCCCTCAGAGTTTCTTCTTTTCTTGATAGCTATGTGTTTCCGCCTCATTCAAGAAGGGCTACCAGACTTTGACTAAAAGGACCTGGTCCTCTCAACAATATAAACTTTCTTTATTCTTTCCTCGATAGCAGTAGTAACTCCTGAATCTATGTCCTCCCCTCTTTCAACCTCCACAACTTTAATATTTTCTTTCTATTCTACGGTAATAAATTTATTAAGACTTCTTCTTTTCATGGTAGAAGTCTTGTTAGCCTTCATGGCATCTTCCAATATTTTTTTTCAGATCCTCTTGTAGAATAGGATCTAGTTACTTTTACCTCAGAGTCTAGCATTTTCTCCTTACCTATAATTCCTTTTAATTTCTTTGTCGACCATCTCAAAGGAAATTCATCCTCATCCTCCTCATCTAGAGGTAATAATATATCTTTCCCCTTATTTACTTTATCCTTATCACCTACCTCCTGTTCTTTTCAATTAACTAAGCATTCTTTAGTGTCATATACAAATATAAGTAAACTCTCAGCTACCTAGTTCTTATTGCAAGAAATATCAACCCATTTTACTAGAATTTATTCACCAAATAACTGAGCAAAAGTATGGTTTGAATATGAGAGTGTAGGAGAATCAGGTGCTTGTTGTGTTTCAGAGGGTTCAACATTTTTGGATATTTTAGATGACCCAAGGAATTGGAATTTTTTAGGTAGTTTTGAATTTCCTAGAGAAGAGGGAGTTTCAAGTTGAGAAATTTCTTATTCTATTGGTGACCCAAACCTTTGGTTTGGATTCACTATCATGATTGGCTAAGCATAAATTTCTTAAACAGAGACTGACTCGATTGTGAGTTCTGGACTTTCTAAGGAAGACTCAGTTAGAATAATTGACTTAGGTTGTTGTTGGACTCGAAGTTATGTTTACAATGGTTTTGATTTTTGAAGAATCAAGGTGTTCAATTTGGGTATGTTCAGTTTTATTTTTTGGAGTTTTATCTACTTTAGAATTTTTAACTGTGTTTGAGGAAGTAGGAACATTAGCCATTTAGTTTTGCGAGTGAAAGGGGTTGGTTTGGTTTAGAGAAGGTAATTGATTAAGAGTGATGAGTTGAAACTAAGAATGAAAAATAACCCGATTTAGCAATTTGAAGAGGTGATTATTGTCATTAATAGATGTTCCTTTTGAAATGACCTGTCGATCCTAATAAGTGCGACTCTTCATTTTGTAAAGAATTGATGACTTTTATTTAGAGAAGGAAAAACACATGGCTTTTTAGACAACATTTTATCATTATTAAAGCATCCTATAATGATACTAACCTGAGAGATGAGACCAGGTCTCTCTCTCTTTTGAGTGAAACTTCAAATTTATGCTAGTCATATTTGTCCACTTTCAAAGTTATTCCCATGGGTGTATACCTGCAAGGGTATGGTGACGATTTAGAATAATATGCGCTTACCTTATCAAGGATACATGTATCCTTATCATATCCAATTTTGTAGAGAGACATTAATCCACATATTAGGTCAGGTCAGTATCATTCTTTAGTCTCTGCACATTCCTTTTATCTTAGACCTTGTTCTGAAAGCAGGTCTGTGGACCAGGCCCCAGACATGACTTTATTTAAACTGCTAAAGCTTCTTCTTCTGAAATGTGTTTCCTAGGGACCAGGTCCCTGAGAATCATGACCCCTTCTTATTAAGCTTCTACTTCAGCTGGGATCAGTTACTAGAGTTCAGAATCATCATCATTCTCATATGAATCTTTGAGCCTTTTGCTCATCATCTTCAGCATCATCAAACTTTTATTTTTGATCCAATGAGTTCTTCTTGTCTTGGAAATTTCAGCTACATTTTATTGGGGACCAGGTCCTTTGAGATCATCTATTTTAAAATGAGACACTTTCACCTTAAAGTGTCTTGATAGAGAGAACACAGTCAGACCTTTCAGTATTGGGCTTGAACATACCTTATCAATGAGCTATTTCTAATTGAAATCCTCTTTCACATACCTGGTACCATGATCACTTATTGGATTTGGGAACCCATTCAAGTTTGAGTTCCTAGTAAGAGGACAATGGTGTGATCAAAACCTTCTTGGCCCATCTAGGTAGAGAGTTCCTTTTTATATTTTTTAGAGACTTGATGCCCTTAGGCTGTGTATTCTATTACTAAATATATCTAAAACCATTAATTCTTTCTCTCATCTAGTTTTGACAATTTTCTTTGGTGTGCCCATCTTTTTCACAATAAGTGCATAGGAGTTTGTTCCCTTTGTTTTTAACATCATTGACAGTCTTTCCTTGAGACCTAGTAGGTTGGAAATATCCTTGATAGCCCAGGCCTTTGCCATTATTAACACCCTGACTAGTCAAATAAGAAAGAATCTGTGAAAAAATAGTCCATTTAAGAGACTTGTTGAGCTTTTCTCTCTAACGGATCAGGTCCCTTTCTAACTCTTCATTCTTGTAAAGTGCAGACATAAGGTGTTTTTTAGAATCCCTTAGTTTCTCCTCAGGATCACCCTAAATCCTTGAAGCTTCCTTTTTCCCTTTACCACTCAAATTTTTAGATTTTAATTTAGTGACCATTTCTTCAGTTTCAGATATCTGAAGAGTCAAGGCAATTAACTCATGCCTTGATTCTCTACTTTCTACTCTAAAGCATTCTTCTCAGCAGTTAGTTCACATATAGAGTCTATCAACACACTTGAAAGCTTTTATATCTTCCTAGCAGTGTAGTTATCTAGGTTTCCCTTAATATCAGAGAGTATTACCTCATTCTCTTCTTTAGTTTCTGTTGTCTATGAAGGCAAATAAGGAATCATAGATAACTAGACTATCTTCCACATCTAGCATAGAAACATCTCCAGACTTCTCATCTTCATCAAATTTACTAAAAGAATCTCCCCATACTACCAAAGCTTGCTTTACTACATACATTGTTGCAGTCTTCTTTCTTGAATTTTTAGAGACCAGGTCTCTGTTCTTTCCTTTTCACCTCCAGTCTTGAGATACTCCTGATAATCTAATTTGTGCATTGGACAGTTGATGTTGAGTGTATTTATGCATTCTAGCGCTACTATTCTAGCCTAATTAGCCTTGTTTTGAGGATGATTCATGTGATTAATGGGGTGATAATAATATAAATGAGAATTTATGTTTCCAAGAATGTGTTTACAATGTTTAATGGTGGATTCACATGAGTTTTGATTCAATTTGAGCATTTAGAGTTCAACCGAGAAAACTAGTGTAACTAGCTTGAGCTAGGTGTTTTTCTAGTCTATTGTGTTGGGTTCTAATGTGTTTTAATGAGTTACTAAGGTTGTTATTATGTATTTATATGTGAAACCACTTATTTATAATATTCAAGGTTCAATTGGATCAAGAAAAAAGTCAAAACAATAAGTTAAAGCTCAAGTTAATTTAGCCAATGCTTAGCTCGTGTTTCTAGTTCGTCCTTGAGGATGTTGTGTTGTTTTAACCTCTAAATTATTTTGTTTAATGCAATAGGATGCATTTTTTAATGGACTATGATGATATATTAAGGATTTACAAGCTTCAAATAAAATGGAAACAACTCAAAAATGCTTGGAATGGATCACGGAAGCACAAAATGCAGCTTGACACCAATTTGGATACCAAAAAGGTATTGGGAGAGTGTGGGTGCGTGATAAGGAGTCTTTACACATGAGACACATCAATGGATTAATAAGGAACCCAAAACAGTGAACCAATGCGAATTTGATGCGTCGCGTCGATGTACACATCGCGATAATCGACGCGGTTCGTCACTGGGTTCGCAGATGACCAGAAACTGTTCCTTGTTCAACAAGGAATGGGCTATTTATTCCATTATAAATAGGACATTATTCACATTTTTATACTAACTTTTGGGCATCCTTGGGAAATCTTGGAGGCTACACAACTTCTTTTTAGGGTTTTTATCATTTTTTTATTTTAGTTTCTTTCATGGTTTGTATCATCAATTCAAGGGATTGGATGATAATATTTCCATTAAAGGCTAAAACTCTTTTTTTCAGGGTTAAGGCCACGTTCATGACTACTTTTATTTTGGATTAAGTTAGTTGATTTGCTTATCATTATTGCTTGTTTGTTTATTCTTGTTTTAACTATTTTAAGGATTAGCTACCCTTAGAATACATCAATTGTCAATCTTGTGATCTCGGGAGAGGGAATAGAGAGATAGAACATGGGAATAAGCAAAGTATGGTTCTTGTTTCTTTATAAAATAAGGAATTTGAATTAGTATCTAGGACATAAATGTACTTAGATGCCTTACTTGATTCATACGTAGGATGATATCTTTAAAGAACAAGTGGACTATTACATCCCCGCTCAACAATGTAGTTGTAAGGTTTAACTTAGGTAAAGTATTAGAGGTTAGGAAACCATGATCATGCAATTAACCCTACGAATCAACAACCACGATAAACAATTTAATGAATGAAGTTCAATAACGTAGTATGATTGTTCGTAAGCCTTAACCTTGGGTTTCTATCCATTGATTGTCCTAAGTCATTATTTTTCCGCATTAGTTTAGTTTCTTTTAGTTTACAATTCCAAAACTCTATTATTTAGTTTTTCTCAATTGTTGAACTAGAATTGGATAGTCAGCTAACGTAAGTCCCTGAGAGATCGATACTTGGGCTTCCTTTAAGCCACTTTACTACTTGATAAGACCATGTACGCTTGCATGTGCATTTGGGCGCTGTCAAGTTTTTGGCGCCATTACCGGGGACTTATAATTAGGCAACTATCTTATTTTTAGTTTTTCTATATTGAGTTGTAAATAGTTTTTGTTTGGTTTATTTTTATTTCTTTTATTTCTCTTTTTACCACACTTCTTGGTATGTCGGCCTAGGATAGATGGTTTTCAAGTGATGATGATTCTTGTTGTTTCTGTGGGGGACCACATCAAGAGGCTTATTGTTCATATTTTGATGGAAGTGCGTGGACGGGACCTTCACAATATGATGCGAATAGTTCTAGGAAGTCTGCGTACTCGAAAACTGATATTAGAGAAAACACAAGAATCGCAGCTACTCGATTGTCATCCTAATCTTGAGACTGAAATTGAGAAGGTGAATAAAAGTGAGTGTGTAGTAGATTGTGCAAATTATGAAGTAGGATTGATTGGACCTCACTCGAAGCACTTTTCTATATAAAGTTTAGATGATGTCTTGTCTATGAAATTATTTAAAATAATGGAAGAGTGTGAAGATGAGAAACAAGAATCCTATATTCTTGATTTTACAACAGATAAGCAACATAAAAACACACCTCACTTTAAGGCTAAGTGGTTTATCATGCTCATTTTAGTACTCGGTACATTAATTTTTGTACCACTACCCTATGAGCGAGTCAAGAAGATGGATGCAATATTGGGGGTGAAATTCATATCCTCAAGGTGGAAGAAAAAGTTGATTGGGTCGTGCCGTGACACTAAATTAGGCGCTTCTTGGGAGGCAACCCAAGTTAATTAGGTATGTTTTCTTTTTAGTTTTTTTTAGTTGTTTATTTCACGTAGTTTTTGTTTTTGGTTGAGTCACAGGTTGATGGAAAATATGAGTACCAAAAACTTAAGCTTGAAGCATGCCAAAGAATGAGTGTGGGGTTCCCATGGATCCCTTTTTTGTGTGAAGATGCTACTAGATAGGCCTAGAGGCCTCAGGGAGTATTTCTATCTTTTTACTTTTAAATTCACTTTGGGGACAAAGTAGTCTTTTAAGTGTGGGGTGGGAAAATTTCTAACTTTTGACTCAATTTAAAAAAATTTAGGTTAGGAATAAGTGAGATATTCTTGTTGGTGCTATCTTTGATAACATAATGCAAGTGGGTTTGTTTGCAAAAACATGTTGAGTTGAGTGAATTGCTATTTTTGAGACTCTTAGAATCAAGTTTATGACTTGTACTTTTTGGCTTAATTTTTAATTTATGCTATTGTTGATTGGGAGTCTATGATGATCCTATTGAGTTGAGAATGTGCCATGTGTGTGTAAGATTTTTTGTACATTCCTTGTTGCATATGATGTCTAGAACTTGCCCGGTGTGTGTGTGAAGCGAAATAAAGAATGTGGGTTTAGGAGATGATTTAGGCATTTCTTTAATAGCCGAGTTTTTACCTTATATTTTTCCTACCCCTTGTGAAAAATCCTAGTTAACCCTCATTGAGCCTTTAGCTTTTTCTTTGGTAGCCTCATATGTAGCCTAATACCTTTTTTGATAAACCATAATTTGATCCAAAAGGACCCTAAGTGCTTTAATTGAAAAAAATTTGAATTAGTAAGGAGTTTGAGAAATTGAAGAAGAAAAGGTGAAATTAATGCCCCAAGGTAATGGTTCTTGGTGTTTATAATTTATTTGTGGTGGATGGGTGTGATATAAATGATGTTAGAAATATTTTCATGATTGTGAAAAAAAAAGAGAAAAATTGATTCTTGTGGTAGTAAACTATGTGTCCACCAAGTGTTTGTGAAAATGCATAAAAAAGTTTGGGCAAAACTAAAAGAGATGGTAGACAAAAATGGTGTAATTTGATTGTTAAAGATTTGTTTTAAATGTATGATGTAGTGTATTGAAGCGCTTAGAGAGGTTAGTCACTATTCTTGGCCAAAATAGTTCCTACCCGTCCCTTAGCCTACATTACAACACGAAAAGGTCCTACTTGATCCTAAACTTTACATTCGACTATTAGTGGAACACTACACTAAGGTCAAGCCTATGGTTCATTATGTGTAACTTGTGAATTCTTTGTGAGTGTGAACGTAATTTAATTCCTGTACCCATTATGTTATAAATTGAATTATTATGAGTGGTTATAGGTAACTCTCTTGTTGCAAGGGGCACATGTTTGATGAATGTGGGTGATTTGTATGATGTTCTTGATTGAATGATAAGCATGAGTTTGCCATGTATTGAGTAAATTCTTGAGGATAGGATATTTTGGAGAAGGATTCTTGAGCTTTCAATTGTGTATAACATACTTAGTGTTGTAAACTTGCATTCCATGTAGTCATTGTAGCGCTAGATTGAATTTATTACATGTAGTAGAAGTGTGGAGTCTTTCCAGCTCATGATACTTTTAGTTAAGATTTTTTCGAGGAGGAACAAGGCTTTAAGTGTGGGGTGGTGATGTTGGGTGTATTTATGCATTCTAGCCTATTTAGCCTTGTTTTGAGGATGATTCATGTGATTAATGGGGTGATAATAATATAAATTAGCATTTATGTGTCCAATAATGCGTTTACAATGTTTAATGGTAGATTCACATGAGTTTTGATTCAATTTGAGCATTTAGAGTTCAACAGATAAAACTAGTGTAACTAGCTTGAGTTAGGTATTTTTCTAGTCTATTGTGTTGGGTTTTAATGAGTTAATAAGGTTTTTATTATCTATATATATGTAAAACAACTTACTTATAATGTTCAAGGGTCAATTGGATCAAGAAAAGAGTCAAAACAATAAGTTAAAGCTCAATGTGAATTTAGCCTATGCTTAGCTCGTGTTTCTAGTTAGTCGTTGAGGATGTTGTGTTGTTTTGAGCTCTAAACTGTTTTGTTTAATGATATAAGATGCTTTTTTGATGTACTATGATGATACATGAAGGATTTACAAGCTTCAAATAAAGTGGAAACAACTCAAAAAGGCTTGGAATGGATCACGGAAGCACAAAACGCAGCTTAACGCCAATTTGGATACCTGAAAAATATTGGGAGAGTGTAGGCGTGTGATAAGGATTCTTGGCGTGTTCAATACATCAATGGATTCAGAAGGCACACAAAACAGTGAACCAATGTGAATTAGATATGTCTCATTGATGTACACAACACGATAATCGACGCGGTACGTCACTGAGTTCGCAGACGACCAGAAACTGTTTCCTTGTTCAACAAGGCATGGGCTATTTCTTCCACTATAAATAGGACATTATTCACGTTTTTTTAATAAATTTTGGACATCCTTGGAAGATCTTGGAGGCTACACAACTTCTTTTTAGGGTTTTTATCATTCTTTTATTTTAGTTTCTTTCATGGTTTGTATCATCAATCCAAGGGATTGGATAATGAATATTTCCATTAAAGGCTAAAACTCCTTTTACGGAAGGGATTGGATGATGAATATTTCCATTAAAGGCTAAAACTCCTTTTCCGGGGTTAAGACCACGTTCATGACTACTTTTGTTTTGAATTAAGTTTGTTGATTTTCTTATCATTATTGGTTTTTTTGTTTATTCTTGTTTTAACGATTATAATGATTAGCTACCCTTAGAATACATCAATTGTCAACCTTGTAATTTTGGGAGAGGGAATAGGGAGATAGAATATGGGAATAAGCAAAGTATGGTTCTTGTTTCTTTATAAAATAAGGAATTTGAATTAGTATCTAGGACAGGGATGTACTTAGATGCCTTACTTGATTCACACGTAGGATGATATCTTTAAAGAACTTAAGTGGACTATTACATCTCCGCTCAACGATGTAGTTGTAAGGTTCAACTTAGGTAAAGGATTTGAGGTTGGGAAACCATGATCATGCAATTAACCCTACGAATCAACAACCACGATAAGAAATTTAATGAATGAAGTTCAATAACATAGTATGATTATTCGTAAGCCTTAACCCTAGGTTTCTATCCATTGATTGTCCTAAGTCATTATTTTTCCGCATTAGTTTAATTTCTTTTAGTTTACAATTCCAAAACTCTATTGTTTACTTTTTCTCAATTGTTGAACTAGAATTGGATAGTCAGCGAACGCAAATCCCTGAGAGATCGATACTTGGGCTTCCTTGAAGCCACTTTACTACTTGATAAGACCACGTACACTTGTGTGTGCGCTGTCAACAGTCCTCAATGATATGCTCAGGACTTCCACATTTATGACATACTTCAACATTGCTTCCTCCTTTGCTACTGCTTCTTCTTCTTTGGAACTAACCACACTTCCTCATAGCTTTGACAATCTTTTTTGCCAAATAGGCAGCGCCAGTGTCTTTTTCTACTAAAGCATGTTTAAAAGCCTTCAATGCCAGGGATTTTTCCCTTTTCATTTCATTCTTCTCCAGCCCTTGTTGCTTCTTGAGCTCATAGGTGTTTAGATTTACAATCAGTTCATCCATAGTAAGGGTCTTCAAGTTTATTGCCTCAGTTATAGAATCCACTTTGCTTTCGCAAGACTTAGGAAGAACACCAAGAGTCTTTATCACCTGCTTATATAATGAAATCACTTCTCCCAAGCAGTGAAGCTTATTTGTGATAGAAGTGAATCTTATATGCATTTCTTTGATTGTTTCTGTTTCTTTCATGGTGAAGGTTTCATACTGAGTAGTCAACATGTCTACTTTTAAATCCTTCACATCAGTGGTACCTTCATTAGCAGTCCTCAAGCAATCCTAGATCTCCTTGACATTTTCACAAGGTGAGATCCTGTTATATTCATCAGGTCCAATACCACACACTAGTAGTTTCTTTGCCTTATAATTCTTTTCAACTTTCTTTCTATCTTCATCATTGAACTCTCTTCGGCGTTTTACTATCATTCTTGTTATTTCTCCTTCTTTGACTTCTTTAACTAGGACATAAGGACCATCAAGAATTATGTCCATAAGTTCACTGTGCTCAGCCATAATAAAGTCAAACATCTTGGTTTTCCACCACCCATAATATTGCCCATTAAATTTAGGTGGCCTAGTGGTAGATTGCCCATCTTCCAGGTTAGGTGGAGTAGCCATGATAACCAAATCACTCTAGGTTTGAACCTTTTAGAGTGTTCTGATTCTGATACCAATTATTGAAACCTTGGGGGTTGAACCATACTATGAGGGACCAGGTCCCTCAAAGTCAATCATAGTAAAAAAACATAGTAAAGCAACCAAGAACATAATACAGTGCAGGAAGAGGAAAATACACAATATTTAATGTGGAAACCCCTTTGCTCAAAGGAAAAAAAATACAGTTTGCCCTCACAAGAGCTCAAACAATCCACTATAATCAACCTCTTGATTACAGACTCGAATAAACCTAAATCTAGGCTCCTCAAGCTTGTAATAACTCTACTACAAGCTCACCTTAATAACTCTTCCAAGACTCTCTCAAAACTGGTCAACTCTAATCAGTATCAAACTTAGGTAACTCTATCTAAGCATTCTCTAAGCAAAGAAAAAAAAGAATATTACTCTTATAGACTGAGTAATTCAATTACAAACCGAGCTTCACTCAAGAACACTCACTCATTTATCTTATACAAGAAATAATACCATGAGCAATACTTGAGCAATGTTGAAAATGAAGTTTTTGCCTTTTTCTCTCTTCAACATTCTTTTGAATTTGCAAAAACTACTTAATGAATAAGTCTCTTTATTCTTTTATAGTGGAGCGATGATTAGGGTTGAAATATAACTGGAGTAGATGTCCTCAATAGTACAAGCATTACCTGCACAGTTTGTTACATAAGAAGACAAAACTATGCATGCACGTGCCAGCTGTACTGTAGCCTTAAACATCTAGGGACCTGGTCCCTTGAAGTCAGCTGCTCATCATTAAAATAAGATATAACAGGCACTATGATCTTCTTCTCCTCGGGAATGACTTTGATCGCCTCTTTTATCGGCTTGGTCAAGATCGTATTTATCTGGAACGCAAACTCCACTGCATTGCTCATTTCATAAGGGAAAATTCTAAAAAAGGCTTGGAATGGAAGACAACGACTAGATTACCCCCCACCATCCCCCTAATTTAGTTTAAGTTTTTATTTTAGTTTTAGTTTAACTTTTTATTTTTGTTCATTGCAGAAGAAGCTTTCTTAGTTGAAATTCTTGTTAGAAGAAAACTTTTTCTTTTTTGCTCTTTTTGCTGGTTTTGATGTTGGTAAATGTATGTATGGCAATAAAAAATATGGATATAAATATTTCTGTTTGTAAATTATGTTTGCCTTTTTTGTGATTATTTCTTTGTATTGGTTATTCTTCTATATGAATGTTGGGATTTTGCATAGCCAACTTTTTAAACTTTTATTGCTCAATCAATGAATACAACTATGGATTGCCTTGATTAAATTTATGAAGAGTAAAAATTATTTGATAATAAATCCAGATCACATATATAGTCTATCATAGACAAACAAATCAATTTATGTTGCACCAGCTAATGTTTTAGGCACTATCATCGATCTTAGACACTATCACTCCTTGACCAGACATATAGATCGATCGTAAACCATATGAATTAATAGACCATCAATATCTTGTAGTTTGAAAAAAATAATTAAATTAAAAAGTTTAAACAAGTCACGTAATCACATGATTTGGGGGTGGTGATCGAAAAGGCATATGGGTGGATAGTCTATGTAAACAACACACTTGTGCTTTCAGAGTCCATCGATTCATGTGGTCTACTGTAGACTTATATACAAATGCAAATATAGATTGCGATCATGATCGATAATAGATCCAGTGTTTCTATGTATATGGTTGTAGACCCTCACTAGCATGTTGTTTAAAAGGAAATAAATAAGTAAAAAATAAATATAGTGTGGGATTCTACACATATGAAGAAGTTTAAACAAATCACATGATCTTGTTAGAGTTTACATAAATTGGGGGTGGTGATTGAAAGATTATGTAGATGGGTAGTGGTTGAACAATCAACATCCTCAAAGTAATGTTTGTCAAATCACAAGTATGTTTTGAGGATGTTGATTGTTCAACCACTAACCATCCACATACTTTTTTTTATTGGGGATGGTGATTGAAAGAGTATGTGGATGGGTAATGGTTGAACGATCAACATCCTCAAAACATACTTGTGTTTTGACAACATTACTCTTAGAATATTATTTGTTCAACCACTATCCATCCACATAATCCTTCAATCACCACTCCTAATTTGTAAAAGCTCTAGCATGATTATGTGACTTATTTAAACTCCTTCATATGTGTAGAATTCTACACTATATTTATTATTTATTTATTTATTTATTTTCTTTTAAAAAATATGCTAGTGAAGGTCTAAAATCATGTACATAGATCTACGAGATCTATCAATGATTCCAAGAGAAATTCATGCACGACCTATAATGTAAGTCTACGGTAGACCATATGAATCAATGGACCCTCAGATCACAAATATATCTTTTACTTAATTATTTCTTTTTAAACATATTATTGAGGGTCCATCGATTACGCGTGTCTATGGTATACTCTTATATCTCGTTGAGGATTGACATAGGTCAAGAAAGATGACAGTCTATTAAGTGTCATCAACATATTAAATAACATAATTACTGTTTCAATGGTAACAAACGGCTAATTTTGTACTCCTTAAATGTTAACACTTTTTTTCCTTCATATATAAAGTCTTTCATCCCTTATTATTTTATTTTCTCCACTTTATTTTTATTTTAAAATTCTACAATGTCTCAAGCATCTCAAACATCCAATTTTAAAAAGACTCTGATTTGTTATTGTAAAATACGGTTGTCTTAAGGACGCCACACATGGACTCAAATCCAGATCGTAAATTTTATAATTGTGTTATTGTGAAGGTGAGTCGTGTATTTTTTTTAAAAAAAATAAGTAAATTATTATGTAATTATTAAATTTTTTCTAGGATAATGGTGCATGCTCATTTTTTAAATGGCTTGATGAGGTATCACCCCCAAGCAGTCCATCAATGTTGAGCTCAGAATTTGAGACATTAAATTTTTATTGAGTGGTAAAATTTAATCTACTATAAAGACTCCGAGAATACGAAGAAAATAGATATTTCCTTATAACTCTGTTCAAAGAAGCTGAAGAGTAGAGGGATCACTTGAAAGTTGTTCAAAGAAGCTGAAGAGTGCAAAGGTCACTTGAAAGTTGTTCAAAGAAGCTGAAGAGTAGAGAGATCACTTGAAAGTATTTCTACAAGACACTCAAATAGAGAGAGACCAACTAAAATAAAATTTGGTTTTGGCCGAAGAAAGGGAGAATGACCTAGAAATGATGTTATGTGGTATAATTCTAATATTCGTTGTTTGGAAAGGTGTAACATGAATGTAGTGATATTGAATAAATAAAAATACTTTTATTTTTCTAGAATGTTAATACTGTTGTTCATAGAATCATAGTTGATCAAACTACACATCAACTTAAAATCGAGTAGCATGGTAATGATAGACTATGATAGCAGTAGACGAAAGATTAAATATGCATTCTATGGAGTCAACCATACACTATATCAGTTATGACAACACAATGCATATTCAAATTTCATGCAACAATATAGTTTGATAAAAATAGATTCAGTGCAGAATCCTAACAACTTTCATAATATAAAAAATTATTTGTCATATCATTCCAATGATCATTCAACTCCTTTGTTTCTCAAATAAAAAAAAAATCTTAAACATTAACAAAGTTAGCATTTAAATGTATTTTTTCTCATCATCACAAATGTTATCGTTGATGAAATCAATGATATCCATGGCCACATCTTTTTTGCCTTCTTCTTGTTTTTCTTCTTTTTGTTCTTCATATTATTTGTCTTCTTCTTCTTCTTTGTCTGCTACTTCTTTCTCTGTTTTGAATAATTCTTCAATAATTTTGTTAGGTTCTTCTCTCTCACCTTCTTCCTTTTTAACTTATGTTGCTACTTCTTTCTAAGCTTTTTTTTTCCTCAGCTTTTTTATCTTCACCTGCTGCTTCTTTCTCACCTTCTTCTTTTCGTCTGTTGCTGCTTATTTTTTAGCTTCTTCTTTTTTCTCAATTTCTCTTCTTCATTTGTTGTTTCTTTTTTTTAGTTTCTTCTTCACGCTTATCTTCTTTCATTTCTTCTTTTTCATCATCCTTCTTTTCTTCTTCTTTTTCCTCATCTGTCACAATAGGGGCCAACTCATCCATTTTACTTCTTTTTTCTTCCTCTTCAATCCTCTCCACTTCATAAAGGTCCACATGCACTATATCATATTATAAAGTACTAATAATATTTACAGCTAAAAATTTATTAACTACATCAATTATTAAATGAAGCTACCTCGCTCATGTTGTTGCTTATTTTTTTCTTTTTTCTTTGATATATGTAGCAATATCCAACACGACTTTCTCGAGCATAGAAACACTCTTATGCATATCCATGTCGATAGAGGTATTTACTATAACTTTTAAGGTGCTCGGACAAGCATCATAACCAATGCGTACTCTAATAGGGTTACTACCCAAATCTCCGTCATCATCACTGTCCTCATTTGAAGTAAGGACAGTTACCCCTTGTAAATCTTTCTTCAAGCAATCGAAGAAGTTATTCATCACCTCGCTCGTATATGGCTTAAACGTAATCATGTAATCCATCTTCATCTCACGAATAGTAGGGATGATGGGTCTTCTTCTATTATCTTATCACTTTTTATAGTATGCCATCTGAGGATGCGGGAAATGGGAAAGGGCTTATCCATTGATTTTCTAACAAAATTTAGAAAATGAGGAAAGGTCTCGTAGATCCAAATCTATAATCAATATAGTAGTAAAAAAATAAATTTGAGTCTATGACAGAGTATAAATAAAACAAAAATCTATGATAAACTAACTAAAGGGTTGATGGTAGATACCATGAATGCCCAAAGAAATCCGAATAAAGCATAGGATGCCTTCTGTTTCTCATTAAATACTTCCCTCTGCTTCTTTAGGCCAGTTTTCTTCTTTAGATAATTCATGGTCAATTGAAATGTCTCTTTTCCCTTCGGATAACTTTTGAAGAAGCTCAAAGAATCCACCATCTGAATCAGTTTTGTGTCAACAACCTTCATTGAATCTTTTACAAGCAACATGGTATGCAAGAACCATAGTAAACAACACTTAAACTTCTGCTCTTTGTTCAACTTATTCCCTCTAATATACTGTAACAAGTTGGCCGACGCAATGTTTTTGTTTTTTGTCACCTTAAAAATAAAATACTCACTCTTCTCTAACACCTTCTTCAATTTTGATTCACTGGGGTATGATGAGCAATTCAATTCCGTGATCAAACAAAACTCCTTTAAGTCAAAACAAGCAGGCTTATTGTTCACACAAAATCACATCTTATGATGCATCTTATCATTCTTAACATGTCACAAAGACAAATAATGGACCATCTATCCATTTAATTTAAGATATTGTGGCATGTTTCTCAAGTGTCCAAAACAGGACTGCTTTAATCTTTTCTTCAAATCTTGGTCAACAAGAATTTGGTTAAATTCTTGATATGCAACATCCTTGATCTAACCGATATCTTCATCGGGAAAGATCCAACATCGTTCATCAAAGTTCAAAGGTCATACCACTTCACAAAAATACACCTTGAATAAAGTGGCACGGACAAAGGATCATTATCTCCTTCAACATTATTTTTTCACTACCCTCACTCCCTTCACTATCGTCACTACCACTACACTCAACAACATCATCATTAGACTCATCGACATATCTATTTATCTCTTTTATGGTCTCTAAATCTGATTCCGAATCTTACGCTTCAATTTTCTTCCTTTTAGAGGCATTTTCAACTGCCTCATTTCTTCTTTTTTCTACTGCTATAAGTAGAACCAGACGCGATACCAACTGTGAGTTTAACACCAACTCTAGCTTTACCTGTTTTTTAACAGAATCTACGCCTAAAAATAATTCTTCCGTTGTCAATCTATAGACCACAAGTCTACTAACAGAAACAATTCAACACTCAAATAAAGAGGCCAAAATAACTAAAAACTATTCCACCATTAAATAGTTCACGTCACAAAAATATCAGAACTAAACCAAAATCCAACAGCGTGATGAACGGAAATTTTAATTCAAATATGCGGTATCAAAACTCAATTATTGCTAAAAATCAAATTAATTAGCTATAAATTTTTCAATTTTCACTGTTTAATCAAATCATATTTTAAAAGAATTTCATACACCTACAAATTTATTTCAATCTAAGGTATTGTTAATTGATAAACCACAAGTCTACAAAAAGAAACAGGTTAATGCTCGATTCAAATAGCCAACATAACTAAGATATTAAGAATTATCCCACCATTCAACACTACAGTGCTTAAAAAATACCACAACTGGAGCAAAACTTCTTAACAAAAATTTTAAAATTCAACACCGTGATCGATGAAAAATTCTGTCGAAACTGCAAAATCAAAACTCAATTATTTCTACGAAATTAAACTAATTACCTATAAAATTCTCATATCTTAACTATTTAATCAACCACATTCAAAAAAAAAATCCTATACTACATCACTACGAAATGAATAACAATAAAAATTGCTAAAATGGATCTACAAATAATCGAAACTTGATTTTAACTTACCTAACAATGCAAAAATGATCCCTTTGCCGCTGGAGAAGAAGGAAAAACAAAAATGATGTTTGAGAGAATTTTATGGGAGAAGCGGGAGTCTGAGAAGTTGAAGAGGAGAGAGAGAGAAGGGATTTTATTTACTATTGAAAGAAGTGGAGGGTGTTAGGTGTAGTTTATTAAATTCTCAAAGTCTTAAAAATGATGAAAAGACCCCTTGACCCACGTGTGGATCCCACCTTTTCTACTTTTGGACCCTAACCCTAAAAATTAAATTAAAAAGAAATGTAGTGGGTATTTGGTAAAATAAGTTTAAAAAGTGGACACAATCCCAATTCTTCATACCTTACTACTACAAATAACACACTCAACGTGTTTCATAAGTGAGATTTGGTGAGAATAACGAACACTTAGATCTTATTTTTGTTTAATAAGATGTACAAAAGTTATTTCTTATCAATCTTCGACTTAGACATTTTCAAACATAAATTTTAACAAATAAAAAAATAAAAGTTATGATGAAAATAATATATATATACATAAAAAAGTTGTGACAATGGAAATAGTAATAAAGACATCCAAGTAAAAGAAATAATATCAGTAATATAATTTGAAGAATAAGATAATAATAAGATAATAGCATTGATACTGATAAGTATAAGAGGGGGTGACAAGCTGCTCTAAGTTATAAAGATGCTCTCACATAGAAAGAGAGAAATTGATCAACAACCTACTAATCATTTATCTTAATTTTCGTATTAAGGGTCATGTTCTTGATGAATTGAAGATATAACAGATCATATCTTATCACTTTTTCCTAAGTTTTCCTCGGTCTATCTCTACCTTTTTGTAGATCTATCACTGTCAATTTCTCGCATCTTTTATTGGGACATCTGTACTCCTCTTTTTTATATATCCGAACGAGTAAATTTCATGGGTGGTCATCCAACTTTGTGTTTTTTACTCAAAAATTATTTTTCTTTGATTTGTTACACAAAAGTCATTTAACTTTGTCTTATCTTTCACAAAAATTATTTTGATATAATTTGGTTAAAACCCTACCTAAAATGTGAGATGAAATTAAAAAAAACTCCCTTGTGTTTGAGGGTAGGTTCAAAATGACCCCTCAAATATACTTTTGAAAAGTTTTGGTGCTTTAAGCTTACTAATGTGATTACATTTGATTTTTTTCACAAACTCTAATTGTTAAATTTTATAAAATTCTAAAAAAAAGAATTTAATATTGAGTCACATTTAGAAGTTTATTATCTGCAATTTCTTTTGATTTATTACAGGATTTGGTGTAGCTTTCTAGATTAATTTATTTATTTGTAGAATAATTTCATAGACCCCTTCACGAATTTCATTTTTGAAAGTTGATCTCTCATGTTACATATGATACCACACTTACTTTGATTGTTTTGATTTCTTTATAACAATTCTTTTAATCTATTTATCACACTATACAAAATTGTATGCTTGGAATTAATTCTTTTATGAAATATTTGAAATACCGAGTGAAATACTTTTGTAAATTTTTTAAATTTTTATTATGCCATCATTATCAAATTTCAACAAATCTTTCAGCTTCGTCCCCAGCCACTCCAAAATATCTATCATCCAAACTTTTTTATTTCATAATAAGTAACATTATTTTATTTTTTATTTCTTTTACTAACTCTATTTACTAAAAATTATTCCAGTTTACTTTGCATAGTTAATGTATTGAAAAAATGTTCATATAAATTATTACAAAATAATTTAAAAATCATATTTACTTATTTAATAGTGTACTGATAATATGAACAAAATAATATGTAGCAAAATTTAAAAAAAATCTCTATAAACTAATCAAACAAAATAGTATATCAGTAAAAGGGTAAGTAAATGAAAATGTAATTATTGAACATTTATGATTAATAGATTTTAATTTATTTACTTTTTATTTTACCTTTTTTCAATACGGTTAATTTAGTAGGTTGAGTTTGTCAAACATAGAAAATAAAATGATTCATTTTTATTAGCAATATAGTGGATCAAAACTGCTTAAAAGTATATGTGAGGGGCCATTTTGAATCTACCTTTAAACATAAGAGATCGTTGTTTCTTTCATCTCAAATTTTAGGTAGTGTTTTAACCAAATTATATCAAAATTACTTTTGTGAAAGATGAGGCAAAGTTAAATGACTTTTGTGTAACAAAACAAAGAAAAGTGACTTTTGGGTATAAAATACAAAGTTGGATGACCACCCATGAAATTTACCCATATCCGAACTATCTTAATCATGCTTTTCGTGTATTATTTGTCACTAAGGTCACTCCCACCTTATTGGGTATATTTGTTGCTAATATTAATTTTTAGTGTTCCACACATCCATTATTTAAGGACCGTCATCTCCATTAGATTTAACTTCCGAACATGAGAATTTTTGACCGGCCAACACTCTGTCTTATGCAACATAATTCATTTGACAACCGTTAATCTGTAGAACTTCTCTTTTAAGTTTTAGTGACATCTTTTTGTCACATAAGACGCCGAATGTGACTCTTCATTTCGTTTCCCCAACTTCAATGCGACGTGTGGGACATTTTGGTCGATCTCCTCATTTTCTTCAATAATTTACCCCAAAGACTTATATGTTTAATTAAGAGTAGTATCTTTTATGTAATTTTTTATTTTATACAAATTCGAAAGAACCGATTCTTGATTTTCTTATCAAAACATTAAAAGAAAAACTGTACCAAAACATAATTGTTATAATTCTCGTACTCTTGAATTTGTTATAATTCTCGTACTCTTGAATTTTTCGCATAGATTAAAATAAAGAAATATTTATTTAACGAGATACATGAGTTTCTTAGTTTTTGTTTGGATGAAAAACATTACAGTAACTAAATTGAAGAATCGAAGTAATCCTTGCACTTCGATCGCTTTACTAATTATATATGGTATTAGTGAATCTAATTACTGATGGAAAAAATCTAATTACCAAACTATGAACCGACTAATGATGGGTAATCTATATCTATAGAAGATTTTTTTCAACTTGTTAGGTTATTCTATAAAACATTTACTATACTGTGTATAATATTACCATACAAAAATAATTCACATGACATATTAATGAGTTAATGAATTATAAAAAAAATATAGAAGCAAGCGATTTATCGTAAATTTCAATCAATATCGATTATTTTCTTTTTTAGCTAGAAATATTTTACTAATTCTACCTAAACAATTTATTACTAATTTATTCCTCAAAAAAGGTATATTGCTTACAGATTATAATCTCAATTAATTCTCTTCCATGTAGGGATTTTTTTCCACAAGTAAACAAACTTATTCATTTAAATCATAGCCTTTTGCTTGACCAAATTATTTGATCTATTTATTTATTTTTACTTTATTTAGATTTTTAAGTAAATATTAATATGGAAAAGTTATTTCATATTTTAATTATCACACTAATTATATGAAAGTTATTAATTGATTAGCAGTCAAGCAACATATGTGATAAAATAATATTGTGATTAATAGTCATTTCTATATAAAAATCTCTTTGTAAAATACTATATATTTGAATTCTAACTCCACAATATCAATCTATGAGATTATCTGAAGAAGAAAGCAGATAAACAAGAACTTGCTTGACCAAGGAGGAGATTTTATTCAACTTTTAGTTTATTTCAACACAATAAAGAAAAGACCATTGTTGTATACACATACGGTTTGATGGAGAATTAGTTTTGAACTTTTTGATTATTTTTCTTTGAATACTATTCACTCACTTACTCACTATCATATTCTATAATGATTTAATTATTGTAATGTTGTTTCTTCTGCAATTTGTAAAAAAAAAAAAGTTTATATTAATTGCTTGAGGATATTTCTTTTGTTTTTTAATTTATTTCTGAGTTATTGATGATTGCTAGATTATGAACCCAACTGATTTTATTTTCTTATTTAGTCTTGCTATTTTTTTTCTTCCAATTAATAGTTGTATTCTCTTTCCTGTATTTTTCATTACTTCAATTCTGTTTAAATTTTTGAAATCTTTATTATTGGTATGATCATTCATTAAACTTAGTTGATACTACTTTTTCTTTCTATATAGTTTTTGGAAGAAATTAAGATACAAAAATCTAGCAGAATTACAAATTATAGAGTGTCATTTTGAGAAGAGGTGAATTTTCCTGTTTGATTTCAAATAAGGTTGTGAATATGTATGTGTGTGTGTGTGTGTGTATAATAAAGGTGTATAGTCTTGCCTAAATTCAAGCCCAGTGGCATCTTGAGAACTATTTCCTTAAATTCTTATGACAAAAAACTATCATTTTATAACAAAAAAATATTTTATTGATTATTTAAATATCTCTCTCTCTCTCTCTCTCTCTATATATATATATATATATATATATATATATATATATATATATAATAAAGGTGTATAGTCTAGCCTAAATTTAAGCCAAGTGGAATCTTGAGAACTATCCCATTGAATTCTTATGACAAAAGACTACCATTTTATAACAAAAAGCTATTTAATTGATTATTTAAATATTTAATATTATTTCTTATTTCATATTGTGGAAAAAAATAATTAAAATTAATTTCTATTGGATGGAAGCTATTATGATTTCATACTATTTCATTTAATATTATTTCATTTTGTGGAAAAAAAATTAAGTTTCATTTCTATTGGATGAAAACTATTACGATTGTTCAATTATTTCATATTAAGATTAGTAATTAATTATGTCATATTATTCTATGTTTGTATTGATTATTTATTTATTTATTGAATATTATTTGACATTTCATATTGTGGTAAAAAATAAATGATTGTTCAATTATTTCATATTAAGATTAGTAGTTAATTAATTTATGTATTGTCTATTATTTATTTATTTATTTCATAGCCTTCGTATGTTTAAAAAAATTATGTAATATTAGTTGTGCAATTACTTGAGATATATGAAAAGACATATTGAGTAACTCAAGATGACAGAGTAATCAATTACTATCAAGAGACATATTTGGAAAAGAAATATTTTAATTAAGATGAGAAAGTTTTAGTTTTAATGGAAGGATGTAAAATTTTGAATTGAAATAAAACAAAAATACGAATTTAATTGAAAGATAGTTAAAATTAGATATTACTACTATATTGAGACTAATACAACTAATTAAACAATCTTTGTTTGAATTTCACTAATTACATTTTTGTATAATAGGACATATTTAATTGCCAATCTTGAAACAAATATTATCAAATGGGGAATATGATAATATAGATGTCATCCCTCAAAATCAAGATATGTAAAAAATATAAATAATGATATTATATTAGAAAAAAATTATGATTTCATTATAAATGAGCAAATCAAGAAAATATTACAAGAAAAATTTGTGAACTAATAATCAATTATCAATCAAACAACTTATATGGAAAAAGTTTAATTGACATTTAAGAAAAATCAACTTTAATTGCAAATAAGTTTGACCTATTTTTGTAAAACAATAAATGAATGAATATAAGAAAAATCCATAATTAGGAAAGAAAATAAGTGTTACCTTATTTGAGTGATGAGCAAATTATAAAGATAATTAAATAATCAATTGACTATAATCAAATTATAATTTTATAAGAAATTTTTGAGAAATAAATCAGTAATTAGGAAAAAAATAATTGTTACCTTTTTAAAATTCTTCCCAAAATTATAAAGGTAACTATATCAATTTAATATAATCAAACTATAAGAAATATGAGAAATTCATGGGATTGAATTTCCAAAATTATAAAGGCAACTAATATCAATTGTTTCCGTATTTGAGTCCTTTATGTAATTGTAGATTAATTAAATACAACCGAGCTATAAAATTAGGACTGTCACACCCTTTTTTTTAACCAAAAAGATTATGGTTTTAAAGTTTGAAAGGGTTTTTATTATTAAAGTAACAAAATAAAGATTTGTTTCGAAAAAAGGACTTTACATTTTCATTCAAAGTCGTCACTTGGCATAATCCGATGCACCAAGTCACCTTTGAAAAATCCTTTTCAAAATGATTTGATTCTTTAAACTGGTTTGAGAACAGAGATTCTGACTAAGGAATTCTGTTGACTGAGGGAAAGGTGTTAGGCACCCCTCGATCATATGGTTCGACCATGGTCGCTTTGTGGAGTATATCGGCTATTTGGCACTACGAATGTATAAACGACACAAAATACATAAAACAATCAATCAAACAAATAAAAAAAGACGAATCCCAAAATATGTGTACAATCTAATTATACAGTCCAAAATAGAAAAATACGAAAAATATAAATCCTATTCTAAACTAGTCCTAAACTAAGCTCCGCCCGACGCCTCGTGCCTTCGTCACGAACGTTCTTCAAGTACAAAATACTTCGGGGCATTCCCCGGCGAATAAACACAAATACCTCGGGGCATTCCCCGGCCAAATGATACATTTGATCCAAACAAGCACTAACACAAACTATTCAACACAAATTCCACATTCAGACATTAAAAAAATACTTATTCCTAAATTTTGCCTACCCAAACCTACGTTTGCCTATCCGTTTTAACATATCATAATTCTATCATGTTCCAACAATATTCATGCTTATTCTAAATTAAACAAAACAACAATAAACCAAAATTGATCTATATTCACCCATTTTTATCAATTTCTCAATTCCACCCCAAACAACCAATTTTACCTTTCAAACAAGATACTATTTCAACGTACAAACCATGATCAATGGAACCAACCCCAAATCAAAACAAACATGCATTCATCACCAACAAGGACCAAACAACACACGGTATTCAATCCAAAAATACCAAAATATAGTAAACAATAAAGTAAAAGAGGGAAAGAGTAGAATTGGACCTTCCGATAATCGATTTTTGTTGATAATAATATTTAAAAAAACCCGGATTTGAAATTTCAAATAGAAACCTCCACACCGACAAAATCCAACTCAAAAGCAAAAAATAAAGATCCGGACAGAATTACAAATAGCAAAAATTGACCCAACTGTGCAGCCGGAGCTTCGGTGGGTGTCGACAGTAGCAAAAATAAATGACGTTTGAATTCCGTATGTGTGCGTGCCGAGAAGAAGAAGAAGAAGAAGCCCAAAAATGGCGTCCTTCCTGTTCTGGTGAAGAAACCCAAAAAAAATTCCCTCTATTCTGTGTCCTCTCCCCCTTTTTTTTACCCTTTTGTGCGTGCCATCTCAGAAGAAGAATGAAATTCCCTCTCTTTTGCTCTCCACTGTGTATGCTCTGTTTTGTGAATCCAATTTCAAAAATGGAAAGACTCCCTTTTCTTTTCACCCTGTGCGTAAATGTGTGTGTTGATATATGGATGTGCGAGTGTTTCTATGTGTGATGAATTCAGAAAAAAAATGGAGAAGCTTCCCTCTATGTGTTCTATGTCTATATTTAAAAAAACATCTCTTTTTTCTTCTCCGTCTATATCAGTGAGGTGCGTATGTATTAATGGAGTGGTGTGAGTGGAATTGTCTATGTGAGAGAATATGTGAGTGGGGTAGTAGGGTAGGGGTAGGGGTATAGGGTGTGGGGTGTGATTTGGTTGAGATAAAATTTGTTAGGATAAAGAAATATTAGGAACTTAATTTGTTAGGGATTTATTAAATTTTTGTTAATTTTTTTTGTATTATTATGGGGTATAATCACATGGGTGGGAATGTATGATAATGTGAGGTAAAAGGTGGATGAATTGGGTTTTTGGGAAGGACAAAATTAGGTGTCTACATCATCCCTTTTTTTGGGGGTAAACACAAAGTGTTTTCAGACAAAAGGTAGATAACGAAACAGAATTTTGCCCCGATCATTATTCAAAGAAAGAAATAGAAGGAAGAAGGACAACCGAGTTGGAGAGTCGAGTGAGGTCCCTTCGAAGTTTTGGTTCGCGACTTTGTCATTTCATAAAAAATAAAAAATTACAAGTTAAAAACATAAATGAAATTACAAAAATCCAATCTATGCATCTTCTTTTGGATTCTTGACTTGAGTTTCAGCACTCTATTCTTCAGGCGGGCTTCTTACTTGCAATTTCTTAACTCTATTGCCTTTCAATTGCTTCACCTTGTTGCTTGACTTTCCGTCTCTTAATTATGTTACTTGACTTTCAATTTCTTTATCTTGTTTTTCAGGTGGGCTCCTCACTTTTAATTTCATCACCCCGTTCTTCAGGCGGGCTCCTAACTTACAATTTCATCACCCTGTTCTTCAGGCAGGCTCCTGACTTGCAATTTCATCATCCTGTTCTTCAGGCGGGCTCCTGAAATCAAAATCAAAACTAGAACAAAAGTTATCCCAAACAAATGTTATTATAAAAAGAGATTCCATTTGCCAGAAAAGTAAAGTTTCAAAAATAGGAACTAAATTTTGCCCCAGTTTAACATCAGAGAACTTTTGTGGCAGTCACATCATAACTATTTGAAAAACTCGAACAAAGAAATACTTCTTCGATGGGTTACTTAGAAGGATTCAACTAGAAAGTACATCTTCTAGGAATCAAGGGGAATGACTCAACTAGAAGGTACGTCTTATAGGAACAAAGGCAATGACTCGACTAAAAGGTACATCTTATAGGAATCAAAGAGAATGACTCGACTAAAAGGTACGTCTTATAAGAATCAAGGGGAATAACTCGACTAAAAGGTATGTCTTATAGTAATCAACGGGAATGACTCGACTAAAAGGTACGTCTTAAAGGAATCAAGAAAAATAACTCGACTAAAAGATACATCTTATAGGAATCAAGGGAAATAACTCGACTAAAAGGTACGTCTTATAGGAATCAAGGGGAATGACTCAACTAAAAGGTACGTCTTATAGAAATCAAGGGGAATGACTCGACTAAAAGGTACGTCTTATAGGAATCAAGATGAATGACTAGACTAAAAGGTACGTCTTATAGGAATCAAGATGAATGACTCAACTAAAAGGTACGCCTTATATGAATCAAGGAAAATGACTCGACTAAAAGGTAAGCCTTCTAGGAATCAAGGGGAATGACTCGACTAAAAGGTACGCCTTCTAGGAATCAAGGAGAATGACTCGAATAAAAGGTACACCTTATAGGAATCAAGGGAAATTACTCGACTAAAAGGTACGTCTTATAGGAATCAAGGGGAGTGACTCAACTAAAAGGTATGTCTTATAGGAATCAAGGGGAATGACTCGACTAAAAGGTACGTCTTCTAGGAGTGAAAGTTAAATTTAAGAAGTGCATCCCCTAGTAAATGAAAACTGAAATCCCTGGATAAGAAAGTGTGTCTCCGAGGGATATAGGATGATGAATATTTACCATGATTTAATTATCAAACTTGTGCAACAACATTGCTTCGTGCATTTGTAAAGTAAGGCATTGCAACCCTTGATATTTATGCTCTGAAGTCCTTGCTTTGAAGGTAATATGTTTCCTATTTCATCAGAGAAAACTTGTGAGTTTAAAACATGGTGGCTGGTTTGTGGCTTTAGCTTTCGCGAAAATCACTCTTGCCCTCGTCACATTTAACCTTGCTTCCAACCATTAGCATATGTCATTGACTTGCTGGTTTATTGACCCAACTCAGATTATTAAGAGTGACTCTAAAACAAACACAGTATCTATGCTTTTCTATGTTTCTCAGATAAACCCCTTTGAACCTTGGTATTTCATAAGTTCCCAGACTTGACTATTGACAAAACTTTCTGCATGCCTCATTTTGGCTCACAATTATATCTCTTTTATGTGCTGGCTTTTGTCTTACTTTGTGCAATTGAGAAGCTGGTAGCCAGTTTTGAAATCTTTTCTTACTTGTTTTGACCTGAACTTGGCTCAAAGACAAGAGAAAAATGACAAAGATTTTTTTATTTGGATAACTGACTCAAGAAAAAAAAAGAGAAGAAAATGAATGTCCTCATTTGAAAAAGAGAAAAGAAAACTTATCTAAAAATGACAGTCAACTCTAGTGATTATGACATGCATTTTGGATTAAGCTGTCTGATCTTTTCATCCGAACCTTCTACCAATTGTTGTTGAGTTAATGGCCCTGAAACTGAGTTGCTTCCTTAGGCCAATTGCATTCAGAGAACTCATTCATCTAGTAACGCCTTAAAGGGTTTTTTCCAACAAGCCTCTACCATTTTTTTTTCTTAGCGCACCATTGCCTTATGGTGTCCGTGAGGGTTTTTCACCAATGAGACTCTCTTATTTTCATTTCTCTTAACTCACAGTCATCTTACGATGCCCATGAGGGTTTTCACCAATAAGAATCTCTCATTTTTATCTCTCTCAACTTACTATCATCTTACGGTGCCCGTGAGGGTTTTCACTACTAAGACTCTTATTTTTTATTTCTCTCCTAATTTCACTGAAGAAGACAAGCTGTTCCCAAAATGCGTTATCATATGCATTGCATGCTTAACCTTATCATTCTCAGAGATTAATCCAAAGGTATTTCTTTGGTTCTTACTTAGATTTTGGATAAGGCTATAAACAAAGGATGGCATGAGGCTCAAACGGCCCTTGAAGTGGGGTAGGACTTACAACTTTTGGAATCGACTCAAACAATGAGGATTAACTCATTCCCCAGTTTGTTTTGGCTGGGTGATTTTAAATTGTTCATTTGGGTTGGACCGATCCCCAAGTAGGGAAGCCTACGTATCTCACCTCCGAAAGAGAAGAATCAGGTCACACGTAGTTCCAGGAGCTTATTTTGCTTGATTCTGATTTCTTTTCTTCTCATTTTTTTATTGACTCTTTTCTCTTTGGAATTTTTTTTTACTCTATTTTCTTGACACTCTTCTATTTTCTTTCTTTTTGGACATATTTGTCTCTTTTTTTGTTTTGAATTTTTTGACTCCATTTTTGCTCGACACTTTTTTTTGAAACTATTCGACTTTATCTTGATTCCAAAAGAAGGGTATGAAAGAAAATAAAACTAAAGTTCAAATGGGGTAAACAAAGGATGACGTGATGTTTGGATAGCATAATGAAATGCCTTCGTCGTATCAATCCTTAAAAATGCAAGTATAAAGCATGCACTATGAAAATGAAAGATGAAGATTATTTGTGACATTTTTTACAGTAATAACTTTAACTGATCCTGTGCGTCGCTTCTTCTACACTTTTCAAACATACAACTCCATTTTTGTTATACATCCCTCACATCGAATGATCCATGTTTTTGTGGAGCAGATTATCTTCTTGTTTCTCTTGATATAAGGATCACACGTCCACTATTTGACCTAATTAGAACATGCCTTTCGATTGATGACCAAGTTATTCTTGTGATTCTCAAAATAATTGCCTTAATTTTGAAAGAAGGCTTTAATATGGTCACCAAATATCTCAACACTCTACCTATTTTTCAAATGTTTTGTTTTTCAAACTTTAGCCTTCTGATTCAATGCGTCATTTTTAAACTGGATTTTAAGATCTGGCTGAAAAATCTGCAAGCATGTCATAACACTAGAACCAACATAAAATGTACTGTGTAAAGAAAACAAACAAACAACACATATTTAAAACACAAAGGGAAAGAGACACTTCATTTAGTTGAAATAAAATATAGAAGGGTTTAAACATGAATGACAAAGAAACAAAATGAGATAGATTCCAAACTACAACCCTGGGATAATTCAAAAAAACAGAAAAGAAAAGAAAATAAACAACCAAACATCTATTCTAGCAGGGAGAGAAGTGACTTCTCAATTACTGAACTTGACCACTGGTTTGCATATCAGAATGACTAGAGTTTTCCTCACTGCCAATGTTCCGCACCATAATTGATCTATCTTGAATCATCTTTTCAATTTCTCTTTTCAAATCTCGACAATCTTCAATACTATGACCCTGAGCATTAGAATGATACACACATCGTACATTAGGATCAAAATTTCTTGAACGAGGATTAAGAGTGTGCCCAAGGAGTGGAGTGATCATGCCCCACTTGTACCAATCTCTGAAATAAACTGGCATATGACTCTCCAATTGGTGTGAATCTATCTCTCGATTTCTACGTCGTTTCATTATTTGGATTGGATTAAAAATTGGGCCTAGAAAGGCTTTGGTATATTTGTAGAGTTAGAGGCTGACTCTGAGGAGTTGGTGTATGCCATTGTGGGTAAGATGGGGTTTGAATATGTGGTTGTGCATTATACACTGGATATGGAGGTGAGGGATAGAGTATAATGGATTTTGGGAGTGATTCTGTGGAACTTGGGCATAAAATTGGGCTTGAGCCTGAGGGAGACGACGGCGTGATCTTCTTGACCATGCCCACTGTCCAACTACAATAGCAGATGCATCTTCCTTATTCTTATTGTCCCCATCACTTCCTGAACCCTTTTGAATTGTTTGAGTAGTTGCTTTCAATGTTGCAAAACTCATAATGCGACCGATCTTAATTCCATCCTCTATCATCTCTCCCATTTTAAGGACCTCAACAAATGGCTTGACTAATACAGGTAATAGGTGTTGATAATATGTTTCATCATGCGCTTGAATAAACACCTCTACTATCTTGTTTTTTTCATTGGCAGTTTTACCCTAGCAGCTTGTTCACGCCATCTGATCGCATACTTCCTGAAACTCTCAGTATTCTTCTTCTTCTTCATACTGGTTAGGGATTTTTCATCAGGGATCAATTCCACATTATTTTGAAATTGTTGCACAAATTCATTATCTACTAAATCATCCCAATTATTCCACCTATCAATATCCTGATTAACAAATCACTCTGAGGCTAGACCCAAAAGACTCTCACCAACGTAAGCCATAAGTAGTTCTTCTTTGCCTCCAACACCTCTTAATTGGTTACAATAATGTCTCAAATACGCCACCAAATCCCCGTGTCCATCATATTTCTCAAACTTTGTCATCTTAAAGCCGAGGGAAAGGTTGACACCTAGAAACATGCATAAGTCCTTATATGAGACACTTTTATAACCCCCAAGTCATTGAAAGTTCTTCATATCCAGTTCAAAACTTCTTAATTTTTTGGTCATTTTCTCATATTCTTCTATCATAATAGGCTTCTCAGTGTTAAGAGAAAATTCAAGTGGTTGAGTGTATCCATACGGTCCAATCGACGTAAATGTGGGCTCGGGAGCATAATGCTGATCACCAAAAATATTCAATACAGGCTCACTTGTAGAGTGAGGAATCACAACCGATGGCTAAATATTAAAAGCAGGAGCTTCAGGCGTGGGTGATGTTGTAAAAACATGAACAGTAGGTGGTGTCGAGCATGTGGTAGCCTTGTGTTGAGGGTTGAGGAAATGAATATTGGAAGTATTTGGATAGTGTTGCCCCAGAGTGGACCCTAATGCATGTTGTGACGTATCAAAAAATAGGGAAATTGTGCATGTGACACGGGAGGCATGCTAGAAAGATATTCTAGATTATCAGTAAGAAATAGAGGAGGTGGCAACCCATTAGCCCAAGCTCGATGCATTCCTATCATTTGTTGCCTTAATTCTGAATCTCTTCATTAGCTCCTAAGTTCTCATTCTTCAAACTCTCTATCTGATTAGTGACAACAACCTCTGTATTATTGATGGCCATAACTTTCTCTTCGACTTGGTGTTATGAAGGACCAGCCAAAATGCCACAAACCAACCACCTTAAACTAACTGGACAAGAGATAGCAAATGTGTTAGAGTTCAACATTTTTTTTTCAAAATCTCTTTTTGTTTCTCTTTGTTTTATTTTCTTTTGAAAAGATCACCGAACCCGAGAAGGGCGCCTACGTATCTCACCACCGAAAGGGGAGAATTAGGTGTGCGTAATTCGTAAAGTTTTGCCAAAATGGCCAATTAAACTCTTTTTTCTTTTTTCTTTTTCTTGAAACTTTAAAAAGAAAAGAAAATAACAAATTGCCAAAAGAATTGATGAAAATCTTTTTGCATTTTTCAGGTTTAAATTTCTATACAAAATTAAACCTATGATTACCAAAGGATTTTTTTTGTTTGGATTTTCAATTCTTAACTTCATATGACAATGAAACTTGAACCTATTAAAGGAATTTTTTTTTGTGGTTTTCTTTTAAATATGTCTATGACACCTACTCTAAATGAAGAGTGAAGAATTTTTTTTTTTTCTTTTAAGGATGTATATGAAACAGCTACTCTAAATGAAGAGTGAAGAAAATCTTTTGAATTCTTTAAATAAGACCACCGAACCCTAGAAGAGCTGCATACGTATCTCACTCCCGAAAGAGGAGAATCAGGTGTGCGTAGTTCGTCCATATTGGACAATTAAAGATTAAACAACAAACTCAACCTTGACTTGAGAGACTCGACTACAACGACGAAAATAAAATCTTTTTTGGGGTTTTCAATTTGACACTTCACATAAAACTGACACCAACAACTATGAAAGAAAAATCTTTTGGGTATTTTCATTATAAGAGATGTACAAAACACCTACCATCTTTTGATTTTTTTTTTATAAAAAGCTCCTATTAAGGAAAAATCTTTTTTTTGAAATTTTTGAATTATGAATGCTTACTAAAGACACAAAAGGAAATTTTTTTTGATGTTTTTATTTTTGACAAATGAGTGCAAAAGGTAAAAAAATCTTTTTGAATTGTGGAAAACAAAAGTCATAAAGAACTCTAAAATTTACAAAACTTTTTTTTCACTTTTTTTTCTCATGTCTACACACCTTTCTTGAATTCTAGCATATGTTTTCCCCAAATTAGTCCATAAAATGATCATATTATCCTCAAAGATGCAACAATTAGCACGCTGGGATGATTTAGTGGTAGTCTCATATAAAGAACCAAGTGGGTCTCACTAGGTCTTACTATGATGCAGATGAGCATGACCTAAAGGCTGACCTACGCTGGGGTCCACTAACAAGGTCGTTCGGGGGGAGCATATGATCGATAGTGGTTGCTTTGCTTTCCACCTACTCCATACATCTGATGGCTCCCCCTCCTAAAATAAAGGTAACTCAACTAGAGTTTGTGTACACGACGTATACTTCGGGACTTGTTGCAGAAAAAAATAACTCGGGTTATGCAAATATGCGAGATATAAAGCGGTAACATATAAAGAAAGAATTGTAAACAGGTAGCACGTAGGCACTAAACAATGATAAAACAATAACACAAACGATAAAACAAACAATGTTTAAACACCCATAATGTCAAACTAAACCGATACACCTCCAAAAAATAAGTTCGAATTCTAAAAAAATCTTCAGCGAAGTCGCCAGAGATGTCACACCCTTTTTTTAATAAAAATGATTATGGTTTTAAAGTTTAAAAGAATTTTTATTATTAAAGTGACAAAATAAAGATTTGTTTCGAAAAAGGACTTTTTACATTTTCATTCAGAGTCAACACTTGGCATAATCCGGTGTGCCAAGTCACCTTTGAAAAATTCTTTTCAAAATGATTTGACTCTTTAAACTAGTTTGCGAACAAAGATTCCAGCTAAGGAATTCTATTGACCGAGGGGAAGGTGTTAAGCACCCCTCGATCCCATGGTTCGACCACGATCACTTTGTGGAGTATATCGGCTATTTGGCACTACGAATGTATAAACCACACAAAACACATAAAACAATCAATAAAACAAACAAAACAAAATGAATCCCTAAATATGGTGTACAGTCCAATTATACAGTTCAAAATAGAAAAATACAAAAAATATAAATCCTATTCTAAACTAGTCCTAAACTAAGCTCCACCCGACGCCTCGAGCCTTCGTCTCGAATATTTTCCGGGTACAAAATACTTCGGGGCATTCCCCAGTAAATAAACACAAATATCTCAGGGCATTCCCCGGCCAAATGATACATTTGATCCAAACAAGCACTAAAACCAAATCATTCAACATAAATTCCACATTCAAACATTCAATAAAAAACACTTATTCTTAAATTTTGCCTACCCGAACCTACGTTTGCCTATCCGTTTCAACATATCATAATTCTATCACGTTCCAACAATATTCATGCTTATTTTGAATTAAACAAAACAACAATAAACTAAAATTGATCTATATTCACCCCATTTTATTAATTTCTCAATTCCACCCCAAACAACCAATTTTATCTTTCAAACGCGATACCATTTCAACGTACAAACCATGATCAAGGGAACCAACCTTAAATCAAAACAAACACTCATTCATCACCAACAAAGATCAAACAACACACGATATTCAATCCAAAAATACCAAAATATAGTAAACTATAAAGTAAAAGAGGGAAAGATTAGAATTGGACCTTCCGATAATCGATTTTCATTGATAATAATATTTAAGAAAAATTAGATTTGAAATCCCGAATAGAAACCTCCGCAGCGACAAAATCCAACTCAAAAGCGAAAAATAACGATCCGAACAGAATTCCAAATAACAAAAATTGACCTAACTGTGCAGCCGGAGCTTTGGTGGGTCAACAACAGTAAAAATAAATGATGAGATGAATCGAATTCTGTGTGTATGCGTGCCAAGAAGAAGAAGAAGCCCAAAAATGGCGTCCTCTCTATGCTGGTGAAGAAACCCAAAAGAAAATCCCCTTTATTCTGTATCTTCTCCCCTCTTTTTTACCCTTTTGTGTGTGCCATCTCAGAAGAATAATGAAATTCCCCCTCCCTTGTTCTCCACTGTGTATGCTCTGTTTTGTGAATTAAATTCCCAAAATGGAAATATACCCTTTTTTTTCACCCCTGTGCGTAAATGTGTATGTTGATATATAGCTGTGCGAGTGTTTCTATGTGTGTGATAAATTGAGAAAAAAATGAAGGAACTGCCCTCTATGTGTTTTGTGTCTGTATTCAAAAAAAAATTCTCCTTTTTCTCTTCCGTCTATATCAGTGAGGTATGTACGTATTAATAATGTGGTGTGAGTAAAATTGTCTGTGTGAGAGAATCTGTGAGTGGGGTACTGGGGTAGGGGTATAGGGTGTGGGGTGTGAGTTGGTTGAGATAAAGTTTGTTAGGATAAGGTAATATTAGGGATTTAATTTGTTAGGAATTTATTGAATTTTTATTACTTTTTTTTATATTTTTGTGGGGTATAATCATATGGGTGGGAGTGTATGAAAATATGAGGTAAAAGATGGATGAATTATGTTTTTGGGAGGGACAAAATTAGGTGTCTACAAGGACAGATTTATGGTAAGCAGATATTTATAATATTAATAATAATTTTACTATCATCAAATTAATTAGATTAAATTGAGGTAAAAATCAGTTAATATTGACAATTATTTTAACAGAAAATATGTGCAAAGTTTCGTAATTGATATGCATATATTGCTAATAAAAACAATGAACATTGACTTCTACTTTAGCCATAAATATATTTTGAAATTTATAACATTAAATTTAAGGAACTTGATTTTATATATTATGATCATAAAATTGATTCTTATTAATTAAAATTAATTAGTTGATTGTGTAATCATATTACAATTATGTCGTACATTCTTTATTTAATGGAAATACACATAATTAATTAACTAATTTTTTACAATCTACTATGATCTTATTAATTCAAATGAAATGATTTTTAAATGGTCAGTTTGAACTATAAAAGAAAGGAGATTATTTTGTTGAAATTTAAAACTAATATGCATTAATCTATTTTAGTGTGGTATTAGACTTCAACAAGATCCGCGCATTTAAATGGAGTAACTGTATGGCTTTAGCATCTCTTATGTATTAAAAAAGATTTAGAGACAAAAAAATATAATGCCACAATATTTTTGTATTATTTAATTCATTTATCACGTTTCAAAATGTTGTTTATATCAATTCAGTGATGTTTATATGAAAAAAATTAAATTTTGAAAAAATAAATATCTTAAGTTTTATAATTTAAGCCAATTTGTGTACTAATTTGAAAAAGTTAATTTATAATTTACATTGAGAAAAGACATCTCCCCCCCCCCCCCAACTTGTCCGCTCAACTCACTTTAGCACTTAAACTAAACTTCCATTTGTTTACCCCCCTTAACATCTTTAAAGTGATTGTATACACCCCTAATTCTGATGTGGAATTAAAGAAAAAGAATAAAAAAGGCGCATTTTTATTTAAAAATTGATATGGTCTCACTTTTTATTTTAATATATATTTAAAAAAAAGACACCCTTCTTCTTCAATGCCCCCCCCCCTCACGCCAACCTACACCCCCACACTCTTTTCTTCTCCAATTGATCAAGAATAATAATACCCATTTTCTTTAAACTATCAATTCCTCCATCAATAACCTCATCCATTTTCTTCAACCATTAATTTCTCCATTAACAACCTCACCTATTTTCTTCAACCATTAATTCCTCTATTAACAACCTCACCCATTTTCTTCAACCATTAATTTTCGATCCCCACTTTATTTCATGGTATACTCTCTCTGCCAATTTATAAGTACACCAAATTTTTTTGGTTCCACCACTCCAGTCTCATGGTTGACATATGTCATGTTAATTCGAAAATGGAATCGGACACTTGGAGGCTTCTCTGGATAATCTTTGTCGCGGAATAGCTTCAACTGATAAATACGCCCTTCATGAACATAATTGTGTGGACCAATAATGGTGCCAGTCCAGGAACGCATATAGATATCACTCTATCATCCATCCCATATCTCACTGTACCATCTCCAATATCCTTTTCACCACGTTCGAGTTCCTCAAGTAATCTGAAATTCCGAGGGACCACAAAACTGGATCCTCCTCCTGAACCGAGAGTCATAGCTGATTGATTATTTCCAAAAAAGGGTTTTCTTGGGATTTTTGCAGAGATCGATTATTTCCAAATGAGTTTGTTGAATTTGTGGTTGATGTTCAAATTGATTATTGGGGTTTTCTGATGATGATGTGGAGTTGTACTTGAATTTTGAGTTTGATTGGTATGAATTTTGATAGTTTAATTTTGTATTTGCTATTGTTGAAGCTTGAAAAAGCTTGAAAACAAAAAAAAAATGAGTTCGTTGAATTCATGATTGATGTCTAAATTGATTATTGGAGTTTTCTGATGATGTTGTAAAGTTGTGCCTGAAATTTGAGCTTCTTGAATTGGTGGTTTGATGAAGGAATAATTGGTGTTTCTTGAATTGTTGTTTCTTGAATTGGTTGTTTCTTGAATTGGTAATATGTTTTAAGTTTGAAGAAGATAGAAAATGGAGGTGAGAAGAAAGGTGGGGTGGTTTGAAGAAGATAGAAAGGGTGGGAAAGGGCTGCGTTGTAGGGTAAGGGGCGGGGTAGGTGGGGTGTGTGAAGAAGAAAGAAAATAGGGGTGGGGGGTTCCTTTTTTATTTAATATATATATATATAAAATAGTAAATATATATTTTTTATTTTAAAAAAACTATATATATAAAAATAAAGTGTTGGGGATTAATTTTTTTTTTAGAAAAATTGAACTTCTTACGTGGAAATGACGTGGCTTCGACGTGGCGTTGATGTGTAGGCGAGTGTAACACACTCTCCATTGTGAGAGTGGTATTCGGTCTTGAGGGGTGAAAATAATTCACTTTAAAGATATTAAGGAGGGTAAATAAACGGAAGTTAAGTTTAAGTGCTAAAGTGAGTTTGGAGAACAAGTTCAGGGGGGAAAAGATGTCTTTTCTTATTTACATTCTATTTTTATTAAATGGGAAAGTTGATCTCATATGGCTGTATATACCAATTCAATAACACAGAAATATTGTCACATTGTTCCTCGCTCTCTCTCTCTCATTGTTATTGATCATTACCCTATTGGTATTTATCAAGTTTTTCATTATGAATTTGTAGAAATAAGAATTGACAATATTTTGTTAAATATTAATTTCAATTTTTCTTCATAAATTTTAGATTTTAAATATAAAGATTTCGACATAGTAAGAATCACACATATTGATGAAATGTTATCAATATTTCAGAATGAGATTTCAACAAAAGAATATATATATGAGGAGGTTGAACAATGTAGTCACAATGTAACATAGGTTTGAAACAAGAAAATCATTTGTCGTAAATGATTTGAATTATTCGTAGTGGTTTTTTTTTCTCGAGAAAATTAAGTTGGTTAGTTTTTTAATCTCTTTATACAAATATAAATTTGTACTATGAATAATATAATTTCTTGATTATATATTCTTTTGAGGTCTTGCATAATTATGATATAAAAATAATTAATTTTTTTTAATTTTATTAATCATTATTTAATATCATAATTTGATAGAGTAAAAGACCAGCATGTTGAGGAGTGTTGTCACTAATTAACAATGAGCTTTTAAGAAGAAGAAACCTATGAGAAGGTCACTATATGTTCAAACAATAAAGGTTTGAAACAAGAAAATTATTTGTTAAAAATGATTTTAATTATTCATATTGTTTTCTTTCTTGAGAAAAATATGTTTGTTACCTTAGTGATTTCTTTATCCAAATACAAATTTTCAATAACATAGTTTCACTAAATAATGAATCTATTAATAAAATTAGAATAAATATATCTATTTTTTTTTACGCGAATGAAAAATAAAAATTTCAAGATCTTGCGTGAGATTATTAAGATTTATTTGTTAACATTTTAAAATTTTTAGAGATAACTTTTATCTTCTTTTTTTTTTTTCTTTTTTTATATTTGGTATTTTTATGATCCTAGTTTGACTTAAATGTGAATGTTGTCTCCTTTCAATATTCGTATATAATTAAATATTTTTAACAAATTCAAATTGATTTTATCTTACTTTTTTTTTCACTTTGAAATGATTTATTATGAATTATTTGTTATGAACTATTCAAGAAAATATAATTGGTAGGAGATTTTGACTTACATTTCATTAGTTTATGTTGGTTTATCTATTGGTCAATGAAATATTTTTATGCTTTATTATTTGATAAATTTGTAAATCTAAATTATTTTTTTAATCTATCTTTACTTAATGATTACTTTTACTTAAATATTGTTCGTACATCGTGCGGATACTAATACTAGTTATTATTAATTGTTTAATATTGCTACTTCTTATTTACAACATTCTTAACATGGAGGACCAACGTTATTCTTTGGATTTCACTAAGATGGATTATGGTTTGATCGAAAAAATCCTAGGAATATGTTAGTAGTGTAATAATTTGAAATATTATCTACATTTACTCTTTGTATACTGCCTAACTATATTTGTCCATGTTGTTATACTACAAAAAAATTTCATAAGTAGCAAACTTATAGTTATAATTAGAACTTTTATAGCAACTATTTAATAATTACGAAAAATATCAAGTTGTATTTTGTATTTTATAAAAGTGTTACTATTAAAATACATATACAACAAGATTTATTGTCCCCCTTTACTCAAATCAATTAAGTTAAATAAGGAAGCAGTAACGTCTTTTTCATAAATTACTGCAGTAGATTCTTTTTTTCATAAATTACTCTTATTTCTAGTAGATTCTTTTTCCAAATCAAACTCAAATCTGAAAGATTATTATCTCCATAGTCTTTAAAAAATTAAAATAAAGCACCATTAGTGTTTTTCTCTCTCTTTCACTCTCTTATATCTCCAACTTTTTTTTTTGTTAGTTTTTTCATCTTCTTCTTTTTTTATCGTTTTACTTCTTTGTTTTGAATTTTTTCTTTCCACTTTATTTTCTCTCCTTTTTCTTTATTTTTTTTCTTTCTCATATTTTTTTTCTTTTACTATTTTTATTTTCTTCTTCTTTTTTTTCTTTTTTTCTTTTTTTCCTTTTTTCTTTTTTTCTTTTTTTCTTTTTTTCTTTTTTTCTTTTTTTCTTTTTTTCTTTTTTCTTATTTTTTTTCGCTTTTATTTTTACACTTCTACTTGTCTCCCCCCCCCCCTCTTTCACTTTTTTTTTCTGATTTTTTTTTTGTTTTTGTATTTTTCTATTTTTTTTTCTTTTTTTACTCTTCTATCTCTATCTTTTATTTTTAAAATAAAAAAATTTATATCACATATACATATTCAAAAAATATACAAAATAAATTGGCATAGATCTGCATATGTATTTACAGAAATACATATCTGACTTATATGTATATATAAATATATAGGACATAAAATCTCTATAACAATATAGACAAGTATATACATATACATATAGGTAATAAAAAAATAGATGATACATATTTTAAATAGTAAAAAATACAAATAATTATATATGTTACCCTCTAAAATGACATAGAATAATTCAAAGACAAATACAACACCGTACAACATACATATGAATATGCATTTGTATTTACTAAAAAAGACAACTAAATACATATACATATATGTAATCAAAAGAAACATGATACATATCTTAAACAGTAAAAAATACAAATAAGTACATATGTTACCCTCTAAAATGACATCGAACAGTTCAAAGACAAATTCAACACCGTAAAAATATATATAGCTCTGCATATATATTTACAGAATACATACCTGATCCATATGTATATTCTTGTTTTATATGAATCACCTTTGTATTTCGAAAATACATATGAAGATATATAGTATAGTTATGTTTGTTACTGTTTAATATGAATATGATATGTATTTCGTAAATACATATCAGAGTCATATTTGTATTTTTTGTATAGTAATATACATATGAATCAGGCATGTATTCTGTAAATACATATGCAGAGTTATATGTATTTTTTTTGTAATTTAATATATATTATGTAAAAGAAAACATATGCATACTATGTATTTTGTATTATGTTTTTGTGAAAAGTACATGTAATATAGATTTATGTCATTATTTTGTTCTATAGGTGTTGCGTGATCATATATTCATGGCAAGAGTACTTCCAAGGTTCGCACCACATATAGGATGCCACACAGTCAAGATATTGAAGAACGTATTAAGACGATGTTATCAAAGGAGTAGTACACGATTTTTTTTCATAAAAATATTTGTGGTGTCTACATGAATAAGAAGAAATTTGTAGTTCAAGCACAATTAGGCAGATGTATTATGTCACAAATGTATTATAAATTTTTTGGGACATGTACATGTATTTGTATTTTGTATATATAAATGCATATCTATATGTATTTTTGTACGACGTTGGATTTGTCTTTGAACTATTCTATGTCATTCTAGATGGTAACATATGTATTTATTTGTATTTTTTACTGTTTAAGATATGTATAATATATTTTTTGATTACCTATATGTATATAATTGTCCTTTTTGTTATAAAGATTTTGTGTCCTATATGCTTATATATACATATGAGTAAGATATGTGTTTCTGTAAATACACATGCAGATACATATGTATGTTTTTTACTGTAAATACATATCCAAATTTGTATGGCTATGTATTTTATATATTTTTTGAATATGTGTATGTGATATACATATTTGTCTTTTAAAAATAAAACTTAGAGATAGAAGGGTAAGAAAATGAAAAAATAAAAATAGAAAAAGAAAAAAATGAAAAAAAAGTGAAAAAAAGAGAAATAAAAGCTAGAAATAGAAGTATAAAAAAAAAAAACAAGAAACAAAAAAAAAGAAAAAAACAAGAAGAAAACGAAAATAGAAAAAGAAAAAAAAAAGATATGAGAAAGGAAAAAAAAAGAAATAGAAGAGAGAAAATAAAGTGGAAAGAAAAACATGAAAAAAAAAATCAAAATAAAAAGAATAAAATAATAAAAAAATGAGATGAAAAAAACTAACAAGAAAAAAGTTAGAGATATAAGAGAGTGAAAGAGAGAAAAAAAATGTAATGATGTTTCATTTCAAAATTTTGAAGATCATAAAGATAATTATCTTCAAATATGAGAAAGGAATAAAAAGAAAATGAAAAAGAAAATGAAAAAGAAAATATAAGGAAAAAAATGAAAAAGGAAAAAAAGAAGAAAAAATAAAGTGAAAAGAAAAAAAAATTAAAATAAAAAAATAAAATGCTAAAAAAAAAGATAGAAGATATGACTATATTGGGGGGAGGGGTGAAATAGTGGAGTGAAAATTAGAAAAAGGTAAAGTAATGGGAGTAAAATAGACGCTTGTCTTGTTAATGGACAAAATAATGTTACTCTTGCTATAAACTGTAATTTTACAAAAGTATTGCTTTTTATTGTAATTATAATCTTAAGTATGCTACTTTCTATAATTTTTCCTTACTATCCACTCAAATTTACCCCACTGGCCCACCCTAATACTATCAAAAAGTTAAAGGGGTAAATATGGAGGTGAATGGCATAAGTTTTTCGTTCAATACTCAATAGCCACTTGATTTAAAAATAAAAGAGTTACTCACCTTGTCTCAATTTTCATAGTATTGTTCAGATTTCTTGCTTCAAATAATTTTATTTTGATCGTGAATTCAAGTATAGAACTTTGACATTGAATTTTATATATTTACAAATTACGTAAAAGGTAGTATAAGTTACAATAACTGACATTTCAAAAATATTTAAAAGATATAGAGAAAAGTAATCGTTTTCACCTCAAACTATTCACGAAAAGTTTAGGTCACACCTAAACTATCATAGTGTCCTATTACACACTTAAACTATAAAAAAATAAAACTATTACCTCCTTAGAAGGTGACATGGCAGAGAAAGTGTATTCACCTTCCTAAGGTGCGAGAGAGGAAGGAAAAAAATCGTAAAATGACAGCTTCCATACACGTGTCACTATTTCATTTGTCATTATATCATTAAGTACTCCTAATATTCTTCTTAACATATACAATTAGATTAATTATTTTTTCAATTGAAAAAATGTTAATAAATTCTTTTTTTAATTATTTTTTCAACTGAAAAATATTAATAAAATTAAATTTTCTTATTTATTCATTTTAATATGTGGATCCCGCCTTCTTCAATTGCTTATTCTTCACCAAAATCACCACTAAAACACCATCATTGACACCATCATCATCAAACTCAAATCTTCGCCACAATAATTTTAAGAATTCATCATAAATTTCATTATCAGAATCACAATACAACCATTAGTATCACAAAAATTACAAACAACTACCATAAAATTCAACATCTACTTTGTCAATATCACCATTCTTTAACTGTTTCTTCTTCACTTTGTTGTAAAGAATTGGATATAGTTGGAGGTAGTAGTTTGTTGTTGCTACTGCTAACACAACAACCCATTTTTGTTAGCAAAGAAAAAAACTAACAGTTACTTGATTATGTGACAGTGGTTTTGGCGGCGGTGATGGTGGTGGACGACGGCGGTGACAACTGGAGAAGAAATTGAGAAATGAAGAAGACTGAGAGAGAAGTGAGTCAATGAACTGATTCAAAGAAACAATGATGATTTTTATTGTGATTTCGCTGACAATTTTAGTAATGGATGTTGAATTTTATGGTGGTTGTTTGTGATTTTTGTGATACTAATAGTTGTATTGTGATTCCGATAATGAAATTTATGGTAGATTCTTAAAATTATTGTGGTGAAGATTTGAGTTTGATGATGATGGTGTTTTAATGGTGATTTGGTGAAGAAGAAGCAATGGGTGACGTGGACTTTTTTCTAAAAAAAAATTGACATAATATCTGATGTGGTAATGACATGGCGATGATGTGGTACGAGTGTAAATTACTCTCCATCATGTGACTGGTTCTTACATTTTGGGGTGGAAATAATTTCACTTTTTTATAATTTAAGTGTGTAATAGGACACTATGATAGTTTAGGTGTGATCTAAACTTTTCGTGTATAGTTTGAGATGAAAACGATGATTTTTTCCAAAGATATATGATAAAGTTAGGATCAAAGAAAGGGTTTGGAAACTCAAAATTGAAAAGGTGCTACCTAAATTGAGACGAAACAAGTACTAAAGTTACATCGTTATGTAGAAAAACCAGTAAGCACGAATTTAAAGGGAGAATGAGAGCCTTTAATCGCTAATAATCATAATGCTAGAAAAATTTAAATGATACTCCCTCCGTCCCATTTATTCCTCTCAATTTGACATTGCATATTGATTAAGAAAAACAATTAATAACATGACTACTTTACTATAGTACCCCTATTAAATGATGTTTACATTTTAATTTGGAGAAAAAAATAATTAATACTAAGGGTAAAAAAGAAAAAAAATTTGTCTTGTCTTGATTAATGAAAAATGACAAGTAAAATGAGAAATCAAATTAGGAAATTTGGAACGAGTAAAATAGAACGGAGGGAGTACATCATAAACTTATATAAACAGGACCGCTGCACGTTTTTTGAGTTTAAAATAAAATAAGATCTAAATTTGTTTTTCTTTCAATATTTTTTTTCTTCATAAAAGCATTTACATAATTTTCGTTGAAAGCATTTTTTCCCCAAGCCACGAGCACTGCATGAGGCTTTCATCGTTGATTCTAATTTTTTTGGAGGGTGTTGACTACCAGACACTTGCCTATTATTGATTTGAGATTTTGTGCTTGCACACATAAGCTTCATTTTACTTTCGTGTTTGTCCATTCAAATTAGTACTACTATATTTTCCCATATATTCTTTCCCCTTTTTCATTAAAGATAAATTTCAACATTGGAATCAATTGCACAAAAAGAACCGGGAGAATTAGGAGTAAATTTTATGAATGGTGATCCAACTTTGTGTTTATTAACCCCACAGTTATTATGTTACACAAAAATTATTTGACTTTGATTTATTTTTATAAAAGTAACTTTGAAAAAATTTGGTTAAATTCTACCTAAAATGTAATAGAAAATAACAAAACTTTCCCTTTTATCTGAGGATAAGTTTGGAATAATCGTGTCAAACGGGCTGAGTCAATCCGGCCCGAACCAGCCCGTTTATTAAAACTGGCCTGGTTTGACCCGACCCGGTCAGTCCATGGGCTGTAGGGTACTGGGCCGATTTAATTTTTTGGTTGGGCCCGGTTAACCCGGCCCGGACCAAGCCCGGTCCAGGACCACCGGTTAATCGGCCCGACCCGGTTATTTTTTTTTTTTTCTTTTTTTTTAATTTTGGAGATTTGGGCCAAACTATCCATTGACTCAATAGCTATATAGTCGTTCTAGTTTGAGCCCTTTTACTAAATTTTTTTTTTTCATTTAAAATATTTTTTAATTCAAAAAAAATTTCTACAAATACCCTACACCTTTAAATCATTTTTCACACAATTTTTCATTCTCTCAAATCTTATTCTCTCTCAAATCTCAATTCTCAATTCTCAAATATTCTATATATTTTATTTCCTAAAGTGCTCACTTTAATTTTTTAATTTTGCGATTACAAAGTACGAGTGAAAGTTTTTAAAGTCACAATCTTCGGATACTCTAAAATTTTGGTATTGTCGTTCCATCTCTTACGTTTAATTTTTATTCAGTGTATTAATTGTTGAATATTTAATTTTATTATACTTGTGTATTTAGAATATTTTTAGTTTAATTTATATTATGGATAAATTAAGAAACCTCGCTACTAAAGATGTTAAAATTTTTTGTCCCAGAAATAGTAGTGGTAGTAAAAAGCGAATTACTAGCGGTAGAGGTACTTCAAGTAGTAGATATACCCGTTTGTCTTCGCCTTCGGTACCACTTGGTACACCTTTTGAGGAAAAAATAGGTGTAGGTGCTCATGATATGGATTATGTAGAAGATCAGGAAAATTACAGTATAGAAGAAGAAAATGAAGTAGATGCGGTGAATTTATACAAAGATGATAAAAATATTGGTGAGACCCCCGCAGTAGAAAATGATAACGTTAGATCTGAATCGGTTAATCTCCCTCCCCGTCCTCCCCATGCCCCAAGAGCTCGTAAAACAACTAGTATTGCATGACAATTTTTTGAACGTATATCAGATACTGAGGTGCAATGCAATATTTGTCAATAAATATATAAGCATAAAAACGGAGGCAAGCAAGGGGGTACGGGTACGTTAATGAGACATATAGGTGATGCTCACGAAAGAGAGTTAAATATTACACGAGGTAATGGGGATGTTGGTGGGCCAACGCTAACTAGAATGGAATCAACAACTGGTCAGGTAATGAAGAAGTATAATAAATTGAGGGATTGGGAAGAAATAGCTAAAATGGTAGTTGTGGGTTGTTTGCCTTTTAGTTTTCTTTCTTCTGATGTCTTTATTCATTATATTCAAGCAATTTATAATTGTATGTTTAACGGTATTCCTAGAAGTACTTGTCGGTCTGATATTTTTAGACTTCTTTCACAATATTATTTTTATTTATCAACATTGTTAAAAAAATATGCAATGTAGATTGTCCCTAACTTCTGATCTTGGTCGTGCTGTAAATAAAAATAATTATTTAACCGTTACTTGTCACTGGATGGATAGTAATTTTGTGATGCAAAAACGCATTCTTGTTTTTTTATATGATGATGATCGTAAACATACTGGAGATTTTATTGCTGATTCTATTGTTAAAGTTGCCGAATTTTATGGTATCGAAAATAAAATCTTATGTATTGCTTTTGATAATGCTTCTAACAACAAGACTGTTATAACAAAGTTAAAATCTAAGCTATCTCCGCCATTACCTGGAATTTTTCATATTAAGTGTGCATGGTATATATAATTTAATTGTAAAAGATGGACTTGAGTTTTTTGAGCTTTATATTGAAAAGATTCGTCTTGCTGTTGGTTTTATTCAAGAAAATAATCGAAGAAAAAGAATTAGAGAATTTAGCGTTAGATGTCAAGAAAATGGACTTGCATCGATATTGATGCCTTGAGGAAATTGATATTAGATGGAATTCTATGTATGATTTTTTAAAAACTTGTTATAAATATAGAGTTTCTATTACACTAGCTTTTAACCAATATTGTGGTTCATTTGCTGATTATGTTGATTGCATGCTACATGATTCTGATTGGGTTGTAATTAATGATCTTGTTAAATTTTTAGAAAAATTTTATGTAGCCTTGGTTGAATTTTCCGGTGTTTATTATCCTACTGTTTGTAATATTTTGGCATATATAGTCGATATTTCTGGTTTGCTCAAAGAATATAAAAATAAAGAAAGTTATAAAGAAGCTGTTGGTGCCATGTTTACTAAATTTAAAAAATATTTTTTCCCGATTCCCCCTATTTACTTGGTTGGTGCTATGCTAAATCCGTGCATGAAATATAATACTATGTGCCACTTTAGTACTATTATTTATGCTAACTTAGAAATAAATACTAACAATGATTCTGAACAAGTACAACCTGATTTGTGGACGGCTACGAGTGATGCGAATGAATACATAGAAAAATTATATAATCACTATGCTGATTTAGTTGATTTAGCCGTACCTACAAATATCACTCCAACTGTTGCTACTCATCCTCCCGAGGAGCCATCATCTTCTAAAAGGCCGGCACATAGTGGTTTTCCTGATGCCTTTTATGATTTACTTTGTTGGAACAATGTTGATGAGAGAGCTTACACATCAACTTATCGGGAAAAGCTTAAATATTATCTTCGGTCGCCGCCAGAGGATCGCAGACGACAGATCAATACGTTGGATTGGTGGGGAGTAATGAAACACAGTATATTGTGCTTTCAAGATTAGCTAGAGATATCTTGAATGTTCCAATGTCAACCGTTGCATCAGAGATCGCCTTTAGTCAGGGACGACAGTAGCTTGGAGACAACCGACACTCATTGGGAAGCAATGCAATGAATGTTCTAGTTTGCCTCAGAGATTGGATTAGAGCGAAAAAAAAAGAAACCAAGGAATGGAACTGGAGCCGAACGACGAGCAGAAACTTGAAGAAATTATGTCTTCACGGGAGAACTCAGCAGAATCAAGTCCAATGCATGGTTTTGCCCCCGTTGACTTTGACTATCCTATGCAAGTTCCCGTTAATATTAACATGAATGAGTTGGAAAAAATGATGCATAATTTCTAGATTTTTCATTCATGTAAATTATAAATTTTGGATCATTTCGCAATCAATAAAATTCAAGATTCATTCACTCCTTAGTCCTTACTTTGTAATTTTTTTCATTTAATGATTTAAATTGAATTTCTAGTTTAAATTAAAAACTTACTTCTAATATATTATTAATTTACTATCAAGTATTATTAATTTATTATATTAAGTAGCATATGTTTTGTATATTTGTGTATATATCTTCTATAGATGTGTATATTTAATGTATACATGTGTATATGTTTTATAAATTGAATATATATATTATAGTATATATATATTGTAGTATATGTTTTATTTAAAGTAGTACATATGTATTGAATGGTGCGTATATATATGTATATATCCTCTATAGGCGTGTATATTTAACCTATACATGTGTATATGTTTTATAAATTAGTATATAACTATATATATATATATATATATATATATATATATATATATATTGTAATGTATATATATTATAGTATATTTTATTTAAAGTAGTACATATATATTGAATGGTGCGTATATATGTGTATATATCTTCTATAGACGTGTAAATTTAACATATACATGTGTATACGTTTTATAAATTAGTATATAACTATATATATATATATATATATATATATATATATATATATATATATATATTGTAATGTATATATATTGTATTATGTGTTTTATTTAAAGTAGTACATATATATTGAATGGTGCGTATATATGTGTATATATCTTCTATAGACGTGTATATTTAACGTATACATGTGTATATGTTTTATAAATTAGTATATAACTATATATATATATATATATATATATATAATGTAATGTATATATATTGTAGTATATTTTATTTAAAGTAGTACATATACATTAAATAGTGCATATATATGTGTATATATCTTCTATAGACGTTTATATTTAACGTATACATGTGTATATGTTTTATAAATTAGTATATAGCTATATATATATATATTGTAGTATATTTTATTTAAAGTAGTACATATACATTGAATGGTGCGTATATATGTGTATATATCTTCTATAGACGTGTATATTTAACGTATACATGTGTATATGTTTTATAAATTAGTATATAACTATATATATATATATATTTTAATGTATATATATTATTGTATATTTTATTTAAAGTAGTACATATACATTAAATGGTGAGTATATATGTGTATTGTGTATATGTGTAGATATTTTTTAAATTCTAATGTAGTATATAATATATATATAGTGTATATATATTGTTTAACGTATTTAAAATGTATATAGGTGGGTATATATAGTGTATATTGATTTTTTTTTGACCGAATTTTTAACTGGGTTTAGGTGGGTTTGAACGGGTTGGGTTAAGTGGGCCGGGTTAGGGCTATTTTTAAAACTTTTACTGTTGAACCCGGCCCAGCCCACTTAACTCCAACCCGGCCCCGGCCCGACCCATAACCCGGTTAAATTTAATGGACCGGTTCTGGGTTGACCCGACCCGGCCCACTTAATACCCTTAGTTCGGAATGATCCCTTAACTATATTTTTGAGTAGTTTTGATCCACTATTTTACTAAACACGAGCCTTTTTATTTTCATATATTTAATAAATTCTACCTACTAAATTTAACTAAAATTGAAAAAATGTAAAACCAAAAAAAAATATCTTAAACTCTATTATCAATGTAAGATAATTACATTTCATTAACTTATACTTTAATAATATACTATTTTGTTTAATTAATTTATAGTCATCTTTCCTTTACTTAGTATAATATTATTTTGTTCATACTATCAGTACGTGATCTTAGGCGTATTTACACACCTAAGTGTCATTATGTATGTGCGTTTAGCATAGTTTTGAGGACTTCTTGATGTACTTAATGAGGTATTAAGGGTGTAATTGTATATTTATGTGTTGAAGTGAATGTTTAGAATGTTTAAGGTGCATTTGAAATAAGTCAAGAGTCAACATGATCAAATAGAGTTTAGACGAGAAAATTAGTGGTGCTAGCTTGAGCTATACTTGTTCTAGTGTACTTTGATGGGCTCTATTGTGTTATATGAACTAATTCTTGTTATATGATGTTGAAGGAGACCATTTGAGGTGCTATGGAAGCTAATTGAAGCCTACAAGGAAGCATAAGAAGTGGGAAAAAAATGATCATACGCACGACAAAATAGGAGCAAAATGGGAGATAATCCTCACCCTTAAGGACGGGCCTTGCGCCGCACTCCCTAGGCCATGCTTCTGGCCTTGCAACGCACCCCCGCTCCTCCAACTAAACGCCTCAAAACTGATTTTTTATGTCTTAAGTGAGGCACGATGTTGTATATGCATATGATTCGAATGGGGCAGCCTATGGATAACCTGAAATACTATAAAAGGAGTAATTAGTCATAATTACACCACATTTTTTGAACAACACAAGATTTGATAGAAGAGAAGGCATCAAAGGGGCTTTACACTAGGGTTTTGCTTCTTTACTTCAGTTCCCTTGTTGTTTTTACTTATGAGTTCAATTATGATGATTCTTTAGAAGACTATGAATTTTCAATTCTCGTGTGATTGTTCTTGCATTCTTCTTTTACTATTCTAAAGCGTCATGAACTTTAAAAAAAATTTAAGTCTCAAAATAAATTTACCATAGGAGTAGAGATGAAGAATGCAAAAAATGTGGATAATGTCTTTAATCGTTAGATACTAATTGTTAAAGGATGATATGCGGTTAGGATAGAGATATACCTAAACGCGCTACTTGGTTAACGAAATGGGAAGACAACTTAATGCATCCAAATTGAGGACTCACATCCCCGCTCAACAATGTAGTTGTGAGATTAATTTGTGTAGATATCTTAAAGGATAACCATTCCCAAGTTATAATATCAACTTCGTAGATCAACAATCACGATAAACACTAACACCATCTAGAAACCATAGTTATGCATGAATGTGTAGTAAGTTTCAATCCTGGAAGCTATCCATATATTGTTTATAATTCAAATTTCACATAGTTGTTATTTTTTGTTACTCTCAGTTATTTTTTGTTACTCAGTTACAACTATAAGGCTCGTACTCTTGTTACAAGGTCACACTTATTTAATCTCATTAGTAACACTATAATTGGATTGCTTGTTAAACACTTAGTCCTTGTGGAATAAATATTCACCTCAAAAGGGACACTTTATTACTTGCATGGCCACGTACACTTGCGTATGCAGTAGGACACAATAAGTTTTTGGCGTCATTGCTGGGGACTTGAAAATTAGAAACCTTTGGAGTTTTAGTTTTTCTATTCTGTTTTATAAGTGTTGACAACTTGATCTTAGCCGTTGAACTTATAGGTACAATTTTGAATCTCTAGTAAGATGGCAAGGGAAAGGGATTTAATTGATCTATATCCCATAACAGAGTGACCCTTGCATCAATTTAGGAGAGAAGCAACACTTTTCTATCTCATCTCGCAAGTTCAATAGGGCAAAGCCAATCCTATAGTCATAGGTGATAAATAACCACCTTCAGGGCAGTTCTCAAAGTGGTAATCCCGCTCGCAACTAATGTTACCTCCACCCTTCGTAGATAAAAACCCAGTGGTAGATTTGAGCTTAAGAAATATATAATGCAATTATTGCATAGTAGTGGGCAATTCACAGGCTTGTCACATGAGGATCCACAGGTCAACTTACAAAACTTCTTTGAAATCAGTGAAACTTTTATCCCCGTTGGAGTCTGCATAACTTACGTGAGGCTCACTTTCTTCCCCTTCTGACTATTTGGGGAAGCAAAGAATTGGTTGAAGGCAAAACCTTCAAACTCAATCACAACGTGGGATGACTTGTTAAAGAAGTTAATTATCTGATTCTTTCCTTCTGGAAAAACTACAAGGTTGTGGAGTGAGATCCCAAGTTTCAAACAAAAGCCAGATGAGAATCTCTATCATGCATGAAAGAGATTCAAGTCTCTTCTCTAAGATTGTCTTCGTCACAAACAATCCAATGATGTATTTGATCATACTTTTGTTGAAGGTCTTGACCATAATACAACAATTTTGATAGATTCAACTTTAGGTGGTTAAGCTTTGGAGAAAACTTATGACGAGCTATATACTCTCCTGAACCGAATTGTATAAGGTAATCCCGAATGGTAGGGTGATGTATCCAAAAGTGCGCTGAAGAAACCTTATAGGTATGATTGAGGTGGATAGTGTTATAGCATTGGCTGCATAGTTGTCCTCCTTTTAGAACCAAATAATGACCAAAGTTCAGTACGTTGAGTAGGAAACAACATCAGGCCCAAGATAATGCAATTCAGTAGTGACGTGCTATGAAATCTTTGGAGGTAGTGGTCACTCTGCAAACTTATATGGAGCAAATTCGGAGACAGTGAATTTTGTAGGCAATGCATAAGAGGGGAATCAGAATTATGGTAATGCATACAACCGTTATTGGCAGAGTCAGTCCATTATTCATGGGGCAATAATCAGGCTCAACCTCAGTAGTTTTAGTAGCAGCAGGGCATTCAAAATGACACTTAGGCCAGTAATAAAGAAGAGACTTTGAAAAAAATCCTGGGCGATCAATAATAAATGCCTGCGAATATAAAAAATCAACAACTGGCTCAGAAAAATTTGGAGGCACAGTTGCAGCAGTTAGCACCGGTGTAGAACACAAGACCTCAAGGGTTTTTTCCTAGTGATGCATAAAATCCAAAGAAAGTGATGGAAATTATCTTGAGGAGTGGTAGAGACTTGATTGATAGACCTCCAAAGGAAAATCATGAGGCACAACTAGAGTTGGTCCCATAGCAAGCTGATAAGAAGAAAGTGGCAGCCAAAGAAGCTAATAATTTGGGGAAGTTTGAGCACCCAAATGCCAAAGTAGTTGAGTGAACACCTGAGAGACCACCATGAACATTCCCTTAGAATCTCAAAAAGTCTAAAGAGGATTCTTTTTTTAAGATCTTTGATACGTTCAGAGAACTTCACATTAACCTTCCTTTGTTAGATGTTTTGCAGAGAATGCCTAATACGGTAAGTACTTGAAGGATGTGGTGACCAACAAGATGAATCTTGGTGGCATTGAGATGGTATCACTTACTAAAGAGTGTAGTTTCATAATAATGAGCAAGGTTCCCATAAAGCTTAAGGACTCTGGAAGTTTTAAATTTCCCATATGAATTAGTGACAGTGATGTGGTTTATGCTTTGAGTGATTTGGGGGCAAGCATAAATTTGATTCCCCTCTTAGTGTTTATATTCTTGGTTTTAGAAAATAGAGACCATGTTCAGTTGTGCTCCAAATAGCGGATAGAATAAAAGTGGTTCTTGAAGAAATCATAGAGGATGTCCTAATCAAGGTTGGTAAGTTCATTATTCCTGCTGACTTTATTGTTCTTGATTATGATGTAGATGATAGGGTGCCAATCATCTTGGGATACCCATTTTTGGCTATTGGAGGAGAACTAATAGATGTGAGAGAGGTCACTCTCAAAATGAGATTGAATGATGAAGATGTGTTCTTTAGAGTGTACAAAGTGCTCAATACACCCTCACACGACAAAGATTTGTGCATGATCACAACTATGGAAGTATATAAGTGTGGGATGGAGGAAGGAAAACCTTCATGTACCTTTTTGGACTCTCTCATAGAGATGCCCAATCGATAAATAAGCTCGAAATTAAGAAACATGACAAGAAGCATGAAAAGTTAAGTGTAGAAAGAGCTATAGACCCTGAGGGTAAGCATTCAAGAAGTTAGAAAAAATAAGAATATGGGCTCCGAGTAGGAGGAAAAGGATGAGAGACTACGATTAAGAGTTGTGATGTGAGTCGTGTCGCAATAATAAATCAGGCGTTGTTTGGGAGGCAACCCAAGTTAAGGTAGTTATTTTTACTTTTTCTCAGTTTTTCCTTAGTATCACCTTTTGTTTTGATTTTGTTTTGTGTCAACAGGTTGAAGGAAAGTCTGAGTACCAGAGATCTTAGCTAAGGAGGATGGAAAAAACTAAGTGTAGGGTCCTCCAGACCTCTTTGATGGTCATGATGCTACTAGCCAGGTCTTGTCACAACCCAAAAGCCAAGGGTCATGATGGCACTTGTCGCGGCAAGCCTTGACAAGTAAGCCTATCACCCAAACTAATATGAAATGGGAAAATAACACCAATACCCAAGGCAAGGCTTCTAGAGAAAAGCCGAACCACACAATATCAATGAAAGTAGAAAATACATAGCAACTAATACCATAAAACTTCCAAAATCTGGTGTCACAGTGTAAGAACCAACTAATACAACTCAAAGTAAAAATATACATAAGATATCCAAAAAGAAACAAACTCTATCTCTAAATATAAAATAAGATATAGACTAGATAAGATAAGTTAGTGGGTCGACTCCGAATGCATAGATCAATCGCCACCTCGAATAGTCGCTAAGTACCATTGGAATCAGTAGTTGTGCAACGTACTCATACCTAGATCTGTATCTAAAGAGCGCATAAGTAAGATCCATTTGTACTCAGTAGGTATCACAGGCCGACTGAGCAAAGTTGAAAATGAAGTATATAAAATATACACTATGGGCACATCACCTGCAATTAAAAATTATCCCAAACGGTAGCCCACACTGTCTCCACTAACAGTTCTACAATAAATACATATACCAAAATATAAGTACAATAAGAAATACAAACAGATATATATCAAATCAAACATATCAAAGAGGTACAAATAGATAGATATCATATCAAGAACAAACATACAACACAGAATGTACATAATAAATGAAATGCAATAAAGATGATGATGATGATGATGATGATGATAATGATAATGTGAGGCCCTAGGTTGTCGCACAACCTCTATATATACATACCTAGTTGTGCTTCCAGGTAGGTGATATCACCCAAAAGTACAACTCCAAAGAAATATAAAGCGATCGAAGAAAAATATAGTAACCCAACTAGGTTAGGGTAGATCCCACATGGAATAAGCTAGATGTATCTCTCGAATATGCTAAAATCACCGGGTAGTGCAGAAAAGTAAATGGACAGGGGAGGGGGGGAATTTGTTTTGAAAAGTAAGAAGTAATTAAACTTAGATGCTTTTGGTTGTAATCAATCTAAAACAAACACTAGGCTTGTGTTCCCCCTGGCTTCTAACTCTATAGATTTGTCGTGCACTATCAAACTATTCCAATACCTTGCATGTAGTATCTGCCAATTTATGTATCACCAACTATCTTGTGGACTCATTGACAAATCTTACTCTTTACCTTGTGAGTCTCAGAGTGTCACTTTACTAACCCTTTCCCTAGATCCCAGGTTAACTATTTTCTTGTGAGTCTCAAGTTATTAGATGAAACATAATTATCTTAAGTAGATAAAGATGATTAGCTAAGATCGATAATTAACTTTAAATCACTGTTGTGATCTTCTTTTTCCAGTCTCTACCTCTCTTTTGAAGTAGTGAATATAGATGGGTTCTTAACGTTGTCCACCATTAAGAAGTAAATTAAATCGAAGAAAACCAAAATACATACAAAAATCTTTATCTAGAATGACTTGACACTTCATCTACTTTGTTAATCCGCCAAGGTTTCCACAACCCTAGCTAAGGGAATTAGCCGCTCATAGTTGCGAGACAATTCATGGAATTCATAGATAAAAACATAGAATTAATCTCACAATAATGAAAGAATCAAATTCAAAGCCTCAGATCAATTATTCAACCATAAAACCAAGAACACAAAAATCCCAAGATCACAAGTCAATCTTAGAATCAAAAGATGTTTGTGAATAGTATATATGATGTAGACTTAGACCTAAAGGGCATATATTAGCCTCAAAGGGCCGAAACCAGCCTCTTCTTCACTAAAAACACAAAAAGGATATTTATAGATTACATAGAAACCCTAGAAGTCAAATCCTAACCAAAAGAGGAAAACTTGATTAAACGTACATAATAATAACTAAAAACATCATAGGAATGTATATAGGTTACATGGAAACCCTAGGAAATAATCCAAAATGATCTGAGAGCGTAGGTGGTACCTATGGTCAGTAGGTGGGTGGCCGTACGTGGCGTCCTAAATTTTGCTCTCTGAATTTCAGTTTCTGTCACTTACACCACTACCTACGCCTAGTAGGTGGTTCCTATGGGGCGTAGTTTCCTAGGTAGGCGATCACTTTTCAGCATTCTAAAATCACTCTAAAAATCATCAAATCACTGGCACAAATCACTCTAAAAACTCATCAAATCCAATAAAATAGCCTTAAGTACATTCATATTCTCCAAGTTTAAGCATCATAAATGCCATAAACTCCTGGCACACCAGTAGGACCCATGGGGGGTTCGCAACGCATATACAATCTAATATCCAATATCCATAACTCCTTTTCAGCACATCCATCAGTTGAGGGTTTTTAAAGATGTCATATTTCTGTCAAAAAATCCAGTATTTCCATGGTGGTACCAATATTTCATGAATGTATATGATATGAGGATGTAATGCTCACAACCAACCAAAATGAGAATTTCTAAATCCAACCAATATACCAACTATGTGAGCCAAAATTCACTCAATAATCCAACCATCCATGAATTCAATGTAATCCATATGCCAATAAAATAAAATACAGAATAATATGTCATTGATACCACATAAACTCCAATTTAGGATTTTTAATCAGAAAAGATATAATCAAATATATATACACAAGGTCAACAATATCATATAAGACCCCACACAGTCACATATAGCAAATAATGTCTCAAAAAAAACAATTCACAATAATATAGGACCCCACTCAGGCGCGGCATAATAATATAGCCATTCTCATGATTGGTTTCCACATCCATAACATGATTTTATATGTATATTAACTACCTAGCCCAGTCTAAAGAAAGTTAAGCCATAACCTACCTCATATAAACAGGCTTTTAACACCGACCCTTCACCTCATGCACAAACCTAGAATAAGCTAAAACACACAAATATAAAATCTACACGTCAAAAGAAATCCAATGATATCCATATTGCCCAATTTTGAGTCAAGGTCAAAGCGAAACCCTGAAATAGGCTTTCAAAAAAGAAGGATGAAATCAAAATTTTTGTCCAAAAAATATTACTCATGATTAAAGGAAGCCATGGGAGAAAACCTAAGTAAAAAGGAGTTGAAATTGGGGTTTAAATCGAATAATTTCTAATTTAGGCCTTTTGGGTCAAAATTTTCAAATTCCATTGTTGGATTCAAGTTTTAACAAGATTTAAATGATAAGAATTAAGGAAAAATAATCAAAATAGGGATTTGAAGCTTACCTAAGCTTGAAATGGAAGAAATTGCTCGAAAATTCGAAACCCCAAGCTCCTAGTCTCAAAAATGGTGAAAAATTACAAAAAAGATATTTATATCGCCCATGTATCACTTAGGCAAACATCAGGTTGCATAGGTGGCCATTGCTTAAGCGATCAAGTATCGCTTGCGGGATACTCGACTGTCATGCGAGTGTCGCGTAAGCAGCCAGACAATTGCTTAAGTGAGCTAGATATCACTTAGGCAACACTTTGGTTGTCAAGCCCTATTGCTTAAGCGGCCAAACTGTCGTTTAAGCAGTGCATCAGCTGATGGTGCACCAACAAGCAACTTGGAGAATTCCAAGTCTCCGCAGACTCCTCGAAATTTATCTGGAATCTCGAGAATGCAAACAAACTATGCTACCCTATCAAATTAGATGCTTTGGACTCAATTTCGATATTAGATTTTTGAAAAAAATGTTCCTTTTGCAAAATTAACCCTCGATATCTAATTTCTTAACTTTTCAAACCGAGGATCAAAATGAGATATAAAAGCCGTAAACCTACATCAACTATGTTACCAACCCCAAATCAATATTTCAGATCTTTTGGTATAGTTTACTTTGCCATCTGACTCATAGATCAATAAATATTGACCAAAGTTAACTATAAAGCCTTTAATACCACCAAAACCTATAAATTTGCACAAATCACACTAAAATACATTGGAAACTATGCCAGTCATCCCTATACTACAAAAATACCACAATGCAACCACTGAACGGGGAAAAATAGTCAAATCATACAGAAATGCATAATTCACAAAATCACCAAAAATTAGGTCATTACATCATCCACCACTAAGAATCTAGTTCGTCTACAAACTAAAGATAAGAGAAATATCTGAATCAGCTAAAAGTTATGGATAACTATTGTGTATATCAGATTCAATCCCCTAAGTAGAATCATCTATAGGTGGATATCTCCACTGGATATTAACCACTGGAATATCACTAGAACGCAATCGTCTAACATCTATGGCTAATATGGAGATGGGCTCCTCAACAAAAGACAACCTCTCCTCTAACTGGATTGAATCCTAATAAATAACATGCGACTAATTCAGAATATAATGTTGAAGCATGGAAACATGAAAAACTGGATGAATAACTTATAAGTCTGGATGAAAAACTGCCTTGATATTATACCCAGGTATATTGGACCTTTTTAAAAGAATCTCAAAAGGTACAATATACCTGGGTATAATCTTACCTCTCTTCCCAAACCTTATTACGCCCTTCATGGGTGGAACATGAAGGAATACATGATCACCAACACTAAATATCAAGGCACGAAGTCTGCAACCTGCATAACACTTCTGCCTACTCTGAGTTGCTAGATATCTATCCTAAATGACCTAAACTCTATCCAAAGACTCACAAAGTAAGTCCCTACCTCGAGGTCTAATCTTAGAAACCTCAAACCAACTAATTGGAGAGCCACAACACCTATTATATAAAGCCTCAAAAGGAGCCTTCTCAATACCAGAATGGCAGATATTATTATACGCAAACTCTGTCAAAGCTAAATAGATAAATTATACTTAGTAAATTATAATTTAGTAGGACAGGTAACTGGTGTTTGGGATATCATGGGGGATTTTAATTGTGTCCTCAAAATAGATAAAAAAAAAATAAACAGCTTGGTAAAGATGAATGAAATTGTTGAATTTAGGGACTGTATAGCTGTTTATGAAGTCAAAAACCTGAGATCATCAGGGTTATTTTATACATAAACTAACAAACAAAGAGGAATGCTAGAGTTGTATGCAAACTTAATAGGATACTAGTAAATGGAGATTGTCATCTTCAGTTACCAACATCACAAGCTCACTTCAAAATTGAAGGGCTTTTTGACCATTATTCAGCAATACTATAATGGAAAGCTAAGGCTCATCAAAGATAGAAGAATTTCAAATATTTTAATATATTAAGTAAAGTTTTAGAGTTATGAATGGAGGTGAGATATTCCTAGGATATACCTATACAATGTGCTAAAATTTATTAAGTTATAGGAAAATTACACAAGCTGAAATGTGTGCTGCAAAAGTTGAACAAGTAAATATTTTTGATGTAGATAAATAAATTAGTATTTCTTGGGATGAAATGGTTTATTGTCAACAAAACTTTAAGATAATCCCGCAATCCATTATTTGATTGAAGAAAAAATGACATTGTCTAAGGTATTTGCACAGAGAAAAGATGCTAGTGATATGTTTTTATGGATACAATACAAGAGTCAGTGGTTAAAGGGCGGTGACCTAAACTACCTATTTTCACACAATGCTGAGGGCCAGATGGAACACAAAAAATATCTTTATAATTAAGGATATGCAAGGGAATGACTATGTTGATATACTAGATATTACTAATTCCTTTACAGACTATTACAGGAGTTTGTTGGGGCAATTCAAAGATGGGAGGGTGTTAGTTAGTAGTAAAAATACTTGATTTAGGTCCAAGGGTGAATAATGAACACAGAACCTTATTTAGTAGGAGTTTTACTACAAAGGATGTCAAGGATACCTTATGGAGTATTAGAGGGGATAAAGCCCCAAGTACTGATGGATACAATAGTCAGATTTTTTTAAAGAAACTTGGTTTATTATGGGGAAAGATACGATGGATGGTATGCTTGAGTTTTTCACAATAGGGAAAACTACACTATGTGTTAATTCAACACTTATTCCAAAAAATAACCATGCAGAAAATATAGTTGATTAAAAGAGGCCTATCCCCAGTTGTAACATACTCTACAAAGTGATATCCAAGATGAGTTGTCAACAATTGAAAATGGTATTGCCAGACATTGTGTCTGAAAATCAAAGTGCTTTTATACAAGGAAGAACTATTACACAAAACATCTCACTTGGTTAATATCTGGTAAGATTGTAGAATAGAAAGCACACCACTCAGAGTTGTTTGCTCAAGATAGACAAAAGAAAAGCATATGACACAGTCAAATGGAATTTTGTTAACTAAATATTGCATAATTTAAATTTTCTTAGAAGATTTATAAAATTGGTAATAGAGTGCTTAATTGCAACCAGGTTATTTCTTGTATTAAATATAGGTCTATATGGTAATATAGTGATGAGGAGAGGGTTAATAAAAGGTGATCCAATATCACCACTATTATTTGTCTTAAGTATGGAATACTTTTCTAGACTTATGAGATGAGTGGCAAGGTAGCCAGGATTTGAATTTCATACCAAATGCAGGAGTTTAAAGTTGAATCATCTATGCTTTGCATATGATCTACTTTTATTTTGTAAAATTACCTTACAGTCAGTTCCGTTAATGCTTAGTGGATTGCATACTTTGTCATTAACTTGAGGTCATACTACTAATGCTGCTACATCTAGCATATTTAGTGCATATACAAATGTTAACCCCCCCCCCCAAAAAAAAAAAAAAATATTTCTATGATTTTATTTTGGTACTTGGTATGTGTTAAATGGTGATTTCTGAGGTTAATTATGATGAGGAATGATAACGAGACCATTAGGGAGTGTTTCAAAAATTTTGGAATATGTTTTGGGATATTCGGGACTCTAAAATAGTAAGCATCCATGTTAAGGGCGTGCCACAGAGGGGAGGAACACCCTTATGTGGCAACCAGTAAATGTCCACAATAAGAGCATATCATGCTATTGTTGTACTAAAATAAGGGTGTGCTATACCCTTGGAGTGGCGCGATAATGGCGTGCTACGCCTAAGGGCACATAAACACTAGTCTTATATTCTTTTAACTTAGTTCGAGGGATTTTTGGTCTTTTACCTATTAAACAACTTCCAAAATGTATTAAACACAAAACCCACCCCCTAGCTAAGATTAAAGAAATTTCTCTTCTCCCAAAACCCTCAAGAATACAAAAGAAGAGTTTTTAAACAAAATTCAGGCTTCCAAGGTTTCAACTCAAGTTTCCCTCAAACAATTCACTAAGTCTCGGTATGTGGGGTTTGAACAAGGATATTCATCCATACTTGTACCCAAAGGTTTGATTTTTAATTGTTTTAAAGAAATTGACTTACTAGGGTTTACACCTACTTTTCTTGTGCTTTGAGATTATGATGTTTCCTCATGAATTCAATATTATTTTACATATTATTTCATGTTTACTTATGTTTTATCCATGAAAGTGATCTTATGTATCAAGTTTGATATTTTGATACTAAGCTTCTATGAGATGATAAATGATTTCAAGTTTAAGCATAATCTACTAAATTTAGAAGAAGTTCAAGCTTATTATTTCAAGTTACAAGTATTACAGTATGATTACATTTTCACCTTTAATCTTATGATCTCATATAAGAAATGAAATCCACAAGTTTCCTCATGAGTATGAAATAAGAAAGAGAAACATAGTTAGATTTTAGTTTATGAACCCATATATTATTTTAAGGTGGATTTCATAAATACGAGCATATAAGTATATATATATTTTAGGAGTAGTATTTAGCACCAAGAGGGAAATGTAGGTTTAGCGCATCCGATTTCCCAGAAACTACGTGCCACCGTAAGTTTAAGGGACCTCGCCAGAGAGTGTCTCCTAGCCCCAAATGGATAAGTTAGTGATCTCTCTAAGTTAAATTTTTATTTTGATGGCAAGGGTAGAACAACTCTCCTCAACATGGGTAAGATGTTGGACTCCATGCTAGCTCACATATTTGTCGATTAGAAGAATCTCCTACAAAGAAAACGAAAGTAAAGATTTTAGAACCTAAGTTTAATGATTCACATGCCTTATTTAAATGTTGTTTTATGATTTATGATCATGTTATTTTATCTTTTAGTTTTATTCATGATCAAGGTGAGTCCATCTACACTCACCATGCATGTCTTCGGTTATGGTATATGGCAATTTTTACCTATTGCATTCACCCCCACATACTCAATATATTTTAGAATTACTGACCACATATAAGTTTATATGCTACATTGTTTTTTAATGTAGGATCTGGAGTTAGCCCCCAACAGCTTGGATAGCTATGACGATACAAGAATAATCACGGATATGGACCCAAGAGAGTCCATGTTGGGCCCAATAATTGGTGGGTACAAATGAAGTGAAAAGGAGCACCTAAATGGACACCAAAACCTTCCATACATAGAACTCCAAGGGCGTCTACTTGAAGTCATTCATTAAAGGGCCCTTTTAGTCATTTCACCTTACTTTTGTAATATGCTATAAATAAAACCCTGTAGGGTTTTAGGAGTTAGTTTTTATGATATTTTGTGAGTGTATAACACTTGAAACATTTCCTATCTAAGGAGATAAGACCACAACCCAAAACTAGGGCTTATACAAGTGTGGAATCACTTGTGTTTGCATTTTACTTGGAAACGTCAATGCTTGAGAGGTGAAATCTGATCTTGTGTCACGTAAGATATAGATTTTTATTGTGTGCGGTGTTAAGGGTTCAATAGTCCATCAAATTCTTGGGTTCTTAAGATTACATCTCCATTGGTCTATCTATCTATCTTTACTTTCTTGTAATCTTGTTAGTGTTTGTCTTTTGTAATCTTTAAGCCATAACTTATTTGTATCTTGTTGTTATTGTTCTTGTAATCTTGTGTAGCTACTTTTTTGGGTGTTGTTACATCTTTTTCAACTCGTTAATCTTGTGTTCTTCACATTTTGGGGCTTGTTTCCACTTGTTCTCGATTTGTGTTGTTAAAACTAGTTTGTTGTTGGCTATTTTTGGTACTTTCCAAGTTTTATTGTATCATTTGGTATCAGAGCTTGACTTGATTTTATTTTCACAAGATCAATCTTAGGCTCGTAAACTTGAAAATAAAAAAAAATATTGAAAAAAATTGAAAATTCCAGAAAAAGGTGCAATCTGTCCGTTTTTGTTCTTGGCCGAGAAATTATTGTTCTTGTTGTTGTAGTCTTGGACGAATTATGTAGTCTAGGTCTAGGATTTATTTGGTTGTTTTTGTTGTTTCTATTGTTAGTTTTCTTGTTCACTAACACTTTGAATCTAGATCTAAACTTGAGCTTGAACTTGTTGAAGTTGTTGTTGTGAACCCTAAAGTGGCCGTGAGTTAAAGTTGTTATTTTTGGATATGTGGTAACATTCTTGTGGACTTAGGTTGGACATTTTTGGTGTTTTTTTTCTTCTTGAAAAAGTTGTTGTGTTCTTGTTGTTCATCACAACCTTCACCCCTTGTTAAGACCAAAATGCCACACTAAAGAGACTTGGCCATTTGTTGAAGGTTTTGTAGTTGACCTTGTTATTGTGGAATTGTTGTTGTTCTTGGAGATTATTGTTGGTTGTTCTTGTTGTGGTTGTTGTGTTCTTGAAGTTCTTCACCATATTCATTACCTTGTTAACATTAAAGTGAACTTTAGATCTTAGAAAGGTGAAAGACAAGGTGTAGTACTTGTTAAGTCTTAAAAGATCCCCAACCGCCAAAAGACTTCACATCACATCTCAACCACTTTACATAAAACAAGGGTCCATGTTTTAAGGAGAAGTACAAGTCTAGTCAAAGACTTTTGAGTCCTGAAATTTGAATTGAAAAAGGAGCTCCAAAGACTAGTTTGTATTTCCCTCCATTGAACAATTTCCACCAAAGTCCAAATTGTGAATTGTGAATTAAAATTAGTCAAGAACCGAACCACTAGTGGACTGCCACATTGGACTGCCACGTCACCATATATACTAACTTACAAACTAGTACTAGATTGTAAGTTAGTTTTGAAATCTTTCTTCGTGTTAACTTTCCTTTGTGTGTCTTAATTCTTTTGAGTCATTGTAATATGTCCTTGTGTGTTTTCCTTACTCTTTGGAGTCATTGTAAATGTTATATTCACCTCTCAATACCTCTCGGAGTACAAGAAATCTTGCAACACTTGTGAGATTGAGTGAGAAGGATCCGAGAGACGAAAAATAAAAAGAGAGAGTGAGGATATTTTTTGTACAACTAATGTGTTTTTCTATTTTGTAGGTAACTTCTTGGCCATAATAGAAGCCATTTTGGCCCACTTTGATGCTATTTCTCTAGAGTTGGCTAAGGCGAATGCAGGTATTGAAAAATTAGGCTTGGATATGTCTACTATACTTGAGAGGTTAGGTCAAGTGGAGAGTCGAAAGAACTCTCGTGTTTCCACTCCCGAAACTTCACCTCAAATGATCAATCCCCCAAGACCACCACCAAATGACATAGACATAAGCCAAGCCACCAAATGTCTTCAAACCCGAGACCTAAATAGGTCACTTCCCCCTTAATTCGATCAAGTCCAATAAGAAGGACGTGGATCTAATTTCCTCCCATCCATACTCTACAATCGAAGCTCTATATTACCAAATCAATCCTCTCAACGAAAACTCCACTTCACCGAAATCGATATGTCCATATAGAGAAGTATGGTAGAAGGAAAATGAAGGACATAGAGTCTATAATGATGCACATATGGTGGAAGAGAAATTGAGTGGAAGACGTAGGGAACCACAAGGAAGCTTCCACCAAGAAAAGAGGTGGGATATGTTTTGGATGAGGTTGAAGACAAGGCTCAAGATGGAGAAGAAGCTGAGGTTTAAAATGAAGAAGTTAGCCGAGAATTGTGTCAATGAGATTTTGGGTTCCTTATGTTTTTTGCGAACTATTTTGTACCATCTCATGTTTTACGGGCTGTTTTGAGTGTTTTTTTTAAGTGGCCAATTGAACGAGGTAAAACCGTGAATTTATGGGCAAATTCCTCTCAAGATGGAGAGGATGATACAAGAATAATTATGGATATGGACCCAAGAGAGATCATGTCAGACCCGAGACTTGGTGGGTGAAAATTAAGTGTAAAGGATCACCTAAATGGACACCAAAACCGTCCATACATATCACTCCAAGGGCGCCTACTTGAAACCATTCATTAAAGGGTCTTTTTAGTCATTTCACCTTACTTTTGTAATATGCTATAAATAGAAACTTTTAGGGTTTTAGGAGTTATTTTTTATGATATTTTGTGAGTGTGTAACACTTGAAACATTCCTATCTAAGGAGAGAAGACCATTAACCCAAAACTAGGGCTTATACAAGTGTGGAATCACTTGTGTTTGCATTTTGCTTGGAAACGTCGATGCTTGAGAGGTGGAATCCAATCTTGTGTCACGTAAGAGATAGGTTTTTATTATGTGTGGTGTTAAGGGTACAAGATTCCACCAAATTTTTGGGTTCTTAAGATTACATCTCCATTGGTCTATCTATCTATCTTTACTTTGTTGTATTCTTGTTAGTGTTTGTCTTTTGTAATCTTCAAGCCGTGACTTGTTTATATCTTGTTGTTTTTGTTCTTGTAATCTTGTCTTCATCTTGTGTAGCTACTATTTTGGGTGTTTTTACATCTTTGTCAACTCGTTAATCTTTTGTTCTTCATATTTTGGGGCTTGTTTCCACTTGTTCTCGATTTGTGTTGTTAAAACTAGTTTGTTGTTGGTTGTTTTTGGTACTTTCCAAGTTTTATTATATCATATGATTACCACTTACTAAATTCATATAATTGGTGAGTCCTCATAGTCCGAGGGCCAAGTTTATGATGGTTCCAGACTCTTGTTTAAATTATTTTAGTTATTCAGCGTTCAGTTCGAGTTAGCTAAGGTCTGTCCCAACCGATCTTAAATATTAGTTAGAGGTTTGTCAAGACTAGTCAGACGATGTGTTACTTTAAGTTTTTTCATAAATTTGGAAGTTATTGAGTAATGGTATTTGGTTTATTATTCATTTATTTGAACTAGCTATAAGTTTTCTTAAGTTTCACTCATATTCCAAGACTATGTAGTAGAGTTCAATCTTAACAAGTATCATGGGTTAGTTTGGGATACTCGTAATTCCAACCATCGTGCAACATCCGGGGGGAGGGGGTATCTTTGAGGCCTTACAAACTTGGTGTCAAAGACTAAAGTTGTAAAGAGTCCTAGGGAGTCTGACCAGTCGCATTACATAATGTCTTAATCATGGGTGTGAAGCGCGTCATACTTATGAGCAAGAGACTACAAAATGAAATAGGAAATATCCCTTCTTTCATGATATTTATCATGCTTTAAAGTATCTCTATATGATCTAATTGGCAATAATGCCTCCTTGTAGAGCTTATGGTTACAAAAATGGGAACCAGCTAGCCCCACTCCCACCTACACTCTCTAAATGAGAATGTCTCTCATGCTAAGTATTAGACTGATTTCCAAGTGTTAGCTTAGGCTGTGAATGCAAATGCTAAGGGTAATAAACCAGTAATAGTCCCACTTTCATAGAATGGTAATTTAGCAGTGGTCAGAGTTTGACATTTCATGAGGATGAATCCACCTAATTTCTTTGGGTCGAAGGTAAATGAGGATCCTTAATTTTTTATTGATAAGGTGAAGAAGATTAAACAAATTATGTATGTTACTGAAGAGAAAAGTATGGAATTGGCTTTTATCAATTGAAGTATGTTTCTTATGACTGGGTTACTATGTGAAGGAAGGTAGGGATGAGAATGCAACTCCTATGGGTTGGGATGTATTTTAGATGACTTTTTGGATAAGTTATTTCCTAGGGATATGGGAGAGGCTAAGGTATACAGGTTTATTAAATTGAGGTAGGGTCTATGTCAGTTAAGGAGTATCTGATCAAGTTCACTCAGCTAGCTAAGTTTGCACCAGAGTTGTTGCCAGATTCTAGAGGTTTATGAGTAAGTTTGTCACTGGTGTATTTGATTTGGTATTCAAGGAATGTAGGAATACCATGTTGATTGGGGTAATGAATATTGTTCATTTGATAACTCAAGCTCAGCGATTTGAGGCTGAGAAATTAAAGGAAAAAAAGAGAAAGAACAAGAGAGCTAGAACCAGATGGTTTTAGTTTAGTCAGTAAAAGTGATAATGCCCAAGCTACACCTTCACTCCAAAAGTTATGCGGTCGCTGTCAAATATAGTAACCCAACAAAGGTTAGGGTAGAATCCAAAGGCAATACCTGGAATTCTGGCTCTCAACTGTTGTAATCAACAGGCAGAACTGGAAAAGTAAATGGGGTTTTTGTGTAGCAATATCGAACTAGTAGCGAATATCAACTCCGGTTGTAATTAGTTGTAGGTGAACACTAAGATTGTGTTCTCCCTATCTTCTCAACTCCGTAGGATTATCGTTCTTTCTTGAACCAACCCGATACCTTGTATTTAGAATCAATAAGTTATGTACCATCAACATTTTTTTGGATGAGATGACAGATTTCACCCTTTACCTTTTTGAGTCTCACAATGTCACCTTACTAATCTTTATCTTGATCCCAGTTAACTATTACCTTTTGAGTCTCTCGTTATTAGATGAAAACTAACCATCTTAATTAGATAAGAACTAGTAGCGTGGATTGACAGTTGGACTTTAAATTATTGTTGTCATTATCTTTTCCTAGTCACTACTCCTCTTTGGAGTAAGTAGCAATAGTCTGGGCGGGATCCTAATATTTGCAACCATTAAGATAACTATTAAAGTGAAGATAATACAATGCATACATGTGTATCGGTTCACAACAATAATAGCACTTCACCTACTTCGTCAATCTGCTAGGGTTTTAAAAACCCTAGCTAAGGATTTTTAGCTGCTCGTGCTTGTGAAGTAATCAACGCCATTCTTGATTGAAAGCATAAGATGAAATCACAATAATCATAAGTAAAAACCTAAAACCATAACTGAATTAATCAACCAAAATCAATACAAGAGAATTCCAAGACCAAAATGAAATCTCAAAATCAAAAGTGTCAGCACATGCTTTGGTCACGAACAATCTGAAAAGTTCCACGAATACCCAAGATTGATCAAATAAGTAGCCAAAAACACCATTTTTCATGTTTTTCCCGAACTTAGCATCCAAAACCTAGTTTCATGCAAAACATACTAAAATGCATCATATCTAACCAAAAATCCTAAGAAACTTGCATTTTTTCATGGTTTTAAGCGTCGAAAGTGCTATGTTTCTATAGCACATCAAAACCCTCTACTTAGAATGTTTTTACGTCCTTAGGCAACACACAACAAAACAAAATACGATGCTAAACTATGAGATTCTAAGCTTTTCAAGGAAGTCAATCAATCACTTATAAGCTTAAATCACAACACCCCCTCCTATCTCAATTTTTCTAAACCAATTATGTATAAACATGAAGTACAACAATGTGACACAATGGGAATAAGGTATGGTGTTACATTAGCAATAGAAAACCATGCCTATGCACAAATTAAACTACCTAAATATATAAACATCTAGCAATATGAATCATGTTCCCTTGTAACAAAGATGTCCCACTCACTCATATGAAATAATACATGTGAATACAGGGACAATTTTGAGACACTCACACTCAAAAGAGAAGTTCCAGCCAATGTGCATCAAATACCATAAGCTTACCCTTATTTTCTTTACCTTCAGACGGTGAAGTTAAAACCACTATAGGATTTTTCTAGGCTTGTAATGTAGTTTTGGGGGGTTGGTATGGTACATATGGACATATTAAGTGACTAAGGCTCCTTGTCACTACAATAACTTTGGGGTTCCACTTATTAGCCAATTTTTCACTTTATTTCCACCCTTATTTCTCTCTTTTTATTTTAAAGCACATTCAGGTTGGGTGTGGTTTTTTATTCTTTCTTTTTTATTTTTTCCATGATTTTTCTTTTCTTTTTCTACCACACCCAGCCCTACTAACTTTTTCTATTATTTTTCCCTTTGACATACCCACTTTATATCACACACCCCTATGATAGCCACTCTCAACTTAGGCAATTTGCCTGAGTTGGAGTGTACAATATCCAAGGAGAACCGGGTATAAAATAGGTTAATGCAACAAAAATAGAAAGATGAATGGTGAACCAAGAAAAATAGGCTATAAGGCTCAAAATAGGGATAAAGGGTTACTGTTTCACATTGGGAAGGTCATTTAGGCTAAACGTGGACTAAAATAAAAAATGATCTATGATCCTTTCCTAACCGATTATCCTTCAACCTAGGCAAAACTAACAGGGCAAGTTCTGAATTTAACACATAAAAGGAACTAAGTAGCATCTCACACACATATGGCAAAGAGTCAATGTTACAGGCTACTACGTATTCGGTTTATGCAACTGTTAACAAGTAATTATCATGTCCCTAATCCCAATGCCATAACAAGATCCACAATGTTCACACATATCTACCTTAACATAGTTCTAGAACACAATTTTAGAGGGGTATTATTTTTCTCAAAAATCAATAAAAAAATGACAACTGCCCTAAATACTTAAAAATCACCTAATTACACAAAACACAACACAAAAAGAAACAAAAAACAATAGAACATGAATTAACCTAGAAATGCCAATTCTACAACCATATCGCGACCGACAGGAAAAAAAGTATGACAATAAAACCCGCGGCAGCTATGGTATACCCCACCCCTAACTAAAAACTGTGCATTATCCCAATGTACAAAAATAACATAAAATAAAGAGAATGAGGACATACCTGGGATGCGCTAAGTGTTCGTGTACCTTTGTTAGCCTCTCAAGCAACGCATGATTAATTATCGCTGCATGAATCAGTTTCCTTGGCTACTCAAACTTTACCAAGGTCTAGATCAACACAGTTTTTTACTTCCTCCAGGTTTTCCATGTAGTGCTTCACTTGCTGCCCATTTACCTTGAAGGGGATATCACCATCATGACTTATCCCTATAGCACCATGTGGGAATACCTTAACCACAGTGAATAGTCCAGTCCTCCTAGATTTCAGCTTGCCAGGAAATAAGAAGAGTCTTGAATTGTACGACAAGATCAAATCATCGGGTTCAAATACTCTTTTCTCGATCTTCTTGTTATGATACGACTTTATTATTTCTTTATATATGATCGACCTCTCATAAGCATGGATTTGAAAATCATCCAACTCATTCACCATGATAAACCTCAAGTTTGCTGCATTATGCCACTAAAAATTTAGCCTTTCTCTGCATTTTGAGTGGTGAATGACATGCCTTGCAGTATATAAGATGATATTAGGAGGAACCTATGGGGGTTTTATAGGCTATCTGGTAGGCCCACTCAAAATTTAAGGGGATAATATCATCTATCTCAATATTATCCCCTATTCTATGCATTGCCTCATCATCAAGTCTAGACAAGTGATTTGTAACCTAATTTTCTGTCCCTTTTCGGTCCTTTAGTTCAAAATCAAAATCCTGCAGCAAGAGAACCCAACGAATCAATCTTAGTTAGGCATTTTTTTTAATATCAAGTACCTCAAGGATGCATGGTCAGTATGAACTATAACCTTAGTCCCAATCAAATATGATTGAATTTTTTCAAAGGAAAAAACCGCCGCAAATAACTCTTGCTCAATAACTGTATAATTTTTTGTGCGAAGTTTAAAGCCTTATTGGCATAGTAAATGGGATGTAGGATATTCTCTCTTCTCTAGCCAAGGATATAACCCAAGGACACTCCGCTTGCATCACACATAATCTCAAAAGGTGCAGACCAGTCAAGAAACATAATAATAGGTGTCACAATCAACCTCTCTTTTAGGCATGTAAAAGCCTTAAGACATGCATCATCAAACACAAATTTCACCTCCTTCTCTAAAATTTTTCATAGAGGATTTGAAATTTTAGAAAATTCCTTGATGAACCTCCTACAAAAGCCTGCATAACCCAGAAAGCTTCGTATGCCTCTAATTGACACTGGAGGTGCCAACTTTTCAATTACCACTTTTTCCACCTCAATACCATGTTTGGAGATCTTGGGCCCTAGAACTATACCTTATTTCATCATAAAGTGGCATTCTCCCAGTTTAGCACTAAATTTCACTCTTCACATCTCTGTAGTGAACTTGCCAAATAGGCCAAACAATTATCGAATGAGTCCCCAACCACTGAAAAGTCAACCATGAATACTTCATCGTGTCTTCCACCATATCAGAGAATATGGACATCATACATCTTATAAAAGTGGCAGCGCATTGCATAACCCGAAAGAATTTTTTTTGAATGCAAAATTCCCTTAGGGGCAGGTGAAAATAGTCTTTTCTTTGTCTTTGGGAGCAAACATGATTTGATTGCAACCCGGGTACCCATCAAGAAAACAATACCAACTCCTGCCTGTTAATCTTTCCAATATCTAATCCATGAAAAAAAATAGGGAAATGGTCCTTTTGTGCTCACTTGTTCAGCTTTCTATAATCCATGCCACTCTCCAATATGTCTTAAGCCTCATGGATACTAATTAATTCTTTTCACCCACTTTTTGTTGGACACATTGAATTGGGCTTACCCATTTGCTGTCTGAAATGGGGAAAACCACCCCAGTATCTAACCACTTGATTATTTCCCTTTTCACCATCTCCTGGATAGGATGAATTAACTGCCTCTGATGCTCAATACAAGGAATACTATCTGGCTTAAGCTATATCTTGTGTGTGTATATACATGGCAAAATCCCAACAATGTCTGAAATAGTCCACCCTATAGATCTCTGGAATTTCTGCAATATCAAAGTCAAAGCTTTCACCTGTGCTACTGTGAAATCTGCCTCAATAATCCCTGGTAAGGTATTATTGGCCCCCAAGAATGCATACTACAAATGAGATAGGAGGGCCTTCAATTCCAACATCGATGGTTCCTCAATAGATGGTTTTGCAGAAGGTATGGTTCTATTCTTCAATTCAAGATCCAGCTTATTAGAGGCATATTTATAAGATCTTATGCCATGTAATGCACTAGATAGCTCATCATAGCCACCTATCCCATCACTCTCAAAGTTCATAATCACTATTTATAATACTTCTACCCCTAATCTTTCCTCAATATGCACATCTACTACAATAATGTCACTATCCACTACATCAATCACTACACCACTCTCATATCATCTGGCTGATGTACTATCATACATATATTTAACACTATTTTCTCATTATTTTATTTAAAGGTGATCTCTTCTAAGTCTATATCAATCAACACCTGACCAGTGGGAAAGAAGGGTTTACCCAAGATAATTAGAGTTTGGGCATCCACTTCACAGTCTAAAATTATGAAATTTTTTGAATAGGTGAATGATGCCACCTTTACTTTTACATGACACAAAATACCCATTGGCTCCTCTACGGATGAATCATCCATAAATAGCCTTGAAGATGTAGGCTTGAGTTTTCCTAATCCCAACACATTATATATCACTAATGAAATTACATTTATTCCTGCTCTCGAATCACATAAAGCCTGATTAATATCAAAAGGCCCAATAGAGCATGGGATAGTGACTGCATCTGGGTCCCCCTTCTTTTCTACTTCTGGTGCATGAGAAATCATCCTAAAATCATTATCACCATCATTATTCTCAAAATCATCATCACTACAAGTTAGCTTCTTAAACTCAGCTTCAGGTGGATCATTAGCAGCAATATTATTCTACTTTGGCTCACTAGTAGTGGGCAAAAAATGTTCATCAAATGGGAGTCACTCCTAGTATTAATAGATTGATAATAAACAGGTGTTGAAGGATTCTGCACAGTGTTACTAGGAAGGGCACCTGACTGTCTTCGAGCTAATATGGCAGATATTTACCCATACTGCTGCTCTAACTTCTTGATAACGGTTGTATGTGACTCAACCTTTTGGGTCAATCCTAAAATATCAGCCTTGAGTTCTTTAAGGCAAGTTTGTTGGCTCTCTTGACCCTTCATCATCTTAGTAAACATCTCTTATATTATTGATTTTGCATCTCGTCTACAAGGTGGAATGAATTTATCTTTATTATCATAATAGTTCTGACCTTGATTTATTTTCCCTTGGGATAAAAAACCCACCAACTAATGATCCAAATACTTTGCCTCCTCTTCTAACTCAGAATCATGAACCCTAGAGACTGCACCCTGTGCCCCCACTACACTAACCTTTTCAGGCTTTATTGTTGCAAATTTCTTGGCCAACTCACCAATATTATTCCTTAATAGTGAAATCTCCTGAGCTACAATATCCTCAGTTACTCTCCGCTCACCGACAACTCCAATGGCATAAATGTCAGAACCTCTCTCAACCTCCCGAGTTTACCACCTTCAGTTATTTAATCAGATCTGATACATAATACTCGACGATATTTCCCATCATAATCTTATAAAGGCTCTACTAAAGATAGTGCCTACCATGGATTTATAACTGATAGTCAAGGCTCTATAGAATATCTCCAACAAGCTTATCCCAGAAATTTAGTGGTTGGACACCATGCTAAGCTTCGTTTTGAACCTAAACCATGCCTCATACATAGATTCTGATTGTAGCTTCCTAAAATTATAAATCTCATCCTTCAGTTGCAACACTATAGAAGGAGGAAAGAACCTGTTCAAGAATTGTCTGTGTAACTCATTCCATGTAGTGATAGATCCTCTTAGAAGTTCCCCCGAGCATAAAGATTCTTCTCCAGTAAGCGAAAATGGGAACTACCTTAATATAAGTGCCTCTTGATCTACCGCAGGTATGGTATATGAAGTGCAGTTCCCCTTAAAATTTGCCAGATGCATAGTTGCATCGTGTGTAGGCGACCACGCAAACACATCCTTCAAGTATAAGAGCTGGATCATAGCACTAGAGATATTGGACTTGACATCAGAGACCAAAATAGGAGGAACAAAGGCTCCAATATCTACTTACTCAATGTATCCTATATCTTCTTCATCATTTATATGGATGCACATACTGATATGCTGGCATCAGTTGAGGACGACCTCCTCTAACTCTATTTTGATTTCCACTGAGTTCTGCTCGATTGTCTACTGCCTATCTCTTCTCAGTTTCTGCCTCTCGAGCTATGCACTGAGATTCTTCTGTTGCCCTTCTCTCATTAGAAGCTTTTGCTAAAAGCATACATAGTTGCTAATTAATAATATCCTAAACTCCTTCGGGAGGAGGGAGAGACACATCATTATGAATCTCTTCAGGAATATCATCTTTTTTGTTACATCATTCTACTAGGTGTTTGTAGGATACTATCTAGATTCGAAATCACTGGGAGTAAGGGATTGCCTCTACTTTACGTGTTAAGATACATTGACGTATACCTAACTAAGAATAAAAACAAAAAGACCTAAAAACAGCAACAACCTCAGTTGATAAATCAATATCGTATTCAATGACAACGGTGAAAAAATATAAGAATTCCTAAGCTATACCTTCACTCTAAAGGTTATGTGGTTGTTGTCAAATATAGTAACCCAATGAAGGTTGGGGTCAAATCTCATGGGAATACGTGGAATTGTGTCTTTAAGCTGTTGTAATCAGTAAATTGGTGGTTTTGTATAGAATTATCGAACTAGTAGCAAATATCAACTTCGGTTGTAATCAGTTATAAGTGAACACTAGGATTGTATTCCCCATGGCTTCTTAAATTCGTAGGTTTCTCGTGATTTACTGAACCAACCCGATACCTTGCATGCAGAATTGATAAGTTATGTACCATTAATAGTTTATTAGATGAGATGACAGATTTCACCCTTTACTTTTTGAGTCTCAGGATGTCGCTTACTAACCCTTATCTTGATCCCAGTTACCTATTAACTTTTGAGTATCTAGTTATTAGATGACAGATAACCATCTTACTTAGATAATACCTAGTAGCTTGGATCGATAGTTGAACTTCAAATTACTGTTGTTATTATCTTTTCCTAGTCACTGCTCCTCTTTTGGAGTAAGAAGCAATAATCTTGATGGGATCCTAACATTTACAACTACTAAGATAATTATTAAAGTGAAGATAATACAATGCATGCATGGGTATCGGTTCAGAATAGCAATAGCACTTCCCCTACTTCGTCAATCCACCAAGGTTTCCACAACCCTAGCTAAGGATTTTTAGCCGCTCATGCTTGTGAAGAAATCAACAACATTTATGATTGAAAACATAATATGAAATCACAATAATCACAAGTAAACACCCAAAATTGTAACTGAATTAATCCACCGAAATCAATATAATAGGATTCCAAGGACAAAATTGAATCTTAGAATCAAAATATGTTTGTAAGTATCAAGAGTGCGTAACTTCTACTAAAAATACATAAGGGGTATTTATAGTACATGAGGAAACCCTAAAACCAAAGCCCAAACAAAAAAAAGAGAAAAGGGTAAGTGGCTACAACTGATCTCCATATATGGCCTGGTCTTGGGCGTATGTGGCATATGCAGCCTTAGGCTGGGAGCATATGGCCACCATATGTGCTCAGGAAAAATTCCTACAGCTCTGCTCTCAGGATTTCGGACTTCTGACACATGCTTTTCCTACATGTTCTACATGTGGTCCACATATTGACATAAGTAGGTGTCAGAAGTGTTTTTTAGATCTTCTTCAATTCCAACACATGCTTTAGTCACGAATAATCCAAAAAGTGTCACGAATATCCAAGATTGATCAAATAAGTAGCCAAAACACCATTTATCTTTTTCATGAACTTAGCATCAAAAACCTAGTTTCCTGCAAAACATTCCCAAAATGCATCATATCTAACAAAACAACCTTAGAAACTTGCATATTTTCATAGTTTTAAGTGTTGAAAATGCTATATATATAGCACATTAAGAAGTTTGGAGGGGGAAATCATTCTCAATTTCAGGGCTACTTATCAGCACCTGCACCATCCTCATCCAGTGCCCCTGCACCCAGAACTAAGCAAGAGTAGTGGGGAAAACTCTGACTTCTAGATCCTAGGGTAGTGTTATTGGGAGACCTAATTATCCATCCAGTGAAAAGTTTGGCAAGACCCATCTGGGTGAGTGCTTATTGGGTAGAGATAGTTGTTATGGTTGTGGTAAAATGAGCCATAGGATCAAGGAATGACCTTATTCTAAGAAGGGAAGTAGTGATGCTCATCGTCAAACTCAGTTCACAAATTTAGAACCTTAGTCAGGCTTCCCAACTCTACAGTAGGGAGCATCATCTAGTACCGGTGTGGTCAGCATCAAAATTAATTTTATATTATACCATCCCGTCAGAAGTAGGAGAGCTTTCCAGATGTAGTTACTGATATGTGATATGCCCAAATTACAACTCTCGTTAGAAAGTGTAAGCGGTCGCTGTCAAATATAGAACCCAACTGGGTTGGGTGTCGAATCCCATAGGGAATACTCTGGTTACTAAGTGTTGCAATTATTAGTAGACTGTTGGTTGAAAATTCCAAGGAAAAGGGGGGGTTTGGTTTAGGCGTGAACTAATATTATCAAAGTAACAATGGAACGATTTGCGTAGTAAGATTTAATCACAGAGATTGATAAGTTAGGGTTATGTCCACCTTATAAGTTCTACTTCTCTATTAACTATGAGTAACGCGGAATTTAGACATGCATGCACTTATAGAGAATCGTATTCTAATTCTAAGTCCAAGTGTTTCTCAACCATCAAGGATTTATTTCGCTTTAGCTCTCCCGAGCCTAAAGTGTATAACAAATGGTACAAATTCTCCAAGAAGTTAATCCGGTTAAGGCATTAACATGTAAATAGGGGTTGGAAACCCTATTTCCTTGTCACACTCTCTTTTTCAAACATGTAACTTTTCTCTCAAACAAGTTAATGCTATAATGGCATATTCTCTATGTTTGCAACCATAAGAATTCAATCAAAATGAAAAGAGTAATGATATAAGTAGCATAACACATCAAGAATTCACAAACTCATAGTAATAGATAGTATCTTACAAGGTTTTCATAACCCTAACAGATAAGTTTAGCTACTCATGAATACAACGGAAATCAAAGTAGACATCATCATCATACCAAAACTTAGAGAAATCTCGGCTATGGAGATGAAACGTGTTTTCTTTCTCCGTTTCTCAAGTGAGCCATTTTCTGCTCTCAAAACTCGTACAAAACCTTCAAACGTGAATTCTCAATAATGTCGAATGATAATGCTTAATGATGCTGAAAAATTCAGCAATAAGGTTTTTAATAGCATCCTTGTCTAATAAGTTGCTACTGCATCCTTATGTATTTAAAAATACTGGGTTTGCCCGGAAAAAAGTTTTCATGCATCACATTCAGTCCAAAAGTTGCCTTCCCTCTTATGTGAAGTTTTCCTTTGTTGCCCACAGGTCCACAAAGTGCTGAAATCTTCATCATTAGTACCTGAAAACATGCTAATCACATAGGTCAGCTCACTTAAAGGAAATTGGACTAAAAGTGCAAGAATTATATATTTTATCCTTAAAACTTAGATGAAACATGGGTAAATTATGGTGCTTAGGCGTGTAAATACGCCCAACATCAATATGCTTCATGTCTTTCACCTTGATGTTTATGTGTTATTAGATCTGGGGCAAAACCTCTCTTTTGTGACCCCTTTTGTTGTTGTAAATTTTGGTATAAGTCCTAAGTGTCTTTCTAAACCCTTCTAAGTTTCTACTCCAGTGGGTGAGTTAGTTGTCGTTAGACGAATATACAAAAAGTTCCTTATTATAGTCCTCCATAAGGTCACTTTAGCTGATTTAGTAAAGTTAGAAAAGATAGATTTTGGTGTTATTTTTGGTGTAAATTGGCTCCATTCATGATATGTATTAGTTGATTTCCACACCCGAGTAGTGAAGTTTTAGTTTCCTAATGAATCAGTCATCGAGTGAGAGGGTAGTTTAGTATCACCCAAAGGTCGTTTAATCTCTTAAATTTAATGTCAAAAGTGGGTATTTACCACTTAGTTTGAGTTAAAGATACTAAGTCTGAAGCCCCAACTATTCAGTCAGTCTGTGTAGTCAATGAGTTTCTAGAAGTATTTCCAGAGGATGTACTTGAGGTACCCTCTGATAAAGAAATAGAGTTTGGGATTGATCTCCTTATCGATACCCAGCCTGTCTCTATTCCTCTATACCGTATAGCTTTGGCCGAGCTTAAAGAGTTAAAAGAGTAGCCTCAAGGACCTCTTAGATAAGGGGTTCATTATGCCTAGTATTTCTTCGTGGGTTTCCCCAGTTCTATACATGTATAAAAAATAGTACTCTCAAAATGTGTATAGATTATAGATAGTTAAACAAGGTCACCATCAAGAATAAGTACCTCATCCCCAGGATTGATGACTTATTTGATCAGCTTCAGGGCGTCTATTGGTTTTCAAAGATTGATCTCAGGTCGGTTATCATCAGTTGAAGGTTAGAGAGTGTGACACCCTAAAGACTGCCTTTATAACCCGGTATGGTAACTTTGAGTTTATGGTTATGACTTTTGTACTAAGAAATGCTCCTGCAACCTTTATGGATTTAATAAATATGGTCTTCAATCAATACCTAGATATGTTTGACATTATTTTAATAGATGACATACTTGTATATTATTAGAGTGAGAAGGAGCATCTAGACCATTTGAGAATAGTATTGCAGACCCTTAAGGATCATCAATTTTATGCGAAGTTTAGTAAGAGTGAATTTTGGTTGGAGTTTGTTACCTTCTTGGGGCATGTGATTTTGGGTGCCGGTACTTATGTTGACCCTCAGAAAACTAATGCAGTAAAGTAGTGGCCAAGGCTCATTACTCTATTCGATATTTGGAGATTTCTAGTTTTGCCGGTTACTATATGAGGTTTGTTGAGGGTTTTGCCTCAATAGAAGCACTATTAACTAGGTTGACACAAAAGAAGGTTAAGTTTATATGGTTGGATAAATATGAGAAGAATTTCCAAGAGTTAAAAGATAGATTGACTTCAGCCTTGGTGTTAGCTTTGCCAGAGGGGTTAGATGAATTTGAGGTGTATTATGATGACTCCAGAGTTTGGTTAGTTTGTGTGTTGATGTAAAATAAGAAGGTAATAGCCTATGTCTTCAAAAAACTTAAAGACCATGAGAAAAATTATCCAACCTATGAGTTTGAGTTAGCAGCTATTGTGTTTGCCCTTAAGATTTAGAGGCACTACTTGTATGGTGTACATGTTGATATTTTCAGTGATCATAAGTTTCCAGTATGTATTTACATAAAAAAAAAGATGAATCTGCATTGAAGAAGGTGGTTGGAGTTGTTAAAAGATTATGACATGAATGTACTTTACCATCTTAGTAAGGTGAAAATAGTAGAAAATGCGTTGATTAGATTGTCTATGGGTAGTATGGCTCATGTGAATAAGAAAGAGTAGAAACTAGCCAAGAAAGTGCACCGAGTAGCCTATTTGGGTGTTTTCCTGCTTGATATGGACGATTGGGATGTAGTGATTTAGAATCATCCTTTGTAGTGGAGGTGAAAGAGAAGCAGTGTATTGATCCTATACCTAGCCAGATATTGGATGTAATTCAGCAACAGAAGATTGAGGTTTTCTCCCAATAGGGAGATGACGTCCTTCGCTATTAAGGTCGGCTTTGTGTTTCCAATGTTAATGGATTGAGAGAATGGATATTAGCAGAGGACCACAGTTCTAAGTATTCAATTCATCCTGTTGCTACCAAGATGTACCTTGATCTACAGGAAATTTACTGGTGGAATGGTATAAAAAGGGATATAGCAGAGTTTGTGGCCAAGTGTCCCAATTGTCTGTAAGTAAAGATTGAGTATCAAAGGCCCGGAGGTATAGTTCAGGATATTGGCATTACTACTTTGAAGTGGGAGGCCATTAATATGGATTTCTTTATTAGACTTACTCACACCAAACATCAGCACAACTCAATTTGGGTCATCGTGGATTGAATGAAAAAATCAGCCCATTTCTTATATGTTAAGACTTTAGATACTATGAAAGATTGTGCTAACATGTATATTCATGAGTTAATAAGGTTCTATGGGATTCCCTTGTCCATTATTTTATATAGAGGTACACAATTCACTTCCTAATCTTAGCAATCACTTCAGAAAGGCCTTGCTACAAAGGTGAAGCTTAGTACGACTTTTCATCCGCAAACAGTTCATCAGGCCGAGCGTATAATTTAGACATTGGAAGATATGTTGAGAGCCTATGTGATGGACTTTAAAGGAAATTAGGATAATCATTTATCCTTGATTGAGTTTACCTATAACAATAGTTATCATGCAGGTATTCAGATAGCTCTGTTTGAAGCATTGTACGGGCATAGATGCATGTCACCTATAGGTTGGTTTAAAGTTGGTGAAGCGGTTTTGGTTGGGCCGAATTTTGTTCTCGAACCTATGAATAAAGTTTAGTTGATTCTTTAGAGGTTGAAAACCTCTCAAAGTCATCAAAAATCGTGTAATTTATATGGAGGAGAAGTAGAAACAATTGATCATATCTTCTTCAAGTGTAAGTTTTCAAAAAGATGTTTAACAGAAACACTGAATATGTTGGGCTTGTATATAAAGAAGATGGATTACATGGTTTATGGGAAAGACTTGCTCGTATGAAAATTGGTAGAGGGTATTATGGTTAGTGATAGAAGCTTGTATCTACCATATTTGGTCAACTCACAACAAAACATTATGGGAGCAGTAGAAACAGTTGATCATCTCTTCAAGCGTGAGCTTCCAAAAAGATGTTTGACAGAAACACTGAATATGTTGGGCTTGTATATAAAGAAGAAGGATTACCAGGGTTTATGGGAAAGACTTGCTCGGATGGCTAAAAGGAAAATTGGTAGAGGGGTATTATGGTCAGTGTTAGCAGCTTGTATCTACCATATTTGGTCAGCTCACACAAAACATTATGAGAGCACAAAGTTCCTAATACACATGTGGTGTGGCAACAAATTCAGATGGAGTGCAAGATAAAAATTAAGCATATATTACAGAAGAAGCAATAGTAAAGGATGTAGCTCAATTATGTCTGTTGGATGTTAGAGTGAGATACATGGCATTTTTCTTTCTTTTGTTATGTAGCTTGTAACAGTGTGGAACTTGATGTTTGGTTTGTATATAATACAATTTATAGTCAACCAAAATATCTAGTAAGTTATGCCAAATCCCATAATAATTTATTTTTAAAAATATAAAAATTGCAAAGGAAAAACCTCTAAATATGAGTCAATATTAAACTCCTTTTATCATAATTCTGTAAAATTTAACAATCAGAGTATGTCAAGTATTTCATGAAGGTCAAATGTAGTCACATTCAGCAAGCTTAAAGTACCAAAACTGCTTAAATATATATTTGATGGATCATTTTGAACCTACTCTCAAACATAAGAGATCTTTTTTAAATTTCATCTCACATTTTAGATAGGATTTTAACCAATATTTGTCAAAGTTACTTTTGTAAAAGATGAGGCAAAGTTAAATGACTTTTGTCTAACAAAATAAAGAATAATGACTTTTGGATAGTGAATAAAAAGTTGGATGACCATCCATGAAATTTACTTGGAGAATTAGTTATTAGTTTTTTTTTAAGTTTTATTTCCCATATTGCAAGTGATATTCATTTTCGCACATAAAAAAATCTTAAAAAAAAGATATTTTTTATTTAATTTGTAAGTGGCCAAGAGATTTCATTTATTCCAAAAAAATCAGTTGGATATCAGCTCAATCAAATAGAAATTTATTTATTTATTATTATTTAACAATGATAATACACAAAAATGGGTCGTTTGGTACGAATACAACTAATGCATGATAAGTAATGTTGGAATTAATAACGTAGAAATTGTAGCATTTGGATTAACTTTTGGGAAAAAGGGTTAAATTTATTCCTCTACTTTGGAAAATTGGCTAAATATACCCTTCGTTGTACTTTGGGATCAAATTTATCCTTGTTGTCTTACTTTAGGCCAAATTTATCCCTCTACTTTGAAAAATTAGCTAAATATACCCTTCGTCATACTTTGGAGTCAAATTTTCCCCTGAGGTCTTACTTTGGGGCCAACTAACCCTTGTTGTTAAGAAACTTTTAACTTGTACCCTTCCATTAACAAAAATTCCTAAATCAACGTTAAATGACCTATTTTTTAAAAATAAAACACACCCTAATCTAATCCACCCGATCCGACACACAAAAAATGCACAAATAAATTTAGCCTTTCCTCAGTTTCATTGGTTGATAATGATCAAATTACACTCTTAAATGGGTGTAAGCGATCGTTGTCAATACAATAACCCAACTTAGGTTGGGATCGGATCCACAAAGAGTGAAGACAAGAGTTCAAAGATCAAGAGTGTTGAAAGTCAACTAGGGGTTGACCCGTAATATGTATAAAACAAACATAAATGTAAAATGGAGGATTTAGTTTGAATGTTTTTAAAGTAACACTTCCTTTGCTTTTAGAATACTCTCTTAAGATTGAAAATTCTTAGAGTGTAATCAATTGGGGGAATAGGCCTTGGGGTTATGCAATTCTAGGTGTGAGTTCATGCATGGGTAATTAAAAATCTATCCAAATTTAGTTAGGAATCATGGATAGGCTAGATTTATGTCACGACCCAATTTATGAGTCACGATGGCACCTACTAAATCCTGCCAGTAGGTAAGTTAAACCATAACCTAAAGCTAATGCAAATGGGTTAATTCGGTGAGAAATGCCCAACATAGGCGAATTTTAAGAACATAATATATACACAAACCAAGTGTTCTAAATAGATAAAAAAAAAAGTTAATACAAGATACCATCCCACGACCTGGTAGAGCCAGTAAGAACGTCTAATCATACAACTCAAATCTCTAAAATAGTTAACAACACCTATCTTGATAACAAAAGACTGAATATAAAAGATAGTGGGAAATGGGCAACTCAAACACCAAGAGCTCACCCTATATCCAAAAATATCAACCTAGTATAATTAACAATCAACAATGATAGCTAGTCTCGAATTTGCACTAAAAAGGTACAGAAGTGTAGTGTTAGTACCAAATCAATGGGTACTCAGTAGACATCATCGACAGACTGAGCTAAATCATGATATAAGTATGATAAAATGCAAGATAATATAACTAATTCAAGGAACAAAAATGAACCTGAATCTCCTCCAACACCGTTATACAGAAATAGGTAAATAAACTAGAGTAATAGCATAATGTAACATAAATCATTAACACACACAATAATAACTACAAAATTAGCTCTCATACACTAATTGATGTGGAAAGTAAATAACTCATCATAGACTCTCATACGCCTCACTCAAGGATAGCATAAAGCAATCAACAAATATTATAACTAACCTTCATCATTATTTAACCATCATTCAACAATTATCATCAATCCGTCATTTACCAATATTTCATAATTTACTAACATAAAGCAATCTAATAATCAATACTCACTAGTTTCCATTTATTAGCTAAACATCTCTTATTAACTAATTCAATTATCGGCTAGTCATCATATATCCACTAAAGTCCATTTATGTCATGACGCATTATAACCATTTCCTCATTTTCCAACTTAGATAAATTTCTACTTCCAATTCATACTCCGATATCGTTAATCATAAGAATTATATAATCATAGCATAATATGCATATCCAAACTCTAACTGATAAATATAATCAATAGTCAAAATTAAATCGATAAATAAAATCAATAGCCGGACTCGAATCGATAAATATAATCAATACCCAGACTTGAACCAGTAAATAACCAATAGTGTCATAATCAACTTTCAGACTCGAATCGGGTATATAAGTATATAATCAACATCATGAATAACATCATCAGTAGCATGAATAATAGCATAATCAATAGGCTTCAACCCTCATATTAATCAACATGACTATAAAGTATCAAGATTTCTCCATATTTCCTCAATACATATTTCCAAGAGTCTAATAAGCATAAATGGTTTTATCGAAGCTAATATGTGTCATAGCATAAAATGAGTTAAGAGTCCACTTCTAATCCTGAAGTTTCATTTTAGGAAAATTTTACTCGAACTAGGCTTAAGGTATATAAATTCACTTTTAATTGTATAACAAGCCAAAATTAGTCCTAATGTAGAGATTCTTCCCAATACATTAACTAGGCTATATGGAAGCTAAGGCAACCTTCATTGGTGTAACAACTAAGGCCACTAACCCTAAGCATGAGTAACTCGATCAATTTGTTTAACCTTGAGCAATCTAAGGCATTCCCATGCTAAACATAAGTAATGGAGTCCAATTCACCTAAATCATAAGAAAACAAGCTAAGTGTTCAACATACGATTTCAAAATGGCCTAAATGATTCAACTAACCAAGTATTGCATTTCATCAATCCAATACCTAAAATCCATCCCAAATCTAACACAATATCATAAGAATAATATGAAATAACTCAATCTAATAAGGGATAAACCTAGCCTACCTCATCGTCGAAAAAAGCTCAACAAACTGCTAAACCACCGCCATTCCCTTTCGAGAACCCTTCTCAAGATTCTAAGCTATCAAAAATATATTCCACTCATCAATACAAGAATAATGATACCCATATTGCACCATTATACTTCGGGTACAAACATTACCTCAAAAACCCCATGTGGGTCCCACATACAAAAATCACATTTTTGAAATCAACCTAACGTTCAAACAAGATCAAGGAATCATTACCTTCAAAAATAAGTAAAAAAAAATAAGCTAATTTGATACTAAAATCAAGACCTAAAGGTTTTGAGCAAGAAATTTCACCAAGAAAAACGTGAATTCTTACCTAAAAAATCGGAAGATAATCACAAAAATATATGTTAATCTAGATTTCCAAGCACCCACAAACTTTAATTTTAAGCTTCCATACTATTCTAGGGTTTATCTCTCAAGGAAAAAGATGAAAAATGCCCAAAATTATGGAAAAAGGCTCTATTTATACCAGTCCAGGTTCTCGAGAGTCGCTATCATGCCCTCGAGGTATGCGATTGCCATATCTTGTAGCTGCACAAACCTGTGCGACCGCAACCGCTACTGTGCAATCGCAGCACCGCGATCGTAGCTATATCAATTGACTACTGCAACTTAGAAATTCTTCTAAGTTTTCATCAAGCCCTCGAGATATATTTGAAATCTCATATATGAGAATGAACTATGTAACCATACCAAATTCGACATTTCATACACGATGGAATAATCAAATTTCCATATGATGTCGTTTCAATCAAATATGGATCCCGCACCCATATTTTATTTTCTTAACTTTCTGACCAATAGGTCAAAATAAGCTCGGGTGCCTCGAGACTCGAACCAAAAGTCTACCTAGCCTAAAATAGATATTATAGAGTTACTGACACAGTTAGAATTTGCATACGGGATTGTATAGCTGAAGTTTTTACTCTGTGGCCATTTTGAACCAGCGAAGACTTCAAAATAGGAAATTGGCTCTAAAAATCAAACAAATGGTACGATGACCGAACTGTCAGTCCCAGCAAGTCATAAATGACTTGAGGAAGCTATAAAAAAATTTTAATGGTGAAAATATCCAAAAATATGGAACATTACCCGAATGGTCATTACAATTTAGAGGTATTGATTTTACTCTTTCAATAAAATACCAAAATTCACAAATGGGTTCTTTTGAACACTTCACAAGTATAACAATTTCACCAATCTATTGCCTTAATTAACATCCTTATGTCTAAGAGATGCTATTAAATGAAATACTTCAAGTTATTTATTATATTTATTCCTCATACATATCCCCTCTTTCAAGGATAGTATGAGTTCAAAGGTAATTAGGTTTTGCAATCCCCAATTCTTAGTTAAATCATGGAATAAATGCAAAACCCATAACAATTAGCTAATTAGGAGAATAAATTAACAACACCCATGCACTAATCACAACCTATTCAAGCATAACACCAAGATAAAAAATTAGCTACTCATAGAGAGAGGCAGTAAGGATATATCACGATTTTCATTATATTGATCCATGAAAAATTAAGGGAATGTACTTCCAAGTTTTGAGTTTCAATAAATCTTAAAGGGAAATCACTAATTCCTCACTTGGAAATCACTCTCAGAATGTTCTTCACTCAAGAGTAGTGCAAAAATGTATTCTAAATCTTAAAAGATAAAAAATTGACTGCTGGAAATGCCAGGGATCATTCCTTTTATGTCTTGGGATCAAAAGACATAAAATTTAATTATTGCCCCTAAAAATTTTCCCGACGATTGCTTATGCAAGTCTTTCATTCGCTTACGCGACTTCTGTGACTGTCGTGACTGTCGCTTATGTGACATCCTTGACTGATTAACTGGCCGCATATGCGATTCTCAGATTGTATAAGTGATAGCTATGAATCACTTTTGAGGTGAATGATTACCTAGTCGCATATGTGATCCTCAGATTGCGTACGCGTTACGTGAGGGTCGTTTTGAAGGTGACTAATTCACTAATTTCATACGTAATCCTCAGATTGCATACCGATACCTGAGGGTCGTTTCTAAGACACATCTTCAGGCCTTTGCCAGTTCAGCTCTTTTTTTCCTTTCTTTGACTTCACTCATTTTTCACTAGACTTCCTTGTAAAGATAAAACACCCAAAGTTAGTATATTTCACAAGAAAATTAGCCTCATATTATAAATTTAATCAAAATACTCACAAGAAATGAGTGGCAAAATTGCCACTCATCATTGGTCAAAGTTTTTCAACGATCAAATATACTTCTCTTTTAATGTGCAACACTGGTAGGTTGTTTACAAATGAATAAAAAATAAAATAGAATGAAATAGTGCAAAAGCATAGAACTGGAGAAAATGTTTATTACAAACTCTGTTCTTGTTTCAATTGTGTTCAAATTTTAAAATTTGATATACAATTCTATGTGCATCTAGATTCTAGAATTAGTGGAGAAGTTTTTTGAGCAAATGACATGACAAAAAATTTATACAAATCCAAATTGTATATAAAGACATAAGAATGAAGAAATGTCACAAGAGACTACTCAGCCATCAAAAGAAATATACAGTGGGCATAATCTATTGCATTGGACCGTTAAGTGTTATTATTCATTAGCTCTGCATTAATGCAGATCCATGAACTTAGGGAGGGTATATTTGTTTGTGTTTGCACTGATGCAGGTCCATTTTTATGAGTTATGCACTAATAAATATCCAATGACTTAATCTCGTTGAAAAAAGACCACCAAAATTGAAGAGAGTATATTTGATTGTATCTTTTTTGTGGCTCGAATAGGGTCGGGTAGGTTCGATTAGGATGTGTTTTATTTTATAAAAATGGAATATTTAGCGTTGATTTTGGATTTTCTATTAAAGAAAGGGTACATGTGAAAAGTTTCTTAACATCGAGGATAGTTTTGACCCCAAAGTATGACATCAAGAGTAAATTTGACCCCAAAGTATGACATAGAGGGTAAATTTGACCCCAAAGTATGACGAATAATATATTTAGCCAATTTTTCAATGTAGGGGATAAATTTGGCCACAAAATATGACACCGAGGGTAAATTTGACCCCAAAGTATGACAGAGGATAGATTTAGCCAATTTTTTTAAAGTAGAACGGTAAATTTGACCCCTTTCTTTTTTTTTTATCAAGTGTTTTGTTCATGTATTAAAAGCTATATATACCATATATTGTGTTTGATTTAAACCTCTACAAAAATATCATTTACAATTATACTCCTGAATTTTTTTGGGATTTTTTATTTCATTAAATTAGTCAAACTAAAACTAAAATATGATCAAAATTTGTTACTAATTTTCAGATGTGATGTGCCACTATGGAAATCCTTGATAGCACTATGTACTTTCAATATTTTTTATCTATCAAATATTCCTTAAACTTACCCTAGATTTAAGGCTACACAATGTTTAAATACCTGAAGCTTATTAAAAAAAAAAGAAAAAAGAAAACAAATATTCAAGTGATCAATTCAAGAACTAAATTTAAAAAAAAGGACAACCTCCCCTCCCCTCCCTATACCCCCAAACCTTCCTACAAACCAAAATGAAAAAAATCCAACCCAGTAAAGCAAACTAAATACTATGGAAAAATTAAACATTAATTTATGAAATCATCAAATTACAATGCAAAAAACTTGGAGAATTAAAAAAGACATTTATAACCAACTCAATATAATTAGAAAGGACATCAAATTACAAAAGAAATTTGAAAAAAAAAGAATTGAAGGATACTTTAGTCATTTAGCGGTCTTATCCATGATTTTTAAACCTTGAATAAGTTATTCCTCTATTTACTATGAATAAAATAAGACCTATAGATAATCCATGTATTAAGTTAAAAGATATAATCAAACAATGTATTGGATAAATCCACGGACTATTCTAATTAGTGCAACCTAGAAAACGAGTCCATAATACAGGGATAATAATTAATTAATAAAGCAGATTAAAAGTAACTTTGTTATAATAATCATATATTAGGTTGCATTTGTTTTTTTTAATATTCAGACGTCTGAATCTGAATGCACATCTGAATGATTAAGATGTTGTCTCTAGATCTGAAAACTGAATAATTTAAGATTGTTTATTTTTCAACATCTGAATGTTCAAAAAAGAATTATTTGCATATATAATAAAATAAAATATACAATTCAAATAAAAAAACTAATTATCTATTAGAAAAGTATGTAATTTAATATAATAAAAAATATTATTTGATTGAAATTTCTTTTATGTTTGTTAGTGATAGTGCAGATGTTTTATAATGGTAGTTGCGGTGACAATAATTGATGTTAGTGATTAGTAATATTAGTGGTGATAGTTGTGATGGTTAGTATTGTAGTGACTGTTATGATGGTGACGGCTGATAGTAGTGGTGGTGGTTGTGATGTGATGTTGCTTGATGTTAGTAGTTGGAGGTGTTGATTGTGATGGCTGAAAAATGAATGCATGATGGTTGATACTGTGTTGATGCTAGTTCGAGATGTTGTTTGTTGTGATGGTGGAGATGGTTGTTAGTAGAGATAAATTATAGCGATGATAGTAATTGAAGTGATGGTAGAGGTGGCGTTACTAGTGATAATGGTGGTGGTCGTCGAAGAATGTGCGGAGGTTGTGATGTATTAGTGGTAGTTAGCAGTGGTGCTAGTTGTGATAGAGGAGTTGGTTGATAGTAGGGATTGGCCGGTATTGGTTGATGATGGTGGTGGTGTTGACGGTAGTGGTGGCGGTAAATATAATTAGAGTAATAAAGGTAGTAGGTGTGATAGCAGTTGACAATAGTGGTTGGTAGCGATATTTGTTGTCGATGGTGGAGGTGGTGGGTGGTGGTGGGTGGTGGTTGACAATGATGGCGGTGACAGAGGTGGTAACTGGTAATTATGAATAGAGTGGCGGTGAATATTATTCAACACCAGAATACCTCTTCAGACCTATTAAGACTTGATTCTAGATCTGAATGATTAAGACCTATTCAGACCTATTAAGAGCCAAAATCTTAATGAAAAACAAATGCACTTAATGGTCTGAAGTCTGAATCATTCAGATTCAGACCTCTATTAAGTGCAAACAAATGAAGCCTAAGTGTAAAAGCGATAATTTAGGAGAAAGAATCGAATTTTTTTTGTGGTTTGCTGATCATTATTTCCTAATACTTTGTTAAAGATTTCTTTTTGCACTTTTCTGCCTCCACATAAATCATAAAAATAGTTGTTTGGTAAAAAGAACTACAAATACTAAAAGACCTGTATGAAAAAAAGATAGAAAGAAAAAAAAAAGATAAAGAACAAAAATTATTAAACGAGATAAATCAATTTAAAGAAAAAATAGAAATAAAAATAAAGAATCAGAAACCAGTGAATTAGAAATAAATACAATAGATGCTGAAGAAACAGATAATTATGATTCGGAAGGTAGTGAAACATATACAGAAATTCTAGAAAACATAGGAAAACTAAAAATTAATGAAAAACAAGAAGTAATTAATAAAGAAAACTTAGAAAATACAAACACAGAAATAAATACTCTTAATAAAGAAGACGATGAAAACATAATACCTAGTACATCAGGAATAAGAAAACCTACATATTATTATAAAGATAAGTTTAAAAAATATAACCTAAAAAATGAATATAAAAAATGGACACCAAAATAAATAATTAATAAAAATTATAACTTCTTAGACTTAGACTGTGTAATAGATGTAGATAAAACGATACAATTATGGATAAGATATATAACAAAACAATTAATAGAAAATGGTATAAATGCAATAGATACACCAGAATATATAGAAAGGACATTAATAGGAACAACAAAATTATGGTTTTTTAATTTAACTAAAAATAGTAAAAAGATATTAAGGAATGATAAAGAAACAGAAGGAACAACAGTAACTAAACTAACACCTATACACATATTGAAAAAATATGAAATGGCTATAAGAAATGAATTTAGCAGTATGGCAACAGAAAAAGAAGAACAACAAAACAAAGAAAAAAATACAAATAGGAATTTAATGTTAAAACTAGCAATATGTAATATGTGCTATAAAGATAAATATACATGCGCATTTAAAGAATACTACTATAAAGGAGCATATAATGCAGAAGAAAGTAAAGAAGTGGGAAGATTATATTTTAGTAAATTACCTGAATCATTTAGTTTAAAAATAATAAAGAGTTGAGATGAAGCAAACATAGTAGATACTCTAGGAGTAAGAATAAAATTTCTACAACAATGGTATAAAAATTTATGTGAAAAATACAAAGAAGAAATGAAAATGGAAAAAACATTAATAAAAAATTTAGCATGTTGGAAAGATAAAAAAGCACCTCAATTTGGATGTGAAGAAAGATATTATAAGAAAAGAAAAAGACATAAGAAATATAAGAAATACAAAAAATCAAAATATAAATATAAGAAACCAAGAAAAAGATATTATGTAAAATATTATAAACATAAAAAAAGAAATCTAGAAAAGAATGTACTTGTTATAATTGTGGAAAACTAGGACATTTAGCTAGAGATTGTAAAATACCTAAAAATCCAAAAAAGAAACAAATATAAAAAATAAAGATAGAAAATACAAAATATATGCAGATAAATTATATAGATTACGAATTAGAAAGTGAAGATAGTATATATGAAATTTCGGAGAATGAAACAGATAACGAAATAGATAATGAATTAGATGAATCAAATGACTGAAGAAGAATATTTAAATAAAGAAGGAACAGACCAAAAAGTAATATTTGATAACAATATATTTGACGAAATAAAAGGAAAAGAGTTAGTCCTAAGTGTAGAAAATATTTAAAATACCAACAATAAAAAATATATTTAGTAGGAAAAAGGAAGAGCTAGTATACCACTAGTAACAAAAAGAATAATTAATAAAGAAATAAACGATATAAAAAGTAAAGACCCAATAAAATACGTACACCTTGGAGGAACAGAGATATTGATAAAAGCATGTTTTAGAGAAGGAATAGATACACCAATAGAATTATATTTAGCACATGATAAAATTATAAAACCTATAGAAAAAAGTATAATAACTGCCATAAAAGGAAATTTAATATACCAAAAATTTAAATTTATAATAAGTGTGAATTATTCAGTAGCAATAACAGATAAAAATATAGATAAATCATTTGTATTATATTGGAAAATATCAAGAATAGAGCTAACCCCAGGAAGTAAAATATTTACAGCAAGATGTAAAAATCTATATGTATTAACAACAAAACATAAAATAACTGGAAAAAATAAAATTAATAAAATACAAATAGAAAGTTCTTTTGAACAATTTGTAAAAACAATTGATAATAATGATTATAGTTACAAAGACATAGATATAGAAAAAGATTTAGAAATTATAAATGATAGAATAAGTACAATAAAAAGAATAGCTCATGAAAAAACAGAATCATCAAGATCATAAAAAAGAACAAGTTATGAAACAACTTCAACAACAAATTTAAATCAATATTATATAACAGGAACAATAAATGAAAAAGAATATTTAATACTCTTAAATACAGGACAAGAAGAAAATTATATAGCAAAATATCTAGTAAAAAGTGAAGAAATAAAATCTAATAGTAATATATGCCCAGATCTACCAAGGAGTCTAATAAACATTAAGGATACAACTAAAAAGGAAATAATAATAGGAGTTAGAAAAATAAAAATAGAATTTGAAATAAAGGAAGATATGCAAAAAGCAGACATAATATTAGAATAAAATGATTAGAACAAGTAAAACCATACAATATAGAACATACATAATTATCTATAACATATAATAAAGAAAGATTATTCATAACAAGAGCTTTAACATGATATGAAAATATATGTACTTGTAAAAATAATAGTAGAAAGATATTATAATAGGTATTATACACCTATGATAGATACAGGAGCAGAAACAAACTTATGTAGATACAACTGCTTACCAGAAAGTAAATGGGATAAATTAAAAACACCAATAGTAGTCAAAGGATTTAATAATGAAGGAAGTTTAATTACACATAAAGCTAAAAATGTAAAAATACAGATATGGGATAAAATAATAACAATAAAAGAAATCTATAATTATGAACTAACATCAAAAGATATGCTTTTAGGAATGTCATTTTTAGATAAATTATACCCACATATAATAACTAAAACAGATTGGTGGTTTACAACACTATGTAAACAAAAAGTAAGAGCAAAAAGAGTTATTAATAAAATAAGAAAGAAAACTGATTGGATAAAAGGAAGTGAAAAAATTACACAAAAGTTAGAAAATATAAAAAATACAGAAGACACTGTAGAACTAGTTGTATTTTTTATAATAAAAAAGAAATACTATATTTTCAATAGATAAGGTAGAAATAATAAAGAAAAAATTAAGACAATTATACAGTGAAGATCCATTAAAAGGATGGGGAAAACATAAAACTACTATAAAAATTGAATTAATAGATAAAAATAGCATAATAACTCAAAAACCATTAACATATAATTTTGACAATTTAAAAGAATTTAAAATGCATATAGATGAATTATTAGAAAAATAGTATATACAAAAAAGTAATAGTAAACATAATAGCCCGGCATTTATAGTGAACAAAAAAGAGGAAAAAGTAGAATGATTATTGACTATAGAAATTTAAATGCAAAAATTATGACATACAATTATCCAATACCAAATAAGATATTAAAAATAAGACAAATACAAGGATATAACTACTTTAGTGAATTTGACTATAAATCAGGATTTTACCACTTAAAGTTAGATGAAAATTCTAAGAAATTAACCGCATTTACGGTACCACAAGGATTTTATGAATGGAACGTATTACCATTTGGATATAAAAATGCACCAGGTAGATACCAATACTTTATGGATAGTTATTTTAAACAATTACCTAATTGGATAGTATACATAGATGATATACTACTATATACAAAAACGAAAGAGGAACATTTAAAATTATTAGAACAATTTACAGATATAATAAAAAAATCGGGAATAAGTTTAAGTGAAAAGAGAGCCAAAATTATGAAAAACCAGATAGAGTTTTTAGGAATACAAATAGATAAAAGTGGAGTAAAAATGCAACAACATATAGTACAAAAAATAATAAATTCAAAAGAAGAATTAGATACAAAAAAGAAATTACAATCATTTTTAGGATTAGTAAACCAAGTAACAGAATATATATCAAAATTAGCAGAAAACCTAAAATCATTACAGAAAAAAATTAAAAAAAAGGATGTAGAATATAATTACAATGAAGAAGATAAAAAACAAGTTCAGAAAATAAAAATACTTTGTAAAGAATTACCAAAATTATAATTTCCAAATGAAAATAAAAAATTTACATATATAGTAGAAGCAGATGCAAGTGAATATAGTTACGGAAGAGTACTTAAATATAGATATGAAGAAGAAAAATTAGAACATCATTGTAAATACTACTCAGGTACGTTTAATGAAACAGAAATAAAATGAGAAATAAATAAAAAGGAATTATGCTCATTATATAAATGTTTATTAGCATTTGAGCCATATATTGTATATAACAAGTTTATTGTATGAACAGATAATACACAGGTACGTTGCTGGTTAATAAAGAAAATACAAAATTCAGTTACAACGAAGGAGATTCGGAGACTAGTATTGAATATATTAAATTTTACATTTACAATTGAAGTAATTAGTACTAACAAAAATATTATTGCAGATTACATATCAAGAAAAAGCTACACAGGCTGATATAATAGAAGATGATGCTTTAGAAAAGATACTTAAAACTCTAACTACACTTTCAGTGAAAGTGGACAGTATGGGTAACGAAATAGAAAAGCTAAAGACTAATGAAGATAAACTGAAGTCTGAAGCTATGAATCAGATAACTCATCAGTGTGCAGAGCTATGTCGATTGGAAGACATCAAAATTCCAGAGCTAAAAGGAGACGTTGGGAAACTCAATAAAACCCATAACGTTTATCACTCTACAATTGCAGGTACAAGCAAAGGAGTTAGTGGACAAAGATATCAGAACATGAACATGAATAAGATATTTGAAAAACCATTTATACCAAAAACACAAAAAGACCCCTTGTTCATACCCCCACAAACTACCACATATCGAGAAAGTTTAAACCAAGATAGAAAAGTCTATAACCACATAACTCGAGCATACATAGAAAATATCCACAAAATACAAACTTATCTAAACCTTAACCCCTAGAGCTACAAATATCCAAGAACCAAACACAAACTATATAACCTAAAAATTACAAGGTTACAATAAGTTAATCGCACTACCGAAAACCAACCCAAGCTTAGTTAAAACTTATTTCAGTTATGGATTATTAAATACCGTATATACCCAAGATGGAGATGAACTAACAGCTATACCAAAATTATATAGAGCATTCGCTACCTATAAGAAAATAACCAAAGGAAATCTATTTTTTATAAAGTGTTATACTGCACCAGCAGAGATATTATATGACAAAATCAAACCAGTTATACAAGTTGTAAAAATATGATTAACCAGAGATATGATTATACCAGAAGATATTGTTCAACAACCAGAGATCCCTAAAGTCGAGATACCTGATTTTTATGCAAATAAATGAATTATTGGAATATCTACAATTGTTCAAGAATTAGCAAATAATTATATCAATGAAAACCCTATATGGAGTTATTATTCAAGAGATCATCAAATGATTTATTCAAATTCAAGGAAACTACGATAGTCAGATATGGAAGAAGCTAGACAATGGATTTTGACACTACTTAATCCAGAAAAATAACCAACTGCAAGAGCAATTAGGAAGAGATTTATTTCAGAAGAATTATTAACAAGATATTGCAAGTTAATTGGACACAAATATCCAGACCATTTATGTTCGAGATGTAATGGAGAAGATAATATTATCCCAGAAGTTCAACTAGAATAAAAGAAGATAAGAACGAAGAAGGACAGCTGGAAGATACACGACAAAAGATATAAAGCAACACGGACCGATGGAAAAATAAAGATAAGAAGACAAAGACATTAAAGTTAAGAAAGCGACATATAACTTATCAAGCTAAGTTTTTAACATGTGAATTGTAAGAATACGTAAATTATTTGTATAGTTTTTGACTTTTTGACAAAGCCATTATTAGTCTAGTATTAGGCATTAAATAGTTTTTTGTCTTTTTATACTTTAAGTCCTTTTCTACTTTTGAAAAGGAATTTTTTTTGTAAAAGTAGGAATAGTATATAGTTTACGTGTAAAGTAGGAATAATAAATAGTTTACACGTTTTTCACCTTTTTAGAGATTATAAATATGTAAGTCATCTGGCTAAGTTAAGGCAAGACTTTCATGTGTTGAAAGCAAGCCTTCTCTCTTGTACATAAAAACCTTTTTGAATATTTAATAAAAAATAGATATATTTTTAAGGAAAAGCTATGGATAAACAAAGTCCAGAATTATCAAACCTACCAGAACAGGTATTTTTATTTATGATTATGAATAGCTAAATTCATAAATTCCTGACAATCATGGTATGATAAAATAAGTTCATGTTAGTTACTTTATAATAGAATTATTCGAAGAATAGCATGTTAAGAAGTTTATTAGCAAAGTGGAAAAGGAGAAAAATCCCTAAGAACTATGCCATCCTAATGGTGAAACCGGTGAGACAAGAAAGCCATGATAGGGGAGTAGCCAGAGTAGAGGCGCTGTTTAAGGGAAAAGTATCCAGATTACCATGCTAATAGTGACCGAAGAACATGTTATTTAAGAATAATCTAGTATATAGTAGTCTAAATGATTATATTTTGTTATGTGTATGATTGAAGGAAATATTTTGAAAAAAGCATCATATGAAAAATGAATACTTATTTATCTGACGAAATGGTAGATAAATTTAAAATACTTATTTTGTATGTACTTAGGGATATAGAAATTGTAGATATAAGAAAAATCATATTGGAAAAAATATTTGATAAATATTTTATGACTAGAATAAATTACATACCACACCTACCTACCTACTCTTACAAATATCTACATGCCAAACCTACACATCAACCATGATAAATTACGTATATTTAGAATATTGAAAAATGGAGATGAAAAATATACAATTAATAGCAAAACTAATGAAAACAAATCTAGAAAAATATATGAGAACTAAAGATATAAAATATATAGAATTCCTTAATGAAAATATACAAGAATTATTAAAATTAAAACAAACAACCAGTAAATATTATAATAGATGTATTTAATATTATAATATTAAGAATAAATATTAAAATTTCCCTTAAACTATTCAAGTTTGCAAGTTTAATACTTTATTTAATTGTATGAGGTATTGTTATTATCTATCCGAAATATGACACTTCTTTTTTATCTAAAAAAGTCTCTTACTGTGCCAAGTGGCATGCATAGTGGTTTCACTCTCTTTATAATTTGTTGGAGTAAGACAAAAAGAATATTTATATAGCATTTTAGATTATTTTTTAAAATTTAAATAGGAAGAAGTTAAAGAAACCTCAGTTATGTTATGTAAATGCAGAATAGCATGTGAAAAATTCCAGACGTATACCTCGAAGAATCTCATACTTTCAAGTGTGTAGTGTGGAAAATTATTATGGTAAAGAATAGTTAGATGATTCAGCTCTCATTTCAAAGATTCTCATTAGTATTCTTTTTCTTTCTTCCTTGGAGCATCAAGAATCTTTGTTTTCACACCATAATTAGTCCCTAATTTACTATATAAAATTTATGGATTCTTTTCCTAGTTTAATTGTTTTTGTTCACATCCAATGTACATAGCTCCATAATGATTTCAAAGTAACATTTTGCTATGCCTTCTTTATAATTTTTGTTCTTTTGACACAATCTTTTTTCAATGACATACACACACTCAAGATTCTCAATGCGTAAAAGATGGAATCTTGTTATATACTTAAAATTTCATGGGAAAAGTGAAAAGTTATTAAGATCAATGTCATATAATGCCAAATTAATGACCTAGCTCGACCTCTATAATTATATTCCTAGAAAGAAAATTCTACTTCCTAGGTCCATCTTTACTTGTCTACTTTTCTATTTTGAGATGTTTAACAATACTTATTCAATTTATAAAATCAATGAATAATTTAGGGAAAAGGCATTATTTCCACCCCATACTATACAAGAAAAGTCTAAGCCACACCTAAATTATATAAGTGACCTATTACACACCTTAACTATATAAAAGTGATATTATTACCTCCCCGCGACCCCCATTCTAAGGCGTGTGTGTTACACTTATTTTAAGCGCGTCCAGCCTATTAAATAACAAAAGTAAATGGATAAAAACATTAAGGGAAAATGCATCGTTTCCACCCCAAACTATAGTCGAAAAGTCGAATCCACACCTAAACTATATAAGTGACCTATTACACACCTTAACTATAAAAAAGTGATACTTTTTACTGACGTGGTGCTGACGTGGCAACGCGTGTTAAACACTACACCACATGCAAATGGTGGTAGCCTGGCAGGGTGTAAATAGTTTCACTTTTTATAGTTTAGGTGTGTAATGGGTCACTAGTATAGTTTAGGTGTGGCTTCGACTTTTCGGGTATAGTTTGGGATGGAAACGATGCCTTTTTCCAATAATTTATCTATTTCTATCAATTTTACCCTTAGCATTAAATACGATTCATTATCTGATGCATGTTCCAAAATATTAAATTGGATAGTGCTAAATGGCCATACAAATTTGGCCCAAGTTTGGACATAATTGTAAAAAGACTGCCATGACCTTTCTCTTTCAAAACAAACTAATTCTTTTTTCATCTTTTTAAATAAAAAAATAAAGTTTTTGTTATTCCCTAAACTTAAAAGACAGTTCTCACATTGAAAAATGGTAATAAATAAATGACCATTCATTAAACTGTGATTTTTAATAAAATATGATCTCATATATATATATATATATATATATATATATATATATATATAGTAATAAATAAATGACCATTCATTAAACTGCGATTTTTAATAAAATATGATCTCATATATATATATATATATATATATATATATATATATATATATATATATATAATTCATGATATTTAATTTCAAATTCTCAATATATAAATGATTAGTATTGAACACTTTATAATCTGAATATACTTTCTAAATTTTAAAATGAAATACTTACACATGTACTTTGATAATTTTACATTTACACCTCCTATGAAGTGTCTCTATAATTAAATGTATAATATAATTTTTAGACGATAAATTATAACCATAAATATAAATAAAATATTTTTGCAGAGTTATTCTAATGAATATTTAAAACAAGGGTATAAAAAATTATTCATATATTTGATTAAAAAATAATAAATATTTTGGAAATAGGATATGCTACAACTTATTTAAAAGATATACCCACTATAAATTATAACTTTCTATGTCTTTAAATACGTAAATTTATTGTAATTTTATTAGCTATAATATTTTATTAAATATAATCTCATTTTTATTGTTGTTTTTATTTATTTTTCCGGTGAAAATTATTTATATATAAATAGTTAAATAAAGTTTCAATTACGTATGATCTTCATTATATGCAAGGTTTAAATATTTTTAGCAAAAATAGGGTTAACGTTTTTTTGGGATATAACTGTAAGATTTTCATAACATAGAAGATGTAAGTGTTTAGTGTAATTAATTATTGTCAACAATTATAAAGTGTTTTGAGCTTTGACTATCTTTATTGATATATTTTAAAATTATATATTTAAAAAATATTTAAATATGTAGTTTCTAAATTTTATTTAAAAATAATAAATAATAAAATTACTTAATTAGAGGTTTCATTAATTATAAAATTAACTAATGATTCACAAGTTATCAAATTTGCTTAATATAGAGGAGCAAGACAACAAAATTAGTGCGTGAGTATTCTCTTAGGTCAATGTTAACTAGGGTCATCATTAATTATTTGAATTTTTATTATACTTTTTAAAAGATGATAACTAATAAATATGTAAAACTTCAATATTTTTTTTGGTAAATAAACAATTTTATTTAACCAAGTGAACGTTTACAACACCAAGAATTTTATTTAACCAAGTGAACGTTTACAACACCAGGAAGTTATAAAACTTCAACATTAATACATGACTCTCTTGAGTAGTTATAAAATAGGATCGACACTTATGAATCAATGATTTTTATGATTTATATAGAGTGGCGATTTCTACCATGTCTAAAATATTTTTATTTTAATTTCTACTGTCGTTATTATATTATTTTCAAATTATGTTTATTTATTTATTTATTTAAATATGTGTTTCAAATTTATTTAAACATAATAATTTATAAAACCATTTTATTAGAAGTCATAATAATAACAAATATAAGTAATGATTCTCAAATTATCAAATTAATGTAACATATGAGCGCAAGACAACAATATTAACGTGTGACTCTCTTGGGTTGTTGTTAACTAGAGTCGACGATAATGAATTCTTTGATTTTTATAACTTTTCAATGTCCACCACATCTAAAGTGTTTAAGTCTTGATTGCCGTTATTACAATATTTTCAAATTATATTTAAAATATCATTCAAATATGAAAAAATTTAGATTTAAAATTTAACAAATAAAATATGCTCAAATATAAGTAATGATTCATAAATTATCAAACCAGCATAACATAAGTGTCTACCATGTTTAAAGTGTTAGAGTTTTAACTTTCGTTATTAAAATATTTTCAAATTACATTTAAAAAATTATTTAAATTATGTACTTTAATTTTTTTTAAAACATAATAATTTCCTACATAATTTTTAAATAATATATGTTATACCCCCTGTCTCAATTTATGTGGTATTGATACAATTTTGAGAGTGAACTAAATTTTTTATATATTTTTAAAATATTTTAATTTATTAATTATTGTGATTTATAGTACTTGTTCTTTTGTCTCAATTTATGTGGCAATAATAAAATTTAGAGAGTCAATTAAATTTTTTTACATCTTTTTAATTATTTTAAGTTGTTAATTATTATGACTTATAATACGTTTACATAATTCTCAAATATATAATAGATTAAAAATAAAATTTAAATAAACAAATATAAAAGAAAATACCTACGTAGGCAACACAAGCAAACATGTTGATCTGTTGTCTGTTTATCATCCTTTATAAGTGATAAATAAATCAAAAATGCCCATTTAAATGGCACAACGCTTAGATGACCATAATAATTAATTAGGATTATATAGTAAAATTATGATTGAAGCAAGGAAGCAGACATGTCTTAAATGACTTACAACAACTAATTTAAAAAGATATAACAAAATTACAATAAAAAAAATTTGTGAAAAAAATTTGAGTGGGTATATAAGACGTCAAGTTAATTTAAAACATTAAGAGTTAATTTGTCATTTTATGTGTATTTTACCTTTTATGTTAAATATTATTAACCTTTTCATATTTTGATGACTTATAATAATTAATTAGGAGTGCTATTTAGTAAAATGAAGGTTGAAGCAACTAAAGCAGACATGTCATAAATGCCTTTTTTTAAATTAAATATTATTAATTTTTTAATACATAAATAACTTATAATAATTAATCAGAGATGATATAGTAAAATCATGGTTGAAGCAGCTGATACGCATGTCGAAAATGAAAAAAATTTAAGTGGGTCTAATATCTTTTTTATTATTAGAAAATCAAGGGTTACTTTGTCATTTTATGTCTATTTTATCTTTTTTATTAAATATTGTTAACTTTTTAATATTTAGATGACTTATAATAATTAATTAAGGGTGATTCTTAGTAAAATGATGGTTGAAGCAGACATATCATAAATATTTTCTTTTAAATTAAATATAATTATTTTTTTAATACATAAATGTTTATAATAATTAATTAGGGGTGATATAGTACAATCATTATGGAAGCACTTGACAAGCATGTCGAAACCACTGCATCTATAATATAACAATTTGACTTAATTTATTTGTAACATTTCACATTTATATAGATACTAGACATCAACAAGCCCGTGCTATTTTTTTTTTCTCAATCGATGTGACATAGATATAATTTAAATAATCAATCATTAAAATAATTTAAATCTTTAATTATTATAATTTATAATATTTTTGCTTCTATTAAAATATAATTTTTATAATATGTCGATATTTACCATATTTAAAGTATTTTGAATTTTGACTATCGACATTGAAATATTTTCAAATTATATTTAAATAGAACTTAGAATTATTTAAAATATAATAATTAATAAAATTTCTTAATTAAAGGACATATTAATAACAATTAATATTTATTCTTAATATGTCCTTTAATTAGAAGTTTTATTAATTATTGACATTTGTTATTTATATGTCCTTTAATTTGTTATTTTCTAAATAGTACACAAAATTGTGCAAATAATTTTTGTGTTCTAAATTTTAAAGATAGAATATTTTTGTCACAAATATATTAATTTTTAAAGTTAAATGACATTTATGTTTGAATTTTTTTTATGTGATAGAATCAATGTTAGGTGATAGTAGATAAATTTTACCTATCTTAGATTTCAGTTATTCAATTTTTCAATTCTTTTTAATTTTCACCCACAAATGCCTAGTGTAAGTGAAAAAAATTATTTTTCACACGGTAAAAGTTCATTTAGCAATAATAACCCCAACTTGTAGCCGTAATAAATTATTTCAAACAAAATATTATAATTAATCAATATTTCTACTTCAGGTTTTTAAGAAATGTGAAGACAATTAATTGTGGACATATTTAATTTTTATTTAGAGTACTGAGAAATTATGACAATGGTTAGCTTAATAGCTATAATGAGTAATTATTTTGGGTTGATGTTGAGATTTTGGGTTGATGTTTACTAGGGTCAACAATTAAGAACTGTATGATTTTTATAATGTGTTAATATCTATCATGTCTAAAGAATTTTGAATTTAGACAATCGTTATAGAAATGTTTTTTTATTATATTTTTAAACGATTTAAATATGTTGTTCAATTTGTTTAAACATAAAAATAAAATTACTTAGTTAAGGTTCATATTGATAACAAATATAATTAATGATTCACCAGTTAATAATTATATTTTTAACTCACCAGTTAACAAATATAATAATTAAAGTACATAGGATCGCAAGACTATAACATTAATGTGTGACTTTCTTAAATTGATGTTTAACCAATATCAACTTTTCTTTGAACTATATGATTTTTATTTTGTGTCGATATCTATCATGTCTAAAGTAATTTGAGTTTTGACTATCACTATTGAGATATTTTTAAACTATATATTTTTTTTAAAACAAACTATTCAAATATGTAGTTTAAATTTATATAAACATAAAAATTAATATAGTTCCTTAATTAAAAGTCATATATATTAATAAAAATATAAATTATGGTTCTTAAGTTATCAAATCGGCGTAACATAGTGATGCAAGACTACAACATCAATGTGTGACTCTCTTAGGTTATTGTTAATTAAAGTTGACACTTATGAACTATATGATTTTTATAACTTGTCAATGTCTACCACGTCTAAAGTGTTTTAAGTTTTTATTGTTGTTATTAAAATACTTTCAGATTATATTAAAAATTGTTTAAATATGCAAACTTTTAGTTTTAAAACTTGTAAATATTTTTTATTCTTTTCTTTATGTATTTTTCTTATTATTTATATATAATTTAAGTGTAAAATTAACATAGGGTAATTTTTTTTTCAACTAAAAAAATTTTTATGCAAAATTTTCAAATGTTATGTTGACTTCTTTCTGCTCTACTTCTAAAAATAGATAGAAAATTGAAATGAAAAAAAAAAATTATTTGAATTATCATGAGAAAAATTATACCATAACTAAAATTGTACAACTGAATTCATAAAAAAATAATCAACTTTTTGTGTTGGAAATTTCGATAATTGCTTATTTTACGTAATACTAAATTACGAATCAGATTTCAACAAAAATAGAAAACTAAATTTATTCAACATATTAATAGGTTTTAAGATATATATCTATGTCTCCTATTTATCTATATAAAATAAAGAGACATAAAATTTAAAATTAAAAAAATAAGAATTATTTATCTGATGAAATGCACAATTAAGTAGATATGATACATAAATATATAATGTTAAATTAAAAACTTCAGATAATACTACTTTGGTCACACTGATTTTGGATATATGAGAATATAATTAATTAATTTTATATTATTATTTTTATCCTAGACTATTCTTTTCAAGCAATAAGTACTATGCAATCATATTTATGAAAATTATGTTAATTTGTCCATTCCCATGTATTGGGATGGTTTCCAATGTATCGGGAAAGAGTAATAAAATAAGTAATGAAAGAATTTTAAATTTAAGATGAAAGGGGCAAATATGTTCAAAAGAAAACTAGTTTATAGTGTGAATAAAATTTATTACTATTATGGTCAAATTTGGGCCAAATTTTATGGCCAAAAAGATTTTTCCTACTAAATTTGTTATATTCAAAACATAATATGGTAAAATTACCCACATCATATACTACTTTTTAATCCCGTTCCAATAGAAAAGTGGATAAGTAAAGATGGATGAAGAAAGTAATTAATCTTAAACCCCCTTTATTTATCAACATAATAAGTGCATATCTATTTTTGTTTGGAATCGATATATTTTGATGATTCACAAACTATTATAGACTGAAACACTCCAATAGATCACACAACAAAGATAAGCCACAATTCATGAACCAGGTAGAACATACATGTTTCAGTATTTAGAGTTCAGCTTGCTGAAGGACTCTTTGAAATACACGAGTCTGATGGTGAAAAGTCTCTACAATGCATTATGCATATACAATACAAGAGTCCACAGATGTATGGACTCATGCATCCAAGCAAGGATGCAGTCTTTATCGGGCAAGAGTTCATATTGAAATAGGAAGCACGACAAGAGAATATATCTATAATCTATAAGTATTTGATTTAGACAAAATCGTCTTTTCACTATTTTTATATAAAATATTTAAGAGTTGAAAATTAATTAAATATATTTATGATAAAACCTATTCTTATCAGTAGTCATCAGAATTTCACTATTTTTTTTTTCTAATTTAAGAGTTGAAAATTAATTAAATATATTTATGGTAAAACCTTTCCTTATTAGAAGTCATCAAAATTAATGACAACTAATACTTTTTTCAACAATAACAACATACCCAGTATATTCCCACCAAGTGGGGAGGGATGCAACATGAGGACTTCTCAGGGAGTCACCCATCCTAGTACTACTCTCGCCCAAGCACGCTTAACTTTGGAGATCTGATGGTATCTGGTGCGTTAGTGTTGGTCAATTAATACCTTTTTCATTAGTTTAAAATTTTCAAATCAACAAAATTTGATTTTAAGAAGATTTAAAAAAAAATCTCGAAATAAATATAAAATCATTAGACTAAGAAAAGTTTAAGAAGTATCAGATTTTTAAAAGGTTAAGTATGTAATAATAATGTAATTAATGATTTTGTAAAGATTTAACTTTAAAAATAAGAAAAGATTTTAAATATAAAAAAAAAAGAAAAATAACCGTAACACAAATATGATTCAAATTGATGCGTCTCTCTTAGCATATAGCAACAACGGAAAGAGGTACTATATGACAAACGCAAAAAGTGATGTCCCATCAACCACTTGAAACTTCTGGTGGTGAAATATATATGTGTATATGTTTATGTTTACATTATTATATCAAAGTGTGAGAGATTTTTGAAAAGTAATTTGAACTTTTACACTTTATTAAAAATCTCCGCAATAGATAAAATATTTAATTTTAAATAATCAAACATTACAAGTGCGCGGCACGTGCGGTTAGACTAGTATGTGTGTGTATATATATATAAGTCAAGTGTACGTGTTTTTCATGTGTGTCTCGTGTTAATTAATAAAATTATGTATAGAGGAATAAAATTATTAAAAAATAGCAATCGATGTTGAAATAAATATTATATCTATTTAAAAGATATAATTTTTGATATTATAAGTGTCCATGTTAATCAATAAAACTATATATAAAATGAGAAATGTTATCAATAAAACTATATATAAAATAAAAAATTCCTGCTTACCAAAGAAAAAGATAGAGAGAAAAAATAAGCTGTAGAGGAGCGTTTGTTGAACCTATAGAGAATATTTATGTAGGTGTAGCTGGCATATCTAGAGCCACTCCATCTTCAAACTCATCCCACCTAATGAGACGCCAACGACCACCAACTCGCGGCTGAACACTACCTTCTCAGTTATGCCGGTGTAGTTAGTTGCAATGTCACATAATTCTTTCACATTGTAATAATATTAGCCGTAGTTTTCATGAACAAAATATTCAACATTAGAACCTCACCCCTCACCAAATTTTACACCTGCTTTTTGAAGTCATTTTCTTAACCCTTACGTACCGATGCAACAATTTGATTTTTCTGATTTGCAGATAACACGGATGATATGAAATAAGTTACAAGGGGATATCCCATTGATTTAATCAAAAAGCAAATGATAAAGTGTATCAATGGTAGCTATAAATGACATGATTTAGTATAAGCAATAAAAAAAATTATGCAAAAAGCTAAAAAAGGATAAATAATGCATGCTAACCTTAAGTTTAATATACACTTTAGGAAGTGTACCGATGTCTCCAAAAACTTGACCAACAAGTGTATCACTACGTGATAGGGCAGGATACATTGACGTGCCAACCTCAATAAGGATCCATTCACAATAAACAACAACTTATTTTGCTCCACAAACAATGACATAATTTTTGAATATATTGGTTTACGGATGACTTTTTCATCTACATTTTTGTCAATGATGCCTCAATGAAGCTCAACAATCTGATTTACCTTTAGAAAACCCTGAGAGCCAGATACCAATGATAAATGTTTAGATATAATAAAGAATCAAAAGATTAAGGTCAAATTTAGTCATACTTTATTACCCACAGTTTTCTTAATTGGCCAATGAAATTTAATTGAAAATAACAATCATCAAATACAAATAAATTTATAGTATGAAAACAATTATCATCAAACAATACAATAGGAATATACCTTAGTGATAGTTCCACCTACAACACCACCTTTCATGTCAATAAACCTGCAAAACACTTTGTAAGAATATACTATCTTTCGATCTTGTTCAACATCACTCCTCTACCTTGCTACAAAAAATTCCATCTATGGACAATATTGTATATATCTTAAGTAAAAGAAAATACATAATTAGATGTAAATATTTACACAATTCACCTACAAAAACATCAGGATGCATATTAAAAGTGTTAACTTCAAATTCTTCTTGACTAATCAATTGACCCACATATGATCGATAAAAAAAAATTAAAATAATTATTAAGAGAATAATTTTCTCCTAAATAATAAATTTAGGTAGACTATCTAACTTTCAAATATAGTAAAATCGTATGTTAAATTAAATTAGTAGAAGTTATACCTCAATTATCCTTGTTCTTTTGAAGCTTAGAATCTGAATTGGAAGTTTAAATATTACTGCATTTTTTGGTCGAGGTCATAACCTAGCAAACATAAAAGTTTAGACTTTGAATGAAAATTTTCATCCGCATTCCTCCGGGCGAGGTCACAACCTTGAAAAAATTATGACAATTAAAAAATATGAATGTCACGACCCAAACAGAGGGTCATGATGACACTTGTCGCGGCGTACCTTGACAAGTAAGCCTATCATCCAAACTAATACAAAAAGAGAAAAGGACAGAAGTACCCCAAGGTAAGACATATCAAATGAAGCCAAACCATACAAGTAATTATAACAATGTAGAAAGAACATATCCAAATACCATATATTCCCAAAATCAGGTGTCAATAGGGTAAGAATTACTAATACAAACCATGAGTCAAATACATCAGAAATATCCACGAAGAGTCAAAATCTATCTCCAAATATAAATAAAGACATAACTACTATAGAAAGATAGAGGTGAACTCCAAACGTATGGATATCCAATCGCTACCTTGAGAAATCTGAAGGAGCTCAAATTTAACTAATTTGAGGCGTACTCGATCTAGGACCTACACCGAAAGGGCGTAGTAGACGTGAGTAAGGTCCATTTGTACTCAGTAGGTATCATAGATCGGACAAGCAAAGTAGTAAATAAAGCATACAAAATATACACTAAAGGCATGTCATCTGCAATCATAAAATATTCCACAACAATAGCCCATACCGCTTGCACTCATAGTTCTACAATATCCATACATAATACAACAACACACCAAATAGGGATGCAATTTTATACAATATCACATAAAAGTAGAACAAAGAGGAACATGTATAATCAAGATCATCAAGTACAAATAAAGTAAAATAAAACAATTAGACATTAACAAGGCTAGATATAGAACAAATAGATAAATGACAAGTCAATGTGGCAATACAAGCACAACATAAACACAATAAAGAAGATGCAATGTATAATATGATGATGATGGTGATTGTAATGCCCCAAGAATATCAAGCTATAAACCTCTTAAAAGATAGGCCACACAGTTAGCTTTCCAATACTTCAAGTCTTTCCACAATCTAATGTCATGGCAAAGAGTTGTGGAAAGTTTTCCCTAAGGACCTGATACACTATTATGACTACGACTCAGGAAACGAGTCGTAACCACTCATGATGAGTCATTATGAGTGAGTCATAGTCACAATAGTATGTATCAAAAAATCCCTTCCAGTGGTTATGATTCTAGAACACACCTTGTAGTCAGAACTTATGAGTCGTTGTATGGATCCGTAGCCTGACCAGTGAAGGATCTAAGAATCAAGCATCAGACTACGACTTCACCCACTGCCTTGTATTCACTCATAATGAGTTGTTAGATGGAAAGTAGTAGTCATAACAGAATGTATCCATAATCCCACGATCCTAGGTTACGACTCAGATCATGACTCGTAAACAGTCGTGAGGTGAGTCGTAACGACTGGGAACGTGTTTTTTTGCATCTTTTCCAGGGATTTTTATGTCTTTTACCACTTTCTTAAAATCTAAACCCATGTAGTTTTGGCTTCACAAGGGGTGGTACAAAAGACCCCAAAGCCTCAAATCATAACATAATTATATTCATCCAAGAGGAACCAAAGAGGTGATTCCTTTCCCTCTCAAGAGAAAACTAGGGTTCTTCAAGCAAGTCCAATTCTAAACAAGGTTTCTTCAAGGATTTTACTTCAGGCATGTGGGATATTCATTAATGGGACCTTTTTACCCATTGAGTCCCAAAGCTCTCCAAATTTCTTTAAGTTTAATTTAATTTTTTGTCTAGGGTTCCATGAAAAATATGAATTTCATGATTTAGTCAGTTAAGCTCTCAAGTTCCTCCATGAAAATACATTTCTTTATAATAATTGTGCTTTCATATGTTTGATAATGCAAATGTCTACATCACAATTAATTATTGGATTCTTTGGTGTTATTCTTGATTTTTCCCATACTATGGATTGTTCAATATTTGTTAAGAACAGTCTGGATTAGATAGTGCTAGTGGGTTATGAACACCCGATAAGGTATTCATATACATCACAGATGTCAAGTTTTAAGTCATTTAGAGCATACTTGTATCATTAAATTTAGAATACCATCATGTTGAGCATATGTCAGTATCAGTCATGTTAAGACATTCATCAGTATTAGTGTCAGTTATGTTGGGAGTAGGAATTAGCATCGAACTAACCTAGGGATGAAGGGTCACCCGCCAGTAGAGGACTGAGACCTTTAGTAGAAGTCCCCAAGTTCAAAAACTACATAGACAATGTAGGTTCTAAAGGTCACTCACCAATTGAGGACTGATACTCTTTTAGGGGTCACTCGCCAGTAGAGGACTGACACCCTAGTACTTTCGGAAATCATATTAGTGGATCCACACAACCAGTGCTGGTACCCGTGGTAAGGTACTAACACCCTTCCAACTAGGGTTACAAGTTTGACCCCAATTAGTTTAGATTGGGGCATGTATGCTATATAATAGCTCCCATAGTTTCTGTTTTAGTATTCAGATTATATCAGTTTAAGTTTGAACGACCAAGTATCCATATATAAGATATTTAGTTATTCAAATCATTTCAGTGCATGTCTACACTTAGTGTTACATTCGATATTTATGTTCATGCGTTCATGCACAGTATATACGCATATCAGGTAGTCTTCATCTCACATACTAGTACATTTAAAATACTAACCGCATACTCTCTTTTACGCTATGTTGTCTTATAACATAGGTTCAGGTGCTCAGTTCCTCGATTGTACTTAGACAGTTCATGAGCCACTCAACTGCAACATTAGTGAGTCCTCATCAGTTGAGGACTAATTATACTATTTATCATGCTTTCTAATATTTCAGTTCTTGTTTAGTTTAGTAGTCAGAGTTAGTTGGGGACTTTTCCCAACAACTCATCGTGTTTAGAGGCTTTTAGAAAGACAAACAATTAGTTATGTTTTTAGTTATGTGTTTCAGACTCTTTGGTTATTGACTTGGCTATTTAAACATTTATTATATGGATTACACATAATATTATGTTATCTTTCTTTTAGTACTTATAACTTGTGTCAGTTCATAGGTTAGCTTGGGGTCACTTGTGGCCTTAAGCACCATGGTAAAGCTAGGGGGTAGTCTCGAGTTGTGACAAACTTTGTATCAGAGAACAAGGTCTAAAGTTTCCTAGGGTTTCTAAAATCCACGTTAAGTAAAGCCTCATTCATGGGTGTGAAGTGCGTCACACTTATGAGCGAGAGGCTACAAGATATTTTAGGTAAGTTTCCCTTTTTTCAGTATTCATGTCGTGTGATGGAGTGTAGGCTCTATTAAATTTCCTATTCTAACTCTCCCTTTATCCATTTATAGAGAATTCCTCCTAGAAGGAATAACTAAAGGAGGAACGGGGACCAACCCACACCGCTATCTGTTTAGAAAGACCCTCTGAACGAGCAGTTCTCCCATACAGAATTTAGGGTAGCTTTTATAATTTTGGCCCAGTCTATGGGTTCCCAAAATAATTACCAGGTTTTTGCTCCAGCCAATCCAGTAGTGAATGCGGTAACAACCAGAATTCTAAATTTCACTCGAATGAATTCCCCAGCCTTCTTTGGATCTAAGTTTAAGAAGGATCCAATGGATTTTTTGGATTGTGTGTAGAAAGTGACTGAAATCATGGGTGTCACTTCCAGTGAAGGTGCTAACTTAGTTGCTTAATAATTGTAAGGGGTGACTCATATTTGGGTGAAGCAGTAGAAGGAGGATAGAGGTGTCGATGTAGGGACTGTAGAGTGGGATAAGTTTGCTAATGCTTTCTTACATAGATTTTCCCACTCGAGTTGAGGGAGGCAAAAATGTAGGATTTCATTAATTTGAAGCAAGGTATCATGAGTGTGAAGGAGTATTTACTCAAGTTCATCCAGTTAGCAAGGTATGCTCCAATTATGATGGCTAATTCCAGGTCCTAAATGAGTAAGTTCATGTCTAGAATTTTTGAGGATATGGTTAAGGAGTGCAGGACCGTGATGTTGATTAATGAGATGGACCTTTCCAAATTGATGGTTCATGCTTAGAAGATTGATGAGGAGAAGCTTAAGGAGAAGGAAATAGAGAATAAAAGGGCCAAAACTGGTAGCTTCACCTCCTCTCAATAAAGTTTGGATGGCTAGAATCATTCTCAGTTTTGCCAAAAATCTTAAGCCCCAACCCCATCTTCTGCCAGTACTCCAGTACCTAAGTTCAGACAGGATAATTGGGATAGAGCACCAGTAAAACACCTTAATTTCCGGACCTTCAAAAATTTTATTGATTTTTGGTTTTTGGGCAAGATACGACTTAGGGGAATGATTCATCCACTTAGGTATAGGTGGTATGGTCCAATTGTATGCTGACCAGTGTTGGTTGGTGGGATTGATGTAGTTACTAGAATGGGTATAATTTGGGTGGTACAAGTTGTATAGTTAGGTACGGGTTGTTTAGTTACTTCACTTAACCTTAGACATGGTAACTTGAGTTGGATCTAAGTATGAGTGGCTCACCATGAGCCATAAGCCAGGTTATGAGTCATACCTAAGACTCGTATGATGGTCAGTGTTAAAATCTTATGGATTCTATTCTGCCAGAGGTACAGTTTATAGGTACTAGTTGTACACTTGAATACGACTTAGATTAAGGAATATTGTACCTTGGATAGTATTGGGTACAAGGGATAAAGACTAGGGTACGAGAGGTGGGTATGACTCATAATGGTCTGTCGTACCCTATGACGGGAATTTAATGCAATTTAAGTGAGGGCAATCTGGACTTTTCCCCACTTATCCTAATAAGGTCCCATGACTTATATTTTACTCAGGAGGTTATTTTTCCTATCATTATATTCTTACACACTTGGAAAATACTCTTAAATTTGCTCTAAAGTTCTTGGGCAAATAAAGATAGGGTATTATCTTAAGGAGTAAATTGGGGCTTGTCTTGGTGATTTCTTTCCATCATCATCTTAGTTTAGGACATGTTCTCTTCCCTCATTGTTAGCTCTAACTAAAGGCATAATTTTATACAATGTTTTCATGATTTAAATGTTGTATAATTTTGGGTTTTCAAATATGATTTGGGGGTTTTGGTTATAAATGCTTGGTTATTATTTTCTCATATTTTAATTATGCTTTAATATGAATTAATGGTGGTTTTGTGTAGTTGGTTTCATGAGAATGATTCTTTGGTAATGGACGTTGGTTTTGGAAATACTATTGTCACGCCCCAAAATCCCATCGGGCCGGACTGGCACCCGAAGCCGAGAAGGCCCGGGAGAACCCGTTCAAATACCTGTACTTTTCCTTACATGTCACCAAAAATTTGGACAACACTTCATTGCATATAGAAGGATCTAATTACCTGTATCAGCACAACACGCACAAATATATATATATATATAATACTTGGCCGTCGGGGCCACCACATATACAGATATAACATCACTATATAAACTTCCATGACTTTACCCTTCCTTATGTCTACAAAGCCTCTAGGATATACATGACATAACTAGGGTCGGAACAAACCACCGCCCACACATGACTCCTGTACAATAACAAAACATAAGGAACCGACTCGGAAAACTCCGAAGCAAACTGGAGCTCACCAACAATAGCTGTATGACCTGACTCCTATCTATGCTGTGAATGAGCTGAGGTACCTGTGCCTGTAGCATGAAATGCAGGTCCCCGTGGGGGACGTCAGTACGAAATATGTACTGAGTATGTAAAGCTGTAGATAATCACATATGATATAGGAGCTCAATAGAAATCTGAAACAAGTGAATAAATCGTAATAGGAGTGGACCACACTTACTAGAACTTGTGACAACCTGTACATTGAATTTATTCAATCACTTTACCTTCGTTCTTAACATCTTTGTAATCATTACTGTACTGTACTGTGACCATTAGGCTGCCTCCAGTACATATCAACTGGGATCGACCCATGCTAGGCTTATGCCCCTGGGATACCACCCATAAACATGTAAATAGGGATCGACCCATGCTAGGCTTATGCCCCTGGGATACCACCCGATAAGAGAGAACTTCCATCACTTAGTTCAATTAATCTTTGAGATTGTTATTTTGGTCGCCACCACATTTTTGATACTTTGAAACAACGATACATCAATAAGAACCAAGTAATAGACCTTCTATACAATAACGACGTAATAAGACTCATTGGTACATCAACAATGTGTTTCAGAATCATCAATATCACAACAATGAAATACGAGCCTTTTGGTATATCAATGAAACATTTTTACACTTTATAGAATGGAAACAACTTCGTTGGTAATGTAGAACAATACATGTTTTTGGACAACCTCGGAATCTTACTTGATGGAACATTGGTGTTTTCATGCCAAAGAACATCGTTAGAGTATGCTTTACATACCTAGTTGTAGATTCGGATACCAATTCAACACAACTTCCCGCCTTTACAAATCACTTATCTACAATGAAATGTTTGGCATCTAGTATTAGCAACCCAACACCACAATTCTCTTCCATAATTCCATACAACCAATATTTGCAAAACATTCCAAAAACCAACTTGAACAATAGGTTTATGTGTATATATATATATAATCATCAATACCACATCATCACACCAAATCCCTTCACAATTCAACATAATCCAACATCATTTCCCAATCATCTTTCAACAACAATCAAATAACATACTTCTTATGCTCACATGCATATATATATATATACATATCCATATAAATAACACCAACATAATTTACATCCTTACCATAAAATGTCCCTTTTGATTTCGAAGCCCTGTTGGCACAAATAAGGGGTGCTTCTCGAAGCCCTCGAGACGGTGAACACAACTACGGAATCAATTTGGACTTTCTACGGTTGAATCACAAGATAATTGGAGTTGAACTTAGACTAGGGTTTCTTATTCTTCAATAATTTGGATGATAACATGATGGATATGAGGCTAAGTATATGTATATAATGACCAATTTTCGTCCATGAGGTGATGAAAAATGACCATATTGCCCTTAAAAATTTAAGTAAATCCGAATCTGTCCATGGTGGACTGTTTTGATAGGCTAAAGTAAATCGACCATAACTCTTTGATACGATATCGGATTTGGATGAAATTAGTATCGTTGGATATATAATTCAAAGTTATTTCATTTCATATAAAGTAGTCCACCCAGTTCGTCCTATACAAGGAATTATGATCGTTTGAAGTTGACCCTAAAAATCTGTTTTGAGAGGCTGAAGTAAAACGAGTATAACTCCTTACTCAGACGTTGGATTTGGATGAAACCAATTGCATTAGAAAGAAGACTCTCGGGGATTCTCATATATATATAGCATCTCACACATTTCATTTTGTACAAGGAGTTATGATCGTTTAAAGTCGACCCAAAAATCTGTTTGGCTGCAGTACTTTTGTGTGCAGAAAATTTCTGCACATTTACTGTTCATTGCGTCCACCGTTTTCAAGTTTCGAACATGCTCGCTTATATTCGATACTCATCTGTTTTCAAAAATATTTATATCGTTGGAAATCTAACTCGATAAACTTCGCATAGAAACTTCGACGAGCAAATTCCGGTATAAATAAAGTCGATTCCCATACACATATAATCAAACTATACACTTGAAACCATCTCAAAATAATCAATACTCATACTTAAACTCATATATATCTAACTTATGATCAATACATATACTCCAACACATATAACCATGGCTAATGCACGTAATTAAGTACGGGGTGTTACAACTATGCCCCCAATATGTTTGATAAAATGGATATAACAATGTTTTCACTATAATATTGGATTTTCAATGCAACTTATACATGTTTTAAACATGGTAATGAAACTATAAATGATATGAATGGTTTAAATAGTTTTGAATGGATTAAAAAGGCCTTGGTGTCCATGGTTTTGGTATAAATGGAAATCATGTGGGGTACATGAGAATTCCCTAAGGATTGCTAAGGATAATACTTGCAAGTTATAGTCGGTACAACGATACCACTACTAATATCCTTGGTTAATAATAATGGAATAATAGTTTGGCTAGAAAATAGCTTTAATCGGGCTTAAAAGAGGGGGTGTGTAGCAAAGCCATGGAAGGTGGAGGTCCCGGAGGGATCAAAACTAGAAAATCATACTTGTCGATATTAGGTTTAGTCCTAGTGACCATGTGCATGATGTCACACTTTATATTTTGGGGGATGTACTAGTCATCCCAGGCTTTCTTCCTTGGTCGTGTGGCTTCACGCACTGGGCCCTTTTCATAGGGGGCTGAGCCCATATTGCCCATGGTTGGCTTAGGGCGGCAGAGCTACACAACCCAGGTAAAGGTTTTAAATGGCATGCTAAACCCAGTTCCTTTTTTCGGCATGGTTATATATATGTATGGTTTTTGTACATATGGATGGTTTTACTTGGTTTTATAAATGGAATTATTTTATCCTTATCCTGAGTTCATACTAGTGTTCACCCACTAACCCATCTTCAGGAGACTGTATCCCCACGCGATGCAGGAATCGATCGTTCTACTCCTTCTGCTTAACATTCTGACATTCGGGGGTTAGTTTTGTATTGAAGTGGTGAGATTTTAAGTATTTGGAAGGATCTATTTCATATATATTATTTCATACTCTGGATTATTTATGGATATTAGTTTTAGCTATGGTTGGGGGCATGTCCCAACTGATTATTTGTATTCTTTTGGTTAGAGATTTTTGTGGAACTACTATGGGTTGGAATGGGCTGTAACGATATTGGTGTCAACTTTAGCATTGGTATTGGTATTAGGGCTGATACCGATTGATGATATTGTTGGTTGTTCCATCATTTTTTATTTTGGGATTATATATTTGATTATTAATGAAACTTATTTTGTAATATTGGATCTATGGTTTGGTTTGGCTTGGAATGGTTGGACGGCTGGTATGGGATGATCGATCTCGGTTAGGTCGATCTCGATAATAAACTTATACCCAGTCTGTAATCTGGATAGTTACGCTATTTTGTTATATGTTCAAAATTCAGCCAACTCAAGGCAGACAACTAGAGGTTGGGTTGGGTAACAGGGGTTTCTCCTGTCCCGGTCAGACTTGGGATGCCTATTATGATAAGGCCCCGAGTCGGGTTGTGTTAAGTTGGTATCAGATCTTTGGGTTTATGGTCAATTGGGAGTCCACAAAGCCGTGTCTAGTAGAGTATCTTTTAAGGATGTGTATCTCACCATACTCATAAGAGAGAGGCTACAGGGCATTTATGAATATTTTACTTTCTTGGTATTCTATTTTCAAGCTTGGAGTCTAAGTCCTGGAATCTCCTCTAATCCTTGTTTGTTCGTCTTTCAAATCATACCTCATAGATCTGGAACACAAGAAAAATCTTCAGTCCCATCTAGGGATAATGTTGATGGGGTATGTCCTATGTCTGGAGTCCCTCTTTAATCTCAGGGTCTTACCCTTGATTGTTCTGGAGTTCCTCCGGTTGCTACTAGTCCACCTCAGGGTGAGGTGACTAATGAGAAATTTCACCAATCTATTCATACTATTGCTTAGTTGGTTGCTACTCAGGCTGAGCGAGATACTTTTGGTGGATTGTCTGCTGAGGCCCCAAGGGTTGACTAGTTTATAAAACTAAATCCTCCTACATCTATTAATGTGGAGGAGGATCCTCAAGGTTTCTTTGATAAAATGGAGAAGATATTTAGGGTGATGCAGGACACAAATATGGAAGGTGTAAACTTTATATCTTATCATCTCAAAGATATTGCGTACCAATAGTGCAAAGAGTGTGATAGGGATAGAGGTGATGTGAAAGAGTTATCCTTGTGAGATGCCTTTTCTGGTGTTTTTCTGGATTGTTTCTTTCCTCAAGAGATGAGAGAAACGAAGATAGAGGAGTTTGTGAATCTTAAGCAAGGAAGAATATCTGTCAAGGAATACGCCATACAATTTCATCAATTGTCAAGGTACGCTCTTGATTTGGTGGCTGGCATGAGAGCGAGAATGAGAAAGTTTTCTTCTAGGTTATCTCAGGATTTTATCTTGGAAAGCAAAACTTCTTTGCCGATCAAGGATATGGACATTTTGAGGTTAGTTTTCCACATGCCGTAGGTGGAGAATGAGAAGAGAAAACAGGTAGAGCTTGGAAATAGGCAGGGTAAGAGGAACTAATTTTCTGACCAAGGAGGTGCTCAGTCATAAAATGGTCGGGATGAAGGTAAATGGCCAAAAAAGTGGGGGAGTTTTGGTTCCTTCTCTTCTGCTAATGCTCCTTACCTGAAGCAGTTGGGTGATAGATGTCCGTAAGGTGGTGATAACTTCCAGGCACTAGGTTCCCAATCTCAAGTAAGTGGGGGTCAGTTGGCTTCTTCATGCCCTCTTTGCCAATTTTGTGGTCATCTTTATCGGGGTTATTATGATGAAGGAAGGGACAAGTATTTTAAATGTGGCCATCCAGGGCATATGCTCAAGAATTATCCAGCTGGTAAGGGAGCTTTGGCAGCGATCTAAGCTCTAATTGTTTCATCTTCTACTCCTGTGTCTTGTGGTGTGGCTTTGGTATCTGCTCTGCTTCAAGTACCGGTACAGGCCGAAATAGGTTGTATGCTCTTGCATCTCGGTAGGAATCTGAGGTATCACCTAATATCGTTACTAGTATGTTACAACTTTTTTCTCGTGACCTGTATTGTCTACTTGATCAAGGGTCCACTCTTTCTTATGTGACCCCATTCATGGCTGTATGTTTTGGTTTTGATCCCGACGTTGTTTCAAATTCTTTTTTTTGTTTCTACCCTATGACTTGACTATTTCTAAGTCAGTCTATAGGAAATGTGTGGTATCTGTTGGTGGTAGATAGACTTTGGTGGATTTGTTTAAACTTGATATGATGGATTTTGATGTTATTTTGGGGATGGATTAGTTATAATCTTGTTACGTATCCTTGGATTATCGGACTCGTAAGGTTGTCTTTAGGTTTCTTGGTGAACTGGTTATAGAGTGGGGGGGGGGGGGGTTCCCTAGCTCATAGAGGGAGTTTTATTTCTTATCTTAGAGATCGTAGGTTAATCTATAAAGGTTGCCTTTATCACTTGGTACGGGTTAAAGTTTCTAACTTAGAAGGTCCTTCTTTACAGTCAGTTCTGGTGGTAAATAAGTTTCTTGATGTCTTTCTGGATGATCTTCCTGGTGTTCCTCCGAATAGGGAAATAGAGTTTGGTATTAATTTGTTTCTGGACACTCGTCCAATAGTTATTACTCCTTATAAAATGGATCCGACTGAGTTGAGTGAACTCAAGGTGAAACTTAAGGATCTTCTAGATAAGGGGTTTATTCATCCCAGTGTATCCCTGTAGGATGCACCACTTTTGTTCGTGAGCAATAAGAATGGTTCCCTTCGGATGTGTATTGACTATAGGCAGTTGAATAAGGCAATAGTCAAGAATAAGTATCCTTTTTCAAGGATAGATGACTTGTTTGATCAGTTGCAAGGTGCCAAGTTCTTCTTTAAGATTGATCTTTGGTCTTGGTATCATCAACTTAAGATTAGGGAGGTTGATATCCCTAAGATGTCTTTTCACACTTGGTATGGGCATTTTGAATTCTTGGTGATGTCATTTAGTTTGACTAATGCTTCACCAGCATTTATGAATTTGATGAACAGGGTTTTCTGGTAGTTCTTTGATTTTTTTTCATTGTGTTTATTAATGACATTCTGATTTATTACAAAAGTGAGGTTGATCATGCTAATCTCCTCCATATAATATTGCAGACATTAAAGGAATAACCGTTTTATGCCAAGTTCTCTAAATATGAGTTTTGGCTGAACGCTGTGACTTTTCTTGGTCATATTATTTCTATTAAGGGGATTATGGTGGATCCTCAAAAGGTGGATATGGTTAAAATGTGGCTTAGACCCATGACTCCAACTAATATTCAGAGCTTCTTGGGTTTGGTTGGGTATTATCAAAGATTTGTGGAGAGCTTTTCGACATTAGCTGCTCCTTTGATTAAGTTGACTCAGAAAAAAGTGAAGTTTTCTTGGTTGGATGCTTGTGAGGGGAGTTTTGAGAAGTTGAAAGATAAGCTAACTTTAACTCTCATTTAAAAATTGCTTGAGGGTAGTGAGGGGTTTGTTGTTTATTGTGATGCATCTAGGGTGAGACTTGGTTGTGTTTCGATACAACATAGGAAGGTAATTGCCTATGCTTCTAAGTAGATAAAAGTGTATAAGAGGAATTATCCTACTAATGATTTGGAGCTATTGGCGGTGGTTTTTGCTTTGAAAATATGGTAGAATTATCTATATGAAGTGTACGTAGATATCTTTTCTAATCATATGAGTCTACAATATGTGTTCACTTAGAAGGAGCTAAATCTCAGGAAAATGAGATGGTTGGAGCTTCTCAAGGACTATGACATGAGTCTTCACTGTCTCCCAGGTAAGGCTAATGTGGTTGCTGATGCTCTTAGTAGGTTATCCATAGAGAGTTTGGCTTATGTAGATAAAGGAAAAAAGGAATTGGTGAAAGATATTCATCGCTTCGCTAATCTTAGAGTTCATCTTTTGAACTCCAAGGATGGTGGGGTGATGGTAAAGGAAGTGGTTTGGTCATATCTTGGTGCATAGATTAAGGAGAACAAAAGTCCTAGATCCTATCTTAATGAAAATCAAGAGTAAAATAGGGATTGTAGAAGGCAATAGTGTTGGAGATCAGTGGCGATGGTACTTTACGGTACCAAGGGAGATTGTCTGTTCCTGATGTCGATGGTTTGCAATAAAGGATTATGGCTGAGGTGCATGAATCGCACTACGTTGTACAGCCAGGCTCGATGAAGATGTATCATGATCTCAAGGAGATGTATTGGTGGAATGGTATGAAAATAGACGTGGATGATTTTGTGGCAAAGTGCTTGGTGTGTCAACAAGTTAAAGTTAAGCACATAAGACCTGGTGGGTTATATCAAGAGATTGTTTTGCCTAAATGGAAATAGGAGGTAATCAATATAGATTTCGTTACCTGTCTTCCTCGATATTGGAATCAATATGATTTGATTTGGGTCATTATGGATAAGATGACAAAGTCTGCTCACTTCTTGCCAGTGAGGACTACCTTTTCGGCGGAGGATTATGCGAAGTTATATCTTCAGGAGATTGTGAAGATGCATGGGGTACCTGTTTTGATTATCTTTGATCGTGGTACGCAGTTTTCATCTCATTTCTAGTGGTCTTTTCAGAAGAGATTGGGTACTAAGGTGAGTTTGAGTACTGTTTTTCATCCATCAATAGATAGGCAAGAGGAAAGAACTATTTAGTCATAGGAGGATATGCTTTGGGCATGTGTGGTTGATTATGGTGGTAGTTGGGTTGAGCCTCTACCTTTGGTAGAGTTTGCTTACAACAATAGCTATCATTCTAGTATTGGTATGGCCCCTTTTGTGGCATTGTATGGTAGGAGGTATAGATATCCTATTGGTTGGTTTGAGCTTGGTGAGACGGATATGTTCGATTTGAATTTGGTCTATCAGGCTATGGAAAAAGTGAAGGTGATTTAAGATAGGCTTAAGGCTGCCCTAAGTGGCCAAAAGTCCTATGGGGATGTAAGGCATAGAGACTTAGAGTTTGAGGTTGGGGATAAGGTGTTCCTTAAGGTATCTCTCATGAAGGGAGTAATGCGGTTTGACAAAAAAGGGAAGCTCAGTCCCCAGTATATTGGTCCTTTTGTGGTTTTGTGGAGGGTTAGAAATGTTGCTTATGAATTAGAGTTTTCTTCAAGTTTTAACTCTATTCATCCGATATTTAATGTTTACATATTGAGGAAATGTCTTGGTGATCTTTCTTTGATTGTTCCTTTTAAGGGGTTGGGTATCTTAGACTCTTTCTCTTATGGAGAGGTCCCAATTGAGATCTTGGATAGGCAGGTTCGTCGATTGCGAACCAAGGATGTGTCTTAGAGTGGCAAAAAATCCTATGGGGATGTAAGGTGTAGATACTTAGAGTTTGAGGTTGGGGATAAGGTGTTCCGTAAGGTATCTCCCATGAAGGGAGTAATGCGGTTTGACAAAAAAAGGAAGCTCAGTCCCCAGTATATTGGTCCTTTTGTGGTTTTGTGGAGGGTTAGAAATGTTGCTTATGAATTGGAGTTATCTTCAAGTTTGAACTCTATTCATCTGATATTTCATGTTTCCATATTGAGGAAATGTCTTGGTGATCTTTCTTTGATTATTACTTTTGAGGGGTTGGGTATCTCAGACTCTTTTTCTTATGAAGAGGTCCCAGTTGAGATCTTGGATAGGCAGGTTCTCCGATTGCGAACCAAGGATATGGCTTCGGTTAAGGTTCTACGGCAGAACCATAATATGGAAGAAGCTACGTGGAAAGCGAAGGAGGACATGAAGTCCAAGTATCTACATCTATTTTCTGCTCTTAGGATTTGTACGGAAGGTATGTATCTTTAACACATCTTTATTTTCTGAGTTTGTTAAAGGAAAGATTAATATATTTGCCTCTTTGTTTTAAAACCTTATTAATGATTGTAAATATATTTGATAATGCAAATGACTTGTGCGTGTGGTTACCCCTCCCTTATTCGTCATTCGGGGACGAATATTCCTAGTGAGGAGACTGAAACACCCAGGTTTTTGGACCTTAGAAATTTTTCATGACTTCTTGTTTCTCTGCAAGATATGACTTAGGGGAATGAGTCATATACTTAGGTGTGGGTGGTATGGTCTAGTCGTATCCTGACTAGTATTGGTTGGTGGGATTGATGTAGTTACTGGAATGGGTACAATTTGGGTGGTACTAGTCGTATAGTTGGGTACTGGTTGTTTGGTTACTTCACTTAACCTTAGATGTGGTAACTTATGTTGGATCTGAATACGAGTGGCTCACTATGAGCCGTAACCCAGGGTACGAGTTGTACCCAAGACTCGTATAGTGGTAAGTTTTCAAACCTCCTGGATTCTATTCTGCCAGGGGTATGGTTTATGGGTACTAGTCGTATACTTGAATAGGTTTTGGGTTTAGGCATGTCGTACATTGGAAAGTGTTGTGTCCAAGGGGGAAAGCCTAAGGTACGAGAGATGGGTACGACTCGTAAAGGATGGGTATGACTTGTAAGAGTTAGTCGTTCCCTATGGCGGGAATATAATGCAGTTTAAGTGAGGGTAATCTGGATATTTCCCCACTTATCCTAATAAGGTCCCATGACTGATATTGCACGTAGGAGGTTATTTTCCCTATTATTCTATTCTTAAACACTTGAAAACACTCTTAAATCCTCTTTTGAGTTCTTGGTCAAAAGAAACTAGGGTTTCATCTTAAGGAGTAAATTGGAGCTTGTCTTGGTGATTTCTCTCCATCAATTTCTTTGTTTAAGGCATGTTCTCTTCCCTCAAAGTTAGTTCAAACTAAAGGCATGGTTTTATACAATGTTTTCATGATTTGAATGTTGTATGATTTTGGGTTTCAAATATGATCTGGTGGTTTTGGTTATAAATGCTTGGTTATAGTTTGCCTATGTTTTGATTATACTTTTATATGCATTAATGGTGTTTTTGGATAATTGGCTACATGGGAATGGTTCTTTGGTAATGAACTTTGGTTTTGGAAATACTATGCCCCCAATATGTTTGATAAAATGCCTATAACAATGTTTTCACTATATTGTTGGGTTTTCAATGGAACTTATGCATGGTTTAAACCTGGTAATGCAACCCTAAATGATATGAATGGTTTAAATGGTTTTGAATGGATTGAAAAGGCCTTGATGGCCATGGTTATGGTTTAATTGGAAATCATGTGGGATACATGGGAATGCCCTAAGGATTGGATAAGGAAAATACATGCAAGTTATAGTCGGTATGACGATACCACTACACTAATACCCTTGGTTAATAATAATAGAATAATGGTTTGGTTGGAAAATGGTTTTAATTAGGATTATAGGAGGGGTGTATGTAGCAAAGCCATGGAAGATGGAGGTCCCGAGGGGATCAAAACTGTGAACTCATATTTGTCGATGTGAGGTTTGGTCCTAGTGACCGTGTGCATGATGTCATACTTTATATTTTTGGGGATATACTAGTCATCCAAGGGTTTCTTCCCTGGCTGTTAGGCTTCACGCAATGGGTACCTTTCAATAGGGGGAGCTGAACCTATATAGCCCAAGGGTGTTTTAGGACGGCAGAGCTACACAACCTAGGTAAAGGTTTTAAATGGCATGCTAAACCCGATTCTTTTCCCGGCATGGTTATATATATATATGTATGATTTATGTGTATATGGATAGTTTTACTAGGTTTTATAAATGGCGTTATTTTATCCTTATTTGAGTTCATGCTAGTGTTCACTCGCTAACCCATCTTTGGGAAGCTGTGTCCCCACGCGATGCAGGAATTGACCATTCTACTCCTCCTGCTTATCATTTGGACTTTCGGGGGTTAGCTTTGGATTAAAGTGGTGAGTTTCAATCTATTTGGAAGGCTACATTTCATGGATGTTATTTCATACTCTGGATTATTTATGGATATTGGTTTTGGCTATAGTTGGGGGCATGTCCCAACCAGATATTTGTGTTCTTTTGTGGAACTACTATGGGTTGGAACATGCGGGATCAGTATTGGTGCCAGTCTTAGTATTGATATTGGTATTGGGGCTGATACTAGTTGACGATATTGTTGGTTGTTCCATCCTCTTTTATTTTGGGAATATATATTTGATTATTAATGGATCTTATATTGTTATGGTTGGATCTATGGTTTGGTTTGGCTTGGTATTGTTGGACAGTTGGTATGGGACGATCAAACTCGGTTGGGTCAGTCTAGGTAATAAACCTATCCCAGAGTTTGTAATTTAGATAGTTACGCTATCCTGTTATATGTTTGAAATTCAACCAACTCAGGGCAGGCGGCTGGAGGTTGGGTTTGGGTAACGAGGGTGGTCTCCGGTCCCAGTTGGACTTGGGATTCCCAATATGACAAGGCCCCGGGTTAGTTCGTATCAACCAGGCTCTAAGTCACAGGGTAGCCTAAATAGTAGTTGTACTAACCTCGTTTGTAAAGGTGTGGTAAAAACCACGAGGGTGAGTGTATGATGGGCAGTGATGTTTATTTTGGGTGTGGAAATCTAGGACATAGAATCAAGAATTCCTTAGTGGCTGCTTAGAATGGTAAGGATTTTCATCCACAGGGCCAGGATAGTTTTTTAGCATCACCAGCAGGTTGCCCGAATCAACAAGGTGTCACTTATAGTACAATCAGTGGCTAGAGTCAGAATTGACTCTATGCTCTTTAGACTCAATAGGATCAGGAGGATTCTCTTGATATGGTTATGGGTATGTTGCAAGTCTTCGACCTTCATGTTTATGCATTATTAGATCCTGAAGCCACATTATCATTCTTGACTCCCTATAAAGCAGTAGATTTTGGTTTTTGCCCAGAAATTCTTGCAGAACCTTTCTTAATATCAACTCCATTCGGTAGCTCTATTATAGCCAGACGGGGATACAAAAATTGCCTGGTCATAGTATCTCAAAAAGTTACTTAAGTTGATCTTGTAGAATTAGAGATGACCTATTTTGATGTCATTCTTGGCTTGGATTGGCTCCACTCATGCTAAGTCTCAGTTGACCGTAGAACAAAATTGTTCAGTTTCAATTCCCTAATGAGCCAGACCTAAAATGGAAGGGTAGTACCTCAATACCTGTAGGTCAGTTTGTCTCTTTCCTCGAGGCGAGGAAGATGATTTCTACGTGGTGTATCTATCATATCATTTGAGTCAAGGGCACGAGTTCCAAAATTTTGTGTCTTGAGTTAGTTCCAGTAGTAAATGTATTCCCAGAAGTGTTTCCTAAGGATCTTCTCGGAGTTTCTCTCGAGAGGGAAATTGGCTTAGGAATAGCTCTCCTTCCAGAAACCCAACCTATTTTAATTCAACCTTAAAGATTATCTCTAGCTGAGCTTAAGGAATTGAAGACGTAGTTGAAATATCTCCTAGATAAGGGTTTCATCAGGCCTAGTGTTTACCCATAGGGTGCTCCAGTTCTCTTTGTGCGCAAGAAAGACAGTTTCCTCAGAATGTGCATCGGCTATCATCAGTTGAATAAAGAAACAAACAATAATTATACTCTCCCCAAGATTGATAACTTGTTCTACAAACTTCTGGGAGAGAGTTATTTCTGTAAGATAGACCTCAGATTCGGCTATCATCAGCTTAGAGTCAGAGAATGTGCCATTCCAAAGACAACTTTTAAATCTTGGTATAGTCACTTCAAATTTTTAGTTATGTCGTTTAGACTAACAAATGCTCCTGAAGATTTTATGGACTTGATGAACAGAGTGTTCAAGTTGTATCTAGATATGTTTGTCATATTCTTCATAGATGACATTCTCATCTATTCTCGTTGTGAAGGTGAGCATGCTGACCATTTGAGGATCATTTTACTGACCCTTAAGAATCGTTATCTATTCGCCAAGTTCAATAACTATGAATTTTGATTGAAATCAATAGCTTTCCTCGGTCACATTATTTCCGGTGAAGGCATTTGAGTTGATCGTCAAAAGACCAAAGTAGTGAAGAACTAGCCTAGACACCTCTCTCCATCAAATATTAAGAGTTTTCTGGGTTTGGACATTAAGAATTTCTTCTCCCATATCTAGACTGACTCAAAATAAAGTCAAATTTTAGTGGTTAGATTCCTGTGAAAAGATTTTTCAGGAGTTGAAGGCTCGACTCACTTCCACTCCGGTATTGACACTACTCGAAGGTTTAAATGGTTTCGTAGTTTATTGTGATGCTTCCTGAGTTGGTCTTGGTTATGTTTTGATGCATGAGGAAATGTGTTAGCCTATGCCTCTAGATAGCTTAAACCCCATGAGAAAAATTACCCAACTCATGATCTTGAGTTGGAAACAATTATTTTTGCCTTAAAGATATGGAGGCATTACCTATATGGGGTTCTTGTGGATATTTTTACTGATCACAAGAGTTTGCAGTATGTATTCGTGTAGAATGACCTGAATCTTTGTTAGAGAAGATGTCTTGAATTGCTGAAATACTATGACATGAGTGTGTTGTATCACCTGGGTAAGGCCAATGTTATGGCCGATGCCCTTAGCAGGTTGTACATGGGAAGTGTTTCCCATGTTGAGGATGATAAGAAGGAGTTACTTTGTGAGGCTCATCAGCTAGCTAGATTGGGTGTTCGGTTGGTTGATTCAGCCGAAGGTAGAGTTTGGGTTCAGAATATTCATTGCTTACCGAAGTGAAGGAAAAACAAGATAGAGACCCCATTTCCTTAAGTTAAAAGAGGCAGTTCGAGATCAGAGGTTTGAGGTTTTCTCCCAAGGAGGAGATGGTGTTCTTCGTTGCCAGGTAATGTTGGGTGTATTTATGCATTTTAGTATCACTATTCTAGTTTTTTTAGCCTTGTTTTGAGGATGATTCATATGCTATATGGATTGATAATGAGATAAATGTGCATCTAAGTGTCAAAGTATGTGATTACAACGTTCAAAGTGTATTCCAAACAAGTTTGTACTTAAATAAGTCATTTAAAGTTCAATCGAGGAAACTAGCGTCACTAGCTTGAGCTAGGTGTGTGGCTAGTTGGTTTCGATGGATTCTAGTGTGTTAAATGAGTTCCTTATGGTTTGAATATGTAATATTATGTTGAAAAACTTGTTTTTAAGGTACAAGTTTCAAGTGAGTCAAGTCTAAATTCAGAACGATAAGTGAAGATTAATGCGAACTAGCCTTGTGTTAGATTATGTTTTTGATTCATTGTCATGGATATTGTATTGTTATGATCTCTAATTCGTGGTGTGTGATTATGTAGGAAGATTTGTAAGCTGAATATGGTGATATGTTGATGATATAAAGGATGGAAATCCCTGGGAAATACACCACAAAACAAAGGACGAAAGATGGGATGATCAACACATAACCAAAAATGTGGAAGCAACTTCCAGTGTGTGGAGGCGATAAGACCGCGATGCCCTAGACAGAGCAGAGCTCTACAGTAGGCTTATTACCATCTGGAGCATCTCTCTACAGCAGGCTCATCCCCATATGGAGTGATGCAATACATAGGGCGGCGCCCCCTCTACTCCCATACTTGAATTGTTGGGACTCTCCTTGTCCTACACGACTTTGGCTTACCCTTTTGCTATAAATACATTATGACACACATTTTTAATTATCTTGGGACATCTTGGAACATCAATGAGCTGCTACTACACGTTTTATTAGGTTTTACATTATTTCTTTAACTTTTTTTTTTAGATTATATCATGCATTTAATCTTTTGGATCATGATTATGATTATGAGTGGCTAGAAACCTCCTTTCCAGAGTTAAAGCCAAGAACATGAGTACTATTGTTTTGGATTGAATTCATTTAATTTGCTTATTATTATTGGCTGTTTGTTTATTCTTGTTTTAATTATTTGATGTATTGATCACCCAAAAAATGCATCTATTGTCAGCCTTGTGATCTCGGGAGAGGGAATAGGGAGATAGAATGTGTGAATAAACAAAGTATGGTTTTTATTCTTTTATAAAATAAGGAATTCAAATTAGCATCTAGGACAAGGATATACTTAGATGCCTTACTTGATTCATACGTAGGATGTTAGCTTAAATAACTTAATTGGATTATTACATCCCCGCTCAATGATGTAGTTGTAATGTCCAAATTAGGTGAGCAGTTAGAGGTTGGGCGACCCTGATCATGCAATTATTCCTACGAATCAACAACCAAGATAAGCGAATTGACGGATGAAGTTCAATAACATAATATAATTGTTCAACGTGCTTTAACCCTAGGATTTACACCATCAATTTTTTCAAGACTTTTATTTTCTGCATTGTTCACTCTTCGTTAGTTACAAATTACAAACTCTTTTTTTCGTTACTTTTGCACTAAATTGATCTAAGTTGTGAACAAGAATCGAATCCTTGTTGAACTAAGTCCTTGTGGGATCGATACTTGTCTTTAATTATGTCACTTAACTACTTGAAAGACCATGTACACTTGCGTGTGCGCTTGGGAACTGTCAAGTTTTTGGCGCTATTACCGAGGACTTGTAATTTGGTAACTATTTATTTTAGTTTTATTTTTAGATTTCTTTGGTGTTTTTTACGCTTGGTATTGGTTCTATTTTTGCAGGAAATAGGTTTACAAAGTAGTAAGCTGGCAATGGATCAAAACTTGGTTGAACTAAGCTTCGAACCTAAGAAACTTTTCCATCAACGTAGGAGAGAAGCAATCCTTCTCCACCAAATTCTGCAAATCCAAGAAGACCAAGAGAATTCTGCCATCATGGCTGATGAACAAGAGGCCCACCGGGCATTTAGAGAAATGGCAAGAAAAATTGGCTACTGATATGAAAAGTAACCAGGCAGAAATAAAAAATCAGCAAGCTGCCACAAAAGTTTAGAGTTGCAGTTGGGGCAGTTACAATAGACTCTAAATACTAGGACTTAAGGTGGGTTGACTGGAGATACATAAAATCCAAAACAAGTTATGGCAATCACTTTGAGGAGTAGTAAAGAACTTCATGGAGAACATCCCAAGGCAACAAAGGAGGTAGATGTAGATTTGACTCCCCCACAGGTATATGATTAAGTTGTTGGGAATTTAAGAAAGTCTGAGTACTCGAAAGAAAAAGCTGCTGAAGAAGTGAAGGAGATCCCACAACTACCTTTCCCACTAAAGCATATTAAGGCAAATGAGGATGCATGTTTCAAGAAGTTCTTTGACACGTATGCCTAAGTACGCTAAGTACTTGAGGATGTGGTTGATAATAAGGTAAAATTGTTGATTGTGGAGGCAATAACACTCACTGAAGAGTGTATCTCGGTGGCAACACAAAAAATCCCCAAAAAATTGAATGATCCTGGGAAGTTTACTAGCCCTATCCAAATTGGGAGTAGCGAAGTGGTCCACGCATTGAGTGACTTAGGAGCAAGCAATGATGTGATGCCCTTATCTTTGTTCAACACATTGGGTTTGGGAAAGCCTAGACCTATCTTTGTGCGACTGCATTTGGAAGACGGGTCAATTGCGTATCCCGAAGAAATTATTATGGATGCCCTCATAAAGGTTGGTAAATTTGTTATTCCTGCTGACTTTATTATCCTAGATTTTTAGGCAGATGAACAGGTACCGATCATCTTGGGGAGAAAATTCTTAGCAACGGGAGGAGAGTTGATTGATGTAAGAGAGGGTACACTTAAAATGAGGTTGGAGGATGAAGAGGCAGTTTTTAAAGTTTATAAATCACACAACACCCTATCCCACTATAAAGACTTGTGCATGATTACTGTTGAAGTGGATGAGTGTGGGGTGATAAGGACCTCTTCGTACACCTTCATTGAGTAACCCAAGTCTCCAATACCTCAACCTGACATGATGAAAATTCATGGGCCTGGAAAGGCTAATGTTGAAAATTCAGGTACCCTTGAGAGTTCACACCCAAGAGGGGTGAAAAGAATATGAAGATGGAGACCAAGTGTGAGAAAGTATAATACCCCAAAAATCCAAACCAATGTTAGCACCATGTTTCAAGCTCATGCATAGTACATTATCATTCTTTGATAGTTTTATGAGTTAGTTTGAGGTATATAAAGGCCACAAATAACTCCTAGCTATTAGACAAATCAAAATAATCCTTAACGATTGGATTTATTATAAGAATGTTGCTTTAGTCAACTTCAAGCGAGCATATCTTCTATTACACTCAGAATTTTCCAACTCAAGACCTCCAAGTTGTATTAAATTGAATTATCTTTCCAACGATAAAATTTTTACCTAAATTCGATACTCGGGTGAGAAGTTATGGCAATTTTAGTGAGAGCTGTAGAACACCATGATAAGTACCGCATCGTGATGAAGGACAGATTCACAATTGTCCAATTTCTAGTATAGCACCGCTATTAGCCCGCATCGCGGTGAAGTTTTAGTTCACGTTCGTCCTTTTTCAGCAAAACACCCCGATGGCTCCACATCGCACCAAGGTATAATTTCACGATCATCTATTTTCCAGTGACGCAACGCAATAGCTCTGCGTCACACCAAGATGCAATTTTACACTCGTCCTTGGACTACACTTACATTGAAATTCTGGTGACTCACGGCGTTAGCACCGCGTCGCAGAGATGGTGATAATTGGTATTTTCAGTGACAAAAATTAAATTTATCCTAGGGGCAGTTTGGTCTTTTCCCTTGACCCCATCCATGAAAAATACGGAATTAAATCCCCAATAGCATATTATGTCATTATTTTATTCAATTTATCCCAAAACAAAAGTAATCTCTATCAAGAACAAACCCTAGCCTTAAAAATTCAAGATCAAATCTCAAGAATTCACCATCAATTCTCACCAATTCATCAACCCAGGTATGTTAAGTATTAATTCATTGGTCCCTTTCACTCATGGAGCCCAAGTATCTAATCTTAAATTCAGGTTATGATCTTTACAAGTTATTATGATTTTAAATTGTGATTTTAACGATGAACTCCCATGAATTGTAATTCTATACCATGTTTATATGAAATTGTTGCTGTTATCAAACCCCACATGTTTTAATATTGTTATTCATTGATTAAATTCATAATTGGTGATATTGATATTGAAATCATGCTATCACTACAAGCTTTAAATTATTCCCATGCTTAGCTAGAACTATGAGCATCAAGTGTTTGATGAAATGCCTACAAGAAAGGATTTTGATATAAATGTTTTCATGCTAAGTCCTTAAAGTTTTAGTATTATTTTAATATTATTGCTATCGAGTCTTGGGGGTTATGAATACCAAAAAAACTTAGCTATTTAATTAGTCTCAGTATCTTTAGATTAGTTTCAAAATATGTTATGAGCATTATCAGTTCAGTCAGTTATCATAATCAGTTAAACTCAGAATAATTCAATCTTCTAAGTCAGTTCAGTTGAGAGTAGGATTTAGCTCCGAGCAAATCTAGGGATAGGGGATCACCTTCCAGATGAAAGTGTGACCTTTAGTAGAAGTCCCCACATTCCAGAACTACGTAGCCAGCGTAGGTTGAGATGTTAACTTTCCAGTTGAGGGTTGATCTCATACTGGTACCTATCAGCTGAGGGTAACCCTTATTCCTTCAGGACAACACTTTAGTGGATCCACATAGCCAGTGTTAGTACCTGTGGCATGGTACTGACACCCTTCCAACTGGGGTCACAGGTTGGACCCCAAATTTGATCATTGGGGTATGTCGGTTAGACGATAGATCCCACAGTTTTAGTCCAATCATTAGTTCAGTGATTCAGTTTCAGATTTTCTTGACCATAGCATACATATATCAGTTATTCAGTTATCAATAGTCAGTATTTTAGATTTTAGATTATATTTAGAACATGTTTTATGCTTGGTCATGCATATTTAACACTTACAGTTTTAATGTATTCAATTCAGTATGTCATGTTATATATATTCAGAAAGTGGTTACTCATGTTCATGAAACCATGCATATTAGCCTACCTCATTTAGCATACCAGTACATTTAAAGTACTAATCGCATACTCTTTTCTTGCGCTATGATATATCATATCATAGGTTCGGATGCTCAATTCCTGAATCATGCATAGACCATCTAGATTATCAGCCGTAACAGTGGCGAGTCCTCATCTTTCGAGGATAAATTATATTTATATTCATGCTTTCAGTTCAGTAGTTAGTTGTAGTTAGTTTAGGCCTGTCCCATCAACTCTCATTCAGTCAGTTTAGAGGCTTTCAGATATTTCAGATAGTTTATCAGTTCTCAAATTTCAGTTGTCATTGTCAGATATTTTATTAGTATTACCAGTTTTGTTTACAAATTTTATTAGATTTATTACTTAAAACCTTATGGCATTCCTCAGTTAAATTCTGCATATGATCTTTTGTTATCAATTTTGCTCAGTGCTCATAGCAGGTACCAACTTATGGGTTAGATTGTGGTCCCTCGATACTGTAAGAAATGTGTGGCACCCAGGGTGTACTCTCAAGGAGTTACAAACTTGGTATTAGATACTAAGGTTTTAAAGGTCCTAGGAAGTCTGAAATCCACGTCAAGTAGAGTCTTGCGCATAGGTGTGAAGTGCACCACACTTATGGACAAAAGGCTATGAGAAGTTTTAGGAAAAGTTCCCTTCTTTCAGTGTTCATGTCATGCGACTGAGCATGAGCTCATATTAAACCCTCTGACTAACCTATTCTCCCTTTCATTTACAGAATATACCTCCCAAAAAGATAAATTGAAGAAGAAATTAAACCAACCAGCACCTCCGCCCATTCATGAACATTTCTTGAATGAGCATATTTCTTATGCAGAGTTCAGAGCTGTATTCACTACCCTAGCCCACTCTGTAGCAGCTCCAAACACTCAGCCATCCGCTGTTCCGACCAACCCAGTGGCTAATACTGCCACAACTAGGATTTGAGTCTTTAATCGAATGAATTCTCCTCTATTTTTGGGATCCAAATCTGAAGAGGATCCGTAGGAATTCTTAGACATGGTGAAGAAGGTAACAGATATTATAGGGGTGACTTCTAGTAAGAGTGTTGAATTGGCTGCTTACCGGTTGCAGGATATAGACCATACCTATTTTAAGTAGTGAAAGGTAGATAAAGGCATAGATGCAGGGCCTACAGAATGGGAAGAGTTTTCTACTGCCTTCTTAGATAGGTTCTTTCCATTGGAGTTGAGAGACGAAAGTGTTAGAGTTCATCAACTTGAGGCAGGGCAGTATGAGTGTGAAAGAGTATCCCCTCAAGTTTACTCAGTTGGCTAGGTATGCTCCTTATGTGGTAGCTAATAGCAGATCTAAGATGAGAAATTTTGTGTCTGAGGTATCTGACAGTGTGGTCAAGGAGTGTAGGACCACAATGCTGATTAAGGAGATTGACTTGTCTAGGTTTATGGTCCATGCTCAACATATTGAGAAACAGAATCTTAAAAATAAAGAGAGGAAGAATAAAAGGGCTAGAATATATAGCTTTTATTTCAATTAGCCATGGTCAAAAGGTGGCAACTGTCCTTAGTTTTATTAGAAATCTTTAGTCCCAGCTCCATCTTCAACTAGTGCCCCAGTATCCAAATTTAGAAATGACAATCGAGATTGGGTGCTAGGCTCTAAGTCCTAAGGCAGTGTTGACAGTGGTCGTAAGAATCCTCTTTGCCAGAAATATGGTAAAAATCATCAGGGTATTTGTAGAGCCGGTAGTGATGTATGTTTTGGGTGTGTCAAGCCAGGCCACCGAATCAGGGATTGTCCAAAGAGTGGTCAGCAGGGTCAGTCCAGTTGTCCCCCAGTTTTAGTCGGTCGCCTGACTCAGCAGGGTGGTGATTCCAGTGCTACCAGTGGTCAACATCCAAATAGATTGTATGCACTTCAGTCCTGATAGGATCAGGAAAATTCTCCTAATATGGTAACTAGTATGTTGCAAGTCTTTCATTTATATTTTTATGCTTTATTAGACCCTAGAGCTTCTCTTTCTTTTCTAACCTCGAATATAGACGTCAACTTCGGAGTCAGTCTCAATATCCTAGCAGAGTCTTTTTTAGTGTCTACCCTAGTAGGTGTCTCTATTGTGTCCAGAAAGGTATACAGGAATTGTCCGATCATAATATCTCAGAAAGTCACTTTAGTTGATCTTGTAGAGGTAGAGATGATGAATTTTGATGTCATTCTTGGAATAGATTGGCTCCACTCATGTTATACTTCAGTTGATTGTAGAAACAAAGTAGTTCATTATTCGGTTTCCAAATGAACCAGTCGTCTAATGGAGGGTAGTTCTTAGGGGTTATCTTGCTTCGTACCTTAGAGCAAGAAAGATGATATCTAAGGGGTGAATTTATCATTTTGTCCAAGTAAAAGACTCTAATTTTGAGACTCCTAACCTTGAGTCAGTTTTAGTAGTGCGGAAATTTCCAGATGTGTTGCCTGAAGATCTTTTAAGAGTTCCTCCCAAAAGGGAAATTGACTTCAAAATAGACCTTATTCCAGATACTCAACCTATCTCTGTTCTGCCATACAGAATAGCTCCAGCCGAACTCAAAAAGTTGAAAGAATAGTTGAAAGATCTCCTGGATAAGGTACATCAGGCCCAATATTTCCCTGTGGCGCGCACCAGTCCTATTCATATGCAAGAAATACGGTTCTATTAGAATGTGTATTGACTACCTCCAGCTAAACAAAGTCACAATAAAAAACAAGTATCCACTTCCTAGGATTGATGACTTGGTCGACCAACTATAGGGTTCTAGTTACTTTTCTAAGATAGACCTCAGATCCAGCTATCATCAGCTCAGAGACAGAGAATATGACATTCCAAAAACAGATTTCAAACCTCGGTATGGTCACTTTGAGTTTTTAGTCATAGCCTTTGGTCTCATGAATGCCCCAACAACTTTTATGGACTTGATGAACCGAGTGTTCAAGAAGTACTTGGATATGTTGGTCATAGTCTTTATTGATGACATACTTTTCTACTCTCATAATGAAAATGATCATGCAAATCACCTCAGAATAGTATTGTAGACTCTTAAAGCCCATCAGTTATTTGCCAAATTCAGTAAGTGCAAATTTTAGATAAGATCCGTAGCTTTCCTTGGCCCTATTATTTCCGGTGATGACATTAGAGTTAATCCATAAAAGATCGAGGTGGTGAAAAACTGCCCCAAACCCATCTCTCCATCAGATATCAGGAGTTTCTAGGGTTTGGTTGGCTATTACCGATGGTTTTTAAAAGTATTTTTGTCTATTGAATCCCCTATGTCCAGATTAACTCAGAAGAAAGTTAAGTTTTAGTGGTTAGATTCTTGTGAGAAGAGTTTTCAGGAGTTGAAGACTCGACTCACCACAACCCCAGTTTTGACATTGCTAGATGGTTTAGATGAGTTTGTTGTGTACTGTGATGCTTCCAGAGTTAGGTTGGGGTGTGTTTTAATGCATAGGGGTAAAGTTGTATCCTATGCCTCTATATAGATTAAGCCCCATAAAAAGAATTACCCTACCCATGATCCTGAGATAACGACTGTTGTATTTGCCTTTTAGATTTGGAGGCACTATTTGTATGGGGTGCATGTTGATATGTTCACAAATAACAAAAACTTGCAGTATGTATTTTCATAGAAGGATTTGAATCCGCACCAAAGGAGATGGTTAGAATTATTAAAAGATTATGATATGTGTGTTCTGAACCATTTGGGTAAGGACAATGTAGTAGAGGATGCCCTATGTAGATTGTCTATGGGTAGTGTTACTCATGTTGAGGGTGATAAGAATAAGTTAATTAGAGAAGTTCATCAGCTTGCTATATTAGGTGTTCGTTTGGTTGATTCAGCTGAGGGTAGTGTTTGGGTTCAGAATAGTTCAGAATCTTCTTTGGTTGCCGAAGTGAAAGAAAAACAAGATAGGTATTCTAGTTTAGTGAAGCTGAAGGAGTCAGTTAGAGATTAGAAATTAGAGGTTTTCTCCTAAGGGGGAGAAGTGTTGCGTTGCTAGGTTAGATTGTGTGAGCCGTGTGTTGATGAGTTGAGACACTAAATTCTGCGAGAATCACATGGTGCGCGTTACTCTATTCATCCAGGGGCCACGAAGATGTACCATGATCTGCGAGAAATCTATTGGTGGAGTGGGATGAAAAGGGATATCGCAGAGTTTGTAGCTAAGTACTCCACTTTTCAGCAGGTTAAGATTGAACATCAAAAGCCAAGTGGGTCTATGCAGGAGTTCAGTATTCCCACATAGAAGTGGGAGGAAGTGAACATGGATTTTATGATAGGTTTGCCTCGTACTCGTCAACAACATAATTCGATTTAGGTCATTGTGGACAGGATGACCAAATTATCCCATTTCTTGCCAATCCATACTTCTTATTCAGCCGAAGACTATGTTGAGATCTATCTCAGAGAGTTGGTTTAGTTGTACGGTGTTCTATTATCTATTATCTCAGATAGAGGTACTCAGTTTATCCCTTATTTTTGGAAAACTTTTAAGAAGGGACTTGGCACTCAAGTTCACCTCAGTACAACCTTCCACCCTCAGACAGATGGTCAAGTAGAAAGGACTATTCAAACCCTTGAGGATATATTGAGAGCATGTGTAGTCGACTTTATGGGCAGTTGGGATGATTGCTTTTCTTTGATTGAATTTGCATATAATAACAGCTATCACTCCAGTATTTAGACGGCTCCATTGAGGCTCTATATGGAAGGAGATGTAGATCTCTAATTGGTTAGTTTAAAGTAGGAGAAACTGCGCTAGTAGCGCCTGACTTGGTGTTTGATGCTTTAGAGAAAGCACAGTTGATCAGGGAAAGACTTAAGGCAGCCTAGAGGCGACAGAAATCATATGCATATGTGAGAAAGAAAGATCTTGAATTTGACATTGGTGATTTTGTATATCTGAAAATATCTCCCATGAAGGAAGTGAAGAGGTTTGGTTAGAAGGGGAAACTTAGTCCCCGGTAATTTGGCCCTTACAGGATTTTAAGCTATTTTGGAAAGGTGGCTTATGAGCTTGAGTTGCCTGCAGACTTAGCATCAGTGCACCCAGTATTCTATGTCTCTTTGTTGAAGAAATTTATTGGCGACCCAATTGTAGTTGTTCCCTTAGAAAGCGTAGATGTTCAGAACAGTCTTTCCTACGAGGAAATACAGTTGAAATTCTTGATTGACAAGTTCGTAGACTAAGGAATAAAGAAGTTCCCATAGTCAAAGTTCTTTGGCGGAATCAGTCCGTTGAGGGAGACACTTGGAAAGAAGAAGAAGATATGCGGACCAAAAACCCTCATATTTTCTCCGTAAACTCAGACTTAGCTTAAGGTAACAATCTTCTTAGAATTTCTCTTTTCCATGCTCAGTTTCAGTTGCATATCATTCTCATGTCAGTCATACATTCACAGAATCTGTTCAATCATGTGTCATGTTTCAGACTCAGTCGTGTAATCACATTTTTATCATGTATCTTCAGCTTGTAATCTCAGTTCCTCAGTCTTTTTAGCTTAATTAGTCTCATTCGAGGATGAATGTTACTAAGGGGGAGATATTGTAATACCCCAAAAATCCAAACCAATGTTAGATCCATGTTTCAAGCTCATTCATAGTACATTATCATTTTTTGATAGTTTTATGAGTTAGTTTGAGGTATATTAAGGCCCCAAATAACTCCCATCTATTAGACGAATTAAAATAATCCTTACCGATTTGATTTTTGATAAGAATGTTGCTTTAGTCAACTTCAAATGAGCATATATTTTATTACACTAAGAATTTTCCAGTTCAAGAACCACAAAGTTGTAGGAAATTGAATTAGCTTTCTAACGACACCAATTTTTCCCAAATCCTATACTCGGGTGAGAAGTGATGGAGATTTTAGTAAGAGCAGTAGAACACCGCGATAAGTACCACGTCATGATGAAGGACAAATTCACAATTGTCCTCTATCTAGTGTAGCACCGCAATTATCCCACATCACGGTAAAGTTCCAGTTCATGTTCGTCCTTTTCTAGCAAAGCACCACGATGGCACCGCATAGCACCAAGGTATAATTTGACGATCATCTATTTTCCAGTGATGCAATGCGATAGCTCCGCGTCGCACCAAGGTGCAATTTTGCACTCGTACTTGGACTACACTTACAGTTTAATTTCGGTGACTCACCACATTAGCAACGCATCACGGTGATGGTCAAAATTGAGATTTTCAGTGATGAAAATTAAATTTCTCCTAGGGGCAGTTTGGTCTTTTTCCCTTGAAAAATATGAGATTAAAGCCCCAATAGCCTATTAGGTCATTATTTTATTCAATTTCTCCCAAAAAAAAAGTAATCTCTTTCAAGAACAAACGCTAGCCATCAAAATTCAAGATCAAATCTCAAGAATTCACCATCAATTCTCAAGAATTCATCAACCCAGGTATGTTAAGTGTTCATTCAAGGGTCCCTTTTACCCATGGAGCCCAAGTACCTAATTTTAAATCCAAGTATGATCTTTATAAGTTACTATGATTTTAAATTGTGATTTTAACCATGAACTCCCATGAATTGTAATTCTATACCATGTTTACATGAAAATGTTGTTGTTATCAAACCCCACATGTTTTAATGTTGTTATTCATTGGTTAAATTCATAATTGGTGATGTTGATATTGAAATCATGCAATCACTACAAGCTTTAAACTATTCTCATGCTTAGCTTGAATTATGAGCATCAAGTGTTTGATGAAATGCCTACAAGAATGGATTTTGATATAAATATTTTCATGCTAAGTCCTTAAAGTTTTAGTATTATTTTACTATTATTTCTATAGAGTCCTGGGAGTTATGAATACCCAAAAAACTTAGTTGTTTACTTAGTCACAGTATCTTCAGATTAGTTTCAGAATATATTATGAGCATTATCAGTTCAGTCAGTTATCATAATTTGTTAAACTCAGAATAGTTCAGTCTTCCAAGTCAGTTTAGTTGGGAGTAGGATTTAGCACAAAGCGAACCTAGGGATGGGGGGATCACATGCCAGATGAGGGTGTGACCTTTAGTAGCAATCCTCGTATTTCAGAACTATGTAGCCACCGTAAGTTGAGATGTTAACTTGCCAATTGAGGGTTGATCTCATATAGGTACCTACCAGTTGAGGGTAACCCTTAGTCCTTTGGGATAAAATTTTAGTAGATCTACTTAACCAGTGTTAGTTTAGGCCCGTCTCATCAACTCTCATTCAGTCAGTTTAGAGGCTTTAGAATATTTCACACAGTTAGTCAGTTCTTAGATTTCAGTTGTCATTGTCAGATGTTTTATCGGTATTATCAGTTTTTTTACTAATTTTATCATATTTATTACTTAAAACCTTATGGCATTCCTCAGTTAAATTCTGCATATGATCTTTTGTTATCAGTTTTACTCAGTTCTCAAAGAAGGTACCAACTTATGGGTTAGTTTGTGGTCCCTCAAGACTGTAAGCACCGTGTGGTTCTCAGGGTGTACTCTTGTGGAATTGTAGAAAGAGAAGAAAAGAGAATGATTAAGTCATCAATTGAGTCGTGCCGCGACACTAAATCAGGTGCTGCTTAAGAGGTAACCCAAGTTAAGTAGGTATGTTTTCTTTTTAGTTTTTAGTTTTTAGTTTTTATTTCTCAACGTTTTTGTTTTGTTGAGTCGCAGGTTAATGGAATGTCTGAGTACCAGAAAACTAAGCTGAGGAGCGTGGCAAAGATTGAGTGTGGGGTCCCACGAACCTACTTAATATGTTAAGATGCTACTAGCTAGGCCTAGAGGCCTAAGGGAGTATTTTTATCTCTTACTTTTAAGTTCACTTTGGAGACAGTATATTTTAATGTTTGGGGTGGGGAAATTCCCAATTTTTGGCTCAATTTATATATTTTTTGTCTAAAATATTCTTGTTGGTGCTATTTTTGATTGTATGGTGCAGGTCTTTTATTGTGTAAAAGCACGTTGATTGATTGAATTGCTACTTTTAAGACTTTGAGGCTCATTTTTGTGACTCTTGTACTTTTTAGCTTAAATTTGAATTCATGCTATTATTTGGTTCGAAGTCTATGGTGATCCTATGTGAGTTGAGCATGTGCCATGTGCGTGTGAGGTATTTGTATATTCCTTATTGCATCTAGTGTATAAAACTTGCCCGGTGTGTGTGCAAAGCGAAATAAAGAGTGCGGATTTAGGAGATGACATAGGCATTTCCTTGATAGCCTTGTTTTATACCTTCTTTTTGACTTACATATGTTCTTAATCCTAGTGAGCCCCGTTGAGCCTTTAGCTTTTTCTTTGGCAGCCTCATATGTAGCCTAATACCCTTATTTTATAGACCAAAATTTAATCCAAAGATCCTAGACTCTTGAATAAAAAATTAATTAAAGAAGGAGTGTGAAATTGAAGAAGGAAAAGGTGACATTGATGCCCCTAAAGTGTTAGTTATTAGTGTTCAAATGAATTGTTATATGTTTTGGTAGGGAGTTGAGTAATTAAAAGGAAAAAAATTGTTCAAATTGAATGAGTTATGTATAAAATACTCCCACCATAGTGTATGTGAATGAGCTAAATAAGATGGGGTAAAAACAAAAGAAAGGGGTAGACAGAAATGGTGTAATTTGGTTGTAGGAGATTGATTTTAATTGTATAAAGTGATGTATAAAAGCGCTTAGGGAATATAGTCACTATTTTTGTCCAAAATAGTTCCTACCCATCCCTTAGCCTACATTACAACCCAGAAAAGACCTAATTGATCCCAACTTCAGCATTCTGATATTATTGAAGCACTACACTAAGGGAAAGCCTAAGGTTCATTGTGTGTAACTTGTGAATTCCTTGTGAGAGTGAGTGTAAATTGATTCTTATACCCGTTGTGTTATGATGTGTATTTATATAAGTGATTATGGGTAACTCTCTTATTTTGAGGAGAACATGTTTGATAAATGTGGGTGATTTGTATGATGACTTTTATTGAATGATAATCAAGAGTTTCCCAATTAGGTGATTCAATTCTTGAGGCTAGGATGTTTTGGAGTAGTGTTCATGAGCTTTCAATTGTGTATATAACATACTTAGTGTAGAAACTTGCATTCATGTAGTTATTGCATTACAAGCTTGAGTGTCTTTCATTTAGTGGAAGTGTAGAGTCTTCTCAACCTATGGTGATTAGAGTAAAGAGTTGTTCCAGGACAAACAAGGTTTTAAGTGTGGGGTGGTAATGTTGGGTGTATTTATGCAATTTAGTGTCACTATTCTAGTATTTTTAGCCTTTTTTTGAGGATCATTCGTATGCTATATGGGTTTATAATGATATAAATGTGCATCTAAGTGTCAAAGTATGTGATTACAATGTTCAAAGTATATTCCAAATAAGTTTGGACTTAAATGAGTCATTTAGAGTTCAATCGAGGAAACTAGCGCTACTAGCTTGAGCTAGGTGTGTGTCTTATTTGTTTTGTTGGATTCTTGTGTGTTAAATGATTTCCTTATAGTTTGAATGAGTAATATTATGTGGAACAACTTTTTTGTAAGGTACAAGGTTCAAGTTAGTCACGTCTAAAGTCGGAACGATAAGTGAAGATTAATGCGAACTAGCCTTGTGTTAGCTTGGGTTTTTGATTCATCGTCATGGATATTGTGTTGTTATGATCTCTAATTAGTGTTTTGTGATTATGTATGAAGTTTTTTGAGTTGAATATGGCGATATATTGATGATATAAAGGCTGGAAATCCATGGGAAATACACCACAAGACAAGGGATAAAAGATGGAACGATCAACACTTAACCAAAATTGTGGAAGCAACTTCCAGTGTGTGGAGACAATAATCCCACAATGCCATAGACAGAGCGGCGCTCCACAGTAGGATCAATCCCATCTAGAGAGGCGCTTTACAATAGGATCAATCCCATCTGGCGCGGTGCAATACACAGGGCGGCGCCCCCTCTACTCCCCTGCTTGAATTGTTGGAACTCTCTTTGTCCTACACAGATTTGGCTTACCCTTTTTCTATAAATACATCTTGGAACATGTTTTTAAATATCTTTGGATGTCTTGGAACATCAAGGAGATGCTACTACACGTTTTATTAGGTTTTACATTATTTCTTCAGCTTTCTTTTACATTATATCATGCATTACACCTTTTGGATCAAGATTATGATTATGAGTGGCTAAAAACCTCCTTTCCGGGGTTAAAGAAAAGAACATGAGTACTATTATTTTGGATTAAATTCATTTAATTTGCTTATCATTATTGGTTGTTTGCTGGATTGATCACCCAGAAAATACATCTATTTTCACCCTTGTGATCTCGGGAGAGGGAATAGGGAGATAGAACGTGTGAATAAACAAAGTATGATTTTTATTCTTTTCTAAAATAAGGAATTTAAATTAGCGTCTAGGATATGGATGTACTTAGATGCCTTACTTAATTCACACGTAGGATGATAGCTTATATAACTTAATTAGATTATTACATCCTTGCTTAACGATGCAGTTGTAATGTCCAATTTAGGTAAACGGTTTGAGTTCAGGAGACCATGATAATACAATTAACCCTACAAATCAACAACCAAGATAAGAAAATTGACAAATGAAGTTCAATAACATAGCATGATTGTTCAACGTTCTTTAACCCTGAGCTTTACTCCCATTGATTGTTTCAAGACTTTTATTTTCTGCATTGTTCACTTTTCCTTAGTTACAAATTACAAACTCTCTTTTTGGTTACTCTTGCACTAAATTAATCTAAACTTTGAACTAGAATTGAATCGTTGTTGAACCAAGTCTCCCTGGGATCGATACTTGGCTTTAATTAGGCCACTTTACTACTTGATAGATGAGGAGTGGTATTTTTACCACTCATTCGCACTAAGATTTAGTACATATTACCTTGTTTCAAATGAGTAGATGAGACATAATTGTGATTTAATGCACTAATATATACTCTTTGCAGGTATAGGAGTTGAAAAGAAAAAGAGATGTAGATTGGAGTTTGAAATGATAAAAAGGGAGCAGAAAAAGTGCAGCTGAAGACCTGCAGTGAAATAGCCTCAGTTACTGCAGTCACGGTCCATTTTCCGCGGTCGCGGTCAGTATAGATGGTCAATCAATCGTGACCGCGGAAGTCAATCACGGTTGCATAGCCGCGGTCGAAATCAGACTTGCAGGATCGCGGCTTGGTGGAAATATTCAGCCTCAGGGCAAAACTGTAATTGCATGTGCTGATCCTAATTTGAACAAAAAAACTCAAACCCTAATTTGATGTATCATTCATTCCATCACATCCCTTCTTCCCCAATTTTCTAGGTTTTAGCTTGAAACTTTGTAGACATTTTTGGAGAAGAAAATATTATGTAAATTTTTGGTGAAGAATACATTGGAGACTTTCTAAGTGGAAGATTTGGTCACTTCTATTGTTGATAGTGTGGGAGAGCCAAGTTTGAAGTAACATTCGCTTAGATCTTATACAACATTGATTCAATGGAGAGTATGGGTATATCTATGCTTGTTTATCTTATGTGTAGCTAAATCTCTCTCTTGGGGTTATATATGAATAGGGGTTAAAGTGTGTGTGGGTTGTTATTGTTAGCATCTATTTGGTTGTTCATGTTTATGGGTTTTATTATTGATATGTTATTTTGGTTGGGATTTAATGGGTGAAAGCTCCAAATACCCATATGGTTTTGATGAGTGAAAGCTCCAAGCTCTAGAAAGTTCAATGCCATCTTCGAAAGAAGGGTTTTGGGTGAACTTTAGGAATCCACATCATCTTGAAAGAGGGATATGGGGACCAAAGCAATGATAGATAATTATGTGTGTAGTTTGCTAAATTTTCACTATCTTAGACATAATGGTTAATGTGAGGTTAACTATTCCATGGGTGTCATCCTAGAAATATGGATGCCTTGATTGAGGTTGTGGTTGCTAATTGTTGAACACACCCATTAGGTATTCAAAAGAATCAATGAGGGAACGTTTGGTGTTTTGTTGAAAGACTAACATCAAAACTTATAACCAAGCCTATCCATATATGAATTATTGAAGTGATGTTGACAATTATCTTCCACATGTCACTCCCTTAGTAACACATAATCCCAAGATCCATGCATAATAGATAAAACTCTAATTATTTGTAGCCCCGAATTTATACTAGAAAAACCCAAAAAGAAATACTAGTGTAGGAACCTATCCCCCCATTTTAATTTTTTGTAACTTTTGTTTGAATTTAACTTGTATCTATCATTTCGAATTAATTTGATCGCCACTCGCATTGTTTCTCGTGGATTCGACCTCGACTCTAAAGTTGGGTAAATATATTGACGACGACCGCCTTGCACTTAATTGACATATAAGTTGAGCGTTATCAATAGACCATGTACAATTGCGTGTCTGCTTGGGCGCTGTCAAGTTTTTGGCACCATTGTCAGAAAGTTGTAATTTGGCAACTATTTATTTTAGTTTTATTTTTAGATTTCTTTGGTGTTTTTTACGCTTGGTCTTGGTTCTGTTTTTACAGGAAATAGGTTTACAAAGTATTAAGCTGACAAGGGATAAAAACTTGGTTGAACCAAGCTCCGAACCTGAGCAACTTTTCCATCAAAGTAGGAGACAAACAATCCTTCACCCCCATATTCCACAAATCCAAGAAGACCAAGAGATTCCTACCATCATGGGTGATAAATAAGAAGCCCACAGGATAGTTACAGAAGTGGCAATCCCACTTCCAACCAATTTGACCTACCCATTTCAGAAGCTGGTAGCTGGAGGCAATTTTGAGCTTAAACAGAACATGATACAACTTCTGATTAGTAGTGGACAGTTCATAGGGCTTTCACATGAAGATCTACAGGTCAACTTGTAAAATTTTTTTGAAAATTAGTGACACATTCATTCCTACTGGTGTGAATGTAGACTATGTGAGGATGACGTTATTCCCCTTTTCACTGATCGGGGAAGAAAAAAATAGTTGAATGCGAAACCTGTAAATTCAATCACATCATGGGATGACATGGCTAGAAAATTCTTTTTTCGGTTCTACCCGTCTGGCAAGACTGTGAGACTTCACAGTGAGATAATGTGCTTTAAACAGAAGCTAGATGAGAATCTTTATCATACTTGGGAGAGGTTCAGAGGATTTTTTCGGGACTGTCCACACCATCAACAGTCCAATGAGGTACTTGCTCATACTTTTGTAGAGGCTCTTGATCACAATACAAAAATTTTGCTAGACTCAGCTGCAAGTGGTCAAGCTCTTGTGATGACATATGATGAGATGTACACTTTATTGAACCGTATAGCTCAAGGAAATCTAGAGTGCCATGGTGATTCTAGGAGTGCCACCAAGAAAGTTGCAGGCTTGTTGGAGGTGGACCAATACACTGCTTTATCAGATCAGGTTGCGACATTACAGAATATGATAAACACCTATTTTAGCAGCTTAAAATTGCGAGCTACACAGCCTGGAACAGTAGTCAATGCAGTTTAGTGTACCCGTGGTTGGTGCGATATTTGTGGCAATAGTGTTTATTCTGCGGCCATGTGTGCAACAAATCCGTAGTTGGTGATGTATGTGGGCGATGCTCAAAGGCCAAATTATGGTAATGCTTAACACATGAAGTGGCAGACTCAGCCAGTGAATCAATAATGGAATGCCCAACCGTAACATTTTCAGCAGCAACAGGCTCAAAAAAATCAATCAAATAGCAACTTGGAAGAATTGATGAAACAAATTCTGCTGGTCAAGCACAAATGGCTGTGAATATGAAAAGTTACCAGGAAGAAATAAAAAATCAGCAAGCTACCATGTAACGCCCCAAAATTGAGTTTCGAGACGCCACACGGTGCTTAGGGTCACAAGTGATCCCAAGCTAACCCTTTTCATAGGTATAACTCAAAAACAACTGATTAAAACATAATTCTGAGAGAATGAAGCTGAAAATGTCTCAATACAGAATCTGTTCAGTACAATATTGGAATTACAAGATGACAATTCTACTAACAGATATACATAAACAAGAAGGAGACTGAATACATCAACCACTACTAATGTCTGTGAAGCCTCTACTAGTATTGTCTGTATATAGTCGGGTCATGACTCCCAAATACCACACTCAATACGACCGACGAAAGAAGATACAATGCTCTAAACTGAAATAACCGACCCAAGTCCCTGAACTGTGAGGACTCTTTACCTGCTGATCGGAAACTGCAACTGAATAGAATAGTAAATGGGGGTCAGCACAAAGAGAATATACTGAGTATGTGGGGGTGCATGCAACACTTTAAATAACATCATCAATTTCATGAAAAAATACATACAGACAATGATGACTCACTTGGCTTGAGTTATATCAAATCATACTCTTCATACTTTCATAATAAATAGTTCAAATGGTAAAATCTCATAATCCATATAAATCATCAAAATTCATAAATTTTGATAAATCATCATAAATCATCATAAATTATCATATCGTCAGAATTCATCATAGGTAATCATAATTCATCATAACAACTCAACTCTTTGACTCAAATCTCGGAGTGACTCGGTAATTCAAGAAACATGACTTTTATGGACAGGGGAGTTTCCTATAACCGACAACCCCACGTGAGCTACGTAGAATACCAACGTTTGAAACCCCCGTTGGCGGGAGCGTCATACTCTTTGCCAGGGAGTACGACCTTAAAACTGCAATAATCATAATCGGGCTCTCTGGCCAATAATATCATCATCAAACAACCCTACAGTGGCACATAGGTTTGGGGAAATACCAAATTTCCCTCTCGGTGCTAAGTACTACTCCCCGACAAGCTCAGAACACGTTAGGAAGTCCACCATCATCATCACAAGGGTCTATCATAAAGACCAAATCAAATATCTCAATTTATAATTCATCAACAATTTGTGGATTCCTAACCCCAAATGCATTAAACCATAACCGACTCGACATTTGGACAAGGATATGAAGACTCAATACGTAATATTTTCAAGAATTCAACTCATCAAAATCATCCGAAAAAATACCAAAATTCATCTCAACATCTATATCAAAATCAATCTTTCTCATAGTCAAAATCATCTCGACTCTGCGAGTTCAAGGTCAATGTACTCAAATGATTATTATTTATATTCGACAATTAAATCATGACAACAGCTTTTGAAAAGCACTTGATACCTTCAATTCATACTAAGAATACATATCCTGTAGTACAACTCAAATCACGACTTTTATCTCGAAAGCCTTTAGAAATATCAATTCATTGTAGTAGTATGCAATTCATAGCATAAATTCTCAATTTAAGAAGTAGAGTAATGAAGTAATCATGTATATCCATATTGAAAAAAATTTCAAAGTCTTATAAGTCCTTCATAAAGTAATTTGAGTGTATACCCATTTTCGAATATCATGAAATTTCAATAATAGAACTCAACCTTTTTAAATGTCAAAATGTAACAATTTATCAAGTCATGACAACATCAATATTTTTGAGAAAATATCAAGACTCATGGTAACATCTCAAATGTTATATCTCAATATGCTCAATGATTCAATTTCGTCATAAAGAAGCTTTAAGCTTATCATAAATCTCAAAATCATTTCAAAATACCATTTCAACATATATTTCGAAATCATTCAAAATAAAAATATGAAATTTACAATTATAGATATCAAGACATCTCATGTCTCAAATATATATTCAATAATTCAAATCGTCATTGGGAAGCATAAAGCTTGACACATATCTCAAAATATTATTCCAAAATATTATCTCGACATACGTCCCAAAATCATTCAAAATACCACCTCATTGTAAAAGTGTGTAATTCACAATGATAATTATTAAATCATATCATGAAAACATTGAGATAATCATATAAATCAAAGTTTATTCATTCAATCATCATAATCTCATAATCAAATTATTTAGACATAATCTCACTTGCAAAATCATGTAAAACCATAATAAAAGTAAAGCTTTGGGCATAAGAACGGAAGATTGCTCTTGTTCAAAACCCCACATACCTTAAGATGGAAGATGAATATGAACTTCCGACACCAGAACTTTATTCATGAAAATGAAGGGTGCTTCTCGAAGCCCTTAACATGATCAACTCGAATCCCAAATCAATTTGAAATTTCTACGGTTCAATTTAAAGATTTTTGGAGCTAAAATTTGACCTAGGGTTTTCCTCTCCTCCAAAACTTGATGAAAATATAAATTTCATGGTCCAAATATGGATTATATGTAAGAATTTTTGTCCAAGAAGGGGAATGCGAAATGACCAAAATACCCTTAAAATTCAAATAATGTCAAATCTGTCCTTTGGTAGACTATTTTGATAGGCTGAAGTAGATCGACCATAACGTTTTACTCCGACATCCAAATTGGATGAAACCAATTTCATTAGAAATAGGACTCTTAGATATTTCCGTTGATATATAGTATCTCACCCATATCATTATGTACAAGGAGTTATGGTCGTTTGAAGTTGACTCAAAAATTCGCTTTTGATAGGCTGAACTAGATTGACCATAACTTTTTTCTCCGATAGTAAAATTGGATGAAACCAATTTCATTAGAAATAGGACTCGCAGAGATTTCCGTTGATATATAGTAGATCACCCAGATCATTATGTACAAGGATTTATGATTGTTTGAAATTGATCCTGAAATTCGCCTGGCTGCAGAAATTTTAATTTCCTGCACGTTTTACTGTTCACAGTTCGATCGGAATGGTCATAGTTCGATCGGAATGGTCGTAACTCATCGCTCGAGTGTCCGTTTTCGATGATCTACATATCTTTGGAAATTTTATTCGATACTCTACGCAATGGTAGGTCAACGTCTTAGAAATACTACACAAAAAATTTATGGATCGCTCTAAAGCGTAGAACTCGATACGTTTCTCAGAAAATCTTTACGAAGAAAATTTTCTGGGGTATTACATACCACAAGAAGTTTAGAGTTGCAGTTGGGGCAGTTACAATAGACACTAAATACCAGGCCTCAAGATTGGTTGCCCGGAGATATAGAAAATCCAAAACAAGTTATGGAAATCACTTTGAGGAGTGGTAAAGAGCTTCATGGAGAACATCCCAAGGCAACAAAAGAGGTAGATGCAAATTTGACTCCCCAAGAGGTAAATGATAAAGTTGTTGGAAATTCAAGAAAGTTTGAGTACTCGAAATAGAAAGATGCTATAAAAGTGAAGGGATCCCACAACTACCCTTCCAACAAAAGCATATTAAGGCAAAAGAGGATGCATGTTTCAAGAAGTTCTTTGACACATTCAGAGAGCTTCACATTAACTTACCTTTGTTTGATGTTTTACAGGGTAAGCCCAAGTACGCTATGTACTTGAGGGATATGGTTTATAATAAGGTAATATTGTAGAATATGGAGGCAATAACACTCACTGAGGAGTGTAGCTCAGTGGTAACACAGAAAATCCCTTAAAAATTGAATGATTTAGGGAAGTTTGTTATCCCTATAAAAATTAGGAGTAGCGAGGTGGTGCACACATTGAGTGACTTAGGGGAAAGCATCAATATGATGGCCCTATCTTTGTTTGACACATTGGGCTTGGGAAAGCCTAGACCTATCTCTATGCGATTGCAGTTGGAAGATGGTTGAATTTTCTATCCCATAGGAATTATTGAGGATGCCCTCATAAAGGTTGGTAAATATGTTATTCCTGCTGACTTTAATATCCTAGATTTTTAGGTAGACGAACAGGTACCAATCATGCTGGGGTGACCATTCGTAGCAATGGGAGAAACATTGATTTATATAAGAGAGGGTAAGCTCAAAATAAGGTTAGACGATGAAGAGGTAGTTTTTAAAGTTTATAAATATCACAACACTCTATCCCACTATAAAGACTTGTGCATGATTATGTTTGTTGAAGGGGATGAGTGTGGGGTGCCAAGGACCTCTTCGGACACTCTCATTGAGCAACCCAAGTCTCTAATACCATAACCTGACATGATGGAAATTGATGGGCCTAAAAAGGCTAAAGTTGAAAAATCAGGTACCCTTGAGAGTTCACACCCAAGAGGGATGAAAAGAATAATAAGATGGAGACCAAGTGTGAGAAAAAGAAGAAAAGAGAATGACTAAGTCGTCAATTGAGTCGTACCGCGACATTAAATTAGGCGCTGCTTGGGAGGCAATCCAAGTTAAGTAGGTATGTTTTCTTTTTATTTTTTAGTTCTTATTCCATGTAGTATTTGTTTTGTTGAGTCGCAGGTTAATGGGAAGTTTGAGTACCGGAAACTTGAGCTAAAGAGCTTGGCAAAGACTGAGTGTGGGGTCCCACGAACCTACTTAATATATTAAGATGCTACTAGCTAGGCCTAGAGGTCTCAGGGAGTATTTTTATCTCTTACTTTTAAGTTTACTTTGGGGTCAAAGTAGATTTTTAAGTGTGGAGTAGGGAAATTCCTAATTTTTGGCTCAATTTATAAAATTTTTCTGTAAGATATTCTTATTGGTTCTATTTTTGATTGCATGGTACAAGTGTTTTGTTTGGTAAAAGCATGTTGATTGATTGAATTGCTACTTTTAAGACTCTTAGGCTCATTTTTGTGACTCTTGTACTTTTTAGCTTAAATTTGAATTTATGCTATTGTTTGGTTGGGAGTTTATGATGATTCTATGTAAGTTGAGCATGTGCCATATGCGTGTCAGGTATTTGTATATTCCTTAATGCATGTCGTGTCTAGAACTTGCCTGGTGTATGTGAAAAGCGAAATAAAGAGTGTGGGTTTAGGAGATGATATAGGCCTTTCTTTGATAACCTTATTTTAGACCTTTTTTTACCTACATTTGTGCTTAATCCTAGTGAGCCCCGTTGAGCCTTTAGCTTTTTCTTTGGCAGCCTCATGTGTAGCCTAATACCCTTTTTTGATAGACCATAATTTGATCCAAAGCTCGTAGGTGCTTGAATGAAAAATCAACTAAAGAAGGAGTATGAAATTAAAGAAGGAATAGGTGACATTGAAGCCCCTAAAGTGTTAGTTATTGGTGTTCAAAAGAATTTTTATGTGTTGTGGTGGGGAGTTGAGTAATTAAAAGTAAAAAAATTATTCAAATTGATTGAGTTGTGCATAAAATACTCCCACCATAGTGTATGCGAATGAACTTAATAAGATGGGGTGAAAACAAAAGAAAGGGGTAGACAAAAATAGTGTAATTTGGTTGTCAGAGATTGGTTTTAACTGTATAAAGTGATGTATTAAAGTGCTTAGGGAAGATAGTCACTATTTTTGTCAAAAATAGTTCCTACCCCCCCTTAGACTACATTACAACCCGAAAAAGACCTAATTGATCCTAAGTTCAGCATTCTGATATTAGTAGAGCACTACACTAAGGGAAACCCTATGGTTCATTGTGTGTAACTTGTGAATTCCTTGTGAGAGTGGGAGTAAGTTGATTCTTATACCTATTGTGTTATGATGTGTATTTATATAAGTGATTATGGGTAACTCTCCTATTTTGAGGAGCACATATATGATGAATGTGGGTGATTTTTATGATGACCTTTATTGAACGATAAGCATGAGTTTTCCAATTAGGTGAGTCAATTCTTGAGGCTAGGATGTTTTAGAGTAGTGTTCATGAGCTTTCAATTATGTATATAACATGCTTAGTGTGGAAACTTGCATTCATGTAGTTATTATAGTACTAGCTTGAGTGTCTTGCATTTCGTGGAAGTGTAGAGTCTCCTCATCCTATGATTCTTAGAGTAAAGAGTTGTTTAAGGACGAACAAGGCTTTAAGTGTTGAGTGGTGATGTCGGGTGTATTTATGCACTTTAGTGTCACTATTCTAGTTTTTTTAGCCTTGTTTTGAGGATCATTCGTATGCTATATGGGTTGACAATGAGATAAATGTGCATCTAAGTGTCAAAGTATGCGATTACAATGTTCAAAGTATATTCCAAAATAGGTTGTACTTAAATGAGTCATTTAGAGTTCAATCGAGGAAACTAGTGTTACAAGCTTGAGCTAGGTGTATGTCTAGTTGGTTTCGATGGATTCTAGCGTGTTAAATGATTTTCTTATGGTTTGAATGTGTAATATTATATGGAACAACTTTTTTTGTAAGGTATAAGGTTCAAGTGAGTCGAGTCTAAAGTCGGAATGATAAGTGAAGATTAATGCGAACTAGCCTTGTGTTAGCTTGTGTTTTTGATTCATCATCATGGATATTGTGTTGTTATGATCTCTAATTCGTGGTGTGTGATTATGTAGGAAGATTTGTGATCTGAATATGGTGATATATTGATGATATAAAGGCTGCAAATCCATGGGAAATACACCACAAGACAAGGGACGAAAGATGGGACGATCAACACTTAACCAAAATCGTGGAAGCAACTTCCAGTTTGTGGAGGCGATGAGCCCACGATGCCCTAGAAAGAGGGGAACTCTACAACAGGATCAGTACCATCTAGAGTGGTACAATACACAGGGCGGCTCCCCCTCTACTCCCATGCTTGAATTGTTGGAACTCTCCTTGTCCTACACGGCTTTGGCTTACTCTTTTGCTATAAATACATCATGGCACACATTTTTAATTATCTTGAGACGTCTTGGAACATTAAGGATCTTCTACTACACGTTTTATTAGGTTTTACATTATTTCTTTAGCTTTCTTTTAGATTATATCATGCTTTCAACCTTTTGGATCATGATTATGATTATGAGTGGCTAGAAACCCCCTTTTCGAAGTTAAAGCCAAGAACATGAGTACTATTGTTTAGGATTAAATTCGTTTAATTTGCTTATCATTATTGGTTATTTATTTATTTTTGATTTAATTATTTGATGAATTAATCACAAGGAAAATATATTAATTTTCACCCTTGTGATCACGGGAGAGGTAATAGGGAGATAGAACATGGGAATAATCAAAGTATGGTTTTTATTCTTTTATAAAATAAGGAATTCAAATTAGTGTCTAACACAGGGCTGCACTTAGATGCCTTACTAGATTTACACGTAGGATGATTACTTAAATAACTTAGTTAGATTATTACATCCCCTCTCAACGGTGTAGTTGTAATGTCCAAATTAGGTAAGCGGTTAGAGGTTGGGAGACCATGATCATGCAATTAACCCTACGAATCAACAACCAAGATAAGAGAATTGACAAATAAAGTTCAATAACTTAGTATAATTGTTCAACGTGATTAAACACTGGGCTTTACTCCATTGATTATTTCAAGACTTTTATTTTCCGCATTGTTCACTTTTCTTTAGTTACAAATTATAAACTCCCATTTTGGTTACTCTTGCACTAAATTAATCTAAACTGTGAACTAGAATCGAATCGTTGTATAATCAAGTCCCTGTGGGATCAATACTTGCCTTTAATTAGGCCACTTTACTACTTGGTAGACCACGTACACTTGAGTATGCGCTGTCACCAGGGCAGGCTGTGCGTTCTAAATGTGGTTGATTTGAGACATCGGATGCTAGCCGAGGCTCATGGTTCCCGATATTTGATTCACCCAAGATCCACTAAGATGTACCACAGTTTGCGGGAAGTTTTTTGCTGGAATAGTACTGTCATGATTCGAACTAGGGTCTGGCCATGACGGGTATCTCAAGTCCCACGTGGATCGGAGATCACCCACTTCACCTAACCAAACGAACATAATATCCTCACATGTCAGATGAATTCCGAACATATAACATAAAATAAAAACTAATAACATTTCATTAAGTGTCTATGCCATCCACCGGTAACAGGACAACCATCCGCCACCAAAACAATCAACCAAACCACCCAAGTCCACAATAATCCAACAAAGCCTTTTCAAATCTAAGGTCAATAAAATGTTGGGACATGCCCTCGACAATAGACAAAACTAATATCTAAATGATAGTCAAAACTTAAAAAGGAACCACAATATGACCTAGGGTCTTTCGAAAGATCTAAGCTCACCACTTCAATCTGACTCACTAGCAAATTCAGAATCCTAGTCACTGAGCAGGAGAAATGAAAGTATGGCCAGTTTCTACATCGCGTGGGGATACAACGTCTTAAGACGGTTAGCGGTTTGAGTGCTAGCATGTAACTCAGGGATATAGGAACAAAATAATGCCATGATAACCGTTCAAAACAAATACACCATTCAATGTATAATATCATATGAAGTACATATACATTTATAATACCACATGTTGAGGTAAGGAGCAAGGCTTAGCATGAACTTTAAAAACCTTAACCTGGGACGTGTAGCATAACCATCATATAACAAGGAACCCAGGGGCTATATGAGCCTAGCTCTGCCCTAGCTTGAAGGTCCCCAGTGCATGCAGCCACACGAACCAGAGAATATCCATATCCGTATATGCCTTTATAGAGGACTCGAACCTCCTATCATAATCAAGGTGAATTAGGAAACAGTGTATACAATATGGGGGACTTGAACCTCCCATTCATATATTCATACGGGGGACTCAAACCTCCCAGTCATTTAGACACCTGCACTAGCTAGCGTGGTTTCCAGTGTTAGTATTTTGGGACCTCCACTTTCACGGCCCGGCTACACATACAGCTCTTAAGCCCAATTTAAAACATTTGACATGCATCAAAATTTATTAACCCATTATACATAAAGGAACCCCATTGGTATCATCATACCAACCCCACTTGCAAGCGTACATTAGGCCATAAGAATAATTTCATCATTTGGGACTCGAACCCATTGTACAACCATGGACATCAAGTTAATTTAACATTTAGGACTCAAACCCATTTGGCCAATCAATCCTTTAAGGTTTAAATTCATTTTTATTTATGGCCTTCAAATCCTTTACAAAGTCCTTCACCAATCTTTATCATGATTATGCCAAAGCCTTAGTTCAAAAACACAATTCAACTTGTGACAATACCATTCTCATTAATAATTTCACAAATAGGTTGAGGGTATGACATTATCAAAGCCAAAATCATCAAATTTGAGGTTCAACCATGACCCCTCAATTAAATCACCATTACCACGCACCCACGTGTGCAAAACCATAACTAAAACATGCATAATCATAATTTAAACCATAGAAAACAATATTGAATGATATGCATTCAAACCCCCCAACCTTTGCTTCAAAACTGCCATTAATGGTTCAAGAACAATGCTTTAAACATATGCTTTTAGTAAACTAACAATAAGGGAAGAGTCGCATGCACGAAATACAAGGATTCATGAAAAGAAATTGACTCTTGAACACTTCGATGGCCACTTTGGAGAAACCCTAGCCAATTTTTCTTGAGAGGATTTTGAGTGAGTAAAAAGGATGTTTTGATCTTGTAAATTATAGAGTGAATGACCCAAAGTTTTTTAGGGACATGGGGCCTTAAGGGTTTTTAGTGGAAAATGTCCAAAGTACCCCCAACTAAAACTTTAAAAAGGACGTCCTTGGTTACGAGTAAACCCATCGTCTCATCACCACATCTGTAGACACGTAATTTTTTACCCTCCCAAATTTAATATATATATTTTTCTGTATTAAATATTTATATTTGATCCGATATTATTTTAACTCTTATTTCATTTTTAATAAGTTTTAGTTGAAAATAAATAAATAAAGTTACATTTTAAGATATTTTATTTTTATTTTAAAAATAAAATAAAAAATTTTCAAAAAATATTTTATTTTAATTTAGATTTTTATAAATAAGCTAGTGATTTTATTTTCTCTTAATTATATTTTAGTTTAAGTTAGTTATATTTTTATTTATATTTTTCTTAAGTATAAAAATTAATTAGTTAATATTCTTTTATTATTATTATTATTATTATTATTATTATTTATTTTACGTATAATTTATTTATTATAAGAAAAAAAAAGGAGATCATTATCCTAAAAAAAATAATAAAAAATTATTTTATAATTTGAATCCTAAACTACCCTAACTACTCCCCCCAAATCCCCCTATTTAAGGACTCTTCCCCACCCCCAAAACAGACGTACTTTGCCTACACATTATTCTATCATCAGGCACTACCAGATATCATATAAAACACAAAAAAATAGAGAGAAAAGAAGACAGAAAGAAACAGAAGAAGATCGAAGCAAAAACAGAAAAAAAAAGAGTTAGAAAGAAAATTCTTTGGGTTCGGAGATTTGAGTTCGGATTCCGTTCGAGTTTTCTGGTGATGGCTTTATTATTTCAATATTGAAATTATTTCACCGTACAGTTTCTTATCCAACTCTGTAATATTTTTTTTATAAATTCTCATGTGAATTAAAGTATGAATATTGTTTGTTTTATCTGATTTTGTGTGTTATATAGTAGTTTGTTGATTACTTATATGAGTTCTAATAATGAGTATGTATATCAAGTAGTTTGATAATTTATAAGCATGCATGCATGAATATAATAATAGGAAGTTTTAGAAAATGAATTTGATAGGAATAATTAAAAGTGGAAGTTAAAAAAAATAAGGGGACCAACCAACGAATAAAAAAAGAAACAAAAAAGAAAAGGAAATTGAGGAAGAGAGAAACAAGAAAAGTGAGAATAACAAGGAAAAGGATAAGAAGCAAGAAGGTTGAAATTTTGTTTTTAAAAAAAATGAAAGAAAAATAGATACAATAGAAAGTTTAGAAAAAAAACAAAAAGAGCAAATAGGTAGACAATAATTTGAAGTTTGAATTTTTGTTCGTGATTCCGGGTTCGTGGCTCTTTTTCTTTTATGGAAAATTAAGTTTCACAAGTGGTAACTCTCAATCTTTCTTTATAATGTAGTTTAAGCGGTTATATAAAATTCGATTCTCGTATTATGATGTTTCTTAAATTCATGTGTTTAACCTATTAATATTTTGATGTTAGATCATGGGGTATGTTGATATTTTTATATTGTTGACTGTAAATTGGCATAACATGTGATTATAACCTATTGGACTGATATCAGTGTTCAGATAATAGTGGGTTACTTATGCTTATAATATGTTGTTTTTCTTAGAAATTAAAATTAGATGATTGATTTTGTTAATAGTTACGTCTTTCGTGTTTTAATTTGAAATTGTTATTTGAGTTTTTGATAGTTTTAACTCTTTTATTTTACATAGAATATTGTTATTCATCTGAAAACGTGTTTTTCTTTTTGCTTTTTTGTGGTTTTTATTTCCATTATAAAATGAATAAAATATATAAAGTTACCATTTCATATATCTAGTAAATCAAATTAAAAACCACAGAAAAGCAAAAAGAAAAACACGCTTTCAGATGAATAACAATATTCTATGTAAAAGAAAGAGTTAAAACTATCAAAAACTCAAATAACAATTCCAAATTAAAACACGAAAGACGTACCTATTAACAAAATCAATCATCTAATTTTAATTTCTAAGAAAAATAACATATTATAAGCCTAAGTAACCCACTATTATTTGAACACTGATATCAGTCCAATAGGTTATAATCACATGTTATGCCAATTTACACTCAACAATATAAAAATATCAACATACCCCATGATCTAACATCAAAATATTAATAGGTTGAACACTTGAATTTAAGAAGCATCATAATACGAGAGTCGAATTTTATATAATCGCTTAAACTACATTGTAAAGAAAGATTCAGAGTTACCACTTGTGAAACTTAATTTTCCATAAAAGGAAAAGAGCCACGAACCCGGAATCACGAACAAAAACTCAAACTTCAAATTATTGTCTACCTATTTGCTCTTTTTTTTTTCTAAACTTTCTATTGTATCTATTTTTATTTCATTTTTTTTTAAAACAAAATTTCAACCATCTTGCTTCTTATCCTTTTCCTTGTTATTCTCACTTTTCTTGTTTCTCTCTTCCTCAATTTCCTTTTCTTTTCTGTTTCTTTTTTTTTGTTGCTTGGTCCCCTTATTTTTTTTTAACTTTCGCCTTTTATTATTCCTATCAAATCTATTATCTAAAACTTACAATTATTGTATTCATGCATGCATGCTTATAAATTATCAAACTACTTGATATACATACTCATTATTAGAACTCATATAAGTAATCAACAAACTACTATATAACACACAAAATCAGATAAAACAAACATTATTCATACTTTAATTCACATGAGAATTTATAAAAAAGAAATATTCCAGAGTTGGATAAGAACCTGTATGGAGAAATAATTTGAATATAGAAATAAGAAAGTTGTCACCAGAAAACTCGAACGGAATCTGGACTCAAATCTCCCAACCCAAAGAATTTTCTTTCTAACTTTTCTGTTTCTGGTTTTGCTTCGATCTTCTTCTGTTTCTTTCTATCTTTTTTCCTCTCTGTTTTTTTGTGTTTTATAAGGTATATGGTAGTTCCTGATGATAGAATAATGTGTAGGCAAAGTACGTCTGTTTTGAAGGTGGGGAAGAGTCCTTAAATAGGGGGATTTGGAGGGAGTAGTTAGGGTAGTTTAGGATTCAAATTTTAAAAGATTTTTTTTATTATTCTTTTTAGGATAATGATCTCTTTTTTTTCTTATAATAAATAAATAAATTATATATAAAATAAATAATAATAATAAAAGAATATTAAATAATTAATTTTTATATTTAAGAAAAATATAAATAAAAATATAAATAACGTAAAATAAAATATAATTAAGAGAAAATAAAATCACTAGCTTATTTATAAAATATAAATTAAAAGAAAATATTTTTTGAAAAAATTTCATTTTATTTTAAAAATAAAAATAAAATATCTTAAAATGTAACTTTATTTATTTATTTTCAACTAAAACTTATTAAAAATGAAATAAGAGTTAAAATAATATCGGATCAAATATAAATATTTAATACAAAAAAATATATATATTAAATTTGGGAGGGTCAAAATTACGTGTCTACATTTTACCCCTCTTTGTGTGAAATCTCGAAGTTTTTCATACAAAGAAGTAGACAAAGAGGTGATTTTTGATCCTCCAATTATTCGAAAAGTAAAGATAAAACAAAATAAAATAAAATAAAAGATGTGACCGAGTCCTGGTTTTGGACCGCCTACATATCCCGGGTTATAAGGGAATCAGGTCACTTGTAGTTCAAAGGTAAAAAGTGAGAAAGAGATAAAGGTCGAGTGAGATTTCGTTGAGTTTCCGGTTAATGACTTCTTCTTTTTACATTGAAACAAAAATAGAAAAAGAAGATATAAGTAAAAGATCCTATCTATACAACTTTTTAGAATCTTGACTTGAATAATCTTCACGACTTCTCAAGTGACGAGATAGTCGTTATTTTGAGTCGAGTCTTGAAAAATGTGTTGTTCCTCCATGTTGGCTCTTGGCATTGGAGAGGAACTTAACAATTGACATATTCTTCACACTATCTTCTGCTTTAGACTTGAGAATCTTCACCCTATTCTTCAGGCGGGATCTTGAGCTTGCAACTAATGATGTTCACCCTGTTCTTCAGGCGGGCTTCTGACTTGCTATTTCATTACCCTATTCTTCAGGTGGGCTCCTGTACTTTCTCTTTCTTCACCCTGTTCTTCAGGCGAGCTCCTGGACTTTCTTTTTCTTATTTTCAAATATATTCCTGAACTCAAAATAAAAGGTGAAACAGAAAAATAACATCTAATTCTTCAGGAGGGTCCTGAGAAAAAAGTAAATTCCCATTCTTCAGGAGTGTCCTGTTTATTCTTCAGGAGGTTCCTAAGCATAAAATAAATTCCCATTCTTCAAGAGGGTCCTGTCCCATTCTTCAAGAGGGTCCTAAGCATAAAGTAAATTTCCATTCTTCAGGAGGGTCTTGTCCATAAAATAAATTTCCATTCTTCAGGAGGCTCCTGTCCCATTCTTCAGAAGGGTCCTGAGGATAAAATAAATTCCCATTCTTCAGGAGGGTCCTGTCCCATTCTTCAGGAGGGTCCTAAGCAAAAAGTAAATTCCAGTAAACACGAACAAAATTTTACCCTAGTTTGCACTAGTAAATTTTATGAGTGTCATCATATCAAAAATTTTGAAAAGTGTAGTAAAGAGTATGAATCAAAGCCCTGCTAAAGAAATGTGTTTCATTAGAGTAAAACTGATGACCAAAATTAGGAAGTATGTCTCCTAAGAGTTAAATTGAAGGACTCGACTAGAAGTGCATCTTCTAAGAGTGAATGTTCAAGTTAGGAAGTGTTTCACCTAACAAATGAAAACTGACTTATTCAGACTAGAAAGTGCGTCTCCTAGGGGTTAAATGAAATGACTCGACTAGAAAGTGCGTCTTCTAGGAGTGATGGTTCAAGTTAGGAAGTGTTTCACCTAACAAATGAAAACTAACTTATTCAGACTAGGAAGTGCATCTCCTAAGGGTTGAATGAAATGACTCGACTAGAAAGTGCATCTTCAAGGTTCAAGTTAGGAAGTTCTTCACCTAACAAATAAAAACTGACTTATTCAGAGGAAGTGCGTCTTCTAAGGGTTGAATGAAATGACACAACTAGAAAGTGGGTCTTCTAAGAGTAATGATTCAAGTTAGGAAGTGCTTCACCTAACAAATGAAAACTGACTTATTCATACTAGGAAGTACATCTCCTAAGAGTTGAATGAAATGACTCGACTAGAAAGTTCATCTTCTAGGAGTGATGGTTCAAGTTAGGAAGTGCTTCACCTAACAAATGAAAACTGACTTATTCAGAATAGGAAGTTCGTCTCCTAAGGGTTGAATGAAATGACTAGACTAGAAAGTGCATCTTCTAGGAGTGAAGGTTCAAGTTAGGAAGTGCTTCACCTAACAAATGAAAACTAACTTATTCAGACTAGGAAGTGCGTCTCCTAAGAGTTGAATGGAATGATTCAACTAGAAAGTGTGTCTTTTAGGAGTGATGGTTCAAGTTAGGAAGTACATCACCTAACAAATAAAACTTGAATTATCTATACTAGGAAGTGCGTCTCCTAAGGGTTGAATGAAATGACTCAACTAGAAAATGCGTCTTTTAGGAGTGATGGTTGAAGTTAGGAAGTGCTTCACCTAAAAAATGAAACTTAAATTATCCAGACTAGGAAGTGTGTCTCCTAGGGGTTGAATGAAATGGCTCCACTAGAAAGTGCGTCTTCTAGGAGTGATAGTTCAAGTTAGGAAGTGCATTACCTAACAAATAAAACTTGAATTATCCAAACTAGGAAGTGCGTCTCCCAGGGGTTGAATGAAATGACTCCACTAGAAAGTGCGTCTTCTATGAGTGAATGTTCAAGGTAGGAATTACTTCACCTAACAAATAAAAATTGACTTATCCAGACTAGGAAGTGCATCTCCTAGTGGTTAAATGAAATAACTCAACTAGAAAGTGGATCTTCTAGGAGTGATAGTTCAAGTTAGGAAGTGCATCACCTAACAAATGAAACTTAAATTATCCAGACTAGGAAGTGTGTCTCTTAGGGGTTGAATGAAATGACTCCACTAGAAAGTGCATCTTCTAGGAGTGAATGTTCAAGTTAGGAAGTGCTTCACCTAACAAATAAAAATTGAATTATTCAGACTAGGAAGTGCGTCTCCTAAGGGTTAAATGAAATAACTCAACTAGAAAGTGTGTCTTCTAGGAGTGATGGTTCAAGTTAGAAAGTGCATCACCTAACAAATGAAACTTGAATTATCTAGACTAGGAAGTGCGTCTCCTAGGGGTTAAATGAAATAACTCCACTAGAAAATGCGTCTTCTAGGAGTGATAGTTCAAGTTAGGAAGTGCGTCACCTAACAAATGAAAAATGACTTACCCAAATAAGGAAGTGCGTCTCCTAGGGGTATAGGATGATAAGTTTTCACTATGATTGTGATTACTAAATATGTGTAGAAATATTGTCTTCTGCATTTGCAAAAGTGAGAAATTTCATCTTGTTGATATCTAAACTTTAAAGCATTTGAATTGAGGGAAAATTTCTCTCTATTTCAAACAAAGACCAATTATAATTTAAAAACGTGGTGGTTGATTTGTGGCATCTGGCTATTGAGGTGACCACTCTTGCATTTGTCATACTCAGCTCTATTTCAATCATTGATAAGTATTGTTGACTTGTTGTAGTATTGACCCCAATTTCTGACTACCAAAACCGTTTGACTCAAATCTTATTTCTCTTGCATGATGCCTCTAGGTTTAACTTCAAATATATCCCTTATACTTTCATGAGTCCTAAAACCGTCGGGTGACAAACATTCTTAAATACTTTACTTTATTTTTGAAACATGTCATCTTTTTGTGTTGGCCCTTTGTCTTGCTTTGCACAATTGAAGGAGTTGGTAGCAAGTTTTAAAGTTCTTTTTCACTTGTCTTGACATAAATTTGACTCAAAATACTTGAAAGATAACGATATTGATTTTTTATTTGACGATAGAGACACAAAAAAAATAATAACAAAAAGAAAAGAAAAAGATAATAGATATATTTTTTTTTCAAAAAAATGAAAGAAAGAAAAACTTCTCTGAGTGTGGCAGTTGATTCTAGTGATTATGACATGCATTTTGAATTAAATAACCTGATCTACCCAAACTAATCACTATCAACTTTTGTCCACTCATTGAATTTGAAATGGAGCCATTCTTGAACATGCTCCCTCTAGATTACAATCCTCCTTCGGCTAGTGGCACCTCAATGGATTTTCGCCAAAGAGACTATCTCATTTTCATTTTTTTTCTCAACTCACCGTTGCCTTATGGTGTCCATGAGGATTTTCACCAGTAATACTCTCATTTTCATTCTTTTTTATTTTGAAGGAAAACAATACCCAAAGTATGAAATATCATGCATTCAAACATGTTTCGCCTTGACATTCTCAAAGATTGATCAGAAGGTCTTTCTTTGGTTGTAACTTGGATTTTGTACTGGGTTAGAAAGAAAGGTTGGCATGAGGCTCAAAATTTACACAACTTTGGGTAAAACATTCAACTTTTGGAATCGATTCTTTTAAGAAAATAAACTTTTGCCCCAGTTTTCTTTCATTCTGAGTAATTTGAATTTTCTTTTGGTTGGACCGAACCCCGAAGTAGGGCTGCCTACGTATCTTGTCATAGCAAGAATCAGATCAAACGTAGTTCAGGCATTTTGTTCTTTTTTTTTTAATCGAACTTTGGCTTTCTTGTTTTTCTTTTCTTTGATTCTTGTCTTTTGGGACTTTTTCCAACTTTAATTTTTCTTTTTGACATTTTTTTTTTGACTTCATTTTTCTTGACACTTTTTTTTTTCCAACTTTTTCAAATTCTATTTTGATTCCAAAAGAGGGATACGAAAGAAAATAACACTAAAGCTCAAAAGGGGTAACAAAAGATGACACAACATTTGGGTAGTAGAATGAAATGCCTTCGTCATATCAATCCTTAAAAACACAAGTACATAACATGTAATCTGAGAGTAGAAGATGAAGATCATACGCATCTTTTTCAACATTGATCGTGACTAAGTTCATGCATTTGCGTCACTTCTTTTAAGCTTGTGAAATATGCATAACCACTTATATTGTATTTTTTTCCCCGATGGGTGACTCATGACCTTTTGGAGCTAACTTCCTTTTTCTTTTCCTTATAGTAGATACTATATATCCTCCAATCGACCCCATTCAAAATTCTCAAATTGAATTTTCTAATCGATGATCAAGCTATTTCCTGATTCACAAAGTGATTGCCTCAATACATTCAAGTGAGGTTGTAACTATCTCCCCAAATACCTGAACACTTTATTTATTTTCTTATATATTTTTTTTCTTTCAACTTTATCTTCTTGGTCAAATATTTCAAGATTAGATTGGATTTAAAGATCAGTCTGTGAATTCAACATGCATATCACATCACTAGAATCACCATAGAAAGAGCTCTCTAAAGAAAAGAAAGACAATAAAACAATATATAATAAAAAATAAAATTAAAATTAAAAAGACACACATTTTTTGACAGAAAGATAGAAGGGTTTGAAAAAAAATAATAATAAAATAAGACAAGGTAGATTCCGAACTCTAACCCTAAAATAATTTGGGTAGTAGAAAGAAAACTAAAACATACTACCAAAACTCTTTCCTTATAGGGAGCAGACTGACTTCTAAATTACCGAACTTAATATTTTAGCCATCGATTTGCACGTCGGCCTTAATGGATTCTCCATAATTATTGCTACATCATCTATTTTTTCCTTTGTGGCCCCAACCATTCTGAATTTATCAACATCAAACTCTCTTCAAAGTAAGCCGTCAGCAGTTCCTCTTTTCCCCTACTCCTCTTAATTGATGTCAAAACTTTTTCAAATGACCCAAAGGATCTCCATGCCCTCGTTCCTATCCAACTTTTATGTTTTGGACCTTAGAGGCAGGTGAACATTGGAAAACATGTACAAATCCTTGTAAGAAACACTCTTTTTCTCTTTAAATCTTTGCACATTTTATTCATATTTTGCTCCGAACTTTCACCTTCCTGGCCATTTCTTCTTATTCCTTATTTCTAACAGTCTACACCACCTCATCTCAGACCCTATATTATTGTTCGTGGATCATTTTTCTCTTTTCTTTGAACCTCTATTGCATGGATGAGAAGTCAACTTAGCCACAAACCAACCACCTTAACACTATCTTAATTTTGATAAAAACTAATGTGTCAGAGTTCAATTTTTTTTAAGACCATTGAATCCATGAAGGACTGCATGCGTATCTCATTAAGATGAGAATCAGGTGTGCGTAGTTCTTGAAGCTGGAGAAATGAAGAAACCAATTTTTCTTTTAATTTGAGAAATGAGAAATATTTTTTGTTTTTGAATTCATTAATAATATGATAAAACACATTTTATTTTCGAAAATAAATTAATTTATTTTATATATAGATCAAAAACTCTCTTCTTTATTTGTTTAGAAGGAAATACAATTTTTTTTTCTAAATCACTGAATTCATGAAGGAATGCCTACGTATCTCAGTAAAATGAGAATCAGGTGTGCGTAGTTCTTGAAACATATGTCATAAAAAATTCAGCCTCAAGACCCCTAAAGGTTCAGGGCTGTTAAGATTTATATATATATATATATATATATATATATATATTTGTAAAAACTTAGCCTCATGATCCCTAAAGATTCAGGGTTGTTAAGATTTTTATATTTTTATTTATTTTGTAAAAACTTAGCCTCATGATCCCTAAAGATTCTGGGCTATTGAAATATATATATATATATATATATATATATATATATATATATATATATATATATATATATATATTTGTAAAATCTTAGCCTCATGACCCCTAAAGATTCAGGACTATTAAGATATATATAAAAATTGGACCTGAGAATTAGAAAAATAATTATGAAAGTAATCATATTTTCAAAATATTTCCCAATAAATCTATGAATAAATTTTTCAAAATATAGGGTCGTATCCTGGGAAGGACTTCCTACGTATCCCACTAAAGAGTGAGAATTAGACCCTCGTAGTTCATAAAGACCGTAAAACTATGTTACTAAAATTTTTCCTTTCTTTTAAAAATAAAAATTTCTTTGAAAAATAATTCACTAAATGTGAGGATAATTTAATCTCTTGCATTTTAAAGTTTCCTAAAGCCGGTCAATAAACAAATAGCCTTCCAAACAAATATCAAAGAGCACGTAGGATACACATGTTGGTCTTTATAAAGTAGGTCACCTGTCCTAGACAAACCCGACCCCTGTGCCGAGTCCCGCTAAGTCAAATGCATAAGATGCAAATAAAGCGGCACCTAATAAAGATAACCAGATTCTGAGTTTTCAGTTCTTCTAAGTTTAAGCCTAATAGGGATAGGTGTCTAGACTGGCTTACTCGAGCAGACACTTGAGCCGGGGAGGGACAACTTGGTCGGTAGCAGGGCAACACTGCCTTCATTGCCAATTCGAACCCCGCCTAACATGTGTGACTATAGTCATTCACCAGGTGCCTCGACACTCTGGCTACTCAAAAAGAAAGTAGGATACATACGCTGCATTTCTTCTATCCTATTTCATAGATGCAGAGGAGGTGCGCAGAAGAAGACAATATATAATATAGTTCACTCAATATCAAAGCGGTAAATAAGCGACAAGTAACACATAAGACCAACAAACACAATATCAACAATAATTCAAGCAAGTATAAGTCAATATAAAAAGCTCGAATTCTTATTATTCCCCAGCAGAGTCGCCAGAGATGTCACACCCCTTTTTTGCCCGAAGGTATCGAGGTCGAAGGGTTTTTCCAATTAAAGTGACGATTTTGAATAGGAATTATTTTATTTTACAGAGTCGCCACTTGGAGTTGAGTTTTGGTGTTCCAAGTCACCTTTTTGAATCCCTAGTAAAAAGAAAATAACTTTTTATTATGGTCTGCAAAAATAGATGACCGGGTAAGGAATTCTGTTGACCAAGGAGAAGGTATGAGACACCCCTCGAGTCCCGTGGTTCTAGCACGGTCGCTTTTATTGACTTATCTTGACTAAAACTATTTTGATAATTATGTTTGCAGGACTAGATTCGCTCATTTTAATTATATCAAAAATGTTTGTCTACACCTCTTATATTAAATAAATCGGTGAAAAGTTTATTTTAGAAAAATATTTTTTAAAGTACATTATTATATCCTTTAATTTTAAAATGTCTTGAACAAAAGATGTGTACACCACATTCTTAATTGAGATGAATATTTTTGAATATGCCTAAAACTTGTCTAGGATTTAAGCGTTTATTCATAAAAATCAAAAATTATTTTTATTGATTTTACCTTCTTATTTTTTTATCTCACTTAATTTTTATATTTAATAGAACAATAGAACTACAATAGAAGAATCTTTAAATACATGGCTAAATTATATTATCACCTAAGGTATCGTAAACAAGAAAACAAATAAATACCTTACATTCAATAATTTAAAATTAAATAAAATAGTATATAAATTCACCGGAGATAACAAAAGTTGTATTATCCAAAATTACTCGCCACCTTTTTAACCTTAAGTGAACATTTTATTTTTTAAAATTTAACTTATAAAGACTATAGAAACAATTTAAAACAATGACTAAAATACTCATTTATGATTACACATGATAACATTTTTATTATTATTATTATTATTATTATTTATTTAATACATGTCAATATATATTTTTTAAAAAATTAATTTTGCGGCATTAAAAAAGAATTTTTGTCTGATCTTAAATTAATCCAAATATATCAATTAAAATCAGAAAATAATTTTGAATACAACTTCTTCACAGATCAAAGCCAAAATAGTACTAATAGCACTAGAAAAATCCTAATAATAATAATAATATAATAATAATAATAATAATATAAAAAACGTACATTGTACAATGTATCAAAAAAAAATCAGATAGAGACTGTTTTATTAGATACTGTAAAAAGAGAAAATAAAAAAAATAAGTGAAAAACATCCAGAGAGAAAGAAAAGAAGGGAAAGAAAGAGTTATGATTCAAGTTTCGGAGTTTCAATTCGAAGTTTCCGGTGATACCATTCTGATTCTTGTAGTCAATTAAAATCCAAGGTTTTATTCTACTCCGTATTATTTACTGTATGAACTTTTATAATAAATGAAATCATGTTCTAATCTATATCAATGATACATTATTTAGCATGAATATTTGATTACATGAATCTTTTATCAACACATATTATATTGTTAATTTATAATATGTTTATATATCTGTTCAGTGAATATGTCAGAATTTGAATATTTGTGTTGAAGTACTGTATCCACCATCACAGAACACATGCAGAGAATGCACAATAGTTAGTGAGGAAAATATATCAGTAAAATAATATGAGCACTGTTTTAATTTCACTCACAGATAACATACACAAAATATCATTGACCACTCCGTCGACATCACTAACAAAGGCATATTGAATATATCTGATCGGAATAATATATAAAGCAGCGCAGTACACACATTCACACAAAGACAAGGAGAAACCAGTGAGAGGAGAAAGGTGGGAAAAGAGGAAAAGAAGAGAGACCGAGAAAGAGTAATTGGAAAGAATAGGATTCATAGTTTATAAATTTTCCGGCGAGAAACTCACCGGAAACTAACCAAAAATCCACCCAAGACCAACCGACCCTCCTCACCGGCGAAACAACTCGCCGAAAACCGCCGGAACCACCCCAAAATCAGTTCATTCCGGCGACCCTCTTTGCCAGAAAATGGCCAAAATCCGCAAAATCTCGCTCCACCCACGCTGCCATCCACCATGTGGTGGGTGAACCCACTATCGAACCAGATCCGACCGACAAACCCATTTAAATGCCGCTGTCGTCCACTCTGTCATCACCGCCATTCCCCTCTTCCCTTTCCCGTCGTCGGAAATTCGCTTAAAATCCGGCCATGACCACCGCTGGCAAACTAGTTAAGCTGGCAGCCCTGTTACGCTGCTATTCCGACGGCGTATTTTTTCCGGAAAATGGTGAATCTCCACCGGAGAACACATGCACACGAAGAGGATAATTAAAATGTGTGCATGCATAGAGATTTGTAGCCTTGAAGTTATTTACTCTTATTCATGTTTTTTTTTAATTATTTTTGAAATAATGAAAGTTTTTTTTTATATTATTATTATTATTATTATTATTAGGATTTTTTTAGTGCTATTAGTACTGTTTTGGCTTTGCTCTGTGAAGAAGTTGTATTCAAAATTATTTTCTGTTTTTAATTGATATATTTGGATTAATTTAAGATCAAACAAAAATTCCTTTTTAATGCCGCAAAATTAATTTTTTTAAAAATATATATTGACATGTATTAATTAAATAATAATAATAATAATAAAAATAAAAATGTTATCATGTGTAATCATAAATGAGTATTTTAGTCATTGTTTTAAATTTTTTCTATAGTTTTTATAAGTTAAATTTTCAAATAATAATAATAATAAAAAATGTTCACTTAAGATTAAAAAGGTGGCGAGTAATTTTGGATAATACAACTTTTGATTTCTACGGTGAATTTATATACTGTTTTATTTAATTTTAAATTATTGAATGTAAGGTATTTATTTGTTTTCTTGTTTACGATACCTTAGGTGATAATATAATTTAGCCATGTATTTAAAGATTCTTCTATTGTAGTTCTATTGTGCTATTAAATATAAAAATTAAGTGAGATAAAAAAATAAGAAGATAAAATAAATAAAAATAATTTTTGATTTTTATGAATAAACGCTTAAATCCTAGACAAGTTTTAGGCATATTCAAAAATATTCATCTCAATTAAGAATGTGGTGTACACATATTTTTTTAAGATATTTTAAAATTAAAGGATATAATAATGTACTTTGACAAATATTTTTCTAAAATAAACTTTTCACCGATTTATTTAATATAAGAGGTGTAGACAAACATTTTCGATATAATTAAAATGAGCGAATCTAGGCCTACAAACATAATTATCAAAATAGTTTTAGTCAAGATAAGTCAATAAAAGAGACCATGCTAGAACCACGGGATTCGAGGGGTGCCTCACACCTTCCCCTAGGTCAACAAAATTCCTTACCCGGTCTTTTGTTTTCTCAGACCATAATAAGGAGTCATTTCCTTTTGACTAGGGATTCAAAAAGGTGACTTGGAACACCAAAACTCAATTCCAAGTGGCGACTCTGTAAAATAAAGTAATCCCTATTCAAAATCGTCACTTTAATTGAAAAAACCCTCCGACCTCGATCCCTTCGGGCGAAAAAGGGGTGTGATAACATCATACGACTCGTGGCAATGAGTCGTATCCTAAATAGTGAATTGGACACCTATTCACTGTCCACCTTACAACTCCATGATCCCACATATAACCTGACTATACGACTCGTATGGTCTAGTCGTATCCAATACAGAACCCAATGGGATTAGAAACTAGACAATATACGACTCAACCCTACCACTCATAATGTAATCTTAAAGCTCGTACTGATCTTCTTGTACTCCGAGCAGAACTTAGCCAATTCCACACTGGTTTGGTTATGACTTGGGTCCCTAGACCCGTAACCACACCATACAACTCGTATGAGGAGTCTTCAATAGGGTAGTGAGCTCAAGGCTCAAGAAATTTTCAAGGACCAAAATTCGGGGCGTTTCAGTCTCCCCCCTTTAGGATCATTTGTCCTTGAATAATGGGACAAGGCATAGACTAGCACGATTTAACCCTAAATATCTCTACTCTTACCTTTAATACAAAAACCGAAAAACCAAGGAATTTACAATCTTCCTTTAACAAAGACAGAAAATAAGGATGTTAAGAACAACACATACCTCAAGTACGATTTTCCGAAATGGGGGATATGAATGGATACTTGGACTTCATGTCCTCTTCAACTTCCCAAGTAGCTTCGTTGAACTTTTGGTTCCAGCATAGAACCTTTACCAATGCCACGTCTTTTGTTTGCAACTGACGAATTTGTAGATCTAAGATCCTCACCGAGACCTCCTCATAGAACCAAAAATCTATAATACCAGTGTTCTCCAAGGGAACAACCAATGACGAATCAACCACACATTTTCGCAACATAGACACATGGATTACTGGATGAATGGAACTCATTCTAGAGGGCAAGTTCAAGTCAAATGCAACATTACCAACCCTTCTCAAAATTATGTACGGGCCAATATATCAGGGATTGAGTTTCCCTTTTTCCCCAAACCGCATTACTCCCTTTATGGGAGACACCTTCACGAACACCCAATCTCCAACCTTAAATTCCAAGTCCCTTCACCTTATGTCTGCATAGGACTTTTGGTGACTTTGGGCTATATTAAGACATTCCTAGATGACCTTCACCTTTTCCATAGCTTGATGAACCAAATTCAGGCCAAACATCTCTGTCTTCCTAACCTCGAACCACCTAATAAGAGATCTACACCTTCTACCATACAATGCCTCAAATGGACCCATACCAATGCTAGAACGGTAACTATTATTATAGGCAAATTCAATGATAGGAAATTGGTCGAACCAACTACCACCAAAGTCAATTATACAAGCTCACAACATATCTTCCAAAGTCTGAATGGTTCTTTTCGCTTGCCCATCCACCTGTGGGTGAAAGGCGATGCTAAGGTCACTGTAGTCCCCAAACTACGCTAAAAAGAGCGACACAAGTACAATGAGAACTAAGTACCATGATCTAAAATAATTGAGACAGGCAAACCATGTAACTTTACGACCTCATGAAGGAACAAATTAGCATAGTCTTCGACAAAATAATAGTCCTTACTGGAAAGAAGTAAGCAAGCTTAGTCATCTTATCCAAGATGACCGAAATGGAGTCACACTGATTCTGTAACACCAAAATATCGGTAACGAAATCCATATTAATTATCTCTCATTTCAACACCGGTAGGTCAATATCTTGGATAAGCTCACCGAGCCTCATGTGCTCCACTTTCACTTGTTGACACACCATACACTTAGCCATAAAGTTGGCTATATCTACTTCATATTATTCCACTAATATATCTCCTTAAGGTTATGATACATCGTGGTTGAATCGGGATAAACCATATACCATAATTCATAGGCCTTGACTAAGATTCTGCCTCAAAACCTACCAATATCGGTAATACACAACCTCCCTTGGTACCTCAAGATACCATCACTACCAATCTTAAAGGCCATCACCTTCTGCTTATTAACATCATCCTTGATCTTCATCAAGAGAGGGTTTAATACCTATTTCTCCCATATTTAAGAACCAAGAGATGCTTGTGCCACCTATTGCACAAACACACCACCATCCTCAGAGTCTAAGAGATGAACTCCAGAGTTAACCAAACGGTGAATATCCTTTACCAATTCCCACTTATCTTTATCCACATGCAATAAACTACTTATTTACAACCTTCTAAGACCATCAACAACCACGTTAGCTTTACCTGGATGGTAGTGAAGGCTTATGTCATAATTCTTGAGTAACTCAACCCACTTCCTTTGCCTGAGATTAAGTTTTTTCTGGGGGAACACGTACTGCAGGCTCTTATGATAAGAGAATATGTCAACATAGACTCCATATAGATAGAGACACCAGATTTTCAATGTGAACACCACGGCTAACAACTCCAAGTCATGAGTCAGATAGTTTTTCTCATGAACCTTTAACTGTGTAGAGGCATAAGCAACCACCTTGCTATGCTGCATTAGTACACAACCAAGTCCCACTTGGGACGCATCACAATAGACAACAATACCTTCGGTGCCTGTAGGAAAAGTTAAGACTAGAGATGAAGTTAACTTATCTTTCAACTTCTCAAAGCTACCATTGCAAGCATCAGACCACAAAAACTTCACCTTCTGCTGAGTTAACTTGGTCAATGGAGCAGCAATATAAGAAAATCTTTCTATGAACCTCCTATAATAACCGGCTAATCCTAAGAAGTTTTGAATATTGTTGGAGTTGTGGGTCTAGGCCACTTCTTAATCACCTCAACCTTTTGAGGATCTACCATGAGCCCCTCACTAGATACAACATGACCCAGATAAGTCATAACGTTCAACCAAAACTCATATTTAGAGAACTTATCATACAACTGCTGATCTTTCAAGGTCTGCAATACAAGGCGGGGGTGATTGGCATGATCCTCCTTACTCTTAGACTACACTAAGATGTAATCAATAAAGAAAATTTTGAACGAATCTAGAAATTGATGAAAGACCTTATTTATTAGGTCAATGAATGTCGCAGGGGCATTAGTCAAGCCAAACAACATCACCAAGAAATCAAAATTCCTATATCAGGTTTGAAAGATGTCTTAGGGATATCCACCTCCCTAATCTTTAACTGATGATATCTAGACCAAAGATCAATCTTAGAGAAGAATTTGGCACCTTAAAGCTGATAAAAAGGATGATCAATTCTTGAAAGAGGGTACTTATTCTTTACTATCACCTTATTCAATTGTCGATAGTCAATACACATAAAAAGGGAACCATTCTTCTTACGTATGAAAAAGACTTGCGTACCCCATAAACACATATTAGGACTGATGAAACCTTTTTTCTAAGAGATCCTTTAACTACTCCTTGAGTTCCTTCAACTCAACCGGAGCCATTCTATACAGGGGAATAGAGATAGGATGAGTGTCTAGAACTAGGTCAATACCAAAATCAATCTCCCTATCGGGAGGGACACCAAGAAGATCATTAGGGAAGACTCCAGGAAACTCATTTACCACTGGGACAAAATGTAAAGAAGGGCCCTTTGAGTAAAAGTCCTTAACCCAGACCCAATGATAGAGACAACACTTGGAAAATAATTTTCGGGATCTAAGATTTGATATAAACCTCCTCTTAGGCACTAGGGAACTTACCTCCCTATCAATAATTTTCTTATTAAGGAATTTAAACATGACCTTACGGGTTTGAAAATCAAAAGAAGCATAACATGAGTGCAACTAATCCATCCCAAATATGACATCGAAATCAACCATGTCTAATTCAAACAGATCCATTGAAGTCTCCTGACCATCCCCAGGTACCACACAACCCCTATAAATCTTTCTAGATATTATTGAGTCACCCACAGAGGTACAAACAAAAAAAGGTTCCTAAATATACTCGATATTAAAACCAAAATTCATAGCCATAAATGGGGTCATATAAGAGAGAGAGGACCTTAGATTAAGTAAATAGTACATATCACAGAAAAAGAGTTTCAACATACCAGTAACAACATCCTGAGGTACCTCGAAATCCTGACCAGTGTGAGAGCATAAAGACGTTTTCGATCGTGCCAAAGCTAAAAGTGGCACCCTTTGGTGTAGGAACTGATTAAGAGGCAAAAGAAACCTTGTTTGGCCCAGAAGAAACTTTAGAGGGATAATCTCGCTGCATATGTCCGATCTAACCACACATAAAACATCAGTTCCTCCCCTTCTTGAATTGATCATGGTGGTGTTAATAATAAAATCTACAGGAAGGGTAGGATGATGCTTATTGGGCCCCACTGGCATGAGATTAGGAACCCTTTGCCCTAGAAGCATCTCCACCCTGAAAACGTCTGTCACTAGACAACTTTGGGTAAGGAGAACTAGCCATCAAATAGAAGTTAGGACTCCTCCAGCTCTTCTTCTTAGATCACTTTCCACTTTGCTGCTGGCCTCCACCCTGTCTTGACTACCAAAATTTCATACTCTGCCTTTACCCTATATCCGCCTACATTTACTTTTCTTCCTTAACCTATTGCGTATACACAACCAATCTGGAGATATCATGTCCTTGTTTAACAAGGCAACCTTACTTTTAAGAATCAACTCACGGGACAATCCAAAAGCAAACTTACACATTCTAGCCTTCATGCTAGACACCAACTTAGGAGCATACCTAGAAAACTGATAAAATTTCAAGGAATACTCCTTGACTTTCATTCTCCCTTATTTCAAGTTAAAGAATTCTTTTTCCTTTTCCTTCCTCAACTCCTGAGGAAAAAAAATCAAAAATGCACTAGAGAAATCATCCTACAAGGAAGAACCAACATCTTCGTCTCTCAATTGTTCCCACTCTTTGTACCACTAGTATGCCACATCCTTTAAATGATAGGCAGCAAACTCTACACTTTCAATCTCTGAAGCATGCATAACTCGGATGATCTTCTCCATCTCGTCAATGAATCCTTGAGGATCCTCCTCAACCTTAGTACTAGTAAACATTGGAAGATGTAACCTCATTAATTGGACAACTCTAGTGGCCTCAGATGAACCCATAGTAGTACCAATAAAACTAGACGGTTGTGACTGAGATACTACCAACTGGGTCAATAGGTTAATAGAGCGACGAAACTCAATATTAGTAACCTCCTCTTGAGGCGACTGAGTATGTGTGTTGCCCTTAGAAGTAAGATCATAGGGGATAGGTGGGACTCTATGAGGATAATCAGATACAACGACCTTTGACAGGGTCTAGATCCTAGAAGTTGGAAGAGCTTCGTCCATATTTCCCTCAGACAGGGCCGAAGAAGTTCCATGGATATCAAATCTTATTGTAGGTATGATCTAAATGATGAACAAATGAATATCTGTGGGATCTAAGACTATAGGCTCTACAACTCAAAATTAAGACAACAAGATAGGGGAACATTCCTAATATCTCATAGCCTCTCCCTTATAAGAGTGGCGTGCTACACACCCATACAAAAAACTCTACTATATACAATTTTATGGACATCCAATCAACCATGAACCTGGATCTGATACAACTTTTGTCATGACACAAACCAGGGACCGGAGATCACCCCCTTCACCTAATAAAACCAACACAACATCCTTATATGTCAGATGAATTCCAAATATATAACATAAAATAAAAACTAATAACTATTCATTAAGTGTCCATACCATCCATAATAATAGAACAACCATACACCACAAAAATAATCAACCAAACTACCCAAGTCCACAGTAATCTAACAATGCCTCTACAAACTAAAGGATAATAAAATGTCGAGACTTGCCCTCAACAATAGCCGAAACCAATATCTAAAAAATAGTTAAAACATAAAAAGAAACCACAATATGAACTAGGGTCTTTCGAAGGATGAAAGCTCACTACTTTAATTTGACTCACTAGTTGGTCTCGAATCCAAATCACTGAGCAGAAAATGTGGAAGTATAATGAGTTGCTGCATTATATGGGGAAAAACATCTGAGGATGGTTATTGGTTAGAGCACTAATATGTAACTCAGGAATAGAGGAACAAAATAATGCCATGATAATAGTTCAAAACCAATATGGAATTCAGTGCATAATATCATATGAAGTACATTTGCATATATAATACCATATGCTTGGGTAGGGAGTAAGTCTTAGCATGAACTTTGAACATGTTAACCTAGGTTATGTAGCATAACTTCCATACAAAAAAGCACCCATGGGCTATATGGGCCCAACTATCCCTAGCTGGAAGGGCCCTAATACGTGTAGCCACACGAACTAGAGAATATCCATATTTGTATATGCCTTTATGGAGGACTCAATCCTCTCAACATAATCAAGGTGACTTAGGCCCAGTGTATAAAATATGGGGGACTCGAACCTCTCATTCATATATTTAATATGGGGACTTGAACCTCCGGGTCATTTAGACACCCGCACCGACTGGCGTGGTTTCTAGTGTTAGTCCTTTGGGACCTCCACTTTCATGGCCCAGCAACACATCCTACTCTTAAGCTCAATTTAAACCATTTGACATTCATCAACATTTATTAACCTATTATATATAGGCACCCCATTGGTAGCGTCATACCAACCCTACTTGCAAGCGTACATTAGGACATAACATCAATTTCATCATTTGGGACTCAAACCCATTGTCCAACCATGGACATCAAGTTTATTTAACATTTTGGACTTGAACCCATTTAGCTAATCAAACTTTTAAGATTTCAATTCAATTTAATTTATGGCTACTAATGCCACTACAAAGTCCTTCACCAATTGTTATCATGATTATACCTAAGCCTTAGTTCAAAAACACAATTCAACTTGTGATAATATCATTTTGATTAATAACTTCACAAACAGGTTAAGGGCATGCCATTATCAAAGAAAAAATCATCAAATTTTGGGTTCAACCATGACCCCTCAATTAAATCACCATTCTCATGCACCCATAGGTGCAAAACCATAATTAAAAAATGCATAATCATAATTTAAACCATAGAAAATAATATTTAATGATATTCAATGGTATATTATAGCTACCATTAATGGTTCATGAACAATGCTTTAAATATATGCTTTTAGTAAACTAACTATGAGGGAAGAGTCACATGCATGAATTATAAGGATTCATGAAAAGAAATTGACTCTTAAACCCTTAGATGGCCACTTTGGAGAAACCCTAGCCAATTTTGCTTGAGAGGATTTAAGAGAGTAAAGAGAATGTTTTGATATTGTAAAGTACAGAATGAATACCCCAAAGTGTTTTAGGGACGTGGGGACTTAAGGGTTTTAAGTGAGAAATGTCCAATTTACCCTCAACTAAAATTGTAAAAAGGCCATCCTTGGTTACAAGTCGACCCATCAACTCACCACCATATCATACAAATAGTATCCATGATTCGTATCGTAAATAGTAAGTTGGACGCCCATTCACTGTCTACTTATGACTCCACCCAATCACTCTCCACTTTAAGAATCTATAATCCAACACATAACCTAAGCATATGAATCATATAGTATAGTCTTATACAAGATAGAGACCAAAGGTATTAGACACTAGACAACATACAACTCAATCTAACTACTCATAAAGTGATCTTATCACTCGTAGTGAGCCACTCATACTCTGAGCATAACTTAGCTAATTCCATACTGGTTTGGTTATTAATTGGGTCCTTAGACCTGTAACCATACCATACGACTCATATGATAAGTCGTCAATAGGGCAATGATCTCAAGGCTCTTGAAATTTTCAAGGATCAAAATCCAGGGCATTTCAGGAATGAAGAAGGATATTGCTAAATTTGTGGCTAAGTGTACGAATTATCAGTGGGTTAAGGTTGAATATCAGAGACCTAGTGGTATGCTTTAGGAGTTCAACATCCCCACTTAGAAGTGGGAAATGGTGCATAAGGATTTTGTCACAGGGTTACCACATACACAACGTTAGTATGATTCAATTTGGGTCATTATGGATAGTTAGACTAAGTCAACCCATTTCTTGCCAGTCTATACTTCCTATTCAGATAAGGACTATGTCAGGCTACATCTTAGGGAGTTGGTAAAATTACATGGGGTTTCTTTGACCATTATTTCAAATATAGGTACCTAGTTTACCTCTTCTTTGAAAGGATTTTCAGAAGGGTCTTGGTACTCAAGTTTATCTAATACGACTTTTCACACACAGATACATAGTCAGGTAAAAAGGACCATTCAAACCTCATAGGACATGTTGAGGGATTGTGTTATCAATTTAAAAGGTAGTTGGAATGATCACTTACCCTTGATTGAGTTTGCCTACAATAACAACTATCACTCTAGTTTCTAAATGGCTTAATTTAAAGCTCTCTATAGTAGGAGATGTAGATATCCTATTAGGTGGTTTGACATTGGTGAAGCTGCTTTGAATGGGAAAAACTCAGTATATGATAAAATGGAGAAAGTTCAATTGATTTGTGGAAGTCAAAAAATAGCCCAGAGCTGTCAGAAGTCCTATGTAGATATGAAGAGAAAAGAGATTGAATTTTATGTTGGTGACTTTGTGTATTTAAAATTTTACCCATGAAAGGGGTGAAGAGGTTTGGTAATAATGGGAATCTCATCCCCTACTAGATTGGCCCATATAATATTTTGAGCCATTTTAGAAAGGTAGTCTATGAGTTAGAGCTACCTGCAGAGTTGGCATCAGTGCACCTGGTGTTTCATGTTTCTATGCTAAGGAAATATAATGGTGATCCAGCTTCAGTCATTCCTTTAGAGATGTGGTTATGAAAGATAACATATCCTATGAAGAAATCCAGTTGAGATGCTTGACCGTTAGATTCATAGGTTAAGGAATAAAGAAGTCACCTTAGTTAAGGTTCTATAAAAAAATCAGTCCGTTGAGTGAGCTACTTAGGAAGTGGAAGCTAATATGCAAACCAAGTATCCCTTTCTCTTCTCTACGAATACAGATCCATCTTCAGGTAATTGTTCTTTAGATAAATTATTTATCTTCTATCACATCTATTTAAACGTTCTCATGTCATATAATGCATTCACAAATTTAGTTTAGTCCATGTATCATATTTTAGATTTTAGATATTTAGTCATGATTCAGCTTTTGAATGTTTTGTGCATGATCTTAGCTTTCTTAGTGTCCCAGCTTATTTAGTTTCATTCGAGGATGAATGATCCTAATGGTGAGACATTGTAATGCCCCAAATTTTTCAAGCTCTAAACCTCTTAAATATAGGAATCGAAGTTAGCTTTCCAATGCTTTAAGTCTCGCCTTAATCCGATGTCATGGCAAAGAGTTGTGGTAAGTTTCCCCTGAGGACCTGATACACTGTTATGACTGTGACTCAGGAAATGATTCATAACCATTCATGATGAGTCATCATGAGTGAGTCATAGTCACAATAGTATATAAATAAGAGTCCCTTCCAGTGGTTACGAATCTAGCACACAACTCGTAGTCAGCCCTTACGAGTTGTTGTATGGATCTGTAGCCTGAGTAGTAAAAGATACAAGAATCAAGCATTAGACTTCTACTTCACCCAATGAGTCATAGTCAGTCCTAAGAAGTTGTTAGGTAAAAAGTAGTAGTCATAACAGAAAGTATCCAGATTCCCACAATCCCAGGTTACGACTCAGACCACGACTTGTAACCAGTAGTAACGAGTTGTGAGGTGAGTCTTAATTATTGGGAACATGTTTTTACCACGTTTAATAGGGATTTTTATGTATTTTCACACTTATTTAAAAGACAAACCCACATTGTTTTGGATTCACAAGGGATGCTATAAAAGACCCCATAGCCTCAAATTATAGTTATTAATTTCACCAAGAGGAACCAAAGAGGAAATTTCGTTCTCTCTTAAGAGCAAACTAGGGTTCTTTAAGCATATCCAATTCTGAAGAAAGTTTCTTCAAGTCTTGCACTTCAAGTATGTGGGATATTCATTTATGGGATCCTTTCACCCATTGAGTCCCAAAGCTCTCCAAATTTTATTATTTTAATTCTCTTTTTGTTTAGGGTTCCATGCGAAGTATGAATTTCATGATTTATTCAGTTAAACTCTCATGATTTAGTTAGTTAAACTCTTAAGTTCCTTTATGAAAGTACATTCCCTCATGATAATTGTGTTTCCTTATGTTTGATAATGCATGTCTGCATCATTATTAGTTATTAAATTCTTGGGTGTTATTCATGAATTTTTTCATACCATGGATTGTTCAATATTTATCAAGATCAGTCTGCATTAGATAGTGCTGGTGGGTTATGAACCCCCGATACTGGATATTCATATACGCCATAGATGTCAAGTTTAAAGTCATTTAGAGAATACATGTATCATTAAATTCAGAATACTATCATGTTGAGCATATGTCAATATCATTCATGTTAAGACTTTCATCAGTATTAGTTATGATGTTGAACATATGTCAATATCAGTCATGTTAAGCCTTTCATTAGCATTAGTGTCAGTTCAGTTGGGAGTACGACTTAGCACCAAGCAAACCTAGGTATGAAGGGTCACCCGCCAGTAAAGGAATGAGACTTTTAGTAGAAGTCCATAATTTCAAGAATTACATAGCCAATGTAAGTTATAAAAGTTCACCTGCCAGTTGAAGATTGAAAAACTCTTAGGGGTCACCATCCAGTAGAGGACTAAAACCATAGCCCTTTAAGACATCATGTTAGTGGATCTACATAGCCAGTATTGGTACCCATGGCAAGGTACTGACACCCTCCCAACTAGGGTCAAAGGTTGGACCCTGATTAGGTTAGATTGGGGCATGTCGGCTATATGATAGCTCCCATAGTTTCTATTTCAGTATTTAACTTATATCAGTTCAGGTTTGCAAGACCAAGTATCTATATATAAGATATTCAATTATGCAGATAATTTTTAGACCTTGGAAATTTCCTGCATTTAGGACTCACTGTCTTTGTAATGACTCATAATATAAGTTATAAGGTGAGTGTACAGGTCAAAGGACCCTAGCCATTAGGAGATCAGTGAGGGGTGGTTGGGTTTCTATTATGGTTACAATTTAGTGGGTATGAGTCATCAGGGGTGGTGACAGTTCATTTGGTTGACCCCTTATTCAAATTAGTAACTTAGTAAATTAACTTAGCTCTGAGTATGAGTGGCTCACTAAGAGACTTGAGTATAGGGTACGAGTGGTAAGCTTGAATCGCACGTTGTGAAGTGTCCAATCTCTTTGGTTTTCTGACTTGGGTACGACTGGATCATACCAGTCGTATAGTTTAGTGATGAGCTGGAGAAGGGGTGTCCTATGTTGGATAGAATATGGTGTCTAACTTTTTATTCTAGTGACGACTTGATAGTACTAGTCGTATGATTTGGTGATGATTTAGAGGGTTAACTAATACCCACATGCTAGTTTTCCATAATTTTAACTTAGGGGTATTCTGGATATTTCCCCACTTAACTCCTTTTGACCCCACAACATAAAACACCTTTTGGGACCTCATTGACCTATTGTTCTAAATCAAACACTCTGAAAATCTTTTAAAATCTCTCTCAAGTTTATGGTTCAAGTAAAGGCTAGGGTTTCTACAAGACAGTCAATTAAGGGCTCTTAAGAGTGAATCTCTACATATTTCTTGGTGTCTAAGGCATGTTACTCCTCCCTCATTATTAGTTTAATTAAAAATATGTTTTAATGTATGGATTTCATAGTATTAATGTTAATTTATTTTGTTTTAGAAATAGATGTTAGGGTTCTTTTGCTATTCATGGCTGAATAATGTTCTCCTATACTTTAATTATGATTTGAACATGTGGTTGCATGGGAATGGTCAATTGATACTTTCTTTTTCTTTTGGATATTATATTTCCTCAATATGTTTATTAAAATGCCAATAAGAATGATTTTGTCACATAGTTTGACTAATTTGGACACCTTTTCATTTCATAAATGGTAAGGGAATATAAATTTGTATGGTTGACTTTAAATGTATTGGAAATTCCTTGATGGCCATGGTTTTCGTTTAATTGGAAATCTTCTGGGGTACATGAGAATTCCCTAAGTGTTGGCTAGTGACATTGCTTGCAAGATATAGTCGGTATGACAATACCCCTTCATAATGCCTTGATAATGGACTCCTTGAATTGTTGGTTTGGTTATGTGCTAATTATTTTAATTGGGAAATAATGGTGGGTTGTGATAGCTAATTATGAAGGTGTGAGTCCAATGGACGAACACTAAGAACTCATGTTTGCAGACACGAGGGTTGGTCTTGGTGACTATATGCTTGTGAGGTACACCAAAATCCCCTAAGTTTATACATGCATATATATATATATATATCATGGAGGGCGAAGGGTACATGAGAATTCTCGGCCCCTATGATATCTATTGTTCATGCGGCTACATGAACTGGGGCCCTTTCAGGGGGTAACACTGGACCCAGATAGCCCGAGTGTGGATTATGATGACAAAGCTACAAAACCTAGGTAAATATTTTAAATGCATGCTAAACTCGGTTCCCTTTCCCAACATGATATATACATATGTATGTGATTGCGTATGGTTATTTATCTTGGTCTTGAATTACTAACATTATTTTATCTTATCCCTTAGTACATGCTAGCATTCACTCTTCCAACTATTTTTTGCCGCTGTATCCCCACGCGATGCTGGAATTGACTATACTACCATTTCTCCTACTCAGTGACTTGGATTCGAGGAAAACTTGAGTTAGACTGAAGAGGTGAGCTTTCATACTCTGGAAGGATCCATTTCATGCTATGGACTTCTTCTATTTTTGTTATATATTTGGTTTAGTTTTGGCTATGGTTGGCTACATGTATCGACCAGATGTTATTGATCCTAGATAGAGGTTTTGATAGACAACTATGGGCATGGGCGGTGTCGGTATTGGTGTCAGCCTTAGTTTTGGTACTAGCATTGGGGTTGACACTGGTTTGATATTTGGTTGGTTATGGTTATGAACTTTATTGAATGTCTTTCAATTACTATTGTTTTTCTTATTATATGTTCGAAATTCATCCGACAGAGGGTGCAGGGCTATTACATTTGGGGGGCGGTCTCTAGTCCTTGTCGCTCTTGAGATTCCCAATATGACTAGGCCCTGGTTTGAATCATGTTAGATTGGTATCAGAACACTAGGTTCATAGTCAATTGGGTGTATGATAATGCCGTGTCGAGAGTCTCTTGTAAGAGTGTGTAGCGCACCACACTCATAAGGGAGAGGCTACAAGGTATTTGGGAATGTTTCTCTTTCTTGTGTTTTGTTTTCAAGCTGTAGAGTTTAAGGTCCTGAAATCTTCTCTAATTCCTATTTGTAAGCTTTTCAGATCATGCCTCCTTGGCGATCTAAAGCTTACGGAAACTCCTCTGTCCTACTTGACGATAATGTTGATGGGACCCATCCTACTTATGGGGTCCAGACCCGATCTAAAAGTCCAATTCCTAATTGTCCTCCTGGAGTTCCATCAGTTTCTTCTAGCCCTTCTCGATCTCATCAGGTTGATGTGATGAATGTTGAGTTTTGTTAGTTTATCCATATGTTTGCACAATTGGTAGCTTCTCATGCCGAGCACGGTGCTTCTGTTACTCCATCATCTGAGGGCATAAGGGTTGGCCAGTTTATGAGGTTGAACCCTTCTGTGTTCACTTGTGTTAAGGTTGAGGAAGATCCTCAAGCTTTTGAGGATGAGATGGAAAATATCTTCCGTGTTATGCATGCTACCAATGTCGAGGGTGTGGAATTTCTACCTATCAATTGAAAGATGATCTTACCAATGGTATGAGGAATATGAGCAAACTAGGGGTGATGATGCTGAGTCAGCCTGATGGCATGATTTTTCTTGTGCTTTTCTAAACTGCTTCTTTATTTAGGAGTTGAGGGAAGCAAAGGCGGAAGAGTTTGTTAACTTAAAGTAAGGAAATATGTCAATTAGGGAGTACGCCTTGAAGTTTCACTAGTTATCTCGGTATGCTACAAAGTTGGTTTCTAGCATGAGGGCTAGAATGAGAAAGTTTGCTTTCGGGTTATTGCAAAACTTGATATTAAAAAGTAAAGCTGCCTTTTTAAACAAGGACATAGATATTTCCAGGTTAGTTATGTACACGCAGTAAGTTGAAAAAGTGAAGAAGAAGCAGGTAGAGATTAGAGAGAGGTAGAGCAAGAAGTTCATATTCTCTAAGCATAGTAGTGGCCAATAACAGAGTGGCAGGGATGGTGGAAAGAAGCCCAAGATGAAGTAGGAAAATTTGGGTCCTACCCCCTCCCTATCTAAAGACATGGGGTGACTAGCATTTTTAAAGTGGCGACAATAGGGTATAGGGTGCCCAATCTCAGGCTAGTGGGGCCCAGTTAACTCCATCATACCTTTCCTATAGATTTTATGGTTATTTGTATTAGGGTTTCTTTGATGAGGAAAGGGACAGGTTCTTTAACTGTGGTCAGGTGGGGCATATGCTTATAAACTGTCCTATTAGTAAGGTTGCTTCTGGGGAAAACAAGGTTCCTGTTGTCTCTTCCTCAGCTCTGACACGAAAGAGTACACCATCTAGTTCTGACACTATTCAAAATTGACTCTATGCTCTCACTACCTATCAGGAGTCTGGGGCATCACCTGATGTCATTACGGGCATGCTGAAACTCTTTTCCCATGATGTGGATTGTTTACTTGATCCGAGGTCTACTCTTTTTTATGTGACCCTATTCATGGTTGTGCATTTTCAGTTTGATCCTAAATTTATTTCAGGTCCTTTTTCTATTTTTACCCCGACGGGTGACTCTATAGTGGCTAAAAGAGCCTACAGGGTTGTGTGGTATTTGTGGGTGGTCGGGAGACTCTGGTAGATCTGTTTTAATTAGATATGGTTGATTTTGATGTCATATTAGGGATTAATTAGTTACACTTATGCTAGGTTTATTTAGACTGTCAAACCCATAAGGATGTCTTTAAATATCCTAATAAGCCAGTTATTTAATGCGAGGGTGGTTCCCTAACTTCTAAGGGGATGTTCATATAACATCTTAGAGCTCAAAGATTAATCTCCAAGGGGTCTATCATCCGGTCTGTGTTAAAGATTCTTACTTAGAGGGTCCTTTTTTGCTTTTCATTCTGGTGGTGAATGAATTTCTTGAGGTCTTCCTTGATGACCTTCCTAGTGTCCCTCCTGATAGGGAGATTGAGTTTGGGATTGATCTGGTTCCAGACACTCATCCAATTTCTATTCCCCCATATAGAATGTTTCCAGCTTAGTTTAAAAAGCTTAAGGAGTAATTAAATAATCTTTTAGACAAGGGTTTTATTCATCTTAATGTGTCTCCGTGGGGTGCCCCAATTTTATTTGTGCATAAGAGGGATGGTTCCTTTCGAATATGTATTGACTACCGACAATTGAATAAGGTAACTGTAAAGAATAAGTACCCTCTTTCGAGGATAGATGATTTTCTTGATCAGTTGTAGGGTGCTAAGTTTTTCTACAAGATTGATCTTTGGTCAGGGTATCATCAGTTAAATATTAGGAGGTGTATATCCCAAAGACTACCTTTCATACCCGGGATTAGCATTTTGAGTTTCTGGTTATGTCTTTAGGGTTAACTAATGCCCCAATGGCATTCATGGATTTGATGAAAGTAGTTTCTGGATAAGTTCGTCATTGTGTTCATAGACGATATCCTGGTATATTTAAAGAATGAGGTGGATCATGCTAACCACCTCCGCATAGTGTTGCATACTTTGAAAGAGCAACAGTTGTATGCCAAATTTTTGTAATGTGAGTTTTGGTTGAACTTTGTTACTTTTCTAGGTTATGTTATTTCTAGTGAATGGATTAGGGTGGATCCACAAAAAGTGGAAGTGGTTAAGAGTTAGCCTAGAGCTTCTTGGGTTTAGCTTGTTACTACAAAAGGTTTGCGGAGAGTTTTTCATCTATAGCTGCCCTATTGACTAAGTTAACTCAGAAGCAGGTAAAGTTCTGGTGGTCAGATACTTGTGCGGGTAGTCTTGAGAAGCTGAAGGATAAGCTAACTTTGGCTCCAGTCTTGACCATGACTGAAGGCACTAACGATTTTGATAGTTTTTTGTGATGCATCCCATGTTGGACTTGGTTACTTTTGCTGTAACATGGCAAGGTGCTATCTTATGCCTCTATATAGTTGAAGGTGCATGAGAAGAATTATCCGACCCATGACTTGGAATTGTTGGCTGTGGTATTCATGTTGAGGATCTTGTATCACTATCTATATGGTATGCGTGTGGATATATTTTTCAATCATAAGAGCCTGCAATGTGTGTTTACTCATAAAGAGCTTAACCTTAGGCAAAAGAGATGGCTTGAGCTGCTCACGAATTATGACATGAGTCTTCACTACCAACCAAGTAAAGCTAATGTGGTTGCTGATACTCTTAGCAGGTTATCCATGAGAAGTCTAGCTCATGTGGATAAAGGGAAGAAAGAGTTAGTGAAATATATTCATCGTTTGGCTAACCTTGGAGTTCATCTCTTAGGCTCTGAGAAAGGTGGCGTGGTTGTGCAGAAAGTGGCGCAGTCATCTCTTGGTGCTAAACTAAAGAAGAAACAAGTGTTAGATCCTTTCTGAGAATCAAGGGTAATGTATGTAGATAGAAGGTGATGTCCTTAGAGATTAGTGGTGATAGTACCTTCTGGTACCAAGGGAGGTTATGTGTTCCCGATATAGATAATTTGCGAGAGAGGATCTTGGCTGAGGCTTATAAGTTGCGCTATGCTATTTATCCTGGTTTGATAAAAATGTATCATGACCTTAAAGAGATGTATTGGTGGAACAATATGAAGCGAGATGTGGCTAGTTTTATGGCTAAATGCATGGCATTCCAACAAGTGAAGTTTAAGCACATGAGGCCCGGAGGATTATATCAAGAAATTGAGTTGCCTATTTAGAAATGAGAGGTGATCAACATGGATTTGATTACTAATCTTTCTCGATCTTGGATCAGTTCCATTTAATTTGGGTCATCGTAGATGGGATGACAAAGTCAGCTCACTTTTTACCAGTGAAAACAAATTTCTCAGATGAGAATTATGCAAATTTAAATCTCCATGAGGTTGTAAAGTTGCATGGGGTGCCTGTTTCTGTCATCTCAGATTGTGGCACGCAATTTTCATCTCAGTTTTGGAGGTTATTTCAGAAAGGTTTGAGGACCAAGATGAGTCTTAGTACTGCTTTCCACCCACAGTTGGATGGGAATGCAAAAAGGACTATTTAGATATTGGACGACATGCTTAGAGCTTGTGTGATTGACTATGGTGGTAGTTGGGTTGAGCATTTGTCTCTTATAGAGTTTGCATAAACAATAGCTACCACTCTAGCATTGGGATGACTCTATTTTAGGCCTTGTATGGTAGAAAGTGTAGGTATCCTATTGGGTGGTTTGAGTTTAGTGAGGCAGAGATATTTGTCCCAGACTTCGTTCACCAAGCAATGAAGAAGGTGAAGGTGATTTGGGATAGTATTTGAGCCACCTAAAGTCTCTAAAAGTCCTATGAGGACGTGAGGCATATGGAGTTAGAGTTTGAGGTTGGGGATAGGGTGTTCTTGAAGGTGTCTCCCATGAAGGGAGGGATGCAGTTTGGGAAGAAGGGGATGCTTAGGCCTCGGTATATTGGTCCGTACTAGGTTTTGAGAAGATTTGGCATTGTTGCTAATGAGTTGGAGTTTCCTTCTAAATTAAGCTTCATTCACCTGGTGTTCCATGTTTCTATGTTGAGATAGTGTGTGGGTGATTCATCAAAAATTATCCCTATCAAGGATATTGGTATTTCGGATTCTCTATCTTATGAGAAGGTCCCATTTAAGATCTTGGATCAATAGGTTCATAGGTTATGAACAAAGGACGTAGTTTCGGTAAAGGTTCTCTGGTGGAACCACAAGGTGGAAGAGGCTACGTAGGAAATGAAAGAGGACATGAATTCCAAGTATCCATTCCTATTTCCTGCTTCAAAAATTCATGTGCAAGGTATGTGTTGCGCTTAACATCTTTGTTTTTTGACTTTTCTAAAGGAAAAATTAATTTCTTTGGTATCTCTATTTTCTGTCTTAAAGGTAATAGCAAAGACGTTTGGGGGTTTAATCATGTTTGTACTTCCTTGTTCCATCTTTCGAGGACGAATGATCCAAGTAGGGGAGAATTTAAACACCCTAGGTTTTGGACCTTGGAAATTTCTTGCATTTAAGACTCACTATCCTTGTAATGACTCACCATACGAGTCGTATAGTATGGGTACGAGTTAGGGGACCCTAGTCGTTAGGAGACCAGTGAGGGGTGGTTAGATTTCTATTATGGTTACGGTTTGGTAGGTATGAGTCATCAGGGGTGGTGATGGTTTGTTTGGTCGGTCCCTTAATCAAATCAGTAACTTAGTAACTTGACTTAGATCTAAGCACGAGTGGCTCACTAAGAGCCATGAGGATAGGGTACGAGTGTTAATCTCGAGTCGTACGTTGTCCAGTGTCCATTCCATTTGGTTTTCTATCTTGGGTACGACTAGACCATACCAGTCGTATAGTCAAGTGATGAGTTGGGCAAATGGGTCGCATGTTGGACAAAATGTAGTGTCTAACTTTCTGTTCAGGTGATGACTTGATAGTACTAGTCTTATGATGTGGCGACGAGTTGGAGGTTCAACTCGTACCTACCTATGAGTTTTCCACAATTTTAAGTTGGGGGTATTCTGGACATTTTCCCTCTTAACTCTTTTTGACCCTGTCACATAAAACACCTATTGGGATCTCATTGACTATTATTTTAAACAAACAATCTTAAAATCTCTCTCAAGCTTTTGGTTCAAGAAAAGGCTAGGGTTTCTACAAGGCAATAAATTAAGAGCTTTCAAGAGTGAATCTCTCCATCTTCCTAGGTGTCTAAGGCATGTTACTCCTCTCTCATTTTTAGTTCAACTAAAAACATGTTTTAATGTATTGTTTTCATGGTATTAATATGGATTTGTTTTGGTTTTGAAATAGATGTTCGGTTTTTTTTGGTTGTTCATGGATGGTTAATGTTTTCCCATTATTTAATTATGATTTGATCATGTGGTTGCAAGGAAATGGTCAATTGATACTTGGTTTTGCTTTTGGAAACTATATACCCTCAACATGTTTGTTAAAATGTCAATGAGAATGATTTTGTCTCATCGTTTGACTAATCTGGACACCTTTGCATTTCATGAATGGTAATGGAACCTAAATTGGTATGGTTGATTTTAAATGGCTTGGAAATGACTTGATGACCATGGTTTTGATTTAATTTGAAATCTTGTGGGGTACATGGGAATCCCCTAAGTTTTGGTTGGTGATATTTTTTGCAATATATAATCGATACGAAGATACCACTTCAAAATACCTCGATAATGGACTCCTTGAATTGATGGTTTGGTTATGTTCTAAATGTTTTAACTGGGCAATAGTGGGCAGGTTGTGCTAGCTAATCGTAAAGGTGTGAGTTCGATAGAAGGACACTAGAAATTTATGTTTACCGACATGAGGGTTGGTCTTGATGACCATATGCTTGTTGGGTACACGGGAATCCCCCAAGTTTATACTTTTATATATGTATCATGGAGGGTGAAGGGTACGTGGGAATCCTCGGCCCCTATGGTATCTCTGGTTTGTGTGGCTACGCACTGAGGCCCATTCAGGAGGTTACACTGGATCTATATAGACCATGGATGGATTATGATGGAAAAGTTACACAACCCGTTTAAAGGTTGTAAATGTATGCTAAACTTGGTTCCCTTTCTCGGCACAATATATACGTATATATATGGTTTATTTACCTTAGTCTTGAATTACTAGCATTATTTAATCATATCCCTGAGTACATGACAAAATTCACTCTGCTAACCGACTTCGGGCGTTGTATCCCCATGCGATGTAGGAACCAACCATACTACTATTCCTCCTGCTCTGACTTGGATTTGAGGACATCTTGAGTCAGACTGATGAGGTAAGCTTCCATACTCTGGAGGTTTCATTTCATGCTATGGACTTCTTTTATTTTTTTTATTTTTTTGGTTTGGTTTTGGCTATGGTTAGGAGTATGTCCCAAAAAGATGTTATTGATTCTGGATAGAGGCTTTGTCAGACAACTATGGGCATGGGCATTGTTGGTATTGGTGTTAGCCTAGGTATTGGTATTAGTATTGGGTTTCACACCGGTTGGACATTTGGTTAGATATTTGGTTGGTTATGGTTATGGACTTTATTAAACGTCTTTCAATTAATGTTGTTTTATCTTATTATATGTTCAGAATTCATCCAACATAGGGTGTAGGGCGGTTACGATTGCGTATTGGGGGTGGTTTACAGTCCCGGTCGGACTTGATATGCTCGATACGACTAGGCCTTGGTTAGGGTCGTATCAATTTCAGTGCATGTTTACACTTGGTCTTGCATTCAATAATCATGTTCATACACAGTATATACGTGTAAGACCTCACAAAATTCTCTCATAGTCGGAGCCTTAGAGCGTGTTCAGTGGAATGTAAATCTGGCCCCCCAAAAAAGGGGAGAAGTGTCTTCCCAAGTGAGAAGTCTTTTAAAGAGTGAAGAATTTACCTAATATCAACTTTTTGTCATGTAAAGAATTGAATAAGCTTTCCGTCGATACCAAATTTACCCAAATTAGACACTCGAGCAAAGAGTTAAAGATATTTTAGTGAGACAGTGTGCCACCTGACACTTTAGCGCATCACGGAGCCAGCCTAACTGGCAATCTTCAAGATCCAGTGAGCCTCTGCGATTATGGCGCGTCGCGACAAGGTTTAATTTCAGAGTTGTCAATTTTCGGTGCACCAACGCGATTCCACCGCGCTGCAGAGATTTTCCAGTTCACAACTATGGTGGCAATGCGATTTTCACCGCATCGCGCCACCAACTAGTTTCCCAATTGTCCAGTTTCCAGTGAGATAGAACGATTCCACCACGTCGCGCCATCATGTGAAATCGGTATTTTCAGATTCTATTTTTAAATTTCAAGGACCAATTGGTAATTTTCTAAAGCCCCAAACCAGTTTATATAAGTGATCTATACCCTAAATAACGAAAATACTTCTTTATTCATCAATTTTTTCCCCAAAATCAAAATATTTTATCTCTCAAGAAACTAAGAACAAGACCTAGGGTTTCTAATTCAAGATCCAAATCATCAAGATTCCTCCGTTAACTTTTCAAGAATCAAGAAACCAAGGTATGTAGATATTGATTCTTGGGTCCCTTTCATCCAAGAAGCTCAAGAACCCTTTTATAAATTTGAAAGATCTTATGTTTATGAGTTTTCATGATTCATGTGAATTGAATTGGAGTTCATGCTATTATTGAGTTTTAATTCATGTTTTGTTGATGAGGTTTCAAGCTTTGACACTAGTATGTGATATTCATGTGATGTTAATAATATACCCTTTTCAAGTTGCTTGTTAAGTGATGTGTTCATATCAATTAAGTGTAGAAATTGTTGAATAAGCAAAGCATGCTCCCCATAAGTTTGATAAAATACTTATGTGAAGAAATTAGAGCCATTATAGCATGTTAACTAGAAATCCCCAATTGTGTGCAAGCCCATGCATGCCAAGTGTTTGTTGAAAAGCCTTAGTGAATGAATTGTGACATGATATCATGAAATTCCCCAATTATGTGATCTTTGATACATGCTAAGACTTTAATACATGCTGCGTATTTGATGTAAGACCTTGTTGAATGGAGTATGATCCAATAGCATGTCTCCCTATACTATTACATGTTTATGATTTCTAAATACTTGAAGAGATGCTTTAGTGATTGTGATGGTGAATAAATGTCCATGGTCTTGATTATTCAAGAATGGTTATGTTTTACTTTTATGTTATCGAGTCCTGGGGGTATTTATACCCGACAATTAAGCTATAGTCTAGAGCCAGTGTTAGTTTTCTCGATAATCTCAGTCAAGCCATGATTCTCAGAACTCAGTGAGTAATAGAACTCTGTACTCTCAGATAGATACAGAACTTAAGTAATCTCAGTACCGCTAGTAATCTAGACTCAGTTCTGTACTCATCTCAGATCTAATAGTATTCAAGTGATCAGTTTGAAACTCAGTATCATACAGTCAGATGATGAGATTCTGTATTATTCTGTCAAATATGGATCCAACTGAATTCAGATTAACTTAGTCAGATCAGTTGAGAAATATGATCAGTATCAGATTCAGTTCAATTTAAGTTCAGTTAAGAATCAGTTCAGAATCTTTTAGTTGGGAGTAAGAGCTAGCACCGAGCGAGTGCAGGGATGGCGGCTCCCCGTTAGAGAGGAAGAGTCGTTAGGAGAAATCCCTGAACTCCAGAACTACGTAGCCAGCGCAGGATGCAGGAGTAACCCGTTATAAAACTCTTGTCACCCGCTAGATAGGCTTGACTATTATACGACCTTCGGTTTGACTTGCTGCGAGGGTCACCCATTAGTGAGGCTTGACCAGAGAGTTCTTTATCTGTGGCACGGTATTGAAACCCTTCCAGCTGGGGTTATAGGTTGGACCCCACCAGTTTGGATTCGAGGCATGTTGGTTAAGTGAGAACTCCTACAGTTACAGTTTCAGTATCAATCTTCAGAAAATAACTAAGAAATTAGGACTGTAAGATACAGTCATCTATCTCTGTGAGGAACTCTGATAGTTCCATTGATTTATGGGCAACCCTCTAGATAGGCATGGTCCCACATAAAGTTATTCAGTATCAGTGTTATCAGATCTAGAGATCACCCACTAGATAGGCTTGATCTCAGATTCAGTTGAGCATTCTTGTTATCAGATCCAAAGATCACCCGCTAGATAGGCTTGATCTCAGATTCAGTTGAGTAATCTCATTATCAGATCCAGAAATCACTCGTTAGATAGGTTTGATCTCAGTCTTAGATTCTGTTGAATAATCTCATTATCAGATCCAGAGATCACCCACTAGATAGGCTTAATCTCAGATTCAGTTGAGTAATCTCACTATCAGATCCAGAGATCACCTATTAGATTAGCTTGATCTTAGTCTCAGATTCAGTTGAGTATTATCAGATCCATAGATCACCCGTTAGATAGGCTTTATCTCAGTCTCAGATTCAGTTGATTATTCTCACTATCAGATCCAGAGATCACCCGTTAGATAGGCTTGATCTCAGTCTCAGATTCAGTTGTGTATTCTTTTTATCAGATTCAAAGATCTTCTGCTAGATAGGTTTGATCTTAGATTCAGTTAATCATCTTCAGTATCATCAGTTTTCAAGATCACTCACTAGATGAGACTGAACTTGATTTTAGTACTCAGTTTTCTATATCAGGAGATTCAGTATTCAGTATCTCAGGTATTAGTAGTGAGTTCAGATAATAGTAAAGTAGTATCTGAGTTTCAGTATTTTGAGTCACGATTATTTCAGTTATGGTTTGTGCATTCATGAATGTGTTCACATTCATTACTCACATGATTATTCAGTTAAGTAATTGTTCATGTATGAGCCCTTGCATTTAGCCTTAGCTCATCTTCATACTCAATACATTCCCGTACTGACGCATTTGCACTATGGTGTTTTATTTGACACCATATGATCAGAGGCATGAGATCCAAAGTACCCTTGCAGCTCAATCCCAGTTAGCAGTAGTAGACATAACAGTGAGTCCTCTACAGTCGAGGATGATCCTATTTTTATTATTATTGTATCATATTTGGTTTAATTTCAGTAGATGGAGTTAGTTGGGGACATATCCTATCAACTCCACAGTTTAGATAGTTTGAGTCTTGTCGGACAGATGTATCAGTATTCAGTTTTTAATTTTGAGTATTTTTAGATATTTTGAACCTTATGGCCAGTTTCCGCATTTATTATCTATATTACGCAATGTTCAGGTACAAATATCAATAAAGGGTTAGCTTGTAGTCCTTCGGGATCATGAGCATCGTGTGACGTTCAGATTCCAAAAAATTAGGTCGTTACAAACTTGGTTTTAGAGCCTAAGTTTCAATAGTGTCCTAGGGAGTCTGAAAAGTTGCATCTAGTAGAGTCTTATGCATGGGTGTGTTGCACGTCACATTTATGTACAAGAGGCTATAAGATGTTTTAGGAGAGATTTCCCTTCTTTCAGTGTTCATGTCGTGCGAGTGAGCATGAGCTCAAGTTGATCCTCAGTCTAATCCACCTCTTTCTTCCATATACAGAGTATGCCTCCTTGAAGAGATAATTCCCATAGGGTTGATGACCAACCACCTCAGCCAGTTGATCCTGAGAATGAGAATGTGTCACATGCAGAGTTTCGATCAGCTTTTCAGGCACTATCCCAAGCTGTGAATAATGTACAAGGTAACCGTCAGGTTGTGGCCCTATCACAGAAATATAGGGGTTCAGCTGTAGGCAGAATTAGAGATTTCATGAGAATGAGCCAGCCAGAATTCTTTGGTTCAGTAGCAGGTGAGGATCCACAGCTTTACCTTGAGGAGGTGGGGAAGATTTCCTATATTATGCATGTTTCTGAGAAGGAAAGTGTAGAGTTAGCATCCTATAGGCTGAAGGATATTTCTCATGATTGGGTAGTGATGTGGGAGAAGAGTAGAGAGGAGGGTACAACTCCCATGACTTGGCAGGAGTTTCAGGATGCCTTTCTAGATAAGTTTTTCCCGCTAGAGATGAGAGAGGATAAGGTAGAAGAGTTCATAAACCTAAGCCAAGGCTCCATGATAGTGAAATAGTATAGTCTTAAGCTCAACCAGTTAGCTAAGTATGCTCCTAACTTGAAATCTGACCCTAGAGCTAGTATGAGTAAGTTTATGTCTGGTGTATCTGGGTTAGTATTGAAAGAGTGTAGGGACACTATGCTTAATAGAGATATGGACCTTGCTAGGCTAATGATGCATACACAACAGATTGAGGCAGATAAGGAAAAATAAAGAGAGGGAGTGAGTAAGAGAGCTACAACAAATAGTCATGGTTTCTCTCAGGCAGGGTCCCAGGGTGGTAGCCGTTCTCAGCATTGTCAGAAGTTTTCAGTCCCAGCTCCATCCTCAGCTAGTGTACCTACACCAAAGTTTGGGGATGTCAGTCATGATGGAGCGCCAAGCTCTAGATCCTAGAGTAGTACTAGTGGTGTTCGTACCTATCCGCTTTGTGGATAGTGTGGAAAGAGTCACCTAGGTGTGTGTAGAGCCGGTAGTGATATGTGATTTGGGTGTAGTGAGCCAGGACACAGAATGCGAGAATGTAGAGTTCTAGCTCAGAAGAGTAGAGAGTTTCATCAGCAGGGTGCCCCTTCCGGTGCTAGTAGTGCTCAGCGTCAGAACAGACTTCTTGCGCTTCAGATCCACCATGATCAGGAAAGGTTCCCTGATATAGATTCTGGTATGTTATGAGTCCTTCATCTTTATGATATGCATTGTCAGATCCTTTTCTCCTATTTTGAGCTTATATTTCAGCATGAGTCATGCATTAGTTTCAGATCTCAGACGGTCGATCATGACCCAGTTTGTAGGTGCCCCGTGCACCGCCCCAGCATTTCAGCAATGTGTGTTTAGAGGGACATAGAGTCCTAATAGGGAGATACCCCATGATATTGAGATGATTTCATGTTATTAGACTCATTCAGTTACATGTTTAGACTCTCCTTATGAAGTTAACATCAGTTATCATTGCATAGCCATTCATGCTTTCGATAGTTAGTACAGTCAGACATTCATGCATTAGATATGCATGTTCAGTAGAAAGAGCTCAGGTTTTTAGTGTATTCAGTTATGCATTCATGAGAACAACTCAGTTATGAGTCCATGCATCAGATATGCATGTCTATTATGAGAATTCAGCTTATGAGTAGCTTCAGTCGTGTATTCCATGCATTTGATATGCATGTCCAGTAAGATAACTCAGAGTATCAGTGGTTCCAGTTGCATAGTCATGTTTTGAGATGTTATAATTCCTTAAGTAAGTACAGTTGATCATTATTCTTATCCCATCAAGCGACATTCGAGGATGAATATTTCCAAGGGGGAGATATTGTAAGACCCTACAAAATTCTCTCATAGTCTGAGCCTTAGAGCGTGTTCTGTAGAGTGTAAATATGCCCCCCCCCAAAAAAAAAAGGGATAAGTATCTTCCCAAGTGAGAAGTATTTTAAACCGTGTAGAATTTCCCTAATATAAATTTTTTGTCATGTAGAGAATTGAATAAGCTTTCCATTGATACCAAATTCGACACTCGGACGAAGAGTTAGAGATATATTAGTGAGACAGTGTGCCACCTGGCACTTTAGCACATCGCGGAGCCAGCCAAAATGGCAATCATTAAGATCCAGTGAGCCTCCGTGATTATGGGGCATCGCGCCAAGGCTTCATTTCATAGTTGTCAATTTCTGGTGCACCAATGCAATTCCACCGTGTCGCGGTGCTTTTCTAGTTCGCAACCAAGGTGGCAATGTGATTTTCACCGCGTCGCACCACCAACCAGTTTTTCCCAATTGTCCAGTTTCCAGTGAGCTGGCGCAATTCCACCGCGTCGCGCCAGCATGTGAAATTGGGATTTTTAGATTCCGTTTATAAATTTCAAGGAACAATTGGTAATTTCCTAAAGATCTAACTAGTCTATATAAGGGATCTACACTCTAAATAACGAAAATACTTCTTTATTCATTAAATTTTCCTCAAAATCAAAATATTTTCTGTCACAAGAAACCAAGAACAAGACCTAGGGTTTCTAATCCAAGACCCAAATCATCAAGATTTCTCCGTTAACTTTTCAAGAATCAAGAAACCAAGGTATGTAGATGTTGATTCTTGGGTCCCTTTCATCCAAGAAGCTCAAGAACCTTTTTCTAAATTTCAAAGTTCTTATGTTTATGAGTTTTCATGATTCATGTGAATTAAAATTGTATTTCATGCTATTATTGAGTCTTAATTCATGTTTTGTTGATGATGTTTCAAGATTTGACCCTAGTATGTGATATTCCTGTGATGTTCATAATAAACCCTCTTCAAGTTGCTTGTTAAGTGATGTGTTCATGTCAATTAAGTGTAGAAATTATTAAATAAGCAAAGCATGCTCCCCATATGTTTGATAAAATGCTTATGTGAAGAAATTAGAGCCATTATAGCATGTTGACTAGAAATCCCCAATTGTGTGCAAGCCCATGCTTGCCAAGTGTTTGTTGAAAAGCCTTAGTGAATGAATTGTGACATGATAACATGAAATTCCCCAACTATGTGCTCTTTGATACATGTTAAGACTTTAATACATGTTGAGTGTTTGATGTAAGACCTAGTTGAATGGAGTATGATCCAATAGCATGTCTCCCTATACTATTACATGTTTATGATTTCTAAACACTTGAAGAGGTGCTTTAGTGATTGTGATGGTGAATAAATGTCCATTTTCTTGATTATTCAAGAATGGTTATGCTTTACTTTTATGTTGTTGAGTCCTGGGGGTATTTATACCCGACAATTTAGCTGCAGTCTAGAGCCAGTGTCAGTTTTCCCGATAAAATCAGTCAAGCCATGATTCTCAAAACTCAGTGAGTTCTAGAACTCTGTACTCTTAGATAGATACAAAACTTCAGTAATCTCCGTAATCTCAGTATCGCTAGTAATATAGCCTCAGTTCTGTACTGAGCTCAGACCTAGTATTATTCAAGTGTTCAGTTCAGAACTCAGTATCATGCAGTCAGATAACGAGATTTAGTAGTATTCCGTCAGATACAGAACCAAAACTTAACTCAGTAAGATCAGTGGAGAAAAATGATCACTATCAGATTCAGTTCAGTTTAAGTTCAATTAAGAATCAATTCAGAGTCTTTCAGTTGGGAGTAGAAGCTAGCACCGAGCAAGTGCAGGGATGACGGATCCCCGTTAGAGAGGCAGAGTCGTTAGGATCAATCCCTGAACTCCAGAACTGCGTAGCCAGTGCAGGATGCAGGATTCACCCATTATAAATGGCTTATCATCCGCTAGATAGGCTTGACTATTATACTTCCTTAGGCTTGACATCCTGCGAGGGTCACCCGTTAGAGAGGCTTGACCAGAGAGGTCTTTACCCGTGGCATGGTATTGACACTCTTCTAGATAGAGTTACAGGTTGGACCCCACCAGTTCAGATGTAAGGTATGTCGGTTAAGTGAGAACTCCCACAGTTACAGTTTCTGTATTAATCTTTAGAAAAGAACTCAGAAATCAGGACTGTCAGATACAGTCATCCATCTCAGTGAGGAACTCAGATAGTTCCATTGATTCATGGGCCACCCGCTAGATAGGCATAGTCCCATATAAATTTATTCGGTATCAGTGTTATAAGATCTAGAGATCACCTACTAGATAGGCTTGATCTCAGATTCAGTTGATCATTTTTGTTATCAGATCCAGAGATCACCCGCTAGATAGGCTTGATCTTAGATTTAGTTGAGTAATCTCATTATCATATCCAGAGATCACCCATTAGATAGGCTTGATCTTAGTCTCAGATTCAGTTAAGTAATATCATTATTAGATCCAGAGATCACCCGCTAGATAGGCTTGATCTCAGATTTAATTGAGTAATCTCACTATCAGATCCAGACATCACCCGTTAAATAGGCTTGATCTCAGTCTCAGATTCAGTTGAGTATTATCAGATCCAGAGATCATCTGTTAGATAGGCTTGATCTCAGTCTTAGATTCAGTTGAGTAATCTCACTATCAAATCCAGAGATCACCCATTATATAGGCTTGATCTCAGTCTCACATTCAATTGAGTATTCTCTTTATCAGATTCTGAAATCTTCTGCTAGATAGGTTTGATCTCAGGCATAATCTTTTCTTATCATTGATAGTAGATTTAGGGATCATTGATTAGAGAGGTTTGATCTCGTATTCAGAAAGTCGAGAGTAGTAAGCTCAACTTTCAGTCATTGGTATGAGTAGATTCAGATAATCAACTTTAGTATCATCAGTTTCTGAGATCACTCACTAGATGGGACTGATCTCGATTTTAGTACTCACTTTTATATATCAGGAGATTCAGTGTTCAGTATCTTAGGCATTAGTAGTGAGTTTAGATGGCAGTAAAGTAGTATCCAAGTTTCAGTATTTCGAGTCACGGTGATTTCAGTTATGGTTCATGCATTTATGCATATGTTCTCATTCATTACTCTCATGATTATTTAGTTAAGTAATTGTTCATGCATGAGCCCTTGCATTTAGCCTTACCTCATCTTCATACTCAGTACATTCCCGTACTGACGCATTTGCGCTATGGTGTTTTATTTGACACCATATGTTCAGAGGCATGAGATCCAGAGTACCCTTAGCAGCTCAGTCCCAGTCAGCAGCAGTAGACATAGTAGTGAGTCCTCTTCAATCGAGGATGATCCTTATTTTTATTATTATCGTATCAATTTTTTAAATTTTAGTAGACGGAGTTAGTTGGGGACATGTCCCATCAACTCCACAGTTCAGACAGTTTAGAGGCTTTTCGAACAGATGTATTAGTATTCAGTTTTCAATTTTGAGTAGTTTTAGATGTTTTGAACCTTATGGCCAGTTTTCGCATTTATTATCTATATTATGCAGTGTTCACGTATAGATATCAGTAGAGGGTTAGCTTGTGGTCCTTCAGGATTATGAGCACCGTGTGACGTTCCATTTCCAAAAAATCAAGTCATTACAATACGCTTATCAGGTAGTCTTCATCTCGCACACTAGTACATTTGAAGTATTGATGCATGCTCTCTTTTTCACTATGTTGCCTTATAACATAGGTTTGGACGCTCAGCTCCCCGATCGTACTTAGGCAGTTCGTGAGCCAACCAACTGCAGCATTGGTGAGTCCTCATTAGTCGAGGAATAATTATACTATTTATCACGCTTTCCAGTATTTTAGTTCTTGTTTAGCTGAATAGTTAGAGTTCATTGGGGACCTATCCCAACAACTCATCATGTTTAGAGGCTTCTAGATAGACAAACCGTTAGTTATATTTTAAGTGATGTGTTTCAAACTCTTTGGTTATTGACTTGACTATTTAAACATTTATTAGATGATTTCCATACAGTATTATGTTATCTTTGTTTCAGTACTTATAACTCGCGCCAATTCATAGGTTATCTTGGAGTCACTTGTGGCCTTAAGCACCGTGTTACGACTAGGGGATAGTATCAGGTTGTAACAATGATGATTTATAAGGTCATCGTACAACCTCCGAGTTCATCACACAATCCCCGTATTCAACCACGAAGGCAAGTCTCCCGACGTGGGACCCATGGGGGTTCGTCAATCCATATATAATCTATATATCAATATATCCTCCCCGGCACATCCCTCAGGGAGGGTTATAAAATCCAATGTTCCAAGTATTTCCAGAATTCCAGTATTTCTAGTATTTCAGTATTTCAAGAGCACATAAGACATAAATCAAGTATGACAAAAAATAATAACAAGTATATACATAACATACGACAAACAAGTGAAATTATGTGTATGAAGCCATGAGGATAATGATGCAATGTTCACGACCCATCATAATGAGTATTTCCAAAGCTAACTACATGAGGTATTTCCACAACCAATCATAAAAATACATTTTCACAACCAAGTGAGCAATATCCACTCATTAATTCCACTATCCATGAATTTACATATGTTTCATATGCCAATAAGTATGAATTTATCACAATACACCAATGGTACTACATTAGGCATTTCAACAACACAATACAATTATTCACATGTAATCAAGACTATCAATAACACATAAGACCTCACACGGTCACACATATCACATAACATTTCAATTTCAACCATTACGTCACATATAGGTCCCCACACAAGCACAACCTATATGTCACACTAGATTTTTAAGTCCACAAACGGACTTTGACGGGGTGCTAGGAATTCGTTCGGAGTCCGAAATATGCAAATGAACTATGCAACAACACTAAATTTGATCCGTCGGACTCAATGGTGAAATCAGAATTTTGAAGAAAACATCGTTTTCAAAAAGTTTACCACGAAATCCAAAATCACAATTATTCAAACCGAGGGTAGAAATAAGATTTAGAAGCCGTAAAATCACACCTAATATGCTACCACCTTTAAATCAACGTTATGGATGCATTGGCAAAGTCAGAATTTTCATCCAAGGTCATTTCGACCAACTATGGATCCGAAACTCATATTTCTAATTTTCTAACTTTTCCACCAACGAGTCGAAATGAGCTCAAGTGCATCGGGACCCGACCAAAGGTCTACCTAGCCTTAAATAGTTATTCCAAAGCTGCTGGCATAGTCTTTTAATCCATCCATAACACGAATCAAAAGGTATCTACACAAGTCCAAAATAAGGCTCTCAAAGCTAGCATAAATCACAACATCGTACAAAAGGCACCAAAATGCACTGGGAATCATGCTAATCACCCCACACCCCAGAAATACCATAATGCAACTACGGGGAGGGGTAAAATAGTCAAATCACACAAAATCACAAATTTCACATATTTCATCAAATTTTTAGGTCATTACATCATCCATTACTAAAAATCTAGTTCATCCTCGAACTAAGGCACAGAAATGCCAGAATAAAGAAAGAGCTGGGGGTAGGAAGTACGTATATCAGACTCGACCGCCCAAGTTGCCTCATCTATAGGTCGATGTCGCCAATGAATCTCAACCACAAGGATAGCTCTACAATGAAACCGCCTAACATCTCTAGCCAAAATGGAGACGGACTTCTCAACAAATGACAACCGCTCAACTACCTGAACTGACTCCCAACGAATGACATGAGACTCATAAGGAATACAGAGGCAATGCATAGAAACATGAAAAACTAGATGAACAACTGACAAATCTGGGGGCAAGGACAACTCATAGGCTACATCACCAATAGTTTTATGAATTTCAAATAGACCAATATACCTGGGACTAAGCTTTCCCCTCTTCCCAAACCTCATCACACCCTTCATGGATGAAACTCAAAGAAACAATGATCATCAACATCAAATCTCAAGGCACGAAACCTACGATCTTCATAGAACTTCTGTCTACTCTGAGCTGCTCAAAGTCTATCCTGAATGATCCGGACTCTGTCTAAAGACTCACAAAGAAAGTTCGTACCTCGAGGACTCACCTCTGAAACATCAAACCAACCCACTGGAAAGCGACAACGCCTACCATACAATGCCTCAAAAGGGGCCATATCAATACTGGAATAGTAGCTATTATTAAGCAAACTCCGCTAAACCAAAATGTTGCTCCCACTGGCCACCAAAATGCATCACGCTTGCATAGAGAATATACTCCAAAACTTGGATAGTCCGCTCTAGATGGCCATTAATTTGGGGGTGAAACGCTATACTAAGATCAACTTAAGTGCCAAACTCATCCTGAAATGTCCTCCAAAAGTGAGATGTGAACACCAAACCACGATCTGAAATGGTAGACACAGGCACACCATGAAGTCTCACAATATCACGAATGTAGATTTAGGCCAATCTTTTGGCACTAAATAAAACCTGAACGAGAATAAAAGTAACTAACTTGGTCAATTCGATCAACGATGACCCATACAATGTCCGAACTATGAGATGTACGAAGCAAACCAGTCACAAAGTCCATGGTGATCCGTTCCCATGAACTCCATGAATGTGGTTGGGGCATTGATCAAGTCAAAGTACATGACCAAGAACTCATAATGACCATATCGAGTCCAAAAAGCTATCTTTGGAATATCTGATGCTCTATTCCTCAACTAGTGATAATTGAACCTCAAAGTAATCATCGAAAACACCAAAACACCCTAAGATGATAAAATACGTCATCAATACGGGGAAGCGGATACTTATTCTTAATTGTCACCTTGTTCAACAACCAATAAGCAATACACACATGCATAGACTCATCTTTCTTCTTCACAAAAGCACACCCCAAGGCGATACACTCAGTCGGATAACTCCTTTATCAAACTACTCTTACAACTGATCCTTCATTCCTTCAGCTCGGCTAGGGCCATCCTAAAAGGAGAAAGAGAGATAGGATAGGTGCCCTACTCAACATCAACGACAAAATCAATATCACGATCCAGAGGTATACCAGGCGAATCCGTAAGGAACATATCCATACACTTATGAAAAACACCAACAGAATCCAAGGAAGGAGGTAAAACAACACTAGTATCACAAATATGAGCCAAATAAGACAAACATTCCCTCTCAACCAATCGACGGGACTGAACATATGATATGACCCTCTTGGGTCCCAAATGAAGCTGAACATACGATATGACCCTCTTGGGTCCCAAATAAAGCTTACCCTTCAAAGCTAATCTTGGCATACCCAACGAAGCTAAAGTCATAGTCTTAGCAAAATAATCTAGGACAACATGATAAGGAGCCAACCAATCCATACCCAAAATAATATCAAAATAATCCATATCTAACACAACCAAATCTACCCAAGTTTTACAGCCAAAAAAGTCACAACACAAGATCGGTACACACGATCCAACACTAAAAAGTCTCCTAAGGGGTAGATACACAACTAGGCATGGAAAGAGGCTCACTAATAAAATCAAAACCCGAAGCAAAATACACAAAAATATAGGAGAAGGTTAATCTAGGATCAAATAACATAGATGTCGATCTGTAACAAACGGGGATGATGTTTGTGATCACAACATCAGAAGCCTCTGCCTCTAGTCTGGCTGGTATGGTGTAGCACTGTCCATGACCATCTACTGATTGAATAGCCCTACAGCCACTACCACGATCTCCTCTACCTCTGCCCCCCAAACCTCTAGTTGTACCCATATCTCCCACGGCTAAAATAAGAGTATCTCTAAAGACACAGAGAAGGAAGTCCTTGGCTAAATAGCCAAACTTATCACACACAAAACAACCTCTAAACTTGTCCTAATAACATATCCTCTTGGCGCCTATCTGAGACGCCCGAGGAGTAGATTCCTACGTCCATGCTTGGTCCCATATACTCTGTAATAATGCCCCAAACACTATTATTTGAGTCATGGTTTGCTGATGAGCAAGAGGCAAAATAAGTCTAGCTGGTCGAGACCCCGCCAGAGAGGGTAACATAGATGAAGGTCGAACTCCCAACCCTGGAGCAATATACTAAGATACAGAAACTGAAGGAGAAATAATTCTCTAAGTCTGAGGAGTACCCAAAAGAAAAGTAGGTGCAACAGGAGAATCCACAATCTGAACTGGAGAATCACCCTTCATAACCAAAGAAGAATCCTCTAAATGCATCTGCAAACGCACCAATGATCCCTCCAAAACTGGGGCAGTCAAACTCTAAGGAAATAGAGTAGAACCCAAACCTACAACCTGCTCAACACGAGGCTCAGGGGAGAGTTCCCTAGAAATCCTCCTAGAAGGGGTTGAACCATGAGCCCTTTTATTCCCTTGGGTCCGTGTATGGCTTGAGGCTTGCCTTCTGAGTGAAGGCTTCATATCTCTATTCTCGCTAGACCTAGTCAACACCATCTTGGCAAAAAGAGTGAAACACATCTCAGAACACAAGGTATGAAAGAACTGCACATGATAAATAATAAAATAAGGGAAGTTTCCTAAATACATCCTATAGCCTCTAAAATATAGATACAGACATCTACGTACCGATCCGCGTACTCTATTAGACATTCCATTTTTATAATATTGAAACCACTAAAACCTGGCACTGATAACAATTTGTCATGACCCAAAATGAGGGTCATGATGGAACTTGACGTGCCATACCTTGACAAGTAAGTCTTTCACCTAAACTGATACAAAAAGAGAAAAAGACAAAAATACCCAAGGTCAGGCTTCTAGAATAAAGCCAAACTATACAAGTAATTATAATAATTTGAAAAGAACATATCCAAATACCATATACTTCCAAAACCAAGTGTCAATAGTGTAAGAACTACTAATACAAATCATTAGTCAAATACATCAGAAATATTCACACAGGGTCAACATCTGTCTCTGAATACAAATAAAGAGATAACTATTATAAGGAGATAACTATTATAGAAAGATAGAGGTGAACTCTGGATGCATGAATGTCCATCCGCTACCTTGAGAAATCTAAAGACGCTCAAAATAAACCAATCTGAGGCGCACTCGAGCTAGGACCTGTACCAAAAAGGAAAAGTAAATGTGAGTATGGTCCACTTGTACTTAATAGGTATCATAGGTCGATCAAGCAATTAAATAAAGCATAAAAATATATATTATGAACACATCACCTACAATGAAAAAATATCCCACAATGGTAGCCCACACCACTTGCACTAACAGTTCTACAATATCTACACATAATACAACGACACACCAGATAGGGATGCAATTATACATAATATTACATACAAGTAGAACAAAAGAGGAACATGTATAATCAAGATCATAAAGTACAAATAAAGTAAAATAGGACAACTAGACATTAACAAGTCAACATATAGAACAAATAAATAGATGACAAGTCAATAGGGCAATACAAGTACAACAGAAACATAACAAAGCAAGTGTAATGTATATGATGATGATGATGATGATACTGATGTATGAGGTCATTGCACAATCTTTGAGATCATCTCACAATCTCTGTATACATCTATGGAGGCAAGCCTCCCAATGTGGGACCTGTGTGGGCTTCGTCAATCTAAATAAAATCCATATATCAATATCTCCTCCCTGGCACATCTCTCGGGGAGGGATAAAATATGATGTTCTCAGTGTTTCTAGAATTTCTAGTATTTCCAGAGCATATAAGACACAAATCAAGTATGACAAACAACAACAATAAGTATATACAAAACATACAACAAACAAGTGAAATTATGTGTATGAAGCCATGGGGGTGATAATGCAATGTTCACGAGCCATTATAATGAGTATTTCCATAACTAACCATATGTGGTATTTCCACAATCAATCATAATAATACAGTTCCACAACCACATGAGCCAATATCCACTCATTAATTTCACCAACCATGAATTTCCACATGTTTCTTGTGCCAACAAGTATGAATATTTCACAATACACCAATGATACCACATTAGGAATTTCAACAATACAATAAAATTATTCATATAAATTCAAGGCTATCAATATCACATAGGACCCCACACGGTCACATATATCACCTAATATCTCAATTTCAATAATTACATCACATATAGGCCCCACACGGGCTCAACACATAGATAGAAATTCTTAATGATTAGTTTCCACTCTTAACATACATTTTGTACCATCATTTACTACCCAACCCATTCTGAAAGACTTAAAACATAACCTACCTCAAATGCCGAAATCGATCCGCTATACTTCTGAACCACAACCTTACTTTCCATGAACGATCCCGAAATTAATTAAAATCAAGAAATATAGAATCTATGCGCCCAAATAAAGGCAATGATATCCATATTGACTATTTTATTTTGGGGTCAAAACGGACCCCCAAAATAGATTTTTGAATAAGAAGTGCAAAATCGTAACTTTACTTCAAAAATGTATTTGTCATGTTTTTAGGAATCTACAGCCTAACACCCAAGTCCAATCGAGTAAAAAATATGGTTTAAATCAAAGAAAATTTATTTTTGAGCTTTACTTGGTAAAACCTTTGAAATTCATGTGAAAATCAAGAATCGAAGTTGTTTTGAAGGTTATATTGAGGAAAAATTAGTAATTATAAGATTAAAATATTATTCAAGTTAAAAGAGGTAAAATTGGGATTTAAAATCAAGTCCTAATATTTTTGAGACTTTGAGAAATTAATCAAGGAATTAGAGTAGAAAAGGATGAAATCTCACCTTAAATCCACAATAGAATCAAGAAATAGATGTGAATCTAGCTTCTCAAGCTCCCACAAGTTTCATTTTTAATCTCTCACACTATTTTAGGGTTTAAATAACAAGAAGGAAGGTAAAAGAATAGGCAAAATGGTCAAAAAGAGGGGTAAAAGTTATTTTTATATTTCAGATTTTTACGTCCAAAAAATGGACTTTGATGGGGTGTCCAGAATTCGTTTGGAGTCCGATATATGTAAACAAACTATGCAACCACACTAAATTCGGTGCACCGGACTCAATGAAACTATCAGAATTTTGATAAAATATTGGTTCCACTAAGTTGACTGCTAAAATCCAAAATCATAATTTTTTAAATCGAGGATCGAAATGAGATTTAAAAGTCATAAAATCACACTAAATATGCTATCACTCTAAAATTGATATTTTGGATGCATTGGCAAAGTCAAAATTTTCATACGAGATCATTTCAATGATATGTGAGTCGCACACCCATATTTTCAATTTTCCAACTTTCCGACCAACATGTCGAAATGAGCTCGGGTGCATCGAGACCCGAACCAAAAGTCTACCTAGCCTAAAATCGATATGTCGGAGCTGCTAGCACAGTCTGTTCTACCATCTACCACCCAGATAAAAAAATATCTGCATAAGTCCAAAATAAGGCTCTCAAAACTGCCAAAAATTACAATATCGCACAAAAGACACCAAAATGCATCAAAAACCGTGCAAATCACCTCGACACCCTAGAAATACCACAATATGACTAAGGAGAGGGGTAAAATAGTCAAATCACATAAAATCACAAATTTCACATATTTCATCAAATTTTAGGTCGCTACAATGAATTTTTAAACAAAAATTAAGGATAGAATTTTATAATACTACAAAGCACACGTAAAAAATCACACTAATAAAAAACCAAAATAACGTTTAAAAACAATGAACAACCCTGCAACTTATAAAAATAATTTGAAGTACAAAAAATAATAAAAAATAAATAGAAAAGAAAAGAGGCAAAGAGGCCATTTGGATAGAATTTAAAATATAACTTTTTAGCTTAAGTGATTAAAATCTGATGTGTTTGGTAAAAAAAGTGTTGTTAAGCATATTACGAAAAATTGCTCGCTTTCGAGAGGGGGCGTATATTTACAGATTGTGGAGGCCGGAAACCCCCACAAAATGATAGCACAACGATTTTCAAAACTCCCGTAATTAAGAGCATCGCAATCACTTTATGATAATTTTTTATTGACCGTCACAATCATTTAGTTGCGGTTAACTAACAACGATTTAACCCATGCAATATGTAAACTAAATCAGCTGCCATATTTTTGTTATATACATTGCAGGGGTGTAAACCCCCACAATTCATTTGATATTTTTAAAAAAAGAATGATTATAGTGTTCATGACCAATATTTAAATTTGAATATTATTTAATAGTTTTCATATATATCATTCACTGTTTGATCAAACAAAAATATATCTTAATAACAATAAAAATTAAAATATACTAAATCATAAAAGCGAACCACAAAGTATTGTCATTAGTCTAAAAGACTAATTTAATTTAAATACAAAATATTTCTCCAACGATTCAATAACATTGTCATAATAACTAATACAATTACAAGAAACTTCAATGATTATCGCTAGAACAACTATCACAAGATGATCTTTCGTACACATCCGAAAGAGGTCTACTATATGCATCACTTGGCTACAAAAGTATAAATAAAAATAGTAAGGTCTTTGAATGCTAAATATTTTATAACAATATATTAACTTAATTTTTTTCAACTGAAAAATGTAATTCAAGAAAATTATTTCCCGTAGGGGAAATAAAAAATCCTGCAAATTATTCAGGTATCGTGCCTTCTTTCATTGTCATATATGCCTTGGAAATTTTTTGGCATTAGATTGTGAGAATTCATCATTTCTTTGTAGTTTTCTTGGCTTTGCTTATGAGCATTTAACATTTGAGTGTAGTTTTCTTGGCAATTCGATGAATATGAATTGTTACTACTTGAAGAACTTATACCACCAAAATGAGGACATGCTTGTTTAAAGGATCTACTAGGAACAACTCCCAATCCCAATCACCTCACCTTCCAGAATGCTCTTTTCCTAGAACCTTACCAACAACATCATTTGGAGAAACTTCAGACTCGTCTTTGTAGCTTTGACTTACTGTGAGTTTAATTTTTCCTAAATATAGTAAACCATAAATATCATAGTATAACTTCAATTAGTAATGGAAAATAGTAGAAGAAAGAAAAAAAATAAGCAAGAGATAGATTCTGCAACTTTAAAACTAGAAAGATATTGCAACCGTACTCAAACTTATTATCTACTAAGAGAAGTATGTGACATAAAGAAGGAAGAAGCGAACTAAGATCCAACAGAAAGTGACCTCTCCTCTCCTCCATGCTTGGACTAAAATTCTTTCTATATAAGGATCCAAATTACGGTTACTACATACTAAAGTAGCATGTTTGTAACTGCTATCTCCGGGAGGAGGAGCAACAAGGGGTCAAAAAGAGAAGCTTAAAGCCATTAGACTTGTTTCCATCTGCAGACCCTCCCCTTTATCAGCAAGTGCAACCCAACAATCATAATTTACATCAAGAAACTTGACACGATCTGAACCAGCGCCTAGTCATGTCGGGTATCTCAAGTACATCTAGGACCGAAGACCACCCCTCAATACCCACCTTTAACCATCATACATCCCTTATCGGACAAATTTCAAACATATAACAACATAAAACAATAATAATCCAAAGACAATAACGTAAGTCTGTAACATTAACCAAACAGACACAACCAAATATCCAACTAATACCAGTCCAATTGCCAATACCAATACCAATACCAATACCAATACCAATACTAATACTAACACTAATACCAACATCACCCATACCCATAGTAGTCCAACAAAGCCTTTAATGAGAATCAACGAATTTCCTATAAGGACATGCCCTCGACCATAGCCAAAACCAAAACCAAATAAGTAAAAATGACATAAAGAAGTCCATATCTTAAAATGGGGACTTTCGGAGTATGAAAGCTCACCACTTTAATCTGACTCAAAGATGTCCCCGAATTCAAGTCACTGAGATAGAGGAATAGTAGTATGGCTGGTTCTGGAATCGTATTAGGATACAACACCCGATGACAGTTAGTAGAGTGAACTCTAGAATGATACTCAGGGATAAAAATAATATATTACCATCATTCAAAACCAAACCAAATAACCATATGCAATCATAAATATACATATATATCATGCTAGGATAGGGAACAAGGTTTAGTATGCATTTAAAATCTTAACCTAGATTGTGTAGCTTAACCATCATAAAATCCACCCACGGGCTATATAGGTTCATGTCCTCCTATTGAACGGGCATCAATGAGTGTTAGCCACACGAAAAAGGGGTATCAAGGAATGCCAGGGAATGCCCCGACCCAATGTCAAACAATTATTCAATCATATTAATTGTATGAACTATGCACACAGGTCATCAAGACCAAACCTCATTACGGAAATCACGAGTTTCCAGTGTCTGTCCTTTGGATCCACACCTTCACGACTAGCAATCACAACCCCCATTATTGCCCAACTAAAATCTTAGCACATAACCAACCCACCAATTCCAGGAGTCAATTATTAAGGCACTATAAAGCAGTATAGTCATACCGACTATAGTTTGCAAGCCATGTCATCAGCCAACACTTAGGGGAGTTCTTCATACCCCGCAGACTCCATTATTAAAATCACTCGGGGGATTCCTTCTTACCCCCACAAAGTTTTCAAAAGCATCCCTAACCATTTAACTATTTTTTTTCCATGCATTAGTTTCAAGAATTAGTCAAACCAACCACTTTGGTGATTCTATTATACCCCTAATTCAATTTCCCACCATTCTGATAACTACTAAGCAATTTTACAAAACAAGGTTGGGTTATAACCCCTTAAAGAGTCACAAGTTTAAAACAAATTACTATTATCAAGTTCAACCACCATACCCATAAAACCATACGTTCAAAACAATAATTAAAACAAGGAAAACCAAAGTCAAACCATGAGATACAATATTCATCCATGAACAACTAAAACTCCAACCTTGATTTTAAAACCATAAAATACCGTGAAACCATAACTTTAAACATGATCTTTTTATAAAATAAAAATGAGCGAGGATAGCATGCCTTAGAAACTAAAAAGTATGGAGAGAAACCACCCTTGAGAGCCTTAATTGATTAACTTGATGAAACCCTAGCTTTTTCTTGAACATAGAGTTTGAGAGAGAATTTGAGAGTGTTTTATTGTGAATAATGTTTTAATGAAGTGCCAAAGGATATTTTAAGTTGTGGTATCAAAGGGTCTTAAAGTAGGAAATGTACAAAATGCCCACAACTTAAAAGCTGTAAAAAGATCGCATGTGATTACGAGTCGACCCCTTGACTCGTGACCATAACATATGACTCATACCCTTGAGTAATCACCAAGACAGTGAGTTGCAAACCCATACATTGTCCATCATATGACTCCATGATCCCATTTGTGACTTGGCCATACAACTCGTATGGTCTAGTCGTACCCAAAACAGAACCCAGAGGATTGGACATTGGACAACATACGACTCAACCCTACCACTCGTAACTTATTCTCACGGATCTTAGTGAGCCATTCATACTCAGAGCCAAGCTAAGCCACTAAGTTACTGATTTGATTAAGGATCGTCCTAACGAATCTTCACTACCCCTAACGACTCGTACCACCAAGTCGTTACGAAAACCAAAAATCCAACCTCCACCTACTGGTCACCATACGACTAGGGTCACCTGACCCGTACCCATGCCATATGACTCGTATGATGAGCCATTACTAGGACAACAAACTGAGAGCTCAAGAATTTTCTAAGGACTGAAACCCAGGGTGTGTAAATTCTCCCCCACTTGAATCATTCTTTCTCGAATAATGGAAAAATGCAGTGACTAGAATGATTAAACCCCTAAGAATCTCTACGCTTACCTTTAAGAAAAAAAATAGATTACCAACGAATTCACAATCTACCTTTAGCAAAGACAGAAAACAAAGGTCTTAAGAGCAACACATAACTTAAGCACGATTTTTTGGAATGGGGAATAGGAATGGATACTTGGACTTCATGTACTCTTCAGCTTCCGAAGATGCCTCTTCGTCTTTGTCGTTCCTCCATAGAACCTTTATCGAAGCTACGTCCTTAGTCTACAACTGATGAACTCGCTGATCCAAGATTTCAATAGGAACCTCTTCATAAAACAGGAAATCCGAAATATCATTACCCTTGATTGGCATAATTTGTGATGAATTACTCACATACTTCCATAACATAGAAACCTGGAACTTCAGGTGAATGAAGCTCAAACTAAAAGGCAACTCTAACTTATAAGCAATATTGCCAACCCTTCTTAAAAACCAAATACGGACCAGTAAATCGGGGACTAAGCCTCCCCTTCTTTCAAAATCGCATCACTTCCTTTATGGGAGACACCTTCAAGAACACCCTATCCCCAACCTCAAACTCTAACTTCCTACTCCTCACATCTTTATAGGACTTTTGGCGACTTTCGGCAGCTTTAAGCCTATCTCGAATTGCCTTCACTTTCTCCATGGCTTGGTGAACCAAATCTAAACCAAACATCTCTACCTCACTAACCTCGAACCACCCAATAGGAGACATATACCTCCTACCATACAAGGCCTCAAAATGAGCCATCCCAATGCTAGAGTGGTAGAGATTGTTGTATGTAAACTCTATAAGAGGGAAATGCTCAACCCAACTACCACCATAACCAATCACGCAATCTTGAAACATATTCTCCAATGTCTGAATAGTTCTTTCTTCTTGGCCATCTGACTGCGGGTGGGCACCAGTTCTAAGACTCACCATGGTCCCTAAGCCTTTCTGAAATAACCGCCAAAAGTGTAATAAAAACTACGTACCACGATCCGAGATAATAAAAATAGTTAACCCATGCAACTTCACAATCTATTGGAGGTACAACCTTGTATAATCTTCAGCCAAAAAATTAGACCTCAGTGGCAAAAAGTGATCAGACTTTATCATCCTATCCACAATGACCTAAATCAAATCAAACTAATTTTGAGATCGAGGAAGACCGTAATAAAATCCTTATTGATCACTTTTCACTTCCACACAGACAACTCAATTTCTTAATATAACCCTTCAGGCCTCAGTGCTCAACTTTCACTTGTCGGCACACCATGCACTTAGCCACAAAACTAGATACATCCCGCTTGATATTGTTCCACCTATAAATCTCCTTAAGGTCATGATACATTTTCATCAAGCCAGGGTGAATAGAATAGTGTGACTCATACGCCTCAACTAAGATCCTCTCTCATAATCCATCCACATGTGGAATGCACAATATCTCTTGGTACTTTAAGGTACCATCATCACTAACCTCAAAAGCCATTACTTTCTGCCTACTTATATCACCCTTGATCCTCATCAAAATAGGATCTAACACTTGTTTCTCTTTCACCTCAGCACCCAGGGATGACTTTGCCACCTCCTGAATAAACACACCACCATGATCGGAGTCTAAGAGTTGATCTCTAAGGTTATTCTAAAGGTGAACATCTTTCACCAATTCTCATTTTCCCTCATCTATATGAGTTATACTCCCCATAGATAACCTACTAAGAGCATCAACAACCATGTTAGCTTTACCTGGATTGTAGTGAAGACTCATGTGATAATCCTTGAGCAGTTCAAGCCATTTTCTTTTTCTGAGGTTAAGCTCTTTCTGGGTAAATACATATTGCAGGCTCTTATGATCTGAAAAGATATCCACATGGACTCCATAAAAATAGTGACACCAGATTTTCAACACGAATACCACAACCAATAGCTCCATGCCATGAGTCGGATAATTTTTCTCATGCACCTTCAACTATGTATAGGCATAAGTTATCACCTTGCCATGATGCATCAAAACACAACCAAACCCCTCACGGGATGCATCATGATAAACTACAAATCTATTAGTACCTTTAGGTAAAGTCAAGATTGGTGTCAAAGTCAGCTAATCCTTCATCTTTTAAAGCTACCCTCACAAGCATCAGACCATAAAAAGTTCACTTTCTTCTGAGTTAAATTAGTCAACGGGGCAGCTATAGTAGAAAAACTTTCCACAAACCTCCTATAGTAACCAGATAAACCCAAGAAGCTCTGGATATCGATTGGAGTTGTGAGTCTAGGCCACTTCTTAACCACTGCGACTTTCTGCGAATCCATCATGATCTCTTCACTAGAAATGACATGGCCCAGAAAAGTGAAAATGTTTAACCAGAATTCACATTTTGCAAATTTGGCATACAACTGTTGTGTCTTCGGGGTCTGCAATACTATGTGAAGGTGATCGACATGATCCACCTCACTCTTAGAGTACACCAAAATATCGTCTATGAACATAATGACCAACAAATATAGAAATTGATGAATAACTCTATTCATAAAGTCCATGAATACCAGCGGGGAATTAGTCAACCCAAAAGACATAACCAAGAACTCAAAATGCCTATATCGGGTACGGAAGGCAGTCTTAGGGATATCCACCTTCCTAATCTTTAGTTGATGATACCTAAATCGAAGATCTATCTTGGATAAAAACTTAGCACCCCTGAAGCTAATCAAACAAATCATCTATCCTTGGAAGAGGGTACTTATTCTTTATTGTCACCTTATTCAGTTGTCGGTAATCAATACACATCCGAAGGGAACCATCCTTCTTACGCATGAACAATACTGGTGCTCCCCACTGAGACACACTAGGACGGATGAAACCCTTGTCTAAAAGATTCTTTAATTGCTCCTTAAGCTACTTTAACTCCCATAAAAAAGGACTCACAACAAAAGGGGAGAGTCTTGGGAGATTTTTGCTATTCTTACACCTAACAAGAACATTCCAGCCCAATTACTTACGGTTTTGAGAACCCCTATTATCTCCATACCAGCCATAACTGCAACTCCATACTAGCCATAACTGCAACAAAAACAGAGTTAAGAGGAGTATTCAACAATGGAACCTGAAGCTGATGTTGAACTTACATAGATCTGGAATCTTTTCTAGGATCTTGAACCTTTAACACAACACAAAAACATTAGATTTTTCCTATTCACCAAAGAGCACAACTGGGAGTACTATTTTGTAGATGTTCTAGGGTTGAAGCAATGAAGGATAAAGGGATTGGATTTAGGAAACCCTACTAGTGCATTTGTATGAAATGACAATAATTGAATTGGCCAGGTAATTTTGGAAAAATATAGATAGGCCGGTTTTATTTTTGTTTTTGAATTTTGGATGGGTTGGTCCATCAGTTGTAAAGACTTATTATTGTGTTTTCGATCTTTATTTATAAAATCCCAAAATTAATTAAAAAAAGCTCCCTTAACTCAACTAGAGCCGTTTTATACGCGGTGATAGAGATAGGATGAGTGTCCAGAACAAGATCAATCTGAAATCAATCTCCCTATCGGGGGGAACTAGGAAGGTCGTCAGGAAAGACCTTAGGGAATTCTTTTACCACCGGTATCGAATGTAAAGAAGGACCCTCTGAGTTAGAATCTTTAACCCGAACTAGATGATAGAGACACTCCTTGGAAGTTAATCTCCCGGCTATAAGATATAATATAAACCTCCCCTTAGGAGTTAGGGAACTATCCTTCCACTCAATAACTAGCTCATTAGGGAATTTAAAGATGACATTACGTGTCCGACAGTCTAGAGAAGCATAGCACGAGTGCAACCAATCCATCCCTAATATGACATCGAAATCAACCATGTCTAACTCAAACAGATCTACCAAAGTCTTCCGACCACCCAAAAATACCACCCAAACCCTAAAGACTCTCCTGGAAACCACAGAGTCACTCACCAAGGTAGAAATAGAAAAAAGGTTTGAAATACACCCGAGATCAAAACCAAAATGCATAGCGACAAATGGGGTCACATATGAAAGAGTGGACCCCAGATTAAGTAAACAGTACACATCAAGGGAAAAGTGTTTCAATATACCATTAATGACATCAGGTGATGCCTCAAACTCCTGAAGAGAAGTGAGAGCATAGAGTAGGTTTCGACCAGTGTTAGGGTCAGATGGTTCACCCTTTGGTTCTAGAGCTGATGAAGAGGTAACAAAAACTTTGTTTTCCCCAGGAGTAACCTTAGCCACTGGATAGTTTCTAAGCAAGTACCCTAGCTGACCAAAGTTGAATCACTTGTCCATTCTTTTATCATAGTAACCTGATGCAATCAACCACAAAATCTATAAGGAGGATAGGATGAAGCTGATTAGGCCCCATTAGCCTGAGATTGGGTACCCAGTTCCTTATATTGTCGCCACCATAAAAATTCCTTTCACCCGACGGATTTGGGTAGGGAGCCCTTGCCTTCGATTAAGACCCAAAATTGTCCCACTTCTTTGTAGACCACTTTCCACTATCCTTACCACTTTGCTGTTGGACACTACCCTACTCAGAAAATCTAAACTTCTTTCTATAACTCTCCCCTATCTCCACCTTCTTCTTCTTCTCTTTCTCAACCTATTGCATATACACCATAAATTTGGAGATGTCTATGTTCTTGTTCAAAAAGGTAGCCTTACTCTCCAAAATCAAGCTTCGGGACAACCTAGTAGTAGGCTTCTTTATTCTAGCCCTCATGCTAGAAACCAAATCTTGAGTATACCGAGAAAACTAGTGGAACTTCAAGGCATACTCCTTGACTGACATTTTTCCTTGCTTCAAGTTAACAAACTCTTCTGTCTTTGCTTCCCTCAGCACTTGAGGAAAGAAATGGTCTAGGAAAGCACTATAAAAATTATCCCACAGGGATGGCCCAGTATCATCACCCCTTGACTTTTCCAAGTCCTCATACCACTGATAGGCCACATATTTTAGCTGGTAGGCAGCAAAATCTATGCCTTCTACATTAGTGGAATTCCTAACAAAGAAGATCTTTTCCATCTCATTAAGAAAACTTTAAGGATTCTCCTCAACTTTAACTCCAGTAAAGGTTGGAGGGTTCAAGCTCATAAACTAGCCAACCCTTGTAGCCTCAGAAAATAGAGTAACAGAAGCACCTATATCGACTTGAGAAGCTACCAACTATTCCAACATATGAATAGACTGACGAAACTCAGCATTTCTCATATCAACTTGAGGAGCTCAAGAAGGACTGGAGGGACCTTTGGAACTCCAAAAGGACAATTAGAAATTGGCCCCCATAATTAGGATGTGTCCCTTCAACATTGTCCTCGGGTGGGACAGAGGAGTTTTGTGAATGTTAGATCATTTGGGAGGCATGATCTGAAAATCAAACAAACGGGCATTAGAGAAGATTTTAGGACCTTAGACTCTACAGGCCAAAAATAGAACACAAGAAAGAGAAACACTCCTAAATGTCTCATAGCCTCTCCCTTATGAGTGTGGCGTGCTACACACCCTTAAAAGAGACTCTACTCGACACGAACTTGTGGTCTTATATTTGTCCATGAACCTATAGGCACTGATACCAATCTAACACGACCCGAACCAGGGCCTAGTCATGTCAGGTATCTCAAGTCCTACCAGGACCGGAGACCACCCCCAATACCCCACTGTTAACCACCCTACACCCTTTTTTAAAATTTTTTTAAATATATAACAATATAAAAAATTAATACTATAAATACAATAAAGTAAGTCTATAACCATAACCAAACAACCACAACTAAATATCCAACCAAAAATAGTCCTAATGCTAATACCAATACCAATGCTAACACTAATACCGACACTGCCCATGTCTATAGTAGTCTAACAAAGCCTCTAACTAGAATCAAGAAATATCCAATCGGCACATGCCCCCAACCATAGCAAAAACCAAAACCAAATAAGTAAAAATGACATAAAGAAGTCCATAGCATAAAATGAGGCCTTCCAGAATATGGAAGATCACCACTTCAATCTGATTCAAAGATGTCCTCAAATCCAAGTCATTGAGTAGGAGGAATGGTAGTATGGCCGATTCTTGTATCATATGGGGATATAACACTTGAAGATGATTAGCGGATTGAATGCTATCATGTAACCCAAGGATAAAAATAAAATAATGCTATCATTCTAAACCAAATCAAATAACCATATGCAATCACATATATATATATATATCATGCCAGGATAGGGAACAAGGTTTAGCATGCATTTAAAATCATAACCTGGATTGTGTAGTTTAGCCATCATAAAATCTCTCCACGTTCTATATATGTTCATCTCCCTTTGCTGAAAGGGCCTCAATGTGTGTTAGCCACATGAACCAGGGGTATCAAGAAAGACAAAAGAATGCCCCAACCCCACGTTAAACTAAGATATAATCGTATTAATTATGTGAACCCCGCACACAAGTTATCAAGACCAAATGTCATGCTGGTAATCACAAGTTTCCATTTTTTGTCCTTCGAACCCACACCTTCATGGCTAGCAATCACAACTACCATTATTGCCCAATTTAAACCTTAGCATATAACCAAGCCACCAATTCCAGAAGTCAATTATTAAGGCATTATAAAGTGGTATCATTATACTGACTATAACTTGCAAGGAATATCACTAGATAATACTTAAGGGAGTCTTTCATACCTCGTGGACTCCATTATTAAAATCACTTGGGGGATCCCTTCGTACCCCACAAGGTTTTCAAAATTAGACTTAACTATTTCACCATTTTTTTCCATGAATAAGTTTTAAGAATTAGTTAAACCAACCACTTTGGGGATTCCATTGTACCCCTAATTCAAATTCCCACCTTTCTCATAACTACTAACCAATTTTACAAAACAAGGTTGGGGTTATAACCACTGAAAGAGTAACAAGTTTAAAGAAATTTACCATTATCAAGTTCAATCACCATACCCATGCAACCACATGTTCAAAATCATAATTAAAATAAAGAAAACCATAATTAAACCATGAAAAATAATATTCATCCATGAACAACCAAAACCCCAATCTTTATTTCAAAACCATAACAATACCATAAAATCCATAACTTAAAACATGAGCTTTTTATAAAATAAGAATGAGGGAATTTTTCTCTATTCCTCTTGTATATCGTCGTAACGCCCTTAATGCTAGGTTTTGAAAAAGACTTTTCATGTCATTCCCATTTAGGTCCGATTCGGATCCCTCATACCTAGAAATGAAATCAATTAGACTTCCACGGAAGTCTATCCTAATTCCATCGATGAATCATTCAAGAATGAATTTAGCGACTACCAGGGTATCTAATCTTGTTTGCTCCCCATGCTTTCGCACCTCAGCATCCATAGTACCCAAAGCACTGGAGTGATCCAGTAGCCGGCAACCCTGGATCCTTTCCTACTTCCATAGTGATTCCAATAAGATGAGTAACATACCTTACACACAAAGAAGTAAGGAGAGAAACCATCCTTGAGATCCTTAATTGATTACCTTGATAAAAACCTAGATTTCGCTTAAACATAGAGTTTGACTAAGAATTTGAGAGTGTTTTAGTAGGAATAATGTGTTAATGAATTCCCAAAGGATGTTTTAAATTGTGGGATCAAAGGGGCTTAAAGTGGGAAATGTGCATAATGTCCCAACTTAAAAGTTGTAAAATGGTCGCATATGGTTACGAGTTGACCCTTTGATTCATGACCACAACCTACTATTCATACCCTTGAGTTGTCACCAAGACAGTGAGTCAGACACCCATACACTGTGCACCATACAACTCTATGATCCCACTTGTGACCTGACTATACGACTCGTATGGTCTAATCGTACCCAAGACAGAATCCAAGGGATTGGACACTGGATAACATACAACTCAACCCTATCATTCATAACCTATCCTCATGGTTCTTAGTGAGCCACTTGTACTCAGAGCCAAGCCAAGCCACTAAGTTACTGATTTGATTAAGGACCGTCATAACGACTCTTCACCACCCCTAACGACTCATACCACCAAGTTGTTACAAAGATTGAAAACCCAACCACCACCTACTGGTCACCTAAAGAGTAGGGTTACCTGACCCATACCTACGCCATACGACTCATATGATGATTCATTATTAGGAAAATATTCAAAGCTCAAGAATTTTCCTAGGGCCAAAGCCCAAGATATTTCAAAACTACAACAAAAGATCACTATACTAAGTCTCACTACAGAAAGAAGGGATAAAAGGGTATAGTAGAGAGTAAAAGTACACCATCAAAACTTTGTGCTCATCCTTTGCTATCTTTAGTTTACCATGAACTTACATGCATAGAAAAATACATGTCTAGTTCCATATTCTTACTTAAAAATAGTTAAAAAAATCCTATCCATATTGGACCACTGAAGGGTCATGTGAGTAACTTTGGAGGAAAATTAAATGGATCTTTAAAAAGGAATTCATAAAGGTGTTGGTAAGGGAAATTTGGAAGTGGTAATTGATCTTGTTGATTTATTATTCCTTAAATTATCACTAAGTCCATTCCTTGGTTAATTACTCTCGAAAATCCACCAATTATACTTCTAGGAAAACTCACCATTCTTCTTACTATCCCATTATAAGATTGTCATGTTGATATTCCACTTGAAAAAGACATTATTGTTCAGCAATAGTGTTGTGTTTGTGTCCTAATAAATATAAAAAGGTTGAATATTAAAACTCAATTGGCAATGAGTGAGTCTGGTGAGTGTGAAACAAATAAATTACTCCATTCAAGCTATTTCTTCTAGAATTTATACTTACAATCAAAAGATCATGAAGCAAATAAAATAAGAAACATTTGGCATTTGTTAACTTTTACTTTGATAAGTCATAAAACATTAGATATCCATATGGGCAAGAATCTTCACAAAAATCAAATACCACCATAATACATTTATTTATCCTCCAATACATCAATGACACGCCAAACAAAATGTAATTCAGAACTCTACTCAAATTTTTTCATTTTCATAGAACAAGCATTTAAGGACATATCAACAGACCAAAAGCATTTAAGCTCTTAGGAAAATAGAGCAACCTAAAATTTTTTGTGGAATGAATTTTGAAAAAACTGCATATGTGTCCCTAGTATAATAATCGATAGAACGTATATAATCATAACCTTTTGTTATTATCTCCTTTATATTCCAAAAAATAAATAATGATTTAAGTACTACATATAGGTAAATTCATGAATTATTAGTAGATTATATATAGTTTATAAATGACAAACTTTCACGTTCTAATGTTTAGAAGTGCTCCATAAAAGGAAGACAAAAGGAAAGACAACAAAATTAATATAGATTAATACTACTATATAAGTTAATGAATAATATCCATATATATATGATTAGTAGAAAGGTAACAAACTAATTCAATTATTGATAATTTTTTTGCTTGAAATGATAATCCTACCCTTCACCACTTCTCTATACAAGTTTTCTGTCCTTATTTTCTTATTTATTCTAGTTAATAATATCACAATAGATAAAATATGGAAAACTGACTTTAGTTAGGTTGTATTCCTTGATAGTGTTATGATTTTATACATGATTAATATAATGTTACCAAGTTATTATAGCAACTCAATTATCATTTGAGTTTAGCTTATATACACTGATAAATGCTATAATAATACTTTTATCTACTGTGGCAGGTTGTCTTGTTGTTAAGAAGACAAAACTCATATTTTATAAAGGATAATAACTATTGAATATCTTTTTAATAGGTATAAATTAAAGAGATAAACCCTACATCGAGTTCTATACCTAAAACAACATATGACTTTTTTTACTGAGAATTTATTGATGCAGTATAAATCACTATTTGTAAGCTTAATAAGAAGTTAATAAAGCAGTATAATCACTACTTGTGCACTTACTAAGATGTTACGAAGCAACATTTTACTTATTTGAATGAAAAAATACTAAACAAAGGTACTCACATAAATCTTTTTTGTCTCTTTATTAACATATGATTCACCTTCTTTCTTATGAGTAGCAAATTACAGTTTTTCTCGTTCAGTCTCAACCATCTATAAAAAAAATTAACTTAACAAATTAAGAATAGTTTCATGCTTAATAAACTAAAGTAAAATATAGTGAACAAATATATTTCACCATTTTAGATCTTCTTCTTGCGATAGATTTGAAGTCGCCAGTATACAAAATTGTTTATTTCTCTCAATTTTTATTATTTTGCTTGCACATTTTCTTGAGAATAAATACTTAAACTAAATATATAAATAATAAGTTCAGCTCCAAATGAAGGATTTAAGAAGATACTGCATTTTCTTGTTCAAATAATAATCAACATAAGAAGTCCATTAATCCAGTGAAATTCCACTGGATACACTAGCCATAAGTTTAGATCCGCTCTTAAGCGGGTTAGAGATCTTATCTCACAACTTTATTCTCCTTTCACCCCACTTCTTTGAAATGGAATTATAGACATAGTGTCATGCAATTGACTTAGTTGTTTCAATATAACATCGAGACTTTAGAAATGAAATATTGGTTAGATTATCCATAGCCATCTCAATATAAAGTATGAATAAATAATATATAGATATAATTATAATAATATAGATTTTATACCTTTATAATTTAATCAAAACAACGATTAAAGTATGATTTAGGTAAATCATTCTATTTCACAAATCCACTTGATAAATAGAGCCGACAGTTGCTAAAATCACATAGAAACCTGCAAGAAGACCTTGTGCTTCTCCAATTGGTGCAAAGTTTTTAAATTCAACAATGATACGCTTTTCACAGGAGAAATTTAACATGTCGCTAACCTTCAGTTATTGTGTGTTCACAATCCCATATGAATCTTAAAATAAAAAAACAAAGATATGTTTCTACTATAGAGCATGTTTAGTGAATGAAAAAAAATGTGCGAATAACCAACTTAAACAACCTTTTTATACTTAAGTTTAGTTGAGATCAAGGATAAGTTCAAGTTCATAGTAGGTAAACATTTAAACATCCATTATTTTCTCAGAAATAAGACTGTAGCTTACTTAAGTGATAGAAAAGAATTTGGTAGTTGTAAAATTATGTTACCATCAACATATAATTCCTCTAACCCATTTAAGAAATTTGATTAAAGACAATTAAAGAAGCATACCCAGTTACAAATTAAATGAAGTGTACCATCTTACCTATTGCATCTATCATTTAATATCTGCTTGACTTTTGATTAGTATACTTTTTGGGTGGTGTTTGTTGTGTTATGGGCTAAAATAATGGAGCCTGTTGTGATGGTGTTTGTTGTGTTATTGGTTGAACTGAAAGAGTTGGATGTGATGATACCTTTTGTGTTGTGGGCTGAAATAATAAAGTCAATTGTCATGGTGTCTAACATACTTCCGTCTAAACTAATGGAGTGGGCTGTGATGATACCTGTTGTGCTATGGGATGAAATGATAAATTTAATTTTGATGTTTTCTGACATGCAAGAGGTTGAACTAATGAAGTCAATTGTAATAGTGCATGGCATGCTGTGGGTTGAATTGTTGGAGAAGCCTGTGATGGTACCTATTGTGCTATGGGGTGAATTATTGGAGAAACTTGTGATAGTACCTATTATGCTATGGGCTAAAATGGCGATGTCATTTTTTATGGTGTTTGATGTGCTGAAGACTGAATTGATGAACTTAATTGTGATATTTCCTTATGTGTTATGAGCTGAACTGATGAAGCAGCATGTAATCGTACTTGTTGTGCTATAGGCTAAAATGACAAAGTCAGTTTGGATGGTGCTTGACGTATTGGAGGCTAAACTGATAAAGTCAATTATGAGTGTGCCTGACAGGCTACGGACTGAACTGATGAAGATGATTCCCAAACTTTTGGATTCATTTGTGTTGTTGTCTGAACTAACTGATTCAGCTGCAGTGTGGTTGAGACTGAAGGTGTCACTTGAGGTTTCAATTGAAGAAATGATGTTAATGGTCGTTTTGACTTGTTTGCTTGGGATATGGATGCATCTTTTAAAGTATGTGTCGACTGAACTGACTTTATAACATTATGTTCACGCTTTCTCTTCGACTTATCTATATTCAACAAAAGAAACTATGTTCGCATCGATGAAATATTCTTTCCTACAACTTGAAGAAGAAATAAACTAAATAATCTCTAGAGAAAATGATTTCAATTTGAAGACACTTACCACAAGTATATCACCATCATAACAATTATATAACTTTTAGCACCCAAGTACACAAATAAGAAAAAACATATCTCGGTAAAAGATCATTTATTTCTACCAAAAATTTGACTATGTTAATGTAAAATGCAATTCGTAAAAATTAAATATTTTCATATCAGATAAAATAACTTAATTCCTATTAGACATATGCTCCTCTATCGCAATTTGAATATTTTCATAATTATCATAGAAAAATTCATCTTCTTATTATTGGTATGGCTCATTCTCATATATTTCTTCTTTCAGCTTCACCCATGTCAAATAGATCTCTTGGCTTTAGATATTCAACCACAATCCAATCTTTATCAATTTCATAATCAACATAGAAGACAAGTTCGCTTGAGATTCTTCAATATAAGGATAGTGATCCTCATGATCACAGTGTGAATCAACTCATAAAAAATGACAATTAAAATTTCAAACGTCTTTTTTGAACCCTCTGTCACGGGTAGTGTCAGCCCACTGGCATTTGAATAGCACAACTCTAAACTGACCATAATAATTAAGCTCAATAATATCTTCCAACTTTTCATAATATGGCATCTTTGTTGGTCTTGCATTTCTATCAGCATTAGATGCAATACCAAAGGTGTCAGATATAGAAAAAACTCCACTATTTTGAGTTTTTCAGTCCTTGTTCTCTTGACAAAGTCTGAAATTTAAATCCATTGGTATTATAAGTACTGGACCTTCTTGTACTTGGTTTTGGACCTCGTGTTAAGAACTCCAAATAAGTATAGATCGTGCTTGCTATATCTGAATTCATAATCTAAATAAACAAAATTATATTCATTAAATATTATAAACTAAAATATAAAGTTATGAATATATAAACATTGTAATACCATTCACTCACTTTCTTTGAAAATCGATCAACAAACTCCTTATTAACTCTTTTATCTACCTCTGTTGTTGAAGGTCTCCGACCCCTTGAACTTCTTATGTGATCCTTAAATTTACTACAAAGGAGTTATTTCTATCAAAATTAATCATTTTACTTTATAATTTTTGTCAATTATTAAATTGATTTAATCTCTTACTCTATAAATGGTTGTATTGCAGCACAATTAAGTTACACATATCGATGAGCTTGAGTCTTCTCTAAGAGAGTTAAGGAAAATGTTGAGGATCTCCCAACAGATTTACCTTGTCGAGAGAATATAAATGACCTATTAAAAGCCTCATTATTATTTTATTAATGTTTACACATTTAGGCCTATTTACCTTTGACCCAATATCCTTAAAATAGCGGGAAGAAAAAGTTAGAGCTTCTTCAACCATGTAACCTTCATCTATGAAATCTTTAACCGTTGATTTGTTCCCCACAAAAGATTTGAAATGACCTAACATTCTACCTAAAGATAAATGACATTAGAACAAGCATTTACTTTTAATCACTATTACAAGAACAATTTAAAGAGTCTCTAAATAAGAAATATTGTATCTTTCAATTAAATACATCCAAGGATAGTGTACTGAACCACCTTGTATTACTTTATCTACTAGATGGAGAACTAAATGTCATTGTAACGAAAAAAATAGAGGGAACATCTCTAAATGGCAAATTGTGAGAACAATCATCTCCTGTTGCTTATCCAAGTCTGAGAGGCTTAACATTTTCATACAGAGAAGTCTAAAGCAGAATGAAAGCTCTACCAAAATGGAAACAACATGGTTTAGAAGCACATTATGAATTGCTACGGGCAATAGTTGTTCCATAATGATGTGACAATTATAATTTTTTAATTCGAATATTCGCTTTTATTTTAGATTAATACAATGAAAAATATTACATAAATAACCTTCCGATACTGAGATATTCTTAAGAGTTTTGTGAAAGGAAACTCTCTTTTTAGTAGTGATTGTAAACGCTTCAGATCGACCATCTTCTTTCTCATTTGGCCAAAGATTAGGTCATATACCCCTATCTTGTAGGTATTTTGAATCCTTTACATGATCTTTTGATTTTTCTATTTCATTTAGCATTGAGTACAAAACATTATCAAACACATTCTTTCCAATGTGCATACCATCTAAATTACTAGGCAACAGATTGAATTCCCAATATGGAAGCTGGAAAAGTATGCTTTTCCTTTTCCATTGTTGAGTTGAATTTTTCCCATGACTCCTTTCTCTATTTCTTTTCCTTTTATCATTCAGTTTCGCTAGTTTTCTAAATCTAACATCAATATCTTTTACTTGTTGTAAAATATCTGACCTAGATAAATTTTTTGGTGGGTTTCTCTCCTCTACATCTCCAAAAAAATGTGCCTCATCAATCAAAATTTATGATTTATTGTAAGAAATTTATGATGACCAATAAAACACCATTTTCTACTATGATGAAGTTGACAAGGTTCGCAATAAAATTACAAGAAGGACATGCTAAATCAGTATGCGTGTTCCAACTAGAGAAATATCAAGTACAGAAAAGTTACTAACTATCCACATAAGAGTTTCTCTCATTCTAAACATTTCATTCTTTGATGAATCAAATATTTTCACACCTTTATACCATAATTCATTCAACTCCTTTGATAAGTGTTTGTAGATATACATCTATGTTAACTGTACGTAGACCTGAAATGATCATTGAGAGGATGAAATTTGATTGCCTCATACACAATCAGGGGCAAAGGTTATATGAAACCAAAATGACTGATCGAATGTTATAAGAATTACTTATTGTCCCAAATGTATTGAAACCATCACTAGCTAGTCCTAATCAAATATTTCAAAAGTAAATTCAAGAAAAATTGTATCGAATTTTTTTCATGTCTTACCATCTCTAGCATGCCTCAAAATTTCATCAATTTTAACATCCTCGCCATGCCATCTCATATGCTCGACTGTCTTGAAGCGCAGTAACAATCTTTGCAACCTTGATTTTAATGGAAAGTAACATAAAATTTTTGCAAATTTCTTTTTTTGCTTCTTACTTGTACTAGGTGCATGATTTTATCACTCTTTTTTATTGGTTTCCAACTAGAAGTGTGGCAATGTTTGCATGTCTCCTCATTAGCATCATCTTCTCAATATAACATGTAGTCATATGGGCAGACATTTATCTTTATATAATCAAGACACAATTTCTTGATGATTTTCTTGGTATCATAAAAAGAACTAGGGAGATTTGCAAAATAAAATGCATCTCTCAGAAGATTTAGTATCATTGTTATTTCCTTGTCACTTAATCTACCCAAGCACTTAATATGATATCATTTCTACAAAAATTCTAACTTTGAGTAGTTGAAACCATTATACAATTCTTGACTTCCATCTCTAAGAAACTCAAGAAAGTTTGTGTTATTCGAAGCAGGCATGCTATTTAATATGTCTTCTTCTTCCGTTATGATGGACGTGCATCCATACCTTCATTCGTTAAGCCCTAAAATGCTTCATTAATCAATAATTTTACGAAATTGTTAGGAGGCAGTAGTATATCATTAGTAACCTTTATATTTAGAGAGTTATTAAACACATTATTTTCTCCATGTATAATCCAAGTGACATAATTTTCTTACTTTTGAGAAAATTGTATGCAGATCAAATGGCCATGCACTATATCTCTAGTTTGTCACTTTGTAAAATGGTAGAAACAACATAGATATTTTATTTTATCTCCTACAACTGCTTTCATAAACACAAAGTTCAGAAATTGATTCAAACCACACTTATATTCAAATTGTTCTTTTACTTTCCAATTCTAGATTTGTCCATCTAAATGAGTTAAGAACTAACCTAGAACACATTTAAGAGTCCGGGTGAAAAAGCAAAATCAGATTATCAAAGATCTAAAGTATTTTCTTTCAAAACTATTTATGAAATTTAAATATAGAGATTGCACTTGAGACAAATAGCTAGAACCTTCTTATATAAATGAGAAAAAAATCATGATTTGGATTTTGTTTCATGGATCTGCTAATAAAAATAAAAGATTATTCAATAGTAACACAAATCGACGTGCATTAATATTAGCAAAATGTGTACACTACAACATTATATGCCCCATCACTATTGCTAATTTCAATCTATGAAAAATAAATCTTTGGTCGAGGTAAACTTTGTGGTTCCTTTGTAAAATTTAGACAACAAAAAAATTAACTTTTATTTGAGAGAGATGAGTAGGGATGACAATTGGCAATACAAGAATATATGATGCTACCTCAATTCGAATTAAAAAAAAGTCGATTTTGCAGATTAAAGTAAAATTTGTAGGTTATGAAAAAACAGTTTTCTCCCGAAAAACATAAGACAATATAACTATATACCACTTCTCCTCAAACAAATTAAATGAAATGTATCAGCAGATGCAACAGTAAACAAGATGACAATGATAGATTCAATTTCAAGTATGAGCAACTAATTAGAAGTACAAACACCCATTTACCAAAAAAATTAAAGTACCAATCAAAATATTCACTTTGAATTTCACAATAGAAGTAGTAGCTTTGATCAAAAATTTTTGAAGCGGGTATAAATTTTAATACTACGCTCCTCGTCATTCTAAGCCTAAAAGTCCAACATATATATACACTCAAAATACTCGATCAAATCTTCTTCTTTTTTCTTCAACTTGAATACTTAATAATGACGTGCTCAATCATTTTCAAATTTTGTCTTAAACAAATACTAGAACTTATAATAAAAAAATAAAAAGTAAAATTTGAGGGACAAAAATTAAGGACGATACACTTTTAGTAACACTAATCGTATTTTTCTAGTTAAATCAAATCAAACAAATATTAAAATAAAAAATTAGTGAAAGAAAAACATAAATTTAAATCACATGTAAGATGAAAGAAATAATAAGAAAGAAAAATCAAAGGGTAAAGCCTATTGACAAGAAATGAAATCAGAAGAAAAGTACTCCATTCTTTCTTATACCTGCAAATAATTGGAGGATAAAAGGAGCTAACAGAGCTTTAGAGAAAAAGGGAAGATTGGTAAGAGGACCTTTAGAGAAGGGGAAATATATTAGGGCTTTTGAGAGTGGAGGAGAGTGAGAAAGGACCTGGCAAAAAATGTGAGGAAAATATTAAAAATAGTGTGAAATATTCACATATGTTTGCGCTTTATTTTTTTAAGGGTAGGGGAAATTTTCACTGCTTCAATTATAATAAAATTAGTGGGGGTATACAAACTCTTGCAATTCGATATAATTTGCGGAGGTTAATAGTGACCCCCACAATTAAACCTTCGCAAAATATACATTTTTTTTGTAGAGACACTTTTTTGTTGTCAAAATGACTTAAAAGTCCTTAAAGTTGTTAACATCGTAAGTAGGGTGAATTATTTATAATTTTTAATTCTAGAATAAAAATTTTGAGCAAATCTTTGATGTATAATGATTGTTGAAAACAAAGGAGAAAAATGAGAGGAAATTGAAGAAAAGAGACGAAGAAAAGTGACAAAAAGAAAAAGAAAGAAAAATCATATGTTTAAGAGCTACAAGTTCAGGGTATTGTTGTAATTGATAGAAAAACATAAGGGATAAAAAGGTAAATATTTTTGTCAAATCTAAAAGAATTTTAATCTAAAAAGAAAAAGTTAAGGGTACCCAACTTCTCACTTTTTGCTCTTTTTTCAATCAATTGTTAACTTTTTAAAGCATTTTTTAATTTTACTAAACACTTAAAATAACTAAAAAAATATATTAAGAGCTGATTTGATCAGATTTTAATTCTATTCAAATAGGCTCAAAGACTCATAAACTTAGTTAGATGTTGACATTAAAAAGGAGTGGTTATTTAATTTGTTTCTAATTTAAGTTGAATTATTACCAAACAAATCTACCTATTTTTATTAAATTATTATTAAAAAAGAATTCACAAATTCAATCAAGAATAATTACTAAAGTAGAACTTGGTTAGTAAGGAAAAATTTAATAACTAAATTTTAACGGAACACTTAAAATATTATAAAATAATTAATTAACAAATAATAAAATATTAAATAATATTTTTATCTATTATAAATTTTCTTAATAAAAAGTAAAAAATTTAAATTATTTTTTAAAATTCTTTACACTTTAATATATTAAATATATGCAAATCCTTCTGCAAATAGACAGACTCTCATGTATTCAGAGAAAAGACAAAACTCAAGCAAAATAAGCGTGAGCATATTTCCGAAAAAGATTATTAAACACATTTTAATTTCGATTACTTGTACTCGTTCCTTCGGTACCCATTTCACCTATTCCTCTTCTAATTTGCAATTAAGAAGCCAACACAGAAAAGGATTGTGCAACCGTATTTTTTTTTTTTCTTTTGTAAAGATAACGATAACACTTTTCGAGAAAGGAAAAGTCCTATTCCTTTCCAAGAATTACTCTCTCAATTGAAACCAAACTCATGAACCATACGAAGCTCCAAAATTCTTACTTATTAACACTCCTCTTTCCTTCTTTTTGGTTTTCTATTCGGGATTTGATGTTCGTGTTGGAGCCCGACTAATTTAAATTGCAAGTTGCAGGGCCATTAACGTGGCAGCACTCCCAACAAAATTTTCTTGCGTACTCAGATCAACTCTCGACCTCTGATTAAGGATGGAGCAGCCCTGCATCACAATCCATGTTGGTACTCCTCTCTCCTTCTCCACACACACAAAAACTTGCTTTTAAAGCTGTATCTCCAAAAAAAACTCAACGAAGCCATGGACGCAAAGCTTCATCCCGTGAACACCAAAACCTGTGATCGGCCTTCCCCGCCAACCCACCTTAACCTCCTTCTGAACCATCCACTACCATCACACCTACCTATCTATGGTGCATAAAGCATGAGGAATTTAGGTTGATGAGTCTGCTACTAAGATGACTCCAACTTGCTTTGTTCCTCTTAAGATATAAGTGAACTAAACTTCTCGTTCTTCAGTTAATAGTAACATTGGCACCTGCCAATACTCTTGTTGTCTTCAGGTCCTCTTTTACTAGTCCTTTGGAACGGTCCGATCAGGATTCCAAAGTTGCTAGTGGTGGAGGGTCTGATGTCTCTTATATAGTGAGTGATCTTGAGGGCTACAAAATAGAGAAAAATATTGGGGTTGATAATATTGAGACTGTGAGGGTGAAGTCATTGTTGCGGTTAGACAGGGAAAATATGATTGATGAATTTAGCGAGACGACAATTCTTGGTGACCCACAATTGAACCTGGTTTATCTATTGGGATCAGCAAAGTTCGTGCATCTAGTGAAGGGAAAGTTCTAGCTGATCCCATATTTAAACCTAGTTCATCTGTTGGACTAAGGGTGTGTTTGGTAGGAAGGAAAATGTTTTCATGAAAAATGCTTTTAATTTTTTTTTTTTTATGAATAAGAAATTAATTTTTTATTTATTTTTTTATGTTTGATTGATGATTGAAAAATATTTTTTAAGAAATATTAGTGTTTAGTTGGTGAATGAACAATATTTTTTAGAAAATATATTTTAGTGTTTAGCTAAAAAGTACAAAATACTTTTTATAAAAATAATTTTTTATCCTGAAAAATATTTTTTAAGGTGTGTTCAATATAGAGAAAGAAAATGTTTTCTAGAAAATAAATTGTTCCTTACTTATATTTTTGTATTTGTTATGCAAGTAGAAAAATAGTTTCTAAAAGTATTTGTATATATTTAATAAAAAATAATAAGAACAAATAGAGTAAGAAGGGCGGAATAAGAAAAAAATTCTGAAACTTTTTTAAAAATAAATTAAAAAATTAATTTTTTAGAGTATGTGGGGGGGGGGGTGTGAGGATGGGGTAAGAAAAATATTATTTAAAAAAAATTACTTTTTTTTAGAGGCGGGTGGAGCTGGTAGGGGTGGGGGTTGAGTAGGGGGTGGGTAAGAAAAAATGTTTGAATTATTTTAAAAAATTAAATATTTTTTTTTGGAGGAGAGGGGCTAGTAGGGGATGGAGGATCAGGGTAGGGGATGAGGTAATTAACAAAAAAATTTGAAATATTTTTTAAAAAATAAATATATTTTTGGATTGGGGTTGTGGGGGTGAGGGTGGCAGGGGATTGGATGTCTGGTAGGAGTGAGTGATTTTGAGACTTTTATGAATATTTCAATTTGAGAGTGAGGTTGAAAGAGAGTTTTAAAAAATATTTTTCTTACTCATTGGGGGAAGTCATTTTCCGTAGATTTGAGGAAAATAAGTTAATTTGAAAAACATTTAAGTCAACCAAACATCAAAAAATTAGAAAATATTTTGTGGAAAATTTTTTCCCTCTACCAAACACACTCTTAATGTAAAATGAGATATATGCGAGAGAGATTTTGATAAACAGAAAAGCATTATGCCTGACTCCTGAGACTTGTATTTATGGAATAGGTTGATCTACTAGTTACTTTTAAAACCTTGGATGTATTTGATAATAAGAACACTGTTATTACTCAATTAATTCCTCGAATGGTCAGGTCTATCTCAGAAAGCTAGTGGAAAGAATGTGATCATTCTTGAAGATGAACCTATCCCTCGCAACTCTGCTCCTCTCAACCTACCTAAAATCCCTATAACAAAGAGCAAATGAAAGGGATTTGAGGCCCTTTTGCAAGCCACTTTGTACTCTAGAAAATGTACTATGCATTTTAAGTCTAAGTCTATTCCATCTTCTACTACTCTTATTAAGGTGACTGAAGAATGAACTGGAAGTTGTTGCACAAAGAAAAATAAAGGGTAAGGGTGTATCTACTCCTTAGAAGCCCCCATCCACAACAAAGAAATAAGTTCACATATTTGGTTTATCGAGTCCTTCTGTCTTTTCTATGTTGTTAGAATTTCTAAGTTCCTTAGTCATTTAGACTGAATGACGCTGATGAAGGAATCATAACTATGCAGATAGCGAGGATGACCAAGTGGATCCTCACATTTCTAGGTTAATTGAGTTTAAGAAGTAATTTGTGTTGAGGGGTCACATGATTATTAGATATGGTGGTCTTGGGATGTGTCAGCTGCTCGCTAAATTGGTTGCTCAAAGTTGGAGCAACCTGTTCCTTTAAGAGGAACATCTAAGGAAGTTGTGCAAGGCAAAGCTCACTGAATTCTACATCAACGCCAAAGAGACTTCCACATTTATTACTAAAATTGTTAGGGGGTTATAATTGAGATTGTTCCATCATTAATCACTCAAGTTCTTAGTGTTACTAATGCTAGGTGACATATTTTTATGTACGAAATGAATGGCCACCATTGGATGGAATACCCTCTTCCCTGGACATCTCTCGAAAGTTCTTCAATAAGCCCCATTTTCCAGAGCATCGAAGAGTGGAAGAAAAGGAAATATTGAAATTGCATAAGTTGATGTTGTCCATAAGATACTAATCCCTTGAAAGTAGAGGAGGACTAAGGTTAATTTTTTTTATCTTACACTCATAAATTTGCTCGATATTGAGATTCCTATTGATCTTCCCTTTATCATGATGTAACATATTATGAGGATATGTCAAAAAGATAAGAAGGGGCATGCTCTGCTTTATGATTTTTGGATAAGGACTATTGTTGAGCATCTCTAGGAACCTATACAAGTTTGACATTTTCAAACCATGAAGGATATGATAGGGATGGTGAACCAAGCTTCTATTTTTGCTCCATTGAAGTGGTCCAATGGTCCTCAACATCGACTAGAGATGTCTTAACAACTGAAATAATTATTTTGAGGTACTATGAATTTCTCATCAAGATTCCATCACCATGAGTATGACAGTAAGAAGTGTTTTTTTAGTATTGAAGCACCCTTTCAGAATAAAATGAAATAATGGAAATAGCAGTACTGGCACACATGGAAGTCCCAATGAAATGCACATGAAAATGCTAATGAAACTGATACAAAAAGTTAATATAAATACACAGTTTCTCAAACTTTTTTATAAATTTCATTAAGATACTTATATTATAATATGTTCCAATTGAACATCTAAATACATGATAAAATATTTCTATTAGATACTTTCGACTCAAAAGTTTGAAAAGGTTTTTGTGTGTGTTCTTTATGCTCGTTATTGTCATGATCCGAACCAGGGCCTGATCGTGACAAGTATCTCAAGTCCCACATGGACCGGAGATCACCCCTTGCACCTAACAAATCAAACATAACATCCCTCAAAGTCGGAGGAATTCTGAACATATAACAAAATAGCACGCAACAAGCTTAAAGAAAATCAAATCATGTCTATAACCGACGACCGATGACCGGCCAAACAACCTACCAACATCACCCAATATCCATAGTAATCCAAACAAAGCCTTCTAAACAAAGAACCAAAACCAGTCTTGGTCTAGACATGTCCCCGACTCTGACAGATGACAATGAGAATGAAAATGATAATGTTAATGATAAAGAAAGTACTATCAACTCAAAGCTTAGAATGAAAGCTGATGAAATGCCTGAGCCTTCTAGGGGATGAAAGCTCACCACTTCACCAGAATACAATGAGCTGACGAATCGAGCCGACCAACCTAACCCTTCGCAGGAAAAGTAGAAGTAGCTCTGGTGCCTGCATCGCATGGGGATACAACGTTCGGATATGGTTAGTGGGGTGAACACTAGCATGTAACTCAGGGATAAGGATAATATAATGTCATGATCAACAATTCAAGTTCATTCAAAACCAATGCACATAATCAAATGCATATATATATATATATATATATCAGGATAGGGAATAGGGTTTAACATGCATTTAAAAACTTTATATATATATATATATATATCGGGATAGGGAATAGGGTTTAACATGCATTTAAAAACTTTAGCCTAGATTTTGTAGCTCAACCGTCATAACATACAAGGCACCCACGGGCTATATGGGCCCAGCTAGAAGGGCCCTAGTGTGTGTGGCCGCACAAACCAGAGGGTATAGACATATGCACTATGAGGGACTCAAACCTCCCTGCATATCAAGGTCACACGAGTACCAAATTATGTAATAAGATGTTGGGGACTCGAACCTCCCAACTAATGATAGTAATAAGGGGGACTCGAACTACCTGATCATATAGACTCCCATGTCGACAACCATGATTTCCAGTATGGATGACACGGGACCACCACTTTCACGACTCAACTACAACCCTTATTAAAGCTCAACTAAAAACATTTATCACACAATCCCATTCATTGAACCACAATATACATTTAGGCATACATTGTTGGTATCGTCACACCAACTTCACTTGCAAGGTAACATCAACATGCCACACCAATTATCTTCACTTGAGGGAATTCATAACCCTCTTGGTTCAAATTTACAAATTTCCACATTTCTCATAATTAAAAAAATAATTTCAAAATTTGAGGTTGGGGTCATAACCACTTCGAAAGTCACAAGTTTGGAAAATCACAATTCCCTAGTTCATTCACCATACCCATGTACCCACAAGTTCAAAACCATACTTAAAGCATGGTTAATCACATATAAACCATGAGAAACATTGTTCAATCCATAAATATTCAAAACCCTCAACCTTTCTTTCAAACCAATCATCAATATCTCATGAAAATACTTTAAAATATATGCTTTTAACAAATTAACAATGAGGGAAGCATAACATGCCTGAAATAACAAGTTTCATGGAAGAAATTCAACCCTTATGCCCTTGGATAACCTACTTCTTGGAAACCCTAAGTATTGCTTGAGAGAATTTAAGAGAGCTTTTGAAAGTGTTTTAGTGAGTTAACAATGCTAATGGGGTTCTTAATAGGGTGTTTGTTTGTGGGTTACAATCGTGGTTGAGGGAAAATGTCCAAAGTGCCCTTAATAAAAAGACTGAAAATTATTGCAAGTAACTACGGTCACTATACGACTCATATAGACATATTACGACTCATCACAAGGAGTAATAGTTAAAACAGAATCACCAAGACCCCATATTGGTTTGGCTATGATTCATACCACTAACTCGTAACCACTTCTCATACTCAAGACAAAAACAACTTGGGATGACACATTGGACACCATATGATTGGGACATAATGACTCGTCATGAGACATTACAACTCGTGGCCTCAAGTCGTAATTCAGATAGTTTCCTTGGCCAAACTTTCTGGACACTTTACGATTTGGTCCTTATGACCCGTAAGAATTTTTGACGACTAGTTGAGATCCACTCGTACTCAGAGATGAATACTAAGCCACTTGTTCCGATTAAGTTCTGACTGAGTCCCTACAACTCATCATGACTCCCTTTGACTCATCAAGAGAGTCGTAGTTTGGACAATGAGGATAACATTTCAAATATTCTCAAGGACCAAAAAACTCGGGGCATTACATACTTCTCCCTAAGGATCATTCATCCTTGAATGACAGGACAAAGACTTTATTAGCATGATTTGACACCACATACCACTACTCTTACCTTTAACAAAGACAAAAACCAAAGATGCCAAGGAAATCACCATTTCCTTTAAGAAAGTGAGAAAACAAAGATATTAAGAAATATAAATACCTCGAACACGATTATCCAAAATAGGAAATAAGAACGGATACTTGGACATCATGTCCTCTTCAGATTTCCAAGTAGCTTCCTTAACCCTTTAGTTCCTCCAAAGAACCTTTACCAAAGCCACATTCTTAGTCCGCAACCGACAGACTTGCCAATCCAGAATCTCAACTGAGACCTCCTTGTAGGACAAGAAATCTGAAATACCCACCTCCTTGATACAAGAAAAATTGCCTCCAGACCTTTGGATGAGAGATATATGATGCTCGAGCTGCTTAATGACTCTTTTGTCCTTTTAAAAGATGCCACATGGATGAAGATTATCATTGAAGGGGGTCAAAGGACTTTGACAAGGTCGAAAGAGTGCAAAATGGGACTCGAAAATCTCTTGGAAGGGTCATGCGCCCAAGGCGCTTTGGATTCGCTTTTGATCCACTCTAGCATTTCAAGAGCGGGTCAAAACAGCCCTAGTGGGACTTTTCTTACATTTGGGTCACTTTTGGGACCTAACTATGTAATACTTAGCCAAACTATAAATACTTGGTAGCTAGGCTTATTTTAGTTAGTTTGTGTTGATTGATAATGATGAATTCATGAACCTCTATTAGGAGTGTTTTGCTAGATTGAAAAAGTGAATATTGATCTTTAATTAGAAACGTTGGTTGTAAGGGAGATTCAATCCCCTTTGAAGTCATGTATGATTTAGGTGATATTTGGTAATATTTAAGGGGGGGTTTTGGGTTTGATACACCCTTTTATTGCCCTTTTGTTATCATATTTGTGTCTATCTTTCTATCTTTAACATCCTATCCCTCTATATTTACTTTTATAGATTTATATTCGAGTCTTCGTAATGAGAATTGCATCACTTCTCCAAAGGAACAACCATCGAAGGATCACCCATGCATTTCCTCAACATCAAAACATGAAACATCAGATGAATGAAGCTCAAACTAGAAGGCAACTCAAATTCATAAACGACATTACCAACCCTCTTTAAAACCAAGTATGGACCAACAAAATAGGGACTGAACATCCCCTTCGTCATTCCCTTCATGGGAGACACCTTCAGAAATGCCAAATCATCAACACTGAACTCCAACTCCCTTCGCCTTAAATCCCGTAGGACTTTTGACTACTTTGGGAGGCCATAAGTCTATCCCGAATCACCTTCACCTTCTCCATGGTTTGGTGAACCAGATTCGGACCAAATAACTTATTTTCACCAACTTCAAACTACCTAATAGGAGATATACACATCCTACCATGAAAGGCCTCAAATGGAGCCATACCATTGCTAGAGTGATAATTGTTGTTGTAGGAAAATTCTATAAGAGGCAAGTGGTCAACCCAACTACCACCAAAATAAAAAACACAATCCCGAAGAATATCTTTAAAGGCCTAAATTATCCTTTATGCTTGCCTATTCGTCTGCGATTGGAAAACGGTACTAAGGGCTACCTTAGTCCCCAAACCTCACTGGAATAATTTCAAAAAGTGAGATGAGAACTGGGTACCCTGATCAGATATGATAGAGACTTGAGTACCATGCAACTTTAGATATCCTCGATGAACAACTTGGCATAATAGTCAGAAGAAAAATTAGTCCTTACTAGAAAGAAGTGAGCAGACTTAGTCATCTTATCCACGATGACCAAATCAAATAAAACTGCTGGCGAGACCTTGAAAGACTCGTAACAAAATCATAATAATTATCTCTCATTTCCACATCGGTAGTTCAATATCCTAAGTAAACCCACCGTGCCTCAAGTGCTCTACCTTTACTTGTTGACGCACCATGCACTTAGCCATAAAATTAGCCATATCCCGCTTCATATATTCCACCAATAAATTTTCTTAAGATCATGATACATTTTTGTCAAACCAAGATAAATAGCATAACGCGACTCATGAGCTTCGGCCAAAATTCTTACTTGCAACTCATCAATATTGAGAACACATAATCTACCTTGGTACCTCAAGATACCACCAGCACCAATCTCAAAAACCATTAATTTCTTCCTACCTACATTCTTGATTTTCATCAGAATAAGGCCCAATACTTGTTTCTCCTATACTTCAGCACCAAGAGATGACCTACTATATCTTGAACAACCTTACCACCATTCATAGAATTTAGGAGACGAGCTCCGAGATTAGCAAAATGGTGAGTATCCTTCACCAAATCTCTCTTCCCCTCATCCACATAAGATAAACTTCCCATGGAAAATAAGCTAAGAGCATCAGCAACCACATTAGATTTACCTGGATGATAGTGAAGACTCATGCCATAGTACTTGAGCAGCTCAAGTCATCTCCTTTGCCTGAGATTCAATTTTTTCTGGTTGAACACGTATTGTAGGCTCTTATGATCAGAATAAATATCAATATGCACCCCATACAAATAAAGCCGCCAAATCTTTAATGCAAATACCACAACTAACAATTCCAAATCATGGGTCGAATAATTTTTCTCATGAACTTTCAACTGTCTAGAAGCATAAGCAACCATCTTTCCATGTTGCATCAAAACACAACCCAGTCCCACTCGGGATGCATCACAATAGACAATAAAATCATCAGTGCCCTCAGGTAAAGTCAAGATCGAAGTCGAAGTCAACTTATCTTTCAACTTCTTGAAATTTCCGTCATAAGTATCAAACCATAAGAAATTTACCTTTTTCTAAGTCAACTTAGTTAATGGGGAAGCAGTAAAAGAGAAACTTTCCACAGACCTCCTATAGTAGCCGTCTAAACCGAAGAAACTCTGAATATCAGATGGAGTCGTGGGTCTAGGACACTTCTTAACCACAGTAACCTTTTGTGGATCCACTATGATCCCTTCACTAGAAACAACATAACCCAAATAAGTCACAATATTTAAACAAAACTCATACTTAGAAAATTTTACATACAAACGTTGATCCTTTAGGGTCTAAAATACAAGGCAGAGGTGGTCGGCATGATCCATCTCGCTCTTAGAATATACCAAAATATCATCAATAAAGATGATCATGAACAAATCCAAGAACTGACGGAAAACTTGATTCATAAGGTCCATAAATATTGTCGGGGCATTGGTCAAACAAAAAAACATCACCAAAAACTCAAAGTGACCATACCATATTTGGAAAGTAGTCTTAAGGATATCCACTTCCCTAATATTCAACCGATGATAACCTGAACTAAGATCGATTTTAGAAAAGAACTTAGCATCTTGAAGCTGATCGAACAGATCATCGATCCTCAGAAGGGGATATTTCTTCATCATGGTCACCTTATTCAATTAGCGGTAATCAATACATATCTGAAGGGAAACATTCTTCTTACGCACAAAAAGAATTGGATCACCCTATGGAGACATACTAGGGCGGATTAAACCCTTATTTAGAAGATCTTTCAACTGTTTCTTGAGTTCTTCCAACTCAGTTGAAGCTATTCTGTAAGGAGGGATAGAAATAGGATTAGTGTCCAGAAGAAGATCAATCCCAAAATCAATTTTCCTATCGGGAGGTACACAAGGAAGATCATCAGGGAACACCTCAGAAAATTCACAGACCACAGGGACAATCTATAAGGAAGGACCTTAGAATCTAAAATCCTTACACTAAGTGATAGAGGCACCCTTTAGAACCAATTTATGGGCTCTAAGATACAAAATAAACCTCTCCTTATGTACTTTGAACTACCTTCCCACTCGATCACTGACTTATTTGGAAAATAAAAACTGACCCTTTGGGTCCGACAATCAAGAAACACATGGCATGAATGCAACCAATTCATCCCAAAGATCATATCAAAGTCTTACATGTCCAACTTTATTAGATCCACCCACTACTAAAAGTTATCCCTATTGCAACAAACTTTTTGGCAACAATTTTAGTAGCATTGCAATAGATCCTCTATTGTAATGGTTACAATCGTTGAAAAATAAATTATTTTAGTAAGACCTATTTTGTGGTATAACCGTTGTTATTGTTGAATCCGTTGCAATAGTGTGTCTTATAGAAACAGTTGCATAAACCATTGCCATAGAGTCATCTATGGAAATAGTTTATTAGAAAAAATACTATTACATTGCTTTTTTATTTCCTTCCCCATTATTACCAAAAATTAAAGAAATATAAACATTATGTCCCTAATTTCACTGATGTTTCATTAAGCTCCGATGACCCAATTTCATTATGATTTGACCATAGTTCATTGAGCTCTGAGTGATTCACTCTCAAATCAACCACCGTATGACTTCTCTGACCCCTATACCACTACTCCGACCACCATACTACTAAAAATGATTTTGAAGCTTCCGATTACTACTACTGTCATTTCTAATCCTGTTGTTATGGCTGTCAGTGGTGGTGGTGGTGATGTGGGGCCTAGTAAGACTATTGATAAGGTGTGGAAGGATATTATAGCAGGGGTAGGGGTGGGGGTGGGAGTATGGAGCTAGAGATGACTTTGGAGGATTTCTTGACGAAAGATGGTGTGGTTACAGAGGATGATATTAGAGTACCGGTGATTGCTACTACTCCACCGCCACTTTCATCGATGGAGATGATGGCTCCGGCTACTGGAGAAGGGTTTGTGGTGGATAACATAATACGTATAGGGAATTGTCAGTCTTCAGTGGACATGCCGTAGAAAGGACCAGGTGGGTGTGGTATGGAACCACCACAACCATCACCACCCCACATAGGATATCAAAATAGGGTTGTAGTAGAGACTATTACAGAGAGTGGAAATGGAAGTGGCAGTGTAAGAGATAAGAGAAGGTCAACTGTGGAGTAATTGCCGGCTAACAATGCTACACAGCAGAAACAACTACGTATGATCAAGAACAGAGAGTCTTCTGCCAGTTCTAGAGAGCGAAAATAGGTTCTTTTTTTGCTTTTATTTCGATGATTTTCTAATCATGTTAGTTTGTTTGTTTTGTGGGAGGTAAAAGTTGAGAGGTGCATGTATGTTTTTACTAAAATTTTAGGTTCATACTGTGGAATTGAAGTCTTTGGTTACATAATTGGAGGAAGAAAATGCAAGATTGTTGAGGGAAAAGGTTTGTTTAATCTCTTCCAAAGCTTGATTGATCTTGTTTAACATTCAAGCTGATTGAAAGTTTAATTCTTTTTCATTCGAACTTGTATTTTGAAGTGAAGTTGGGTGGTCTTGTATAGTGTTGTCAAAATGTGTTGAGCGCTTCACTTTAGTTTATATGGGCTTCAAGGTTCTAAGTCATACTATTGCTTGCCAATGACAAATGAGTCTGTTTTGAAGAGGCGACACTAAACAATTGATGTTTCATTTTATCCCAATTTTTTTTAAAAAAATTCGTCTATATTTGTTATTCATGCTTATAATTGTTAGTCTCTGACTTAACATATATAATTGTATTTTTTTTCCTGTGCTTCTTTCTTGTGAAATCCTAGGTTTATTTGTGCTTAAAGCCCCAGCAGAACTTAGAGATTTTTTTTGCTTTTAGCTTTTGAAAAATACTCATTGTGTCATCTTTCCAGCCTCGTCACTCTTTTACAAAAGGTGTTTTGCTTTATGAATTCCAGTTTCACTGTGCTGAAGCTTGACTTTTCTCAGCATTCCTAATACATTCATTTTGGCTTGTGGCTTTGGATGGATTCTTATCTTTAATTTACTTGTGAAATTTCCATTTTCTTAGTAATAAAGCATGTTTCTTTCTGTTCACTATATTCTTAAGAATTGCAATGTTGCTTGTTAGTTGTTCTGATCTCTTTACTTGGAGTGTGTATAATTAAGTTTCATGTAGGATATTATTTTCCAAGAAATCTCTAAAAGAACCAAATTTTTTGGCCTAATGCAGGAAGAGAAGAATAAGGAGAGACTTAAGCAGGTACGAGTTTTGGTATTTTTCTCTATAATATTCTACATCTGTAATAAAATTTATGATGCAGTAGAAATGAAAATCTTGGTTTATATATTTTTATGTATTACTCGATAAATTTTGAATTCTCTTGCTTGTTCTATTGTCTAATTAATGTTGTCATGTTTCTACTCTTACTGTTTTGTGTTGCTTGCAGTAACCTTGGTACTATTTTTTGTTTCTCTGGATGAGCTGAGGTCTTTTATTTTCCACCTCTTATGTAAAATTGAACTTGTTCATTACTTGCGTATGTATATTTCATGTGGCGTTATTGTTTGTTGCTAGTCATTCTCTTATGCACACGAAGAGGAATTCAACCAATTAACTGAGCAAATTGAACTCAAACCTCACTATTTTTTTTGTATGAGGACCCAGGTAGGCAGCTCATAAACAACTAGTTCTTTATGTGGTAGTCTTTCATGCAAACATTCCCAAATGGTTCACCTATTTACTTGTAGAGTTACTATTCTCCGACTCTAGACAATCATTATAAAAGCAGCAACAACAGTAACAACATACCCGGTGTATTCCCAAAAATTAGGTTCTGGGGAGGGTAAGTGTACGCAGTCCATACCACTACCCAGGTGATGTAGAGAGGTTGTTTCTGATAGACCCCCAACTCAGGACAGATAACAATCATTATAAAAACACTTCTTTAAATTGCTACCTCACTCTGTGGAAGTATAATGGGTATGTTGTTGTTGTTGTTCTTTAAATTGCTACAATGGTTGCATTTAGCTCCGAAAAAGCAACTCAAATTTCAAAAGGTTCCTACAAATAACAAATTTCAGGAAGGTTATGAAATTAATAATAAGGCAAAACAAAGAACCAGGACCTTATATATGAAGTTGATCGTGACTAAAATGCAGATCACAATGGAGCAAAGATCTTTGCTATGTTCTTTTTTCTTATTTTCTTATTTAAAGCATGTAAAAAAATAAGTCAGCTACTAGTTTCACATAGCATAAATAAAGAAGTCAAGTTCCAAATACAACGACGATACTGGACATGTAAACTACCAAACCATTCCTCCCCTTAATCAATTTGGCTCATACAAGTTGATATAAGTTGCATAATTTCACCATAGATGAATCTATTATAGTTTTTTTTGCCAAGAATTACTGAAATGTTGATGATCTTAAATAGTTTTTGTAACAGGTTGTTTCTTGTTCAAATGAGAAAGAATCAATTGTTTAAAACATGAATACATATTGATAGTATAACTAGCTATCCAAGTTTTGTTTAAATCTTGTTTGGTCATTTGTTTCTCCTATAGTGGCTCTTCGAATATAATTCTCTTATATTGATAGAATGATTCAGGACTACCAAGTGGATACCTTTGTTCTTGCATTTGATATGACTTTTTTTTTCATACACGTTGATTGTGTTATTTGTCTCGCTGGAAAACACAATAGTTTTTAGCATGTTACTAGTCGAAATAAGCTCATGCTCATTCTAAGAAGATGAAGCCAAGCTCAAATATGAAACCTCTATCATGGGAGTTGTTAATTTGTTATGGCACTAGTGTACATTGTGCTCTTATAAATTTCTAAGGGAATGGTTGAATCTAATTCAATGCTTTTTTGCCAGTGCTTGTAAATGCTTCCAGTAAGACAATGCCATCAAATATGGGAATAAAAGTCTCATCTTCGAGAAATGGCATGTTATTCATCAATGTAGGTGATCGTAAGATGCAGTTCAAGTCTTGCATTTTCTCTATCCGTGAATCTAAAGTTGTTTTGGTGGCCACTTCTTGGTTGCTTACTACCTCAGTGGAGTACTCTATCATTTTGCCTTATGGGATGTGAGTATTTGCCTCCTTAGACTTGACATGTTTCTTTTTTATTCTACAAGGTCTCTTATTGTTCAAGTGTGTGTTCCAGAAGTTCTTAACTTCATTGTATGTCCTTCCGGGTAGCCTACCAGCAATTAGCAACCATCTGCACCTAAAAAGATGTGACATATGTATAGAAAAATGGAAGGAAAGTAGCAGGTGCAGCGGGGGAAAGCAGCTACCGGTTGCCGAGGATCTTATGGAGTCTGATGATGTGGTCTTTTTCATCTTCTGACATCATTCCTCGCTTGATATTTGGCCATAAGTAATTTTTCCACCTTAGCCTATAGCTCTTACCACTTCTAAATAAGCCTAAGATGGATATTGAAATGTTAAACTCTTTGATATCAGAATTCTAATAGACCATTGATGATATCTTACAGAGTAGCTAAAGTTATAACTTGTTATTAGACAAAAAGATTTAAGTATACCTGACTTCTCAAAAATGGTAGCCCAATATTTTAATCTAGTTTAGTTTAATGTGGTTTGAGTTTTGTTTATCTGTGTTTTACTGTCCTTTTGTCCAGAGCCGGTGGTCTATCAAAAATAGCTTTTCTACTTCTTCAGAGGTAGTGGTATCGACTGCGTACATTTTATCCTCCCAGACCCCACTATATGGGAATACACTTATTGTTGTTGTTGGCAAGAATGATTTTACTTCAAACAATACACGATCACCAAACTTTTTCTCTTTAAATATATTGTCATTTAAGTGCTAATTGAGCTTATTTATTCTCTTTTTATAGGTATCCAAAATGAAGGAGGAGATGAAGAAAGAAGTGATGAAGAAATTAACCCTACTTGAGAATTTTTTTGAACTTTTGATAGATGCTTTAATATCGAGCTGTTTGATATTGTATTTCATGAAACTTATCACCACTCGAACTTGATACTATATGGGAAAACTAATGATCATGACATTATCATTTTGCTTTTGGGTTTAGATTATTGGTTTGTTGAATATTTTAATTTGGATTATTATTAATATAAGATTTTGTTATGAGGTATGTGTATATATGATTTGCATTTGAAGTAGTTGCAATAGGTAGCAAAACAAATGTTGCAAAAGATTCGAAAACCGTTGCAAAATACCAATAACCGTTGTAGTAGATTTTCAAAAATTGTTGCAATAGGATTATTGCAACGTGTTTTTGTCGTTCCAATATAGTCTATTGAAATGGTTCTAAACCGTTTCTATAGACAATATGAAACGACACAATAGGAGGTTAAAAAATCGTTGCAATAGGTCAATCTATTGCAATAATTATTGTATGACCTGACCTGACCCAGGACTTTGTCGTAATGGGCGTCCCAAGTCCAATCTGGACCGGAGACCACCCCCATTACCCAACCCAACCTCCAACCGTCTGCCCTGAGTTGGCTGAATTTTGAGCATATAACAAGATGCGTAACTATCCAAATTACAAAATCTGGGATAGGTCTATTACCGAGACCGATTTAACCGAGTCAAACTGTTCGAACCCAACCAATAGCCAAACCAAACTGCAAACCATAACCAAGTGAGTTCCCTAACAATTAAATATAATCCCAAAATAAAAGAGAATGGAACAACAAACAATACAATCAGCCCGTGTTATCCCCAATACCAATACCAATACTAAGGCTGACACCGATACCGGTCTTGCCCATACCAACCCATAGTAGTTCCACAAAAGCCTCTAACCAAAAGAATATCAAAGTTCGGTTGGGACATTCCCCCAACCATAGACAAAACCAATATCTATAAATGAACCAAAGTATGAAATAACATCCATGAAATAGAGACTTTCGAAAAGATGGAAGCCCACTACTTCAATCCAGTAGATGATCCCGAATGCCCGATAGCTAAGTAGGTGGAGTAGAACGGCTGGATCCTGCATCGTATGTGGATACAGCCACCCGAAGACAGGTTAGCGGGTGAACTCTAGAATGAACTCAGGATAAGGATAAAATAATGTCAACTAATAAAACCAAGTAACCAATGATATGCATACAAACCATACACACATATATATAACCATGCCAGGAAAGGGAATCGGGTTTAGCATGCATTTAAAATCATTAACCTGGGTATGTGTAGCTTAACTATCCTTAACCATCCAAGAGCAATATGGTTCCAGTGTAACCCCCTAAATGGGCCCCGATGCATGTAGCTACATGAGCCGAAGATACCATAAGAGTAAGAGATTCCTACGTACCCTCACCCTCCATGACATATGTACAATGTACTTAGAGGATTCCCGTGTACCTCATAGTATCGAAAAAAGGTCGCCATGCCCTACCCCTCATGTCGTCAAACATGAGTTTCCAGTGTTAGTTCATTGAACTCCCACTTTCACGGTTAGGTATCACACTCCACCACTATTACCCAATTAAAACCATTTCCAACCTACAAAACCATTGTTATTAACCAAGCCTATACATAGTTGTATTTTCATACCGACTATAACTTGCAAGTATTGTCCTTAGTCAAACCTTTTTAAGATCAAGGAAGTCCCACGTATCCATAGATCACATTACCAATTAACTTGGGGGAGTCCTATGCACCCCACGAGTGTTCCATTATTATGATTACTTGGGGGATTCCATTGTACACCACAAGAATGATTGTAAAAATAACACCATCCCATTTTGACCATTCCAAACCATTTAACCATTTAAGGTACCATTACCAAGTTTAAACCATGCAATAGTTCCATTAAAATCCAATAATGTGATGAAAACATTCTCGTAGGCATTTTATCAAACACATTAGGGGTATAGTATTTTCAAAACCAAAGCCAATTAACAAATAACCATTTCCATGCAGCCAATTATCCAAAACTACCATTAAGGCATATAAAAGAATAATTAAAATATTGGAAAACCATAACCTAGCTTTATAAGCAAAACCCCCAAATTATAATTGAAAAATCCAAAACCATACAATAATCAAACAATTGAAACATTGTATAAAACCATGCCTTTAGTTGGAACTAACAACGAGGGAAGAGAACATGCCTTAAACCAAGAAGGTGATGGAGATAAATCACAAACACAAGCCCCAAATTAATCGTTAAGATTAAACCCTAGCCTTCCTTTACCCAAAAGCCTTAGAGAGAATTGTAGAGTGTTTAAGAGATGTTTCTAAGTGTTAATGAATAGAATAATAGGGCAAATAACCTCCCAATAGGAATATTAGTCATGGGGCCTTATTAGGTTAAGAGGGAAAATGTCTAGATTTCCCTCACTTAAGCTCCCAAAAATCTTGTCAGGTGGGTATGACTATCCATACCAGCCGTACCCCTCCTATACGAGTGGTACTGTCACACCTCAAATCCTATTGGGGTGGACTGGAACCCATAACCAAGGAGGCCGGGAGAACTAACTCATAACCTTATACTTCCCATGCATACCTCTATGACAACCCGAAATTCGAACAGGATCATGTCGCATATAAAAGGAAATAATCACCTGTATAAGCTCGAGCACACATATATATGTATATACAATACTTGGTCGTTGGAGCCATCACGTCTATTAACAAAATACCACATTAACTGTACATTAGGTCTACAAAGCCTCTAGACAATACACATAGTTTAACTAAGGTCGGGACACACCCCACCATATATCTAACTTCTATAAAATACCAAAAGTGACTGGATATGACACGAAAAGCCCCGAAGTAAACTGGAGCTCACCAAAAGTAGCTGAATATCCTGGCTCCTATTGTGCGGTGTATGAGCTGAGGTACCTGTACCTGCAGCATGAAATGCAGGTCCCCCGTGGGGGACGTCAGTACGAAATATTTATTGAGTATGTAAAGTTGTAGATAATCACATATGATATAGGAGCTCAATAGAAATCAGAAATAAGTGAATAAATCGTAATAGGAGTGGACCACACTTACTAGAACTTGTGACAACCTGTACATTGTATTTATTCAATCACTTTACCTTCGTTCTTATCATCTTTGTAATCATTACTGTACTGTACTGTACTGTGACCATTAGGCTTCCTCCAGTACATATCAAGTAGGATCGACCCATAATAAGCTTATGCCCCTGGGATACCACCCATAAGCACATAAAAAGGGATCGACCCATGATAGGCTTATGCCCCTGGGATACCACCCGATAAGAGAGAACTTTCATCACTTAGTTCAATTAATCTTTGAGATTGTTATTTCGGTCGCCACCGCATTTTTGATACTTTGAAACAATGATACATCAATAAGAGACATAAAAATAGACCATCAATGCAATAAAAATGAAGTAAGAACTCATTGGCACATCAATAAAGTGTTTTGGAGTCATCAATGCCATAACAATGAAGTAGGAACTTATTGGTATATCAATGAAACGTTTTGGAGTCATTAATAGCACATGAATCTTGTTTGAGTAACCGGATACCTTCTGACATTCATTAGTGCAATAAATATGTAAGATTTGGAAAACAAGTAAGTATTGGAATGTCTTGACATCTTGTAGGGTGGAAACAAGTTCATTGGTAACGTAGGACATCATACAAAACCATTATGGATCACATGTTATTGAATAACTTTGGAAACTTTCTTAATAGAACAATTGTTCACTTTCATGCCAAAGATATGGTATAGAGTATGCTTTACATACCTGACTGTCAACCTTCAATACTAGTCCCAAATTGACTTCCAGTCTTTTCGGATTACTTATCTACAATGAACATATATAGCAATCTAGTAATAGCAACCAAACGTCAAAATTCAATTATTTGAATTCACCAAACTAGTGGTTAAGTAGTAAGCCTTAATTACACCATAAATGGTGTCACTTTAACCCTCTTATACTCCAATTACATTCACATGCCATGCATATTCATACAACATCCTCCAATATCAAGTTTGGATTCATTTATCCTTCCAACCAATCCATTAAACCAAATTGAGCCATAGACATAAATAATTATCAATTCAATAGTATATCACCATATCCACCTTCCATAACTAAATTACCATATCCACCTTCCACAATTCGATACAACCAAATCATGCAAAATAGTCCATAACTCTATTTCCATCACCTTTCAATAACATCCAATACATATAATCCTCTATCACCCATATACATATGGAAAAGAACAAAGGAAAACAATATTCATACCTTAGAATTCACCTCTTGATTATGCAATCCTGTTTGCACAAATAATAGGTGCCGTTCGAAGCTCTCGAGATGACAAACGTAGTTATCGGATTACTTTGGAATTTCTACGGTTGAATCAAAAGTAATTTAAAGGTCAAATTTGGCTAGGGTTTGTTCTTTCTCAATGATTGATGATGAAAATGAGTTTTTGAACTCATATACATGTATATATCAACATATTCCCGTCCATAATATAATAGGAAATGACCAAACTGCCTTTAAAATTTAAATAATGTCAAATCTGTCCTTTGGTGGACTGTTTTGATAAGCTAAAGTAGATCGACCATAACTCTTTGCTCCGATATCGTATTTGGGTAAAATTGGTATCGTTGGAAGTATAATTCAAAGGTATTTCATTTCATATAAAGTAGGACACCCAGTTCGTCCTGTACAAGGAGGTATGGTCGTTTGAAGTTACCCCTAAAAATCTGTTTTGATAGGCTGAAGTAAAACGAGTATAACTCCTTACTCAGACGTTGGATTTGGATGAAACTAATTGAATTAGAAAGAAGACTCGAAGATATTTATTTTCATAGGTCGCAGCTCTCCCAATTCATTATATTAAGGGAGTTATGATCGTTCGAAGTTGACCCAAAAAATTGGCTAGCCCATTCCACTCGTATCCCAGAAACCAAATTCAACCCACCAATAAACATAAGTTAGCATACGACTAGCCCATACCACTCGTATCCCAGTATACGAGTCATTTCACCTCGTCGTGTCTTGTCCAGAGACCAGAAATCTAGGAAATTTTCTAAGGTCCAAAAACCTATGGTGTTTCAGTCTCCCCCACTATGAACATTCATCCTCAAATGATAGACAAGGTAGGGTAACCATAAGCACGATTTATTTGCATTATCAAATATCAATCCAACCTTTAACCAAGTTTGGAAAAAAATATGCAAAGATATTAATCTTTCCTTTAATAAACTTAGAAAATAAATATGTGTTGTAAAACACATACCATCCACACGAATCCTAGGAGGAAAAAATAGATGAGGATACTTGGACTTCATGTCATCCTCCGTTTCCTATGTAGCCTCTTCCACCTTGTGGTTCCGCCATAGAACCATAACTGAGGCCACATCCTTGGTCCACAACTGAAGAACTTGCCAATCTAGTATCTCAACCCGAACCTCTTCATAAGACAGAGTATCTGAGATACCTAAGCCCTCCAAGGGAAACACCGAAGAAGGATCACCAAGACATTTTCTCAACATGGAGACATGAAATACCGGAGGAATAGAGCTCAAACTAGAAGGAAACTCCAATTCATAAGCAACATTGCCAACCCTTTGCAAAATTGCATAAGGACCAATAAATCGTGGATTGATCTTTCTCGTCTTACCAAATCGCATTACTCCCTTCATGGGAGATACCTTTAGGAACACTTTATCCCCAACCTCAAACTCCAAGTCTCTATTCCTTATATCTACATATGACTTTCGACAACTTTGGGAAGCCCTAAGCCTATCTTGAATCACCTTCACCTTTTCCATAGCCTGATAAACCAAATCTAGACCAAACATGTCTGCCTCACAAAGCTCAAACCATCTAATAGGAGATCTACACCTCCTACCATATAATGCCTCAAAAGGGGCCATACCAATACTAGAATGATAACTATTATTGTCAGCAAACTCTACCAAAGGTAGAAGCTCAACTTAATTGCCACCATAATCAATCACACATGCCCGAAGCATAGCCTCCAATGTTTGAATAGTCCTTTCCACTTTCCCATCCGTTTAAGGGTGAAAAGAAATACTCAAACTCATCTTAGTACCCAATCCCTTCTAAAAAGACTGTCAGAAATAAGATGAAAATTGCTTACCACGACCAGAGATAATCAAAATTGGTACCCCTTACAGCTTTGCAACCTCCTAAAGATACAACTTCGCATAATCCTCCGACAAAAAGGTAGTCCTCACTGGCAAGATACGTGTAGACTTCGTATCCTCTCCACGATGACCCAAATCAAATCAAATTGGTTTCAAAATCGAGGAACACCAGTAACGAAATCCATATTGATTACCTTTCATTTCCACTAGAGAAAATCAATTTCTTGATACAATCCTCCAGGCCTCATATGCTACACTTTAACTTGTTAAAACACCATACACTTGGCCACAAAATCATCCACGTCTCTTTTTATACAATTCATGCACCTTAGCCAATATCCTTTGTCGCAACCCATCAACGTCATAAACATATAACTTCCTTGGGTACCGTAAAGTACTGTCACCACTGATCTCAAATAACATTACCTTTTTCCACCTATATCACTCTCGATTTTCATCAAGATAGGATCTAGCACTTGTTACTCCTTATACTCTGCACCGAGAGATGATCTAACCGCTTCCTGTACCAACGCACTACCAACCTCGGAGTCCAAGAGACGAACTCCAAGATTAGACAAATGGTGAATATCCTTCACCAATTACCGCTTCTCCTTATCTACATGAGCTAAACTCACCATGGATAACCTTCTAAGAGTATCAACAGGAATATTAGCCTTACTTGGATGATAGTAAAGACTCATATCATAGTCCTTAAGAAGTTCCAACAATCTCCCCTTCCTGAGATTTAGCTCTTTTTGAGTGAACACATACTGTAGACTCTTATGATCAGAAAAAATATCTACGTGCACTCCATATAAATAATGTTGCCATATTTTCAAAGCAAAAACCACCACCGACAGATCCAAATCATGAGTAGGATAATTTCTCTCATGCACCTTCAAATGCTTAGAAGCATAGAAATCACCTTCCCATGGTGCATCAAAACACAACCAATTACCACCCTAGATGCATCACAATAAACCACAAATCCCACATTACCTTCAGGTAATGTCAAAATAGGAGTCTCAAAACTCCATACACACACTCCTGGCCAAGAAAATTTTACCTTCATCTGAGTTAACTTAGTCAAAGGTGCCACTGTCAAAGAAAAACTTTCTACAAACCACCTATAATACCTAGCCAAATCCAAGAAGCTCCGAATTTCAGTTGGAGTTGTAGTTTTAGGCCACCTTTTAACCACAACCACCTTTTAAGAATCCACCCTGATCTCCTCAACAAAAATAATATGACCCAAGAAAGTTACAACGTTCAACCAAAAATCACACTTGGAGAACTTGGCATGCAACTGTTGTTCCTTTAAGGTCTACAACACCAGATGGAGATGATTGGCATGATCCACCTTGCTTTTAGAATACACCAAGATGTCACGAATGAACACAATGAAAAAAAAGATCTAAGAACTTCCTAAAAACCCTGTTCACTAAATCAATAAATTCCACTGGGGTGTTAGTCAAGCCATATGATATAACCAAGAATTGTAAGTACCCATACTGAGTACGAAAAGCCGTCTTAGGGATATCCTCCTCCTTAATCTTAAGCTGATGATACCCAGACCGAAGGTCTATTTTAGAAAAGAACTTGGTACCTTGCAACTGATGAAACAAGTCATCTATCCTTAGAAGAGGATACTTGTTCTTGACTGTTACCTTATTCAACTGCCGATAGTCAATGCACATCGGGAGGAAACCATTTTTCTTATGCACAAACAACATCGATGCTCCCTATGGAAATACACTAGGATGAATAAACCCCTTATCCAGATGATCCTTAAGTTACTCTTTGAGTTCTCTCAACTCAGCCGGAGCCATTCTATAAGGAGGAATAGATATTGGACGAGTGTCCAAAACCAAATCAATACCGAATGCGATTTTCCTATCCGGAGGAACACAGGAAGATCATCCAAAAAAGCCTCAGGAAACTCATTTACCACCAGAATCGAGTGAAAAGAATAATCCTCCGAGTTAGAATATTTAGCCCAGACCAAGTGATAAAGGCACCCTTTGGAGATTAATCTCCGAGCTCTAAGATAAGAAATAAACCTCCCCCTAGGAGCTAGGGAACCACCCTTCCACTCTATAACCAGTTTATTGGGGAACCTAAAGAAAACCTTATGAGTCCCAAAATCTAAAGACACATAACAAGAGTGTAACCTATCCATCCCTGGAATAACATCAAAATCCATCATATCCAGCTCATACAGATCTACCAAGATCTACTTGCTACCAACAAATACCATACACTCCTATAGACTCTTTTAGAAATAACGTGTCACTTATCGAGGTAGAAATAGAAAAAGGATCCAAAATAATCTCAGGATCAATACCAAAATACACAGCCACATATAGGGTCACATAGGAAAGAGTGGACCACGAATCAAGCAGATAATACACGTCACGAGAAAAGAGTTGTAACATACCAATAACGACATCAGGTGATGCCTCAGATTCCTGCTGAGATGCAAGAGCATACAACCTATTCCAGTAAGTGCACAAAAACAGGAGAAGACACAGAAACAACACCACTAGGTACAGAAGCAGAAGATGAAGCAATCAGAGCCTTGACCGTTGTCGAAGCACCCTTACCAACCAGATAATTTCTAAGCATATGGACTGCCTAACCATATTTAAATATTTGTCCCTCGCTTCATCACAAAAGCCCCAATGAAGACGACCATAAAACTGACAAAGAGGACATGAAGAAGCTGACTGTGCCTCACTCGCCTAAGATTGGGCACCTTATGCTCGAAAATTATCACCACCCTGCTGATGCCTGTTACCCCAATGCTTTGGGTAAGGAGCGCTAGCAGTAGAGAAGGGATAAGAACTCTCTCATTTCTTCTTCGGCAATTTACAGCCATCCCAACCACCCTGTTGCTGAGCACTACCCTTCTCAGAGAACCTGCCCCTCCTACCCTGCCTTTTCAAAAACTCTGCCTATTTTCTCTTTTTATCCTCTACCTGCTGCATATAGAAAACCAATCTCAAAATATCTATATCCTTAATCAGTAAATTAGTCTTGCTTTCAAGGATCAAATTCTGAGATAGCCCAGAAGTGAACTTCCTCATCCCCGCCCTCATATCAGCCACCAAATCTGGAGCATACCTTGACAAGTGATGAAATTTCAAGGCGTACTCCTTTATAGGCATTTTTTCCTACTTAAGATTCACAAACTCCTCCATTTTTGCTTCCCTCAACTCCTGAGGAAAGAAGCGATCTAAGAAGGAATTAGAAAAGGCCTCCCATAAAGACATCTCCTTGTTATCACCCCTATCACTATCCCACTCCTCGTACCATTGGTAAGTAATATTTTTGAGTTGATAAGCTACAAAATTCACCCCTTCTATGTTAGTGGCCTGCATCACTCTAAATATTTTTTCCATTTTATTCAGGAAACCCTGAGGATCTTCCTCCACCTTCACACCAATAAAAGTAGAAGGATTCATCTTCATAAAAAGGCCAAACCTTGTGGCCTCTGAAGAGAGAACACCAGATGTATCTCGCTCAGCCTGAGCAGCAACCAACTGAGCAATAGTATGAATCAACTGACAAAATTATGCATTATTCACCTCACCTTAAGGAGGACTAGTAGAAACTGGGGGAAATCCAGAACAATTAGGGATAGGACCCTGAGATTGAGTGTGAACTCTAGCTGTAGGGAATACTGAATCAACATCATCCCCAGATAGGATAGAAAGATTTTCTTGTGTTCCAGATCTTTGAGGCATGATCTGAAAAGTAAACAAACAAGAATTAGAGGAAATTCTAAGACTAAGACTCCAAGCTTGAAAATAGAATACCAAGAAAGTAAGGCATTCCTAAATGTCCTATAGCCTCTCTCTTATAAGTGTGACATGCTACACACCCCAAAAGAGACTTTACTAGACACGACGTTGTGAACTCCCAATTAACCATGAAGCTAAAGCTCCGATACCAACTTGATACAACCTGACCTAAGGCCTTGTCGTAATGGGCATCCCAAGTTTGACTGGGACCGGAGACCACCCTCGTTACCCAACCCAACCTCCAATCGTCTGCCTCGAGTTGGCTGAATTTTAAGCACATAACAAGATAGTGTAACTTTCCAAATTACAGACTCTAGGATCAGTCTATTACCAAGACCGACCCAATCGAGTCCAACCGTATAAACCCAACCAATCGCCAAACCATAACCATATGAGTTCTATAATAATTAAATATAATCCCAAAATAAAAAAAGATGGAACAACTAACAATACAGTCATCCCGTGTCATCCCCAATACCAATAACAATACTAAGGTTGACACCAATACCGATCCTTCCCATAATAGCCCATAGTAGTTCCACAAAAGCCTCTAACCAAAAGAATACCAAAATTTAGTTGGGGCATGCCCTCAACCATAGCCAAAACCAATATCCATAAATGAACCAAAGTATGAATAATATCCATAAAATGGAGCCTTTTGAAAAGATGGAAGCTTACCACTTCAATCTAGTAGTTGATTCTGAATGTTCGATAACTAAGTAGGACGAGTAGAATGGTTGGTTCCTGTATCGCATGGGGATGGGTTAGCGGGTAAAAACTAGCATGAACTTAAGATAAGGATAGTATAATGCAAACTAGTAAAACCAAGTAAACCAACCATATACATACAAACCATACATATATATAACCATGTCGGGAAAGGAAATCGGGTTTAGCATGCATTTAAAACCATTAACATGGGTATATGTATCTTAACCATCATTGACCACCCAGGGGATATATGAGTCTAATGTAACCCCCTGAACGAGCCCCAATACGTGTAGTTTCACAAATCAGAGATACCATAAGAGTAAGGGATTCCAAAGAACCCTCACCCTCTATGATACATATGTACAATATACTTAGAGGATTCCCGCGTACCTCATAGTATCATAAAAGGGTCGCCATGCCCTATCCCTTATTTCATAACAAAAGTAAGTTTCTAGTGTTTGTTCATTGAACTCCCACTTTCACGGTTAGCAATCACACCCCGCCACCATTGCTCAATTAAAACCATTTCCAACCAAACCATTGTTATTAACTGAGGCTATACATAGTGGTATAGTCATAAAAACTATAACTTGCAAGTATTGTCCTTAGATAAACCTTTTTAAGATCAAGAGAGCCTTATGTACCCATAGATCACATTCCCATGTATCCCACAAATGTTCCATTTTTATGATTACTTAGGGAATTCCATTGTACCCCACAAGAATGATTTTTAAACTAAAACCATCCTATTTTGACCATTCCAAACCATTTAACCATTTAGGGTACTATTACTAAGTATAAACCATGCAATAGTTCCATTAAAATCGAACAATATGGTAAAAACATTCTCATTGGCATTTTATCAAACATATTGGGGGTATAGTATTTCCAAAACCAAAGCCAATTACCAAATAACCATTTCCATGACACCAATTATCCTAAACCACCATTAAAGCATATAAAAGTATAATCAAAACATGGGAAAATCATAACCAAGCATTAATATCCTAAAACCCCATATTATATTTTAAAATCCAAAACCATACAATAAACAAACCATGAAAACATTGTATAAAACCATGCCTTTAGTTGGAACTAACAATGAGGGAATAGAACATGCCTTAAATCAAGAAGATGATGGGAGAGTAATCACCAATACAAGCCCCAAATTAATCCTAAAGATGAAACCCTAGCATTCCTTTACCTAAAATCCTTAGAGAGAATTGTAGAGTGTTTAAGAGAAGTTTCAAAGTGTTAATGAATAGAATAATAGGGCAAATAACCTCCCAATAGGAATATAAGTCATGGGGCCTTATTAGTTTAAGTGTGGAAATATCCATATTGCCCTCACTTAAACTACCCAAAATCTCATCTGGGGGGTACGACTATCCATACTAGTCGTACCCTTCAATACGAGTGGTACCCACCACTCGTACCCAAGGCTATCTTTCTTAGATCCAAAACTGTCCAAGGTACGATTCACCTAAACCATGTCATATCAAGTATACGACTAGTACCCTTGATCAGTACCCCTAAAAAAATAGAATCCCCAGAGGATTGAACATTGGCCACCATACGAGTCCATGATACGACTCATACCCTGGCTTACGACTCTTGGTGAGACACTCGTACTCAGATCCAACTTAAGTTACCAAGCCTAAGACTAACTAAAGTAAACAAACAACCCATATCCACTGAGATGACTCATACCACCCAATTCATACCAATTCATGAAACCAAATCCAATCCACCAACTAATATTGGTCAGCATACGAGTAACCTATACCACTCGTATCCCAACTTACGAATAATTTCCCCTAGTCGTATTATGTCTAGAGACCCAAAATCCAGGAAATTTTCTAAGGGCCAAAAACCCAGGGTGTTTTATTATAATCATTGAAAAAGTCATTGAGATACATCTATCGCAACACTCACATGTGCAACATCTGTCAAATAGTCGTGGTACCTCTATGACAATGGTTTATGTATCTATCATAATAATTTTTGGACCATTTCCATAGGGGTAATTTCTAGTAGTGACCAAGGTATCTCTACCGTGGACCGATATCACACAATCCCTATAGACCCTTATAGCCACAATGAAGACACCCACCGGGATAGATTCAAAAAAGGGATTCGAAAAACACTCAAAATCAAAACCATAATGAATAGCCAAAAAAGGGGTCACATAAGATAGAGTAGACCCGTGATCAAGTAGACAATATAAATCACGAGAGAAGAGTTTAAGCATACCAGTAACAATATTAAGGTACGCCTTAAAATCCTGGCGAGATGTAAGAGCGTACCGATGGTAGAGTAGAAACCAAAATTTCCACACTTCTTCTTAGACCACTTTCCACCATCTCTACCTCTTTGCTGCTGACCTCCACCCTAATCCAAATAGTGAAACATTTTACTCTATCTTTTACTTATCTCCGTTTGCTTCTTCTTTTCTTCTTTCACTTATTACATATACACCACAAGTCTAGAGATGTCCATATATTTGTTCAATAAGGAAGCCTTGGTCTCAAAGATTAATTCATGGGATAACCTAGACGTAAACTTCCTCATCCTAGCCCTCATGCTAGACACTAATTCTGAAGAATATCACAATAGCTAATGAAACATCAAGACATATTCCTTCACTGACATCCTACCTTGCTTCAGATTCACAAACTTCTCTGCCTTCACCTCCCTTAACTCCAAAGAAAAGAAGCCATCAAGGAAAGCACTAGAGAAATTATCCCACAAGGTGATATCAGTATCATCACTCCTGTACTGGTCCTATTTCTCATACCACTGGTATGCTACATCCTTCAGCTGATAAGATGTAAACTCAAAACTCTCCACATCAGTAACATGCATCATACGAAAGATCTTTTCTATCTCATCAATAAAGTTTAAAAGATCTTTCTCAACTTTAGAATTAGTGAAAACAGGAGGACTCAACTCATAAATTGGACAAACCTAGTGCCCTCAGATAATGGAGAAATAGAAGCAACACGTTCAATATGGGAGACCACCAACTGGGTAAGAAAATGAATTGACTGGTAAAACTCAGCATTAGACACTCCAGCCTAGGGTGCCTGAGAAGGGATGGGAGGAACCGATGGATATCCCCTAGGGAAATCATAAGTGGCGACCCTAAATTGGGTCTGAACTTTTGGAGTAGTATAAGCTCCATCCACATTATCCTCAAACAAGACTATAGAGTTTCCATGAATATTAAATCTTCTGGGAGGTATGATCTGAAAAGAAAACATATTAAAATTAGAGGTTATTCAAGACCTTAGAATCTATAGCTTGAAATAGAATAACAAGAAAGGGAAATATTCCTAAATGTCTCGTAGCCTCTCCTTTATAAGTGTGGCTTACTACACACCTATAAATGAGACTCTACTTAACACAGCTTTATTGGACACCCAATGACACCAAACCTAGGCTCTGATACCATCTTTCTCATGACCCGAACTAGGGTTTGGCCATGACGGGTATCTTAAGTCCCATATGGATCAGATATCACCCCCTGAACCTAACCAAACCAAATATAACATCCCCCAAAGTTGGATAAATTTTGAACATATAACAAGATAGCATGCAACAAGCTTAAAAAAATATAAACATGTCTATAACTGATGATCGATGATCGTCCAAACAACCTACCAACATCACCCAATATCCACAGTTATCCAAGCAAAGCCTTCTAAAAAAAAGAAAAAGCAGTCTTGGTCGGGACATGTCCCCGACTCTGACAGATGACAATGAGAATAAAAATAACAATGTTAATGATAAAGAAAGTACTGCCAACTCAAAACAAAGAATTAAAATTGGTGAAATACCTAAGAATTTTGGGAAATGAAAGCTCACCATTTAACCATAACATAATGATCTAACAAACAAAACTGACCAACCTAACTTTGCATAGGAAAAATAGAAATAGCTTCAGTGCCTGCATTGCGTGGGGATATAAAATTTGAAGATGGTTATTGGGGTGAATACTATCATGTAATTCAAGGATAAGGATAACATAATGCCATGATCAATAAATAAAAATCAATCAAAATAAATGCACATAATCAAATGCATATACATATATTTATCACATACTGGGATACGGAACAAGGCTTAATATGCACTTTAAAACTTTAGCCTGGGTTGTGTAGCTCAACTATCATAACATACAAGGAACCCACGGACTATATGGGCCCAGCTCTTTCTCAACTGGTAGGGCCCAATGCATGTGGACGCACGAACCAGAGGGTATATATATATACACTATAGGGACAAAAACCTTCCTACAAATAAAGGTGACACGGGCACCAAATTATGTTATAAGATGTAGGGGACTCAAACCTTCCAATAAATAATAGTAATAAGGAGGACTCAAACTACTCGGTGATATAGAACCACACTTTGACAACTGAAGTTCCCATTGTTTGTCCCTCGAGACCACCACTTTCACGACTCGGCTACATAACCCTTATTAAAGCTTAATTAATGACATTTATCACACAATCCTATTCATTGAACCACAATACACATTTAGGCATACATTGTTAGTATCATCATACCAACTATACATATAAGATAACATCAATATGTCATACCAATTATCTTTACTTGGGGGAATTCACAACCCCTTTGGTTCAATTTTACTAATTCCCATATTTCTCATAATTAAAAAAACTAATTTCACAATATGGGGTTGGGGTCATAACCACTCCGAAAGTTAAAAGTTAGGAAAATCACAATTCCCTAGTTCATTCACCATACCTATGCACCCACAAGTTCAAAACTATAATTAAAGCATGACTAATCACATAGAAACCATGAGAAACATTGTTCAATCCATAAACATTTAAAACCTTTAACCCTTATTTCAAACCAATCATTAATATCTTATGAAAAATACTTTAAAACATATGCTTTTAACAAATTAACAACGAGGGAAGAGTATCATGCTTGAAATAACAAGTTTCACGAAAGGAATTCAACCCTTAAGCCCTTGGATGACCTACTTCTTGGAAACACTAAGTATGGCTTCTTGAGAGAATTTAAGAGATCTTTTGAAAGTGTTTTAGTGAGTTAACAATGCTAATGGGGTACCTAATAGAATATTTGCTCGTTGGTTGCAATTGGGGTAGTGGGGAAATGTCCAAAGTTCCTTTAATAAAAAGACTGAAAATTGTCGCAAATGACTATGGGTCACTATAAGACTCGTATAGACACATTTAGACTCATCAAAAGCATTCATAGTTAAAACAAAAACACCAAGACCCCATACTAGTCTGGCTATAATTCATACCACCAACTCGTAACCACACTTAACGGTTTGTAACCATTTCCCGTACTCAAGACAACAACAATTTGGGATGACACACTGGACGCCCTACGATTGGGATATAACGACTCATCATGAGTCTTTATGACTCGTGGACTTAATTATAATGAAGACAGTGTCATTGGACAAACTTTCTGGATACCTTAAGACTTGATCCTTGCGACCCGTAAGAAGTCTTGATGACTAGTTGAGAGCCACTCATACTCTGAGCATAATACTAAGCCACTTGTTTTGATTAAGTTACGATCAAGTCTCTTTCACCTACATGAATCCCTATGACTCATCAGGACAGTCGTAGTCAGGACAGTAAGGATAAAATATCATAAATTCTCAAGGACCAAGAAACCCAGGGCATTACAATACGTAATAAGTTAACTACTTACTATATATATATAAATCTTTTATTTATATACATTAACCTTAATGCTAAGAAATACATATCATATACTTTTATTCTTGTACGTTTATTTTTGATATGTGTAGATCAAATCTCATTAATTAGGGATCACAATTTTTTCCCCAAAAGTCAAGCTAGATTGATTTATATTAAGCTTTTATATACAAGTTTGTGAATAAGAAAGATTACCTAAAAATATTATTTTCTCACTCTAAGATGACATTAGAGATAGATCATTACAAAAGTCCAAATACTAGCAATAAGAGTCATGATATGGATTCATCAAACCTACATTTTCTTTGACATTCATATCATCCAGTGATATGCCATGGTTTCATGCACTTTAGATACTTAAAATGATAAAATTATGCAAGTACTTATGTCCTTTTTGTTAGATGTGATGTGTTTTCTGTTAGTTTTATAGGAAAGCAGATTTGGAAGTGAGTATAAGAAATAATGAAAGAAAAAACTCCAAAAAGTGAATTCTCTTCTTGGACAATGACTCGTTGGGTGATGCTAGGACTCATTGTCCAAGCCGTAAGGTGACCAAAGGAGGAATCTGAGCAGAATAATAAAGTGGAAATAGGCTACGACATGTAGTATCTGACTAAGAGTCATAGGAAAGTTCGTTCTGAGTATAAATATGAAAAAAGTCCTAAAAGATTACAATTTTGAGCCCAGTGGAGACGATGCGGGTGATGATTCATAGGATTTGATTATGACTTACCGTGGAGACCATTCTGAGCATTTAGAGAAAAGATCTGAAAGATGAAATTCTACTAAAGAGGAAATGATTTTTGTCAGCGACTCGATGGGAGAAATGACGATGTGTCACCAAAGAGCAAAGAATACAAAATATAGAGCTGACAATGAGTCGTCTTAGTCCTGACATCTCGTTGTCTACCACTGCCGACCTTATTTTTCTATTTTGTTTTGGATAGTATTTTTAGGTTTTATTTGGTAACTATAAATACCCCTTGGATGTTTTTGTATTACTTTTATGCACTTTTTATACTTACAACACTATATTGATTCTGAGATACACTATATTGTTCTTGGTTTTTACGGTTGGATATTAATTTGAGATTCTAGTTTTTTTTTGTTCAACTAGTTTAAGATTATTCATATACTTTATTTTTTGAATTTAATGGATGTTATTAAAAATATGAGTAGCTAACGACCTAACTAGGGTTGTGGAAACCCGGATGGAACAACAAAGTAGAAGAATTGCAAAGTTGTTCTTAACTGATGTTATTGTATGTATTATGATTTTCTTTGGCTTGATTGCTTTCTTAATGACTGTAGACATTAAGAACCTGCCTGTATTCGATACTTATTCCACAAGAGAGGTAGAGATTAGGAAAAGAAAATCACAACTGTAATTTGAAGCTATCAACCTTTATCTTATTAACTTGAGACTCAAAAGGTAATAGTTAATTTGGGATCCAGGACAATGGTTAGTAAGGAGACACTCTAAGACTTAACTAGTGATGAGTGAAATTCACCAAAGATATTCACAATATAATTGGTGATAGATATCTTGTAAGATTTTGCATGTAATGAATTGATATAATTTGAGGGAGCATGATAAGTCTATGGTGTTAGGAAGTAAGAGGGAACACGGTCCTATTATCCATCTCATATTAATTTCAACCTAAAGCAATCAAGATTTGTTGCTAATGTTAATATTCTTACAAGATGTCCCATTTACTTTTCATCACTTTTTTTGCTACTTCAGGAAGGTCTTGATAAAGATTTGTCCTATTCCCTATGGATTTGAAAGCAATCTTTGTTTAGTTATGTATTTGACAATGACCGCATTATACTTTTTTATAGGTGTAATTTTGGGCGACATAAAATTTTGGTGTCGTTGTCAGGGACAAGGATAGCTATCAATATTTTGGATGATATACTGTTTGTGCGGGTATTTAGCCTGCAAACTTCTCAGGACCAATTGACTCAAGACCACGAGATTGGAGCGGGATCGGGTAGCTCCCATATGAGTGAGATGATAGCTACAGCTGCAACAAATGTGAGTGGGAGCACCATTCTACCTCCCGAGAGAGAGACACCTTTGAGTACACCGACCATCGTTGGTGCCACTATTAATGAAAGTGTCCCAGTCACCACTGGGACCATGATTGATGAGAGTGGAGGCCTAGTATGAGGCCCTTCATGTTGAGACATATTGAGACAACGCCTAGTATGCCCAGGTATGTCTTCATCCCTTGTTTTTACTTTGTAGCTATGCACTGGGGACAGTGCATAGTCTTTAAGCTGGTGTAGGGATTTTCCACAACTGAGGGTTTTTCTTGCCATGTTTCTTTTTCCGTCGGCTGCATTATTGATCTTGGGTGAATTTATACACCTAAGAACCATAACTTACCCATACTTTAGCTAAGTTTTGAGACCAAAGTGCATAGTTTCTTATGTTTTTATTCTATCTCTTATATAATTAAGCTAACCTATGTAATTAGTAGGATTTCAGGTGTAAATAAAGTAGATGAATACATAAAGGGACCATGGATTGGAAATGGCATTGGACACAAACAAAAGTAGCAGGTTGGATGCAATGTGGTACCAAAAACTAGGTCCCAAGACTATTTAGTCATTAAATTAAGTCTAGGGACTTAGAGGGCAATTAGGGAGAAAAGTTACTTAAAATACCCCAAGTTGACAATTTAAGGATTATTCTGTATCTTTTGAATTTAGAGTGGCGGCTTAGCACAGAAGAGAGAAACAACTTTATCTTATTTATGTACTATTCCATCAAGACAATTTCTTTTGACGTTTTGGTATGATGAACATTATTATTTTGATTCCCTCTTTATTCATGAGTAGCTAAGTTTAATAGTTAGGGTTATGGAAGCCTTGTAACATACAATCTATTACTTTGGGTTTTTGAATTCATCATGTATTGATTTACTTATATCATACTCTCTTTGTTTATTTTGAATTCTCGTGGTTGCAAATATAAAGGATGCGCCTTAAAACACAACTTGTTCGATAGAAAGGTTGACGTTCGGAAAAGAGAGTAGTGACAAGAAAATATGATTTCTAACCCCTATTTCATACGTTAATGCCTTAATAGGATTAACAACTTGGAGATTTTGTATTGTTATTATAAACACATTTGATTCGAGAGAAATAAAGTGAATTAGTCCTTGATGGTAGTGAAACACTAGGATTAAGTTATAGAATACGTTTCTCTATAAACATGATGCATGTATGAATTCGTAAAACCCAATAGTGGAAAGTATTGAAAACTACAAGGTTCACATAACCCTAGCTTGCTATTTCTCTAAATTCGAATACTACTACATATATCTCATCTTGTTAAACTAAAACCATTAATTTGTGAACTGAATCAAATCCCCCTATTGTTTTACAGAAACAAATGATTAAAAGTCAACTAATCTACATACAACTTAATTGGAACCATATTCCCTGTGGGATTTGACCCCAACCTAGTTGTATTATATATTTGACAATGACCACTTACACTTCTGTAAGAGAGTTGTAATTTGGACGTATCAGTTATCCTAGTAAAACTGACTTGTTTAGGTCGTATTATGTTTTTATATTCTGTGAGTGTTGTTTCTGTTTAAGTAGGAGAAAAGTAAGAAACCTAAGAGCAGTTAACAATTGTTTTGTATTTTTGAATTACTTTTAGAAAATTCAAAATAAATCATACCCGTCCTAAAAATTTTGTAAATTGTGTGATGTGTGATGTGAATATCTATGTGGCCATTGTGAATCATAACATGGCATTAGGATTGTGGACTAAATAATTGTAGCTTAGCATTGTATGGACTGGATAGGTAGTATTTGGTGATATAAACCTGTACCATATGCTTGTCAGATACCTAGTTTCCTTTGTGCATTTAATTTAGCACTTATCCAGTTAGTCTTGCCAAGGTTGTACGATAATTGGTTAGGATATGATCATAGGCCATTTTTTATTTTGCCCACTCTGAGCCAAAAAATAATTGTCCAAAATAAATAAATATTCCTTGATCCCTGATTTGAGCATGTATTGACTTGTTTTCTTGATTTCACCGTTTTCCCTTCCCAAATTGATTACAATGAACCTATTTTGGCCTTGGTCTCCCTTCTTAGACATTGTGTACCTCAACTCAGGCAAATCGATTAAGTTGAGGGTGGTATCATAGGGGTGTATAGTAAAGCTAGGTGTGCAGAAGGTGTGATGTCAAAGAAAAAAGCAAGTAAGGTTAGGTGTGGTAGGAAAAAAAATAATGAAAAACTTGAAAAGGAAAAGAAAAAGAAAAAAGAAAGAAATGAATAGCAAAATAAAAACAAAAACCACACCCAATTAGAAAAATCAATAAAGGAGTAAAGGGTGAAAAAATGAAAACCACACCCAATTATTGTTCTCATTAAGACTCTAGGATAGGGTCACAACCGTGAACGACCCAATCGAGTCCAACCATACCATATCAACCCCCCAACCATACAAAACTAAACCATAGGTTATAAACCAGGCCATAACCAAAGATAATACCAAAACATAATATGAACATCAATCCCAAATTGTAATATGATGGAATTGTGGGAAATCGTATCCGATGATGCCAACCTTCCATCTTATTCCAATGCCAAGGCCGACACTAATATCGATCCCACTCGTACCAACCCCAAGAAGTACCATAAAGCCTTTATCCAAAAGAGTAAAAAAAATCTGGTTAGGACATGCCCCCAACCATGGACAAAACCAATATCCAAATCAAAAGAAAACTGTCTAAAGAAATCCATAACATGAAATGATGCCTTCAAAAAGGATGGAAGCTCACCACTTCAGTCCAATTGCTGATACCGAATTCGCGAGCAAAATAAGTGGAGTAAAATGGTCAGTTCCTGCATAGCGTCGGTATACAACCACCAGTAAATAGGGTTAGCAAATGACCGCTAGCCTGAATCTCAGGATAAGGATAAAATAATGCCAGTTATAAAATCAAGTAAAACCATCCATAATGCATACAACCATACATATATAAGTGTCGGGAATGGGAACTGGGTTTAACATTCATTTAAAACCTTTATACCTGGGTTGTGTAGCTTTGCCGTCCTAACCACCCACGGGTCATATGGGTTCAGCTCCCTCTGTTGAAAGGGCCCCAGGGCGTGTAGCCTCACGACTAGGGAATATCTCATAGGATGACTAGTACATCCCTCAGTATAAAATGTGACACATGTACTTGGTCATCAAGTCCCCTCATATCGACAACTATGAGTTTTCAGTTTTGGTGCCCTCGGAACCGCCACCTTCTACGGATTAGCTACATACCTTACCATTAATGCCCAATTAAAACTAATTTCCAAATAACCAAACCATTATCCATTTGTTTACCAAACTCAGAAAATAAAGATGTGTTCAAGAGACATACCTTCTGCACGAATCCCAGGAGCAGAAAACAAATGTAGATACTTGGACTTTATGTCCTCTTCCATTTCTCAAGTAGATTCTTCCACCTAATGGTTGCTCCAGCAAACCTTAATCGAAGCCACATCCTTGTCCACCACCGATAAACTTGACTATCTAATAGCTAAATTGGGACCTCTTCATAAGATAGAGAATCCAAAATATCCAATCCTTCCAAAGTAACAACCAAAGAAGAATCACCAAGACACTTCCTCAACATAGAAACATGAAAGACCTGATGAACCAAACTTAAGCTAGATGGCAAGTCCAACTCATATAAAATATTGCCAACTCTCTGCAAAATCACATAAGGACCAATGAACCGAGGACTGAGTTTCCCCATGTTGCCAAAACGTACCACTCCCTTCATGGAAGACACCTTGAGAAACACCCTATCGCCGACCTCAAACTCCAAGTCTCTACGCCTAATATCTGCTTAGGACTTTTGGCGACTTTGGGCAGCGTTAACCCTATTCTAAATTACCTTGACCTTCTCCATCTCCTAATAAACCATGTCCAGACCAAATATGTCTGATTCTCCAAACTCAAACTACCCAATAAGAGATCTACACCTCCTACCATACAATTCCTCAAAAAGAACCATACCAATACTCAAATCATAGCTATTATTGTAAGCAAACTCCACCAAAGGTAGATGCTCAAACCAACTGCCACCATAGTCAATCACACAGACCCGAAGCATATCTATCTGCTTGCCCATCCAATTATGGATGAAAAACACTACTTAGATTGACTTTAGTCCCCAACCCTTTCTGGAAACACTGCTAAAAATGAGACGTAAACTGCGTACCACGATCAGAAATAATCAAAATAGGTACCACATGCTTCTTCACAATCTTCTGAAGATACAACCTCGCATAATCCTCCACCAAAAAGGTAGTCCACACTGTCAAAAAATGTGGAGACTTGGTTATAATGATCATTTTCCACTTCCATTCGGGCAAATTAATTTCTTAATACAACCCTCCTGGCCTCATGTGCTCAACCATAACCTGTTGACTCACTATACACTTGGCCACAAAATCAGTCACATCCCTCTTCATGCCATTCCACCAGTATGTCTCCTTCAGATCATGATGCATCATGAATAACATAGCGCGACTCACACGCCTTAGCTAAAACCCTCTGCCATAACCCATCAACATTAGGAACATACAACCTCCCTTGGTACCATAAATTACCATCACCACTGATCTCAAACACTACTACCGTTGGCCCACCAGCATTACCCTTGATTTTCATCAAGATAGTATCTAGCACTTGCTTCTGTTTAATCTCAACACCAACAGATGATTGAACCACTTCTTGCACCATCCCACCACCATCCTTAGAGTCTAAGAGACAAACTCCAAGATTATCTAAGCGGTGAAAATCCTTCACCAATTCCCTTTTGCCTTCCTTTATGTGAGCTGAACACCCTATGGATAACCTACTAAGAGAATCAACAACTATATTAGCCTTACCTGGGTGGTAGTGAAGACTCATATCATAATTCTTGAGAAGCTCTAGCCACCTTCTCTACCTGAGATTAAGCTCTTTCTTAGTGAACATGTACTGAAGACTCTTGTAATCAGAAAAGATATACACATAGCACTATACAAATAATGTCTCCATATTTTCAAAGCAAACATAAATGCTAATAACTATAAATCATGAGTAGGATAATTATTCTCATGTACTTTCAACTGCCTGGAAGCATAGGAAATCACTTTTCCATTCTGTTTCAAAGCACAACCAAGCCCTACCCGAGATGCTTCATAATAAACCACAAACCCATCATTGCTTTTCGGTAAAGTCAGGATTGAAGCCATAGTCAACTTATCCTCTAAATTCTCAAAACTCCTTCATAAGCATCCTACCAATAAAACTTATCCTTCTTCTGAGTCAACTTAGTCAAAGGAGCAGCTATCAAAGAAAAGCTTTCTACAAACCGCCTATAATACCCGACTAAACCCAAGAAGCTCTAAATATCGAATGAAGTCATGGTTCTAAGAACCTATTCACCATAGAAACCATCTTCGAATCCACCACGATCCCTTCACTAGAAATAATATGGCCCAAAAAAGTCACAACATTCAACCAGAACTCACACTTAGAGAGATTGGCATACAACTATTATTTTTTCAAGGTCTGCAACACCACATAAAGGTGATGAGAATGATCCACCTCACTCGTCGAATAAACAATAATTTCATTAATAAACATAATGATGAAGATATCCAAATACTGCCTGAACACTCTGTTCATCAAGTCCATAAATATTGCTAGAGCATTAGTCAACCCAAATGACATCACCAAGAACTCAAAATGCCCATACCGAGTAAGAAAATCCATCTTAGGGATATCCACCTCCCTAATATTTAGTTGACGGTAGCCAGACCGAAGATCTATCTTAGAGAAGAACTTGACAACTTGCAACTGTTCAAACAAATTATCTATCCAAGAAAGTGGATACTTATTCTTGACCATTGCCTTGTTCAACTTCCTATATTCAATGAATATTCAAAAGGAACCATCCTTCTTGAACACAAACAACACTGGTGCACCCAATGGAGAAACATTAGGATGAATAAACCCTTTATCCAGAAGATCCTTATATTGCTCCTTGAGTTCCCCCAACTTATCCAGAGACATTCTCTATGGAGGAATAGATATTGGACGAGTGTCCAGAAGTAAATCAATACCAAACTCTATTTCTCTATACAGAGAACACCAGGAAGTCATCCAAAAAGAATTCTGGAAACTCATTAACCACAAGGACCCAAGGCAAATAAGGACCTTCTGAGTTAGAATCTTTAACCCAGAACAAGTGATAAATACAACCCTTAGAGATTAACCTTCAAGATCTAAGATAAGAAATAAACCTCCCCCTAGGAGCTAGGGAACTACCTTCACATTCTATAATTGGTTCACCATGGAACTTAAAGATAACTCTATGGGTTCGATAATCCATAAACGCATAACAAGAATACAACCAATCCATAGCTAAAATTACATAAAAATCTATAATATCTAACTCAAAAAGATTCACCAAGGTTGGCTTGCTACCAAAAAATACCACACCCCCTATAGAATCTATTAGCAATAATTGCATCCCCTATTAAGGAAGAAACGAAAAAAGAATTTGAGATAACTTCCAGATTTAAACCAAAAGCCACAGACACATATGGAGTTTCAAAAGAAAGAATGGACCCCAGATTAATAAAAAAATATATGTCATAAGAGAAAAGCTATAACATACCAGTAATGACATCAGGTGATGCCTAAGGTTCCTATTGGGACGCCAAAGCATACAACCTATTCCGACCAACACTAGAACCAGAAGCAGTAACAAAAGAAGATGTCACCCCACCAGGTGTAAGATTAGAATATGAATCCACAGGAATATTATCCATCCCCATAGTGATGTTGGGTGTATTTATACATCCTAGTGTTACTATTCTAGCTTATTTAGCCTTTTTTTAGGATAATTCATGTGATTTATGTGTTAATATGATATAAACAAGCATATAAGTGTTCAAGTATTTGATTACAGTGTTCAACATACTTTCCAAACAAGTTTTTACTAAATTGACTCATTTAGAGTTCAACCTAAAAAACTAGTGTTGCTACTTGAGCTAGGTGTGTGTCTAGTTGGTTTCGTTGGATTCTAATGTGTTTAATTTATTTAAAATGGTTTAAATATGTAATTTTGAGTGGAATAACTTGTTTGTAATATGTAAAGTGCAATTTGATTAAGTTAAGAGTCGGAATATAAAAGTGAAGATCATTGCAAATTAGCCTTATTTAAGCTCTTATTTTGATTCATCGTTGAGGATATTCTGTTGTTTTGATCTCTAATATGTGGTGTGTGATATTGTAGGAAGATTTGTGATCTGAATATGGTAATATGTTGATGATAAAAGGGCTTGAAATTCATTGAAAATATACTACAAAAGGCATGGAAAAAAAAGGGCGTTCAACACTTACCCAAAATTGAGGATGCAAATTCCAGTGAATCAATGCATTGGAGACACGACGCATCACTTAGTTGACTGGAATTAGAATCTCTTCACATTGGATGCATGAGTTGACTAAGCATTGCGTCGTGTTGGATAGATCATGCACGACCAAAATGCTATTCTAATTATACACGATTTTGGGCTTTATATTATGTGAATAAATTTAATTGCACAAGTTTTGAGGTAGCTGATGAGAATCTTTATATTGTCATAATCCCAAAAGAATTGTGATTAATATATTATATATTCATATTTTGTTAGGCACAAGGCACTGGGGAGAATCTTTGGACATATTTTGGAGATCACGGGGTTGCTACAATTTCTTCTTTAGGTTTTTATTATTTTAATTTATTTCATACATGTTTTTAGTCATTAATTACAACCTTGTGATTACGATTATGACTATGAGTGGCTAAATGCCCTCTTTCCAGGGTTAGAGCCAAGAACATGAGTATCATTGTTTTGAATTAAGTTTGTTTGATTTGCTTATTATTATTGGTTGTTTGTTTATTCTTGTTATAACTATTTTAAGGATTTGCAGCCCTTAGAATACACCTATTGTTAACCTTGTGAACTCGGGAGAAGGAATGGAGATATACAACATAGGAATAAACAAAGTATGGTTTATATTTCTTTATGAAATAAGGAATTTAAATTAGCATCTAGGACAGGGATGTACTTAGATGCTTTACTTGATTAACATGTAGGATGATAACTTAAAGAACTTAAGTGGACTATTACATCCCTGCTCAATGATGTAGTTGTAAGGTTTAACTAAGGTAAAGGGTTAGAGGTTGGGAGACCGTGATCATGCAATTAACCCTACGAATCAACAACCAAGATAAGACAGTTAACGAACAAAGCTCAATACATATTATGATTCTTTAAAGTGCTTTAAACCTGGGCTTTTCTTTTATTGATTGTTTCAAGATCTTTACTTTTCGCATTGTTTACTTTTCTACAATTTATAAATTCCAAACTCTTTTTGGCTACTGTTACATCAAATTTATCTAAACTATGAACTAAAATTAAATCATTGCTGCATCAAGTCTCTGTAGGATCAATACTTGGCTTCTTGAAAGACATTTTACTACTTGATAAGACCACGTACACTTGAGTGTGCGCTTGGGAACTGTCAAGTTTTTGGCGCCATTGCTGGGGACTTGAAATTTGGCAACTAATTATTTTAGTTTTACTTTTAGATTTATTTGGTGTTTTTATGCTTGGTATTGGTTATATTTTTGCAAGAAAAAGATTTACAAAAGCTGGAAAGGGATCAGGACTTGGTTGAACCAAGCGTTGAACCTAAGCAACTTTTTTATCAACAAAGGAGAGAAGAAAACCTTCTCTCTCAAATTTCACAAATCTAAGAAAACCAAGTGAATCCTACCATCATGGCTGATGAACTAGTAGCCCGCGGACAGTTAGAGAAGTGGCAATCCCACTTCCAACCAATTTGACCTTGCCGTTTTAGAAGCCGAAAGCTGGAGGCAATTTTGAACTCAAACAAAATATGATTTAGCTTATGATAAGTAGTGGACAGTTCACTGGGCTTTCACATGAAGATCCACAGGTCTACTTACGGTGTTTTCAGGAAATTAGTGATACATTCATGCCGACGGACATAAATCAAGATTATGTAAGGATGATATTTTTACCCTTTTCTTTGTTGGGAAAGCCAAAAAGTGGTTGACTGAAGAATCAACAAATTCAATCACTTCATAGGACGATTTAGCCAGAAAATTTCTTATTCGGTTCTTCCCATCTGGTAAGACTGCGAGACTTTGCAGTGACATAGTATGCTTCAAACAAAAGCCAGAAAAGAATCTCTATCATGCTTGGAAGTGGTTTAAGGATTTTCTTAGGGACTTTTCACACCATCAACAATCCAACGAGGTACTTGCTCATACTTTTGTAGAAGCACTTGATCATAATACAAAGATTTTGCTAGATTCAGCCACAGGTGGTCAAGCACTGGAATTTACTTATGATGAGTTGTACACATTGTTTAACCAGACAGCACAAGGAAATCTCGAGTGGTATTCAGATGCTAGAAGTGCCACAAAAAGAATTACAAGTGTATTGGATGTAGGCCAGTTCACTGCCTTATCAGCTTAGGTTGCAGCATTGCAAAATATGACAAATACTTAGTTCAGTATCCTAAAATTGGGAGCTCCACAGCCTACAACAATAGCTAATATAGTCCATCAATCTAGTAGTTGGTATGAGATCAACGGAAATAGTGGCTATTCAGCGGCCAGGTGTGCTTCAAATTCAAAATCAGTAATGTATGTGGGCAATACTCAAAGGCCAAATTATGGTAATTCCTACAACATGAAGTGACAGACTCAACCGTGGAATGCACAACAATAAATTCAGTAACCATAGGAACAAGGGAATCAATAAAGTATCAACATGGAAGAGAAGTTGAAACAACTTCTATCTAATCAAAACAATTGGTTGTGGACATGAAAAATTCACAAGCTGCATAGAGAAGTTTAGAGTTGCAGATTGGGAAGTTGCAGCAAGCATTAAATACTAGGCCATAAGGTGGTATACCAAAAGATATAGAGAATCCAAAACAAGTAATGGAAATCACCTTGAGGAGTGGTAAAGAGCTTCAAGGAAAACCTCCAAAGTTAACTAAGGAGGTAGATGGTAAGGTGGTAACTCCATAGGTTTCTGAAAAAGTTACTGAAGGATTAAGGAAGTTCAAGTACTTGAAAAATAGAGTTACTGAACCAAAATTCAGGAAGACACCGCCACTACCCTTCCCTCAGAGGAAGATTAAAGTGAAGGAGGATGCAATGTTTAAGAAGTTCTTTGATACATTCAGAGAATTTCACATTAACTTACCTTTGTTAAATGTTTTGCAGGAAATGCCCAAGTATGAAAAGTACTTATGGGATGTGGTTTCTAATAAGGTAAAATTGTAGGATGTGGGGGCGATAACACTCACTAAAAAGTGTAGCTCTATAATGTCATAGAAAATCTCCAAGAAATTGAGAGATTTGGGAAAGTTTACTCTCCTGATTTAAATTGGGAGTAGAGTGGTCCACGCACTGAGTAACTTAGGGGCGATCATAAATCTAATACCCCTATATTTGTTTGACATATTGGTCTTGGGAAATCCTAGATCAACCATGGTGGTTTTGTAGCTAGCAGACAAATCCATTTCCTATCTGAAAGGAATTATTGAGGATGTTCTCATAAAGGTTAAAATATTTGTTATTCCTACTGACTTTATTGTCCTTAATTTTGAGACAGGAAAATAGGTACTAATCATCTTGGGGCATCCATTCTTAGCACGGGAGAAGCGTTGATTGATGTTAAAGAAGACACACTCAAAATTAGGGTAAAGGATGAAGAGGTGGTATTTGATGTTTACAAGGCTCCTAAAATAACATTCTATTATAAAGATTTGTGTATGATCAATGTTATTGAAGGGTACAAGTGTGGGGTGGTTAGTCTAACAAAGACCTCTTTGGACTACCTGATTGAGCAACCTAAGCTTCTACCTCTTAAGCCTGACATGATGAATGTTGATGAGCCTGAAAAGGCTAAAGTTGAAAACCTGTTTCTCTTTAAAATTCACACCTAAGAGGGTGAAGATAATAAGAAGATGGAGTCCAAGTATGATAAAGAGAAGGAAGTAATATGGTTGAGTTGAGTTAGGCCGTGCCGCGATACTAAATTAGGCGCTTCTTGGGAGGCAACCCGTGTTAAGTAGGTATGTTTTATTTTTCAGCTTTTTTTATTTCACGTAGTTTTTTATTTTTGATTGAGTCACTGGTTATTGAAAGTCAGTGTACCGAAAACTTGAGCCAAAGAGCATGACAAAGAATGAGTGTGGGGTCCCTCAAATCCTTTTGATATTTAAGGATGCTATGAGCTAGGCCTAGAGGCCTTAGGGAGTATTTCTATCTATTACTTTTAAGTTCACTTTTGGGACAAAATAGATTTTAAAATGGGGAGTGGGGAAATTCCTAATTTTTTGGCCTAATTTAAAAAATTTTGTCTGTAAGATATTATTGTTGATGCTATTTTTGATTTCATGGAGCAAGTGTTTTAGTTGTATAAGCATGTTGAATTATATGAATTACTATGTTTGAGACTCTTAGGCTCAAGTTGTGACTCCTGTACTTTTTGGCTTAAATTTAAATTTATGTTATTGTGTGGTTGGGAGTCTATGATGATCCTATTTGAGTTAAGCATGTGCCATGTGTGATCTGAGTTTTGGTATATTCCTTGTTTCATATGATGTCTAGAAATTTCCCGGTGTGTGTGCAAAGAGAAATAAAGAATGTGAGTTTAGTAGATGATATAGGCATTTCTTTGATAGCCTTGTTTTATACCATCTTTTTTACTAACCCTTGTGCATAATCCTAGTCAGCCCCATTGAGTCTTTAGCTTATTTATTTTTTTGGTAGCCTTATAAACACCAATAACTATTACCTTGAGGCATCAAATATAAACACCAATAACTATTACCTTGAGGCATCAATTTCACTTTAATAAAAAATTGATTTCGTAAGGAGTTTGAGAAATTAAAGAAGAAAATGGTGAAATTGATGCCTCAAGGTAATAGTTATTGGTGTTTATATTTTATGTATGGTGGTTGGGAGTGATATAAATAGTGTTAGAAATATTTCCATGATTGTATAAAATGAGAAAAATTGAATCTGAAAGGAATAAACAATATGCCCACCATGTGTTTGTGAAAATGCTTAAAAGAGATGGGGTAAAACAAAAGAATGGGGTAGAAAAAAATGGTGTAAATTAGTTATTGGAGATTGGTTTTAAATGTATAATGTAGTGTATTAAAGTTATTAGAGAGGTTAGTCACTATACCCAAATAGTTCCTACCCGTCCCTTAGCCTACATGACAACTTGGAAAAGACCTATTTGATCCTAAGTTCATCATTCCGATATTAGTGGAACACTACACTAAGGGAAAGACAATGGTTCATTATTTGTAACTTGTGAATTCTTTGTGAGAGTGAGCGTAATTTGATTCTTGTGCCCATCATGTTATAAACTGCATTTATGTGAGTTATTATGGGTAACTCTCTTATTGTGAGGGCACATGTTTGATGAATGTGGGCGATTTGTATGATGTCCTTTATTGAGCAATATGCATGAATTTTCCACGTGGTGAGTCAATTATTGAGGCTAAGATGTTTTGGAGTAGTGTTCATGAGCTATCAATTGTGTAAATAACGTGCTTTGTGTAGAAATTTCCATTCCGTGTAGTCATTCTAGTACTAGCTTGAGTATCTTGCAATGTTGTAGAAGTCTAGAGTCTCCTCAACTTATAGTTCTTAGAGTAAAGAGTTGTTCGAGGACGAACGAGGATTTAAGTATGGGGTGGTGATGTTGAGTGTCTTTATGCAATCTAGTTTTACTATTCTAGCTTAGTTAGCCTTATATTGATGATAATTCGTGTGCTTTATGTGTTAATATTATATAAACAATCATATAAGTGTCAAAGTACGTGATTACAATGTTCAACGTGTTTTCCAAACAAGTTTGTACTTAATTAATCATTTAGAGTTCAACTCGGAAAACTAGTGTTACTAGCCTGAGCTAGGTGTGTGTCTAGTTGGTTTCGTTGGATTCTAATGTGTTTAATTTATTCCACATAGTTTAAATGTTTAATTATTAGTGGAATAACTTGTTTGTAATGTGCAAAGTGAAATTTGATTAAGTTAAGAGTCAGAACATAAAAGTGAAGATCATTGCAAATTAGCCTTATTTTAGCTCTTGTTTTGATTCATCGTTAAGGATATTGTGTTGTTTTGATCTCTAATATATGGTGTGTCATATCATAGGAATATTTGTTAGCTGAATATGGTGATATATTGATGATAAAAAGGCTTGAAATTCATTGAAAATACATTACACAAGGCATGGAAAAAAGGAGGGATGTTCAACACTTAACCAAAATTGAGGATGCAAATTCCAGTGAATCAACGCATTGGAGATGAGACACACCACTTAGTTGACTGGAATTAGTATTGCGTCGTGTTGGATACATGCGTTGACTAAGTATCACGTCACATTGGATAGATCATGCATGACCAAAATGCTATTCTAATTATACACGATTTTGGGCTTTGTATTGTATGAATAAATTTCATTGCACAAGTTTTGAGCCGGCTGGTGAGAATCTTTATATTGTATTAATCCTACGAGGATTGTGATTAATATATTATATGTACATCTTTTATTAGGCACAAGGAACTGAGGAGAATCTTCGGACATATTTTGGAGATTAAGGGGCTGCTACAACTTCTTCTTTGGGTTTTTATTTTTTTTAATTTAATTCATACATGTTTTTAGTCGTTAATTGCAAACTTGTGATCACGATTATGACTATGTGTGGATAAATGCTCTCTTTCCAGGGTTAAATCCAAGAACATGAGTATCATTGTTTTGAATTAAGTTCGTTTGATTTACTTATCATCATTGGTTTTTTTTATTCTTATTATAACTATTTTAAGGATTTGCGACTCTTAGAATACATCTATAGTCAACCTTGTGAACTCGGGAAAGGGAATAGGGAGATAGAACATGGAAATAAACAAAGTATGGTTTGTAATTCTTTATGAAATAAGGAATTCAAATTAGCATCTAAGACAGGGATGTACTTAGATGCCTTACTTGATTCACAGGTAGGATGATAGCTTAAAGAACTTAAGTGGACTATTACATCCCCGCTCAATGATGTAGTTGTAAGGTTCAACTAAGCTAAAGGATTAGAGGTCGGGAGACCATGATCATGCAATTAACCCTACGAATCAACAACCAATATAAGCAAGTTAACAAACGAAGTTCAATACATAGTATGATTGTTCAAAGTTCTTTAACACTTGGCTTTTCTCCTATTGATTATTTCAAGATCTTTACTTTCCGCATTGTATACTTTTCTACAATTTACAAATTCCAAACTCTTTTTAGCTACTGTTCCATTGAATTTATCTAAACTATTGAACTGAAATTGAATCGTTGCAGAATCAAGTCTCTGTGGGATCGATACTTGGCTTCTTGAAGGCCACTTTACTACTTGATAAGACCATGTACACTTGCATGTGCACTTGGGCACAGTCACATAGAAACCATTATTGACCGGAAAATCCCTGTGCTGATGGCCTACCTGGCGACACTTGAAGCATTTGTCCCTTCCTTTCTCGCAATAGCCCCGATGAGAATAACCACAGAATCGAGAAGGATGTCACGAAGAAATTAACTGACCTTTTCTCGCCTTAGATTAGGCTACTTATTCCCGAGAATTGTCACCACCTTGATGATGCCTGTCTCCTAACTTATAAGGAGCACTAGCAGAAAAGGAGCCAGAACTCCCCTACTTTTTTTTCTGCCACTTGCCACTATCCCTACCACCCGGAGACTGAGCATCTCCCTAATCAAAAAACCTACTCCTCTTTCCCTACCTATCCCCAAACTCTGCCTGCTTTATCTTCTCATCCTCAACCCAGTGCATATGAACTGTCAGCCTCGAAACGTCCATAACTTTAATCAGCAAGGAAATTTTTCTCTCCAAAATTAAATCACTGTTCAACCCAAAAGTAAATTTCCTCATTCTCGACCTCATATAAGCCACCAAATCAGGAGCATACCTTAATAGTTGATGAAACTTCAAGCATATTCTTTTGCTGAGATCCTCCCCTGCCCGAGGTTCACAAACTCTTCCATCGTAGCTTCTCTCAGCTCTTGAGGAAAGAACCAATCCAAGAAGGAATTAGAAAAGGCCTCCCACAGTGCTTCCTCTTCCATATCACCTATATGTCTGTCCTACTCTTTATACCACTAATAACCTGCAAAGTTTACCCCCTTTACATTAGTATCCTGCATCACTCGAAAGATATTTTCTATCATATCCAAGAAGCCCTGTGGATCCTCCTCTACCTCCACTTTAGTAAAAGTTGGAGGACCCATATTCATAAATTTACTAACTCTTGTGGCCTCAGCAGACAAAGCACAAGCCACACCTTGCTTCCATGAGGGACCTGAGGAGAACTAGCTAGAATAGAATAAACTCTAGCACCATCAGGAATATGACCATGAGATCAAAGATGTACTCAAGACATGGGACGTACCCCTTTAGTAGTATCCCCAGATGGGATGGAAAAATTTCCTTGTGTTCCAGATCTAGGAGGAATGATCTGAAAGATGAAAAAACAAGGATTAGAGAAGATTCAAGATGTACTCAAGACATGGGACGTACCCCTTTAGTAGTATCCCCAGATGGGATGGAAAAATTTCCTTGTGTTCCAGATCTAGGAGGAATGATCTGAAAGATGAAAAAACAAGGATTAGAGAAGATTCTAGGATTGAGAACTCAAGCTTGAAGATAGAATACCAAGAAAGTAAAACATTCCTAAATGTCTTGCAGCCTCTCTCTTATGAGTGTGGCATGCTTCACACCCCTAAAAGATACTCTACTCGACATGACTTTGTAGACTTCCCAGTTGACCATGAACCTAGGCTCTAATACCAACTTGACATGACCCGACCCCAAGCCTTAACATGATGGGAATCCCAAGTCCAACCAGGATTGGGGACCTCCCCCTATTACCTAACCCATGAACTTATATCTAGCCTTAGATGGATTGAATTTTGAACATATAACAAGATAGCATTATTGTTCTCATAAAGAATCTAGGATAGGGTTACAACATGACCTACCCAACCGAGTCTAACCTTACCACACCAACCGCCCAACCATACCAAACCAAACAATAGGCCATAAACAAAGAGAATTCCAAAATATAATATGAAAATCAATCCCGAAATATAATATGATAGAATAGTGAGAAATCGTGTCTGATGATGCCAGCCACCCAACTTATTCCAACGCCAAGGCTGACACCAATACCGATCCCACACATACCAACCCCCAGAAGTACCACAAAACCTCTATCCAAAAGAGTAAAAATATTGGATTGGGACATGCCCCCAACCATGGCCAAAACAACTATCCAAATCAAAAGAAAAATGTCTAAAGAAATCTATAACATGAAATGATTCCTTTCACAAGGATGAAAGCTCACCACTTTAGTCCAATTGCTGATACCAAACCCGTGAGCTAAACTGGAGGACTAGACTGGCCAGTTTCTGCATAGTGTGGGCATACAGCTGCCAGTAGACGGGGTTAGTGAATGACCGTTAGTATAAATATCAGGATAAGAATAAAATAATGCCAGTTATAAAGCCAAGTAAAACCATCCATAATGCATACAAACATACATATATAAGTTCCATGAAAGGAAACTGGGTTTAGCATGTATTTAAAACCTTTATACCTGGGTTGTGTAGCTTTGTCGTCCTAACCATCCACGAGCCATATGGGCTCATCTCTCCCTGCTGAAAGGGCCCTAGTGCGTGTAGCCGCACGAATAGTAAATATCCCATGGGATGACTAGTATATCCCCTAATATAAAGTGTGACACATGCACATAGTCATCAAGACCCCTCATATCAGAAACTATGAGTTTTCAATTTTGGTCCCCTCGGGACTACCATCTTCGACGACTTAGCCCAATTAAAACTAGTTTCCAAATAATCAAACCATTATCCATTTATTTACCAAGGACAATATTAGTGGTATCATCATACCACCCCTTACTTGCAAGTAATATCCATAGACAAACCATTTAGGTTAAAGGGACCTTATGTTCCCTTCCAATTACCGTATTAAATCTACTTGGGAGACTTCCATGTTCTCCATAAGAATAACCGTTTACACTTTATCCTTTTCAAACTATTTAATCCATGCATAAATCTTTTATCCAATTTAAAGCATGCAAGAGTTCCATTAAAAGAAGTCAATGCAATGAACATATCTTTATAAGCATTTTATCAAATACCTTGGGGGCATAGTATAACCAAAATCAATTCCAAATACCATTAAACCATTTCCATGTAATCCAGTTGTCCAAATCCATCATTGATGCATATAAAAGTATAAGTAAAACTGCAGGAACCCATAACCAAGCATTCAATATCAAAACCCCTAAATAATAGTTGGAAACTATAATCATGAAATAGTAAAACAAAGAAATCCATCATATAAACTATGCCTTTTGTTGAAATTAAAATGAGGGAAGAGAATCATGCCTTAGACCAAAGAATTGATGGAAGAAAATCACCAAGACAAGCCCTAAAGCAATCCCTAAGATGAAACCCTAGACTTCTTCCCCAAAAGCACTTGAGAGAATTATGAGATGTTTCAAAATAGTTTCTAAGTATTAATGAATATAAAAATAGGGTAAATAATATCCTAAGTGTATTAGAAGTCGTGGGTCCTAGTTAAGGTAAGTAGGGAAATATCCAGAATACCCCTACTTAAATCCCTTAAAAAAACCTCATAGGGATACGACTGACCCATATGAGTCGTACCTTCATATACGATCAGTATCCACCACTCGTATCCAAACCTCAACCCTTGGATCAAATACTATCCAATATACAACTCATCCAACCAAGTTATAACCACAACATATGATCCCTACCCATAACCTGTATCCCTAGACGAATGAAATACCAAGAGGATCAAACATTACCCACTATACGAGTCTTTGATACGACTTGTACCAATCCATATAACTCATACCCCTAAGTCGTACCCATTTCAGTGACCAAAACTATCTCACCCATAAACACTGGTCAACATACAAAAAGACCATACCACTCGTACTCCAGCATAAAACTCATACCCATGAGTCGTATTAGGTCCAGAGAATGAAATTCTAGGAAATTTTCTAAGGGTCAAAACCCAGGATATTTCAAACTACCAGCCCTCAAGCCTACATTACAAATCGAATAAAGTCCTACAGTGATCCAAGTCCTACTGTCCAAAAAACTAAGGCATAGAAAATAAGAGAAATATTATGGTATTCTTTGCATAGTGATTGGAACTTCTTTTATAAGCGTGAGTATTTTGATATGGTCCCTTATAGTAACATGATAATGAGGGAAATGGTAATTTATTTTTGTGAGGGTACATGGGCTATCTTGCTGACTACTTACCTGTTCAAGTAGTGTAGATTGCTTGTACGTTGGGTTTTTAATTGCTAATGTGATGCCATCACATGATTCTATTATGTCATACTATTATGCTACTCTGATCCACATATTGGTTTTAAAATATTATACATAAGAGGGGATAAAAATGTTTGAGCTGAAGTGAGTTAACAACCATAGGTACCTTATGTTTCTTTTATTTAAGCATCGCGTTTATGCGTTATGTTTTGCTACCCGAGGACTTGTAAATGTTCTAAGTTTAGGGTGTTGATGTTCTATGGTTTCATGGAACTTATGATGATTAAAATAATGAAATTATGCAAGTACTTAGGCCCTTTTTTAGATGTGATATGTTTTGTGTTTGTTTTACAGGAAATTGCTCTTGGTTTTTATTGTTAGATATTAATTTAAGATTCTGATTTTTATTCTGCAATTAGCTAAACCACCTAACTAGAATTGTGGGAACTCCAAAGGAATAACAAGTAGAGGAGGTGCAAAGTTGTTCTTGATTGATGTTCTTGCCTATGTTGTGGTTTTCTTCAATTTGATTACTTTTTTACTGACTGCAGATGTTAATAACCTATCTATATTTGATACTTACTCCAAAATAAAGGTAGAGGTTACGAAAAGAAGATCACAATAGTAATTTAAAGCTACCAACCTTCATCTAATTAACTTGAGACTCAAAAGGTAATAGTTAATCTGGGATCCATGATAAGGATAACTAAGGTGACACTCTGAGACTCAAAAGGTGATGAATCAAATTCACCAAAGACATTCAAAAAATGGTTAGTGGTATATATATTGTCATATTCTCTGTGCAAAGCATTGAGACAGTTTGACGGAGCATGATAAGCCTATGGATTTAGGAAGTTATGGGAGACACAGTCCTAGTATTTATGTCATATTGATTTCAACCTAAAATGATCAATATTTGTTACTACTGTTACTTTTCTTACAAAATCCCCTCATTTACTTTTCTACACTTTTCTATCTACTTCAGCAAGTTCTTGATAAAGATTTGGCCTACTCCCTATGGGTTCGACCTCAAACTTTGTTGGGTTATATATTTGACAGTGATTGCATTATACTTTATTGGAGATGTAATCTTAGGCACATCAAATTTTGGCACCGTTGTCGGAAGTACAGTTATGGATTATTTAATTGAGGTTGTTGATTTTTGTTTTTTTGTTGTTCTTGGGGTGTACACTGGTGTATGCCCAGTACTCGGAGTAAAGTCAATCCATTGATCCCACTTTATATTGAGATGGAGAAGACTTTACGACAAAATCTTATGATGGAAGAATAGTAGCATGGGGTTCATAATGACCCTAATCGGATTCCTTCATCTCCATAAGGCGTTCAAGAGATAGCCGTGTAAACCATTGTGTAGTTACTAGCTAAAGAGAATGCAAGGAGGAAAGTTTATTCTAGTCATGTAGCTTAAGAGAAAAGAGTGAGATAAAAAGAAGAGCATCGAGCACTAATCGACAAATCTAGAAGAGATAGAGCTTAAGCACCCCCAATATTTCAGTATTTGCTAGTGTATGATGATTCGAAGAAAGACTTTACTATATGTTAAGTCTGTCGATACAAAAACTATAATTCCTCCTGAATTTCCCCAAGGGGTAAGTTTTGATATTACAATTGATATGATTCAGTTGCTCAATCTGAAGGGTGTGTTTGCTGGTTTGTCGGCTAATGCTGCAAACATACACATCATGAATTTTTTTGGGATTTGTACTTCATATAACTTACCTTGGGTGAGTCAAAAGCTTCAAGACTCAATTTGTTTCTATTCTCCCTTAATGGTAAAGCTACGTTATGGCTAGGGAAACTACCTCGTTGGTCCATCACTAATTGGAATGAGTTGCAAAAATAGTTCTTGGACCAATTATTCTTGTAATCTATAATGCTGTATTTAAAGGATCAAATTTATAATTTTAGGCAATTGCATTCAGAACTATTGCATGTGACATGGTTGAGGTTCAAGAAGAAGTTGATTACATTGTCCAATCACAGAATATCAAGGAGAAATTTTTTGGAAATATTTTATAGAGCCCTGAATGCAAGTACCAAAGTTATTGCAGATACTATTACTGGTGGGGCTTTTATGGATCTTCGTTGGGAGTTTGCTGGGGAAATTATAGACTGGATCTCTAATACTAACTGTGGATGGCATACTCAAAATGAGGAAAGAGGAGTGGGTACTTATGTTATTTATTCTTCCTATGAATATAGTGACCTAGATGAGACAGTGGCTTAAAAGGTAACACAGCTGAGGACTGTGATTGGGGTACTTAGTAGTTTGTAACATTTAGAGTGGAAAAAGTGAATGTTGTGGGTGCGCAAAGTAAATCTTCTAGGCAGTATGAGTTTGACACTAATGAAGATGCTAAGTACCTAGATTGTCAGATGGTAGGTTTTTTAGCCAAGGGCCAAGGGCCAATTAGGACTATTGGAACTCTATGTAGGGGAATTTAGGTTGAAACTATTATAAGGACAGGTATAGGTATTACAGCAGAGAGAGATGGTGACTGAAGTCAGAAGGATGATTATAAGGAGAATAATAGTGTGTATGCCCTGCCATAGTACCGTGATTCTAACTCAAGGATGGAAGAATTGCTTGTGAAGTTGGTTAAGGGTTTAGAAAATCAAGAGAGTTGACTTAAGAAAATTAAGGAAGTTATTATAGGACTAAACCAGAAGGTAGAATCGTATGCTTCTATGATTAAGAAACTAGAGCAATAGTTTGGTCAGATGCCGATCACTTTGAATCATTGACAATCAGGCACTCTTCTAAGCAATACTATTTAGAATCCAAAGAATGGAAATCTCTCTTTATCTATCACCACTTAGAGTAGTAAGTCTATTATTGATCCTCCTATGTTGGTTGTTGATAAAGTGAGGAATGATACTATTTATCTTGATGATGCACCCAAAGATGAAACTGAGATGTTGGTGACTAGTACTAAAACATCACAAAAATTGAAGGGTGATGAGAAAAATGTTGAAATTAATAAAGGGAAGGGTAAGGAGGTCGAACCAGTTTTGAAAATCATTCCATTACCTCCCTCTCATTTTCTTCAAATATTGAAGAAAAATTAAGAAGAAGGGAAATATCAGAAATTTATATCAATGTTAAAGGAGTTGTTTGTGAATATCCCTCTTATGAAAGCATTTAAATAGATGCGCATTTATGCAAAGTTCATGAAATACTTAATGATGAAGAAGCTGAGATTTTTGAGCCTATCGATAATATGCACCATTACAGTGATATTGCTTCTCGATCTTTGGTTGAGAAAAAAGAGGATCTCGGATCTTTCACTATTCCTTGCACTATTAGGTCCCTGAATTCCTCACAAACATTTTATGACTTGGGGGCTAGTATAAATCTAATGTCACTGGGTCTGTAAAAACAGTTGGAGTTGGGGTCACCTAAGCTGATGTCGATGAGATTATTGATGATTGATCGGGATAAAAATAAACCAGTTGGTATTTTGTGTGATGTCTTAGTGAAGGAAATTTCCTTTATATTCTCAATTGATTTTGTGATTTTTGACTTTGAGGTGGATTTCGATGTTTGAATTATTTTAGGAAGGCCTTTCCTAGATACAGGCAGGGCATTGGTTGACATGGAGATGGTACATATAAAATCAAGCTCAATGATGAATGGGTTACTTTTATTGTGGATCAATCAATATGAAAGCCAAAAGATATGAGAGTGGTTTATGTGATTTACATTATTAAGGATGATGTAGTGAGTGTGCCTATTGAGGAGAGACTTGGTGTTGAGGCACTTGCAGCAGTAATCGTGAACTTTGACAGTGATGGCATTGATGAATATGATAAGATGGTGGGCATGCTTACTAGTAGAGGATATTACACTTATGCACCAAAAATGTTGGATTTGGACTTGAAGAATAGAGCGACTCCACCAGCTCGACCTTCTATTGAGAAGAAATCGGTCTTGAAATTGAAGGCCCTTCCTTTTCACTTGCATTATGTATTTTTGTGCGCCAACAATACCTTGCAATTCATCGTTGTTGTAGAATTTTTGGAGACAAGGTTTGAGGATCTTAATATTACAAAGATTTAAGTGGGTCATAGGATGGACTATTACAAACATTGTTGGGATTTCACCTAAAATTCATACTCATAAGATTAGCTTGAATTGGAGTGTATACCTAGTATTAAGCATCAATGTTATCTTAATACATCTATGCAAGAGGTGGTTAAGAAGGAGATCATAAAGTTATTTGATGCAGGTGAGGTTTATCCTATTGCTGATAGCAAGTGGGTGAACCCAGTTCAATGCATACCTAAAAAGGTTGGGATCACAATTGTCCCTAATGAGAAGAATAATTTAGTTCCCGTGAGACCAGTTACAAGATGGAGAGTGTTCATGGATTATTCAAAGTTGAATGCTTGGACGTAAAAGGGTCATTTTACTATGCCATTTATGGACTAGATGTTAGACCACCTAGTAAGCAGAGTTTGGTACAATTTTCTTGATGGTTATTTGGGGTATAAAAAGATTTCTATGCCTCCAAAGACTAAGAAAATTCCACTTTTACATATTCATATGGAACATTCGTGTTTAAGAGGATGCCTTTCAGACTTTGTAGTGCTCCCACCACCTTTCTTCATTGTATAATATCGATCTTTTCTAATATAGTGAAGGACACTATAGAGGTCTTCATGGATAATTTTTTTATTGTGGGAGATTCTTTTAATGATTTTCTGTCCCACTTAGCCATGTACTTCAAAGATATGAGGAGTGAAACCTGGTTTTAAATTAAGAGAAGTGTCACTTTATGGTGAAAGAGGCCATAGTCTTGGGACATAAAATTTCAAAGAAGGGAATAGAGGTTGAAAGATCTAAAATTGAGGTGATTGAAAAATTTCCCCCACCTATTTCGATCAAAAGTATTCGAAGCTTCTTGGGTCATACAAGGTTTTATAAGCTGTTCATCAAGGACTTCTTCAAAATTAATAACCCATTGTGCAAGTTATTGGAGAAAGAGGTGAAGTTTGTAGGTCATTCTTGTCTCAAGGACTTTGAATACCTAAAAGAGAAGTTGATTTCTGCTTCATCATTGTGTCTCCAGATTGGTCTCTTCAATTTTAGGTGATGTGTGAGACTAGTGGTGTGGCCTTAAGAGTTGTCCTAGGCCAAAGACATGATAAAATTCTTTACCCAATCTATTATGCCAACAAAATACTCAATCTCGCACAGAAAAATTATATAGTTTCTGAGTAGGAGTTATTGGTGGTGGTGTTTGCTATTGAGAAATTTTGATCCTATTTGATAAGGACCAAAGACATTGTGCATACAGATCATGCAGCTTTAGGGTATCTTATGTCAAATAAATATGTTAAGTCGAGGTTGATTCATTGGGTAATGTTGCTGCAAGAATTTGACTTTGAGGTGAGAGACCAAAAAGGCACTGAAAACAAGGTTGTACACCATCTATCATGCCTAGAAGTGAAGGTGAAGCTTAAATTTGGGGATGATCTTGGAATTGATGAAAATTTTCTCGATGAGTGGGTCTTGGCAGCATCACAAGACTTAAATACTTGGTTTGATATATTTGCTAATTATTTGGTAAGTGACCTCATCTAGGAAGACTTATCATTTAAGCAGAGAAAATGATTTATGCATGAGGTACGTAAGTTTCTTGAATGAGCCATTCTTATTTACAGTGTGTGCGAATGGTATGATTTGGAGTTGTATTCCTGAAGTTGAGATGATGTATATTCTTGAGGCATGTCACTCGTCTCTAGTTAGGGGTCACCATGGTGGAACTCACATGACCTATAAGATCTTTAAGTGTGGTTACTACTGGCCGACTATTTACAAAGATTCACATGACTATGCTCATGCTTGTAACCAATGCCAGCATCAAGGAAATATCTCACAGAAGCATGAGCTCCCCATGAAACCTGTTCTTGATTTAGAGTTGTTTGATGTGGGGGGAATTGATTTCATGGGTCCGTTTGTGAGTTCGTATGGTATGAAGTATATATTGGTGGAAGTTGACTATGTTTCTAAATGGGTAGAAGCAGTTTTGCTTCCCAATAATGAGGGTCGCAGTGTCATGACATTTTTAAAGAAAAATATATTCTCGAGATTTGGTACTCTACATGCTATCTGTGGTGGGTCCTATTTTTTTAATCATCTGTTTAAGAGCCTACTTGAAAAATATGGTGTGAAATATAAGATGGAAATACCTTACAATCTACAAATAAGTGGAAAGGTTGAGGTCTCCAACCATGAGATCAAGTCCATATCAGTGAACACTATGAATTCCAACTGGACTAATTGGTCAAGAAAGCTAAAAGATTCACTTTGAACCTACCATACAACTTTTAAAACTCCCATAGATGCCTCTCCATATCAGCTTGTGTATGGTAAGGCATGTTACATACCGATTGTACTTGAGCACAAGGCACTATGGGCGTTGAAAAGGCTAAATTTTGAGTGGAGCAATGCTGCAAATCTAGGAATGAGTAAGGTAAATGAATTGGATGAATTCTAGATTTGAGCTTATGAGAGTTCATCTTTGTACAAGGAGAAGATGAAGCTATATCATGACAAAAATATTGGAAAAAGTGTATTCTGACCTGGTGATATGGTCTTGTTGTATAATTCATGTAATGCCCCGATTCTGTACCCCAGACGCTACACGGTGCTCATAATACCGAAGGACCACAACCTAACCCATGATTGGTACCTGCTGCAATATCTGAATAGTAATACTACAAATATGTGGAATTTAGGAAGAAACTTTCCATAAGGTTCAATACTGAAATAAAACTAAATATGATATAACAATACCAAAACTGAAACATCTATCTAAAAATACTCTAGTCGGAAAAGCCTCTACTGTCTGAATCATGGAGTTGATAGGACAAGCCTCCAACTAATTCCAACTACTAAAAATTGTACTGATAATCAAAATATTGAAGAAAATAATCATGTCCTCAAACTATGAGGACTCACCACTAACTTTGATTGCTGAAGATCTGATCTGCTAAGGGTTCTCGGGAGCCCAAGCTTTTGAACCTATGATATAAGATATCATAGCACAAGAGAAAGGTATGCATCAATACTTTGAATATACCGGTATGCTAAGTCAGGTAAGCTGAAATGCATGGGTTAATATGCATGAACAATATTGACTGAATGACATGAATATAACTGAATGAGAGTACATGCATGAATACATATACTATAACTAAGATCGTGGTAACACTAGATACTGAGTTCTGAATTACTAATTTACTGATATCTGAGTTTACTGATACTGTGTAGCTGATAACTGAGTATCTTTATCTGACAGTATTTATTTTATGGAACTATACTGAGTCTTGTACTAAACTGAGGGACTGTGTCTGGCAGTATTGAATCTGTAGAACTGAACTGAGTTCTATACTGAGACTGAGGCTGAAATTGAAACTGTGGGAGGTAATCTTCTAACCTACACGCCCCTTTCTGAATAGATTGGGGTCCAACCCATAACCCCAGTTAGAAAAGTGTCAGTACCGTGCCACGGATAAAGATAAGTTGTGAGTTAACCCTCTCTGATAGGAAGCTCTTTCATCAACCCTCGCTGGCAGGAAAACTTATGTTAGATATATCAACCTAAATTTGACAAGAAGATATCTCAACCTACGCTGGCTACGCAGTTCTGTAACACAGGGATTTCTACTAAGGGTCAAACCCTCTACTGACAGGAACGCCCCCATCCCTGGGTTCGCTCGATACTGAATCGTACTCCGAATTGAGTAGACATTAAACTGATTTCTTAGTCCATACTAGGCTTGACTGAACTGTTATTAATTTTATTGAGTTTTGTTTACTAGCGGAATACTACTGAATTCTGTTAGCTGACTAAGTTTACTGAGGTCTGAACTGAATACTAAACTAGACGGGACTAATACTGAGTCTACTGAGTTTTCCTGAGCCCTATAACTGATTGATAGTACTACTGATCATGACGTGACTGAGATTATTCTACAACTGACACTGGCTCTAGGTAAATAGCTAAATTATTAGGTATAAATACCCCAGGACTCGATAGCATAAAAAGTAAAGCTTCACATAATCTTGCATAGCATAAAAATACACACTTGTTCATAATGCATCTATAGAGGCATTTTATCAAACACTTGCATCACATAAAATAGTATACATACTAGCAGGGTATAATCTTATTATTACATTCACATAAGCAATTCATCAAACACCTGGATAGCATAGTACATGGACATAATACTAAATAACATGTGAGCATCGTGATTCAATTTCCAAATTCATAATTCCATGGGTTTCAACATGAATCCACATGATAAATCACACATATCAAATAATTCTACAACAATCTTGTAATAAATCATGAAATAGAAACCCAATTATAACAATAATCGTGAATATACTTTAATTTCAAATCATGGAAAACATGAAATCAAGCTACTTGAATTTTAAAAGAGTTTCTTGGAATCCAAGGGTGGAAGGAACCCTTGGATGAACACTTCACATACCTTGGTTGCTAAATTCTTGAAGAACAATGGTGAAATCTTGAGCCTTGGCTTTTGAATTTAGATCATCTTGGGTTTTTGTTCTTGAGAAGTTTGAGAATAGTTATTGCATTTAGCTTAATAAGGGCTGAATCTCGTGTTTTAGGGCTTAATAGGGGTGGGAAAAAGACCTTAATACCCCTGAGGATGCGGCTTTTAATGACTAAAAATTAAACTATCGATGCTCCGAACGTTGGAATCAATGGGATGGTTGTGCTGCATTAAGTCTGTCTCGATTCACTAGAATTTGCACTGAGCTGAGGGAAAATTATTTGTCGATGTGAGGGATGACGCGATGCATCAAGATCGCGTTGACTCACTATTTTGGTCATTCAAATATGGTCTAAACGAGGTTTGAAAAATCTGAAACTTATCCGGGAACACCTACTAACATTTCTGATCATGATTCAACTTAAAGATTGATACTTTAAGGTCATAAGAGTCGTGAATTAGAGTTGTCAACTTACGAAGGCCTAAATAATACAAAGTCTGAATACTTAGTTAGATTTTTCTAAGACTGGGACCCCTTAGCAAGCTTAAAAGACTGAGTTGAGCTTAAGATTTTGTGAGATCTTACAATATCTCCCCCTTGGGAACATTTGTCCTCGAATGAGACTGATTAGACTGAGAATACTGATAGACTGGATTTAGACACTAGACAGGCACAACTGAAACATAATTTTATGAGTGAAATTAATGATATACTAAATTATCATACTTAACATGCCTATCTGATACATAAGTACATAGCTGAACATGATTCATGAATGCATGACTGGGATTACTAATAAGCTGAGCTTATATATTGGACCTGCATGTCTGATGCATGAGTACATCACTGAACTGATTCGTGAATTCATGACTGAGTAAGCAAAGTTAATTGATACCAAGTTGGTAGCTATATCTAAACATGAGACAGAGTAAATTCAAAGGAAAACTGTTACGTTGGGCTAAGTCTAAGTTTGTGGAGAAGAGGTAAGGATACTTAGTCCGTATGTCTTCCTTTTCTTCCCAAGTAGCTCCCTCCACGAACTGATTCTGCCAAAGTACTTTGACTAGAGGGACTTTTTTGTTCCTCAGTCTGCGAATATGATAATCAAGGACTTTGACTGGGAGCTATTCATAGGCGAGGCTTTTCTAGATATCTATTCCCTCTATTAGTGCTACGACTACTGGGTCACCTATACATTTCTTAAGCAAGAATATATGAAACACTGGATGCACTGAAGCTTAGTCTGAAGGCAACTCAAGCTCGTATGCTACCTTTTCGAAACGGCTGAGAATTCGGTAAGGACCAACATATCGGGGAATGAGTTTACCCTTCTTACCAAACCTCTTCACTTCTTTCATAGAAGAGATTTTCAAATACACAAAATCACCAATCTCAAACTCGAGATCCTTTCTGTACATATCTGCGTACGATTTCTATCAGCTCTGAGCTATTTTAAGCCTTTCCCTGATCAACTGAACTTTATCTAAGGTATCAAATACCAAGTCAGGCCCTACCACAATGGCCTAACCCACTTCAAACCAACCAATGAGAGATATACATCTTCTCCCATAAAGCGCCTCAAACGGAGCCATCTGAATTCTAGAATGATAGTTGTTGTTATATACAAATTCAATCAAAGGAAAATGGTCATCCCAACTACCTTTAAAGTCTATCGCACACGCTCGCAGCATATCTGATGTTGGGCGTATTTACACGCCTAAGCACCATAATTTACCCATATTTCAGCTAAGTTTTGAGGATAAAATATATAATTCTTGCACTTTTAGTCCATTTTCCTTTAAGTGAGCTGACCTATGTGATTAGAATGTTTTAAGGTACTAATGATGAAGATTTCAGCACTTTGTGGACCTGTGGGCAGCAAAGAAAAACATCATATAAGAGGGAAGACAGCTTTTGGACTGAAAGTGATGCATGGGAACTTTTCCCCGAGCAAACCCAGTATTTTTAAATACTTAAGGATGCAGTAGCAACTTATTAGACAAGGATGCTATTAAAAACCTTATTGCTGAATTTTTCAGCATCATTATCATTCGATTATTATTCATTATTCACGTTAGAGGATTTTGTACGAGTTTGGAGAACAGAAAACGGCTCACTTGAGCAACGGAGAAAGAAAACATGTTTCATCTCCATAGCCGAGATTTATCTAAGTTTTGGTATGATGATGATGTCTACTTTGATTTCCGTTGTATTCATGAGTAGCTAAACTTACCTGTTAGGGTTATGAAAACCTTGTAAGATACTATCTATTACTATGAGTTTGTGAATTCTTGATGTGTTATGCTACTTATATCATTACTCTCTTCATTTTGATTGACTTCTTATGGTTGCAAACATAGAGAATACGCCATTATAGCATTAACTTGTTCGAGAGAAAATTTACATGTTTGGAAAAGAGAGTGTGACAAGGAAATAGGGTTTCCAACCTCTATTTACACGTTAATGCCTTAACCGGATTAACTTCTTGGAGAATTTGTACCATTTGTTATACACTTTAGGCTCGAGAGAGCTAAAACAAAATAAATCCTTGATGGTTGAGAAACACTTGGATTTAGAATTAGAATACGATTCTCTATAAGTGCATGCATGTCTAAATTCCGCGTTACTCATAGTTAATAGAGAAGTAGAACTTATAAGGTGGACATAACCCTAACTTATCAATCTCTGTGATTAAATCTTACTACGCAAATCGTTCCATTGTTACTTTGATAATATTAGTTCACGCCTAAACTAAACCCCCCTTTTTCCTTGGAATTTTTGACCAACAGTCTACTAATAATTGCAACACTTAGTGACCAGAGTATTCCCTGTGGGATTCGACACCCAACCCAGTTGGGTTCTATATTTGACAGCGACCGCTTACACTTTCTAACGAGAGTTGTAATTTGGGCGTATCAAATTTTGGCACCGTTTCCGGGGAATACGGTTGTCAACTAAGTTTGTGATAGTTAATAGACCCTTTGGTCAAAGATTCTTGAATTTTACTTTTTGTTTGTTGTTTTTGTTTTGTTCAGGTTTATTGGAGTGCATGCCAAATACACGAAGTTCTAGTCAATCGTTATTACCTATAAATCCTGAACCACATCTTATTGGAAGAATTGATGCGTAACGAAACCTTGAACGGATGGCTGCTCAACAGGAGCAGGAAAGATTAGCTGTATTGGCAGTTGTTCAAGTGCATCAACAGAATATTGATAACCCAGGTCGGGCAACAAATCTTGATGAAGAGGACCTGGGTGATGATGAGTTATTAAATCCAAGGCATGCTGGTGAGGTGGCAGCACCTGTGAACAGGAGAGATCGTCAAGCTAGAATGAGACCTGAACGCCGAGCTGTGCAGGCCCCTTTCGATGATGATGATGATGATTTGGATGGGGCTGGTGCCACAGGGGCTATTATTCCTCCACCCTTGGTACCCGGAACCAAGTTCAATATCACCAGCACCATGATCTAGCTATTACAACTCAAAGGGTTATTTGGTGGACTTGCAGGCGATGATCCGAATATGCATCTGATTAATTTTATCTCAATATGAAAATCATTTGATAATCCAGGGGTTGGACAGAATGTGATCCGGCTGCGCTTATTTCCATTGTCTCTATCTAGAGAGGCAACTCTATGGTTAAACGGGCTAACTCCTGACTCTATTACCAATTGGAGGCAACTGAAAGACGCTTTCCTAGAAAGATTCTTTCCGCCATCCAAGAGGGCACAATTGAGAGATGAGATAAGCAATTTCAGACAGCTTCCAACTGAAGTTCTCCACGAAACATGGGAGAGGTTCAAGAAGAAGCTTACGCGGTGCCCAAATCATCAGATGACCAATGTCTACTTGATGGAAATATTATATAGGGCTTTGAACTCGGTGACTAAGCCAGTGGTTGATAATGCTGCAGTTGGGTCATTCATGGACCTTACTTTTATTGAGGTTGGTGATATGCTGGATCGTATGACAAAGTAGAGTAGATCTTGGCATACCAGGGATTTTGAGGTAGCAAGCTCTACTGTATCTACTGGCATGACAGCAGAACAGAGGCGAAGAGAAGAGGAACGTGACCAAGATATGGCTCACATGAAAACACAGATGGACCTTCTTACCAAACATTTATTATCAGTGAAGACAGAAAAGGTCAAGGCTGTTGTATCACAGGGTAGAGATGAATCCGATTCTGAGGAGGAAGCAAATTATTTGAATAATCAGGGGGGTTTCTGAGGCAATGCCCAAGGAAACCAAGGTCGGAACTATTATGAAAAATCCGGATTCAAGAATAAGACTGATAGGAGTGGTTTGTATGTCCCTCCTGGAAATCGTAAAGCTGTTGCAACTAGTTCTGGGAAGATATCCATGGAGGACATGATGGCCAATCTTGGTTGGAAACCCTATTTCCTTGTCACACTCTCTTTTCCAAACATGTAACTTTTTTTTTGAACAAGTTAATGCTATAATGGCGTATTCTATATGTTTGCAACCATAAGAATTCAATCAAAATGAAGAGAGTAATGATATAAGTAGCATAACACATCAAGAATTCACAAACTCATAGTAATAGATAGTATCTTACAAGGTTTTCATAACCCTAACAGAAAAGTTTAGCTACTCATGAATACAAAGAAAATCAAAGTAGACATCATCATCATACCAAAACTTAGAGAAATCTCGGCTATGGAGATGAAACGTGTTTTCTTTCTCCGTTGCTCAAGTGAGCCATTTTCTGTTCTCCAAACTCGTACAAAATCCTCTAACGTGAATAATGAATAATAAATCATTACTATTGAGACGCTTAGGCTCTAAGTTGTGACTCACTGTGTGATAAATTATTGTGGTTTAATTCATTCATCTGTTGGAGAATTTGTACCATTTACACGTTAATGCCTTAACCGGATTAACTTCTTGGAGAATTTGTACCATTTGTTATACACTTTAGGCTCGAGAGAGCTAAAGCGAAATAAATCCTTGATGGTTGAGAAACACTTGGATTTAGAATTAGAATACGATTCTCTATAAGTGCATGCATGTCTAAATTCCGTGTTACTCATAGTTAATAGAGAAGTAGAACTTATAAGGTGGACATAACCCTAACTTATCAATCTCTGTGATTAAATCTTACTACGCAAATCGTTCCATTGTTACTTTGATAATATTAGTTCACGCCTAAACCAAACCTCTCTTTTTCCATGGAATTTTCGACCAACAGTCTACTAATAATTGCAACACTTAGTGACCAGAGTATTCCCTGTGGGATTCGACACCCAACCCAGTTGGGTTCTATATTTGACAGCGACCGCTTACACTTTCTAACGAGAGTTGTAATTTGGGCGTATCAATATATTATAAAGTCTAAATGGCCCTTTCTTCTTGACCATATGTCAGAGGATGAAAGGATGTACTGAGGTGAACTCGGGTACTAAGACCCTTTTAGAATACCTTCCAAAAATGAGAGGTGAACTGGTACCTCTATCTGAGATAATGGACAATGGAACACAATGCAATCTGACCAACTCTCTGATATAGAGTTTGGCATAATCCTTGGATGAATAAGAGGTATGGAATGGTAGGAGATAAGCTAATTTGGCCATTATTTAAATAATGACCCAGATCGAATCATGTTGGCAACGAGTATGAGGCAAACCCATCACAAAGTCTATGTTCATTTCTTCCCATTTCCAGGTGGGTATACTGAACTCCTGCATAGACCCATTTGGCTTCTGATGCTCAATCTTAACCTACTGACATGTTGAGAACTTAGCCACAATCTCTGCAATGTCTCTCTTCATCCCACTCCACCAATAAATCTCCCACAAATCATGGTACATATTAGTAGACCCTGGATGAATAGAGTAGCGCACACCATGCGCTTCTAGAAGAATTTTCTGTCTCAAGTTGTCTACAACTGGCACACATAACCACCCTAACAATGCAAAACACTATCTTCTCCTTGGGAGAAGACCTCTTCTTTCTAATCTCTAACTGATTTCTTTAACTTGACTAGACTGGGATCCCTATCCTGCTTTTACTTTACCTCAAAAACCAGGGATGATTCTGAACTACTCTGCACCCATACACTACCTTCTGTTGAATCGACTAAGAGAATACCTAGTCGGGCAAGCTGATAAATATCCTGAACTAACGTCTTCTTACCATCCTCCAGATGAGCAAATCTGACCACTACAATTTGACTTTCTTCTGAGTTAATATGGACATAGGGGATGCAATAGATGAATATACCTCAACAAACCATCAGTAATAGCCAGCCAAGCCCAAGAAACTCCTAATATATGATGGATAGATGGGTCAAGGACAATTTATTACTGCTTCGATCTTTTGGGGATCAACTCTAATGTATCACCGAAAATGATATGGCCAAGGAAAGCTATGACCTTAGCCAAAATTTGCACTTACTAAATTTGGCGAATAGCTGATGATTTCTTAGAGTTTGTAGTACTATTCTGAGATGGTCTACATAATCATGCTCACTGAAGGAGTAGACAAGAATGTCATCTATGAAGACTATGATGAATATGTCCAGGTACTACTTGAACACACGATTCATCAAGTCCATGAATGTTGCAGGGGCATTGGTAAGACCAAAGGACATGACTAAGAATTTAAAGTGACCATACCGAGTTTTGAAGGTTATTTTCAGGATGCAGGTCATTGATTTTGGGTAGTGGATACTTGTTCTTGATCGTAACTTTATTTAGTTGATGATAGTCAGTACACATTCTAAGAGAACCATCTTTCTTATGCACAAATAAAACTGGTGCGCCCCATGGGGACACACAGGGTATGATGAATCCCTTATCTAGGAGATCCTTTAAATGTTCTTTTATTTCTCTGAGTTCTGAAAGTGCCATTCTGCATGGACAAATAGATATGGGATGAGTATCTGGAAGAAGATCGATTCCAAAATCAATTTCCCTTTCGAGAGAAACTTCGGGGAGATCTTCAAGAAATACATCAGGGAATTCACATGTTACTGACACTAATTCAAGATTAGAGGTTTCTAAACTAGAGTCCTGGACTAAAATGAGATGGTCGACACATCCCTTAGATATCATTTTTATTTCCCTTAGGTAAGAAACAAGTTGACCCCTATGTGCTGAAGTACTACCCCTCCACTCTAGGATGGGTTCATTCGGAAATTAAAACTGGACAATTCTAAGATACCATAACTGAAAAATTCTTGTATACCCACCGGGCTATGATAGATTTACCCACTGGGGTAGATACTGAGAAAGGCTTTGCTAGGATTTCAGGACTGACTCCGAAGTCAATAGCTATTTAAGGAGTAACAAAGGATAAGAAAGCTCCTAGATCTAGAAAAGCATAAACATGTAAATGATAAACTTGTAACATACCAGTGACTACATCAGGAGAACTTTCATGATCTTTTCAAGACTGAAGTGCGTAGAGTCTATTTGGGCGCTGCCCACTGGTGGCACAAGATACGACACCCTGCTGATTCGAGCAACCGGACTGAGCTGAAGGACGGTTATGCTGACTCTCCGAACCCACCTGAGGACAATGTCTGACCCTATGGCCTGGATTTCCGCATCCAAAAAAAACATCACTGCCAGCTCTGTAGATACCCTGGTGGTTTCTACCATACTTTTGACAAAGGGGATTGGTTCGAGCATTGCTAACACTACCTTGGGATTTAGGGCCTGATGCCCTATCTCTGTTGCCATTTCTGGATTTCAACATAGGAGCACTGGCGGAGGACGGAGCTGGAACTGAGAATTTTGGGAAGAACTGAGAACGATTACTACCCTCTGGCATAGGCAAAGCAAAGTTGAAACTACCTGTTCTTACTTTCTTATTTTCCCTCTCTTTCTCTTTATTCTTGGCCTCCTCTTTATTCTTGGACTCCTCTATCTGCTTAGTATAGACCATGATCCTGGATATGTCCATCTCCTTTATCAAGATTGTGTTCCTACACTCCTTAACTACACTGCTAGACACCCCAGACACAAACTTACTCATTTTAGATCTGCTATCTGTTACTATATGCGGGGCATTTATGGATAACTGAGTAAACTTGAGAAAATATCTTGTACTATTAGGTTGCCCTTCTTGAGATTTATAAACTCCAAAATCTTTTCTTCATTTGACTCTAGCAGGAAGAACCTATACAGAAAAGCAACAACAAACTCCTCTCATTCTATAGGTCTTGCATCTGTAGCCTTTTGTGCTTTTCACTGCTTAAACCATAAATGTGCCACATCCTGTAACTGATATATGGTCAAATCAGCGCTCTCAATAACAGTCACTCCCATAATATCTGTAACTTTATGCACCTGATCAAGAAATTCTTGAGGGTCCTCATCTGACTTAGACCCAGTAAGAGATGGAGGGTTTATTTGGGTGAAATCCTAAATCCAGGCAGCAGAAGTATTGGCCACTGGGTTGGCTGGAATAGCAGCTGGACTTTCATTCTAGACTACCATAGAATGAGCTAGGGTTGTGAAAGCTGCTCTGAACCCAGCGTGGGAGACATGTTCGTCCAGAGGATCTGGATAGACGGGCTGGAGTTCTGGCTAGTCTCTCGTTCCTCTTTCTATAGTCCTATTTGGAGGAATATTCTGTAAACAGAAGAGAAACTTAGATTAGACAGAGAGTTTAACTGGAGCTCAGGTCAACTTGCACGATATGAGTTTTGAAAGAAGGGAAACTTTTCCTAAAGACTCTACTAGATGCGGCTTTCATACTTCCTAGTACTCTGCTAAAACTTAGGCTCTGATACCAAGTTTGTAACGCACCAAGTCTATACCCCGTACGCTACACGGTGCTCATAATCCCAAAGGACCACAAGCTAACCCGTGACTGGTACCTGCTGCAATATCTGAATAGTAATACTATAAATATGCAGAAATTAGGTGGAAACTTGACATAAGGTTCACTACTGAAATAAAACTAAATACAGTATAACAATACCAAAACTGAAATATCTGTCTGAAAATACTCTAGTCTGAAAAGCCTCTACTGTCTGAATCATGAGTTGATGGGACAAGCCCCCAACTAACTCCAACTTCTAAAAACTGTACTGATAATCAAAATACTGAAGAAAATAATCATGTCCTAAAACTATAAGGACTCACTACTAACTCTGACTGCTAGAGATCTGATCTGCTAAGGGTGCTCAGGAGCCCGTGCATCTAAACCTATGATATTAGACATCATAGCACAAGAGAAAGGTATGCATCAGTAGTTTGAATGTACTGGTATGCTAAGTGAGGTAGGTTGAAATGGATGGGTTAATATGCATGAACAATACTTACTAAATGACATGAATATAACTGAATGAGAGTACATGCATAAATACGTATATTGTAACTTAGATTATGGTAATACTGGATACTGAGTTCTGAATTAATAATTTACTGATATCCGAGTTTACTAATACTGTGTAGTTAATAAATGAGTGACTATATCTAATATTCTTGATTCTGTGGAACTATACTGAGTCCCATACTGAACTGAGTGACTATATCTGACAGTACTAAATCTGTAGAACTGAACTGAGTTCTTTACTGAGATTGAGGCTGAAACAGAAACTGTAGGAGGTAATCATCTAATCGACATACCCCTTTCTAAATAGATTGGGGTCTAACCTGTAACCCCAGTTATAAGAGTATTTGTACCATACCATGGGCAAAGAAAAGCTAAGAGTTAACTTTCTCTAATAGGAAGCTCTTTCGTCAACCCTTGCTGGCAGAAAAACTCATGTGAGATATATCAACCCTAATCTAGAGGGAAAATATCTCAACCTACGCTGGCTACGTAGTTCTGTAATGCAAATATTTCTACTAAGGGCCAAGCCCTCTGATGGCAGGAATGCCCCCATCCCGGGGCACGCTCGGTGCTGAATCTTACTCCTAACTTAATAGACACTGAACTGATTTCCTAGTTCATACTAGGCTTGATTGAACTGTTACTAATTTATCTAAGTTCTATTGACTGAAAGAATACTACTAAATTATATTATCTAACTGAGTTTACTGAGGTCTGAACTGAATACTGAACTAGACGGAACTAATACTGAGTCTACTGAGTTCTCCTGAGCCCTGTAATTGACTGAAAGTACTACTGATCATGATGTGACTGAGATTATTCTATAACTGACACTGGATTTAGGTAAACAGCTAAATTGTCATGTATAAATACCCCCGGGACTCAATAGTATAAAAAGTAAAGCTTCACATGATCTTGCATAGCATAAAAATGCACACTTGTTCATTATGTATCTATAGAGGCATTTTATCAAACACTTGCATCGCATGAAATAGTATACATACTAGTAGGGTATAATCATATTATTACATTCACATGAGCAATTCATTAAACAACTGGATGGCATAGTATATTCACATAATACTAAACAACATGTGAGCATCATGATTCAATTTCCAAATTCACAATTCCATGGGTTTCAACATGAATTCACATGATAAATCACACATATCAAATAATTCTACATCAATCTTGTAATAAATCATGAAATAGAAACCCAATTATAGCAATAATCATGACTACACTTTGATTTCAAATCATAGAAAGCATGAAATCAAGATACTTGAAGTTTAAAAGAGTTTCTTAGACTCCAAGGGTTGAAGTAAACCTTGGATGAACACTTCACATACCTTGGTTCCTAAATTCTTGAAGAACAATGGCAAAATCTTGAACCTTGGCTTTTGAATTTAGATCACCTAGGGTTTCTGTTCTTGAGAAGTTTGAGAATAGTGAATGTATTTTGCTTAATAAGGGTTGAATCTTATATTTTAAGTCTGAATAGGAGTGGGAAAAAAACCTTAATACCCCTGAGGATGCGGCTTTTAATGACTAAAAACCGAACTGTCGACGCACAGACCGATGCGCCGCATCATTGGCATTGACGCGATGGCTAAAGCGCCTCATCGAGTCTGCATTAGTTCACTGAAATTGGCACCGAGCTAAGGGAAAATTATTTGTCGATGCGAGGGACGACGCGACACGTTGAGATCGTATCGACTCACTATTTTGTTCATTCAAACATGGTCTTAACGAGGTTTGAAAAATTTAAAACTTATACAGGAACACCTATTGATATTTCTAATCATGATTCAACCTAAAGATTGATACTTTAAGGTCATAAGATTCGTGAAATAGAGTTGCTAACTTACGAAGGCCAAAATAATACTAAGTCTGAATACTTAGCTAGAATTTTCTAAGTCTGGGACCCCTTAGCAAGCTTAAAAAACTGAGTTGAGCTTAGGATTTCGTGGGATCTTACAATTCGAGACCTCGCTTATTTCCTGACAAATTTAACATCTAGGTGGTTTGGACCATTCACAGTGGTTAGAGTATTCCCTCATAGTGCAATTGAGTTGAAGTGAGGCAGAGAAACTCCATTCAAGGTAAACAGGCAACGTGTTAAGTACAATATAGGAAATATTAAGGAAGTTAAGGTTTGTGTTGATGTAAGCCTTGGCGAAGTCTGAGTAGCCAAGAAAATTGAGTCATGTCGTGCTATTAAATCAGGCACTGCAAGGGAGTCAACCTATGGGTTTATTGGTGAAGTCTGAGTATCTAACATAACCATGTCATGTTGTGATATTAAATCAAGTACTGCGTGGGAGGCAACCCATGTTTTTATACTTATTACATTGTAGGGTAATTGGTGTGTTGAGTGTGAAGGTCTAAAAGATATTGGAAAAGACCAAAAAAAAAATTGGTGCCCAGGTCCCCACAAGGGCCCCTATGAGTTATAAACTCTCCCTACGACTTGTCACCAAACTCGTCAGGAGGAACTCAAGTGAAATTTTCTAGGTAAGTAGTCTCTACAGTCTTGACGACTCTTAAAATGAGTTGTTGTAAGTGACGATGACTCATCACGTTGGGTCATCATGACTGGAGACCCAAGTAAGAATTAAATTTCAAAGAAGGGAGCTAACGACTTGTCACCACACATTATGTATCGTTGCCAGTAGTCTTTGTTAGAGCCAGTGTTACAGAATAAGCAAGTTTCCCAACTGCAGTCACATTAAATAAAAGAGGGAAATTAATTTTCCATATTCTCACTTTTTTTTTGAAAATACCAAACTCTCTCCACATTGTTTAACTGGTTCCCCTTCCATAGAAATACTCTTAATCATCTTGAAACTCTGCATTCAAGTTCTACTAACTCTAAAAGGGGCAAAATTCTCCTCTTAAGAACAAGCTTAAGAGAAACTAATGAATCCAAGCATTTTTTTCTCAATTCAAAGTAAGTGTACTAAATCTTGTTGAGCATTCAATATTCATATGTATTTATTACTACAATTTGCTTGGGATTCTAAGTTTACTATATGCCTAAGGACAAACTACATGCTAGGGTTCTTGAGAAATATTTTTTAAATAAAGTAGAAATTGATGTGGAGAATGATATACGAAGTTAATTATACATGAAAAACATGAGGGAAAGTCTGAGTACTCTCAGAAATTGGCTTGAACAAGAACCTTCCTTAACCACACATGTTCCAGTCACTATGAGCCTCGTAACGACTCGTAGGGTAACTTAACGAGTTGTTAAATGACTCGTAGCCATTGATAACATGAGTGGGTAAGGGTGAGAGTTATTTGGTAACACTCCAACTCACATTTTGAGTCGTTGTCTTACCTTACAATTCATAGTGTAGACTCATTGTGACTGGACGTAGATAATTGATGAGCAATCATGCTCTGGGCAGATTATGAGTCCCCTGATGAGTCATTGGGTGACACAACGACTCATTTGGTGGACTCGTAGGGTGTACAGTGTCAAGACATTATATGCCACTCTACCCTCCAATTTTTAGGACTACTCGTAGCGATCGGTAATGAGTCGTAGCCAGACTGATAAATTGCCCAGCCATTGTTAATACTATCAGTTCTATTTGTTTTTCTTTCCTTTGTCTAGTATTAACTAATTTATCCCTTTCCTCAGGTACAATAGAACTGAATAATGGCTCTGTCAAGTAGACACCTAATAAGAAGGATCGTCCCATTGCTCATCAACTTAGGTATGAGCCTACTGACGACGAGTCCAATAGTTTCGTAGAGGAATATCCCATTAAGAAATTAGTGGAACCAAGGAGCAGTTTTCCATGGGCACAAAGACTATGCATTAGGTCCAGTCTTCTTCATAGGCTAGGTATCGAATGAAGAACCCAATTAAGTGGCCATCATACTCACCTCCCCAGCCCGAAGAGAGAGAAGAGTATGAATCAGGCCCCGAGGGTGAGGAAGGGGAAGAAGATATTCCATCTAGCAGTGAATCCGATAATGAAGGTTTAGAGTTTGGTTCAGAGAATGGAGATGGTAGCGAGTAGGGAGATTCTAGTGATAGTACCCTAGTGGAGGTCCATTCACCACCACAGTTTAGCACACTTTATAAATTGAGCCTGCCCAGTTCCCATCATTTATCAGTGAGGGTACCTTGAGATATAGGAATTATATGATTAGGACATTACCATCATCCCCAGTACACAGAGGCCGAATAGGGGGTTCTACTTTGAGCCCAATTATTTCACAGTAGGCATGTCTGAGATGATAAAATTTGAGGCTAGATTCAAAAAGTACCACTTCGAGTGGATGACTAGAGCCTCTGGTAGATATAATCTAACACTAGTTTGAAAGTTTTATGCATTATATCAAATGGAGATGAGATGGATGTACCCGTAGGGAATGTTATGAAAGACACATTTGGTATTAAATACCAACAGAGTTGCATTGATTACTGGCATTATGGATGGCTATAAGATTGATGTAGCCAAGATCCTTGCGAGGGAGATTTGCGATCGAGATGTGAGTACAGAAACCAAGATAGCCTTCTTTTTCTTATTAATACAAATTTTTTTAGATGAGAGGGCGTTGATAATCCAAGAAGTTGGTTAGTTTTTTATAGTCCAAAGGTCTACAAACTTGGTGTTGATTCAGGCCATTGCAACCCGATTTTGAAGGCCAAGGTTGGTGATTCACTTGTTCTGGCAGCCTTCCAATCCAGTGGAGAGATGGATATTGATACTTTGAGTTTTATCAATCTTGGTGATGCCCCTCAGAGACTGCTCAATCTAAGCCTCAAACTTCCAGAGATGCAGCAGGGTCCTCACAGGCCCCGCCTCCTCCTCCGACTTTGAGACTACCTATTTCTCATCCACTTACAGATGGATATGTATTGGTCTCCTATGAGTTCTTGACCAGTGTTATAGAGAGATTATCCTATATCTCCAAGTAACCAATATTGAGAAAGAGGTACAACCATAGGTCAAAAAAAAGATAAGGAGAGATATGTGGGTATGCAGACCCAATTTGATAGCTTGGACCAGCAGATTAGCCAAATTATAGAGGGAGTTTAGGATCCACCTAGCCACATGCTTGTTCCAATCAAGTTGAAAGGGATCAGTTGTCCATCCTAAAGAATATCAATGATTTATGCTCTCATAGTTAAAAATAAACTATCCATTATTAACGAATCAATTGAACCATTGTCAAAAACATATAATCCAATAGAGTATGTGCTATGAAATTAATGCAATAGCATGATTGTATCATGTCTTGCTCATTCAGTGGAATCTGATTTGGCTAAAGGAGTCATGCCAAGACTGCTCATTAAGTGTGGTAAGATCTTAAAAATTAATTCTCACAAAAGAATGCCCTTGTAATTTATTAGATTCACACTGACTTCACTCTTAAAAGGTAATATGAATGTTTTTTCCTATTTTACAAGAATCAAAGATCCTTGGGATGAGTTAGTTACATTTCAAGTACTTCCCACATGCAACCAAATCAAAGCACACACCGATCAAACTGAAGAAGACCATCTAATGTAATTTCTTATGGGTCTAAATAATGTTTATAATGTTGTTTGATCAAATATTCTGATGATGTCTCCCCTACCTAATGTACAAGTGTATCTTTTTTTATTCAAGAGAAAACAAAAGACAAATGATTCTAGAATAAACATAAAGATTCTCTTTTGTAGTTGCATTTCAAAGTCGTACTAATAATTTTTTCAACAAACTTGAGGATAAGCAACACTATGAGAATTAAAATGGGGAAGGCCACACAATTAAAAACTATTGCAATCTGAAATATCATTGCAACCATTATAATAGAATAGGTCATACAGAGGATAGATACAAGTTTAAATATGACACTTGGGCTATCAATAACTCAAGAAGCCAAAATAATTGAGAACAACATGAATCTCAGGATAATACTTCTTTTCTTGCGAATATAGAAAAATATTCTCAATCTAAGAATAAGGTTCTCTCACAAGATGACAATGATTCACATGGATTTTAAGCAAAACAACTTCAACAAATTGCTTATGCAGAAAGCTTGTCGACTCAAAATAATAATTCTACTGGTAATAGTGACACCTATGCAAATGCAACAAGTTCATCTCTTTTTCATAATATTTCCATTAATTCTGCATATACTAGGCCATGGATATTGGATAGTTGAGCTCCTGATCACATTACTTTCAAGTCCACATTATTCATTCAAATAAAATCTTTATCAATACCTATTATTAATTCGACAAATGGATAATAAGTATCAATTCATTCTACTGACATAATTGGATTTAGCTCAGACATTATCTTAAATGATGTTCATACTTTTCATATAAATTTAATGTCTATTAGCAAACTTACCAATGATTCAAACTAGTATGTCCTTTTATTTTCTATCTTTTTTGTATTGCAGGACAATCAAATTGCTCCTTATAGAATAATTAAAGGTAAATTTTTATATCAATATACACTGATTGACGATCAGATGTAAGAAATATTATAATAAGTTACATTATTGTACCTTAATAAAAAGAAATTCCATTAAATTATTTAATGGTATGAACATGTAATTTATTACGTTTTACATGATTCAATTAAATTTGAAATAAAGCTGGTGATGAAACAATACACTATTTTTTTCTTGAATTTTCGTGTAAAACATAATAAATTATTACGTTTTACAATTTTTTTTGTAAAAGGTAATAACTTATTATGTTTTATACAACTTTTTGTAAAAGGTAATAATTAATTACGTTTTAAAAAAAAAATTATTGTGCATCTCCATTACTTCACCGTTAAAAAGGGGCAAAATAATCTTCTGGATCCCTGTACTATGTCGATTTTATAAGTTGAACACTTCTACTTACATGTTTGTCATCTGGACCCCTGAACCACCTAAAAAGTAATATTTCAAACCCTTTGACCATTGACTTTGCTTATGTGGTATTAAAGTGCTGACTGGGACTTGGAGAGTGTAGTCACTCGCCTGGAGTGCGAGTGGGGGTCAATTTTTGGCCAATTTTATATTAAAATAATTTAAAAAAATAAAAAGAAGGATTAAAACTTTTTTTCAGTTTTTAAATTTAAAAATATTTTAAAAATTAAAAAATAATAATTTTTTTTTTAAAAAAAAAGCCCCCCCAAAACCCCCTCCTCCGTCCAGCCACTACCCTACCCTACCCCAGCCCTCATCCCAGCCCCCTACCCCACCCATCCCCATCCCAGCCACCCTAGCCCCGTCCAACCCTTTACCCCACCCCACCGCCGTTCACCAGTCCCCCACCCCCACCGGCTGTCATAGTCATTGTAAAATCATAATTGCAATTGCAAAGTGCAACTTTTCAAGCCTAAAGTACAACAATTCATACAACATAAAAAGAAACAAATCAATACAATCGAATAGAACTTTGAAAAAAAAAATCCAAACAAATCAAGACAACCAATAAGAATCAGAAGATGAAGATAAAGAATTAACAAGAAACAAACAAACAAATGACGTGGTTTTCTTTCTTCTTCGATTCTCACTTCTCATTTTTCCAAACAAACAACAAGAATCAAATAACAAGAATCTTTCTTTTTCAATTCTCACTTCTCAATTTTTTCAAACAAACAACAAAAATCTAATCACCAGCTGCTACAAATTAAGTAATCCTGAGATCATCATCATCTTCAACAACAACCAAAGCTCAAACACAGACAAACAGGTGAACGAAAAGCTTCAAGAACCGCTAGAAATTGTGCAACAAAAGAAAAAAAATAGTGCTTTTTTTTGGCCTCTTAGTGCTTTGAGAATTTCTTTTCAATTTTTTCAAAGAGTGAGAAGAATAAGAAGAGTAAAATGATGAAGGAAAAGAAGAAGGAGAAGAGGAGGGAGAACCATAAGAAAAAAAAATGCAAATCAAAAAATTGGGGAAGAGAGAGGAAGGGGGAGGGGGAGGGATTTATTTATTTATTTATTTATTTTAATATTTAATATTTTTTATATTTAAAAATAAAAATGACTTGGAAGCTGATATGGCAGCTGACGTGGCGAGAGTGTATTACACTCATCAAAAAAGTGTTTAAAATATTACTTTTTTAATGGGTTCAAGGGTCCAGATGACAAACATCTAAGTAGAAGTGTCCAACTTACAAAACTGACATAGTACAGGGGTCCAGAAGGTCATTTTTCCTTAAAAAAAGGATAAAACGTAATAATTTATTATGTTTAGTCTATTTTGATAACTTATTAAAGAGGTGACCTATTTTGATCACTTTGTTCATATCTTGACTTATTTTGGTTCCTGAATTCCAAGAATATGTTATATAATGAATAATGTACCCAGTACGTACGAGTTTATACGCTAGCGAATCATACGCAAGTTGGACAAATAATACTATCCTATAAATTTTAGGAAATTTTATCCCTTATTAACATACGTATAAATATATACAACTCCCTGCGTCTCATATTAGTTGGTTATTTTATTAAAAATAATTATCCCATATTAGTTGTCCACCTTACAAGAGCAATAAAACATTAATTAATTTTTTTTCATATTACCCTTAAAATTAATTCTTTTTGAAGTGTTCACACTTGTTTGTAAAGTTACTAAGAAGTTTTTAAAGAGGTGAATTGATAAAACGGAAAAGGATCAAAAATATACTTCATTTATTTTTTTGCTAAAAAATACCCCTTTCTTTGTTTTTTAACTCAAAAATATCCCTCGTTAATTTTTTGACGCAAAAATATTCTTCTCTCTAATGGAATGCCACATAGCACGCCACATGAATAAAAAAGGCCACTTGACCAGTCCACGTCAGCATACACGTGAAAATTACTCCATTTAATCCATCTAACAACCATCAACCCATTTTTGTCTATTTAAAAGATCCAACTCCACCCATATGAAGAAAATTAAATCCGATCCAAGAGAATTTTTTTGAAGAATTTGATTGCTTATTTTTTTACGTGTTGGGTTCAGATATTTCGGATCGATCAAGGAGAAAGATGAGGAAGCAAAAAGGTCCTCAAATTGTTGATCTGAAAGAATTGGGTTTTAATCGGGTCGATCATAAATAATTGATTCCTCAAATAGTCGATTCGATTTTCAAGAGCTCAGATTGCTATTGAATGTCCTATTTGAATTAGTCTAATGAGGAACCTATACAATGGTAATTCAGAGACGAAATTTGAATTTGAAAAATGAAGTTCAGTGGCAATGTAGGACAACCACAAGTCGATTAGGTCAAGAATTGCTCGAGTGAGCCTTGTAACTTTGAAAATGTTAATAATGAAATAGAAGGCGGTGAAAAGGATGATTTGAGGAAAAACATTGAAGAATTGAATTTTTCCTCTTGGGTCGGATTTTTTTGAATATGGGTCGATTTGAACTTTTAAATAGAATAAAATGGGTTGATGGTTAAATGAATTAAATGGAGTAATTTTTCACATAGTATACTGACGTGGAATGAACAAGTGGATTTTTTTATCCACGTGGCATGCCTGGTGGCATTTCATTAGAGAGAAAGGTATTTTTAAGTCAAAAATTAACGGAGAAATATTTTTGAGCCAAAAAAACAAACAGAGTGGTATTTTTAAGCCAAAAAACAAACGACGGGTATTTTTAATTCATTTCGAATAGTTTAGGGATTTTTTTTATTTTTTTGTTGATAAAATTACCTTCTTATTTATAATTTTATAACATGCATTTATGATTTTTAACATGTTCGTAAGAACAAAAATTATTAATTAATAGGAGATGGAGGGAACACCAGTTTAATAATTAGGAGAAAAATTTTCAGCCCAAAATTATCGGTGTTTTGCTTTTGCTAATGTATAGTTTGTTGGCATTTTTTGATAAGATTCAAGCTATAATTAAGAAATTAATATATATATTGTTTTATAATTTAATTGTTTGTATGAAATGAATATAAAACAATGAGTTTGTTATTTCGGAAAGATGCCTTAACCTTATTTTTATGCCACGATAGATCACATAAGAAAACAGATTGTTGATTTCCTTTCGGTTCCAACTCAAAAATGGACTTTATAAACATTCGATCTTTTTGGCTTATACTTTCTTTTGATTTTGGTATGTGTGTGCTTTGTTTTGCTCTTTTGATTTTCTTCTTTATACTTATTTATTAGAAATATTCAGGTAATATGAGTCTACATTAAAAACATTTTCAACAAATTAAAAGTGAAAAAAGTTTAATCGAGGCAGAGAAAAATGAAGTGTAGAAATAAATTATAAAATAATGCGTATAATACAAAGACAATTTGAAAAAAGTTTCTGTATGACGATTTGAAAAATGTTTATGTTTCTTTTCTTCCAATATTTAGATTTGGTTGTTTAAAAATTAGGAAAAATATGTAATATAATTAAGGATTGTTGTATTAAGAATATTTATTAGTAAGGTTGGGAATAAAATATCGTAAATCGAATTACCGAATCGAATTGAAAAAAAATTTAATTGGTATTCGGTAATTCGGTATTTGGTATAGTATTTGGGAGTAAAATTTCAACATTTCGATATTCGAAATTGGGTTTACTACAAGATATTAATACCATTTGGTATTTGGTATTTACCGAATATCAAATTTTTTATGAGAAAATGCATCAAAATTCCCCTAAACTTGTCATGCCAGCTTACTTTAGCACTTAAACCTACTTGAAATCTATATACCCCCCTTAGCAAGTTCAAAGTGTACTTCACCCCCTCGTGCATCCAACCGGGGCGCATGTTGCCCCATCAAATCAAAGCGCGTTGAGGTTGAAATTTAACACAAAATTAAAGGAAAAGGAATAAAAACAGAGGCAACGGTAACATTTGCTCCAAATTCTTTAAGAACCCTAATTTTTTTTCTTATCTCCCTCATCTTCAATCAAGCCAAGATTTGAAATTCCTTAAAAAATCAAGACCTTTACTTCATTATAAGATATAATTCATCTCTTCTTTTAAAAAAAAATTATGATTTCTTATCAAACTTTTTCTATTTTATGTAATTTTTGCAACACATCATGAGATCAATTAACTTGAGTAAGCTTGTATGGAGGAGAACAATTTTTCTTTGAACTAAGAGGTTCGATGCAATTATGAATTTATGGTGCCTTTGAAGACATCTTGGACTTTGACGAATCCCAATAGAAGATATTGAGTGTGTAATTACTATGGGGGTAAAGATCATATTTTGCTCTCATTTCCTCATTTTATTATCCCAACTGATTCAATTGAATTCTGATTTCTTCCTTTTTAATCATGAAAGAGTCCAAGATCTTGCGATTTTTGGTGTTGGTGGGATAAAAAAAATACAGATTCAAGGTCCAAATTTGTAATTCCTAAATTAATTAAAAAATTAGGTAAGCTTGAGAATTTAGTGGAATCATCTCAATATAACAAGTCCACATCATTCAATGGAGTTGAAAAATTAATTGCGGAAACTTCTAAAGAAGTCGATAAGCCTAGAGTATCCAAAGAAGATGATAATTGTGTAGATATGACTTGAAGAAGCTGGAAGAAGAGATTTTGAAGATGATAGAAAGGGAGAAGAATTGGAGAAGTAACATGACTAAAGGAAGGACTAAGGACAATGCACTCTTTTTCATTGTGTTTTGTTGTTGTGTTGTTGTTATGGCTACTAGATATTGGTTTGGAATAATCTACGTAAATAAAGACTCAATAAAATTACCTTAGAATTTGGTGTTGTTAGTTGGTATAATGGTGTGTATCATCCATTATTTTAAAATGAATTTGGTCCTTTATAATTATTCTTGACTTATTTTTAGTGTAATGTAGCTCTTTAACTTTGCATTGTATTTGAAATTGAGTAAATTTTATTAGATCTTGTGGGATGATATCTTAGTGTAATGCTTTCTTTGGGATACAATGGAATATTGTTATTTTTATTGGACTGTCAAACATGACTCAATAAGAGAATGCAAATTTAGTTGCTTGAAATTGTCATATTCACCAAAGTGCAGACACAACTGCATAATAATATGATAAAATAATTGTCAAAATTACACATAAAAATAGTTCAGTCACAGTTGCATATATACCGAATACATTGCAGTCACAAATGTATAATTGTTTGACAAAAAAGATTAAGCTAGTGCAGTCACAACTGCATAATTAACAGAGAACATCATTACATTCCAGTCACAACTGCATAATTGTTTTTCAAAAAGAAAACTTCATTCATAATTGAACAAAACATTCATCAAAACTAATACAGCCACAGCTGCATACTAGTCACTACTACATCTTCGGCTAGACAGCTGATGATGAGCCTATTTGGCTCATATGATTCATTTCGACAGCTTTGGACCTTGGCTTCATTCATTTTTGTGCTCTTATTTCTTGAACTCCTTCTTGGATCACAATATTTTTTCCTTTCCATTTCACACCTGATCTTGGGTTGTGATGCCCAAGATTTTCAGTTACTATAGAGCAGTTCAAAGGCATTCCAGGCTGTAATAACACAAGAATAAATTATCTAAGGCATTTGATCATTTGCTTGAAAATTGAAAAGTGTGAAATCATTCAACTTACATTATGAATTGTAAAACCACTTTGTGTATGTATCACTCCCATACCAACCAATCTTGGTCTTTTAAAAGTTGTCCCACTATGCCTACTAGCAACACCACCAACATTAGATGCACCAGCAGCAGAAATACCTCTACCCCTACTAGCAACACCACCAACATTAGATTTGGCAATAACAAAAGTTCCTCTACCCATTCCAGCAACACCAACAGACTCCCTACCCCTTCCAAAAACACCAACAGTCCCTCTACCCCTTCTAGAAACACCAACATCAACAGTCTCTCTACCCCTTCCAGCAACACCAACAGTCCCTCTACCCCTTCCAGTAACACCAACACCAATAGTCCCTCCACCCTATCCAGCAATATCAAAGGTCCCTCTACCCCTTCCTGCGACACCAACAGACCCTCTTCCTCTTCCAGTCACACCAACCACATTTAGAGTAGGAGCAGTAGCAGCCTATAAAAAAATAATAAATTATTTAATAAGAATTAATAGTAAATAAAAAAGTCAAATGATTACCTATTTTGTAGAACCCTTAGGTCTTCGTCTTCCTCTACTTGTCCTTGGTTAAGATTCACTTGTTGCTGTAGAAGAACCAATAGTTGACATTGCTGAACTTATCCCTCTTCCTCTACCAGTAGTAGCTCTTGCACTAAAAAGAAAACCCCTCTTATTATGGCCCTTGGCATGACAAGTGTTGCAGGTCATCTCAACACCCTTTTTAGATAGTTTACCTGTCTTATTTTCAGACTGCTCTTTCCTTCTACTCTTATTAAGTATTCCTCATAGTTTACTAGATTTAGGTGGTATAATAGGAAGGTTGGTTGATTGTGGCCATATTTTCATTCTAGTGACAGGTTGAATGAAGTAGTTATAGGTATTTAGGTAAGTTTGATTGCTATACCAATATGCAACATAGTGAATAGGCTCCAATCTTCTGAAATGTAGTACAGCTATAGCATGTCCAAGATCTACAAGTACAAGTTTTGTTACTCAAATTTAATATAAAGGTATTACCTCAACTGTCCTAACCTCAAAATCAAATTCACCATTCTATTCAAGTGTACACTTCATTAATTTTGATATGTTCTCTTCCAATACTTTTAAAGCCATTGGTGAAATATTTGTTATCCAAGTATCAGAGAACACCCTTAATTATCCAATTTTTCTTATCATTTTGATCCTTATTTCCTCAAGCATTATAATGATAGTCTTGTGACTTGGACCCAATATTCATGAATTAAAACTTGCAGTTATGTTGTTGTCAACACTATCACAAAAACTAAAAGTTTTAAAGTATACCTTAGACCATCTTTCAATGTTGTGCCACAGTATATCATCTACTATATTGTCACCTAACAACTCCATATGATCTATATTTTTTCTCAACTCTTGCTCATATGTAGACATAGCACATCTCCATAAATAATACCTTTTTTTAATGTCTTTCCAGTCTTTGGACCAGTTAGCAAGAATGTGTCTTGAACACATTCTTTGTTTTGCATTTGGCAGCAACTCATGAATAGCAGTGTCAAGACCCTTCAACAAAATATAAAAAGATTAGGTGACATAATAATAAATTAAGCAAAATCAGATAATGAAGAGATAAGAGAGAAAAAATAACCTTCTGCATATCAAAAATGGTTGTTAATTCTGTCCCATCTCCAATCTCAACATCATCCTTTACAAGCCTAATAAACCATCTCCAAGTGAAGTTATTTTCAACTTTAACCACTGTCCAGGCTAGTGGTAGCATCTGATTGTTTTCATCTTTACAAACTACTACAAGTAACTATCATTTGAAAATACCTTTCAAGAAGCAACCATCAAACCCAATACATCTTCTACATCCAGCTTTGAATGTTTTCTTCAAAACATCAAAACAAATATAGAATAACTGAAATATTTTTCTTCCTCCTTCAAAAGTTTCTTCACTAAGCCTCACGACACATGTGCTTCCTGGATTAGTCTTTAAAATCTCATCCCTATAATTCAATATTCTTTTAAATTCCTTCATATGATCACCTATAATTTCTCTCAAGACAATATTTCTTATTTTTCTTGCATCAATTCTGCCAACATACACCTCCAGATCTTTTTTCACCAAATTTTGCAATTGAAAAACTCTAATTTCTGGCTCAGAAATAATCTGCCGTTGTACCTTTCTGCTAAATATTTTGAAATGACCAATTTATTTTTGGTTATGGCAGTACATATATGCACTAAAATATAATTTTTCATAATAAAATACCTTGTCCTTGAATCATGACTACCAAACAATAATCAAGGACAACCATCTGCACATTTTACCCTTACCCTAGCTGGTTTATTAACAAACTTGTCCAATTCTACATGTTCTTGAACTGCATACCTAGTAATAGCTTCTCTGAATTGCTTAACATTTTCAAAACATAAACTAGATTACCAAATAACTAACCTACAAGTAGGATCAAACACAGTTCTTTTTTCGGTCTTTTTGCTCTCTTTGTTTTTCCTACTTCTTGTAACATGTTGGACCTCATCTTCAACATCAGCATCTATATCAGTGTCTTTTTCAAAGCTAGCCTCTTCATCTGAATCAAAATATGGATCATCACCACCCATCTTATCCTTTAAAGTATTTTTTTGGATAAATACTCATTTATCCAATATCAACTCCATTTTTCCTAATTTAACCCTTTTAGCTCTAGGACTCTTTCTTTCTTTTTTAGTTTGGCAACTCTCTCACCTTTCCTCAAAGCCTAACCTTCTCATGAACATCACTGCCATATTCATTATCAATTTTATCAAACAAGTCTGCATAACCTGAATCTTCACTATTTTCACTTGAACTTTTCCAATTAGAATCAATAATTAGAAATTCTGATGCAGTAGCAACAGAAGCCCCACCCACTTCTTCTCCAACACCTGTAGATGCTGCACCAACCTCCTCTCACACATCAGTAAAATCTCCACCACTCAATTTTTTAATAACACCAGTAAAAATCCCACCCACCTCCTCTTCAACAACTATAGAAGCAGCACCAACCTTCTCTCCAACACCAATAGAAGCCTCACCGCCTAACTTTTCACCAACACTATTAGTAGATTTTTGAGTCTGTGCAACCTCTTCAAACCCTAAATTCTGACTACCCTTACATATTTGACCAGACTCTTTATCAAAAAAAAGCACTAGATTCTCGATCCACATGGGTTTCATATTCAAGAGCAGGGGGGACCATAATAGCCTCTTCAATTAAATGTGACACAAATAGTTCAACAATATTTCCATTTTCAATTGGGGTACAATACCCCAAATATCCCTATCATATGTAAGTTTAACCAAGTAAGAAGACTTAGGTGGTCTAATATAAACAATACAAGATGAACAATTATACCCAATTTCTTTAACATATTCTACAAATTCAAAGTAAGAGAATTTATCAACATCTACATCTAAACAATCTGTAACAACACCTCCAATGTATTTAATTTGCGATTTTTTGTGTAAAATTCCTCCATGGAGAGACCTTAACATAATGTACGCAAAACCCATTGTCAAACTGTAAGAAAGTATAAAAACACATGCATTAGAAAAAATCGGAAAAACAAAACATAAAAACCCTAACTCCTTTGAAAAATGAATGGGTTAAAACCCTAGACTATGTAAAAGAAAAATACCTTCAAGATTTCAGTATTTAGGCATAAATACTTTGATTCAAGTGAAAAATCTCTCAACGACTTTAGTATTTGGGCATAAAAACTTTGAATTCATGATTAGGGCATTTGATTAAGAGAGAAATGAAGAGAATGATGGGTTCCAAAATAATTAGAGGTATTTGATTGAAGAGGGTCGGGTATTGGAAACAGGTCGATTATTTAATTAAATATAAAGTGGATCGGGTTTAGTGGGGACCATTTTTTAAATGATGTGGACCAATTTAAAAGCGTGTGGTCCTACAACACTAAGGCTTGACTTGGTTGGGTGCACAGGGGGTGAAAATAGTATATTTTGAAGTTAATAAGGGAGGTACATAAATTCCAATTATGTTTAAGTGCTAAAGTAAGTTGGCGTGATAAGTTTAGGGGGTTTCTAATTCATTTTCTCATTATATATATATATATATGACATGCCCCAAAATTAGGCCATATCTTATGGGCACCTCAAGCCCACTTGAATCGGAGGTCTCCCGACAACCCAACCTAATCATCAATATAATCCCAATCACACAATAAGATAGCAGAAACAATACTAGAAATCATAACCTAAACATGTCTAACCATTTCATAAATATCAGCATACTAACCAATATACCCAAGACCATAGTCATCCACAATACCACTATATAGACTAAAGATTAGAAATGTATATGTCAGGTAAAGCCCCTGATAGTAGCCAAACCAAGTCAACATAAGACTAAGTCTAAAGATAAGAGACTAAGAATGCATATATTCTGAAATAAGGAAGCTCACCACTCTGTAGTCAATGCATGAACCATTTTGATCACCTAATCACTACGCAGGAAGAAAAGATGATTCCCATGTCCCTATATCGCATTGGGACATAGCGTTCAGAGGCGGTTAGCGGTTGGAACCTTAGCATGTGACTCAAGGATAAGGCTAAAGTAGCATCATCATTCAACAACATGCCAATATATCATATTCAATCATATTCAATCATATTCATACACTTTATCCTTACATATAGGTATATCACATGATAATCAAGAAATCAAGGCTTAACAACATTATTGAACATTCATTAATTAGAAATGAAGTAGAGGACTCCGACCTTCCATACTTAGATTCGACAATTCTATTTAGGCATATGAATTTAACCACATTAATATACCATTAGGAAAAAGGGCTTTAACCATGCTCACACATTCATTAGACAAGGACTTTAACCACATACACAATCATTCAAACAAAGGACTCAAACCACACACACATTCATCTAGGTAAGGGACTCCAACCTCATGCCAAGGACTCTAACCGCAAGCCATTTCATTCGGTGAGGTACATTAAACTTAAGAGATCTCTTTAAGAAAGGGACTTTAACCTCGAGCAATTTTATTGGGCAAGGGAATCCAACCTCAAGCCATTCCATAAGGCAAGGGACTTACACCTCGAGTCATTTAATAAGGAAAGGGACTTCAACCTTGAGCTATTTTATGAGGCAAGGGACTTCAACCTCAAGCCATAACAACTGGCATTAGTTGAAATTGGGACTCTAACCCTTTGCCCATGCATCAATATTCATTCCATACAATACTTAAGGACTTTAACCATTTAACTAATTCAAAACTATACATGACCCCATGGTCCTTAGTTCAACCATTTCTATAATCCATTGCCTTTATTCAATATATCATACAATTCAAGTTATGGTCATTAAGAACCTTACAAACTATTCACATTTCATTAACCATCTTATACCACATTCTCAACATACTTGGTTCAACACCCAATTCAAATATATTATCATGTCTAGGGACTTCAACCCCTTATTAGTCAATTAACCCAACATGGTCAGCAATTATACAATACATAACTCACAATACTTTTAACATACCATTTATCCATCATTCATACTAATTGGGCTATTGCCCTTGTTCAAAAAATCACCGACATGTGACTAGACAATTCCCTTTGGTATTTCCATAAACACCTTATGTGTATACCTTTAACAAGGCTAGTTTTATGGTAGAAATCATCAAGGTTAGGGATACCCAATACCCTCATGATAAACCTCTAACAAAAATCACACACATATGCAAATCATCATCATTAACATATATAAACATAAGTCTAAGCAAGAGTCAACATTATTCATCATTAGGCAACAAAAATATTTTCATTTGATTTCAAAACCACCATGTACACTTACTAAATTAAGTGTAAAATACATGGGTTTAGATTTATTTAACAAGGGAAGGAGTGACATTCCTTAGACAACTTGATTCACCACGGGTCTTGACTTCACTTTGCCTCTTGAAGATCACCCTTGAAACCTCAGCCTCCAATTTTTCAAAGATGAGTTTAAGAGAGTGTTTTGGATATTTGATCCACTCAAAAGTGTGTTTAAGGATGTCTTATACACTTATATAGTGAAGGGACTTAGGGTTTAAGGCATGGGAAATGACCATAAGGTCCTTAGTTAAAAGATGTAAAATAAACCTGCCCAGGGGTATGACTCACCTTATGAACTGTGCCCTAGGGTACGAGTGGTACCCTAACTCGTAACCTAGGCTTTCCCTAGGTCACCTACACTGTTAAGGGTACAATTCACAAACCATTGAGTTATATACAAAGATTATGACTCAACCCCTAACTCGTATACACCACCTGTACCTAAAATAGTCCATTTAAGCTAGGACTTCCCTCTATATGATCATGTTGTGTACAACTCGTATACTTAAGGTACGATTGAGGAGGAGGGTCACTCATATAGTGGATAGTATACTATCCTCTTAGGATTCTCAAGGTACAAAAGAGGAGGGGATAGTGTATACAAATCATATCCAAGAGGTACGACTCATCCTCCTAGTCGTACCCACCTTAGTGACATCAAATGGAGAATTTCTTTCAATGGTTTAAAGTCTAGGTGTTTCATTTCTCCCCCACTTTGATCATTCACCCGTGAATGTCGGGTAGGGAAAGAAATAACCTCAATTTAACACATTATCACATATCAAACCAACCCTTGAACAAGTTAGAACAAGCATACAATAAGGGTACAACACACATCATGCTCATTATCAATTAATTATTCACTTCATCGACTTTGGGACTTAAACCAAATATTTATCAAAGACACTTGTTCATTTCAAAGCCTGGGGGAATTAAACCCCTTACTCATCAACACTTACTTATTTCAGAACTTACAGACTTCAACCCATTAACTTATCAAGGATACTTACTCAATTCAAGGATTAGGGACTCGAACCCATCATTTTACTAAGGACATGAATCAACTCAAGATACTAGGGACTTAAACCCATCACAACAAGACATATACTTTCAAAGCATTAGGGACTTGAACCCGTGGCCTATCAAGGCATAATTCAATTTCAAACATTGGGGACTTCAACCCACTATCTATCAAAGACATAAATAAAATCAAAGAGATGAACACGTACCTTCATCCCAAGTTTCCAAAATGGGAAACAAATGCAGATACATGGACTTCATGTCCTGTTCTGCTTCCCAACTAGCTTCCTCAGACTTTTGGTTCCTCCATAGAACCTTCACCAAAGACATTTCTTTCATTCACAACCGGTAAATTTTCTGACCTAAGATCCTTACCGGGATCTCCTTATAGGACAAAGTGTCTGAGATATCAACATCCCTCAAGGGAATAACCAACTACGGATCACCCACACATTTCTGCAACATAGAGACATGGAAAATTTGGTGAATAGAGTTCATACTAGAAGGAAACTCCAACTCATAGACAATATTTCCAACCCTCTTCATAATCAAGTAATGCCCAACATATCGAGGACTAAGCTTCCATTTTTTACCAAATCGCATTACTCCCTTCATGGGAGACACTTTCAAGAATACCCAATCGCTAACACTAAACTCCAAATCCCTATGACTCACATCCGCATAAGACTTTTCACAACTTTGAGCGGTTTTCAACCTATCACGAATTACCTTCACATTCTCAAAGGCCTGGTGAGCTAAATTTAGGCCAAGCAACAAACCCTTGGCAACTTCGTACCTCCCAATAGGAGATCAACATCTCTTACCTACAATGCCTTAAAAGGGGTCATGCCAATACTATAGTGGTAACTATGATTATAGGCATACTCAATTAAAGTAAAGTGGTCATACCAACTACCACCATAATCAATCACACAAGCTTGCAATATATCCTCTAATGTTTGGATGGTCCTTTCTGCTTTCCCGTCCATTTGTAGGTATAAAGCAGCACTAAGGCACACCTTAGTGCCCAAACCTTTTTGGAATGACTTCCAAAAGTGGGATAAAAATGGAGGACCATGATCTGATATGATCAAAACTGTAGCACCATGCAACTTCACGATCTCCGCAAGATACAACTTAGCGTAATCCTTTGCGGAGTAATTTGTCCTCACGGATAAAAAGTGAGCGGACTTTGTCATTCTATCAATAACGACCCAAATAGAATCACATTGATTCCAAGATCTAAGAAGATCAGTAACGAAATCTATATTAATTGCCTCCCACTTCTTTTTGGGCAACAAAATTTCTTGGTACAACCCTTCAGGCCTTATGTGCTCAACTTTCACTTGTTGATACACCATACACTTGGCCACATAGATAGCCACATCATATTTAATATTTCTCCACCAATAGAACTCTCTAAGATCGTGATACATCTTCGTGGAACTGGGATGCATATATACCAAGATTTATGAGCCTCGGCTATGACCCTTTCCCTCAATTCATCGATGTCAGAAACATATAGTCTACCATGGTATGTCAAGATACAATCACCACCAATCACAAAGTATGCAACTTTTTGTTGACCCATATTACTCTTGATCTTTATCAAGTCGGGGTCCAAATCTTGCTTTTTCTTTATCTTAATAACAAGAGATGATTGAGATACCTGAAGCACAAATACATCACCATTCTCGGAGTCCGCAAGTCAAACTCTAAGATTATCCAAACAGTGAACATCCCTCACCAATTACCGCATATCCTTATACACATGGGCAAAACTTTCCATGGATAATCTACTAAGAGCATCGACGACTATATTCAACTTACTGGGATGGTAATGGAGACTCATATCATAGTCTTTCAATAACTCGAGCCACCTTTTTTTTTAGAGATTTAACTCCTTTTGGGTAAACATCTATTGGAGACTCTTATGATCAGAAAAGATATCGACATGAACCCCATACAGATAATGCCACCATATCTTTAACGCAAAAACCACGACTAACAACTCTAGGTCATGAGTAGGGTAGTTCTTCTCATGAACTTTCAATTGCATAGAAGCATAGGCCACCACCCTACCATGTTTCATTAATACGCAACTGAGACCGACTCGAGAAGTATCTCAATATACCACAAAACCATCACTACCCCCAGGCAAGGTCAAAACTTGAGCCAAAGTCAACTTATCTTTCAACTTCTAAAAACTACCCTCACACGCATCAGACTATAAGAACTTAACCTTCTTTTGGGTCAACTTGGTCAATGGGGAATCTCTAGTAGAGAAAATCTCCACAAATCTTCTATAGTAACCAACTAGACCCAAGAAGCTCCGATTATCGGTTAGAGTCATAGGTCTAGGCCGCTACTTAACCGCCACAACATTTTGGGATCTACCATGATCCCTTCACTAGAGATGACATGACCAAAAAAAGCTATGACTTTCAACTAAAACCCACACATGGAGAACTTGGCATAGAAATAATGATCCTGCAAAGTTTGCAATACGACACAGAGGTGATCGGCATAATTCACCTCACTCTTACAATAGACTAAGATATGATTAATGATGATATGACAAATATGTCCAAGAATGGATGGAAGACCCTATTCATAAAGTTCATGAATGTCGCCGGGTCATTGATCAACCCAAAAGACATGACAAAAAACTCGTAGTGACCATATCGGGTTCTAAAGGTAGTCTTAAGGATATCCACATCCCTAATCTTAAGCTGATGATAACCTGATCTAAGATCAATCTTAGAGAAATACTTTGCACCCTGAAGTTGATTAAACAAATCACTGATCCCAGGAAGAAGATATTTATTCTTTACAGTCACTTTGTTCAACTAATGATAATCAATGTAAAACAAAGGGTACCATCCTTCTTGCGCATGAATAACACGGGAGCACCCCAGTAAGACATACTAAGGTGGATAAAACCTTTATCTATGAGGTCTTTCAATTGCTCCTTAAGCTCTTTTAGCTTCGCCAGAGCCATTCAATAAGAAGGGATAGAAATTGTATGAGTATCCAAAACAAAATCAATCCCAAAATCAATTTCCCTATCGAGGGAACACCAGGAAGATCATTGGAAAACACCTTAGGAAACTCATTAACCACGGGAACGGATTCTAAAGAAGGCTCTTTCGAGTTAGAATCTTTAACTCGGACCAAATGATACAAACACCCCTTTGAAAATAACTTTTGGGCCTTTAGATAAGAAATGAACCTTCCCTTAGGAACTAAGGAACCACCTTCCCATATAATGACCAGCTCATTAGGGAATCGAAACATGACCCTACGGGTTCAAAAATCTAAGGAAGCATAGCAAGAGTACAACCAATCTATCCCTAGAATGACATCAAAATCAACCATGTCCAACTTTATCAAGTCTACAAGAGTATCAAAATTACCAATTGATATCATATACCCCTTATAAACCCTTCCAATAATCACATGGTCTCTGACCGGGGTAGAAATAGAAAAAGAAACCGATAGACTCTCGGGACGACAATCAAGATGCATAGCCATATATAGGGTCAATAAGAAAGAGTAGACCCTGGATCAAGCAAACAATACACATCACGGGAGAAAAGTCTCAACATACCTGTGATAACAATGGGAGATGCCTTAAAATCCTGGCGAGTAGCAAGTGCATACAAGCGGTTTTGGCTAGCGCCGGTGCCAGAAATAGAAGTAGAGATAGACATAGCACCCTTTGCTACAGGAGTAAAGAGAGAAGCAATAGGGGCCCTATTTGCCCAAGAAGCTGCTAGAGAGGGGCACTCACACTATATGTGTCTAATTTGACCATAATGGAAACATTTGTTTCTCCTCTTCTCACACTGATATGATGACTCTGACCATAAAATCTGCAAGGAGGGCGGGACGGAGCCGACAGGGCACCACTAACTTGGAATTGGGCACCCTGTGCTCGGGAACTACCACTAAACTGAGATCAATGACCACCCAAAAGCTTTGGGTAAGGAGAGAGAACACTAGTCGAGGAGAAAGAACTTGAACTTCCCCACTTCTTCCATGGAGACTTGCTACCATCACCACCACTATGCTCAAATGGCCTAAATTTCTTTCCTTGCCTCTCAATAAGATTAAATTGTTTCTTTTTCTCTTCTTTGACTTATTGCATATACACAATCAACCTAGAAATATCCATATTTTCAATCAACAAGACCACCTTGCTCTCAAGGACTAACTCACATGACAATCTTGAGACAAACTTATGCATTCTATCCCTCATGCTATAAACTATCTCGGGAGAATACCTTGACAATTGATGGAATTTCAAGGCATACTCTTGAACGGACATCCTCCTTTTCTTCAAGTTTACAAACTATTCCATCTTTGCATCCCTCAACTCTTGAGGAAAGAAGTGGTTTAAGAAAGCCTCGAAAAAATCCTCCCACATGGCGGGACTAGCATCAACAGCTCTAGACAACTCCCACCTTTCGTACCATTGGTACGCTACATATTTCAATTGGTAGAAAGAAAACTCAATTGACTTAATCTCCAAAGCATTCATAATTAGGAAGATTTTCTTTATCTCATCAATGAAGCCTTGAGGATCTTCCTTAACCTTCGTACCAGAGAACATAGGAGGGCTCAACCTCATAAATTGGCCAATTCTTGTGGCCTAAAAAAAAATAGTAGTTGGAGCACCACGCCTCGATTGAGAAGCTACAAATTAGGTCAAGAGGTTGATAGAGATATGAAACTCGACATTAGTTGCATCCCTCTAAGGTGATAGAATATGAGGGTCACTCTCATAGTCGGGGTTGTTGGGGATAGGTCAAACCCTACGAAGATAGTTAGATGTTCTATCCCTAGCTTGAGTGTGAAATCGAGAAGGGTTTGCATCCCTTTAGCTTGAGATTAAAATACAAGAAAGGGAACTATTTTCTAAAATGTCTCATAGCTCCTCTTTTATAAATGTGGAGAAATTCACACCCATAAAAGAGACACTACTCGACACAGTATTTTGGACACCCAGCTGACCATAAACCTAGGCTCTGATACCAACTTGATACACTCCAAAATTGGGCCATGTCATATAGGCACCTCAATCCCACATAAATCGGAGGTCGCCCCGACAACCCAGCCTAATCATCAATATAAACCACAGGGGTTGGATGAATCTCGATCACATAATAACATAGTGAAAACAATACTAGAATTCATAACCTAAATATGTCTACCCATTTCATAAATATTAACACACTAACCAATATACACAAGCCCACAATCATCCATAATACCTCTATACAGACCAAAGTTTTGAAATGTATATGTCTAGACAAGCCCCCAACAATATCCAAACAAAGTAAAAATAAGACTAAGTCTAAAGATAGGAGAACAAGAATGCATGTCTTCCAAAAAAAGAAAGCTTACCACTACGTAGTCAATTTATAAACCTCTTCGATTACCTAATCAATGTATCGGAAGAGAAGACGATGCTTTGGCCCCTATGTTATGTGGGGACATAGAGTCTAGAGATAGTTAGCGGTTGGAACGCTAGCATGTAACTCAAGGATAAGGATAAAGTAGCATCATTATTCAACAATACTCCAATATATCATTGTCAATCATATTCATATACTTTATCCTTACATATAGATGTATCGCATACTAATCAAGAAATAAAGGCTTAAAAACATTCTTGAATGTTCATTCATTAGATATGAAGTTGAGGACTCCGACCTTCCACACTTAGATTCGGCAATTCTATTTAGGCATAGGACTTTAACTACAATCATATACCATTAGGCAAAAAGGCTTTAACCATGATCACACATTCATTATCGAAAGACTTTAACCACATACACAATCATTCAAACAAGGAACTCTAACAACACACACATCATCTAGGCAAGGGACTCCAACCTTAGGCCCATTCATTAGACAAGGGACTTCAACCTCATGCCAAGGGACTCTAACCGTAAGCCATTTTATTCGACAAGGTACATTAACCTTAAGAGATATCTTTAAGTAAGAGATTTTAACCTTGAACAATTTCATTGGTCAAGGGACTCCAACCTCAAGGAATTCCATAGGCAAAGGGACTTCAACCTCTAGCCATTTCACAAGGCAAAGGGCTTCAACCTCGAGCCATTTCATGAGGTAAGGGACTTAAACCTCAAGCCATAACAACTAGAATTAGTTGACATTAGAAATTTAACCCTTTTCCTATGCATCAACTTTCATTCCATACAACACTTAAGGACTTTAACCATTTAACTAATTCAACACTATACATAACCCTATGGTCCTTATGGGGGCCTTTATTGCTCAACCATTTCAATAGGCCATTGTCTTTATTCAATACATCATACAATTCAAGTTATGGTCATCAAGACTCTGACAAAATATTCATATTTCATTAACCATCTCATACCACATTCTCACCACACTTGGTTCAACACCCAATTCAAATATATTATTTTGTCTAGGGACTTCAACACCTTATTAGTCAATTAACCCAACATGGTTATCAATTATATAATACATAGCTCATAATAATTTTAACATCCTTTTTATCAATCATTCATACTTATTGGGCATTGCCCTAGTTCAAAACACCACCAATATGTGACTAGATAATTTCATTTGACATTTTCACTAACACCTTATGTGCATACCTTTAACAAGGCTATTTTATGGTAGAAATCATAAAGGTTAGGGTTACTCAATACCCTCATTATAAAACTAACACAAAAAGCACCCACATATGCAACCCACTATCATTCAAACATAAGTCTAAGGAAGATTCAACATTATTCATCATTAGGCGACAAAATATTTTTCATTTGATTTCAAAATCACCATGTAAACTTACTAATCCAAGTGTAAAATACATGGGTTTAGAGTTATTTAACAAGGTAAGTATTTACATTCCATAGAAAACTTGATTCACCAAGAGTCTTGAAATCACTTTGCCTCTTGAAGATCACCCTTGAAACTTAGCCTCCAATTCTTAAAAGATGAGATTGAGAGAGTGTTTTAGATATTTAATCCACTTAAAAGTTGTTTAAGGAGGTATTATACACTTATATAGTGAAGGGACTTAGGGTTTAAGGCTGGAAAATGACCACAAGGACCTTAGTTTAAAGCTGTATAATGAACCCGCCCAGGGGTACGACTCTTCTTAAGAACCGTACCCTACAGTACGAGTGGTACCCTAAGTCATACCCTAGGCTTACCCTAGGTTACCTAAACTTTAAAAGGTATGATAACACACCCTTTAGTCGTATACAAAGGGTATGACTCAACCCTTAACTCGTATACACCATCTGTACCCAAAACAGTCCACTCAAGCTATGACTTCCCTCTATACTATCATGTTGGGTATGACTCGTATACATAGGGTACGATTGAGGAGGAGTTTCACTCGTATAGTGGACAGTATACTACCCTACTAGGCTTCTCAAGATACGAGATGGGAGGGAAGAGTGGATACGACTCGTATCCAAGGGGTACGACTTATGCCCCTAGTCGTACCCACCCAGTGACATCAAATGGAGAATTTCTTTCAATGGTTCAAAGTCTAGGTGTTTCAATATATATATATATATATATATATGTATATATATATATATATATATATTTATATGTCTAACCAACCCAATAGAAAATAGTATTAGTCATCATAAAGAATCTCTTCGACCTTGGTAATATATTCGTAAAAAGCAACCAAAAGAATACTAAACAGGGTTTCTATTAAATATAATCTTTGAAGTTTAAATGTACATTTTCACATATCCAACTTTAATATGGTATTACCAAATATAATACCAAACAAAAGTTTAATTTACCGATTATTGAATTACCAAACCGATGTTTATAAGTATGGTATGTGGTGTCTACGTTCAAATACCGATTACCAAATTAACAAACCCAAACTTTAAAAATACTGAACCGAATATCAAACACCCACTCCTATTTATTAGTGCATATCAATTCTGATTTTTTATTACTGTGATCACATAAATTTTAAATATATTAGTCCAGATAAATATTGTGAATTAATATAGTTGGGTTAATTATTTAAATTTAAATAAATATGAATTTAATTAAAGTCCAATTTTTATTAGGCAAGTCCATTGATTTGGGATATAAATGATGAGCTCATTTTACAAAGCCCAAAATTTCATCTTATTCTAGAGGCCAAATTTGGTGCCGCGTGTCGAATGATGTGGAATGCCAAGTCAAGTAAAAAAGTTAATAAAATCATGCAATACGTTAAAATGATGCAGCATGCCCAACCAAATCCAAGACCAATTAAAATGTGTCATGTGTACAAATACCATGTTCTGTCCAACCAAATTCGTCATGTCACTTAAATCTGATTGGCCAAAAGGAAGTACATCTTTGTCATGACTCTTTCCTTCCTACAACTATAAATAGAGATCTCATAATTCAGAAAAAGGACCAAAATTCTAACATGAAGCAAGAGAGAGCTTATGGATCAAACATCATAAATTTCTCTACAAATTCAAGCATTCAAGATTCAGTTCATCGAGTTTCAAGATCAAGACCACAAGATTCAAGAACAAATTCAATGACCTTTGAATTCAAGTATAAGTCAAGATCAAGTTCATCAAATCCACAAATCAAGATTTAATTAATCAGTATTCAAGATCAAGATCAGATTGTAAGATTCAAGAACAAGCTCAAAAGCCTTTGAATTCAAGTACAAGTCAAAATGAAATCCATCAAGTTTAGCAACATTCAAGATCATGCTCGAAGCCCTTGAATTTATATTTGGAAAGGTGAATCAGAAGATTCATAGAGATTGTAATGCTCACATATTGAAATCAATAAAATAATTGTTGCTCATTTTTCTCTCGATTATTATTTTTTTGATCATGAATTTTATTGTCTAAAAAATTCTGACACATCTAGTGGGACAATCTCTACCTCTCATCTTAATTTTTTTCAACATTAAAGTTCAAGAACACTGAAATAACTTCCAAGAAGGTCAATTCTTAATCTAATGCCTCCAAGACTGTTGATTCCAAATTCTCTACTGAAGTAGAAAGTAGCCTTGGTGTTACTTTTGGAAGCTTTGGAGTTGTCACAAGAAGTAAAGCCATCATGTTAGGACAACAAACACACAATATGTCATATACACCAACTCTAATATTTGGATATTCAATCTCAAAAGGAGTGAGGTTTCATGCAAGTGCTTCATAAGAAGGAAGTAATGTGGTAGAGACAATTAAGAGAACTCTAGCTCTACTTGGGCACCATGGTTTAAAAAACTCTGGAATAAGGAATGATGGCCATTCAACTAATGTATCATCTCCATTTATACCGTGAAAGCTGAGTAGTTCAAAGATAATTTTATGGTGTAATCCAAGTTACTCTCCTATGATCATACAAGCAACAGTAACTGATGCCTCATCTATAGATGGGCAACTTGCAAACCTGGCAAAGAAAATTGATGGCTGGACATAATATATACAAAATCAAGACACTCAGATTGATAAGTTGGTGGATAGGAATAACAGCTTAATAGACGGAGATTTAGGCCATGAACCTATGAAAGATTCAGAAGTACACGAGACAAAACATCCCATAAAACAAATACTATCTACTAAGGAGGTACAAGTCTCTTATGAGGGAATGCTCCCAATTAATCAGTTGAAAGAGTTCACTGAAGGGACCCTCAAAGACAAATATGATATTGCAACCAAGTCTTCCCTGGCATATGCCCAGTTCTACATTGCAAGGATAGATATCTTCAAAATGTTTTCTAGCTATTAACCCTCCAAATTTTAATAATTTGAGGGAAAAGGAAATCAAAGCAATATGTCACACACTTTGTTGAGACAATTAATGGTGGAACCTAAGGTGACTATCTTGTCAAATAATTTGTTTGTTCTTTAAAGAGAAACCCTTTCGATTGGTACACGAACCTTAAGCCTAATATCATCGATAGTTAGAAGCAACTTGAACATGAGTTCCTAAATCACATTTATAGCACAATGCGTATAGTGAGCATGGTAGACCTTACAAATACTCATCAAAGAAAGGATGAGTCAGCCATTGACTTTACAAATTGATGGAGAAATGCGAGCCTAAACTACAAAGATAGGTTCAATGAAGCTTTCATAATAGAGATGTGTATCCAAGGGATGCACTAGGAGATTCTTTATATATTATAAGACATCAAGATAAAATCCTTTGAATATTTGGCGATTCACACTCACAACATGGATTTAAGCATATCTTCTACTAGAAAAGTAGTAGCTCTTATCCACGACCATCGAAAGGGATAAGACAAGAATGAGCCTAGAAGATGGAGTAATTTTTCCCTAAAAGTGAAAATAAAGAATCCATGACTATCAATGTGTCTCCTATGAAGTTTACCAAATAGGTGAGAAAAAACCAAAGCGTGAAGATGACTTCTCAAGCACGTACAAATCAAAAGTTGATTTTGAAGAAGATGCTAGAAAAATAATTCTCGATTCTAACATTTCTAAAAAAAATTATGAACTTCTTAAGCATAAACTCATTGATCTTCCAGAAATGAAGCGACCCAACGAAGATGGGTAAGATGATGATCCAACTATTGCGTATCATAGACTTATTGGTCACCCTCTAGAGAAATATTTCATATTCAAGGATAAAATCATGCAACTAGATAATAAGAAGAAGATCATGCTTAATGATGAGAAGACTAGTTCTCATCAAATTTTCATTACTTTTGCCTGGCTTGATCTAGTCCAAATATGCAACTTCAAAAGCATGATAACGAGCCATTAGACCATGAAAAGTATCTAATTGGAAAAAGTGATGATGGAGGTTGGATTTTGGAGACTAAGCAAGGATGCAAAACGATGAGTCTACCCAACATATGGTATCAAATTCATACGACCTGACTTTTTTGTGAGAGTGAGAGATTTGATTTAGTCCTAGTTAATAAATTCTATTGAATATACTGAGTGATTGGGGACTTCTTTTATATGAAGTTATAGGGGATGTTGTAATGCCCCAAGAACCTATCCCGAGATGTCACATGGTACTCAAGGCCACACATGGCCTCAAGCTAACCCTCTAAGCTTGTCATCACTTTCAGAACTAATTATAGCGCAAATCATGCTAAGATAAAGAGGAATAATCATGTCATGAACATGCTGAAACATAAAATAATACTGCCCTGTACAAACAAAATACTGAAATCTCTGTACACGCTTGTACACTAGTCTGGCAAATCCTCTACAACATAGGACTGAGGAGCCATTGGGACAGATCCCCAACTGACTCGTACTGAACTGAAAGTAAACAACCATCTATTAACCAGACAAAATTGAAGACACAGGTCCTCGAACCATGAGGACTCACCAACCGCAGAAATGTAGATGAAGGTACTCAAAGATCACTGTCGCTGCTGAGACTGAGCACCTGAACCTATATCATGAGGAAATATAGAGTACAAAAGAGTATGGGAGTCAGTACTTGAGAATGTACTGAGTATGTAGGTATGGATGCAGCATTTTAAATAATATCATAAATGTATAAGAAAATCATGCATGCTAACAATAATAACTCTCTTCGCTTGAATTATTTAAAACATCATTTTCGTAAGTCATTAGTAATAACATATGCTTCATAAATCTCATAAATCATTTAACTCAACTCAAACTCTTTGATTCATGACTTAGAGTGACTCGGTAACTCATGGTACTTAGATCATTATGGACGTGGGAGTTTCTTACAACTGACATAACTACACCATGTGAGCGGCATGGAGTCCAACATTTTGCCCTCCTAAGGAGAGAACCCCACATTGGCGGGGGTGTTGTACTCTTGCCAGGGAGTACAACCTCAATCTCATTATCACAATCCCAAACTCGGCCTTTGGCCCACAATTATCAACATCAATCCTACGGTGGCACGTAGTTTTGGGGAAATACCACATTTCCCGCTCGGTGCTAAATACTCCTCCCAGACTCAGCTCAGAACACGTTAGGAAATCCACTTTAATCAATATCAACTCATGGGTCTATTATAAATACCAAAACATAAGTATATATCTCGTCTGTAAATCATAAACATCTTTTGGATTCCTAACTCGACTCAACTCAACACAATCTTTCTCCACATCAAGTACATTTGCTTATCAAATCATTTCAAATATCAAAAGTTTCAAGGAAACATCATAGGACTCACTCTTGACTCTCAAGTTCAATATCAATATGTATTCAATAATCAACTTCTCATGGAAGGCTTAAATCATGACACTTATCTCAACTCATTCGAAAATCATCAATTCATAATAAGAATATTCAACTCATAGCATAAATCCTCAATTCAAGAAATATGATGGTAAATATATCATAATATCAAACTTAATCGATTCAAATATCATAAATAATTAATAGAGAATTTTGGGTGTAATCCCACTTTGCAAATTCATGTAAATCAATAATAGAAATTAAATCTTTAGGCACAAGAACGAAATGAGTGTTCTTGTTCAAACCCCACATACCTTGGATTTTGATTTGAAGATGTGGAAACTTGTTTGGAACTCTTCTCACACTTTTAGGCCAATATTCTTGATGCCTTTGACTTGGGAAACTTAGTTCTTGAACAACTTGGAGATATTCATGGAAGATTCTCTGAATTTCTTGGAAGAGGATTTGGATTTTGGATCTTGTAGAAACCCTAGTTTCTAGGAGAATCTTGGAAGATTGGAAGAGAAAGGAGAAGGACATGAGTGGATCTTCTCCACTTTGATATATATAAGACCACATGGGGAGGAAATGACCAAAATGCCCTTTTTTGAAAATGCTGAAATTTGCTTATCGGGGCCTGTGACGGTCGATCTGACGGTCCGTCAAGTCTCCTGACGATCCACCAGATCGTCCATAACTCGAGTGCCAAAACTGAAACGTTCTGCCTCGACGTGACGATCTAAGTGACGGTCCTTCAGGAAACTAACGGTCTACCAAGTCGTTCGTCACTCGAGGGCCAAAAATGAGACATTCTGTCTAGACCTGACGGACCCCTTGACGGTCCGTCAACTTTTTGACGATCCACCAACTTGGTCGTCGCATGATGGCCTGAAAAAGGAGTCACTGCCTTAGCTTGACGGGGCACTTGACATTCCACCAAGGATATGACGGTCTACCAGGTCGACCGTCAAACCTGGGCAATCTGATACCGTTGAGTAAAACGGCCATAACTCACTCATTCGATGTCGGATTTTGATGAAATTAGTATCGATGGAAAGATTATTCAATTATCTACATGAAAAAAAGTAGAAATTAGAGAAATAAAACATGATTTAAACATCAATAACTTTGGAAGTCATACATATCCATTCTGGGTAAGATGATATCTTAATGCATTTAAATAGATTATTGCTTCCCCACTCAATGAAGTTATTATAATGTCCAATTAGGTAGAATGTTAGAGGTCGGGAGACCATGAACATACGATAAACCCTACGAATCAACAACCAAGATAAGATATCTAACGAATGAAGTTTAATATCACAGTATGATTTTTCATAGTGCTTTAACCCCAGGTTTTCATCCATTGATTTTCCAAAGTCTTTACTTATCTGGATTACTCTATTTTACTTTTAATTGTAACTTTCAAAACTCTTTTAGTTAAGATTGCACTAGTTAATCGCTTTTTTTAATCTAGAATTGGATAGTTGCTTAACACAAGTCTTTGAGGGATTGATATTCAGCTTTATTTGAGGCCATTGTATTACTTGGTGAGACCGCATGCACTTGTATGTGCGCTTCGGCACAACAACTAAAATGATGCACATTATTAGCTGGCTCAAAACTCACTGTCTATTTCTTAGAAACTAAATCCTTCATGAACTTTGTGTTGCTTGGCATCTACTCTAATGCTTCCACAAGAGGAATATTAACATACAGCTCCTTCAATATTGACATGGACTTCTGGTACATCCCTTCCTCTTGCTTTTCTCCAATCTCTACCAAAAAAGGAGGGGGGGTCGTGGAATTTTCTTCAATATAGGCTCGACTTCCTTCCCCGTTCCTTTATTTTTCTTAATACTATTATCAACACTCATCCATTTTATGATGACTCGCCACTAGTCACCAACTTGTCTAGTTCTGCTTTGGATGTATTATCAATATCGGCAACATAATCTCTAGCTTCACCAATTACAGGCATGGGAGGATCAACAGTTCCCTTACCACTTTGAGTGGTGATGGCCAAACAGTTACTGTCATTCTTATAATTCTGCATAATGTTACTTGGATGTTTGATCGGCTGCACATCTGACAAAATTGTTGCTCAAGCTGCTTGATTATGGTAGCATATGATTCTACCTTTTGACTGAGTCTCAAAATATCTACCTTAATCTCCTTAAGGTAACTTTCTTGACTTTACTAACCCTCAACAAGCTTTGACAATATAGCCTCTATTCTAGAATTAACATCTTTATTCCCTAGTGGAATGTAAGCACCACTCTTCTCGTTGTAGACATCTTTTTATCTCCAATCAACATAACTCTCTACTTTGATCCATATATTGGTCCCCATAATAGTTCAAACCTTGGTTCCCTTGACTAGAATTCTAGGAGTCTTGATTGGACCCTTGACCCATGCTGTAGAGACCCATCATCTTTCTATCCAGATACTTTTCCTTTTTATCAACATTGGAATCATATGACCTAGGAGCTTTACGTTGTAAGCCAACTGGATTCACCTTTTCAGTATTCATCATGGCAAATTGCTTAATCAGCAACCTGATCTATGTCCTTAGTTGTGCGACTTCCTGAGCTACTATATTATTTATGATCGTATGCTCGTTGTAAGCATCAATAGCATAAGTACCATCACCTCTGTCTGCCTCTCGAGTATGCCACCCTCAGTCGATAAGAGAGACCCTATATAAAATTTCTGATGCTACCTCCCAACACAAGTTCATGAATGCTCCACTAGTAATACTGTCTGCAACAACTTTGGAAACTGACATTCAGAGCTCGATAGAATATTTCAATCAAATTACACCCTAAAATCCTATGATTGGGAACCCTCATTAACTTTTTATTGAACCTTAACCACACCTCATACATTGGTTCAGAGTGCAATTGCCTGAAATTATATATCTCATATTTTAATTACTGCATTCTCAAAGGCAAGAAGAATCATAACAAGAATTATTTTCGCAACTCGTTCTGTGTAGCGAGGGGCCCACAAGGTAATTCCCCTAGCCATAATGTAGTTTTACTATACAAAGAGAATGGGAATAGCCTTAGCCTCAATACTTCCTAACTCACCCCAGGTAAATTATATGAAGTGCATATTCCCATGAAATTTATGTTGTATAGTTGGTATTATCAGTTGGCTATCCAACAAACATACCTTTTAAATTCAACAACTGGATCATAACACAAGTAATATTGAATTTCATCCCCTAGTCAACTCAGGAGAAATGATGGCTCCTATCTCGATAGTCTCAACATACCCTAAATCATCCTTAGGATCATCATAACTTAGAAAATACTAATAAGTTGGGAGCACTTGATCTCTATCTCTCCTACCTCTATCAATTTCTACTTGATGTTGTATTTCCTGTCTCTATCTATCCTCTTGATCTTCATAATGGGAACCCTTATTAACCCTTCTTTAGTTTTCTTCTGCTAGTACCATGCAGTGGTTTGCTATATTATCTCTTGAAAACCATGTGGAGGTGGGGAAGGAAAGTCATCTGGATCATCTCGAAGCCCCTCATAATGAGCTTAATGATTGAGTTCCGACATCCTACATTTTTATGTAGGATTCTTTCTGGATCTAGATCAAATGGGATCAGAGGATTTCCCTTACTTTTAGTATTGGGAATATACCGACGTACATACCAAGTAAAATAGAAAACTAAGAGCCAAAAACTTCAATCAACCAATTCGTAATCGCATCCCCAATAATGGCGCCAAAATTTAATGTCGCTCAAACTATACCCTCCAAGAAGATAGAATGCGGTCACTATCAAATTATAGTAACCCAACTAGTTTGGGGTCGAACCTACAAAGAATAGGTCAAATCAGTCTTACAAGCTTGCTGAAGTAGTCAGAAGTGCAGAAAAGTAAATAGGGGAAATTTATAGTAAATAATAAAAAGTAACAAGCCGTGATTACTTTTGGTTGAAATCAATCTGAGATGGACACTAGGACTGTGTTCCCCTTTCTTCCTAACTCTGTAGGTTTATCATGCTCAATCCGACTATATCACTGCCATACATGCAGATGCTGACAAAATAGGTATCACTAACCATCTTGTAAATGCCTTGGTAAATTCCACTCTTCACCTTGTGAGTCTCAGAGTGCCTTCTTTCAAACCCTTGTATTTGATCCTAATTTAACCATCACCTTTTGAGTATCAATTTAATTAGATGAGGGTTGATAACCTCAAATAACTACTGTAATCTTTTTTTCCCAATCTTGACCTCTCTTGTGAAGATGAACTCAAATGTAGGAAAGTCCTTAACTTCTATAGTAGTTAAGAGAGAAAACAATCTAAAGAAGATTACAATGCATGCATAACTAATGATCTTGAAGAACCTCATACTTCCCCTACTTCGTTATTCTACCAGGGTTTCTCCAACCCTAGCTAAGAGGTTTAGTTACTCATAGGTTCAAGAAACTCCATGGAATTGAATAAAGAAAGTATAGAAATAATCTCACAACAATGGAAGAATAGACCCAAAGTCTCTAATTAATTAATCAATCAATAACCAAGAACAAGAGGATTCCAAGATCAAAAGTCAATCTTGAAATCAATATCTATTTATGAATATAATAAGTTAGTAAACTAACTAAAAACATTAAAATATTATTTATAGAGTACAAAGAAAGCCTAACAATCTAAACCAAAATGAATAGGGAAACTAGGGTTGGTCTCATAAATGGCACTTGTGCCATGTGGGTTGCTATCATAAGTGACCAGAAACTTCAATGTTGCTTGTAAAGGCACCTATGGGACGTGAGTAGTACTTGTGCCTCATAGATGAAATCCTTATATGTATCAGACAATATTCAACCCTGAATCTTCTCTAAATTTTAATTTTTTACATTGTGCGCTGGTACTTACAGAATCGTAGGTTGTACCTATGGGCCGTAAGTTATCCTTCATATCTAGCAAGGATTGATACATCACTTTCAGGTTCTCTAAAGTTGCAAAATCTAAGACCTACCAAGCCACCCACGCAATGTAGATAGTACCCATGCCATGTGGGTTGGCTCACAGGTTGGGTTTCCTACTCAACTACACTCATTTTTCTCTATTTAATCTCCAAGACCAAGTTTTCTACAACATGAACACAAAAATACATCATATCTAACAAAACATACCTAAGTACTTGCATATTTTCTAGTATTAAGCATCGAAAGTGCCATAAACCATGGCACATCACTTACCTACTAGTGGGATAAAGTAGGTGCCATCATGATCTATAAATTGGGTTATGACAAGTTGGAATCAGAGCCTAGGCTTTATCAGTATTGTTGGTACAAGAGCAAGTGTCTAATAGATTCCCACAGATCAAAATGATGACGTCCATTTTTTATATATGGGAATATATAGGACATTATTAGGAGTTCTTCACTTCTCTAAGTCAGTTTTTCTAAGAGTCTGAGTTGGTTTATTAATCATTTCCTTGGTTTCACTCTTTCGCAGATGGCTAGGACAAGTACTATCGCTACATGAGATGAGGGTCCCAAGACCGAGTCTAGGGTTTTTTTCACTATTCATGGATGGCCTAAAGGCTATAGAAAGCCCAGATATGTGTCCCCAACTAGAGGCCAGGATAGGGGCCTTCACCAGACCCTATTCTCGCTCTCTAGCCAGAGATTCTTCTACCTCGGCCAGCGGTAGGCTGAGGACCAACCCAGGCTCTATCAGGATTTATTTCTTCTTTGATGCTTAGGTATTCTTTAGTTAACCTTTTGATATTAGTTGGTTGTGTACAATCTATAGATCAGAGTCGTACATAGGTAGAAGAGCAGGTTGAAGATACAGCTCCTAAAGTTGAGGTCCCTCCTACATCGATAGTTGCTTATTCGGTATTTTTCCAGCCTGTTATGTTTATTGAGAATAAAAAATGTTGGGTAGGTTCTTGAAACTGGCTATTCCTAGATTTTCTGGTGCACCGAGTGAGGATGCATATGAGCTCTTAATTATTTATGAGGATAGGCTCTAAAATTTAGGCCTAGTTGAGAATCATGGTGTGGATTACACTACTTTTCAGTTGGACTTGAAAGCTCCCCATTGGTGGAGATGTCATCTTTATTCTAGGATAGTTGGATCTTCCTTATTGACATAGATTCATCTCTCTGGGATCATTCTAGAGAAGTACAAGCCTCGCAGTCTTAGGGATTATTTGAGAGATCACTTCTTGAGGTTGGAGCAGGTCTTCATAACTGTGTTGGAGAATGAGGCTCAATTTCATGAGTTGGCTAGGCATGCTCTTTTATTCTGACTGCAGAGTATGAGTGAGTATATTACTTTGTTCAGGGATTAAGAATTTCTTTTTGTATGTCTACAAAAAGTTTTATTCTTGTGGGTAGGACTTTTGCTGACATTTTTTATCATGCTTAGGTTATGGAGAAAATGCATCATGAGGTGCAATAGGGCAGTGATAAGAGGTTGCATTATCAAGGTAGTTTCAGTAGGATCTGTAGAGGCTCATGGTTCAGAGGCAATGGTTCTCAGGGTAGGTACCCTTTGTACTAGCCGTATCAGCATCAGGACCAATCTAGTAAGCCCATTCAAGTCGTGCATCAAATTATTAATGGAGGCCCGTCTACCTTCAGTGAACATCCTAGCCAAGGTCATGGTCGGTCTTTGAGAGGTTTTGTCTTCTGGTTATTGTAGTTGTGGTTGTTCTTTTGGGTCTGTCAGATGTTTTATGTTTGCTCAACGCTTGGGGCATGTTATGGTTGTAAAGATTATGGTCTTTTTTAGGGAGTGCCCCAGTCGTGGAGTAATTGTTCCCTTGTCTCAAAGTGTTCCACCTATCAGGGCAGTTTATCCTCCAACTAGAGGTGGTATGCATAGTCATAGAAATAGTCATAAAAGTGCTCGTAGAGGTTATCAGGCAGGTAGGACAGGGGATTGATCAGGAGCCCAATCATTTGGCAGGTGTGGTCAGTTATATGTATTACCTACTAGACCTAGGGATGAGTCTTGGGATGTTGTTACTATAAGTTTAATCTTGGTGTATTGTTAGTCGGCTTTTGCTTTATTTTATCCAAGATCTACCTATTCTTATGTATCTTCTTATTATGCTCCACAGTTAGAGTTATCTTGGGATTTATTATCTATGTAATTATGTGTATCTACTCTTATGAGTGATTCTTTAGTAGTGGAATGGGTTTTCAAATCATGTGTTGTGACTGTTCGAGAGCTTGATACCCATGCTGATCTTATTATTTTAGACACAGTGGATTTTGATGTTATCCTAGGCATAGAATGGTTATCCCAATATCATGTTGTTCTAGATTATCTTGCCATGACCATTACATTTGTCATGGCCGACGTACCCCTGACCATATGGCAGAGAGCGGTTATCCATGAGCCGACAGGGATTATTTCCTATATTCAGGCTAGGAGACTTATTTCAAGGGGTTTCGAGTCTTATCTCGTATATTGGTGATGTTAGTATGGAGAGTTGCTTGACTCTATTTTTTTAATTCATGAATTTCTTTATGTTTTCCCTACCAATCAACCTGTTCTTTCTCCTAAGTATGGTATTGAGTTTTTTATTGGTCTTGAGCTTGGCACTTAACCTATTTCTATGGCACTTTACTTTAGGGCTGCTATCGAGCTTAAGGAGATGAATTCTCAGTTTCAAGATCTTTTTTATAAGTGTTTCATTAGGCCGAGTGTGTCTCCTTGGGGAGATCTTATGTTGTTTATGATGAAAAAAGACAGTTCCGTGCATATGTGTATTGATTACAGGTAGCTTAATAAGGTGAAGATGAAGAACCGGTATCCTATGCCTTGAATTGATGATTTATTTGACCAAATTTAGGGAGTAACAGTGTTCTCTAAGATTTATTTGAAGTTTCGTTACCATAAGTTGAGTACACGGGCTGAGGATATTCAAAAGATAGCCTTTAGGACCCATTATGGTCATTATGAGTTCCTAGTAATGTCTTTAGGGTTAACTAACATCCCATCCACACTTATAGATTTGATGAAACATGTATTCAAGCCTCATTTGGACTCATTTGTGATTTTGTTCATCAATGACATCTTTGTATAATTAAGGGGTAGAGAGAAGCATATGCAGTATCTGAGGATTGTGCTCCTAACTTTTTGAGATCATATATTTTTGCCAAATTCTCTAAGTGTGAGTTTTTTCTGGAGTCGGTGACATTCCTTGGGCATGTAGTGTCTAAGGATAGGATTATGGTAGACCCAGTGAAGATTTAGGCCATTCGTGATTAGGTAAGACCTATATCTCTGACTGAGGTTCGTAGCTCTATTGGTTTGGCTGGGTATTACAGATGGTTCATTGAGAATTTTTCTTTTATCGCAGTACTGATGACCAGATTAACTCAGAAGAAGGTTTCTTTCTGATATTCTAATGAGTATGAGTTGAGCTTTGGAAAGCTCAAGGAATTTCTAACTTCAACTTTTATTTTAGCTCTTCCTATTGATGGTGAGGGATTCACCATGTATCTTGATACTTTTGATGTTGGTTTGTGTTGTGTATTTATGCAGCAAGGTCATTTTATTACTTATGCATGGAGTTGGCGGGGGTATTTTTTGTGCTTAAGATATGGAGAAATTATCTTTATGGCATGCATTGTGAGATCTTCATGGATCATCGTAGTCATCAGTATCTCATGACCTAGAGAGATTAAATATAGGCAGTGTAAGTAAATTGAGTTTCTTAAGGATTACGTATCTCTATCTTGTATCATCCGGGCAAGGAGAATGTGGTGATGGATGCGTTGAGTCGAAAGGTAGTGAGTATGGGTAGTTTGGCTTAAATTGCAGTTTCTCAGAGGCCGTTGGTGTAGGACGTCTAGTCCTTAGTCAACTTGATGGTGCTACTTGATATTACAGACCCTATAAAGATTTTTGCTAGTATTGAGGTGGGTTCTTTGGTATTTGATCAGATTCAGAGTCGTCTATTTGAGGACATGAGACTTTGCATCATTTATGATTGGGGGTTAAGTGGTGAGTCAATGAGGGATACCATATATTCTAAGGGTGTTTTGAGATTTGATAGCCACATTTATGTTTTGAGAGTGGATGGCTTAATTCAGTTGATCTTACATAAGGCTCACAGCTCCAGGTATTCTATACACTCGGGTACTGCAAAAATGAATAGAGATTTGAGGTAGGATTATCAGTGAAGTGGTACGAAGAGAGATATGGTGGATTTTGTAGCTCATTGCCTATGTTGTTAGCAGGTGAAGGCAAAGCATCAGAGACCTGGTGGCTTGATTCAGAGATGCCCATTAGTGAATGGAAGTGAGAGCAAATTACCATGGATTTTGTTAATGGTTTACCTCATACTTTCCATAGTTTTGATGGTATTTGGGTCACTTTGGATCGGTTGACCAAGTTTTCTTTTTATTTCCATGTTCTTTAGCGCCGAGAGGTTGGCTCGTATCTATCCTAGTAAGATAGTACATTTGCATGGTGTGACTATGTCAATCATTTCAGACTAGGGTTTAGTGTTCATTTTAAGCTTTTGAAGAGCTTTTTAATAAGAGTTAGGTACTCAGTAGATCTTAGTACAACCTTCCATCCCCAGACTAATGGACGGTCGGAGTGGACTATTCAAGTTTTTGAGGATATGTTCCAAGCCTGTGGTATGGTTTTTTGAGGTTAGTGGGAGCAGCACTTAGCCTTGGCAGAGTTTGCATATAATAATAGTTATTAATCGAGTATTGAGATGGCGTCTTTTAAGGCTTTGTATGGTAGATGATGTCATTCTCCCATTGGATGGTTTGAGACTTCCGAGATTAGATCCTATGTTACTAACTTGCTTCAAGAGTCATTGGATAGAGTCAGGGTGACCTAGGATAGGTTGAGGGCAGTTTAGAGTAGGAAAAAGGCTTATGCAGATCATAGACTTTGTTCCTTGAGATTTGGAGGTTGTGATCAGGTATTCCTTCGTGTATCGCCCATCAAGGGTGTGATGAGGTTTGGGAGGAGAGGCAAGTTCAGCCTCAAATATATTGGGTCCTTTGATATTCTTCGTACAATTAGTGAGGTGGCTTATGAATTATCCTTAGATTTAGGTTTTCCATGTTTCTATGTGGAGGTGGTATATTCCTGACCAGTTTCATGTGCTTAGATATGACTCAGATTAGTTAGATGAATGGTTGACCTTTGTGGGTAAGCCTATGTTTATGTTGGCTAGTGATGCCAGGTGATTGTGCAATTGAGATATTCCAGTAAATAAGGTTCAGTGGAGGCACCGCACAGTAGAAGAGGCTTCTTTAGAGATCGACAATGAGATGCGGACTCAGTATCCTTACATGTTCGAGCCTTCAGGGACATTCTAATCCTTTAATTTTGCAGACTATAGTTCTTTTAGTAGCGGAAATTGTAATGACCCTCTAGTTTATTTTCTATATTTCTTCTTATTTTCACCGTTTCCATCCTTTCTATAGTTTCCCTAAATCATTTGAGTTTTTGGAACAGACAGTTCGGTTATCGGACAATTTATTTGGTTTTTAGAGCTAATTCTCTATTTTTAAGCCTTTACTGGTTCAAATTGGCTACTAGGCAAAAACTTTAGTCAAACGACCTCCTATGCCAATTCTAACTATTCCAAATGCTCTGGAACATTGATTTAGGCTAGGTAGACCCTTGGTTTTGGTCCTGGGGCTCCGAAACACATTTTAAGTTGTTGGCAAAAGTTAAGAAATATGGCAAGTGGGTGTGGGACCTACTTTTTGATGAAATGACCTCGGATGAAAATTTCAACTACGCTATTAAGTCCAAAATGCCAAATTTAATAGGTTAGAATAGTTCATTTGTGCATATAGGATTCGAGATGAATCTCAAGGGGTAGGCAGCTCGGAAAAATTCAAAGTCTCCACCTATTGCATGATATCTGGTGTGACTGCTAAAGAGGCACTTTGGCTGTTTTAGCGAAGGGCACTTTAGCGGCCCATTGGGCATTTTAGTGGCCCTACCTCTGCCAATAGTTACTGCTTTACTACCACTTGGGCGCTTTAGAGCCTAACTCTAAAGCGGCCCATGGTCCGCTTTAGTGGCTTGGTTCGTGGGACGGGTACCGCTTTAGCTAAGGGTGTGCATCGGTTGGTTCGGTTCGGTTTTATATATTATTGGTTCGGTTTATCGGTTTTTTATTTTTAAATATGCTAAACCAATAACCAAACCAATAAGATATTTTTTTATCGATTTTTGGTTTATCGGTTTTTAGTCCTTAACAGTTCGATTTTCGATTTAACCGATGAAAAAATACTCATAAAATAGAAATAATAGTAACTAACATGAAAAACAAAAAATCTTAGTTCAACCAAAAAATCCTACATAATGTGTTTTAATTTGCAAGAATCTTTAAGTTTGGACTAAATGTTGTTAGAAGAAATGAAGAGTTTGTACAATTGAAATAATAAGTTTGTTAATATATAGAGATTAAAGAGAAAATAAGATAATTATATAATAAGTCATATATAATTCTAATTGGGTTATCGATTTACCCAATAAGAAAAAATCAAACCGAACCAATAACCCAATAAATTTCTTTAATAAAACCAGTAAAAAATTGTTAACCCAATAACACAATAACAATAAACCAATAACATTTTTATCGGTTCGATTTATCGGACGGTTCGGTTTTTACACACCCCTAGATTTAGCAAGACCCAGGCTCTTTAGCGGTGACCGCTAAAGTGGCCTAGTATCTTCTTTATCAGCATTTACGTACCTGGGAAAGGTATAAATACCCCACTTAGCCTGATTGTCACCATTCTTCTTTCATTCTCTAGAATTTTGAACCCTAAAAAGTGGAAATTCGTGGGAGCATCGATTGTGGGTGATTTTGGAGCTTGGGTAACACTAATTTATGAATTTTTTCTTTGAAATTATGGTAAGGTTCCGTTATTTTCATGATTAAATTCTCCATTCTTATCTAAACTCCCTAGAATCTTGGTGGCTTGATTTTAGCTCCAATATAGCTCATTATCCACCCCGTTTTGAGGGTAAAGGTTCCCTGAGCATAGAAGGACATTGTATTGGTTTCAAAAATGTGATTTTGTAAATGGGCCTCACATGGGAATTTTGTGACTTTGGACCTAAAGAACAATAGTACTATAGGGGTATCATTGCTCTCATTTTGATGAGTAAATTATGATTTGGATAGTGTAGCACCTTTCGGAAGGTTCTCGAAAAGGAAAAATGGTGGTTTAGCTAATTCATAGGATTTTTTTTGGGCGTTTAGGTAGGATAAGCTTACCTTCTTCATAGATTGAGATATTTTGTAGTATGCTTATGATATATGCTATCTATGGCGTGGGATTTAGGTGTTGGAGGTACGATTGAAGACATGTAGATTAGTTGGATTGTTTGGACTATCTTGAAACTGTAATTTATGCGTAATTTGCTTAGTTTCTCATGTTTTATGATAAATTTCTATCTTAGCGCTTTTTTAATATCAAGAAATAGATTTAGATACCTTAGCCTAATTCGGGGTAGAACTTTCCTAAAATGGGTTTCGGGGATTAGAAGTGGGTCCCCCTCTAGACCACCTTAGGTCAAGACTTGTGTTAGCCTTGTAGACTTCATTACTCGTGATTTTACCCTTATTAAGGTTATTTTGGTGCATTGAAGGGATTAGATGCTTATTGATTATGCTAGTTGGTTATTGAGAATTAGAGCTAATTTAGGGTAAGTTTTGGTGGACAATTGTTGTGATATGGATAATGATTATGATTTATTTACATGATCTATTGATATGGTCTAAGTGAAAAATGTACACATCCTCAATTAAAGTTAGTATTATAGAAAAGATATTATAAGTGATCTTCATCTTCCACTTTCATATTGCATGTTATTTACTGGCATTTATAAGGATTCATATGACGAAGGCATTTCATTCTGCTATCTAAACATTGTGTGTAATATCCCGTATTTTTTTATAGCTCAATTTAGCTCTTAGAATGTCAAGGGTTAGCTGCAAAAATGAATAACCTTTGACAAATATGGAATTTTCCATCTCTAGACCCTCCAGTGTGAAGAAAATTGAATTAGCTTTCCAAGGATACCAATTTTGCCTAAATCCGATACTCGGTTGGGAAGTTATGGCACTTTTAGTGAAGATAGTGTCCCAAATTGAGAAGCATCGCATCGCGGTGACATGAAAAATGCCAATTGTCAATTTTCAGTGGACCTCCGTAATTGTCCCATATCATGTTGATGTCCCATTTCCTAATTGTCAAAATATAGTAGCCCAATGCGATGGTACCACATCGCGATGATGGTCTAAATGGCATTTAACTAGCTTACCCCGATAGCTCCACGTCGCGTTGATTTTCCAGTTCCCAGTTGTCAAATTCCAGTGCGCCACTGCGATTGTCCCGCATCGCGGTGGGTGGCCAAATCGGAAATTTTTTTTTCCAGTTTCAATTAAAATTTTAAAAGGGGAAATTTGGTCAATTCTAAAAACCCCAATTCGTGGATAACACAAGATTAAGCTCATTCTAAGCACTTTATCCTTACTTTTCATCAATTCTCTCTCAAAAGAAAACCTTAGAGCTCAAAACATACTCCCCAAGAAATCCAATTTCCTCCATTCTTCTTCTAAGATAACTCAAGATTAAGGATTCCCAATTCAAGGACTTCAAGAGTTCATCTTCAAAAGCTCAAATAGGAATTAAAGATAAAGCTTTTTATTCAATTGCATCAATTAAGGTATGTGGGGTTTATGAACAAGGATATTCTTTCATCCTTGTGCCCAAAACTAGTTTTTAATAACAAATTTAAATGATTTTGTATTAATATACATGAGTTTCAAACTAGGGCACATACCCATTATTGTTGTTTGCAAGATTTTGAGATTTCAAGTGATTTAGAAGTTGAATTGCATGTCTATTTTTGTATTTTTAGACGTATTGCAGTAAATTCCAGATTTTAAGTTGAATTATCAATATTTACATTATCAACGATGAACATTATGATGTTTTAACATGAATTTGAGGCATGAATCATTAAGCCATAATTAGATATTGCTATTTCAAGTTTGATTGTGCTATAAGCGCCCTATGATTAGATTATTTTCAAATTTTTTGATAAGGACTTGAACTTTTGATCTCAGCTTAGATTATGAAATTCGCTTTACAGTTTCAGATTACAGTTTAACTTAACAATTATACAGTTGGTTTTCATAATAAACCATTATACTAGATTTTCAAATGGATTTCCAATAGAATGAGCATACAGATTAAAGGGAGTAGTATTTATCACCGAGTTGGGTATGTTCTCATGCCCCAGAACTATGAGCCAACGTAGGTTCAGATTATTCCCATTTCTATATGGATAACAGATACAGATGTGATTACTTAGATTAGGTTATACTTCTTGGCAAAAGTATGACACCTCTTGCCAACGTGAGGTTTTCCCATAAGGGAACTAGACGTTGGACTCCATGATAGCTCACATGGTTTATGTCGGTTAGAAGAACCTCCCAAATAGCAAAGCCTTACAGAAAGCTTTTAAAAGAATTTCCTACAAAAATAGAAATTCTAATAGTATAATCTTAACAGAAAAGCTTTTAGAAACTAAGTGTAAAGTCTCACAACTTTACTCATATATTTCTTTACAGAAAGAAATTAGCTACAGACCTCAGCTTTCAGATTTCAGATATAAAAATGAGTCTTTCCTACACTTAGACAGCATGATTTACAAACAGAACACTAGTACAGCTTTTAGAACTAAATGTTATAGCTCACTAAATATATAAAGTAAGATTTACTACTCATGATTTTGATTCTCAGCTTTCAGATATTCCAGTTTATGTGAGTCATCTACATTTAGCAAGCATTGTTTTATAAATTATGATGATGTTGAGACATTACTTTAATTATGCGTTCACCCTCATTTACTTAGTACAATCTCAAAGTATTGGTCCACATATACTTCTATGTTCTACATTGTCTCATAATGTAGGTTCAGGAGCTCAGTTCCAGCTACGTGAGTGATTTTGAGTATCTCCATCTACATCCCGACAGTTGGTGAGTCCTCATATTTCGGGGACTTAGTCTTTCAGTTTTTCAACTTATTAGTATAGATGATTCATATAGTTCAATTCAGCTGGAGGTTTGTCCCAATGACTCTCTAGTTATTAGTAGTAGAGGCTTGTCGGACTGCTAGATATGATTCAGATTATTTAGTATTGATTGTTCAGACTATTGAGTCTAGTATTTTTCAGAGATTATATTCAGATATTCTCAATTAGCCCAGACAGATTTCCGTATTTAGTATGATTTTTATATCTATATCCGTTTGTTATGAGATTAAAACTTAGTATAAGGCAGACAAGGTTAGCTTAAGGCTACTCGTAGTCTTGAGCACCGTGTGATGTCTCAGGACTCATTTTTGGGGCATTACAAATATGTTGTTAGAGTCTAAGGTTTATAAGAGTCCTAGGGAGTAAAAAATGCCGCGTTACATAGAGTCTTGATCATGGGTGTGAAGCGCGCCACATTTATGAGAAAAAAGCTACGGGACATTCTTAGGAAATCATCTCTTTCTTTCATGATCTATCGTGCTTACAATATCTCTATATTCTTTTAACTTGTGCTCTTACATGATAGTTAAATATGCCTCCTCATCGAGCTAACGCCCGCAAAAATGATAACCAGCCATCCCAGCCTGATGACCCTCTGAATGAGAATGTATCTCATGCCAAGTTTAGGGGTGCCTTTTAGGCGTTGGCCCAGGCAGTGACTACCAATGTTTAGGGTAACCATCAGGCGGCAGTCCCACTTTAATAGAATGGTGATTTAGCAACAGCCAGAATTTGAGACTTCATGAGAATGAATCCTCCAGAGTTTTTTGGTTCAAAAGCAGGTGAGGACCTGCAACTTTATTTAGATGAGGTTAAGAAGATCACCTAGATTATCTATATCTCTGAAGAGAAGAGTGTAGAGTTGGCATCCTATAGTTTGAAGGATGTATCATATGATTGGGTAGTTATATGGAAGAATGGTAGAGGTGAGAATGTAGCTCCTATGAGTTGGTAACTATTTTAAGATGCATTTCTTGACAGGTTCGTTCCACGTGAAATAAGAGAAGCTAAGTTAGAGGAGTTTGTAAACCTGAGGCAGGGCTAAAAAATAGTGAAGCAGTACTGCCTTAAGTTCAACCAGTTGTCTAAGTATACACATGATACGAAGGTTGATCCTAGGGCAAGTATGACTAAGTTTGTTACTAGAGTATCCTGTTTGGTAGTCAAGGAGTGTAGGATAGCCATGCTTATTAGGGACATGGATCTTGCTAGGTTAATGATTCATGCTTAGCAGATTGAGGCAGAAAAGTTGAAGGGAAGAGAGAAGGGAAATAAGAAAGCTAGAACAACGTAGTTTAAGTATAGCCAGATAAACTATAAAGGGGGAAATTATTCACAGTTTTAGAATTGTTCATCTATGCCAGTGCCATTTTCAGCTAGTTCTCCTATTCCCAGAGCTAGGCCAGAGCAGTGGGGTAAGTCTTCTATGTCCAAATCTCAGAATAGTGTGAGTGGAAAGACCATTTATCCTCCGTGTGCTAAGTGTGGTAAAAATCATCCTAGTGAATGCTTGTTGGGCTAGTAAGGTTGTTATAGTTGTGGTAAGTTGGGACATGGAATTCAAGGGTATCCACATGCTAAGCAGGGAAACAGGGAAGTTCATCCCCATACCCAGGATACTAGTGCACAGCTGCTCTAGGTCACTCAGTTCCTCCTCAGGGTGCATCATCAAGTACCGATGGCGGTCAGCGCCAGAATTGGTTTTATGCTTTACCATCCTGTTAGGAGTAGTAGGATTCACCATATGTTGTTACTGGTATGTTTTGTGTCTTTTATCTAAATGTTTATGTATTTCTAGACCCCGGGTCAAATTTCTCTTATGTGACCTCGTAAGTTGCAGTGATTTTTGAAATAGGTCCTGAAAAGATCCCTAAGCCCTTCTTAGTTTCTACCCCAGTGGGTGAGCAAGTTGTTGCCAAACAGATCTATAGAAAGTGTTCTATCACTGTCCTTCATAAAATCATGTTAGCAGACCTAATAGAGTTAAATATGGTCGACTTTGACCTTATTCTTGGCATGGATTAGCTCCATTCAAGTTATGCATCTATAGATTGTTGCACCTAAGTGGTAAAGTTTTAGTTTCCAGATGAGCCAGTCTTTGAGTGAGAAGGAAATTCAGTGTCTCCAAAAAGTCATTTCATATCTTATCTTAAAGCCAGGAAATTGATCTCAAAAGGGTGTACCTATCATTTAGTTTGGGTCAAAGACACTAAGTCTGAGACTCCAACAGTTCAGTCAGTCACAATAGTCAATGAGTTTCTAGAATTTTTCTTGAAGATTTGCTAGGGGTACCTCCCGATAGGTAAATAGAATTCAGTATTGACCTTCTTCCAGATACTCAGCCTATCTCTATTTCTCCTTCCCGTATGACTCCATCCGAGCTTAAAAAGTTAAAAGAGCAGCTTAAAGATCTTTTAGATAAAAGTTTCATAAGGCCCAGTGTTTCTCTATGGGGCGTTCCTATCCTATTCGTCCAAAAAAAAGATGGGTTTTTGCAAATGTGCATTGACTATCGTTAGCTGAATAAAGTCACAATAAAAAAACAAATATCCTCTTCCTAGAATTGATGACTTATTCGACCAACTCCAAGGTGCAAATTATTTCTCCAAGATAGACCGTAGATCCGGCTATTATCAACTTAGAGTAAGGGAATGTGATATTCCAAAGATAGCTTTCAGAACCTGTTATAGTCATTTTGAGTTTCTAGTTAGGTCATTTGGTCTTACCAATGCCCCAGTAGCCTTCATGGACTTGATGAACTTAGTGTTCAAACAGTATCTGGGCATATTTTTCATAGTCCTTATAGATGATATTCTTGTCTATTCTCGTAGTGAGGATGATCATGCAGACCACCTTAGAATTATGTTGCAAACTCTTTGAGATCACCAGTTGTTCACCAAATTTAGCAAATGTAAATATTGGCTAAGGTCAGTAGCTTTCCTTGGTCATATTCTTTCCAGTGATGGTATTAGAGTTGATCCCCAAAAAATAGAAGTAGTAAGAAACTGGCCTAGACCTAATTCTCCGTCAGACATTAGAAGTTTCTTGGGTTTAGTTGGATATTACAGATGTTTGGTTGAGGGTTTCTCATCTATTTTGTCTCCTATGTCTAGATTAACTCAGAAGAAAGTTAAGTTTCAGTGGTTAGATTCCTGTGAGAAGAGTTTTTAGGAGTTGAAGACTCAACTCACTTTAGCCCCAATTTTGGCATTACTTGATGGTACATATGGTTTCGTTGTTTATTGTGATGCCTCTAAAATCTTTCTGGGTTGTGTGTTGTTGCAAAAAGGTAAAGTTATAGCCTATGCTTGTAGACTGCTTAAGCCTCATGAAAAGAACTACCCTACTCATGATCTTGAGTTAGCTGTTGTTGTGTTTGCATTGAAAATCCGGAGGCATTATCTTTATGGGGTGCATATTGATGTGTTTACGGACCATAAAAGTTTACAGCATGTATTTACTCAAAGGGAGTTGAATCTTTGGTAGACAATGTGGTTAAAATTGTTAAAGAAATATGATATGAGTGTGTTGTAACATTCAGGCAAGGCCAATGTAGTGGGAAACGCCCTTACTAGATTGTCCATAGGCAGTGTTGCTCATGTGGAAAATGTTAAGAGGGAGTTAGTTTAGGAAGTTCAACGGTTAGCTAGATTGGGTTTGAGGTTGGTTGATTCAGCTGAAGCGAATGTTTGGATCCAAATTAGTTTCAAATCTTCTCTAGTCTTGGAAGTGAAATAAAAGCAGGATAAGGATTCTAGTTTGGTCAAACTGAAGGAGTCAGTTAAAGACCAAAAGGTAGAGGTTTTCTCCCAAGGGGAAGACAGTGTGTTGAGGTACCAGAGTAGATTGTGTATGCCATGAGTTGATGATTTGAGGCAATGGATTATGGAGGAAGCACATGGTAGACATTATTCCATTCATACAGGAGCGAACAAGATGTACCACGACTTGCGAGAAATTTATTGGTGGAGTGGTATGAAGAAAGACATAGAAAATTTGTAGCCAAGTGTGCAACTTATTAATAGGTTAAAGTAGAGCACCAAAGACCTGGTGGTACATAGTAGGAGTTTGGTATCCCTACTTGAAAGTGGGAAGAGGTGAACATGGACTTTGTGACAGGATTAACCCTTTTCACGTCGTCAGTATGATTCGATTTGGGTTATTGAGATAGATTGACTAAGTCAGTGCATTTCTTTCCAGTTCACACGTCCTACACAGCCTAAGATTATGCTAAATTGTATATCAGAGAGTTAGTCAGATTAGATGGAGTTCCTTTATCTATCATCTCAGATAGGGGTACTCAGTTTAGGAAAGCATTTCAGAAGGGTCTTGGTACCCAAGTTCATCTTAGTTCAGCTTTTGATCCACAGACAGATGGTCAAGTAGAAAGGACCATTCAAACTCTGGAGAATATGTTGAGGGAATGTGTTCTTGATTTCAAAGGCAGTTGGGATGAGCATTTTTCGTTGATTGAGTTTGCGTATAATAATAGTTACCATTCTAGTATTCAGATGGGCCCATTTGAGGCTCTTTATAAGCGGAGATGTAGATCACTAGTCGGTTGGTTCAAAGTGGGTGAGGCCACTTTTATTGGGCCATATATGGTGTTTGAGGCCATGAAGAAATTTTAGTTGATTCCAGAGAGATTAAAAATAGATCAGAGTCGTTAAAAATCTGATGTAGACATAAGAAAGAGAGATCTTGAGTTTGAGGCTAATGATCTTGTTTATCTAAAAGTTTCACCCATGAAAGGGGTGAAGAGATTTGGCAAAAAGGGAAGCTGAATCCCTAATATGTAGGCCCCTACTGGATTTTTAGTCACGTGGGAAAGGTAGCGCATGATCTTGAGATACCCATAAATTTGAAGTCCTCAGTTCATCCAGTGTTCCATGTGTCCTTATTGAAGAAGTACATGGAAGATTCAGTTGTTGTAGTCCCTCTAAAAAGTACATATATTTAGAATAGCTTCTTATATGAAGAAGTTCCAGTAAATATTCTTGATCATCAGATCCGTAGACTAAGGAACAAAGAAGTTCCCTTGGTCAAAGTTCTATGGCAAAATCAGTCTGTTGAGGGTGATACTTGGGAAGCAGAAGCATACATGCGTACCAAGTATCCTCATCTCTTCTCCAAGAACTCAAATTCATCCGAAGGTAACAATCTTCATTAATTCAGCTCTTTTCCAATCTTAGATTCAGCTATATAGTTGTCCTCAGGTAAATTCATGCACTCTCAGATTAGCTCAGTCGCTTAGTATGTTTTAGATCCAGTCATACATATTGTTTTAGTTGTGTATGTTAGCATATAGCCTCAGTTCCTCAGTATTTTCAGTTTAAATAGCCATATTCGAGGATGAATGTTCCTAAAGGGAGATAATGTAATACCCTGTACTTTTTTCCTAGCTCAATTTAACTCTTAGAATGTCAAGGGTTATCTTCAAAAAATGAATAAACTTTGATACATATGGAATTTTCTAGATCTATACCCTCGAGTGTGTAGAAAATTGAATTATCTTTCCAATGATACCAATTTTGCCTAAATCTGATACTCGATTGGGAAGTTATGGCACTTTTTGTGAAGAAAGATTCCCAAATTGAGAAGCACTGCATCGCGGTGACATGCAGAATGCCAATTGTCAATTTCCAGTGGACCTTCGCGATTTTTCTGAGTTGCGTTGATGTCCCATTTCCCAATTGTAAAAATCCTATAGCCCAATGCGATGGTACCACGTCACAATGATGGCCTAAATGTTATTTTAGTAGCTTACTGTGATAGCTCCACATCGCATTGATTTTCTAGTTCCCAGTTGTCAAATTTCAATGGGCCACCATGATTGCACCGTATTGCAGTGGGTGGCCAAATTAGAAATTTCTTTCTTTTCTAGTTCCCATTAAAATTTTAGAAGGGGCAATTTGGTCAATTCCCAAGTCCCCAATTCATGGATAACACAAGATTAAGCTCATTCTAAGCACTTTATGCTTGCTTTTCATCAATTCTCTCCCAAAATAAAACCCTAGAACTCAAAACTTACTCCCTAAGAAATCCAATTTCCTCTATTCTTCTTCCAAGATAACTCAAGATTAAGGATTCCCAATAACTTCAAGAGTTCATCTTCAAAAGCTCAAATAGGAATTCTAGACTAAGCTTTTTATTCAATTGTATCAATTAAGGTATGTGGGGTTTATAAACAAGGATATTCTTTTATCCTTGTGCCCAAAACTAGTTTTTAATTATAAATTTATATGATTTTGTATGAATATACATGAGTTTCAAACTAGGGTTCATACCCATTATTGTTGTTTGCAAGATTTTGAGATTTCAAGTGATTTAGAAGTTGAATTGCATGTCTATTTTTGTATTTTCATACGTATTGCAGTAAATTCTAGATTTTGAGTTGAAATATCAATATTTACATTATCAAACATGAACATTATGTTGTTTTAACAATAATTTGATAAATGTGTCACAAAGCCCTAATTGGATATTGCTATTTCAAGTTTGATTGTGCTAAAAGCACCCTATGACTAGATTATTTTCAGATGTTTTGATAAAGATTTGATCTTTTGATCTCAGCTTAGATTGTGAAATCCACTTTACAATTTTAGATAACAGTTTATCTTAACAATTATACAGTTAATTTTCATAATAAATCCTTATACTAGATTTTCAAGTGGATTTCCAATAGAATGAACATACAGACTAAAGGAAGTAGTCTTTAGGATTGAGTTAGGTATATTCTCTTGCCCCAAAACTATGATCCAACGTAGGTTTAGATTATCAGATTATTCTCATTTCTATATGGATAACAAATACAGATGTGATCACTTAGATTAGGTTATACTCCTTGGCAAGAGTATGACTCCTCGCTCCAATGTGAGGTTTTCCCATAAGGGAAATAGACGTTGGACTCCATGATAGCTCACATGGTTTATGCTGGTTAGAAGAACCTCACAAATAGCAAAGCCTTATAGAAAGCTTTTAAGAGAATTTCCTACAGAAAGAGAAATCCTAACAGTATAATCCTAATAGAAATGCTTTTAGAAATTAAGTGTAAGGGCTCTCAACTTTACTCAGATATTGCTTTACAGAAAGACATTAGCTACAGAATTCAGTTTTCAGATTTTAGTTATAAAAATGAGTCCTTTCTACACTTAGACAGTATGATTTATAGACATAACACTAGTACAGCTTTTAGAACTAAATGTTATGGCTCACTAAATTTATAAAGTAAGATTTATACTTATGATTTTGATTCTCATCTTTCAAATATTCCAACTTATGTGAGTTATCCACATTTAGCATGCATTGTTTTACAAATTATGATGATATTGAGACTTTTCTTTACTTATGCATTCACCCCCATTTACTCAGTACATTCTCAAATTACTGGTCCACATATACGTCTATGTTCTGCATTGTTCATATTATAGGTTCAGGTGCTCAGTTCCAGCAATGTGAGTGATTTCGAGCATCTCCATCTACATCCCGGCAGTTGGTGAGTCCTCATAGTTCGGGGACTTAGTATTTTAGTTTTTTACCTTATTAGTATGGATGATTTAGACAGTTCGAGTCAGCTGGGGATTTGTCCCAGTGACTCTCTAGATATTTGTAGTAGAGGCTTGTCAGACTGCTAGATATGATTCAGATTATTCAATTATGATTGTTCAGACTATTGAGTCTAGTATTTTTCAGAGATTATATTTAGATATTCTCAATTAACCCAGACAGATTTCCATATTTAGTATGATTTTTATATCTATATCCCCTTGTTATGAGATTCGGACTTAGTAGAAGGTAGACAGGGTTAGCTTAAGGCTACTTGTAGTCTTGAGCACCGTGTGACATCTCGGGACCCATTTTCGAGGCATTACATTATGTCATCCTTTGTTTACCCCATTTGAGCTTTAGTTCTATTTTCTTTCATACCCCTCTTTTGGAATCAAGATAGAGTCAGCAAAAGTTAAATAAAAGATAAGAATGTTAAGAAAATAGAGTTAGAAAAGGTCCCAAAAATAGAAAGGTCAAAGAAGAAAAAAGAGTTAAAGTTAGAGTCAAGAAAGAGAAAAGAAAAATAATAAAAACCAATCTTCCTAAAGTACGTTTGACCTAATTTTTTCAATGATGAGATATGTAGGCAGCCAACTCTCGAGTTCGGTCCAACCAAGCAAAAATTTCAAATTATCCAGTTTTAAAGAAACTTGGGCAAGAGTTAGTTTTTGTTGTTTGAGTTGATACCAAAAGTTGTAAATATCACCTCATTTTAAGTATCATTTGAGCCTCATGCCATTCTTTCTTTCTAACCATATCAAAAATCCACGTTACAACCAAATAAAGACATTCAGATCAATCTTTGAAAATGTTAAGGCTAAGTATGCAATGGGTGTATGACGTTGTATTTTGGGTACTACTTGTCTTCATTAGCATAAGAAATTGAGAGGGAAATGAAAATAAGAGTCTTATTGGTGAAAACTCTTAATGGCTCCTTAAGATGATTGTGAGTTGAGACAAATAAAAATGAGAGTCTTTTTAGTGAAAACTCTCGTAGGCACCACAAGGCGATTATTAGTTGAGAAAAGTAAAAATCATAGAGTCTCATTAGCAAAAATCCTTCAAGGTAACACTTCCTAAATGAGGTATATGATTGCAATGGGCCTTTGAAAATAAACTCAGTATCAAGTTCAACGAGTTGGAAAGAATTGATAAATATTGGGATAGAAAAATTAGGTTATCTAATCCAAAATGCACGTCATAATCATTAAAGTAGGTTGTCTCGCTCAGATTTTTCATTCTTTTATTTATGAAAAAGTGACTCCCTTTGTCTTTTATTTCCTTTTTAGATTTATATCGAGTTTTTTTGTCTGTTATCAAAGTAAAAATCATTACTATTGTTCTCGAGTCTTTGAGTCAAGTCTATGTCAAAGCAAGTAAGAAAGGACTTCAAAACATGCTACCAGTTTCTTCAATTGCGCAGAACAAGACAAAAAGCAAGCATACGAAGAGAACACAATCCAAAATGTAGAAACATATGCAAAGTATCCCTATCAACTATCAGGCACTGGACTCATGGAAGTACAAAGTTTCAATAGAATTTAGTATGGAGATACAATGAAAAAGAGGTACAATGTTTGCATCAGAGTCACTCTTAATAGTTTGAGTTTAAGTCAATGGTGCAATAAGTTGGTGACATATTCTAACAGTTTGAAGCAAGTTCAATGTGACAAGTCCAAAGAAAATTGCCTCAAAATCTAAATACACAAACCATCCACCATGTTCTTAAAATAGCAAAGGTTCAATTCCTCACTTCTAAAAATGCATGAGGAAAAATTGCTACACGGGTTTGTTAATCAATCATGATAGAAGCTCATCATCCATACCCCTAGGATATGCACTTTCTCGTTTAAAATTTTTCTACTATAAGTGGCACTTTTTAACCCATAGGAGATGCACTTTATTCTCCTGGGAATTTCAGTTTTCATTTATTAGGTGTCGCAATTCCTAACCTAAACCATTGCTCCTGGAAGTTGCACTTTCTAGTCGAGTCCTTTTATTTAACCCTTAGGAGATGCACTTCCTTTTTTGGGTTTTTAAGGTTTCATTTTTTAGGTGACATACTTCCTAATTTGAACTGTTGTTCCTAGAAGTCACTTTCTAGATAAGTCCTTTTATTTAACCCCTAGGAGATGCACTTCATTATTTGGGTATTTCAGGTTTTATTTATTAGGTGATGTACATCCTAGTTTGAACTTTTGCTCCTAAAAGCCACACTTTTTAGTTGAGTCCAACCATTTAACCCCCAGGAAAGGAACTCTTTTCTATGGGATATTCTCGTAACTGACATAAATCATGCGAGAAACATGGAGTCCAATGACTCAAGTCCTTAACAAAATGGTGTGATGACTCATACCCGCATCACAATGGCCCAATATAGCTTGCTAGGGTATAAAGGAAAACTGTGGTGATCACCCAAACATGTCCGACTGGAAGAGTTGAATAATATAACTGATAACATACGGTGGCACATAGTTTATGGGAAAAAGAGTATACTAAACCCACATTCCCCTCTCGGTGCTAGATACTACTACCAAATAATACTATTGCTCGTATTGTATCTATGAAGTTCACATCAAAATAGGCATATAAGCGGATAAGTCTGAAAACATAATATGCCACTATTTCTACCTCAAATTCTTCATTTCAGATGTGAACTTCATAGCTTGTCTGAAATATCATATAAAACTGAAACTGTGATTATACTGCAATGCTTTTTAAAACTCAAATTAGTAAACTTAAACTATTTATAAAACGAATACTCAATGCACAGATTGAAATCTTTTATCAACTCATGAAACTTCATGTCAAAATAATGAAATTCATCTCATAATAGAAATCATGTAAGTAAAAATATGAGTAAAGATAAATTTTTGAGCAAACTAAACTTTAAATCATATGATAATTCAATAATATCAAACACATGAAAACTAGGTATGAACCCTAACTGAATTCTCATAAATTCAATAGTAAAATCAGAACTTTTAGGGACAAAAATGGGAGGTTATGTTTGTTCAAACCCCAAATATCTGAACTTGTTGATTTCTTGAAGGAAGCTTGAATTGAAACCTCAAAAGCTTGAATTTTGGGGAAATAACCATTATTTGGTGTTCTTAAGGGTTTTGGGGAGAAAAGGGATTGGATAATTGGAGTTATAAGGGTGGGAATTACGCTTAATATGATTGGAAAGTCGTTTAATAGGTAAAATGCCAAAACACCCATGTCACGACCCAAACCAGGGACCATCAGTGACGGGTATCTCAAGTCCCACGTGGACCGAAGATCACCTCCTGCACCTAACCAAACCCAACACAAAATCCCCCAAGGTCGGATAAATTCCAAACATACAACAAGATAGCATACACAAGCTTAAGGAAATTCAAAACATGTCTATAACCGACGATCGGTGACTGGCCAACATCACCCAATACCACAGTAATCCAAACAAAGCCTTAAAAACAAAGAACCAAAACCAGTCTTGGTCGGTAAAGTCCCTGCTCTGACATATGTAAATGATAATGTTAATGATAATAAAAGTAACTATCAACTCAAATCTAAGAATGGAAGCTGGTGAAATACCTAAGCCTTCCAGGGAATAGAAGCTCACCACTTCACCATAACACAAAGAACCGACAAACCAAAATAATCGACTTAACTCTGTGTAGGAAAAGTAGAAGTAGCTCTGACTCCTGCATCGCGTTGGGATACATCATCCGGAGACTGTTAGTGGAGTGAACACCAGCATTTCACTCGGGGATAAGGGTACCATAATGCCATGATTAACAGTTCAAAATAATTAAAAACCAATGCATATACATATGTATATATCACTTGACGGGATAGGGAATAAGGCTTAACATGCACTTTAAAACTTTTTCCTGGATTGTGTAGCTCAACCGTCATAACATACGAAGCCACCCAGGGTTGTATTGGCTCAGATCACCCCCAGCTGATAGGGACCTAGTGTATGTGGCCGCACGAATAAGAGGGTAAACATATGTACTATGGGGGATTCGAACCTCTCGGTATATCAAGGTGAAATGAGCACCAAATCATGTAATATAATGTTAGGGACTCGAACCTCCCAATCATATGGTAATAATAAGGGGGACTCAAACCACCCAGTCATATAGACTCCCGCATCGACAACCACAGTTTCCAGTATTGATCTCTTGAACCTCCATTTTTACGACTCAACTACACAACCATCATTAAATCTCAATTAAAGTAATTATCACACAATCCCACTTATTGAACCACAATACACATTTAGGCATACATTATTGGTATTATCATACCAACTACACTTGGAAGGTAACATCAATATACCACACCAATTATCTTCACTAGGGGGAATTCACAATCCCCTTGGTTTAATTTCACATTAGCTTGGGGAATTACACAACCCCATAAGGTTTAATGTAAAATCATAATGTAATAGTACAAGAATAGTTTAATTCCCACATTTCTCATAATCAAAACCACTTTCACAATATAGGGTTGGGGTCATAACCACTTCAAAGGTCACAAGTTTGGGAAATCACAATCCCTAGTTCATTCACCATTCCCATGCATCACTTTGACTTTAAAACCATCATTTAAACCTAAACCATAAAGGGACAAACATGAAACATCATATAAATAATAGTTATACAAAATCCTAAACCCATGTTTTCAAAACCAACCTCAATACCATATGAACAACACTGTAAAACTTATGTTTTTAGCAAATTAACAATTAGAGAAGAGTAACATGCCTGAAATACCAAGTTTTATGGAAGGATTTCAACCCTTGAGCCCTTGAATGACCTACTTCTTGGAAACCCTAAGTATGGCTGCTTGAGAGAATTTGAGAGAGATTTTAAACTGTTTTAGTACATTAAGGATAAAATATAACCCCCTTAAGTGTTTTATGGACGTGGCATTTTAATTGGGTAAGGAGATAATTGCCAAAAGTGCCCTCAAATTTAAAGCTAAAATTTAGTCGTCAGTGACTACAAATCACCATATGACTCGTATAAACCCATCACAACTCGTTACCCTGAGTAATAGCCAAGACAGTTCCCAGGACACCCATACACTGTTGACCCTACGAATCAACTAGTATCACTTGTAATGAAACCCTATGACTCATAGGGTCCAATTATATTAAACATAGAACCCAATTAGGTAAACACTGGACACCCTAAAATTTGCACCCAACAACTCGTAATAAGTCCTTTGGACTCATAGCGAGCCACTCATACTCTGAGCAAAACTTTGGCACATACTTACTGATTTGGTTACGATTGGATCCATAGGACCCATCAAGACTACCTACGACTCGTGTCCCTAAGTCGTACTTAGGACAGTAACTCAAGCATCATTCACTTGACACTTTACGACTAGAGTTACCTGACCTATAATGACACCATATGACTTGTAGGGTGAGTCTAGTCAAAATAGTGAGGATAAAATTTTAGAAAACATTCAAGGACAAAAAACCCAGGGCATTACATACTCCCCCCCTTAGGATCATTCATCCTCAAATGACAGGACAAGGCATTTATTAGCACAATTTGACTTCACACATAATCACACTTACCTTTAACAAAAATAGAAAACAAAGATGTTAAGGAATACGCATACCTCAAGCATAATTATCCGAAATAAAGAACAAGAATGAATACTTGGACTTCATGTCCTCCTCAGCTTCCCATGTGGCTTTCTCAACCTTTTGGTTCCTCCAAAGAACCTTTACTGAAGCCACATCTTTAGTCGGTAATCGACGATCTTACTGATCCAAAATCTCAATCGGGACTTCTTATAATATAAGAAATCTAAAATACCCACCTTTTCCAAAGGAACAAGCGTCGAAGGATCACCCACGTACTTTCTCAACATCAAAACATAACACACTATATGAATGGAGCTCAAGCTAGAAGGCAATTATAATTCATATGCAACATTACCAACCCTCTTTCAAAACTAAGTATGAAAGGGACTAAGCTTCCTCTTCTTACCAAACTGCATCACTCCCTTTATAGGGGCTACCTTTAAAAACACCCAATCACCAACACTGAACTCCAACTCCCTTTGTCTTACATACGCATAGGACTTTTGGCGGCTTTAGGTGGTCTTAAGTCTAGGCCAAATCACCTTCACCTTATCCATGGCTTGGTGAACCAAATCAGGGTCAAACAACTCATTTTTACCAAACTCAAACCACCCAATAGGAGACCTACATCACCTACCATATAAGGCCTCAAATGGAGCCATACCAATGCTAGAGTGATAACTGTTACTGTAGGCAAATTCTATGAGTGAAAAATAGTCAACCCAACTACTACCAAAATAAAAAAAATAAGCCTGAAGCATATCTTCCAAGGCTTGTATTATCCTTTTTGCTTGCCCATCCATCTGCAGGTGGAAAGTGGTACTAATGGTCACATTAGTCCCCAAGCCTTGCTGGAACAACCTCCAAAAGTGAGACGAGAACTGGGTACCCCAATCAAAGAATATGGAAACTGGAGTACCATGCAACTTCACGATCTCCTCAATGAACAACTTGGTATAATTCTCTAAAGAGAAATTTGCCCTAAATGGCAAGACGTGAGCAGACTTAGTGATCCTATCGACTTAATAGGTAATAAAATCAATATTAATTATCTCCCACTTCACCGGGAGCTCAATCTCTTGAGTCAACCCATCGGGCCTGAAGTGTTGTATCTTTACTTACTGACACACCATGCACTTAGCCATAAAATAGGCCACATCCCGCTTCATTTTATTCCACCAATAAATCTCTTTAAGATCATGACTCATTTTCATTGAACCAAGATGAGTAGTATAACGCGACTCATGAGCTTTGGCCAAAATTCTTCTTCGCAACCTATCAACATCGGGAACATATAATTTGCCTTGGTATCTCAAGATACCATCACCACCAATCTCAAAAATCTTCCCCTTCTGCTTATGAATATCCTTCTTAATTTGCATCAAAGTAGGATCTAACATTTATTTCTCCTTTACCTCAACACCAAGAGATGACTTTGCCACCTCAAAATCCAAAAGATGAATTCCTAGATTAACTAAACGGTGAATATCTTTCACCAAATCCTATTTCTTATGAGTCATCTTAGTCAATAGGGTAGCAATAGAAAAGAAACTCTCCACAGACCTTCTATAATAATCTGCTAAACCCAAGAATCTCTGAATGTCGATTGGATTCAGGGGTCTAGGCCATTTTTTAACCACCGCAACCTTCTATGGATCCACCATGATCCCTTCACTAGAAATAATATATCCCAGATAAGTCACAATATTTATCCAGAACTCATACTTAGAAAATTTCGCATACAACCATTGCTCTTTCAGGGTTTGCAACATAAGGTGGAGGTGATCGATATGATCTACCTTACTCTGAAAGTATACCAAAGTATCATTGATAAAGAGAATCATGAACAAATCCAAGAACTGTCGAAAGACCCAATTCATAAGGTCCATAAATATTATCGGGGCATTGGTCAAACCAAAGGACATCACCAAAAACACAAAATGACCATACCATGTTCATAAGGTAGTCTTACGGATATCCACCTCCCTAGTGTTCAACTGATGGTAACCCGACCAAAGATCAATCATAGAAAAGAACATAGCATAAGAAAGTTGATCGAACAGATCATCAATCCTCAAAAGGGGATACTTATTCTCCACGATCACCTTATTCAATTGGCGGTAATCAATACATATTCTAAAGGAACCATTCTTCTTATACACAAAGGGCATGAGAGCACCCCACAGAGATACACTAAGGCGTATAAAACCATTATCCAAAAGATCTTTCAATTGCTCCTTGAGTTATTTCAACTCAGATAAAGCCATTTTGTAAGGAGAGATAAAAATAGGATGAGTGTCTGGAAGAAGATCAATCCCAAAATAGATTACCCTATCAGAAGAAATACCAGGAAGTTCATCAGAAAAGTTGCAGACCATGGGGACAGACTACAAGGAAGGACTTTCAGATCTAGAATCCTTAACATATACTAAGTGATAGAGGCAGCCTTTACAAACTAATTTTTGAGATCTAAGATACGAAATAAACCTCCCCTTAGGTACTAGGGAACTACTTTCCTATTCAATCACCGGATCATTAGGGAAATAGAAACTGACCCTTTGGGTCTAAAAATCAAGAAATGCATAGCACGAATGCAACAAATCCATCCCTAAAATCATATCAAAGTCTAACATATCCAACTCTATTAGATCCACCAAGGTCTCCCTACCATGGACCAACATCACACAACCCCTATAGACCCTTCTAGCCACAATAGAGTCACTCACAGTGGTGGACATAAAAAAAGGATCTACAATACACTCAGGACCAAAACCAAAATGAATAGTCATATAAGGGGCCATATAAGAGAGGGTAAACCCGATATCAAAAAGATAATATACATCACGAGATAAGAGTTTAAGCGTACCAGTAAAAACATCAAGAGATACCTTAGAATCTTGGTGAGTGAAAAGAGCATACAGACGATTCCAATAAGTACCAGAGTCGTAAGCAAAAGTAGCACCTATTGGAGGAAGAGGAGATAAAGTAGCAACAAGAAGCGTATTTACCAAAATAGCAACCTTAGAAGGATAATCTCTCTACATATGAATAATCTGACCATATTTAAAGCACTTGTTCCTCTCTTCTTCATAAATAGTATGGTGCACCTGACTATAGAATCTATAAGGAGGATATGATGGAGCTGACTGAGCCCCACTATCCTGAGGTTGGGATCCTGGTGCTCTAAACCCACTATTATACTGAGAATGAACATCACTCGATGGCTTTGGATAAGGATTACTAGTCAAAGAATAGGAACCAGGATTGCCCCCACTTGTTCTTAGATCACTTTCCACTATCTCTACCACTTTGTTGCTGAACTCCACCTTGATCTAAGTAGAGAAACTTTTTATTCTTCTTTTCACTCATCTCTGCTTGCTTCTTTTTTTCTTTTTTAACTTGTTGCATAAACACCACAAGACTAGAGATGTCTATATTCTCGTTCAACAAGGCAGCCTTGCCTTCTAAGATCAATTCATGGGACAACCCACAGGCAAATTTCCTCATTCTATCCCTCATGCTAGATACTAATTCTGGAGCATAACGCGATAACTAAGAAACTTCAAGCCATACTCCTTCACTGACATCCTGTCTTGCTTTAAATTCATAAACTCCTTAACCTTTACCTCCCTACTCTCTTAAGGAAAGAAGCGATCAAGAAAAGTACTAGAGAACTCATCCAATAAAGTTAACTCAGCATCATCACCGCTAAGTTGCTCCCACTCTTTATACCACTGGTATGCTACATCCTTTAACTAATAAGAAGCAAACTCTACACCCTCCGTATCAGTAGCATGCATCACACGGAAGATCATTTCTATTTTATTAATAAAATTTTGAGGATCCTCCTCAACTTTAGAACCAGTGAAAGTAGGAGGACTTAATCTCATAAATTGGCTAACTCTAGTGGCCTCAGATGATGGAGAAATAAAAGTAATACACTCAATCTGGAAGTCCACCAATTGGGAAAACAAATGAATCGACTGAAGAAACTCAGCATTAGACATGCTATCCCGAGTGCCTGGGGAGGGATAGGGGGAAGCAATAGAGTTCTATTAGGGTCATTAGAAGCAGTAACCCTAGACCAATTCTGAACTCCTGGAGTTGGATAGATGGGGAAGAAAGGTTTCCACGAGTATCAGATCTTCTGGGAGGCATAATCTAAAAAGTAAACATTATGGGAATTAGAGGAGATTCAAGACCTTAGACTCTATTGCTAAAAAATAGAACAACAAGAAAGGGAAATATTCCTAAATACCTTATAGTCTCTCCCTTAGAAGTGTGGCGTGCTACATACCCATAAATGAGACTCTACTTAACACGACTTTGTTAGACGCCCAATAACCCCAAACCTTGGCTCTGATACCATCTTTGTCATGAACCGAACCAGGGACTGACTTTGATGGGTATTTCAAATCCCACGTAGACCGTAGATCACCCATGTACCTAACCAAACCAAACACAATATCCCCCAAGGTCGGATGAATTTTGAACATATTACAAGATATCATGCAACAAGATTAAGGAAATTCAAACCATGTCTATAACCGATTATCAATGACCGGCTAAACAATCGACCAACATCACCTAATATCTACAGTAATTTAAATAAAACCTTCTATATAAAGAATCAAAACCAATCTTGGTCGGGATAAGTCTCCAACTCTGATAGAAGACAATGATAATAAAAATGATAATGAAAGTAACTATCAACTCAAATCTAAGAATAGAAGCTGGTGAAATGCCTAAGACTTTCAGGGAATGGAAACTCACCACTTTACCACAACACAACTAATCAACGAACTGAGCTGACTAACCTAACTCTGCACATGTAAAGTCAAAGTAGCTCCGGTGTCTGAATCACATGGGGATACAACATTCAGAGATAGTTAGTGGGTGAACACTAGCATGTAACTCAGGGATACAAATAACATCATGCCATGATCAACAGTTCAAAACCAATACATATAATCAAATGCATATACATATGTATATATCATATTTCGAGATAGGGAATAAGGCTTAGCATACGCTTTAAAACTTTAGTCTGGATTATGTAGCTCAACCATCATAACATACAAAAGCATCCACGGGTTATATGGGCCCATCTCTTCCCCAGCTGGTAAGGCTCCAGTACATGTGGCCACACAAACTAGAGATAAACATATGCACTATGGGGGACTCGAACCTCCCGACATATCAAGTTGAAACGAGCACCAAATGGTATAGTATAATATGGGGGAACTCGAATCTCCCAATAATATAGCAATAATAATAAGGGGACTCAAACCACCCGGTCATATAGACCCCCATTTTGGCACCTGCAGTTTCCAGTATTGGTCACTCGAACCACCACTTTCATGACTCAGCTACACAACCCTTATTAAAGCCCAATTAAAGCAATTATCATACAATTCCATTCATTGAACCACAATACACATTTAGGCATACATTGTATCATCATACCAACTACACTTGCAAGGTAATATCAATATGCCACACCAATTAACTTCACTTGGGGGAATTCACAACCCCTTGGTTCAATTTTAGATTAGCTTGGGGAATTATACAACCTCATAAGGTTCAATTCAAAATCATAATGCAATAGTTCAAGTCCCGCATTTCTCATAATCAAAACCACTTTAACAATATAGGGTTGGGGCCATAACCACTTAAAAAGTAATAATTTTAGGAAATCACAATCCCTCATTCATTCACCATTCCCATGCATCAAATTAACTTTAAACCCACTATTTAAACCTAACCTATACAGGGATAAACATGAAACATCACATAAACAATAGTTATATAAAACCCTCAACCCATATTTTTAGAACCAACCTCAATATCATATGAACAATACTTTAAAACTTATGTTTTAGCAAATTAATATTTAGGAAAGAGTAACATACCTGAAATACCAAGTTTCACAAAATGATTTCAACCCTTGAGCCCTTGGATGACCTACTTATTGGAAACCCTAAGTATTGCTACTTGAGAAAATTTGAGAGAGCTTTTAAAGTGTTTTAGTACGTTAAGCATGAAATATAACACCCTTAAGTGTTTTATATACATGGGGTTTTAATTGGGTAAGGAGAGAATTGTCTAAGGTGCCCTAAAATTAAAAGTTGAAAATTTAGTCGTCAATAACTACGGGTCACCATACTACTCGTATAGACTCATAACAACTCATCACCCTAAGTCATAGCTAAGACAGTTCCCAGGACACCTACACAGTATTGACCCTACAATTAAATTGGTACCACTCATAATGGGACCCTGCGACTCGTAGGGTCTAGTCATAATCAACATAGAACTCAATTGGGTAAACACTGGAAACCTTATGATTTACACCCAATGACTCATAATTAGTCCTTATGACTCATAGTGAGCCACTTATACTCAGAGCAAAACTTTTCTACAGACTGATTAGGTTATGATTAGGTCCCTAAGACCTGTCAAGACTCTTTACGACTCATGTCCTCAAGTTGTACTCAGGACAGTAACTCAAACACCATTCACTGGACACTTTATGATTAGGGTCACTTGACCCATCAAGACACCATATGAATCATAGGGTGAGTCATAGTCAAGACAGTGAGGTTAAATTTAAGAAAACTTTCAAGGAGCAAAAACCTAAGGTGTTAGAGCCCATGAACCCAAACTAAAATAATACAATTGGTATTTTTACATTCTTGGGCATGGAATACCCTTATTGCACCACTCTATGAGTGTGGCATGCCCTTATCGTAACATGACCAAAGAGTGGCACACTTTTATCATTGACACTCACTAATTTGGGGTCCCAAAACAACCCCAAACACATTTCAAAAATTCTAAAATACTTTCTAATGGTCCTGTTATCATACCATATCATAGTTTAACTTAAAATTAACCGTTAAATATGAAGGTGGTATCAAAATAAAATCATAGAAATTCTGGGGTCTAACGCACTTTTTTTCTGGATATTTCAGGTTTCATTTGTTAGGTATTGCACTTCCAAATTTGAACTATTTCTCCTATAAGCCACATTTTCTAGTCGAGTCTTTTTATTTGACTCCTAGGAAATGTACTTTCTTTTTTGGTATTTAAGATTTTATTTAGTATTTGATGGACATCAAAATTTGAATCGTTTCTCCTAAAAGCGTACTTTCTAATTAAGTCATTATATTTAACCCCTATGAGATGCATTTTCTTGTCTGGGTATTTTAGGTTTTATTTATTTGGTGACATAGTTCCTAATTTGAACAGTGGCTCCTAGAAGTAGCACTTTCTAGTCGATTTATTTCATTTAACCCTTAGGAGATGTGTTTTCATATTTGGGTATTTCAGGTTTCATTTATACTATTGCTCCTAGAAGTTGTACTTTCTTGTCGAGTCCTTTTATTTAACCCCTAGGAGGTGAACTTTCTTGTCTGGGTATTTCAGGTTTCATTTATTAGCTGATGCACTTCCTAGTTTGATCTTTTTCTCCTAGAAGTCGTACTTTCTAGTTAAGTCCTGCCATTTAACCCCTAGGAGATGCATTTCTTTCCTAGTATTTCAAGTTTAATGTAATAGATGATGCACTTCCTAATTTGAATTGTTGCTCCTAGAAGCTGAACTTTTGAGTTGAGTCCTACCATGTAACCCCTAGGAGACACACTTCCATGTCTGAGAATTTTAGGTTTCATTTATTAGGTGATGCACTGCCTAATTTGAACCGTTGCTCCTAGAAGTTGTATTTTCTAATTGAGTCTTTTAATTTAATCCCTAGGAGACCAACTTCCTTGTTTGGGTATTTCAGGTTTTCCTTAATCGGTGATGCACTTCCTAATTTAAATAGTTTCTCTTAGAAGCCACACTTTCTAGTTGAGTCCTTCCATTTAACCCTTAGGACACACACTTCCTTGTTTGGGTTTCATTTCTTAGGTGACACACTTCCTAATGTGAATTGTTGCTTCTAAAAGCCACATTTTCTAGTCAATTCCTTCCATTTAACCCCTAGGAGGCACACTTCCTTATCTAGGTACTTCAAGTTTCATTTATTAGGTGAGACACTTCCTAATTTGAATTGTTGCTTGTACAAGCCACTCTTTCTAGTCGAATCCTATTATTTAACCCCTAGGAGATGCACTTTCTTTTCTGGGTATTTTGGCTTTCATTTATTAGGTGATGCACTTTCTAATTTAAATGGTTGCTCTTATAATCCACACTTTCTAGTCAAGTCCTTTCATTTAACTCCAGGGAGATGAATTTCGTGTCTGGGTATTTCGGGTTTCATTTATTAGGTGATGCACTTCATAATTTAAATTGATGCTCCTAGAAGTCACACCTTCTGGTCGAGTCTTTCCATTTAACCCCTAGGAGACATACTTTCTTTTTTGGATATTTCAGGTTTTATTTAGTAGGTAACGCAATTCTTGATTTGAACCATTACTCCTAGAAACAACACTTTCTTGTCGAGTCATTCCATTTAACCCCTAGTAGACACACTTCCTATTCTAGGTATTTCAGGTTTCATTTATTAGGTGATGCACTTTCTAATTTTGAACCTTCGCTCCTAGAATCTGAACCTTCTAGTCGAGTCCTTTCATTTCACCCCTAGTAAATACATTTCTTTGTCTAGGCATTTTAGTTTTCATTTGTACAGTGAGACGCTTCCTAATTTTGAACCTTTGCTCCTAGAAGTCACACTTTCTAGTTGATCCTTTGATTTAACCCTTGGGAGACACTTCCATTAGGATCTTGCAGGTTTTATTTATTATGAGACCCACTTCCTAATTTGAACCTTTACTCCTAGAAGACACACTTTCTAGTTAGATATCTTCACATTAACTCTTAGGAGACCTACTTCCTAATTTTGATCATCAGTCATACTCTTATGAGACTCATTTCTTTGTTAGAGTCTTCATTCACCTTTTATTGTGCATTTTCCAAATAGTTATGATTCGGCTGACACTCACAAAAAAAATTGATAATAAACTGGGGAAGAAAACTTTCTTCTTAAAAAATGAGACTTTACTTTTATGTTCAGGACCCGCTTGGAAATTAGGGTAAAGACTTTCAATTTCAAGTTTAGGAGCCCGCTTGGAGAATAGGGTGAAGAATTTTAATTTCAAGATGACGAGTCCTCCTGGAGAATAGGCTGAAGACTTTTAATTTCAAGTTCAGGAGCTCACCTGGGGAATAGAGTGAAGACTTTCAAGTTCAAGTTCTGTATCCCACGTGGAGAATAGGGTGAAGACTTTCAAGTTCAAGTTCAGGAATACTTCCTAAAGAACAGGGTCTATTTTCAAGTGCATCTCCAATACCAAGGTTTACATGGAGAAAGAGTTCACTTTTAAGTCCAACCCAAAGAAAAATTGATATTTTATCACTTGAGAAAGCATTGAAGACTCAAGTCAAGACTCAAGAGAAGTTGCATAGATAGGATCTTGTAATTTTATTTTATTTTTGACTTGTAGTTTTCATTTTGATGTAATGACAGGAGTCGCGGATCAGAACCTTGACAAGACCTCACTCGACTCTTCATTTCGGTATAGTTCCTTTCCTTTCTTACCTCTTGAGCTATATATGACCTAATTTTCTTATGATTCGAGATAGGTAGGATGTCCAAAATGAGGACTCGGTCGCACTTATCTTTCTTTTTGTCTTTTAAATAATAGCCAGGTTAACACTTGTGTCGTTGTCTCCTTCTTTTTTTCTGAAACATTTCATATTTACAATCAAAGGGGGGCATGATGTAGACACATAATTTTTTGTACTTCATTTTATTGTGTTAGTTTTAGATTGTTTTCTCCTTATATCAAAATTTAAAAATCAAAAATAGTGACAAATCAAATAATGCCACTTGACTTGATTTCTTTGATCCAAAAAAATTCTTTAATATTAATTTATTTTTATTCTAGTTTTTAATTTATTTTTATTCTTATCTTGCTCATCAAGATTTGCTATGGTATAGTACCGGCACGTACACCGTAATCAAATTGTACTCCCGTCACATGGGTTTTATTTTAAATCAAAGAAATAATAAATTAATCTTATCCTCTACCTTACCATACTAATATAGACCTACCCACACGAAATAAGTGACCCCTATAACTACTTTCTTGGAAACCTCCTAACCCAACTATGGAACGTGGGAGGGTTGCACCACACAGTAAGGGACTAGGTACCTTAGAGTCAGTCACAGAAAACCAAACAGTTAAGCATTGGAAAAACTAAAACCATGCAGGAAAGTAAAGAACATAGTGCTTTAACGTGGAAACCTCTTTGCCCTCACAAGCACCTCAACAGTCCACTATAATTAAACTCGTGATTACAAACATCAATGAACCTAAATCTAGGCTCCACCTACTTGTAATAACTCTACTACAAGCCTATATTGACAGCTCTGCTAAGAACACACCTTGATATTAATTAACTATAACCAATATCAAACTCAGGTAACTCTACCTAAGCCTCTCAAGAAAGCAAAGAAAACACTACTCTTATAACTTGAGTAATTCAGTTACAAATCATAACTTGACTAAAGAACACTCACTCTTTTAGTACATACAGAAATAAGAACTTGAGCAATATTTCAAAGTTGAGTTTTCACCCATTTCACTCTATTCAATTCTGATTTTGCAAAAACAACCTCATTGAGATGCATTCTTTTCATTTTATAGTGGAATAATGATTAGGGTAGAAATCTGATTAGGCCAAAGGTCTTTGAAAGGTGCACATCACACCTGTGCAGTTTGTTACACTAGAAGACAAAACTGTCAAACCTTGTGATAGCTGTATTTTTTCATGAAGACCCAGGGACCTGGTCCTTTGTTGTCAATTACTCATCATCAAAACAAGATATAGCAATTTTCCCCTTTTGATGATGACAAACCACAGAACTTGAGCATCAAAGTCATTCACCTTATTCAGTCAGAGTGATTACCACTACTGTTAGTGAATGTTCCCCCTATTACTTTGCACTTTGATTTCCTTGTAAATATATCATACAACTTAGGGACCTAGTCCCTTGTTGTTACCTAGTCCCTTTTTGTTAATTGTTATCAAAAACTCAACTCTTTTGCTTCATTTCAGTATTCCCCCTGTCAATATACTTGTACTCATCAATATGCATTTGAGCATTCTTTCTCCTGTCAATATGCCAGCTTTACCTCACCATCTTTGCATTCAACACATACATTCATTACATATCTTGGTCCCTAACAAGTAACATACCTGGTCCCTACCATATGAGTTCAGTATTCCCTCTTTTGGCCTTATTGAAAAGTAATAACAGCAAATCAATGATAAAGTAAGATAAGGTTAGTTAACTCATGGCTACTGGGACAACACTAACATAAGGAATAGCTTTAAAGATAAATAAAAGATAGATGAAACACACAAGCAAAAGATTAGTACCAATACATTATACTACAATAAGCATAAAAGTTCTGATTCATCAAAAGCCACACTAGGAATAAGGACTAGAAACTAACACACAGAGATAACAAAGTGACAGAGAGTTGATAGGATTTAGGAAGAAGTTGGCTTAGGTGAGAAGGATTTCAGCATAAACTCCATTCTAGAACTCTCTGTAGCATGAGCATTTAGCAATTGTTTCGAGAGGTATTTAACTTTGGTATTCGGAACATGAATCTCCTGAGTGAGTTCTACAACCTTAATTTGGAGCTTAGTATTTTCAGCTGTAAGTTATTCTGTGTCACTAGGTCTCTCTGAGGATATCTTTTGATTCTGCATCTTTAAATGCACTATCTTAGCATCCTTTGTATCCAACTGGATCCTCATCTCCTTTCTTAAATTCTCTTAAGCAACCAAAAGTTTGGACACTTGGGACACAGTTCCCACCTTTACTTTAATGCATTCATTTTCCAGCAATATTGTCTGACTAAACTTTTGTTTGAATGTTCTAGGCATTCCTTTAGTCCCAACCACTCCAAAGTAGTCAAAAACTCTGTACAAGAAATACATATACTGCATACCATGTCTTCCTTCTTTAATAATAATCACAATGTTCTTCTGCTCTACCATAAGAGTAGGGAGACTTATCAGCTCGAATTTGCTTAAACACTCAATCAGGAACAAATCAACAGCAGAGGCAATGGTTTTTCTCTCATTTCTGGGAAAAAGACCTTTTTTACAAATTCAAATACTAACTGAAACTCACTTGTGAGAAATTTCTTCCTCACACCTACTATTAATGTTCCTCCTACCTTAGAAGTATCCATCATGAACTCAGTTGAGGGTTGTTACTGTAAAACAGTCCCCACCCCTATTATAGGTTCCTCTAGGATTTTCTCTAGTGACTCTTCATCCAGTTTGATTTGATTTCCTTGCACTTTGGCAGTCAAGATCAAACCATCATCTGAGAATTTCATAGTGTAATAGAATTCTCTCACCTCACCCTCAATGACCATAGGAATTAGTTCTTCCAAGAGGTGTAACCATCCCTGGTGTTTCACATATTCCACTAATTCAACCATGCCTGGATTCTTATAAATTTTGATATCAAACACTCTCCTAGACAATACTTTTTTTGTTTTTAAAATCTTATACCTTTGCTCTTTTGACCCAACCTTCTTTTCTTCTTCTCTTGAAATCACAACTTAGCTCCTCTTTTTACACAGTTTTGCCCTTTTTGGGATCAGGTCCCTCAAAGACTTTATTTTTTTTCACAAAAATATGTTTCTGCTTCATTCTTATAGGGCTACTAGACTTTGAAATGGGGGACCTGGTCCTTCCTGAGACATGAATTTCTTGTCTTATTTTCTCTATTGTCGTATCAATATCACAATCAATGTTGTCATCCTCTCTCACCTGTACAACTATAATATTTTTCTCCTCCACTACAGCAACTTTTTTTAATCTTCTTCTCTTAGTAGTAGAAGACTTGCTAGCCTTCATAGAATCGGCAAACGACTTCTTTTCAGACCCTCTGATAAAATAGGATCTAGAAAATTTTACACCAAAATTGATCACTTTCTCATTGCCTTTATTGCCTCTTTGTTTTCTTACAAGCCACTTCAAAGGTGGTTCATCCTCATCCTCCTCATTTGGAGGTAGCACAATCTCTCTATCCTTAGTCACATCGTCCTTCTTACTAATTGTTTGCTCTTCAGTGCTAACTGAGCTTTCCTTGGGATCATATGCAAGCAGAAGCAAATTCTGGGCTACCCAGTCTACATTACTGGAAAGATCAAAACTCTTTATAGGTATTTCTTTATCACACAATTAAGAAAAATAGGGCTTGACTCGGAAGGAGTAGGGGAACCAGGTACCTGAGGGATTTTTAAGAATTAAATATTTTTTAGTTCCTCAGAAGAAATAGGAATTTGAGGGTTTACAGGTAATTTGGATTTTTCTAGGAAAAGAGGAATTTTTTATTGAGAAGTTTCTTGTTCAATCGGTGAACTAAACCCTTAATTTGGATCCTTTACCAAAGTTGATTCAACAGAAGTTTTGATGGTTGAGGATGTTTTAACATGGACAGGCTCAGTTAAAGGTTGAGAATTTTTTGGAGAGGACTCAGTAGGAAGAGTTGACATAGGTTTTTGTTGAGGACTTAAGTATAAGTCTTCTATGGTTTTGGGTGTTAAGGGATCAGAAGGCTCAATTTGGGATTGTTCTGATTGCCTTTATAGAGCTTTATCAACTTCAGGATCTTTTACAGAGGTTGAGAAAGAGAAAATTTTCACCATTACAAGATTTTGTAAGTGAAAGAGTAAAGGACCAGTTTAATTCAAAGATGAAGGACAATTGGAAAAGATGAATTGATTAAATTTTTGGAAGAGAATAGAAGAAAATAAATTTGGTTTGGTGATTTAAGTGAGGTGATTGTTGTCATTAAAAGTTCCCTTTTGAAATGACGCGTCTGACTTTAATTGGGTAACTCTTCACATTGCTTATGAATTAATGACTTTTACTCAGATAAGACATGACACGTGGCTTTTTAGACAGAATTTCATGATTATTAAAGCACATTATTTTGGTACTAACCTTGAGATATGGGATCAGGTCCCTCTCTTTCTTAAGAAATCCTTAATTTTGTGCAAGTCACATCTTTCCTCTTCCAAAGTTGTTCCCATGGGTGTATACGTGTAAAGGTATAATATTGAGTTAGACCAAAATGTTCCTACTTTACCAAGAATACTTGTTTCCTGATCATAGCCAAATTTAGGAAGATAAACTGAATTATTTAATAGGTTAGATCAATTTGATCAATCCCAGCTTCAACTTGTTTATTTCAATACGCCACTTTATTCTACATATAGTTCTAAAAATAAATATGAAGACTAAATCCCAGACTTAGCATTCTTTAAATTTCCAAGGTTCCTTCTGCATTTTCTTGAACAGATAGCATCTTTCATAATCTTCTTTATATTTTTAGCTCGCTTTTGGGATATAAATGTTGAGAAGACCATGGGATTTTTAACTTAATCTCTTGTTTGGACTCTAGTATCCAAAAGATAAATTCATAAAGTTAAGAGAGCATCTATCTCTCCTGTTAGACCTTCTGAGATGAGTTTTATAGGGATTAGGTCCCTGAAGAGCTTGACTGGGCCCTTCTTGATATTTCTTTAGCTGGAGCAGGGGTTTGTAACTGAGATCTTGGATCACCATTTATCATTTACTTTTGCAATAATTTTCCCTTGAAAAACATCTTTATCATTATTATCCCTTTGACCAGACATGAATCTTCAGAATCTGAATCTTTACTACAACCTGGATTCACCATCTTTCCAGACTCATCAAAAATTACATTCATACTTTCTTCAACATACAGAGTTCATTTTTGTTGAAAACTATGTATGTTTAGCTTGATGAGTTATAGCCCACAGGAGCATATTTATTTGAGTTTGCAGGAACACCTAACCAAAGCCTTATATATTTCATTCTTGGTTCCTAAAATCATAGTCCAGGTGAACTTTGAGCAGTCATCCACAGTCACAAGCGCATTTTTATTGCCTGGAAATTTCAGTTTTTTGTTTTCCAAGGACCAGGTCCCTTGAAATCAACTAGTTTAGCACAAAGGAACTTACACATTCCATAGATCAGAATCTTGATATTGAACACCAATGTAAGTTACTTCCCATCAACCACACACTTTTTGATCCTTTTTACCATTTCCACATGAGACGCATCCACTTTGAAGTGTCTTGAAAAAGAGAATATAATCAGACCATCTAGTCATGCTTTGAATATTTATTATCAATGAATCTGATTTGACGACAATCCTTTTTTCCCTCCCACAAGCAAAATCATTTGTTAGATCTGGGAACCCACTTGAGACTGAGTTCCCAGTAGGAGGTCAATGGTGTAATCAAATCCTTCTTAGCCCATCTAGATAATAAAAGCTTCTTCATATTTTTTGAAAGTCTGGAACCCTTAGGATAGACATTCCCTAGCTAAATATATCTAACACTGTTTATTATAGCTCTTATCCAACTTTGATAGTTTTTTTTCATGTGACCATCTCTTCCACAATGAGTGCATAAAGGTTTGTGGGCTTTGTTTCTGGCATCTTAAACAACCTTGCCTTGAGACTTATATGATTGAGTTTTGTACCGATACCCAAGGCCCTTACCATTTTTAACACCTTAATTAGTTAAATTTGAAAGGATTGTGAGGATGTGGTTCGTTGTAAAGATTTGTTGAGTTCTTCTCTTAAATGGACCAGGTCCCTTTCTAATTCATCATTCTTATGAAGTGCAGTCATGATATCCTTTTGAGAATCCCTCAATTTTTCTTCAAGCTCAATTTGATGCTTTGAGGCTTCTTTCTTCCCATTACTATCAGAAGCATCTATTTTCTCCAGTTGACTTACCAAACTCAAATTTTCAAATTTCTTGTACTTCAGTTTCAGATATCTGGAGAGTCAAAGATATTAATTAAAGCTCCTGATCTTCTAATTTCTCTTCTAGAGCATTTTCCCTTTCATTATCAATAGTATTATTAAGTTTCTCCAATTGACTAACTAAGCTCAGATTTTTAGATTTCAGCTTTGTAAACTATTCCTCAATTTCAGATATCTAGAGATCTAAAGCAATTAACTCAAGCTCTTGAATTTCTACCTTTTCTTCTAGAGCATTTTTTTCAGCAGTCATTTCACACATAGAATCAATCCACACATTAGCAAGCTTTTTATCTTTCTAGCAGAGTTATTTTCCAAGTTTTCCTTAATATCAAAAAGTGTTACCTCATTTTCTTCTTCATCTTCAGTGTTTGACATGAGAGAAAACAAATAATCAAAGGTAATTTTTCATTCCTCCACGTCCAGCATGGACACATCTTCAACCTTTTCAGTCTCATTAGATTTACTAGAGGAGTCTCCCTACACTGCTAAGGCCTGCCTTACTGCATAATCAGTTGTAACATTTCTTCTTAATTTTACAGGGACCTGGTCCTTATTCTTTACTTTGTCACTTCCAGTCTTGAGATATTCCTGATAATCCATTTTATGCATTGGACAATCCTTAATGAAATTATCGGTATTTCCACATTTGTGATAAACCTTCATAGAGCCTTCATTTCTATTGCTACTTCTAATTTTTTGAAACTGGCCACTTTTCTTCATAGCTTTAACAATTCTTTTTGCCAAATATTCAAAATGAGTGTCTTCTTCATTAGAATCTGACTTAGAAATCTTCAATGCCAAAGGTTTTTCCTTTTTTACTTCCTTCTTCTCTTTCCCTTGTTGCTTCTTGAGTTCATGGGTCTTTAGATTACCAATGAGCTCGTTCATGGTGAGAGTTTTCAGGCTCCTTACCTCAGTAATAGCACCCACTTTACATTCCCAGGATTTAGGTAGAACCCCCAAAATTTTCCTCACTTGTTTGTACAAAGGAATTAATTCTCCTAAACATTTCAATTCATTACTGATTGAAGTGAATCTTGCATGCATCTCTTGGATAGTTTCTCTTTTTTTTATGGTGAAGGTTTCATACTGAGTAGTCAGTATATCAAATTTTGATTCCCTCACATCAGTGGTTCCTTCATGAGCTGTTTTCAAGCAATCCCAGATTTTCTTAGCTATTTGACAAGCTAAAATCTGTTGTATTAATCTGGTCCTATGCCACAAAAAAGAAATTTCTTGGCCTTGTAGTTTTTCTTAATCTTTTTCTATCTTCATCATCAAACTCTTTTCTGGTTTTCACCATTATTCTTGTCATATCACCTTCCTCGATCTCCTTGATAGGTACATAAGGACCATCAAGTATTATGTCTATAAGCTCACTGTCCTCGGCCATAATTAAGTCAAATATCCTGGTTTTTCACCACCCATAGTACTGCCCATTAAATATACGTAGTCTAGTGGTAGATTGTCCTGAATCTAGATTAGGTGGAGCATCCATAACAACCAAATCACTCTAGGTGTTAACCTTTTAGAGTGTTCTGACTCTGATACCAATTGATGGAACTTGGGAGGGTTACACCACTCAGTGAAGGACTAGGTCCCTTAAAGTCATTCACAAGCAATCAAACAGTTAAGCATGAGAAAAACTAAAACCTTACAAGAAAGTAGAGAACACAGTAATTTAATGTGGAAACCTCCTTGCTCAAGGAAGGAAAAACCATAACTTGCCCTCATAAGCACCTCAACAGCCCACTATAATCAAACTCTTGATTACAGACACCAATGAACCTAACTCTAGGCTCTACCAATTTGTAATAAATTTACTACAAGATTATCTTGACAACTCTGCCAAGAACACACCTTGATATTGATTAACTCTAACCAATATCAAACTCAGGTAACTCTACCTAATCACTCTCAAGAAAGCAAAGAAAACATTACTCTTATAACATGAATAATTTAGTTACAGATCATAACTTGACTCAAGAACACTCACTCTTTCAGTACATATAGAAATAAGAACTTGAGCAATATTACAAAGTTGAGTTTTTGCCTATTTCACTTCTTTAATTTTGATTTTGCAAAAACTACCTCATTGAGAAGCATTCATTTTCTTTTATAGTGGAATAATTATTAGGGTAGAAATCTGATTGGGCCAAGTATCCTTGAAGATACACATCTCACCAGTGCAGTTTGTTACACTAGAAGACAAAACTGCACAGACCTTGTGACAGCTGTATTTTTCCATGAAGATCCAGGGACTTGGCCCCTTATTGTCGGTTGCTCATCATTAAAACAAGATATAGCACCAAACAATACTTGACACCTCACCCTACCCTACCCTCCTAACTCGCGCACACCCTACCGACCCCTTTCTCTTATATTTTTATCTCTTTATGCACTCACCATAATAAAATCAGTAAGGAGAAGGGGACATACACATACACAAAGAAAAAATTTACATACACACCCCTATATAGATTATAAAAATTCTACATGGGAGAAAAACACTCTCTTCATTAAAACAATAATAACAAGAAGCAGCAGTAACTATATACACAGACCAGTAGGATATAGTAATGAAACACACAATACACAGACTAGAAAAAAATAAAGAGAAAAAGGGAGTAAAAGAAAAACATACACACACACATACACACATATACAATCAACAGACCAGGGAGAAAATTAGAAAGAAAAAGGGAACAAAACAAAGGAGAAGATGCAGAAATTTTGCCCAAAAACATCCTTGAACTCACTCTCTCCGCTTTGATTTTTTTCAATAAAAAATTTAAAATTTCATCGAAGAACGTAACCCTGTGATATGAGTACGACCATGAGGATGGACGAGAATGAGTGCATATTGAATCCGTCCAAAAAAATGCACAAGTAAAGTGTAAAAGGGGGCCTAAATGCACTAAAAATAGCCCCTAAGTTACCCTTTATGGGCACCTCACCCTTGAGGGGTATTGTGGTCATTTTGTATTCTATTTTGTAATACACTATATATAGAACCTCTTAGGGTTTTTAGTCTTAGTTTTTGTTGAATATTAAAGTTGTAACACTTGAAACTCTCTCTCTTGTGAGAAAGGCCCTCATGGCCAAAACTTGTAACTAGGGAAATCAACATTGAGTGTGGATTCACTTATGTTGGACTCAAGATTAGAAACGTTGGATGGTTGGGAGATCGAGGTCACTCTTGTGCCAACGTAAGAGTTAGATATTTGTTGTGTGTCATGTTAAAGGTCCAAGCGTGGAATAGGTTTTTGAATTTTTAAGATTATACCTTCAATTTTTCTAACTATTTATCCTTTTATCTTCTTGTAATCTTGTTTAGTGTTTGTGTTGTAATCCTGTGTTCTTGTTGTTATTGTTAAATCTGAATCTTGTGTCTTCTTGTTCATCATCTTATGTTGTTAATCTAGTTTGTTGTCATCTGATTTGGTGTAATAAATACCTTGTTATATTCTTATTATTGTGTTCTTGGGAAGCCGAGACTTGTCTCCAAAAGGGTTCACAGATTTCTTCCATTTTGTGGACTATTTTTTAACTGATTTCGTGTTTTCGTTGTCTTTCACGTATCATTTGGTTTCAAAGAATGGCTTGATATTGTTCCTACAAGATCAAATCTTGGGCTAGCTCACTTGAAAAATCAAAAAAAATATTGAAATCTGAAAATTCCAGAAAAAGAACAATCTGTTCATTTTGTGTTCTTGGCCAAAAATTGTGTTCTTGTTGTGTCTTGGATGATATTTTTACTTGTCTTGAGTGTTTCTAGTGTTATTTTTGTTCTCTACTAATACTTTGAGTCTAAATCTAAGTTTGAGGTTGTATTTGTTGAAGTTGTAGCCGTGAACATGGACTTGGGCGATTTGTTTTTGAACATTGTTTTGGTGGACATTTTTAGCCTTGTGTCCTTCTTCTTGTTGTTTTTATAAGCTTGTACACATGATATTGTTGTTCATTGGTGGACTAAGAACCATTTTGTTGAAGTTGTAGTTATCTTGGCCAAGTGTTGAAGATATTGTATTGTGAAAATTGGAAGTTGGCCGTGTGATATTGTTGGTGTTCTTAGAGATTGTTGTTGGTTGTTCTTGGTGATTGTTGATTTTGTTCTTGAAGTTCTTCATAACCTTCATAGCTTGTTAAAATAAAGTGAACCTTAGATCTATAAAGGTGAAGGGAAAAAGGTGAAGCTTTGTTAGCCTTGAAAGACTTACCATCACTCATCAACTAGTCAATCACATCTCAACCACTTTCCAATAATTTTCCATGATTCAAGGACCCATGTTTTAAGGAGAAGTACAAGTAAAGTCAAAGTCTTGAAAATTGAAAAAGGCTCCAAGACTTATTTTTTCCTCCTAAAACAAAATTCCACCAATCCAAATTAAATTTTTGACCAAGCCATGAACATTTGAGAATAAGAATTCGTTAGAAAGACCGCAACCAATATGTGGCTTCCACGTCAAGTTACTGTTCACGTATCAAATTTTGGCTTAAATTTTAGATTTCGTAGTTTTCGTTTGTTGTTTCTTAGTTTCAATTTCGTTGGTTCCAATACTAGTTGGCAAACTAGTACTCATCTACTAGATTGTTAGTTAGTCTTTGTGTTCGTTCATTCATTTTAAACGTTTGTTGTGTGCTTTTCTCTTTTGTGAATTCGTTGTATCTTGTTGGTTCAAGTCCATAAACAAATTTTCTTTGAGTCAACTCAAACGAAAATCCATTCCGGACAAGAGTAGACTCGACCCTCAATAACTCACAAAGTACAAGACGGCTTTCAACACTTGTTAAATCAAGTGTGAGGTAAAATCGAGAGTGAAAGTGTGGTGAAGCATTTTGAACTAACAAGTTTATTTTGTTGTTTGTTGTTTTCCTTTGCTTTAGGTACCATGGCTTCCACTAATCTTGATGCCACGTTTGATCGCATTAATGACGATATTGAAGAAATAAAATAGCACGTGAAAAGGCTAGGCCAATTGTTACCTAAACTTATCCCACAAAATCCAACTTCTCTTGTCCAAACACCTTGTGCCGAGAGCTTCCCGAAGGAAGAGGTGGGCTACCCCGACCCACACCACGGTAAAGATAAGATTGAAACATCTTTGGTACTTGATAGTGAACTTATACAGAGCAAAGCACTTGCTAGTTCCAAATCTGTCCGTGAGATAGATCATACTCTCTTTGGGTTTAATGTTTTGTTTGAAGGTGATATAAGCACTCCTAATGAACCTAGTGGTGAAAATGATGGTATAGCTTGCTTTGAAGGCTATAGCCGATATGTTAACCCACTATGGTGTGACAACATTCCTCCTAAAGATGGAAATCTCTTCTTGGAAGATGAGAGTAATCTTATGGGCAAGGAATGTGTAGTCTCAAAAATGAGTACTCTTGGTATTACTCTTGGTGTGCATGATGATCAATTTACTCCTAAATGTAGTTCACTACTTGAGCATGTAAATGGAGTGCTTAAAAATTCTCAAGTTAGTGATGGTGTCTATAGAATTGATCTTGATAATGCGCATGACTCTTTGAACATTTTGTGTGGTAAAAGCATTGCAATTATTTTTGTTCATAGAGATCATATGTATGAAAATGTTTTTGTGCATGAATGTGGGGGTGACATTCTAGGGGAAGGAAGGACTAGCCTCGGCTTAGGCCCTTGGCTAAATTTTCCATTTGATGCCGGTGCCATATTAGGGTGGGAAAGGATGACTCTCGACCTATTTTCCTTTTGTCTTGATGCTTCTCCGAGCCACTTCCTTTGTAGAAATTGTACTAATCTTTTTATGATTAAAACAAAGGACTCGTGGCTATACTTCAAATTTTTCCTGCCTCAGCATGGCATATTGATGTGTTATTTTTTCTAACCTTAACCCCTCATGTCATGAGGATGTGTACTTGTTTATCTTCTCTTGAATTGTAAGGTACGGATTTGAGGTCGAATCCTTTTCAAGAAGGGGAGGATGATACGAGTACGACCACGAGGATAAACGAGAATGAGTGCGTATTGAATTCGTCCAAGGAAGTGCACAAGTAAAGTGTAAAAGAGGACCTAAATGTACTAAAAATAGTCCCTAAGTTACACTTTATGGGCACCTCACCCTTGAGGGGTATTCTGGTCATTTTTGTATTCTATTTTGTAATACACTGTATATAGAACCTCTTAGGGTTTTTAGTCTTAGTTTTTGTTGAATAATGAAGTTGTAACACTTGAAACTCTCTCTGTTGTGAGAAAGGCCCCCATGGCCGAAACTTGTAACTAGGGAAATCAACATTGAGTGTGGATTCACTCGTGTTGGACTCAAGCTTGGAAACGTTGGATGGTTGGGAGATTGAGGTCACTCTTGTGCCAACGTAAGAGTTAGGTATTTGTTGTGTGTGATGTTAAAGGTTCAAGAGTGGAATAGGCTTTTGGATTTTTAAAATTATACCTTCAATTTGTCTAACTATTTATCCTTTTACCTTCTTGTAATCTTGTTTAGTGTTTGTGTTGTAATACTATGTTCTTGTTGTTATTGTTAAATCTGAATCTTGTTTCTTCTTGTTCATCATCTTATGTTGTTAATCTAGTTTGTTGTCCGCTGATTTGGTGTAATAAATACCTTGTTATCTTCTTATTATTGTGTTCTTGGGAAATCGAGACTTGTCTCCAAAAAGGTTCACGAATTTCTTCCATTTTATGGACTATTTTTTGACTAATTTCGTGTTTCCGTTGTCTTTCTCGTATCACCCTGATGCCGATAGCAACATACTCATCGAAAAACAAAACTTATCCCCACCGAAAACACCATTAACAGTCAGTCCAACATCTATCTAACAACAACCAGTCAACCACTACTCATCTCCTTCCACCTCGCAAGAAAACCCAACCCGACTAGTCCTCTCCATTCCCATTCTCGATAACATTTATCAAAAAATGACAAAACAGACTTGTTGCATACAAAATTAGTTGCGGATTTTCTGTCTTTCATAATTTTTGGTTTGGATTAATGAAAAAACAAAAAGTGGTATAGATAGTAATTGAGGTTGTTCAATATCGAGGTCGGAGTTGAGGTTCTTTTGTATTTGAGGTTTTTGATGAGGCTCTTTCGTTGATAGTCATTCGGCTATTTTATCTAATTATGGTTGATTCATTCAATCGAAAAGGTTTTGAGGTCCAGTTCTTCACTTATGACTTTTATTTTCTTCGATGATCATTGAATGTTGGGTGATATAATTTTATAGTTTGATTGTGACCAACTTTAATTATCGTAGCTTGATTGTTTGGTTTCATAATGAAATTGGTTAATCATGTGGTTGCGAATGAAATTGAGGGTGGGGATTCTGAATTGATAAAGTTGGTTATGAATCGGTTGTTTAATGTACTCTTGCAATTAATTTAAATCTATTTGTAATTGGTAGTAACATGTTTAGGCAGAGTTTGGGTAGGCAAAGTTAGGATTCAATATTGGCTTGTGTTTTATTGCTTGCTTACGGGATTTCTATTTCACCATTTTGATTCACTTGTATCCATCTGCCGAAAAATGTCCTGAAGTACTGTGTATATAAGGATCGTTATTTATTTGCAGGGAAATGCCTCGAAGTACTATGTATTCGAAGACCGTTCGTTATCAAGGCATGAAATGTCGGTGAAATATAGTTTAGGACTAGATTAAGTTAGTATAGGTTTATTTTTGTATTTTTTTTATTTTTGAACTGTATTAAATGGACTGGACTTTATTTTCATTTTGAACCTTTGTGTGTTTGTTTGTTTTGTGTGCATATGTGAATTTATTTATTTATAGTGTCAATTAATGGATATAAGTCAACGAAGCAACCATGCTAAAACCACGAGATCGAGGGGTGACGCACACCTTTCCCTCAATTAACAGAATTTCTTAACCGAAATCTCTGTCCGCTGATCAGTATTTTTAAGAGTCAACCGTTTTAAAAAGAATATTCTAAAAGTGACTTGACACACTAAACCAATACCAAGTGGCAACTCTCAATTTTAAATGTAAATTCTTTTTGAAATACTTTTAGTTACTTTCCATAATTGAAAACCCTTTTGAACTTTAAACTAAAACTTTTTGGTAAGAAAAAAAAAGGGGGGGGAGGGGGGGGGCAACTAAAACATCTGTTAACTTGAAGTAGTTGATTTTGAAGGTACATTTAGTCATGTAGTCAAGGCCACTACTATAAGAGTGGTTCTATATGTGGTTGTTAATCTATAATGGCCTATTATAAAACTTCATATCAAGAATATATTTCTGCATGAACGTCTGCATAAAGAGGGTTTATATGTTATAACCACCAGGTTTCATTATTCTCAAATATTCAAATCATGCTTACTCTCCAAAGAATGAATTGTATGATCTTAAACACACTTAAAGTCTGATTTAATAGGTACAAATTGTAGCTATCTTATCTTGATTTCAAATGCACTAGAGTAAATTCATCATTATTTGTACTACACTGCAAGAGAGGTACTATTTTGCTTTTTTTACGTGTAAATTATATAATGATACAAGGAGCTCCCTTACATATACCAAAGATATAATCATAGCAATTTCAAAGGAATTTACAACGACGAATCTTGGCTCCCTATAGTTTTTTCAAAAAATTGAAGTTACATACTTTGATGAAGTTATTCTTCTAAATCAATGCAAATATACTACTAAATTGCTCAAGAATATTGATACGACCAATACGACTATCGCTAAAGCAGTAATCACTTGCACAAAAACGTGAATTATACGAGCTAAATGAAGTATTGAAAATGCTTAATTGTACATAAGTATTGCAGGTAGCCTCAGTATCTCACACTAACTTGGCCAATCATAGATCATATAGCAAAATTTACCAAGTCAGCTCATGCAAACTCAAAATAGTTAGCACTTTCATATCGTAAAAAAGATTCTCAAATATGTAAAAGGAATCATTCTTCTTGAACTTAGATTAATTTCAAAATCAACCTCTAAGAATGTATGAATATGTTGATTTAGACTGAAAAGGATGTACTACAGTAAAAAGATTAATTATTTAGATGATAATTGCATTTTATGGACTACTAAGAAGAAATATACAATTGTAAGATTAAGTGCTAAAGAAAAATACGAGACACTAGCTCAACTGAAAATGAGTTCATCTAAATAACTTACATTCTAAGAGATATTGGTGTCACTCTAACAACAACCACAATACCATTTTGTAATAACCTCAGTAGATTTTACATGATTATGAATCTAGTCATATACGCCAGAATCAAACAAGTAGAGATTGATTATTATTTTGTTAGAGAAAGAATAACTAGAAGACAATCATAAACATAATTTGTTCAATCTCAAGATCAACTAAGTAATATTCATATATATTAAGGTACTTAACAGAAAAGCAATTTGTAGAATTTTAAAGCAATCTAGGAGTGAATGTTCCACCTCTCAATAGCTTGAGGAGAAGTATTAGAGACTAGCTAGATGAGAATGAGATTACTTTATGTATTAGAATTAGGACACTGTTGGGTTCGAAATAGAGAGGGCGTCATGCGGAAGCTTTTAGTTTGCAAATCATAAGACGATAAATCAGGCTCGACAAAAGGATCACTCTAAGATGATCATCTCGTGGCTATTGAGAACGAATTAAATCAGATGGTTCTATTTCTCAATCTTTCTGACTTGCTCCTACGAAACCAAGGTCGAAAAGATTGCAAAAATCAGTCATTCACAACCACTGATGAAGGATTCCTGGAAAAGTTAAGGATTAGTAATCCTTTTTAGAAATCGAATGGATTCGGTCTTATACATACGCGAGGAAGGTAATCAAAAAAGAAAGAAAATAGGTTCTTCTTTCTTTTATCAACACATGAAAAATTAAAATAAAAATATATTATTGGATATGGTTTGGCCAAACGGCCTACATATTAAAAATAAAATTGAAAATCCTAAAACTTATTGAGAGAAATCTCCCCCTAAACAAAGACTCTTTAAAGACTACATTGTGGATGTTATTGTGTTATGGTATGAGAAGGGGGTCTTCTATTTATAGATGTCCAAAACCTTTCCTCCAAGAAAGAGGTTAGCCAAATATGGAAAAGAATTATATTTTTTTCTTTCAGGAAAAGTAAAAGTAATTATGGTAACTTTTATTTTCCTTCTAAGAAAAAATAAAACTTAAATATAGTAAGAAAATCAAGGCAAAAACCCTAACAAATCTCCCCTTTTTGTCTTGATTTTCTTCATTTGATCTGTCTTCTCTTCATATCACGTGCATGAACTTCATTCTTGATATAATCTTCATAACTGATGTTTGCCATGGTTAAAAATAAGGTTTAAAATATCATGGTTAAAAATTGGTTTAAAAGTAATATTTTATTTTTATTTTTAAAAATGCAGCAGCAGACGTGTTGAAAATATGGTTGAAACTTGTTTTCCACATGTAGTTCGACAAAAATCTTCATTATCATCCAAATTGTTGCAGCTTGATTTTGAAACCGCTTTGAACCTGTTTAATCTCGTCTCACCACACCATTGGACCATTGAACCGTAAGCTCTGATACCACTTGTTGGGTTTGAAATCGAGAGGGAGTCATGCGGAAGATTTTAGTTTGCAAACCATAAGACGATAAATTAGACGACACATGAAAAATTAAACTAAAAATATATTATTGGATATGGTTTGGCCAAACGGCCTACATATTAAAAATAAAATTGAAAATCCTAAAACTTATTGGGAGAAATCTCCCCCTAAACAAAGACTCTTTAAAGACTACATTGTGGTTGTTATTGTGTTATGGTATGAGAAGGGGGTCTTAAACCTTTCCTCCAAAAAAGAGGTTAGCCAAATATGAAAAAAATTATATTTTTTTCTTTCAGAAAAAGTAAAAGTAATTCTGGTAACTTTTATTTTCCTTTTAAGAAAAAATAAAACTTAAATATAGTAAGAAAATCAGGACAAAAACTCTAACATATACATACATGAGTCTAAGAATGACTAAAACTGTAATTATAACTCTAGTGTATTTAGTCATTTTTTAATCTATAACAGGAGCTATATGAGAGAATTATACATATGATAATATGTCAATACAATTAGTTTTCTTTTGTTCTATAATGTGTTTCAATATTGCCTCCTTAAGGACACGAGTTTCGCCAATTTAAAAAATATATAATCACAATTTTAGCGGTTATGCTTAAATCACCAATAAGGCATATTAGAAATGGTGATTAATGTATGTAAAAATATTTTTAGGCTAATGGTAAATAAGATCCTATATTATTAATCATATAACCTTTTTTCTTCTTTATCAAACATAATAATTTTTTTCAAAACACAGCAGATTTGTGTCATTACCTGCTTTCCGTCATTGTCATCTCCTTAATATTTATTCAGTTATTTTTTTTTTCAATCTTATTTATGATCGGCCCCTTTATTATATTATAACTATTGATAGTTATTTAGCAGGCACCACTATCTAATGTATAGTGGTAAGTAACAACCTATTATAAAGACTATTTTATTTTATAAAATAGGAGATCACCAATAGTAATCTAGCTTGGATGAAATAACAATGACCGATCCTAAAAATAGAGACAGGGGACAAAATCATTTAAAAGAATTGAAAGTAGGCATTAAGCATGTGAATTCCATATAAATCAATTATTTGAAGTGTAACGGCCGATTTGGAAAAATAATTCGATTAAAAATGTCTTTTGATTCCAATTAGATATAACTTTTGGGATAGAAGATTCGTGCCTCAAAATTAATTTGGACCAAATTTTCAAGTTGAACCAAGCCTGCCGATCCATTACTGCAACGATAGTCTGTCGCTGCAACTATGGTTAGGTAGTAAGCTTTCTAAGTTTTTGTTAAAACCACTCTTCCAGTTGTGGTCTCTTATTTTGATTGCCTCCTCCAATAACATCCGGATGATCTCTAGGCTTAGAACAGTAAGGATTTAGAGGCCAAGCTCTGGGAGGGTGATTTTCAGGAGTTTCCTGAGAAAACTTTGATGGATTGCGTAGCAAAATACACAGAAGGAGAGGATCTTCACTCTTTGTAGTAGAAAACCCATCCACGAAATAGGTTATAGTTTAATTATAGTAGATTTGGGTTAGATACATGTAATAGCCATAGTTTAATGGGAGACTTCATGTCTAGCCTACGAGCACTGAGTTGAGATAGATTTAATAACATGAACTTTGGATAATGGATTGAATGTAATTACTAATGTATGTTTGAGTTGATGGTATATGTTACCCTTTATTTATTGTGAAGTCGTCATGCTTGCATGAACTACAGTAGGTCGATAAATGGTGGTTGGTGTGAGTTTATTTTAAAAAGCGTATGTTAAGGTATGGGCTTATTGGGTAGCCGTAGAAATCTTGTGTATTTTCAGATCGGTAGTAGAGTGAAAATAAACTGAGTCAGAGTGAATGTGGAAGGAAGAATCGGTGGATTCGAGTACAGGTAATAATAAAATTAAGAAAGAAAAAGGAGAGGGATGTAGGTAGAACAAAGTTTGAATTTTAGTTGATCGTGTGAGAGTAGTTGTTAGTGTAATAAATATAGAAAGTTTTAGTGCTACAAAGTATCCTTCCTTAGGAGAATACGAGAATCGAGATAAGGATAGACGATAGTCAATTGGTAGTAATTCTTGATCGCCGAGTATGGATGGATAATTAAAGGTAGTTGTATTCTTGATTTGACTTTATGCTTATGTTTGAGTTAAATGATTGTGATTAGCCTTCAAAAATACTTGTGATTGTTGGTTGAGAGGATGTTAAAATTTAAGCTAAAAAGATTAACTTGAAGATTAAGTGTTGATGAGTGAAATACGAACTTGCATATTGTTATTGTTATGTTTGACATTGTTATTGTTATGTTTGACCACTGTTGTTGAATTTTACCTATTTTATGATATTGAGATTAGGTGTCACCCCGTCACATAATGAAATTGAAATGGGGTACCACATCGATACGGTATATAGACTAAACTCGTTCCCTGTAGGTCATAACTAAGGTTCGTCATGCTGACCCTAGTATGTGTGTACGCCATTTCTAGGCATTGCATTGATAATATTGAATGGTTGTTATTACGTTGTTTTTATTGAACTCTGTTGGTTTTATTATGATATATCATTATGATACGCGATTCGGGAATGAATCGCTTTTAAATGTAAGTCATGTGATATGATTACCTTCAAAGGCAAAGGTATAAGAAGATACTCAGTGGTCAGTAAGCTAATAATTTGATGAGTGTGCATTGCAAGAAAGTGGGAAATATAAGGAAAGTCTTGATTGTGTATAATGCTAATTCCCTTATGTGCATAATTGTATACGTGAGGTGTATTATAGTATCTTTTATCGTAGAATTATTGTTGCTTGTTTAATAGGTGTGGCGATAGCATTATCGGTGGTGATGGAAATAGTAAAGTGGGTGAAAATTATCATGAGAGAGGGAATAGAGTGGTCTGAGGAGATGAGTGCGTAAGAGATATGGATTTGACAGTTCTATCGAATTGTATCAAATATACTCAAATTATTTTATAATTGTTCGTGGAGTTTGTATGAAATTATTTCTTAAGTTTGCATGTGTGTTATAGTTGAATTAAATTTATATGAATACTAGTGAATATGTTCGTGCTTTACGCGGTGATAAAGATCTTATTATATTTATGACATAATTTTATTAATATTAAAATAATTAAAAAAATAAATGATATTGTCCTAATTTTATGATCTTCCTGTTATCTAATTTCAAAAAATAAGGAAATTAGAAAAATAGAGGAGAAAATTCATTTATTTATATCCTCCTCATGTACGTTAACAATGATAATAACTACGCTTCAATTTCAACTAAGTTATAATTAGCTATGATATTCAAAATTTATTCTGATAATTCTTTTGGCACAAGTACCATAGTTGTCACGACCCAAAAATGAGGGTTATGATGGCACTTATCGCGGCGTACCTTGACAAGTAAGCCTAGCCCCCAAACTGATACAAAAAAAGAAAAAGACAGAAATATTCCAAGGTAAGGTTTCTAAAATGAAGTCGAACCATATAAGTAATTATAACAATACGGAAACAACTTATCTAAAATACTAATCGTACTCAAAACCAGGTGTCAATAGTGTAAGAACTACTAATATAATTCAGGAGTCAAATGCATCAGAAAAATAACCACAAGGGAATAATATCTGTCTCCGAATACTAATAAAGACATAGCTACTATGGAAAGATAGAGGTGAAGTCCAAACGCATAAATGTCCAACCGCTACCTTGAAAGCTCCAACAATCGCCCGAGTCAAGCAAGCTGAGGTGCACTCGAGCTAGGACCTGCAC